>OX344853.2:19359210-20801709 GCA_947037095.2 Nycteola revayana | reverse complement strand
CATTTTCCAGGCACCTGAAGCATTGTAGTGGCCTTAACCTAACCTAACCTAACCTAACCTAACCTAACCTAACCTAACCTAACCTAACCTAACCTAACCTAACCTAACCTAACCTAACCTAACCTAACCTAACCTAACCTAACCTAACCTAACCTAACCTAACCTAACCTAACCTAACCTAACCTAACCTAACCTAACCTAACCTAACCTAACCTAACCTAACCTAACCTAACCTAACCTAACCTAACCTAACCTAACCTAACCTAACCTAACCTAACCTAACCTAACCTAACCTAACCTAACCTAACCTAACCTAACCTAACCTAACCTAACCTAACCTAACCTAACCTAACCTAACCTAACCTAACCTAACCTAACCTAACCTAACCTAACCTAACCTAACCTAACCTAACCTAACCTAACCTAACCTAACCTAACCTAACCTAACCTAACCTAACCTAACCTAACCTAACCTAACCTAACCTAACCTAACCTAACCTAACCTAACCTAACCTAACCTAACCTAACCTAACCTAACCTAACCTAACCTAACCTAACCTAACCTAACCTAACCTAACCTAACCTAACCTAACCTAACCTAACCTAACCTAACCTAACCTAACCTAACCTAACCTAACCTTTTTTTTTTTTTGTTTACCGGGGTAAAAATGCGCAACCGCACTTCCTCCCTAGCGCAGGGGTCACTATATACGTGATCCCTGCGCCAGTGAGGGGCATGTGGGGCTCATACTCTATAGAACGTGGTGCGCTGTCGCACCACAGAGAGTATGTACCCACTAAAAAAGCCCCCGGGTGTTCCTCCTTCTGTCGTTGGTGATGAGAGACCCAAGTACCGGTATAGGCCTTTGGTTATCTCTCCGACAGAGTACAACTATAACTCTCGCCCCGGTGAAGGGACTAGAGTTTCCTCCCCCTATGGCTCGATCGCGAGTGTTAAGCACCCGCGATGGATACCTTCCTACTCCTACAGGGATTGCCAGAACACAGTGGCATCCCCGACCTACTACATGAATGTGACCCTAGGGAGCAGATTCATGTTATCTGCTCCCCAGGGTCACCCCTTATGGCGGGAGACGGCGGATTTCGGCCCTCCGCCTCCGGCCAACGCGACGTCTACGAAGCGGATGAGAGCTGGAATCATCTTCTCTCACCCGCTCCGCGGCCTCCTTCTGTGAAACTACAGTCTCACAGAAAGAAGCCATCGACTCCCATGCTCCCTCGCTCTCGAGCATCCTCTTGATGATGGTCGAAAGCGAGAGGTCATTGCCTACATGTGCGATGAGCGCACCGCGCTCGGCCGCCCAAGCCGGACACTCGACCAGTGTGTGTTGCGCCGTATCATCGGCGCAATCACAGTGGTGACAACGAGTGTCCGGCTCTCTCCTTGCCACTTTGCACAGGTAATGACCGAAGCATCCGTGCCCCGTCATGACCTGCGCAATGCGGAAGGTTACCTCGCCCCTTTTACGTCCGGCCCACTCAAGCAAGTGAGGCCGGATCGCATCTACCGTACGTAATCCGCTCAATGGCGGGTCGGTTATCAGCCGGTCTTTCCATTCACGGAGGACACGACGCCGCGATTCAATACGCCACGTCGCCATGCCCTCCGGAAACGGATCACGGCCGTTTAAAACTCCGTCGCACCTCCGACGGTATGCTTCGGCCAGCTCCCTCGCCTCGAGTTCCCACGGAGGAGAACTAGAGAGAAGACAAGCCGCATCGAAGGATACCGTGCGGTAGGTACGAGCCGCCCTGGCGGCTATGACCCGCTGCGGCCGGCGCAGCAGGGCCACATTACGCCTATCCAGTGCGTCCACCCATATCGGGGCGCCGTACAGCGCCATCGAGCGTATCACGCCCGCGTATAGTCGCCGGCAACTCCCCCCTGGCCTACCCAGGTTCGGCAGGAGACCACCGAGGGCTCCTGCCGCCGCTACTAACTTCGGGGCCAACCGATTAAAGTGGGCCCGGAAGTTCCACCTACTATCGAGGACGATACCTAAGTAACGCATCGTATCCCCGACTACAATGGAGGTGCCGCCGACGACTAAGCATGAACCTGCAGGGGGCGCTTGCCGAGGCCCCCGCTTATGAAAAGCGAGTGCCTCGGTTTTGTCAAGCGCCACCTGCAGTCCTAGCCTACGAATGCGAGCGACCACCTGAGCCACACCGGCTGTGGCCGAGATGTTCGCTCGCCTATGATCGGGACCTCGGGCGGTCACCAGAGTGTCATCCGCGTAAGCAATGGCGGTGACACCCGGGAGCCGGGTGTCCCGAAGCGCCCAATCAAAACCTATGTTCCACAGGAGGGGACCTAATACCGACCCCTGTGGAACCCCTCTAGAGACGGGCCAACGCCCCGTCCCGCCGCCTGCTATCGGGTACACTACCTCTCTACCGCGGAGATAGTGACCGATGAGTACCCGGAGGTACCCGGGCACCCTGTGGTATCTGAGGCCTTCCTCGATACAAACCCAAGGGATGGTGTTGAAGGCGTTTTTAATGTCTAACGACACCGCCATCAACACACCCCCCTGCTCGGTCGCGTCCCTTGAAAGGTCTCGAAGCCGAGTGATGGCATCTAAAGTAGAACGACCTCTACGAAAACCAAATTGATCCTCGCAGAGGTCGGGACCTACCTCACTAAGATGTTTAGTGAGGCGGCCAGCGATGACCCTCTCCATCAGCTTACCCAATTCATTCAGCAGAACGATCGGGCGATAAGCTGATGGCGATTCGGCCGGGCGGCCCTCCTTGTTAAGGAGGACCAACCGACCCGACTTCCAGGCCGAAGGGAATCGACCTTGCCGCAGGCAAGCATCGAAGAGGGCGAGCACAAAGGGCTCAAACGCCTCAACCGAAAGGGCCCAGGCACGTCCTGGTATCCCATCCGGACCGGGGGCTGTGACCTTGCCTGACAACTTGGCAATGGCCGCCCCCAGCTCCGCCTGTGTAACAGGCGGCACCTCAGTGTCCTCCGTTGGCACATCGGTGTGATCATCGGGCGCCGCCATAGGAGGCGGGACAAACTCCGATTCTTGGCTGGGGAATAACCCACCCACTACCGTTGTTATAACATCTGGCTGGAGGCTTTCCGTAACTGGTGGTGCCCACGGTCGCATCTTGCGGCGAACCCCTTTGTATGGGCGACCCCACGGATCGCGATCTAACGCCTCCAGCGTTCTCTCCCAGCCAAGTTCTTTAGCTTGCCCTATGGCAACGCCCAACTCACTCCGGCTCTCCCTATACTGGGCGTAGGCCTCCTGTATGCGGACCTCGTCCCTCGGCCTCCGACGCTGACAGCGAGAGTATACTCGGCGGAGGGCGGTGCACCGAACACGTAAGTGTTCGATCGCACCGCTCCACCAATACACCTGCCGCCGCGGTGGACACGGACGAAGACGGGGCATGGCCGTGTCACAGACACGAGCCATGGACTCCCCGAGTTCCTCCGCGGCCACATCTACGTCCGAGGTCGGGTTACACGGCCGCGAGAACCACGCCTGAACCAGGGCTGCCTCTAGTAGCAACTCCCGGTCCAACTGTCCGAGTGCCCACCGAGGGCCCTCTCGTCGAGGCAATGAAGCAGGACTGGCGGTCGGAACCGCGGGGGACGCGGAGATGTCGATACCAACATACAAATGGTCCGACAGCGTCTCCACGCCCTCTAAAACTCCCCACTGATGAACACGACGTGCCAGGGTGGAGGACGCAAATGATACGTCCACAATCGAGCCACCCTGTTGTCTCACGCACGTGTTCACCGAGCCACGGTTTAAAACTACCAAGCCCTGCTCCACTACCCAGTCCTCAAGGGTCCTACCTTTGGGGTCGGACACCGGACATCCCCACGCCGAGGACTTGGCGTTGAGGTCGCCCACGAGAATAACGTCGGCGTGATCCCCCAGTCCAACTAGCAGTCGACCGACCTCGTCGAGGAAGACCTCGAACTCGGCCAGCCCGCTGCTGGGTGAGAAATACACACCGACGATGGTGAGCGACCCCAACACCGCCTTTACAAAGCCTCGCCCTCTTTCCACGTTGAAAAAGGGCGGGGTGCCAACGGAAGGCGACGACACTAAGGTCACCAAGCCGTCCAAGTCCCCGACATAACACGGACGGTCGGGGATCATGTACGGCTCGGCGACTACCGCAACGTTACTCAATCGCTGCGCCATGGTCTGCAGGAGAAGGTCCTGAGCCCTGGCGCAGTGATTGAGGTTCGCTTGGAGAAGTCTGAACATGGGCCTATCCATTGATGGTCGTATCCATCTCCTCCTCGATCACCTGCCTAGCGGTGCCCTGTTCCGTAGTCGGAACTGAGGGCCTAAGTGCCTTGCGCACGGTCGGCGCCTTACACAATTTGGAGCCGATACTATGATCGGCTTCCCTACCTGCCGAAGCGCAGACGTCGCACCTCGGCTTGGAGACGGCGCAGGACGCCGCCTTGTGGCCCGGCTCCGAGCAGCGGAAGCACAGACCGCTGCGGTCGGTGTCGTCGCAGCGACAGCCCACGTGACCCGGCACCAGACATCTGAAACATCTAAGTGGTCTCGGGTCGAGTATATCTACTCGTACCGAGACCAATCCTACCCTAACGCGTTCTACTTTCTGTAGACGCCTCGCCGCCGCGATCGGGACTGCACATATCGCAGTACCGGAACCGCGATGGTCCCGCCGTATATCTCCCGCCCTAATGGCGGAGACCGGACACTCCCCGACCCTCGCCAGAGCAGCAGCTAGCTCCTCAGGCAAAATGCAGTCGTCGATACTGCTGACCCTAACCCCGATCGTCTTCTCGGGACGAGTGATGGTAGCGACTGACGGGTCAATAAGTTTGACCAGAGCTTCCTTAAGAGACTCGGCCTTAGCGCCACTATTAGCGCCGGGGACCTCCAAAATCCTACCCCCAGCTAACCCCACCCGGAAACGAACGCCCTGAGTGATGCCCAGGGCCTCCGCATCGACCTGATGGGCCTTGCGAATGACATCGCTATATGTGGTGCCACTTTTCTCCGCCTCCGGAGAGAGTGTCACCACGACTACCGACGAGCGAGGGGCGCGGAGCCGTCCGTGACGGTTCTTGCGACTACGCTTATTGGTAGCACCAACCTTTTTGGCGGCCTCCGCCCTGCGGGCGGCTTCCGCCGCGGCTGCCGTCTTCCTGCGGGCCTTCTTCTCCGCAGCGGTCTCCTTGCGAACGAAACCGTCCGCGTCGACCCTAGGCCCACCCGCTACAGGCGCGGGCACCGCTGCAGGCGCGGATACCGCTACAGGCGCGGGTACCGCAGCCGAAGCGGAAGGGACGGGCTGTACGGTCGGGACAGAGGCCGAGGCCGAGGCCGAAGCCGAGGCCTTGCCCTTGCCCTTCCCTTTGCCCTTTCCCTTACCCTCCGGCGGCGGGCCCGCCGCAGCGGCCGCGTAAGATGTGACGGCGGACGGTTTCGCAACCGCAACCGCCGCCTGCGCAGCTGCCACTCCCGGCGCCGATATCACCGGCGGGTTGGCTAACCTAATGGACAAAGCCACCGACTCCTTCTTCCTGGTCTCGTGGGCTAGGGGCGGGCGCGAGAAAGGGACATCTCTGTCCCTCTGCCTCTCCCACTCCACGAAACGTTTGTCCACGGCGGACATCAACCGATTCATCATTCTCTCCATATAAGGTTCGAATGAGTCCGGCTGATCTCCGCCGCGGGCGCTCTTACTTGAGCCCTTCTTTGATGACGCCGGCGACCCGGAGACAGCCGCAGCACCCGCCGCGCCCTTCTCCATGCGGGCCACCGACTCCGCCATCTTATCCAGCGTCTTCTGGAGAGCCGCCAGCTGACCCCTCAGCGAGGCGTTTTCCTCCCGGAGACGCTGCATCTCGTCGGTAGCGTTCATCCTGAGGGTAGAAGCTACTAACTGTTGGAGAGCATCCGCAGCCTCGTAGAGCTGCTTCTGCATCGTCCCTTTGAGGTTGCCGGAGACCCTGGCGACCTTTCTCACCGTCTCGGCGAGGTGGGCCGCAAGCTCCCGGCTCCCGTCGGCACCCAGCTCCGCGTCGGCGCCTCCCGCAGAAGAGCGCCCGCTCTGCACCTCCTGCAACTTATCGCGGAGTGCCTTCATTTCGTTCGACCTAACCTGCTCTTGGGTAAGAACAACGACCTCCTTGTTCTTACTGCCGAGCGGTCGGCCTCTCTTTGTTTTAGTATGGGGAGATCCGGCCCGTTCTAGGTCGGAACCCTCCACACTACTATCATCCGTATCCAGTATCACCCGAGTGCCACTCAGGCTCTCCAGGCTCCGATGCGTCCCCAGCTTGGGGGCCTTGGCCTGTACTTTGACAGGGTCCCCAGCTACAGACGAGTCAGAGTCTGAATCTACCCGATTCACACTCGGGCGGTCTCGGATACGCTTTCGCCCTATTGGCGAGCTACCCCTCACATCTACGTCCATCCTATCCAGGACGACGACTACCTCCTTGGAGACTATAGGCGATTGCGCAGGCTCTGCAGCGGGGCTCACACCCCTAACCGCGTCACTTACGCTCGCCCTCCTCTCCTTGCCTATAGTAGGCTGCGTGCGCTCTGCAGCGGGAATCGAACCCCCTGTTGCCACGCTCGCCCTCCTATCCTTAGCAACCGCTAACGCGTGCGCACGATCTGCAGGGGGGCTCGAACCCCTTACTGCGTCTCTCGCGCTCGCCCTCCTCTCCTTCACTACACCTCCTGACACATTATGTTTTTTATTATTGGTATCCATAACAAATCCCACGAGTAGGGCCGATATAAAAGGTCGACTACAGGGTGACGCCCATTCCCATAGCAAGGCGAATACAACCGGCCAGCGCCACGCTCGACCGGGGTGGTACCGTTAAAGACGGAGTAACGCCTCCGCCATCCACCTCTCGCCACGGTACGACAACTTAGGTTACGACATTTTTAAAGAGGTTTGCATCCTCGCGACCCAGGCGGTTAAGCCAAGGCCCTCGGTCCCCAAAACATGACTGAGGATTACGAGTTGGAAGTAAACTCCCAACCAGCGGTTAAGCCAGTCACCCTAGCCCTATCGTTTCCCGCAGAAGGCGGAAAACAAACTAACTATTCCGAGAGGCCTAAGGAGGTCCCTCGGCAACGAGACCCAAAGAGGGCCCCGCTGAATAACAACAATGCCACTGGAGCCCAGAAGGGGCAACAGTGACAGCTACACACAATAAATAAATATTATAATAGCGGAGCCAAGCAAAGACTCCGCTGTAAACTATAATTTAACTTAATATATAATTAAATAAATAAACTACTAGCGGAGCGTCCAAGGGGACGCCCCGCCCGCAGACCTCTAGTCGTTGCTACGACGAGGCCCGCTACTCTTGGCCAGCTGCTAGCCGCCGGTAACCAATTGAAGATTGGTGACCGTCGTTGCCCAGGGTGCACCACGGGGAGGTCGCTGCGCCATCGCACCCCAACCTAACCTAACCTAACCTAACCTAACCTAACCCAGTTACACTCGAACACGCGTTGAGCTAGCCACGTTTTTGACCCGCTCCGCAGTGTAAAATAGCTAAAAATAGGCAAAAAGTGCCGTAGCAAACCAAAAATAGTGTCAAAAGTTGTGTTTAAGTGAAGTGCTTCGTTCGAAAAACCATCTGCCACCCGGACGCTCAAACCAGAAGTAGGTTGAGCAGAAAACCGAAAATCCGCCGACCAAAAATCAGTTTTTGGCCTGGCGCCCGGGATTTCGAACGACGACCCCCAAATTTTTGACCGGCTCCTGAAGCATCTGAGGGGAGCCCACCTGCCCACCGAGTCTGCCTCCCATCGGCCCATAAACAACCGAGATATTGCCAAAAAACAAAAGTTGTTTACGAGGCTATCTCGGCAGCCGAGGGGGTGCGACTGCTTCTGACACAGGATCCGAAGAGCCAGTGAGACCCTAAACACCACCCAGGGTAAGCGCTCCGGAAACCTTCACCTGAACACCGAATACCACGCCATTTGCGGTCAAAAACCTTTGACCGTGAACTTTGACCCCCTTTTTGACCAACTTCCCATCGAGGAAGGTGGCCACCTGATCACTCCACAATACAGACCAACTCAAGGAGAAAAGAAAACAGTTTTTGAAAAAATTTTTGGACAATAACTTTCTGTAAAAAAGTCATTATTGTAAAATAGTACCTTCTTCACCCATAACTTGGTTTTTTGTATGTACCAAAAATTTTATTATTTTAAATATTTTATTAGATTTTTTAATCAATTTAGTTTACAATAGCCTTAATTAGAATTATCAAATTTATTTAGGATTTTATTATTGAGAACTGTATTTATTAGGACATTTTAAACGAGTGCAACTTTTTAAAGTACCGACATCCCCTTTTTAGGGAAATTCATAGGGTATAATATAATTTTAAAATATTTTAGAAAATTATTAGTGTTAATCACTAACCAAAGGACCCCCTCGGAAAAATCCGAGCAAAACAACCCAAAACTGCCCCCTACAGAGCCATTTAACTTTGCAAAAAATTCTGTCATATTTTTTGAAATCTTAAAGATTTTTTATTTTCAAAAGTAGGTAAATTTTCAAAATTCTAAAAACGCCAAATATTTTTAAATCAGCTCCTTAATCAACACACTTTTTTCCAGATTTTACCTACCAAAATTCCAGGACTAAGGGCAGTTTTGGTAGTTTTTGTAATTTGACCCCCAAATTGTTTTTACTAAAAACGGGACAAATAAAAATTGTAAAAATAAAATTGATATGAGAAGAGGTCCCAAATATAATATATATTGTACCTAAAATCAAATTAGATTTTTAAGCTGAGGGGTTTTGAAGATACGGGGGTTTTCTTGAGGTAAGGACTTGCGCGCAAACCGCAAATAAGCTTGTAATCCCCATATCTCCGGAACCGGGGGTCGTAGAGCAAATCTGACAAATTTTATGTGGTCCCCCCCCCCTGACCCCCCCCCACGGTTTCAACAGAAGTGAAACCCTTCGGTACCACACCGATCATTTGGACAAAGTTTGGACCCCCCAGCTCAAAGTTGGGGTCTTGACATAGAAAAAATTTTTATTCGAAAATTTTTCGAAATTTTCTTCTAGTTTTAGCCACCTTGTCCAAAGGGGTGTGTGGGTATCGAGGGAGACACCCCAACCAACCCCAACTCAACCCCCAGCAGGGGTCAAATCCGGTTGAAGGTGGGGAAAGACGGGAGGCGGGACTTTAGCTGTGGTGGAGGGGGCCCCGACATTCTGCGACAGGAATTAAAGGAGTCATAAACAGATAACACCTTTGGCGGCCATTTTGTCCGCCATATTGGAAAATTAAACCCTCCGTAACTCCGGCACCCGTGGTCGTAGAGCGTCGGGACTTCTTCCATCGTGACTAGTTCTTCCTGCTCTACCTTTTGTAACATAGAGTGCGACTCTACGTAGAGTCCCCTTTTTATTTTGACTTTTACTTTTTATAACTTTCTTGACTCTAAGTAGAGTTCTCTCTCTACATTGACCCCAAAAATTTTAAAAAATTTATGTTAAAGTGTGCGTTGACGTATATTATTTTTTAATAATATACACTAGTATTAAGTTAGTATTAAGACTGGGTTTATTGACCCATACTAGAGCTGTGCTCTAAAATTAAAAATAGATTCTAACTACGACCTAGTGGTCTGATATTGTACAAGGACGAGACAACACATTTTAGTCAAATAATAATTAAATAAATGAATATATAGATAAATAATAAATAAATAAAAAATATAAATAAATAAATAAATAAATAAAAATTTTAAAAAAATACTTACCTCCCGCTGCCCGTACCCCGCGTAGTACTCCATCGCGCCGTACGCTCTGCACCTGCGGAATAAAATAAAAATTATTAATTATATACATTATATTTTACAATTGTGTTGACGTCCTCTTTTGCTCTTATTGAGATAATTAAGTTTTAATTTTGGAATTTTTAATTTTAATTTTTAATTTTTAAATTTTTGAATTTTAAATTTTGAATTTTATATTATTAACTGTGTTGTAGAAATTGTTATTCTAGTCATATAAAAACTTTAAAAATGTATGCCACTCCACCAAGCCACATCATTGAGGCAAGGAGGAAGAATAAGAGTCCCCCACCCAAGGCCAATGCAGCGCCCCCAAAAGGGAAAGCAAGCGCCAAAACAGCCCGGGCGAAAATTACTCTTCCTCCAAAAGTGCTAATACCACCACGGCCATCATCGTCTCCATTACCTTCACCACTATCCAGTCCCGGGTACGAAGAAGTGGATGAAGAGGAGCATTGGGACATATTCTCATGTGCAGATGATATGCAGACCTACACATGGGACAGCAACTTGGAGATGGTTAGACTGCACAAGAAAGGACAGGACGCTCTACAAAGGTCAGGAAACATAAAAACAGAGATCAAGAAAACTCTGTATGAGGTCCTAGAAAAAATGGTGGACATCAATAAGGTACTAGGTAGAAATGCGTACCTAAGAGCCAGGCTTGGTCCAGATGATGTGGTTGACGCGGGGACCCAGACCACCGGGACCGCCTCGATCAATCAAACCACCCAGACCATCGGGACCACATCGTCCACCCAAACCACCCAGACCACCGAAACCATCCAGACCAGCTCGGATGAGAGCGTAACCCTCAAAGAGATAAGGGACCTGCTGGAAGGAATAAAGGAGGACACGAAAGACGTAGCGGAGTGCGTGCAAAATACGCGCACACTCTCGCAAGAAATACGAGCGGTGTCAACTCCTTTATCCCTTGCAGCCGGACCCGTCCACGCCGGCGTGGGCCAGATCTCCTACGCCAGAGCTGCGGCCACAAAAGCCCCAAACGTACCCCCGCCACTTCACTCCATTATCGTCTCGTCGGAAGACATTAACGATACCAGCGGGACGATAGTGGAGAAAATCAGAGAGGCGGTAGATGCGAGGGGAACTGGCCTGCGCGTGGACCGTCTCAGAAAGGCTAGGGACCAGAAGGTGGTCATTGGGTGTCAAAATAAGAAGGACCTGGAAGTAGTGGCAGAAAGATTGCGGAAGTCATCCGCAAAGTTAAGAGTGGAAAATACGGTCCATAAGAATCCACTCGTGATACTTATGGACGTACAGTCCTACAACACGGATGACGACATAGTGAGGTCCATAAAAAACCAGAACGGTCATCTGTTGGGGGACTTGCCCCCAGAGGAGGTCGCCGCCGCGGTGAAATACAGAAGGAGGGCGAAAAACCCACAGGAGCAGCACGTGGTACTAGAAGTTTCGCCCCCCGTGTGGAGACGCCTGATTGACGCGGAGAAGCTGCATGTGGATCTCCAGCGGGTACGGGTCTACGACCAGTCCCCGCTGATACAGTGTACGCGCTGCCTCCGCTTCGGTCACGGCAGGAAGTTGTGCACGGAGGACACGGACCTGTGTGCTCACTGTGGCGGCGAACACCTACGGACCGACTGCCCTGTCAAACAGACCGGGACCGGACCCAGCTGTAGGAACTGTGGAGACGCCAAAATGGAGAGCCGGGACCACAACGCATTTGACGGCGACTGTCCCATTCGTAAAAAATGGGACGCCCTTGCGAGGGCTAGAGTGGCATACTCCTAGCCCATCGCAAGGTATAGCGGGCGTCGGATGCGTTGTGGACCCTGGCAGTGCTGAAGATCTCCCCACACAAATGATTCAAAATAATTTATAGATTGCTAATCATGATGATAGCAAAGCGATAAAACAATCAATGTGGGGAAGATAAAAAGCTCAGCTAGCGCCATTAAACCCACGGAACCTGCAGATGGACCCGACTATTACACACACTCAATTGTGGACCTCATTATGCGTCTCAGGGTCGTACTCTCTATAGTCGGCCCTGACACAAACAAAACACACTCACACAAAATACCATATAAACAAAACACTCACACACAACTATTACACTAAACTCAATAAACAAACATATACACACACATAATAAAACACACACACGAAAAGAAGCAAACGGAACGGAACAAGAATATATATTTTGAGAAATATATACATATTGTTAAAGAACGAATAGATGGGAAAGGAACATGCACTAACACATAAACACAAAAAATTTCAAATTAATAAAAAGACACAACCAACCAAACTCAAATTCAACTTCAAAAATTTCCAAAATTCTAGACCCAAATAACAAAAAAAAAAAAATTTTAAAATACATGATTAAATAAAAATTACAGACCAAACATAAACATTATTAAAATGAAGGAATAGCGACAAGAAGTCATTAATAAGAATCATTATATACACAAACCTACACAACATAATAAATTATTTATATAAAAATGGAATGAAACAAGAGAAAGGAAAAGAAACAATAATATACATTTTGACAAATGTATAGAACTGTTAAGGAACGAAACCATGGAACGGTACATTTAATTCATATATAACACATACACAGAATATATACACAAACACAATACTAAAAACTAACCAATTAAAAAGCAAACAAACAGTTTGGAAAGTAAAATATAAAGTTAAAATGCAAAAATTAAAAATTTCGAGAAAAGACATTCAACAAATTCAATACATGTCTAATTAATTCATAAACAGGTTTAAACTCACAGCAGCAACTTAATATAGAAATAACAAATATAAGGAAAAATATATCGAATCAAAATAAAAAGAGAATAATAAAACAATATATTAAAAAATTTACTATAAATGGAATAAAATAATCATTGATAAAAGTCAAAAATCATTTGACAATCCTAATATAAAAATTAGCAAGATAACTTAAAAAATAATATAAAAAAAGGTTCTTGCTTATGGCAGGAGAGTTGCTGCAACCCCTCAAAGAAGGGGTTAATTTAAAAAAAAAAAAAAAAAAAAAAACCTAACCTAACCCGAGAATAATTGTCATGTGCTGAACCTAGTGCATTGGGATGTGAATCTCAATAGTGACTTATAATTTATTTGTCAAAGAGACATCTAGCGGGATGTTTCAGAATTTGATCAACTATAGCATGGTCTTTGTGGTCTTGCTTGTATATCAATAGATGGCGGTATTGGTTACTATTTACTTACTTAATTCTCGGAATGAATAAGAATTATGGTTATGGTACGTCACCACTATAGTATTGTCTTTGTTGTCTTGTTTTTCCCACTCCAAATTTAAACAGTAATTGTAACATCCTTCTGAGATGAGATGAGTCTCTAGGCCAAGTAGTCCATAGTTTAGACATTTGATGAGATGTAGTATACCCTGATATCGATAATTTGTACGAAAAGGACTTTCATTGGTCGAAATAAACAATCTAATTATTCAAAAAAAAAAAAAAAAAAAAAAAAAAAAAAACACTTTCTAGGCAAGCGTGTATCATCTTAGGCCTTATCTTCGCCTTCCATCAAGCGAGATTATGGACAAACGCAAGCCAATATTTCATTTAAAAAAAAAAAAAAAAAAAAAAAAAAAAAAAAAAAAAAAAAAAATTAATGAAATCGAAATCCACTGTTGCGAATAGCATAATTATTCCAATCTGAATTTGTACACCAACACCAAGGTCCTTGTGCTTTATTTAATCACCCTGAAAGAAATAAAGTAGGTAGCTAGAACAATGCTATGTATAGGACATAGCTCTAGCTAACGTACCTATATCTAAATATACAAGGGCGCAGTTATAGAAGCTCGCACAGGGCGCAAAAAGGCTATTTACAACACTGGTAATAATGTGGCATTCATTATATTCTAAGGTGAAAGTGTTATTCAGCAAAATTTGTATAAAAGCCCACTCACACATATTTGTTGATGAGTTTGGCGACACCTCAACGGTTTATACCGTTAATCTACAACACAAATAAACAAATAAATTGATTTATTCTTCATAATTTCGTTACAATATAGATTATATCGCTGGTCATATTTTTCAAAACATAACCTTAAGTTCTACGATTATTGTTTAATTTTATATTTATAAAGTGCAATAGTAATTCAAATTAAATTCATTTTTTTGTTGCTTCCATGGTAGGAACATTAGGTCTCAAAGATGTTAATGGACCCTCACGTCACGTCACGCCCTCATGTCGGACACAGCGGCACATCAAAATATGACAGAGGAAGGTATTTTTTGTGTTTGTTATTAAGATTTTTTACTTGTTTAAGTTGTCTTTCAAATATTCATCTACGCTATAAAAGGGTTTGCTTGTTAGTCTGCTAACAAGAAAAAAAGAAAGAGTTTAAAGTTCTTTTGATTACAAAAGAACTTTAAACTCTTTCTCGTCTTCTCGTTTCTCGTCGTTCAGACAAGAACCCAAAGTGAACATTAGTTCACTTTGGGTTCTTGTCTGAAACGACGTTTTATAGTGTACGGTTACAATTTGTACGATTATCGAGCAAGTTTAGCACCTCGTCCATAGATGGCGCAGATCTAAGTTAAAGCGATTATAATCCTTATGTCTTAAAAAACACGATTGATATCATTGATTTATAAATCAATGGTTGATATACACAATAAGACTTAAAGTACCCGTCACGAGAAGCTATAAATTATGTAAACAAGTGTTTAGGAGTTCACAACATTTGGACCAAAAAAAAATGAATTTGTTTAAGATTTAATAAATTATTAAGTAACAAATATTAATTAACATAATATATTATTTAAGAATAATTATTCGTCAGATTATATGTACTGGCTACTGGCTCCATTATACGTAATGTCGGCGACGAGACCATATCGAGACACCAGGGCGCAAGTAGTAGCAATGTAATTATAGAAACTATTTTAATCATTTGTTAGGTATTTAAATGATTTATTTGATGTTTTTCTTGTTTTAAAATAGTTTATTTTAGTAAGGTTTAGCATAAGTTTTCATGTTATAAGTAATTAGACAGTTTAAAGATAATTTTTTGTTAGTATAAGTTTCGATTCAGTATAATTACGTAACTTGAAAATCGACTTTTTTGTTTGTGGATAGATTTTGATAATTTTGGTTTTAAATGAAAGGTCTAATCATAAAACGAATAAATCCGTTTGAATTATTAAAATCGGTCAAGTAGTTTAGGATTTATTAAGGATTTTTTATAATGAAAATATGTAACTTCGTAAATTTTGACCTTTATTGTTGTAATACATTTTATTTGTACATAATTAGGATTAAGTGAATGTTTATATTGAACAATAATTATGTAAGGATTATTACAACACCAAAATTGTACATATTGTGTAAAGAAAAAGTAAATAAATGGGGGCAAAACAGGTTTCGGCTTAGTAAAAAATATCAAACAAAAGGGCTCAAAATGCGTGGTTGTCTTCGCGGTAATACAGCCGGGTATAAATTGAGCGACATTTTCTCGGCACAGTCAGTCGCAGCTTAGCCGTCGAAGAGGCAACAACAACAAGAAATAAGAAGCCGAAATCTGCAAGCCCAAATAATAAAGGAGAAATTCTGCAGTATTATTTCGCCTCCTCGCTACCTGTCCTCTGGGGTCGTAACCATCCTAGGTACCTACGCATTCAGGGGTGCGTGGTGACGTATGTAACCAGCGGAGTCACTCGACTCGGAAGGAACATACGTCAACAACGTGGGAGACTGTCCCAGGCTGACCGTTAGGTACTGAACGTACCCCGGCCAACCCCAACACGTAATAACAAATAAAATTAACGCAACAATTAAAGTAACAACAATAAAAAAGTGATAACGAAACAATAACAAAATTATCAATAACAACCAGATCCGCGATATATGCAAAGCAATGAAACAAACTCGTACGCATTCGAAACTCGAATGACGCGTTTATTTCAAAATGGCGTCCCGATAGTTTACAATCCCTGCGACGGACGCGTTCCGGTACCAAGAAACACAAACGATAGCGCTTTGCGTCGTTAAAATATGATCCGACTAAATTAAATAGGTTGTTACTTTCATATAACCCGTCTATATTTCATGTCGATTGAATATGGTCAATTTATTATTATCTCGCAGTATAAAATGTTTACTTAGTAAAAGATGTTTGTTTACATAATTTATAATTTATAGGTTCTCGTGACGGGTACTTTAGGTGAGTAGCTAAGTACTTTCGAGAACGTCTTGTTAATACTATTATGCCCAATATCGACTTGAGAAACAGATTCTGTGAATGATTTCAGTTCTTAGTTTTATTGTGAAGTAAATTGTATTTTAATAACAATAAGTACAATAATGCTTTCCGGTGGTACGAAACGTCTTCATAATTAAGATTGCTTCTTCTACTTTAATTTTTGCATTCCAAATAGTAGTAGCAAAACGGTATTGTTATGGTAAAATAAAAATGTGTCGAGACAAGTACCTTGACGCTCATTTAAAACACGACTGAGACGAAGTAACTGTACTGTAAGCGTAACAACGCTTACTTATTTATTTACGGGAATCTTACCAACAACGACCATATATCACGCGGACCCCAAGAAAAAAATATAAAGCCTTTTATCAATGCCTTCAGCAATACAAAATATGCGTAAATTAAGTTAACCGAATAAAAAATAGTTAAAACTTATTAAATTATTAATATTAATACTTATTAATTATAGTTACTTTCAAAGCTATTATCGAAATTAATAATTTTCCTTGGTAGCCCAGCAGAGTATATCTATGTAATGTATAGCAACATTGAAATTGTCAAAAATAGATAAAGCTAAAAAGGCCAAGCAACCCAATCTCTGTTAATGTTTTAGATAACACACAAAAATTGCAGAACTCATGAAATGACAAATTGTTCATGTACGGTCTACATAACCTATATTTATCGAACTTAGATTTAAAGTCATTCAGAAAATGTATGACTATTGCTAGTGTATAGAGTCAAATACGCATTCGGATGAAATAAATGTTAACTATAGTGTCATGTTACTATAGTGTCCTCTCGCTCCCGGCTGTCAAAGTTGAAAGTCATACGTGAACTCGCTCCGCATAATTATTTCCCAAAATATAGTTAAAGAAGTGATTTACGCATTGAAACCGATATCTTTTCGCGTACAAAGTGACAATCCACCTTTAACACTAAAATTCGTGTAGTGATTATTGTTTTTAACTATACTCCATCCAAAACAAAATCTTTGGATCATCAAAAACAGTTAACTTTTTGTGCAGTGACACTTATCAAGCTGACAACCTACAAAAATCAAAATAGTGTTGCCAAGATAAAATTTTAACTTCCCCAGTTTAATTTTTATTAGTGGTGTAAATGGAAACAGCGGCGTGACTAGATCCTAAAAATAAACAAATAACTATAAAATAATAATATTAAAATTTGAATACCCCTCCCTCCTGGACCGCGGAAGCGTATAGACCCGTAGAAGTTTTTATAAAAAAAAAAAAAAAAAAAAAAAAAAAAAAATAACAAAACAAGTTTCTATGTAAGTTCGCAGACTTAAGATAGTGATTAACCACAAACAGCTTATGCTTGCCTGGTACCTCGTTAACCCGTTACTGTTGTGGTGAATAATTATGCCCGTTAACCGCTCTCCTCCTGACTCTCCGATTCCACTGGAAAAGTTGCCTGTGATATCTATCATCGGGGCAGACAACATGACATCTGCATCCGTCCGATCCACTTCACATGACTTATCTCTGCACCAATGTTCTTCGGCGCCCGACTTGTCTCTCGATACAAACGTCACGGATCGCAAGAAGAAAAAGCGCGTGGGAACAGATGCCTCTGCATCCGCGGAACTTACTAGGACCATGCTTGCTACTTTATCCAGTAAACAGGAAACACAGTTTGAGGGTATGATGCTCAAGATTAATAACATTATTGAACAAAATATTGCGTTAAAATTGAGTGTTGAGGTAATGTCAGCCAAGTATGACGAGTTTTTAAACCGTATATCGTCCTTAGAAGCTGAAAAAAAAGAGGACAAAAAGCTAATTCGTCAACTGGAGGATAAGATTGAGTATCTGGAGCGTAACACGAGGGCTACCGAAATAGAAATACGAAATGTCCCGAAGTCGGAAGGTGAGACAAAAGATGACCTCTGTGATTTGGTTGTCAATTTGGGACAAACTTTAAACCTAAATATTAGTGAAGCAACCCTAAAAGATATACACAGAGTGAAATCAAAAGATAGCTCGTACCCAATTATTGCGAACTTCAACTCCGTCATAACTAAAGATAAGGTGATTAAGGGTGTCAAGATGTTTAATAAGACAAAAGACAAAGGAGAAAAACTCAATACCACCCATCTGAAGCTCAAGAACAAACAACCCATCTACGTGTCAGAAAGACTTACGTTTAATACGCAGAAATTGTACTATTTGGCCAGAACTCAGCATAAAAACTTTGGATACGATTTTTGTTGGACCTCATATGGCGTAATATATATGCGCAAGAAAGTTGGCGACCCCCAAATCCGTATAAACTCAGAAGAGGATCTTCAAAAGCTTAGACCTGCTAGTTGTACATGACTAATGTTGGTCTCACGTAAGATTTGTCCCATGTTTACTCAAGCTTTTCACCATTATCTATGTTTTCTTTCTATGAATGTACATCTCGTGCTAACAACATTATATAATATACACATTACAATACATAAAACACTCTATACAAACAAAATTCAAAAACACACAACGACCCGAAAGCAATGCTTATTACACCCTCACACACAAGTTTACACAAACGAAATATTACCTGCGACACATCATATTCTTCACAATATCAATAAACATATCCTTGTTCTGTACATTTCACCTAAGTCATATAGCCTAACATCCAATTATAAGAAAAATACTGCGCTTAAAATTGTGATTTATTTGTTCACGCCTCACCAATGGCTTCTATAAATAACATTATTCAGGACATTGATCACGTGTCGGTGGCTAAATCTTATAAATGTGACCCGGAAACTTGTGGCAGTTTAATTAAGTCTACTTCTAAAGCACTGACTGTTATATCACAAAATATCCGCAGTATCTATAAAAATATGGATGGTTTTGTTGTTCATTTGGCTAGGCTTACATTTAAACCAGACATAATAATTTTAACTGAATGCTGGCTGAGTGAGCATAAATCACCACCACTTTTAGACAATTACACGTGCCACTTCTCCAAAAAAAGTCTAAACCAAAATGATGGAATAGTCATTTATATCACCAGTGATATTAAGTGTACTGTAGAGGAACCTGATCCTTTGGGAGCAAATTTCTTGTTACTTAAAATTAGCAACGAAATTACTATTTTGGCTACGTACAGATCTCCATCAATTTATTGTATCGACAACTTTTTGAATTCAATTGACAACATACTTCGTCCTATTAATTGCAATAATACCATGATTATTGGGGATGTAAATATAGACATCAAGCCTGATAATAATGATCGAAATAGTTCACTTTATTTGGATCTGACTGCAGAGCTGGGTCTTCTCCCAGGGCACACACTGCCAACTAGATTGGGCAACTGTTTAGATCACATCATGATCAATACAAATAGGTCAGCCACAGTCACTGTCATAGAGTCCACAGTCACAGATCATGATTCGGTTTTGATTAGTTTGTCCTGCAGGCATGAACAAATAAGGCAATCGAACATTATTGTTAGGACGGATGTTAATGCAGCCATAAAACAAATTGAATCTATGGATTTCTCTTTTGTCTCTCCTTCAGCTAATGCTGAAGAAGTCGCAACCCTTTTTTCCGAAAACCTGACTTTGGCAATCAAATCGAATACAACGTCTAGTATTGTCTCTGGTCGGAAAAAATCCATAAAACCATGGATTACACCTGGTTTGGTCCGGTGTATTCGAAATCGTGATAAGTTACATGTCAAGGTTAGAAAAAATCCCAATAGCTCAGTTCTCGAAGTCACTTACAAGCGCTACAGAAATTTCTGTAACGCTCTATTGCGGAAGCTCAAAAGAAATTATGAAAAGACTCTTTTGCAAAATGCAACAAATAGTAAGGAGACGTGGTCAGCTATAAAATCAATCACTGGTACTGCCAAGCAAAAATCTTCTGCAGATAATTTACTAAAGGACAGTAATAGCACACATGATTCCGTTGAGTCTGTGAACAATTTTTTTGCGGAAGCCGGAAAGCTACTTGCAGACAAGATAAAATGCTCTGAAAATCTCGGAATCACCCTGCCTACTTTAAAGGATTTTACTAGATCTTCCGTCCCAAATTCTATGGTATTGCTCCCACCAAACGAAGCAGAAGTTGAATCACTTATCATGAATCTTAAAAATGACTCGGCTACGGGCTGGGACTGTATTTCGAATAAGTTTTTAAAAATGTCAAAGCATATTATCGTCCCACACTTTACCAAGATAATTGGGCTATGTATAGAGCAGGGCGTTTTTCCTGGTGTATTTAAAAGGGCGCTCATCACTCCTGTGTACAAGAGTGGAGCTCGAGACAGCGTAACCAACTACAGACCAATTTCTGTGTTGCCAGCGCTCTCTAAAATACTTGAAAAAGTATTGAATAACCAACTAATAAAATTCTTAGAAAAAAATAACATATTATCTGATTCCCAATTTGGCTTCAGGGTAGGTAAAAGTACAGATGAAGCGGTTAGCTCATTGGCAGATTATATTACAGGTTGTCTAGATAATAAACAAAAGTGTATTGGAGTCTTTATTGATCTAGCCAAGGCTTTTGACACTGTCTCGATCTCTGCTCTTGTAGAAAAGCTGGAAAGGTGTGGAATAAGGGGAACGGTACTTAAAATATATAAAAACTTTCTTACTGGCCGTTTGCAGAGGGTCAAAGTAGGTACTGCTGTTAGTTCGGACGTCGCAGTCACCTATGGAGTCCCACAGGGTAGTATTCTTGGTCCCAGTCTTTTCCTGGTTTATATAAACGACTTATGTCAAATGACACTGAATAAAGGCAAAATATTTACCTATGCTGATGACACAGCCTTGGTGTTTCAGGGAGAAACTTGGGATGTAGTCCAACAAAATGCTGAGATAGGGCTCCAAAAAGTCAGCTCATGGCTGAGGCATAACCTGTTGACTCTTAACATATCGAAAACCTCTTATGTACAGTTCACTAACGCACGCATAACACAGTCCAATGTGGCTGTCCGGATTCACACATGCAAACCACCTTTCACTCAACAGTGCTCGTGTACAACTCTGAGCAAATCAAAGACGGTCAGATACCTTGGGGTTCTTCTAGACGAGAAAATATCCTGGCAACCGCATATCGACATGGTTTCGTCACGAGTCAGAAAACTTACATGGGTTTTTAAAAATCTTAGGCACGTAGCTGACGGCGATCTCCTCCGTACAGTTTATTATGCATTGGCACAATCGGTTATTGGTTATTGTATTGGCGTTTGGGGCGGCGCATGTAAAACGCATCTCTTACGCCTGGAAAGAGCGCAACGGTCCTTACTAAAGATTATGTCGTTCAAACCTTATAGATTTCCCACGAAGACATTATACGAGTTATGCCGGGTTTTTACAGTAAGACAACTTTTTATTTTTGAGATCATTATTAAAAAACACGTATCTACCCCATATGATCCAGGAAAAATTCGAAATAAGCGAACAACTCCAAACGTAATTGAATCTGTTAAGTGTCGTACGGTTTTTGCAAGACGACAGAACTCTTTTCTTTCTGTGTATCTATATAACAAAATTAATAGAATCCTAAATATTTATCCGCTAACACTACACGAATGTAAACCTAAATTAAAGAACTGGCTTTTTACTCTTGATTATGTGCATGTAGAGAAAGTAATAAATAATTAATCACACACGCACACACACACACACACACACACACGCACGCACGCACGCATGCACATACATTCGCACACAGCGCGATATAAAGGCATAATAGTAAGATAAGTTTTTCTTTTGTTATTTTATTTTTACTTCTTTTTAAAATTGTATTCACAGTATGTTGACATTAGTATCTAAGACAAATAAAATGGGAGAGGGCGCTGACTCCTGACATACAGGTACACCTAGTTTGGGAGTCAGAGGCTTCAAAAGTTTTCTGTAACCTATTATGTCAATAAAGTATTATTATTATATTATTATTATTATGTTATAAAATATAAATATTTACAGAAGTCTACTGAAACTGACTGAAATGCTAGCCTATATTTTGCCTAAAGATTAAGTATTGCCATACAACGTGGCAATTCTGCCAGCATTTTTGGAATGTTGCCAACTGGTAGTGGTTTATTAGATTAGTGTAGGGTTTTATCATATTAGGCTTATCATACTTATTGTTTTTTTTTTAAATTTATATTGTTAGTATTATATTTGACTTATTTACACTTTTTACTTATAATTTAAAATTTGACTAACCCCATTGTATGGTGTATTGTTGGAAAGGTCTCTTGAATTGCAACAGAAACTGCCTTGAAACTATGTAGATCAAACCCCCCAGTCAAAGAGTTTATTTATTAGAGTCCCCCCCCCTTAATGTTTGAAATATTACTAAAATAATTCTGACAAGAATGTTACCTATTATGACATTTTTTCAGAGTGATTTCTTAGTAAATAATTCCAACTGACTGCTAACCTTGACCGCTAAATTAAATTTAACTTTATCAATTTCAAAATAGGCATTTTAGGTATGCATGGCTATGGAACCCTTGCATGTGCGTGCCCCGTCACGCTCTTGGTCGGTTTTTTTATTTACTACATACATTTTTGTAAAGTTCAGTTATGTTATTAACATTAACTGCTTTTTATTTATTTACCACTGAAGTATTTTGTTTGGTTGCAGTTTGAGGATGGTGGCTTAAACTTGTAAATAAAATTTAGGGATTTGAAAAAGTATTTGATTTAAAACAATGTTGTTCAGTCAATTGTTATTTGTGTTTGAGTGCTGTTGGTCATGATCTTTGTTTTGGTAGCATTCATAATATGAATGCTACCAAAACAAAGATCTTGACCATGTTGGACTACATATTATATAGTCCAACTCTGTCTTTCCTTGTCTACATTTCGTAACAATAAAAAGGGACTATATTGTCTGCAAATCGCAGATGTGTTCGCTTTCGATTTTTTATCCAGAAACCATAGTTGTTTCAATCTTTTATTTGGAAGATGTTTTCGAAAACTGCTAGTAAGAGCTTTGGGGAGAGAGGGTCTCCCCGCATTACCCCTTTAGCAATTTAAAACTCTTCACTGCCTTTCCAGTTTTACTCTCCTTATGCTTTTCGAGTAATAGTTTTATTAATGTTATTATTCTTTTAAGAACTCTAATTAGCTGTATGTGCTATGCTATCTAAGGATTTAGAATAGTCGACAAATGCTATGTAGAGAGGCCTTTTAAATTCTTTATACTCTACTATTATTTGTTCTCTTGTATGAATGTGGTCCATTGTAGAATAATGATAATGTGGCCAGAAGCCGGCTTGATCTCTTGGTAGATTTTTATCAATTTAAGGTGCTATTCTGCTGAGGATGATTGATGAAATGAGTTTATAAATTGTGAATTATAAGATGATGGGCCTTCAGTTAGGTACTGATGTCTAGTGGGTTTCCTTTCTGGTATAATAATATTATGTGTGATTTACACCATTGCAATGGTGATGGTACTTGCTTTTTCCAGTACTAGCGTACAAAGCCTTGCTAGGTAATTTACCTGGAATTGGTGGACCGATTTTTAAATTAGTTATAAATTTATTATTACACAATAAATAGTAACAAAATGTGTTAAAGCCAACCTTGACATGGATGACGGTGCTCGTACAGCACAACCCTGTGTGCATTGCTTCTAGCTTCTGTATATATATTTCTACAAAATGTTATCTTGTGGCATGGTGGTTGAAAATGGTCGATGACATCATGAATATAATAAAAAAGTTGGTGATTGGGTTACATACATACATACACTCACGCCTCTTTCCCATAGAGTTAGGCAGAGACCACTTCCTTCCATTTGATACAAACTCGACATACCACTTCAGCCTCTTTTAAAAACTTTAATGAGTTATAATTATTAATTGAGGTGATTAAATGCATGTCCTCCGATTTAGGGTACTTTTAACATGGCCTTAAGAAAGCCTTTGTCTGCCTTGGTCTTCCTTTTCCAATACTTCCGTTTACACTCGCCCATATAAATTCTGCATTTATTCTACTTTCGTGCTTCTTCTGCCGACTGCTATACCCAGCTTTCATTTCCATACATTATTAGGGTTGGCAAGTCCTCCTCTATGCACAGCCGGCGAGCGACAGCGAGGTGGTTGGCTCAATTGTAATAAACAAGAGTGTACACATGTCGGTTTCTCGGCAGGCGGAGGAAGGTCTATAGAAGTGCCTAAACATTTTGATGATCGGCCAGTCAGTCAGTGAGTGAGTGACAAAATTACCAAATTATATGTCTTCGAAAACACAGCAATGATATGAAGAAGCATACCTTATGATCCTTTGGAATTACGAGAATATCATGCTCCTCGATCCCTAATCGATAAAGAATCGAGAATATCATCCTCTTTATTTCTGGCACCAGAGGGCGCCTTACTACCTTACCGCCAATATAGCTGTCAAGTGTCATTGCATTCTTGTGATTCTTACGAATCAGATTCAAATTTTTCAAAACTTTTAGTTTTGTAGAAAAATTTTTGTTTTTAAGTGAGAAAAGTTAAAAATCCGTATGTGAGTGCGTGTTTAATGTTTTTTCTCGATTGGAGACACAGCAGTGTTAAAATATGGAACCGGTACAAACGGGTAAGGAGGACGTTGGGCGAGTCGATATTGTTGCTTCGGAGGGAGAACAATTATCGTACTCTAGAGAGCCTTATAGTAGTTATTCCTGCTCATCCTCCAAGTATGAGGAGGGCTACGGCTTCTCCTTTGCCCTATTAACGTTATGGTACTTCAACACGATCACGTAAGTACAAGTCTCGACAAGTTCGTACCGATCCGCGGGCGGTTTGATATTTTACAGTCGCAAATGTCATATTTGTCCAATAATTGTTTATATCAGTACCCCTTATTTTATAACAAAATTCGCTACTTTTAGTTGTATATTATGTATTTTATTCATGTAATCTAAGATATTTACAATCTTATATTACATCAATCCATAATGTTGTAAATAAATGAAACAACACAAGATAATATTAAATCACAACTGTCTGAAGCAGGTTCACACCTTCTCAGCCTAAGAACTGAGAATCTTTCATTGAATTTGGGTTCTCTAAACAGTGATTAGAGTTAGGTACAGACTTCTTTTTTCAAGAAAATAAAAAAAAGCATATTAAAGTCTGTTAAGAATGATGAACAGTACAAAGTGTAGTACTTGTACATGTCATACTTGATGTTTTGAACATTTGACAAAAAACATTTAAAACATTAGGGCCAGCGTCTAAGTCCAATTGTGCTAAACAAGTGTTAAGCATTTTAAGGCTTAAACAGTAATTTGTATACTTTATTTTTGTTCAACAGTAAAAGGTATAATGTAGTAAAAAACGGTATAATACTGTTTATAATAGTTAGTAGGTGAACCTAACAGTAATATTAATGATATTCATAACAATAAAACTATTTCAGTTAGTGATATAAACAGATATTATTCACAATCATGGAAGGGCATTTGATACAAAGGGGTTCTGCCAGAGTGCTTGGCCACTCCAGGTTTTACAGCCCTTAGTATTAATGATGAAACATGTTATTTTAGCATGGTTGAGTAGACTAGCACTAATCTACAAAATTTTGAACCGAGAGAGAGAGGAAAAGGTCTCGGAGATTAAAAATAGTTTTCATCATAGAAGGTATCTGGGTAAAATTAAGGTGAATAAGTTAGGTAAGGTTAGAGCTAATGCTCATATCTTAAATTTAATAATGAATTACCTACCAACTTCTATTCAACATAAAAGCCCCACATGAGGCCCCAACATAAGGCTTTTTTAAATTGTTTGTTCACCAAAGTGTGATGACACTAATGATAAAGCCGACCACAAAGCTCTGAATTCTTATTTAGCAAACAAAATTTGTTATCTAATATCTTAGGTAGGTACCTATAATAAACTTTTTTTCAGTCAATGACTGATTAGTGAAGATAGGCCTTCACCAAAACTATTTTTACCTGAGTGTCGCGGAGACACCCAGGAGGTTGTTAAGGATTGTCTAAGTGTAGAAATCCTTTAACTGTCATGTTTTTCCATTTGGGGAGTCCTTGGCTCCCTAAACATTTGCCATAGTTTCAAACTTGGTAGCCAGAGTGCTAAGGGCACAGAGCATATGCCTTTTAGTCTACCTAGACACCTTCCTCCTGTGTTGCCAGGACAAATCCAAGTTGACGGCTCAGGTTGCAGAAACGCTGGCCTTCTTGGAAAGGTTGGGGTAGCATGTCAATCTGGGACTCGGAGAACCAGATAAATTGCTCATCCAGAAAATTCAGAGTATCAAAAAGTCTCTTAGGTGTTGCTAAGTCAAAGCAGATGTTTTCTTAAGCGAACTGCAGAGTTTATTGGGCAAGCTAAATTTTGTCCCTCAAGGATGCCTCCACTGTCGCAGAGCACAACTTCTGCTAAAGGTATAAAATTCCAGAGGCCAAAGGATGTAATTAGGCCCAAGGTGACAGATGTACTGCAGTGGTGGCTGGATGCGGTTGAAGGCAGTCCAGCCCCACTTCAAGAAATGGAAATAACTCATTTCTTGACCACAGACGCAGCGGATGCGAGCTGGGGAGCAAGTCTAAGCAGTCAATTCATTTAAGGAAAGTTGTCAAACAACTGTAAGTGGTGGTTGGCAGTAATCAGGTCCCAGAGTGGACAGATTTACAAAATGCTTACATATTGGTACAATCAAACAACAGAACCCTGGTGGCGTACCACTGCATTGCAGACTGCCTTTCAAAGGGAAAGCTAGTGCCTGAGTGGCATCTACTACCATCAGTCACAAAGGCTATATTCCATCAATTGGAAGTATCACAGGTAAAATCTCTTAGTGTCAAGAGAGTAGACTGCGTCCCAGAGTATGTGACATGAGATTCAAAAGATGATATGGCTCATTTTTGCCACAACTACTCCCGAAGTCTCAAAGGGTGTGGGTATTCCCACTTTTAAGCTTGATCCTTAGGGTGATGGCATCCAGTTGGAACCAGTGGTTATTTTGGGTTCCCGAACTTTCAGGCGTGTGCATTGGCGCCCCCTTTTCAGATAGAAAATCTGAGAGAAGTTCTAGTGAATACACAACAGGTCAGACTCCTCAAGTATAAAAGCTAATGCTTCAGGTCGAAAAAGTTAGGGGGGGGGGAACCAGGTGATAAAGTGGAGTTCAGATAAAATACAACTCCTGAAGGGAAGCTTCTATTCAGGAGTCCCTCTGCATTGAGCACTTACAATGCCCCATTAAAATGATGACCGATGATTACAATGAGCTGGATCTCATAGTGTCAGTACCTACTAATAATCCAAGGGCATTTGGCAAGATGTTTTGGCCAACTTATATTTGCAAAATTATTTTGCATACAGTACAACCCTTTAAATAAATCTGCCATAAGTTAATAACTTATCATGTCAGCTGCAGAAAAAGTTTCTGTAAACTTCTTTATTCAACAAGTTATAAAAGCAATTTCCTATGCTGCTAAACCTATATGGAATCTAAATATTTTATTAGATTGGTTAAAGTCAACTACACCTTCAAACTCATTATTGGGCCAAAGTATGCTGCAGTCATTCTTTTATTAGCATCAGAAAGAAGACTTCAGACTCACTTGGTTTGTAGTAAGTCACCAATGTCACATGATTCTGTGACATTCTGGCCTGGGTTTGGCTCTAAGACGGACACTGGGATGCAAAGACATAGGGCTAGCATTTTATAAATCATCAAGATCCCAGGATATGCCAGGTCACTCATGTTAAGAAGTAATTTTGAGTTGACAGAATAGGCTTGCTCAGGATGAGGTTAGGGTTGCCACCTTTTTAATTAGAGGTTAAATAAGATAAATAAAAATAAAAAATGTGGATTGGGATATCAAAATAAAGTAAAATGTATTGATCTTTTATAATTTAATTATGTTTAATAACATATTTTTATTGCTTTTTGCAGTATGGAATAGAATAATATATCTACTAAACAATAGCATCTTTTCATAGTGCATATTTAGATTTAAATAAATAAGTTTTTATTTAATCCATGAATGATTTGTTTCTTTTATCACATCTTGGGGAGATCGTAGGAATAGAAATAATACATTTTCTGATATCATAAAGGATATGAGTACAATTACCTGAAATAATGTACAGTATCTTATTATAAGGTATGGGTGGCAACCCTAGATGTGATAATTGAGTCTCTATTTATATCACAGGACTCCCAAGCCTAGCAGCTAAAGCCATGAGCTACCTTTTAGCAGATTGTATAGAGGAAATTGGATATGTAACCTACTTCAAAACATTTTTGTTAAGAAGTACTTATAAATGTGCTTGTAAATGTGGGCACATCTGCAAAGATATCCCTCTACAATAACTTTCAAATAATTTAATTTGTTTAATAATGGGATTAATGTTGATCTGATTGTCAATTTAATTAATTGAAAATTATTTTGTTTATATGAATCTAAACCAGTAGTTGTTTATGTTCATCTGTATAAGGTAATCTGTTAAAACTAGCATTTCTTTAATTTTGCATATTTATCATTTTTCTATTGTTAATTATGAGCAGTCTAACTGTGTTATAACTGACGACTTACTAACATCCCCGTTAGAGACGTGGTATAACAGAATGATAGATTTTGTTGATTGGAAGGGTTCAACAGTAGCCTAATTGGTTGAGGCATTAAGGGCTATACCTAGAATACAGTTTTGGGTCCTGCCGGTAGTCTAAATTTATTAATCTCAAGTTAAAATTTTGTGTTATAGTTGTTTTTAATGAAGGCAGAGGCTTCAATTTGTTATTAGTAATAAAATAAAATCATTATGTGATTGTAAAATAGATGTGATTTAAAATAGGTTAAATAGAGAAGGATGTTGATTAATTTATTGCTTTAATTCACATTGCATTCTTGTGTACCTATAATTATTTCTGATCACCAGCAGATAACAAACAGATCTTCATATCATTGCTGTGTTTTCGAAGACATATAATATGACTGTTTTGCATTAAAACAAAACAAGTATTATATGTTGGAGAAAACACAGCAATAAGACAAGGTGCTTGCTGATGATGAAGATTGCAATGACACTTGACAGCTATATTGGCGGTAAGGTAGTAAGGCGCCCTCTGGTGCCAGAAATAAAGAGGATGATATTCTCGATTCTTTATCGATTAGGGATCGAGGAGCATGATATTCTCGTAATTCCAAAGGATCATAAGGTATGCTTCTTCATATCATTGCTGTGTTTTCTCCAACATATAATACTTGTTTTGTTTTAATGCAAAACAGTCATACTTTGACTATAATATTAAAGTTATAATTTTTAAAGTACTGGCTCAAATGAATGAAATTTGAAATATACTGTAGTTTTACAAAGCCTGCTTAGGTTCTGAAAATTCAGGTACCTATCTTTATCCACAACGAAGATATAGGGGGCCGAAAATGGCCTGAGTTGCTTCGAGAAAAGATAGGTACGGCCGTGCACCTTTTTTTTTTCTTACTCGACTTGGGGGGGCACTGCTGTGCCTCTAGATAAGTCACAAGCGTTTCGTTCACATGATTTATAGGGTAAAAGTAGAATTATATTTTTATGAGAGAATTGTTTGGTGTTTAACTGTGTTCTGCCCCGCTCATAAAACCTGAGATATGTACAAGGTAATTACAAAATAATAGTCATTTCAAGAATATATTTTGTCTATTTAACTTTAAAATGTTATGCGTCGGGAAATCAAAAGTCAGCGACACCGCGGGGGCGAACGTCGCTCGTGTCGCGTCGAACGTAAATGAAACAGCAGATAAACAAATGACATTTAATCGAGAGGGGTAATATCACATAACATTATGACTAAGCGTGGAGGGGGGAGGGGGCTACCCCGACAGGTCGCCGTGGTCGAAGAGGTCCTGGTCGTACAGCGTCGCGCGCACCGTGCGCCCGCCGAAGTACCGCCCGTTGAGCGCGCCCGCCGCCGCGCCCGCCTCTGTGGACACAGACTCGTGAGCGAGGGAGACAACACACACATAGAGCACAACACAACAACGCTCGCGCTCACCGTCGGGCTCGGCGAACTGCACGAAGATCTTGACGCGCGCGTGCGCCGGGTCGTCGTCGTCGCTCTGGCGCTCGTTGTAGATGACGAGGCGCTGCACCTTGCCCCACTTGGCGCACTCCTCCTGGATCTCGTGGTGCAGCGCGTCGTCCACCTCGCTGGCCGACACCATGTTGCACAGCAGCAGCGTGCGCGACGCGCGGCGCCGCATGAGCCGCTGCATGACCAGGTGGCGCGCCGACTGCCCCGAGATGGACAGCGACTCCTGCTGCTGCAGCGTGTCCGGCGACGCGTCCAGCAGCTTGCGCTGCAGCGCGGCCTGCTGCCCCTCGCCGGGGGGCGGGGAGGCGGGCGCGGGCGGCGCGGGCGGCGCGGGCAGCACGGCCGGCACCGCCGCCGGCGCCGCCAGCACGCCCGCCAGCGGCACGCCCAGCGCGCTGAGCGTGGTGAGGCCGAGCGCCACGGCGTTGGAGGCCACGGCGTCCATGGCCTGTATCTTGGCGGTGGCGGCGGCGGCGGCCACGGCGGCGGCGGTGGGCATGGCGGAGGGCTGCGGGGGCCCGGCCAGCGCGTTGGGCGGCGTGATGGCGCGGCCCACGCGCAGGTACTGGCCGCCGAGGTCGAACAGGTTCATGGACGCGATGGCCTCGAGCGCGGCGGCCAGCGTGGCGTACTCCAGGAACCCGTAGCCCTTGTGCTTGTGCGCCGACGTGCCGTACGCCAGCTTGCAGTACGTGATGGGGCCGAACGCCTCGAACACGCTGCGGGGGAATCGCACGTTGAGTACGCGCTCACGATCGCTCGTTCTAGGACACCATTGATGCTTTTAAAATATAAATTGAATAAATTACTTTTTGATATCATCCTCGGTGAGCTCGGGGTGTATGGAGGCGACGTAGATGCGGTTGTACTGCTTGGCCTCCTCCTGGATCTCGTCGATGACGGCCTGCGCCTGCGGCATGTTGGACGGACGCCCCACCACCTTGATGTTTCTGCCGCACAAATACATATATATCATTATAACGAGGGTCAAATCACACGACTCTATTTGTACAAGAATGAGTAGAAGGAGCGCTGGGTACCGACCTGCCGCCGAGCATGACGCCGTTCATCTGTTCGAGGCTGAGCTGCGCCGCCTCCGGGATCTCGTACTCGACGAACGCGAACCCCTTGTGCTTCTGCGTGACGGGATCCCACGACATGTTGATGGACTTGATGGGGCCGAACGGCAGGAACGCTTGCCGTATCGTGTCCTCCTTCAGCTCGAACGATATCGAACCCACGTACACTCTGCCAAGAGAACTCGGGTCAAACCGCAGTATACACGAGTGATGATTATGTAACATTAAGTTCGTTCACTCAGATCTTTTCAGCATAAGAGTCACGGGCTCGACCAGCGCGGAGCGGGAACCTCCGGTGTATCGCTCACATCATGCGTTGGCTGAAGGAAGTACTCTCTCGCCGAGACTATCGCATATAATTCAAAGGCCGCGGTACCTGCACATGAGCGCGAGCGCCTGCTGCCGCTGCACCTGCGTGCGCTGGGAGGCCATCTGCTGCTGCTGGTGCGCCAGCGTCTGCTTCATGAGCACCATCTTGATGCTCTGCTCCATGGCGTACTTCTTGGCGCGCGACACCGCCTCCGCCTGCTCCGACGACAGCCGCGGCAGCGAGCCGCCCAGGATGGCGGGCAGCGTGGAGCACTTGGCGCCCGGACCTGCAAGCGTGGCTGTGGACTGTAGGGTCGGCGTCTCCCCCGCCCCCTCCCCCTCCCCCCGCGCCTGCACTCACCTGTGAACACGTCCCCGACCTGCGCCAAGTCGTAGATGGGCGGCGCCACGAAGCCTCCTGCAACACGGAAGCCGCGGATCAGTGAGCGCCGACAGCGCACCAGCACATTCAGCAGAGGACGCACTCATTCGCGCACACACACAGACACTCGTTCGCTCGCTCTCTCTCTCAGTCTCTCTCGCTCGGCCTGTCGCGCGTCGCCGCTCTCGCTCGCTCGCTCGCTCCTAGCGCTCGGGGTGCAATGCGTATAATGAAGTAGGTACATTGTGAGACGGCGAAGAGCAGCCGGCGCCGCAGCCGCAGCCGGCGCGGCGGATAGCAAAAACCTAACTTACATATCTAGCCTGAAACAGAAAGCAGAAACACTTATCACTGAGGACGGTTTCGGAACGAGAACGTGTTTGTGGCAAAGTGTCTGGCGGAGGCGGAGCGACGAGCCGAGCCCCGGGGTACTCACCCGCCGGCGCCCCCAGCGTCGGCACGGCCAGCCCGGGCCCCGCCAGTCCCGGGGTGGCCAGCGTCGGAGCGGCCAGGCCCGGAGCGGTCAGACCCGGAGCGGTCAAGCCCGGAACGGCCAAGCCCGGAGCGGCCAGGCCCGGGACGGCCAGGCCCGGTACGGCTAGCCCCGGAGCGGCCAAACCCGGGGCCGATAGTCCTGGAGCCGACAATCCCGGGGCGACAATGCCTGCTAGACCTGGCACTCCCAGACCGCCCATGCCTGGAACTCCCGGCGCCAGACCACCGCCCTGCAACTGCCAAACGTAATATAATAGAATGTGTAACATGTATTTTAATATAATATATTTGATTATTGTTTTTTTTTTTAAGAATTACCAGCAGAGTTTTCAAGTCTACTAGTATTCTTGTTAACTCGTCGTGCTAAGCTTGCTTGTGTTACGAGTGGGTTCACGTTGGTACTGCAATGGGTGGGATTCGAACCAGCGACCTCAAGATCACAAGTCCGACGCCCTCGCCATTGGGCTACGGCCGCTTTTGATTTTGGTATGTAATATCACAGTCGAGTTTTTCCCAGCAATCCGTTAGTAGCGCCTTTATTTGAGAGACATGAGAAGGCTATTCAATGTATTTTAAATTATTTTCATTTTGGATGTAGTTGGGTAGTTTATTATATTATTATTGATCATTACTAAATCACATTGCAACCTCAATATAAAAAAATTGGAAGTGGACATGTAAATATACATTATTCCAAATAATTTCTTAAACTGAGGTTTGTTATTTGAAGGTAAGGTTAGTCTAACATTTGTTATATTCGGCTTCTTTTTTCGTCCTAGGGTTTTCATCAAAATAATTATGAATTTTTCGCATTTCTCCAAACTGATAGTTTATAGTTAACAATAGTGATGGGCAGCAGCATTTACATAACATAATTTCCATCAAACCAAAATGATTGATTTACAGATGAATGTGTGAAACCTGTCACATAATGAATCACAAACTATGGGTTTAACGGTGATTGAAATAAAAATTAGAGGCATTTACAATTTTTTTAGTTTTATTTGTTATAAAGGAGGTTAAGTGCTAAATAAGATTTTGCATTTTACATTAACTTGTATGCATGGGTGGACATTTTTATACTCATTGAAGTTTAAACATAATTATATGAATTGGCTCAAACTGATAGTCTTGAAAATCTTGTAGTCCAACCTGAAATGGAAAATCTTACTTGTCTTTATATTTTTAAGACTTTGGAATGCAATGGCAGACTTTAATAATTTTAAAAGTATGCTACAGGTACTGAAACATTCTGGAATAAGAAATAATTCATTTGAGGATGAACAGTCATCTATGAAGACATAAATAGTATGGGTTTTTAGGCATAGTGTGGTTTTTGTTAACATTTCTTTCAAATAAGTTAGATTATATTATATTACACTTTATAATATTAAGTAATAATTACTAGTTTTTTCTATGCAATGTTTTGGAACTAAGTTCCGCTGGGAGGGTGGTGCATTGCGGAGGGGTAGGCAAGCCCTCCGACTAGCCGGGAAAAAATGTCCGTAACTGCACAAAAAAGCATAAGATTTTTATGTATAGCCTATGTATGATGGCTGGTGATGACTGTTATTATTATCAGATCATTCAATAATTATATATTTTTATAAATCATTGTAAATAAAATAAAGGTGTTAAGATAATTTTGTAGTTTCTTTGCTTTTTATTTAATAACTTTAGCACTATGAAAGTACATGGCAGACTTAATGCCAGAGTCATTCTCTCCCAGTCAACCATAGGGTCGAGGAGAGATAGTATGGTAGTTGCACTAAAGAAAGGAGAATTAAAATATATTAAATACAAATGCATTTAAATAATATATACATACTATATATAATATAAATATATATTTATATATACACATACATATAGCTATATCATTTAACATTGTGACGACTCAGTGATTTTTCTGGTGACATGTTCTCACACTTTGTTCTTAAATGTGAGGTGATTCTCTATACACAACCAGTTGTGTTTGCCACGGTATAAAGAGACATGGTTGTACTTGCGGAGATTGAAAACGAATCGAATCTATTCATTCAGAAGCCAGTGAAGTTTATTGAGGAGATCTGCATTCAGGTCAAAATAGCTCACATCACCATAGTCGATAATGTTTTAATCAATAAAAAATGTATACCCAAATAATATTTTTTTTTTATACCTCAAATAGAACTTAAAATTAATATTAATAAGGAACTTCATTCCTATCCGGTGTTCCACGACACCACTCAACTTTTTATTTAAATAAAATTATGTATTTCAGCTAATTGCAAACAATGATGCTGATTTTTTTTAGAAAATACAATTTGTTTATATAATGAAAATAAACAAATTATATTTTCTGTATTACAAAAATTTAATTAGGATACTCTTAAATGAAACATATACACCTAAGTGATTGGTTAGTGTGTCACATGATGACTGGATTTAATGATGTTTCTAGAGCAATCTGAAATGACTTCTTACTAAAGAGGAGGTAATATCTGTCTGTTTGTGTCTGAAACAATACTTTACTGAGGCAAAATGTGACTATAACATTAAAATACGTCCACATGTGTGTCCTCATCCATTATACTTTAGATTTTTCAAACTTTATTTGCATATTTCATGGACTACTGCATGCTATGAAAATAGAGTGAATATAGGTTAATATCATCTTAGCAAGGAAAGTAGTCTACAGGTAACATACACCAGTGTTTAGTTTGGGATGAAACAAATTGATTATTTATTACAATGTAGTTTGGTTTGGGATTACACGCTACTTGTTGGTAGCTCTTGTACTAAATTGTCGCAACCATTCATTTAAATTATCCTCCCTCTACGATTAATATAGATGGCAAATATAAACCCAAAATTTATATTAGTTAATCAAATACTGCATCGTTCGCAGTATACGAATAAACTAATACAAATTTAGGTAATACAGATTTTGTGTACATTTTTAATTTTGATCGGCGTCGCAGAAATGTCTAGGTGTCACGCGAATAAATAAAACCACATTTGGACTTACCAATTCCATACTCGTGATTCGGGCTATATATGTGATAGAAACAACACAAACACTTAAATTTAATGATTTAAATTATCATTAGAAGAACGATGCTAATATAATTATGTTTGTTAGAAATTACAAGCACCATGCCAAAGTTCTTTCACTCAAATTTCATAATTTGCGTCCATTTGCGTCCATGACCACAGACTTAACAGGAATTGTATGTGTCAAAGCAGATCTCAAAGATATTGTCAAAGAGAATGTAATATAAAATATGCAGTGTTGCTCACTAGACTAAGGTAATCATCCAAAAAGAATAAATATGTTTCATCCAGGACGGCACGCGGCATGGATAATACAATCAATGAAGAGTAGGTAGCATGTTTTGTCTCAGTAGTTTTACAAAAAGGGTAAAATATAAGTTAGTCATCATCATCATGATTATGAAAATATACCTAAGTTAATATATTTGACTTAAAGACATAACAATTTTATTACAGAATTACGTTTTATTAATAGTAACATTATAATTTTCCTAATTACGTATTTTCATGTAAATAAGGGTTTTATGATTTGTGGTGTGTCGATTTAGAAAGCCTCAAAATGTAATTTCATGGACGAAAGAAATGGTACGTAAGGATAAGGTTTTTTGTAACTCGAACCATAGAAAAAAAATAATATTATTTATTTATTTAAAATTACAATATTTCAACCACCCGCGTACCCGTGGCAACTTTCCTAAAATATCCTATTTGAAATAGGATATTTTAATTTAAAGCTATATAAGTGAAATAGGCTATTTCACTCTTGAATAACATAGCTTTCTAAGGGTGATAGAATTTTTCTTTTTCTTTAAGATCCGGATCTTATTCAATGCAAAGAAACAAACATTAAAATATTTCCTTTTTAAGTTTGATTATGGAGTAATGAATTTTAACTTTTGAAGGGAATTATCTACTTTACAGATCGCAGGCCTCTCGAACTTTGGGTTTACTACGGTAGGTATCTGAAATCTAATGTAAAAATTTGTGTAGGTGTCACGCAAATAAACATCTTTATACTTTGACACTTATGTCTGGAGGTTGGAGGCACTTTGGGGCCAAGATGAGTACAGCTTGGCAAAAAAGAGTAGAAAATAATGGTGGCGCCACTGTGTTGTTTGTATGGCAACCCGTTGCAACCGAATAGCATACAAACCTAATCTTGATACTTACCTGGTTTTTTTAGACATATATTTATTCCTATTTTATTTATGTATTATTTTGTCAAATCTATAAGTAATTCTACTTATTGATTTTAACTTTGTTTATTATGAAATTTCATTATTTTGGGAATGTTGCCAACAGACAAAAAATTTGTTCCGTTTCTAGACTTTTTTGCCAAGCTGTAATAAACTATCCAAAGCTGTTGTAGAAAAATATACAGAACAAAAGAAGACGGAAAAGAATAAACCGGAGTTTCTTTCTGAGTTTCATCTCCGGGCCGTCCACTTAGGTAGCTAGAGAAACCTACAGGTTAGCTATGCTAGGATCCTCGCCGGACAGACCGAGGACCGCGTTGACCCGTGCCCCTGTCGTGTGATCCAGTGCATGTAGTCCCTGCCAGTGATCACGTCCTTTTTATTTTTCTTTACTTCTAGCTTTACTTACATAAGATTGACAGACTTCTAGCACACCTGAAATAAATTTAAACATAATTTAATAGAAAATATTACCTATTTGTAATTAATTTTATATGCATTTTCTTGACAAGTACAAGTGTATGTAAATACCTAAGCGCTGAATAAAAATAGTTTATTTCGTTTATTTCTTCAGAAAATATAAACGCCTGACGTTTTGTTATTAGCAAATCTTAAAGCGAGGTGTTAACTATAAAACATCAAAAACATACTTGTAAATAAACCCAAGTCTCGTAACGCAGTTCATTTACCGTAAAACGTTGTGAGATCTATGTAATACCAAGTCGGTTAATTTATTCAGTCCCTACTTAAGGGACCTTCTGCCTTAAGCTATTACGTAATTATTTCACCTAACAGAATCTTATAATGACCATATCAAAATTCAAAACAACAACTCGAATCGATCAAGAAATCCTGAATCCAGGTACAAAATACGGGAGCAATACCGTAAACCGGAAGCTTACCAATGAGACTTGCGTGCCAAATCCTGTCAAAAGCCTTAGAGATATCAAGAGACACGGCAAGAGCCGCACCGTGTCTCTCAATGACTTCGCTCCAGAAGTGAGTAGCATAAACAAGAAGATCCCCAGTAGACCGGCCTCGACGGAATCCGAATTGACGGTCACTGAGGAGGTCGTTGTCTTCCAGGTATGCCAGGAGACGGTCGCTCCATAACCTTACAGAGTATGGAGGTGATTGCGATTGGTCGGTAGTTGGCAGGGTCGGCACGACTACCTTTCTTGGGGATCGGTTGAACATTGGCAATCTTCCAGCATGCTGGAACTAGACCAGTCTTCAGGGATAAACGATAGAGGCGAGTCAAAACAGGAGACAACTCAGGCGCACATGACCGCAAGACAATGGCAGGAATGCCGTCAGGCCCACTAGCCTTATTCACATCAAGAGTACTGAGAATTTTAAGTACCACTTTTTGCCGAATGTGCAAAAAAGTTAGGGATCCGGAAGAAAATTGCGATTTTGTAACCAAAGGTGTAAAATCGAAAAACTATTTATGCGTGCGCTGCAAAAACTATTGACAATAGAAAAAAATGTACTACGGGTTTGTAGGTCTTATTAATATCTACAAAAAAATCCGCGAGAGCACAAATCTAACTATCATAGTTTAGTCACAATAACCACTTTTATGTTCATAAAAAATATTAAATCGTGTGAAGAAAGAAACTCCGTTAAATGTGTATCGTAATATTAATCCTTATCCAAATGAAGCATTATGTTATCAAGGGTATTTATGTAGAAGTAAAAAGCTTTTTGTTTTATTCCAATTGGACATTTCGTTGAGAAATTATCACGAGTATAAAAACGCAATGAATTGGTACCTAATAATGAGTTATTTGACATCACTACATAGTATAAAACAAAGTCGCTTTCTCTGTCCCTATATCCCTATGTATGTTTAATCTTTAAAACTACGCAACGGATTTTGATGCGGTTTTTTTAATAGATAGAGTAATTCAAGAGGAAGGTTTATATGTATAATACAACAGCAATGCGCCCGTGCGGAGCCGGGTCGGGTCGTAATTGATAAAGCTGAAGAGTTTGTTTGCTTGAACGCACTAATCTCAGCAACTACTGGTCCGATTTGAAAAAATCTTTCAGTGTTAGATAGCCCATCTATCGATGAAGGCTATTTTTATTATAAAGTTTCTACGGGAACGTGAGTAACGCGGGTGAAACCGCGCGCGGGAAGCTAGTAATGATAATAAAGAGTTAGGCGTAAACTTTAGAAATTCTCATATTAATTTGGTCAGCAATTATAAAACAAAATAATAAATATAGCTTTATAAATTATTTGAAAAAAAAGAGATAAATAGACTTTAGTTTAATGATGACTTGTTTTCCTGGTTTTTTGTTGTGACCTGACCTGTCCAAAGTCGCGCAAATCGCGCCTGGACGGAAAACTTATTTTGTATGAAATACCGTAGCCGTGATGGCTCCCGTGCCGAGGCGGATTATCTATAAGGCAAACTACCTACCTACCTACGGCCTACGGGCGCCAAGGTAGGTATCAAGGGGCGCGCGGGCGGAATACACGCTGAAACAGCAGCTGTAGTTGAGGCTACTACAAGTCGGAATAAAGAAATGCCAGCTCCAAATTAGAGTAACCTCTACCACACTTGTATTAACGCCAACGACAGTGATAATTTTTTACTAGAACTAGTTATTTATAAAATATGGGCGCCGCCGCCGGTGAGATGCTTGCCTACGACGCTTTTAATGTTTAAGTAATCCGCCACGGCTCCCGTGACTCCGTAAGTCCGTAACAGTGATCTGGAGGCTAATCACGTAAGGATAGGTATAACTTCTGATCATTGTAACGCATGTAATTATTACAGTGTCATTGAAGATACATTTACTTCATAAATTGACATATTTACAATATTTTTGCATATTTTATAGCCAATGCTGCGTAGCGAAGACGTGATCTTTGATCTTTTTCGGCAACACTGTAGCTATTTAGTTTTTCTCACGATAAATCGTCTGTGCGGTGTAACACGGTGGTGCCATCGATCAGTTCACACACAGTCCGGGGAACGCCGGTCCTAATAACTTGTAATACTAATATTGTTGCTAGTGGTAACTGGTATCAACACGCGGCGGCTAAGCGCTTAAACATAATAAATCAAAAATTAGGTAAACAGCGGGAGCGACCCTTCGTTTGAAACAATACAATGTCGACGCTTATAAAAGTAAACCAGTTTATAATAACGTAGTGTGTGCGTGACGGGGGGCGCAGGCGCAGCGTCGGCGCATCCCGTTCTTATCGTATTCATATTTGAATAACTGGGGACTGGGGAATGAGAACTGGTGCAATAATATAAATTATATACATTTATATTAAATAGGATATACATATCTACGGTTCTATTACCTACGTTATGCCGAAGTCTTACACACACAGGAAATCCATTCCTGACGTGAGTAAGACTTACATCCATATGTATTTGTTTACGTCATAAGTCAGTATGACGTAAACAAAATACATATACAGATTGTAAGTGAGGTACTCGTCGTTTTCTTGAAGTAAGTAACTCTCATTGTTGTTAATCACTCAAATCCGCATTGGTTTAATAACATAATATCAATAACACTTTTCGTCATTTCAAAATAACGTAGGTATACCAAACTGTTAACTCATTTCTTGACAACCAAAAACAAATGCAGTGGTGTGTTGCTAAGAGATGGAGTATCTCATCGTATCTGTGAGGGTAGGCAGCGGCGATGTTTTTCCACACATTATGTAGGTGACCTCAAGTGGTATGGTTTCATTCATGTATCTCGATGATACTGGGGCAATCGGGACTCTCGATGAGTGTTTACGGAAGCTGTCCCCCCCCAGGACCCGCGGCGCTGTTGAGTGGCGCTAGTGTCGCGCGGCGGCCGCGGGCACTCGCTCCTCGCACCGACACACACCGACAGGACAGTTCAGTGGCGCGGGAGCGAGTGCGCGGACGCATGACTCTCGGTGACAACTACACACAAATGACAAAGTTTCTAACGATATATTTAACGTGTCAGTGGCACAGTGTTGCGGTATATTGTGAAACTGAGTGTTCTAGTGAATGGCCGTGAGGTGAACTTAACACTGCGATATTGATTGTTTGAATGACAGTTGCAAGTTGGATTTGAGGTTGGTATAGTTTTCAAACAGAATCAGATGCCCCTAAGACTACTCACTGACCAAAATACGTTTTTTCTTGTTAATATTTATGGGACTAGTGTAATATTCTGCCGTTTAGCACTCTCTAAGTACATTTACCAAAACCGATGAGATGATAAAATCACGTTGGAGTTTATAAAACCATTCAATACGATAATCAGCATTTTAAATCCTAGGCTTTGTTGTATGGAGCTTTGATGTGCTTTATACTTTGTGGATTGATATTCGGTTAATTTAAATGGAGCATAGTTATATGACTATATGTTGATATACGTTGTTGTGATGGAAAACATCCACACGTAAAAGTTGTTTTGCCACAGTTTACTACGCGATCTACGCCGTAGCACAGCCTGTTCACCTACGCCGTAGTCAAAAGCCTAAGAGCTCTAACATCGACTGATATTCTTATTTCTACGCAGTATGTATTGTTCGTAACAGAGGACGTAGACATATAAGTATTGGAACCGGAGGCCGATACGTTTGGCAAGTGTATGAGCGCGTGACATCGGCACATCGCTAAACTGGTTCGATTCAACTACCCTATCTATCTTGTATCTAATATTATTAAGAAAAAATATTAGTAGGTAGGTACTTACCTATTTTCTATACGAATAGACTTTAAATATATTGAAATAATGAAATTTATTTGGCACTTAGGTATATGGTAGGTATTTGCTGATTGAAAAGATATCCACGAGAACGGGGCCGCACTGAGTGAACCACCGCCAGTAGGATTTTTTGAAAGTTAACAGATGGGTATTACTTATTGTTCCTCATTATTGAAATAGTCTAGTAGTGATTGAAGTTATGTTACATCACCTGTAGACTATGTGATAAACATTACGAGTATAACATCACATTGTAGACGACAACGCACATTCATATAATCGGTTCGTGTTATTGTATTAAATAAAACACTAGAAATACGGATTGTATAAGTAATGGTTTGTACTCGACACGGCCTCGCTGTCTCCTACTCAAACACAAATGACATGACGCTGGAAAAATGAAGGTGGAAGCTGGTAATAAGAGATATCAATAAAAGCGATTGATTGCGAGAATCAATCGTTTGTAATAATGTAATAATCTCCTCGTTGGTGTCATGTCGCTGGGTCATGCCTGTGGCATGTCGTGGGTCATGTCGCTGGGTCATGCCTGTGGCATGTCGTGGGAGTGCCACGGGGGCTGGCAGTGGGCCGCGCGGCACGCGCCCTTCCGCCCGAAGGGCGCGTGCCGCGCGGCGCCACTTCTAATAAACCTATTTACGTCCCGTGACGCGGTCCACCAATACTTTCCGCCTTCTGCTAGTTTTGGCACCACTTTATAGAAACTCTCCTGTCAGGTAATATTAGGCAAACCATTTTATTAGTGGACAAACATTTCCAAGCCACAAAAATTTCATAAAACACAATATCCTACTGATCACTATCATTGTATCAGCCCTTTCACGTCCACTGCTTTCTCTTAATTAACCTTGACACGCCAGGGTCAGGGTATGTGTATGCCGGAGTCACCACCACCTTATTGTATAAACATTACCAATACCTGGTGCTAGTTACGAATGCTCGAATCAGTTAATTCATATGTATTTATCAATATTTGGTGATTCAATTTTATTTGTATTTGCAGATAAATATAATATTTCTAGCTTAACTTCATAGTGTTGCATTTGACTTTTTTGTTTGGAAATGTGGCCTTTGTAAAGCCTCCTCATTATATTTGAAAGCATTTGCGCTTTATGTGCCAGAAAAACATGATAATAATTCGAATGCTTATTCGTTGGTTTGCCCGCAGTTGTCGGAGCGGAGTGACAGAGTTGCGCCACAGCTGTGCGCTTTAAAAGCGTGATTGATCGCCCGCTAATAATAATATTATCGTAAAATATAGAGACCATGCATTGTGTATGTCAATTCTAGTCAGTCTTTACTCAGAACAGTTCATTTAGTTCATCATCATCATCATCATCAGCCCGTATAACGCCCACTGCTGACCATGGGCCTCCTAATGAGAAAGGGTGTTTGTCATAGTCACCACGCTTGGCAGGCGGGTTGATGACCACATTATTATGTTGTACCACACGAGGAAACGCTGCTGCCCGTTCCTTGCTATACGATTTTTTTTTAACCTATATTATCCCACTGCTGGGCAACGGTCTCCCCCATAACCTTCCACTCTGCCTTTTGTGCGGCTTTCTCCGGCCAATCTGTCCTGAATACGATTATTATAGATTATTTTATAATAATCGGGACCAACGGCTTAACGTGCTTTCCCAGGCACGGAGGGTGGTTAGGGACCACCCTCCGTGCCTGGGAAAGCACGTTAACCGACCAGAACCGGAAAGAAATCTTAGAATTTACACAAAGATTTCCTATCCAGCGTGGGGACCGAACCCACGACCTCCGAGATATAAAGCGAGCCAAATACCTCTACGCTACGTCGTTTGTTGACAATTATTGTTAATCTATACAGTTTATTATATTATAAAGCTGCAGAGTTTGTTTGTTTGAACACGCTAATCTCAGGAACTACTGGTCCGATTTCAAAAATTCTTTCAGTGTTGGATAGTCCATTTATCGAGGAAGGTTATAGGCTATATTTTATTTTCAAAAAGTTAGGGATCCGTAAGAAAATTGCGATTTTGTAACCCAAGGTGTAAAAGCGAAATCCTATTTAAGCGTGCGCTGCAAAAACTATTGACAATAGAACAAAATGATGTACTACGGGTTTGTAGGTCTTATTAAGATCTACAAAAAAGTCCTCGAGAGCATATATCTAACTATCATAGTTTAGTCACAATTACCGCTTTTATGTTCATACAAAAATATTAAATCGTCTGAAGAAAGAAACTACGTTAAATGTATATCGTAATATTAACCCTTATCCAAATTAAGCATTATGTTATCAAGGGTATTTATGTAGAAGTAAAATACTTTTTGTTTTATTCCAATTGGACATTTCGGTAAGAAATTATCACGAGTATAAAAACGCAAGGAATTGGTACCTAGTAATGAATAATTTGCCATAATAGATAAAGCTGAAGAGTTTGTTTGCTTGAACGCGCCAATCTCACCAACTACTGGTCCGATTTGAAAAATTCTTCGAGGAAGGTTATAAGCTATATTTTATTATAAAGTTTCTACGGGAACGGGAGTTTCGCGGGTGAAACCGCACGCGGAGAGCTAAAATACTGTTTGTTTTATTCCAATCGGACATTTCGTTGAGAAATTATCACGAGTATAAAAACGCAAAGAATTGGTACCTCATAATATTATAAAGAGGAAAGATTTGTATTTTTGTGTGTGTGTTTGTAATTAATAATCTCAAAAACTACTGTGCCGATTTCACAATTGGAAAGCTACATTCACCCTGAGTGATATGGGATATATTTAATTATGAAGCTCCCACGGGAACAGGAGGTACGCGGGTGAAACCGCGCGCGGGAAGCTTATAAATATATAAGCCGTGCACTGCAACAGCAAGACATTTCCTTTTGTAAGATTTTCGATTTCGGGTTGGATTGTGGCTACAAGGGGTTTAAGACTATGATCAGTTAGAGCCAATCCATATATGTTTATTCCAAAATGTTTAAAATAAAAGTCTACCCGTGCGAAGTCGGGGCGGGCCGCTAGTTTGTAATAACATCATATATTTTTCGATAACCAAGACTTTTAATTGATTTTGAGATTAATGAAATAGAGAGTGCGCTTGTGATTGCGCACACATTTGTGTACTATAATAATACCTTGCAGATGGTCAATCTCCCTGGTCTAGAGCCGAAATCGGTCGCGAGAACTTTAACTAACAGCTTCCCTAACGACATTAACTCCGTCTGAATATTTGCGCTAAACCAAATTATTTTCTGGGAGCAAAATGAGCCGTGGGGGGTCCGGCCAGAACCGCATAACCTGTGTAGTAGAATATGATAATACTAACCTGCTTGTGAAGCATGAACAGCGTAGATAGCATACTCAGTTTGTTTATGAATACACACGATATACTCCGAAGCCTATCAATTAGTTTGTGGATTCATATTCTCAGAGCGTAATTTATAAACGAATCACTGACCGTAGCACTATCTAAAGTGAAGCAAATTATTTTCTTGTTTTTCTGTAACTATTCTAGCTTAAATTCTGATTGATCAACTGGAATTTCTTTTTTACCATATAGTGTAAAGAAATGTGGAGAATTCTGCCATTAACACACACAGTGACATGGCACATCGAGGTCGTGTGAGTGTGCAGTGTCGATAGCATGAGCTGTGTGCTAGCGGTGAGTACGTGGAGGCACGCATGTGCCGCACCTAGCACAAAACGAGCTGAACAACCGCCGGCACCGAAATAGTAACATCTGTTCCTACCGCTCACGACACAGGTCTCTTCGTCAGGTTTGTACGTCACACCTGGTTCCGCGTTAGCAGGACTGTATCGAGCGTGACACAGTCACGGCATCAGAATTGTGTCGAACGTGACAGAGTCACGGCATGAGGACTTTACAATGTAAACTTTTCTCCAACTTTTTGTAATCTCTGCGGTTTTGTTGGTCATAGCGACATAAAAGGAGAAGTTCTCACTGACAAATAAACACACGCACAGCCGTAACTGCTTATGATAGAAAAGTGAAATTTGGACTCTTACTCTGCAAACCAAATTCACTCCGCATCGCCTTCCCGAGCAGGAGGGGTACAGCGTGAGCTGCAATTCTCTGCAAGGTTGATACGCTTAGTTGAGTACGCTATCTGTCTCAGCCACAGTTTATAGCTGGAGTCGAATTGATTGCAGGAACTAATTAGGTTCCCTACCTTTGTTGAGTGTTACCAGAAACAATCAACTCAGGAATTAGTTAAATGCTGGAATGCGTGTTATCGACCAATGTGATGGTTGGTTACAGTGGCAGCGCTGCTGTTATATAGTAACATTAGTCAACCAGGTTATGGCCACGCTCTGAGCCCAGGATCCTTCTATTTGCATCGTTCAATAGTTTACGAGATCATAATGTAGTGAGATTATAGTGCATATAATCTGTTAAAGTACTGCGTATAATTATTTGATTATTTGGGCTCTAACGTTAAGCTTATTATATGTTTCGCAAAGGTAAACTAAAATTAACTGTGGGAAATAGCAAATATGTAATGAGAATAATTTAAAATATACTACGTGTATTAGTGCTACTAGCAATTGCTATTTGAAACATTGTAACTACCTTAAACTAACAGTAAACACATTGAAATGCTGTGTACTGGATTTTATGTTAATTCATTAGTCGTTAAAAAAAATACTGGCCCAATAATAAGTTATAAGATGCTATCATTTACTATGTTATCATTTGTATCGCACTGTATACATAATTATCCCCGCGGACGAAGCTCGCAGGAGTTAGTAAATAAATATGAGTGAAGCAAATTTTAGTGACACAAGCGTAACTAACGGAAAAGCCCCGCGAGGTGTGGGGGGGACACGGGGTGCGGGGGGAGTGATATTTTGCTAACCTTTGCTCGGTATTCTGGGCGCGCTATTTGCGGGCCCTCCGCACTCCAACCGCGCAGAAATAGCCCGGCACGCGCCCGCGCACACATGCGCCCCGCCCTGTCCTCTAACACACGCGCACACTCGCGCCCCACCCGACACACACGCAGCGACACCCCATTCCAGACATTCGTTACGTTACTAGCGCATGTCCACATTCGCAAACTAATAGATATCAAAGTATAGACATTCGAGAGGCTACAGCCAACTGTTCAGCGAGCTCCCGCGACTGTCGTATACCGTCGCAGTACAGTAGCGCGTAGGCTCGTCAGAGTCACACCGTACGAGTTCTTTACAAAGGCCCTGCACAGAGCCCTGGCATGAACGGAACAGCTGTACGACTGTACGAGTAGTGCGGGTCTACCCGTTCAAAATTCCCACTCTGATTTCCTATTTGATACCCTAAAAGTAAAAGGCACGATAAACTTAGTTTTCTTTACACGATTACTTTAATGGGCGATTATTTACACCAAATAATATTATTGACTGATATGTTCCTGGACGTGAGTGAGGTCGCCTCAGCTCTTGGAGGAAAGGGAAAAAAGTGCCGTGAAAATGGAGGTGGCAAATCATTATAATTAAAGACGTGAGTTGATGAAGGTGATATGTCGCATTTTTGAGGTTTTGTGTTTTTTTGCATTGATGAGCTTGAAATGTCGATGACTACAGACTACTGGCCTTAAACCGTCGATTTAAGGCTTATTTTTCAAAATAATATGTTGAAAAAGGTGTTATGTACAGTTAACTTTGAAAATGGCACTGGATGAGAGAGATATGGGCCCATATCACCCTCTTCCAGATAAATAAAGTAAAGACTTTGTTTTTCTTTCGTGGAAGAAAGTGACATGTACGTACATAACACCTTCTTCCACTCAGCTTACGATGATTGAAAGACGCGATGTCACTTTTTCGTGAATGAAGGTGTTATGTGACATGCATATCACATACATTTATTCACGACATTTAGTTATTTTAATTCTCATTCTGTCACATTATCGTGCATGTTTAGGGTTCCGTGCCCGAAGGGTAAAAACGGGACCCTGTTTCTAAGACTTCGCTGTCTATTTGTCTGTCACAAGGCTGTATCTCAAGAACCGCGATAGCTAGACAGTTGAAATTTTAAGAAATGATGTATTACTGTTGCCGCTTTAACAAAAAATACTAAAAAATATTGTTAAAATACTGCTGATGGTCACCCAGTAACGGAAAAAAAATCAATAGTGATTACAAGGATAAGCTTAAAAAACATGGCGTTAAGTGTTAGTTTCTTTAAGTTAAAATTAAAAGTTAAAACATTAATAAATTTACACGACCAGGAGTAGTACAGGGGTTGAACTTGCATGTTAGGTATACTTAGCCTCTAATGCCTAGACCATTTGGCCACAGTGGAACCCAACCGGTAGTTGAAATTTATCAACCTCTTTGTAACACGTCTAACACGGTAACACGTAGATCAGATGCCATCTATTGATAATAGTTAACAAGACAAACATGTCCAAAGTTGCATTTGGAATTACATTTTTAAACGATGACACCGCCCCCGTATTTACATTTTAGAATATTTTGAATTGAGCCTAATATATTTAGACTACCGACAGGATTCGAACCTGCATCTTATGTATAGCCCCTTATACCTTAACCATTCGGTCATGCTAGAACATTCCTTTGGGTAGTGATGATATCTTATTTGCGGAAAGCCTTTCGATCTGTAGTTCTTGTAATGTAAGTCAGCAAGCAGTACAAGGCAAAATTACCTTATTATTCTTTCTACTAGTACCCAACACGAACGTGAAGATTCTGAGATATTAATATATAAAAAACCAAAACAAATCGAAAAAACACCTTAGAAATACGCAGTAACGCTAATAAGTGCAACGTAAAAAACGGAGGAATAACTAAAGAAATTTCGAACATTTGTGGGATATACGAAATAGTGTCTAAAACAATATAATATTATATAAGTAAAGTAAAATTTAATATTTATATTATAATTAAGACAGTACAACTTACATTCCTACTTTAATACCTAACTAAACGTGCAGAAAAGTTGAGTTTTGTTTATGGAAGAAGGAGTTATGTGTAGTTTTTTTAGAAGTTATATAATAAAAAATATTAATTTGTTTAATTGCTTACGTACCATTAATATTTCAGGTTGTTTACACAACTTGGCATCATAGTTTTATTAAAAAATCTGTTTCGTAGCGACTTATCTTAAAAAATAAAAGTGAAACTTTAAACTCGATTTACTCGAAATTGTGATTTTGTGACTTATCACCTTCATCCACTCACGTCTTCAATTATTGAATTAGCATTATAAGTGGACAATTAATTTAGTTCTAATTAATCATGAACCTGAAATGTGTATAAAAGAGAGATAAAAATGTGTGCGAGTGGGAAGATATCATCTCCATGAAATTGATACGGAAGATGTGACAATTACAAGTAGGTAGATATTTATGAATATTGCTAGATATCTCGTACAGTATTGGACATTTTTCGACAACAATCAATATGTTTTCGTCATATAGTTATAATAAAGGTCATTTGCTCGTTTAATAGTTACAAGTAACTTAATCAGGGACTCTGAACAAGCCATCGGTCTGTACGATATAAAATCATAGCGGCTGACTGAAAGCTTGGCTGTTACAAACAGTAAGTGCGAGGGTCAATCCTACTCGCCAGTCTGCAGATGTATTAGCCTCTGTCACCAGGATGTCTTTTGAGATAACATCGAATTGATCGCTACAATATTATTACATGAGTAGGTACTACAACCTAATTGAATTCAAAGGACCCACTACACATGTTAAATCATCTAATAACATGTTAAATTTAAAAAAAAATGTGTTACATTAGTAGTATTAATGGCGACGTAATGAGTCGCGCGTCCGTCATCCGTTCAAAGGAACTTAAGAAGTCGGTTTTGAAATCGCTTCGTCCAATTATAAAATTAACACCTTTGGATATTTGGTTTGAAAATAAACGCTTGGCGCCCATCGGCCGGCCGGCACTGGGCACCGCGCGGCACCCAGCGCCCGTCACTCGGTTGTGTAACAACATGTTGGGAGAAAATAAATAAGCTGTCATTCGTTCGCCTTGACTTTTATGTTCAGTGTTATTATTTACAAGGAGACAAGATGTGTCGACTCCGTCCACCGCACGCGCCGCCTACTGAACCAATAACAAGAGCTATCGTTTGGATCTTCTTAAATCTTTAAAGCTAACTTGTTGTTTTCGAATGATTATTTCTTCGTCAACTACTTGTACGAGTTGGTAAATCATCGATCAATCATTTGAGACTAGCACTGAAACTGATGGTTTGCGTTTTGTTATTTACTCAACAGATGCTACTTTGATTGTTAAACGACTTATCATATTCTAGTTTTGTTCGATTTAGTAGTGGAAAAAACAAAGGTGAAAAAAACTACGCTGAATTATACATATTTGTAACTAAAAGCTTATTTCAGTCCGTGGCTCCGTGTGTTTGGGGAGTAAACGTTCTTTACTGTTTTACCGACTATGCAGTATGCAGGCAATGATTTTGGGTTGTTATTTCATTTTATAAAATGATGCTGTCCATGTTATATTGAGTACCTATAACATAGACACGAGAAACCACATAACGTAAGCAGAAACTTAACGTCAAACTTTATTATCTTGGTTACCGATACAGTTAATTGCATCTGTGATTGCTGAGAGTTCCATGCTCGCTGGCTCCCGACACCATTACGAGCATCTGGCTGTGAGCGCCACCTGCAACCGGTTAACTTAACATAAATCCATGTCCACTTGAAATTGAACTGATAATTTGTAAGTTAATTGATAAAGTCTAGTTTCCCATGGTGTATGGCTGAGATATAGTCGTAAAACTCAATAAAATGCGCCGCTAATGGTGTGAAGTGTCAATAAAACGTAACGACACATGCGCCGCCACCGCGCCGGCGCGTCCGTACTTGGCACCCGCGCTCGCGCACATCACATACTCGCGCGTAGATCGCGAGCTCGGCTCTGTTACCGTTAGTCATATACTTACTTATACCGCTTTTATATCGGCATGTGCCAATTACCAATATCTACCATAATTCCATCAAATGAATTGTCTACATAGCTCCATCTACCTACTATCCGGTTTTAAATTGATGGAATAATAAAATAACACTTCATTTTATAAGAATGCAATTTACTCGCGTCCGTAAACTTCCATAGGTACACATAGTATGAGTGTAATCGATGTTTGGCAAACCTTTGCATATAAAAGAATTCAACGATCCGCGGCTCACCCGCATCGCACATAGGTACAGGCAGCGAGTGCAAGCTCGACTTAGCTCGATGTTAACATCACTAAATAAACATAAATACATAAAATATTAACGTAAATCTTGTAATGAGTGTAGAAAAATAAATTCATTCATAAAGTTGTTTCGACAAACATCCTGTTTTAAAGAGCGTTTATATATGAAGTGGTTTCTATTCCCGAGGCGTGATCGGTGACAGGTCTAGCACTAGGCACGCGCCGCGTGTTCACCCGCGCTATATTTACTGCGAGTACTATATAATTAGTTCCTGTTTGGTTTCTATTTGTGGCGGATGTCATAAACGGGACAGTCACAGCCGCTGTCCCAATAACATTATGTGTTCAATAGATGCCTTGCCAAGCTCTGTCGTATATTTAGACCGAGATGCTATTCTATTTCCTAGATAAAAACAACAAGACTATTATGATACGCAAGACTTATGGGGATCCCGGTTTATACTGCTCGAGCGCGCTCGTCCGTTGAACGAATGAGGGATTTACGATTCTGTATTGTTCTGTCAGTTACGACTTGGTCTCATGGTAGCGACACATGATAGTCATCGTGTCTCGCGAGTTCGTACATCAGTCATCAGCGACAGCACATTCGCTCGACTAATGTTAATGCGACAGAATATTGTCTCGGTGAGCGAGACACAACTTCGGCACCACAAACTCAAGCACTAACTCTGACAACTGACTTCCGTGTATGTTTGCAATCATTACTCGTGTAGTTATCCATGGCTATGCGACGTACTATGGACCTATGGTTAGTGTAAAGTGTCACGCGGTATTGAGTGTGTTGCAGGCAGTGGACAAATATTAGATGATTATAATGTAGAACCTACATTACTAAGTAGATACATGATAATTTAGACGATCTCTGTGGCGCTGCGGTTTAAGTCTCGTTTTAAGATGGTTGTGGGTTCGATCCCCACCCCATGCAATAATACATCTTTGTGTAAAATATAAGATTTTTTTCTGGTTCTAGTTAGACGAGGGACTTAGCGTGCACTTAACGTGCGAGGCAGTCCCTCGCACGTTCAGCCTTTGGTTCGGATTGTTCTAGACATCAGAAGCATAAGGACGGATGTCTATAATACTTCAGAAGCATTTGGTCGTAAGTGTACGAGACAGGCAGTAACAGGCAGGACAATTGTTTCTGACGTTTAATGGCACATCCGACCTTATGCTTCTGAGCTCTAGTGTTATAACATCATTATGACAATCGCATACCAAGTAAACAGCAACGTTTCCTTGTGTCTTGCGACATAACACGGTGGTCACCAACCCGCCTCTTAAGCGTGATGACTCCGACAAGCCCCATTTTCAGCAGTGTACGTTAAACGTTCTATGATGATGAATATAGTGCAGCGTGTAATGTCGTTTACAATAATAGAATAGAGTGCACGTTTGTTCCAGTGTGGTCGCTGGTCGCTAGTCGCCGGTCGCTGGCTGGTCGCTGGTCGCCGGTCGCCGGTCGCGACATGTGCGCCAGCGCCACGTTGCTGCTGTTAGCCGCGCTGCCTGCGCTCGCCGGTGCGTACATTGTCTTAAATAATATGTTTTCATTTAAATATGTACAGAATATGTATATTCAATTTGCCGTGTGGTTTCCGGCTTCGAATAGACCACCATTTTGACTTTGACCATCTTCCTACGGGTGTCGTAAGGGGCGACCATGGAACATTCATACATCTGATGGATGGGCAGCAGCATCTAGCAACTCAAAGAACCTCCCATCTTACTGCGACCCGCTTGTGAAGTGATGATTACGGTAATATCCCTCAACGAGCCTGGCTTTCCAAGGTGTATTTACGTGTTAACATGTGGACGTTACCGGGATGATAAAGTAAAATATATAAAATGTTTTGATATTTTTTTAAAGACCTTCACATAACATATCGTGTTTTATTGGACATAATAATATGTAAGTAAATGTTGTGGCACAGAGTAGCTCGGGGCGGCGCTACTACATGTGTGCGGGAAGAGATTCCGATGAACTTGAGTCACCGCACCGCTGTCGGTCACACACGTGCACCCACTGGAAACATACTCAGGATTCACTGGAACTCTACCAACCACGTCTAAATATGCTTTCATGATTATTTGTACATTATACTAGGTTCGGACTGCGTCTTGGACCGCATGGATTAGATACTTTGGGCTTACCCCGATATTGAAACATTCTTCATGAATGCTCCACTCCTATTGGTCTTAGCGTGATGATACATGCCTAAAGCTTTCCCCGATAAATGGAATATCTAAAACTGAAAGAATTGGTCAAATCGGACTCAGTTCAGTGGCTGAGATTAACGGGTTCAAGCAGACAAACAAACTCTTCAGATATATGACTAGTATAGTTGACTTAATTAAATATGCCTCTTAGCTAAGCTATAAACAATGCATATTTCAAATCGGCCCAGTAGTTCCTGAGATTAGCGCATTCAATCAAACAAAAAACTCTTTAGCTTTATATTATAAGTACAGACACCTTAATTAATTATGCCTCTAAGCTATGCTATTAACGACGTTTAACACTTTTCTGTTAAATCTAAAATAAATGTAAATCGGTCACTCCGATTCCGCGTGACAAAAGGAACTGATTTTAATTCGTAGAAAGATTAATGTGTTTCACTTTGTCCTAATTCTAAAGAGATGTAGCAATTAAGCGCACATGTGGAGTGTCACGACGTCGCGCGTCGTCCAGCTCATATGAAGTCAATACGTACATCGTGAGAGTACGATCGAGAGAAACAGTACAATGTTCGTACACGTTTCCTCTCATCGTTCTCACCACGCAAATGTCTTACCATAAGCTCCATATAAAATACCTACTAAAAACCTACTCACTTTTTTTTGCTATTTCAACGGCCATGATCGCAAGCAGTGCTCTTGCCTCAATTAATGGTTTAAATACTACAAACTAAGCAACCTGCTTAAGATTGCACCCTTTATGGGAATTGGACCTCGGCTCAGGGTGGTCGTTGGAGGGAGGATTGAGGAATGATGACTAGATTTTAAGAGTAGTTTTGTGCAACCGTCGCTCTACTTTACAGTTCGCGGGCCTCTCGACCTTCGGGTCTACGAGGGCATCGAAAGATTCTTGGCAAACTAAGGGTCGGGAGTATTTTACTCCCAGCACATGCATCATTAACCCAATTTCGACGCCCATACAATAATATATTAACATGATAGTGTTTATATGAAGATTATCCAAAATAACATTAATATTAAATGTAGGACAATTTATGGGCAGTTTACAGCAGGGCTGGTGGGTAATCATAACGTTTAGTATGTCGTTGTCCGCATAAAGCCCGCGCTGCGCCGGCGCCGCCATGCGCCTGCGCCTGCGCCACTGTAAACATCAGCCGAGCGCTTTCATCTCAACTGTGTCATATCATAGTCGCTGCGAGGAAACAATCACTGACGAGCGTTGTTGCCGCTCGTACAACACTGCGTGATTTTGTAATGCCATGATTTATATGCTAATGGTACTGTTATTCGGGACATGGCAATCAGCTTAAAAAATAACACTTTTTAACTTGAAGTAATTATATTGGACTTTACAAAGAAATAGTAGGAAATAGTAACACTTAATCATGAGTTGGAAGACCTGAACCAAGATTTAGAATGAACTGAGAATCGACTTGCAATCAACTACGGTTCCCGTGGCTGTCGTCAGTTACATAAGTTTATAAACATGCTTTCATAGCGTTTATCATAGTATTGTTAGCGTATAACAGTAAGCTTTGTTTTGGATTACATTACATTTACGACATACTGAACAAAGCCATATCAAATTTGTTCAGAAAGTCGTAAATAAAGTTAATTTCGAATCTCAAAATTGCCAAATTTGATTAGACTAGTTAAGGACTGCGAATGGCCCCGGCAAGGAATAGTGTTTTATTACTCAGTGATCGTAGTATGTTAAGCACAAAATTAGTTATATTAATTAAGAACCTGTTTAAGTATACCTAACGGATACTTAAGAAGAAGAAAATCAAAATTATAATACTAGATAATTAGCACTATTACTAACGTGATAAATAATCGGTTTATACGTTAATGTAGTTAATTAGAAGTTGGTTATAAGAAAAATATTGTCTGTTTATTGTGCTAGTAAACTGAAAGCGTTCTCACCAACATTTCGTAGATAGGCCTAACAGGCGAACTAAAATAGAAACCAATTAACCGCATTGTGACATTGGCGAGATTCGGTTTGTAGAGCAGCTCCCGAAATACTCGGCGGAGGTACGAGCGGTGTGCGCCCGCGCAGTGCCACCGCTGCGCCCGTGTGGACACGGCACATTTCACTTGTCAATTTTCCCTGAACACTCTAATGATGAACTCTGCAGCACTCCGCCAACAAACGTTTCACTTGCAGACATACTCTACTTTAGGCAATACTTAGGTAAATAGGCATCGAACTCAGAACACCATTTTTGCGGTCACCACGGTTTTGTACGGATATCTTCTATTACCTAATACATCAGCGCACATGGTATAATTGCAATGTATTCAATGAGATTTTGTTAACAAGTTTGTTATAAAAAAATTAGAGACTAAAACACAACAAAAGATGACGAAAATGAACAACCCCGGAGTTTCTTTCTTCCTTTCTTCTTCGAGTCGTCCACTTAGGTAGTTAGGGAAAGGTTGCAGGTTAGTTAGGGTAGGATTCTCGCCGGCGAGGACCGCGTTGCGCCCCTACCCCTGCCCTGTGACTGAGCGCCTGTAGTCGGTGCCAGTGATCACATCCTCTTTATATACTACTAACCTTTTTACTTCGGTGGCACCCTAGGTCGTGGTCCTAAACCCCATAACGGTGCCCTCAGGTGTGTGCCACTTACATATAGTGTGACCACTTGCAATTTGGATGCGGTTTTAATTTCTTCTTATAATATTAATTGGTTAATTGCAAAAAAATGTCACAGGACAGACGGACGGACTACGCAGTCTGTAGATTTTACTATTGCCTACCTATTACTGTTAGTTACCTAGTCGGATATTTTATAGAGTAAGAATTATCTGTTAGTTATAGTTTTTTTCTATTAATTTATCTTCTTACATTGTATTTCTGACAAGTACAAGTGTATGTAAATACCTAAGTGCTGAATAAAAATCAATTATTTAATTATACCTCTTTTGTCTCGATGGTACAATCAGTAGTATAGTAGCAGTAGGTATAGTATATTTGCTATGCTCTCCCACCAGGGAACAGAGGTAATTAATGATAACTTTGTCGCCAATGCACTCAATCATTTGCAACGCAAATATGATTTCATGAATTTATTACCTAGACTAGTATCATGGCTCCTTCAGGATATACCAGATATACATATCCGCCAGAGAGCCGAGCGTCCTCCGCCTTTCACATGTAGCGCTTATGTGTCAGCTACCTGGTCCAGGGGGCACGTCTCCTCACCACGTCCAACTGCTCTAGGGCTCGACTATAAACAGCCTCTTTGCTTAATTTCCATCATCAGCGTTAATAACGCTTCTTGTAGTTTATTATTTTATAACTGTAACTTTTACTGCAATCTGTCTCCGCGATGGGACATTCAGCAGTATGTTGGTTGGTGCTTTGGTTGAAGCGCTCAGCATGTGAGCTGTGTCACAGCCTCATTATTGACACAGTAGTCGCGCTTTGTTATTGTTGTTCATTAGTGGGCGCGCCAGAGTATTCGCTTCTCGTACATATACTTATTATTATTATCAGTCGCACAAAGATGTTACAATACTCCAAGTGTTTGGTATCGAAGCGTAACATAAATGAACACGTGTTTCAAGATGTGAATGCAAAACTACAATTTCAGAAATGTAAAGCTTAAAACCCGCGGGGATTATTCAAATGTAAATGTACATTGAAAAAATGTACTTGCGTTGAAATGCCGCTGCTATTAGTTACACGTATTTGCAATGAGTTGGTAAGTGTGTGCTCGAGTACGTAATACAGTATAATGTAAATGAGAGAACAATGGAGTGTAGTGTGACAGGCTGAGCGCGCAGTGGGCGGCGCCGCACGTGCACCCGCATCCTGCCGCGCAGAGTGCGGCGCGCCTTGCGAGCAAGACGTTTAAATTATCTGCGTGAACGGAAGCTACTCACGCGCCACCCGACTTCACTTTATTTGCCTGTAGCAAGATTATGTTACAAAGAGTATAAACAAAACGGTATTATTTTTTCATTTTGTGGGTGTTGAATAGTTCGATTGACTATACATAGGTAGATCAATAGAGCAAGTTGGTATCGATAAATTATGAGAAAATATAGTTTAACCACAACATTTAGCAAACATAAAATATGTGGCAACTGTGACCTTCTGTAAAACGTCTTGTTAGTTTTCGGTGACAGAACATAAATGGTGCGGCGATGTAAACAAAAGTGATATTAAATATAAAAACAAATACATAAATTGTGACACAAAAGATTCCTTCTCTCGATCGTTATCTTAGGGAGCTTGGGGCAGAATTCTCGTCGGCACACCTACATACAACCAAAACATTCAAGTTAAATATTCTTTAACAAATATAGGTATACTAGCTTCCCGCTCGCGGTTTCACCCGCGTAACTCCCGTTCCCGTGGGAACTTCATAATTAAATATAGCCTATGTTCTTTCTCAGGTTCTAGACTATATCTGTACCAAATTTCATTTAAATCGGTTCAGTAGTTTAGGCGTGATTGCGTAACAGACAGACAGAGTTACTTTCGCATTTATAATATTATAATATATAATATAATATAATATAGAATATATAATATATTAATATATATAGTAAGGATTAGTAAGGATAAGGATTAGTAAGGATGAACGGTAGGCAGGTAAATCGTTAACTAAGTTAGGAACCGTCGCGCGTTGAATGACGAATTATGAAATGGATCATCACGACTCTTGGAGTACGAGCGTCACTTCCAAGCTCTGTAACTTGACCCAGGAGGGATTTAAAATAACATATATAGGCATTCAAAGGAAACGGTAAAGTTCCTAATTGCGTGTGACCGGACGCGACATTCTACGCGCCGTTGTAATAAAACTCAAATCACAAAGTTGTAACCAGAACCGTGACTCATCTGACGACTGCCGATACTCAGCGCGGGAGGAATCACAAGTATTCACCGACAGTTGTCACACTATTTATACACCACGCAGTTTAAATTAAAAGTAAATGAGTGCTGTGAGAGCGATGTAGCGGTGTTCCAAGAACCGCAGATGATGGTTCTTTGGGGGTTTCTTTAATTCACGGGTGTAAGGTCACCTAGAACCCGTCAATTGTTCCCAAGACTCATGAATATCAAATGTTCTCTATACATGCATAATCTGTCATTCGGCCTTGAGGAGTAATTATTAGTGTTGCAACGACAATGGTCCTAGCAGAGAGGTATCGTAATCTGTCTTCATTTAGAAATGGACAAAGTTCCGCCTATTTCTTGTATCGTGTCAAATTATATCTTTCTCTGTGAGGTATTTTCCTCTTCATACTAATCTTTTATCCGAACAAATGCTTGTCTTGCTTTTAAACGGAGTCATGAAGAGATGTGACACACCGACTTGTAACTTGTAGGTGTGCGCACATCCCCCGGGGTGTGTCGCGACTCGCGACGACCGCCTCGAGCGTGTGGCGTATAATGAATGTGCAGAATGTAAAGTGTGTAACGCGTGTAATGTGTTTCCACGGAGGCGTGAGTCAGCGCTGCACCGGCCGCGTGACGTCACGCCATTCAACCCGCCGCGACCTTGCGCCGCGCACACAGCGCGTGTGTCATCCACATCATCCTACTTATTAATTGCGTACTACACGATCTCCATTCTACTTTTGTCCATTAAGAAGATATAGATCTGTCGTGGTAAGATGTTTTCCTTATTTTTATATGCGGGCTTACACGACCCACACTCTGACGACTGCAGCTCAACGAACTAGGATTAACAGTGGCACACTTTTTTCCCGGGACTCACTTGTAACGAGCACCTCGTTACAAGTGAGTCCCGGGAAAAAAGTTAAATTGCCTGAATTTAATGAAACAAGGTGACAAGGTTAGGAGGGGTACGAAAGTCTTATATCCACCAGCCTCCATTAAGAAGCAGGTGACGGTAAGAAAAGGACTAAAAATAAGACGTAAGTTATTAACAAGGGGTGACTTACAACTAGAGAAACTAGTTATAAAACACCATGGAGACGTAATCAATTACGTGAGCTGTTTCTTTCATTCCGGTAGTAGGTATGGTAAAAGCGCCTAAAAGCACGGGAGTTGTGCTGGGTCACTACAAGAACCATGTAGTAAACAACCCCCGAGTTAATTCTTAAATTATCGAGCAGAATTATTCGCTTGCCTTAAGACCACAAAGTTGCGGTGGGAGGTTGAGCACTGACATAACGGCGATGGAACAAATTTGAACAAATAAAATTCACCTTTAATTACGTGTATTACGTACTGGTGACAAAAGGAAAGGCATTTATGTGTATGCACGAACTGCACCTTGTAAATTCGCTGATGGAGGAAGCTGTGTCCGTCTCGCAGCAGACGTAGAGACGTAAGACCGCCCATATTCCGGACAGGGCCATTCGACCGCAACCGTTTCCACTGGCTGAGTCGGGTTTTCCCCCCAGGCTGCTCATCCTGCGAGAAGTGACCGACGTAATCATTTCTATTGTTACAAATGTTGATAATGACCGTGACCTGTTGTGCGACAATCAAAATAATTTGTAATTTATCATAAAATGTAATTATCGCCATCAGATATAATCGTGTTATACTTGAACATAGTAGACGTCAGTTCGCTTCGTGAACCTTTCGAGTATCGAGCAATGTGTTATCAGTCATACAGCCAGCACCATCTTTATTTCTTTAGTCTGTAGGCACTTACTCTTAAACACTTCATTTCAAAGGCATAATTTTGTTAATGTAATTAACTAACATGAAGCTTTACAAGGCCAGACGACGGGACGGTCTCTTAAGCGACACAGTTTAATTAATGGCTAAGCAACGAGACATTCTGTATAAATGGGAGGTATAGAGCCTAGGTACAGTCTGAAAGCGGGTCACTCCGCTTTCAGACGCTTTCTTCTCTGAATTGAAGTAGAAGTTTTATAAAGTTCACAAAATAATTATAGACTGATCCACGAACATCTATAGCAGGGGTGGCCAACTGGCCGTTCGCGATCGACTTGTCGATCCTGGCAGCTATTACAGTCGATCAGCCTATAAAATAAAAATTTATATCTTAGTCTATAAATATGTGCCTCAAAGTTAGTGTTTGTCATCGGTCGATCGAACATAGTCTTATACGTAAATTGTCGATCTTAGGTCTTATTAATTTGGCCACCCCTGCTTTATAGCGACTTAATCATATAGTTGGATGATGTAACTAAACAAATTATCATTTTTGGACTCATAATACGGAGATACCTATTTGTTACATGTCCGTAGGTCCAGCAGGTCATGTGTCGTCCTGAGGACGACACGTCACGTGTCACGGGTTTGTTTTCAGCGCCGAAATAAGAACATTGTTGCTAATTGATACTTTACTTACGAATGAATTGACAGTACGAGTGTTACCTTGCTGCACCATCATCTAATCACCTAAATGTGTTCTTATCGTTAGCTATGGCCGAAAAATCGACGGCATCACAAAAGTCTCCAACAACTGATTAATGTGTGGTTGAATTTTTATAATGTTTAGCTTGTTAGCCTGTAGGATAGGTGCAGGATCAGTTGGTTGAGTAGTGCACTGGTGTTGCAGGGCGCGGGGGCTGGTGCGCGGAAGGCGAGGTGGTGTCGGTGTCGGAGGACGAGGGCGGCGGCGCCCCCGCGTTCGCGCCGCGCCAGCACACCGGCGTGGTGGCGCCCCTGGGCCACGCCGCCACGCTCGATTGCCAAGTGCTGCGTCTCCGGGACAAGTCGGTACGTACTGACCACACATCACCAGCTTCATAAGTCATCATCTCAATCACATATTTATTAATTTAATATGAATTCAAGGAATATAAAAATGATCATGGCAACATATTCACCTTCTTGAATACGCTTAATCTGTAGGTACTTCGTTCTGATTGCAGCGCTGTAACGTATACAAAATGTCGCGCTTCTTTTAGTCAGAAAAACAAGCGTATCACGGCGACATACTGGAAATTAATAAATCATTTTAGCGACATTATTTCATTCTGTTTATGTATAACAACGAACTCGTGAAACTCTTAGGCACGGAGTAGGGGTTAGCCCTATTCCGTGGTTTAGATACTTATGTGGTGTGAGTGAACGCCTATATGTTTCGCATTGACGGAAGAAATGTATGAGCAACAAACCTTAGATAAATTGTAGTAACGCGCATGTCTGTCAGACGCGAGGTGAACCAACTCTTATCGCAAGCACAGCTGTTGTTCGTTAATTAGAGCCGAACCTTTTTGAATTTTAATGAAAAGATATCAATATCTGATAAGTACAGAGGAAGGGCTCGTTTGAGGCACCCCAGCTGTCCCTTACAGCTAGTTGTTGAGCACATGCTACCAACTGTGCACGTGCTAATTATGAATTATATTTTTTTTTATAACATTTATTGTGACTTTTATTCTTGTGACTATTAAAATCTGAAATAGACGTTTTGGTCGGCTAGAAACGTAATGTAAAAAAAGAAAACATTGATCTTGTCATGATTCGTGGCGTGGTGGAATTTAGGACTCATCGCAGTATCCGCCCACCGGTATGTTATTTTGTTTGTAATCAGCGACAGCGACGCCCACACGGAGAATGTCAATGATTCCCGAACAACCAAGTCTAGGTATATGGGAGATAGCAAGTAAACAGCTAAAACGATGTTTTGAATTAAATTACATCGTTCACATAGTTGCAGAATCTGTTTAGAATTCAGAATGTTATCAAATATGCTGCTATAGTTTATAGACTCGGAAACATAAAATATATAATTCTTTAAAAACAAATAACATAAAATATGAAATAGCCCACTTAATAAATAACGACGGAAATTTCGAATGACGGATGAATCATCCGAATCTAAAACGAAATAATGCCAAAGACCCAAAATGAGAATCGTAAACAATTCAAATGGTGCGCCAGAAATATCATACGATTTGTGAAACTTCATGAAACGTGAAGCGCATTAGGAGATTAGGGAATTCGAGTGGGAAGCTGAGGCGAGCGGGCGGCGCGCGCGCACCGCGGTGACGCGTGCGCGGGCGACGTCACGCGCTATAACCGGCACCTGCCAGTCCTGACACTGATCGTGAGCGGTGCGAGCGGTCATCGACTCGCTCGCTCCACTCCGCTCCGCAGCGCTCCTGCGGCACGCGCCGCCGCCCACCGCCTCGCTTCCCGGAAGCGTCGGTTGCCAAACTATATTTTTCGCGAATGTTAGTATGGCGACGCGGGCACATGTATGTAGTCCCCGCGGCCTCGCTCTCCGCTCGTGATTGCTTCCCATGTGTGTTCGCGGCAAGCGGACGACTCACCGTGTCCCTCGCATTACTGCTTTATGGTTATTATGAATATTAATTTAACAACATGAAGTGACAGTGGTTTGGCGGCGGTCGTAAAGTACTGCGAGATGTTTCAGGAAATGTCTTACTTTAAAATATCGTAAAAGCTTCGTTAGAATTAATTGTCTCTTCATATTAACCGATGTTAATGAACCTCACACATAAACTTTCAGTAAATATATTTTTGTTAGTTTTCGTCGAATTATCCAGTCACTTGAAACCATTTTAATTTTTGTATCCTTAAATAATGTTTGAGCATTGAGAAAAAACTATTACATAATTTTAATTTAAGAGTAACTTCATAGAGCTAACTTGGTTCCATTAATATTTGACTAATAAGACATCGCTCGTTTGATTGTAGTGGGCTATAGCTAGGTACAGCACGTTTAACTTTCACGGACACAGCACAGCTAGGCTATTAATAGCTCCCGCAAATATTTGTGCCCACGTGGGATTGAACTCACAGCTCCAACGAGACAATTCAATTTCCTACGTGTTTCTAGTGCCACTGTCGATTTAGTAATTTCTTCATCGTCATGATCATCAGCTCGTATAACGTCCACTGCTGTACATGGTCCCTCTCCAGAGGGAGGGGTTTTTGCCATAGTCACCACGCTTGCCAGGCGGGTTGGTGACCGCAGTATTATGTTGTAATACACAGGTTAAGTAGTTCTATTCATAGAATAAGAATAATAACCTATTAATTATATTTCTTTGTGATTGTGATTTTGACAAGTACAAGTGTATGTAAATACCTAAGTGCTGAATAAATTCATTATTTCATTATTTCATTACAGGGAAACGCTGCTGCCCGTTCCATGGTATACGCTTGTTATAGATGATGTTATAAGAATCGAGACCAACGGCTTAACGTGCTTTCCGAGGCACGGAGGGCAGTCTCTCAACCAACCAGACATCATATAATTTACACAAAGAATTCTTGCTCGGTGTGGGGATCAAACCCACGAGCATGAATATAAAGCGATACTTAAATATATTACTATAAGAGTAAAATTGTTATCAAATTATGCAGTTACAATTGACGGTTGTTTTTTTAAATATGCTTCTGACAAGTTGAGCCGTTAGTTTCACGCAAGCATTTTAGATTCTCACGAGGGGATAAAACGAATACTAGTAGACTGCAAAATTTTATACGTATTTTTTTTTAGAAAAAAAAAAAATATCGGCAATAGATGAGTGGATGTGGTGTGTGTGCGCAGGTGTCGTGGGTACGGTCCCGGGACCTGCAGATCCTGTCGCACGCGGGCGTGGTGTTCACGGCGGACGCGCGCGTGTCGGCGTCATCCGCGCCCGCCACTGCGCCCGCGTCGCGCCACTCGCTGCACATCGAGCGCCTGCGCGCCGCCGACGCGGGCCGCTACGAGTGCCAGGTCAACACCGAGCCCAAGCTCAGCCTGTTCTTCAACCTCACCGTGGTCGGTCAGTACCATTCTATTCCAACTGTCGCACGTAATAATATACACTCAGGGATTTTGATAAAAAAATAGATAGAGTAGAGTACATTAGGGTGGAGACAAAGTGGCAAACCTACATTTAGGGTTGCCACTTTTTTTAAATGCTTAAATATTTTTTTTTTCAAAATATTCGAAAAAATTTAGTAGGTTCTATTGGGAACTTTTTATTTTCCGGTGACATAGGTATATATTTAATTAAATAAACAATTAAAATTTGTAACACATCGAGTACAATTAAATAATTGAGGTTCTTTGCATGAGGGGGTCACAGCTTGACAAAGAAAACGTCTCACACAGCTGCTGCTGTGTTGCATTATGTTCTGCATAAAATATGTAATTAGCAATTGAGTGTGGTGTTGCTTACAGATGAGCCGGTGCCGACGGTAGTGGTGTCGCTGCTGGACGCGCCCGCGGGGGAGCGCGCGGCGGGGGGCGCGGCCACGCTCACGTGCGAGGCGCGCTACGAGCCCCCCCCGCGAGACCTGCCGCTGCCCGCGCTCGACATACGCTGGCAGAAGGGAGATACACCTCTCAATTTACAGGTACGCATTCCTCTACAGATACCTACTCTCCAAACTTATATTATATATATATTACTCACTGTAATCGTACAGTTCCTGAATATCAACAATTGGCCGTTGGCCGCCGGGCATACCACTTCGCCTGCTGGCATCTAGCAGTGGATTATGCTAGTTGATATTCAGAACTTGTATATGTTTCTAATTGACTTGAGAACTTGTATTGCGCGATACAGGTTAGTTGGGATGCTAGGTGATAAATGGCGCTGACAGTTATGTTGTGATTTTTGTGCGGCTACGGTAGATGTCGCTACAATATAAACAACCAAATCTTTTCTCGAAAACCACCAAATGGTGTCTTAACAACCGGTATCAATTGCTTGTCATGCTCTCCGGGTAGTTTTGTAGGCGATAGTAATTGGAAATACTAGTACGAAAAGAAGAAGATACTTAAATAATCATATTTATTAACTGTGTGACGTGGTAGAATGTAAAGTGTTAATTCCATGTTTGTTGTTCAGAGTGGTCGCGGCGGCGTGTCGCTGGACACGTCGCGTTGGGCGGCGCGCGTGGTGTCGCGCCTCACGCTGGCGGAGCTGGGGCCGAGCGACGAGGGGCCCTACTCCTGCAGCGCCGCCGGGAGGACTGCCACCGTTGACCTACGCCTCACACCGCCTGGTCAGTCACATGCACCTTTTTTACCGAGGTAAAATGCATTACGCCGCACCTCGCTCCCTCGGGGATCTAATCTCGGGAGGTATATTCACATACATGGCCGGGGTATGTAGGACTAAACCTTCCATAATAAATATGCGACGCGCTAGCGCACTCATAGTATTCTTGTTAGCCCGTCGTGCTGAGCTAAAATGTCTTATGTTACGGGTGGGTTCACGTCGGTAGTGCAATTTATTTATGAAGCGTACGAACATTACAGATCCGGTAGAAGCGATGCAGCGCGACCAAGCGGTGGCCGGTGCTGCAGACTGGCGCTCGTCCCGCGTGCTGCTCTCTGCGCTGCCCCTACTGCTGGCGATGTTGTTGCGCTGACACGGACACACTGTGCGCCGCTGGCGCGCTGTCACCGAACGCATCACGTGCACTGTCATGTCGTGTCTACCAGTCCACAGTGTAGTGCGACCGCTGATATGGCGGTGACCTCGCACTCAGTGCGCTGACCTTTGTTGCTATTCACGCTCTCGATTCTGTATATTTTGATTTGTAAATAGTGTAAATAAATGGAAAGTTGACGACAATAATTGATCCGATTACGAGGAGTCCTTAATATTCGAGTTTCATTATGTTATTATAATCACCTATGGTATCCCGCTGTGATTAAAAGGAACCAGCTGCCTACCCCTATTGTTTCTTATGTAGGTATATTTTATTATATTATCTACATACTTACTGGCTTAAAAATCATATAAACGAGTAACTATAATCAATTGCTTCCGGAATCAGGCAGACATTAAGTTAAGTTAAAGTCGGAATGCAATAAAACAACATCAAAATCATCCCGTCTTTTTGAGTAAAACAGTCATACAAGGAAAACGGAATAGGCTAGTCGCGAGACATTCGCTGCAGCGAATATATGCGCGGTGCGAATGACGAAGCGACTAGAGACTAAATTGAAGCAATAGAAATGTACTGATCAGGCCACGAGCGACCGCCGAAATGTTAAGAGCGAATTGGTGGTAACTTGCGACGCGGCGGGCCTGACCAAATTCTTTTATTCTCATGTTTATTTTGCAAGATAAGGCAAGCTAAAAACACGGTATTACTTACGTTCAATTTATGGTAGGGGTATGGTAGGGGTAGGGTAGGGTAGGGGTAGGGTAGGGTAGGGTAGGTGTAGGGTAGGGGTAGGGTAGGGGTAGGGGTAGGTGTAGGGTAGGGGTAGGGGTAGGGTAGGGTAGGAGTAGGGTAGGGTTAGGGTAGGGGTAGGGTAGGGCAGGGGTAGGGTAGGGCAGGGGTAGTGTATAAAAGTCCACCCGTGCGAAGCCGGGGCGGGCCGCTAGTACAAAATAAAACATAAATCGGCAAATATGTCAGGAGCGGTTTTCAAAACTTACAGCGTTATGGTTTGGCGGGGTAGCAGCGTCGCCGTTCGGTTAGCGTCGCTCCGTTACCTGCTTATGATTACCATGAAATATAATGATCTAACATTGGTATTCTGGATACTGTAGGTCATTTAATATCGGAGTGTGTTGAACGCTTGTCTCTTGGTCAGAGCATGTTGGAAGCGATCGGACGACGTTTAATTCAATGTCTGTTAAGCGCTGATTATTGCGGCGCGTTCCCGACGCGGACGACTCAAATATCGATTACAAAAACAACGCTACGTAAATACCTACATCTATATTTAATTATATGCATTTAAATGTGCGCGTGTGTGTGCGTGTGTGTGAACTACTGCTTGAAACACATCAGTAAAAGGGAGGTATTAAATTATGTTAATGTAACTCCAACACAGATAAACGCATTACACAAATAGACATAATGAGTTTATCATTCGTACAATTCCAAAGTCTATTTAATTAGCTCGCACATGTCCTGTGTAGCTCCACCACTAAAAACACATTAAATAGAGGCGCCGCCGTTAGAAGTGCTCACCACGAGATTAGATCGACTATCTGTTTCGATATTTCCTCAGACGAAAGACACATGACTCATTATTTTCTGTCAAACGTTTGACGATATGCTGTGAGCTCTCCTATGTCACTGACGTTAATAAATTGTGTGAAACTGATGGCAGCTCGTTTGTTATGAATGACGACATATTCATTACATAATAACATTCATAAGAAAATAAAATTAGAAAAATCTGTTATAAATATTCTAATAGTAGTTTATTAATGATGCTTTAACTTAGTTTTTTGAGTAATTACCACATCGGTAATTATTATCATCATCCACGGCCCGTATGTTGCCGTACTCCCGCGCCTCCTGTGCTTGGCAGTATATGTACGGCATAGACACAGATGAACGCTGCTGCCCGTTACCTAGTATACCATAATCATGACTGATGTTATGATAGCCAACAAACCCGACCCGAAAAGAATTTAGGATTAAACATAAAGATTTTTTGTCCGGAGCGGGAAACGAACCTCTGAGGAGAGCCATATACAGCTATGCTACGGAGGTATAGATGGGAGTATAGCTGAGCTGTTAGTAAATAAATAGAGCATGTAATTACAGAAAATTTCGTAGAATTTAATTAATTTCTTACTATAATTACTCAGTCTTTATATTCCCTTACCAAATCAGGTACACCTGTTTAATGAGTAACGTAAATATTGTTTCATGTTATGTAATTCGTAAAAATCTTACTGACGGCACATTTACTCTTAATTGTTTCCAACACTGTGCTCGTAATGTAATGTAAACAAGTCAACTAATTTTAAAAATGATAAGGGGTGATGAATGGGGTTGGAGCGCGGGCTATTTATTGTGTCATGTGATGACATGCGCGTGCGCCGCGCTGGAGGGGGACAGAGCATGTCCCGCAGTGACACGCCAAAGGGTAAACAACCCTACAGAGGTAAAGAATTCAACAATATGTCTTGATTCTGTTTACTACGTTGAACATAGTCTTTGGTTGTAGGTATTTAACATACGTGGGTATTGTGACCGTGGTAATATTATTTATGTTTAACACGTGCAATAAGTTCATACCAGCGTTTCAATATATTTTGATCAGAATTATTTAACTCACGATATATTTTAAATTTTACTCCTGTTCAACCGTTAATGTCATTCAGCCACGGATTGCGGCATCGCAAATTGACTTATTTTTTCGTCAGTTATTTACAGGTTAGAAATTTTACAGTCACCGTATGACATTTAAAGATTTGAAATATAGGTATAAAATTTTAAAGTTGACTTGCCGCTACAGCTTTACCTCTGTTGTGCACATGGCCTGTGACCGAGGAGGGCGCCGCGGGGGGCGCCGCCGCGGCGTCCTACAACTATGGTAATTTGGTTAATTTGTGACTTTACTCGGACAATGAAACATTATTTTTTGTGGAACAGAGATTGGTTTAGAGTTACTGCTGAGCCAGAGGGATCGATCACTTATCATATTAAAAGAGGATGGGCAAAATGGTACCCGGCTCCAATAGATACGATTGTAGTGTCGTTTAAAAGGTCTTACCAAGAGGAACAATTTTTACTATAGCCGCCACTCTCAAGTGTCGTTTATCTTCAAACGCAAATCTGATTGCGTTTGAAGATAAACGACAGTCTTACTAACTAATAAAAACCCTGTTCCTTCAGTTTCCCTTTGCTTTCCAGGCTTTGCGTGGACGAATCCAGTCGCGACATGTCCGTATAAAAACATATTTTTGTTATATATTAATCAGCAGTGCAAATAATATTGTCCAACAGTATTGCACATGTTTAACCGGCGACGTACGATGGGCACTTGTGCACATATAGTGTCCATCGTATGGTACTTAGGCTATGCGAGGCATACGGGATTTACTGCTCCGGCATCTTTCCTCAATGCTGTTATAGTTGATACCGATATGTAATGTTTTAAATCTACTCACTTATTGATAAAATATATGTTTTTTATTTAAAGAATGCTTGTTTTCCTACTTCTTTTAATAATGGAATCCTAAATGTGTTATATCATCTTATTCCAGCTTTATTTTACTTATATAAGTAGTTTGTAATAAATTCTTCATCATTTATAAAACTCAAGCTGTTCCCCGTGGTTTCACCCCGGCTCCTTTTAGTCGTAGCCTTCCTCAATAAATGGGCTATCTAACACTGAAATATTTTTTTAAATCGGACCATCAGTTCCTGAGATTAGCGCGTTCAAGCAAACAAACTCTAAAGCTTTATAATAATAATAATAAGTATAGATAGTGAGATTACTGCTTCCCAAACGTGAATAGGGACAGGCGCCATGGTAGACGTTTTTCTGCATCAAAATGTCTTTTCAATGATATATTAATGATGACTATTGGAGCGGGTACCACGTTCCATACATTTTTGCCCATTGTCCTTTATAAGCTTTTATTTTTAGGGACTAATAATAGTATATAATGCCTTGTATGGTTCGGCACTTGCAAGTTTAAATATCGCTTAACTTCACAAGTGCTACGTGGGATCATCCAGTATTCTGGACTGCACAACGCGATCCGTCCAACTAAAAACTGGAAAGCTTTGCGAGCTTCAATAAAACCAATGACCAGGTGAAGGAGTCACCATCTTCAACATTAAAGAAACGAATGAGGAGGAGTATCATTCAAACGAATATAAAATTGATGTGCTCGTTTGTAGTATAAGTTGTTGGTTTCCTCAAGAAAATAAGTTACCTCCCTAACAATAACAACTAGTGGACGAAATTCGGCCATAATTAAAAAAATACAAAAATACTAATACTCTGCACTCCTTCTTTATATGAAATAAATAAAGTGAGCAAAATGTTATACTCCTCCGTCCGCTCCGATACAAGGTTTTTGCTTTACATATTAATACTTAAACATGGATTAGACTGGAACAAAACACTAAGTTAGATTTGAAACAGAAGATTAGTATTATTATCCTGAGTACCATATTAGCATTCGCAAATTTATTTAATTAGTCGGAGGTTCGTTTAGTGAACAGCAGCGGTAATCCCCCCTGTATGCACTGCACCACGTCTGATCGGGGGTCCACGCGCGGGTGTCTCAGTGTCGTGGCGTGGGGGGCCACGCTGCACGAGGACAGCACGGCCGCCAGCCCTGCGATGGACTGCATGAGTCCCAGACGAGCTCCTGTAACAATGTTGTTGTTTATACTTCTAACGAGAATAAACATATTTGTTTGTTATGTGTTTACTTGAATTTTATACTCTAATTGAAAACAAGCTTTACGCCTTACCTACGTAGGTATACGTATGCGCTAACATCTACTAAATGTGAAGAGCAAAGTAGCGGCAGACACTTTGCTCGTAAGCCTTTTTGAATTCCTCTTAGCTTTAGCAGTTGTTCATACAGCTTGTGGGAGCAGACTTCGTTGATGAAAACTAAAAGGCTTGTGTGAGTCCGACACCACACAGCTATGTAAGACTATTTTATTTAACGTCAAATCAAGTAACGTTGATAGAAATAATTACAAGCAATTATATGTGGTTTACAAAGATGAAAGAACCCACCGATGCAGACGCGAGGTCCGTCTCCGAAGGGCAGGTACACGAACTTGGTGGCGTCCGACACGTGGTCGGGAGAGAACCGCTCGGGACGGAACTCTTGCGGCTCGGGGAAGTATTGCGGGTCGTTGTGCAACGCCTGCAGTGGGATGATGATGCCGACACCCTCGTCGAGACTCACGCCCAGCTCGGGGATGGTGCAGGGGCGAGCGCACTCCCGGATCAGGTAGCCCAGCGACGGGAACATACGCAAGCCTTCCATAAAGGCCCATTCCAAATATTTCATCTCCTTGACGGCGTCGTAGCTGAGCTTGTTGTTGTGCCGAGCGAGTGCCGCGTCGATGTCTCGCTGCACTCTGCGCTGCACCTCCGGATGGTAGGCGAGCTGGTGCAAGGTGAAGCTGGTCGCCGCGGAAGACGTCTCGAAGCCGGCCGCGAAGAAAACAAACACCTGAGCCGCCAGCAGCTCCTCCGTCAGCTCCATAGACGCGTGTTCTGGTGAACCGTCGGCTCTCTGCCGCTCCAGTGATTCGACCTCGATTGTGCCCTTTTTCTGTAACTCGAGCAACAGATCTATGAAATCATTGCGACCGCACGGCTCGTAATTTCTTTGTTTTAAAATCGAAGAAACCAGCTCGAACATAGGTTTCTCAACTCTCGTCAGATAATGAAAATGTTTGAACGTTTCCGGAAACATTTCTTTTAACATGGCCACGATACCGTCTAAAATACTTATTTTAAATATAACACTCCCGAGTTTCCTGAAACCGGAGTTTTCGTCGTTAAGTGAGTCGGCGTCGAGCCCGAACCCGCAGGCGCCGATGAAGTCGGTGGTGTACCGCGCCATGAGGTCACGCGCATCAAGCGGCAGTCCCTCGGGCGCCGCGAGCGCGCGGCTCCGCAGCTTCTCCGCGCGCTCCACGATCAGCGGGAACATCGCTCTCAGCTTACCGCTCGTAAATGCAGGTGTCATGCGCTGCCGTAACATTCGCCAAAGGTCCCCATCGGCAAAAAACAAGTTCTTCAATAACGGTTCGACGGAGGTCTTCACCGGGTTCAGGCCGCGCGCATAGAAATTTGCGAAGTCCGTCACGAGGATGCGCTTCACTATTTCAGGATCGCGTATAATGAGTTCCGGACGCGAGGATCGATAGTACCCGACCGCTTTCTCGTTAGGATACTTCCAATAAGTTTCGTCCGCCATCTGAGCAATACTTTTCTGCATAAGTAAACACTGGGCGTTGGTGCCAAAAAACATGATAGGTTTGTCATGCTTGATGCCTCTCTTCTTCCAGTAGGAAAAGGTCCTGGTCCCGTACAGGTAGAGCGCGAGGAGCACGGCGCCCGCTATCAGTGCGGTCAGCATGGTGTCGCGTGTACAATACTACTACAGTGCAATACTACCGCCGGTCATAGCATGAGCGAGATGGAGCTATCTTAGATAACGAATATAAATAAACAGGTTCTACACTGATTACATTAGGCATTCTAGTTATACTATTCATTCGCAAGAAGATAACATACAAGTTGATTGTTTTATAAATAAATGTGTTTAATGTAATATAAGTTCATATACATATTTGTCGTAAATTAAAAAATATATATTCATCTTCCTACAACAGCGCTCACACTGTTGTGGTCACGAGGAACGCGGAGTTCTTCATGGCCACACTCTATCATCACATCACTTCAATCTTGACCACACACTATCATGAATCACAACACTGTGATACATGTACATAAATGCTAAGTCTGCATAAACAAAAAAGGTATCGCTAAATGTGTCGCAGGTCGTTACAAGCAGAACTCAGAAACGATACAGATGACTGATTCCTTTTTAGGATGTTATGTTATCAATAACATAGTCAAGCCAAGGAACGCCGAGGTAAGGCAGCTCTTTAAATAGACATGGAATACAATCTGGTTATGGCAGCAAGGACTGTTGTTCAAGATTTTTGGGAACCAATATTCTACTAAATTAAAAGATTCGGAATGTTTCTCTTGTATATTCATCTATTCAGGAAACATTTGAAATGAATCCATCACTTCCTTATTTTATTATATATATAATATCGTGTCTTGTATGAATAGGTAGATACTGTACAAAATCTATAGGCCAGTTCGTTGAGAAGCGGCGAAGTTTTATTGGTTCATCTAGGCCACTCGAGGGAGCAAGCTGCGTGAGGTGGAGCCACTGCCGAGGCTGGCTACCGGGCCGGTGTTAGTGGATGACGGGTCCTCCAGCTATTGCTACACAGGGACAGGGACGTGCCATGTAGCGGGAACATATAAGGTATGGGTCGCAGTTGGACTCTATTTACTTATATATTTTAACTGCGCTAATTATACTCATACGTTGATATAATTGTCGTTTATCTCCAACCTGTTATCTCTGTAGGTACACATCATTCTGTCATCATCACAATTAATAATTGTTTGTTTATCATCAACTATCACGTACCTACACTTAATTATTTTAGTGTACCAAGCCAGGTCTATATCAGTATTTTTTTAAATAAATAATATTGAAGTGTATGTTAATAATGGAAAAATAAGAGGTTTTTACTGAATACATACATTATGTTATATATATTATTTAGGTACCTATATAGTGTACTAATAACAAAAATACTTTAAAAAATATCTATGTCTGGCTATTTGTCTGTTTGTCCTGGCTAATCTCAGTAGGTAACGGCTGAACCGACTTAAACAGATTTGTCACTGGTAGATCGCTAAGTTTATTAGGTAAGTTATTTATTTGTTCTATTTGTTTGTCCGTGTGCTCCACTTCATTCCTTATTTATTGTATTCCTAATTATGGGAACAAGAATTGTATAAAAGAAAATTTTGGTAAATCCTCGGGAAATGTCAGTACTACGGACGGGCGACACCGGGCACGGACAGTTGTAAATAAGTAATTATTTTTATATAAAAAATATATAAATAAAATACCTTATTAAAAATAATACTTTGCACAATGTTCGGGTACCTAAATGTCCATATAATAATGTACTTTATGAAAACGAAGATCTTATATTTTTCCATACAGTTATCTCTATGGAAAATATAAGATCTTCGTTTGTATCTTCGAATGTAATTACAATTAAACGCATAACATGATTAAATTCATAAGATTACATTCATATTAATTGCACAGAATGTTGCCTTAGTTAATATTTTATAGTTGCTATAAACTTTATTATGTGTAGTACTCAGTACAGTTATACACATCCACATCTATTAAGTACCTACAATGATGACTGCAATGACTACGTTATCAGAGACAGACTACATTACTAACATGTGTACAATGATATTATAACCCTACTATAGGTATGCACACAGCACGTGACACTAAAAATCTAAAAATAAAAAAATATTTGAGAGTGTATTGTCGGTTTGAATAAGTAATTTGTATTGAAACAACTTACTTATTCAAACCGACCGCACATAATACGAATATTATTACAGTTCCCAGCTCCCCGCGCGGGGTGTCACCCGCGTCACTCCCGGTCCCATCGGAAATACATCATTAAATACACCTATGTTACCTACTCCTGGATAACGTACCTTTAATGGTGAAAGAATCGGATTTGGTTCCTGAGTATATCGCGTTCAAACAAACTCTTCAGTAATACAATATTAGTATAGATATGCTCTAAAGCGAAGGGTAGAGCGTAGAGATCTGCCTGACAGAATATAATATTATTCATCTTACGTTGGTTGAATTGTTATGAATAATTGGTGAGGCGCTGGGTATATGTAGGTATGCTCTGAAGTTCTAGTCGTGTTCTCAGCATCATATTTTTATTTATTTAATTTAAAGGCTATTTGGTTTTGCCCAAAGTGTTTTCCGTTATATTAATTTATATTTTTTTTATAGTATCCATAAAAGTAGGTACTGTGTGCTAAAAGTATAAAAAAAAAGTTTAATATAAATGTTCCAGTTTACATTTTTAAGTGTTTTTTTTCGGACGGCCGTTATATAGTAAAATCCTCCTGGCTTCTGGCTTCACCGGACATGAAGGCGGGCAGAGCTCCAGCCTCAGTAAATGGCTTAAATACTACAAATTAAGCAACCTGCGCAGGTGGTCGTCCCCTGTGGGACTTGGACCTCGGTTCAGAGGTTCAGAGGAGGGATCCCTTTTTTTACCATAATTTTTTAGTCATTATTAAATTTGGCACAATGAGTGAGGCATATTTTTCTTTGGCATAATAATAATGTGCCATAATTGGTTTTGGGCATACTGTTTTATTTAGCATAAATACAGTTTGTCCTATTTTTTTATTCATTACTTTGATAATGATATGCATAAAGTTGTAAGCCTTATTGTTTATTCGTCTAATGGTTATAGTTTCGGAATAAAGTGGCTGTGACATACGGACGGACAGACATACATGACGAATCCATAAGGGTTCCGTTTTTTGCCATTTGGCTACGGAACCCTAAAAATTGCTCACCTATCAAAATCTATTGTGACCATATCAACATGGTCACAATAACATTCTGTTAGATGAGCTTAATACAGAAGGTCCCTTGAGTAGGGACTGAATAAATTAACCGACTTGTTATTACATAGACGCCAGAACTTTTTATGGTAAAAGTACCTACTGCGTTACGAAACTTGGGTTTTTTACAAGTTATGTTTATGATGGCATACAATTTAGCCACTGCACGGTCTTCTTCCACGTCCAACACACTTTTACATTACAAAATAAACCAACCCTTTATTTTGAAACATTAATGAAGGGTAATTGCATGAGTCCCAAGAATTGGTATCAATTTCAACTTATCGTGGTGTTTAAACAAATGTGAAAATCTTTTTGTTTCTGAATGTGCATTTTATGATCTCGTTATTATAATAAATATTTCATTATCAGTTGCTTAATTAAAATCTGAGATATCATCGTATTTATAAGTGCTCTAGTTACATGTCGCGATGTTAATATCGAAACGATTATCTAGATCTGAATTATAGCGAACATTATAAAACATACTTATTATTAACACAATAAATAGTATTTATTTTGTAGTAGTCCGTATGTCACAGCCACTTTATTCCGAAACTATAACAACTATAATGTTGAAACTTGGTAAGTAGATGTATGTTGTGAAGCGCATTAGGATTTTCACACAAAAATAGAAAAAAAAAACAATAAATTTTGGGGGTTCCCCATACTTAGAACTGAAACTCAATTTTTTTTTCTTCAAACCCATACGTTTGCCGTATCTATGGATAGGTCTTCAAAAATGATATTAAGGTTTTTAATATCATTTTTTTCTAAACTAAATAGTTTGCGCGAGAGACACTTCCAAAGTGGTAAAATGTGTGTCCCCCTTGTAACTTCTAAAATGATAAAGCTAAAAAAATATATGATGTACATAACCATGCAAACTTCCACCGAAAATTGCTTTGAACGAGATCTTGTAAGTAGTTGTTTTTTAATACGTCATAAATCGTAAACTGCAATTTACCTTTCATTCAATCAACTTGAATATAAAAATATAAAAATTACATTTCATTTCATAAACATAGGTACGCTTTTTTATTCTTCATATCAAAAATAGGTACGCACTTGTAACAAATACGGAACCCTTCGTGCGCGAGTCCGACTCGCACTTGGCCGGTTTTTGTTTTATTTTTACTCGACTTGTGTGGCTTTGCCGTGCCCCCAGATAATATTGTAATTAGTGTCGAGATACACACTGCTGCCGTAAGGAAATTCGAAATAATAAAATACAAATAAAATCGTCAGACCTTTAAAAACAAGTTCGTTTTTAATAAAAAAATTACACAAATTTATATTAAGTCTTAAGTAAATTTATTTTAAAGCAAACTAAGTTAATAACTGCATACATTCATTATCATATTTATTCGTATTCTCTATGATCACTTAAACAATAACCTAATATCAGTATCAATAAATAACAAACTTAGATATTATATAAATGTAACGAAGATTCTCTTTCATCATAGATCAATATTAGCGTAAAAACTTTCAACTCTAAAACATATTAATTTTACAAAACATTCAAACTGCAACTTACCCTAACACAGCCTTTTTGGCTTTCAACTTAGCAATAATTATTCAAATTTTCTTCATTAATTATTATTATAAAGATAATAATAAAACTCATTGAGCTCCTTGACCGCGTTGAGTAGACTCAGCTCACTAGCTCTAATGAGTGGTCCCTTCTCCCCGCTCGTGGAACAGGAGAGGGATGCCCCCCACGATGTTCTGCACGATGTTGGCCTTGGGGTCGGAGACGAGCTCTCGCTGCGCGATATTTGCGGGCGCCACTGTGAACTTAGCAAGGATGGCGGCCAGCCCCGCCAGCGACTGCATCTGTCCCAAACGACCTCCTATAATGGACATAGAAAGATAAATAGGTATTGACTAGCTCAAAAAGCTAGAACCAGAGCAAAAAATAAGTAAAATAAGTTTATTTTATACTACATTAAAAATATATATATTCTTTATTTTATTTTAACAGTCATTCTAGTTGTATGAAATGAAATTATTCTATTTAGAAAAATCATTGTAACGTAATTTCATATCAGTCAACTAATCTTTTGTTGTTATTTTTTTTTAGTCAGTTATAAATATTTTCGAGTACATAATATTATAAATGTGAAAGCCTAGTGTAATGGCTGTTGTAGTTGGCTAGTTGCCTGAGCTTGTTGAAGATGGACACAACCATTAGGTAGACTTAGGAATTTTCCGCTACTAGATTTAGATTGTCACCTATTTAGACTTAATATTTATTTGGCATGCATCGCACGACATGGCTAAATAAGAAATTTATAAATTCATACTAACCGATACACAGACGTGGTCCGTCACCAAACGGCAAATAGACGAATTTGTGTCGCTTGGCGCACTCCTCGGGGCTGAAGCGCTCGGGACGAAACTCCTTGGGGCTGTCGAAGTACTGCGGGTCGTTGTGCAGCGCTACCAGGGGAATATTGATTTTCACGCCGGGGTCGATGGTGACCTTCGTGCCCGGTATCGTGTACTGGTGCACGCAGCGTCGCATTAAAAAACCACTTGATGGGAACATGCGCATGCCTTCTTGCAGCACCCAGCCTAGATATTTCATCTCATTGATAGCATCGTAGCTCAGCCGGTTATCGTGTTTGGCGAGTATGCAGTCAATTTCTTCTTGCGCCTTGCGCTGCACCTCCGGGTTGAACGCCAGCTGGTGCAGAGTGAAACTGGTGGCTGACGAAGAAGTCTCGAAGCCGGCCGCGAAGAATATGAATGCTTGCGCCGCAATCAGAGTATCGTCTAGTTCTAGTTCTACAGTTTTCGAGCTGCCGTCGGGATGTCTGTGCTCTAATGACTCCACTTTCAGTTTCCCTTTCTGTTGCCATTCCATCAAAAAGTCTATAAAATCATTGCGACCCGAGGGCTTGAATCCTCTTTGCTTCTGAATTTGTCTCACCAGGGAAAGTATATCGTCTTCAATGTCTTGGCCCATGAATTTGAGTCGTTTGGATAAAGCGGGAAAAAGAGTTTTGGCCAAGATTACCATTGCTCGTTTGATAGTAATATTAAAAATTTTGAAGCCGAGCTTTCTGAATTCGGAATCTTCAACATTAAGAGTATCAGCATCGAGGCCGAACCCGCACGCTCCAATGAAGTCGGTGGTGTATCGCGCCATGAGGTCTCGCGCGTCGATCGCTTGTCCCGCGGATGTAGCGGCGAGCGTTCTGGTCTGCAGCTTCTCAGCTCGCTCGACAATCAGGGGGAACATTGCCCTTAGCTTGCCGCTAGTGAACATTGGCGTCATGCGCTGACGCAGCAGTCGCCACAGGTCTCCGTCCGCGAAGAACAAGTTCTGCAGTACAGGTTCTAGTTCGCCGTGAGTGGGCGTGAGGCCGCGCGAGTAGAAGTAGTTGAAGTCCGTGGTAATTATCCGTTTAACAAGGTCCGGGTCACGGATCACCAGCTCGGGAATGGTGCCGCGATAGTAGCCGACGAACGGTTCATCCGGGTATTTGAAATAAGTTTCAGCGGCCATCTGAGCTATACTCTTCTGTAGCAAGTACCGTTTGGCATCAGTTCCAAAAATTGGTATTGGCTGATCGTGCACAACTCGTCTATCCTTCCAGTAAGTATGGTTCTTAGTACCATACAGGTACAATATCACCAGACACACCACAACTATGGCTACCACGATCATATTTGTAAGCGTTGTCGATACACTGACGTATCAAATAACGAATATTGACTTATATACTGTTTGTTCGTTTTAGGCCTGATAAAATATAGTACGTATATCACAATATATTCATTCTTGATGCTAATCTTTGCTGGAATTTCGAAATTATTGTGAACCACATAGAGAACATGTAGTTAATTACACTCAAATGATAAGATTGTCGAACGAGATGTAATAATTTGATATCAGTATGAAACAGGTAAATTTGTGAGTGTTCACTATAAGTCAGCTACGTTAGCCAGGACTTATATAGGCTATCATTTAAGATCAGGTTTCCACGGGAACGGTAACTGTGCAGGACGTCTAACGAATTAATCCTAATTTGTATATTTTAGTCTCGATTTATAAGAAACAAATATTTTAAACTACGAAGTTCGTGCCCCGCGTCTCGTACGACATTTCAAATGTATTTCATACGTCTTCTATAATTATGAATACAGTAAAGAAAATAACCAAACACATTTTATTTATGGATCAATGAATAAATATTTGCAAAAAATACCTATAAGTTCACAAAGTTTTCATACAAAATTTATTTTTATTTTTCACAGATCAAGGCGTTTAAATTATTAAACAGAAAAATGTTCAAGTTTGTTATATTGCTACGCATTTTTGTGAGCGAAAGGGTGATGCGAAACTAGCATCCCTGCATTTAGATTTTTTTTTAACATTTTGTGTTTTAAATTTATGTTAATGTGGATTTCCGCAAAGTAACGGAAGTTTTCATTATTAATTAAATTTGGCATTGCTAAGAGCGCTATGTCTTGGCTCTGGAAAAAAGGGTAGACTGCAAAATATCCCTCAAAACGGTTTTTACGATTCAGCTTTCTTTATTTTTTTGTGAGGAACTGAGAGTAAAACCTTGCGAGTAGTTGTCATATTTCCGTAAAATTCTCAGGGATGACTATAACTACCTCGACAAGCTTATTGTAACCGGAAAGGTAGAGGGCAAAAAGTCTCGCGACTCATTAGCCTGATCAGATCACTCTTGATATGGCAGTTTATGAAGCCACTCAGACCCAAAAACATATTAAAGAGCATTAGCAGAGTTCTACCAGGCGGACTAGGATGAGCATTGCAATTACTTCAATTGGAGAGTGTCGACATTTAAAAAAATGTTGTTTTCATGTATTTATTTTCTATATTCCTATTCACATAACAAATCATTGATGACGGAACGACCAATCGCTAACTCGTAGGTGTGTATTGCACATGAGTCAAGATTGTACCTATTGTTACCAAATCTAATTAATTCATTATTATTATGATAAAGTAAAACGTATCGTCACGTATATTTATCTAACGATACGACTCGAGTCACATCCATAATCGCGAGGTGGGCGGCATAGCGCCGTTATCGTAAAGTGATTATGTGCAAAAACCTAGCAATCATACTACAGGCTCTACTTACTGTCCGCCGAGAATAATGGTTGGTAAGAGATATATAAACTCATTAGATGATGAAGATGCGTAATTCGGTATATTATTTAAGTTGCAATCATTTATTCTGTGCAACTGGTTTTATTTATATGTTGCTTTCCATAACCAAGAATATCAGCATTTAATTTGTACCTATGTTTTATTTACATTGTTTTTATTATTAAATGACTATGTATGTGATTATTTAATACTTAACTATAAAATGGATTTGGCGTGCATGGCGAGCTTTATTGGGTTTCCTGATTGGATGGTTCCGCGTGTTCAATTGTATCAGAGAGCGCTCACAAGCCCCTTGCGGCGAGGGGGAGGTACCCGAGGGGGAGGGGTATTAAGTGCTCAACTATGGCGATGACTAAATAATCTTACAAAATTATAATAAGAAAATTAAACTAAATATAGTATGTACTTACATTACATAATATAAACTCGGGTAGAGCTAAATACAAATACCTATTTACAATATACAATTTTTAAATAATATTGGCAAGTAACTCAAAATTTAACTCTTGAGGGCACATTCGCGTCATGATGGTCTGTTTAATTTATTATGTTGCTAGCTTATAAAATATATGCCATCAAAAACGTAACGTGTAACACATAACGTGTTCCAGCTCTGCAGATCGTGCCCGTCTTTTAGCCGTTGCGGAATGGGAGTCAGGCCTGTGGCTGCATGCGCTTCCGTCACCAAACACAGGCACCTTAATGGATGCAAATACGTTCCGTGTGGCAGTATTGTTGCGCCTGGGTGCGCCGTGCTGTGCTCCCCACCGCTGCGAGTGTTGCACCAATGTGACCCAACTCGGTCACCACGGCCTGTGTTGTAGCAAAAGTGCTGGAGGTTTTGTACCTATGTTTTATTTACATTGTTTTTATTATTAAATGACTATGTATGTGATTATTTAATACTTAACTATAAAATGGATTTGTGTGTTTAGTTTGCTATACAGGATTATTATAAACCTAGTTCAAGCTGAGCTCTAAAACCATAAGTATATATAATACGTTCTATTAATAACTGTACAATTTTAAGAAATGTTTACCTTTTTATTAATCCAACATTACGACATGGGTTACACCAGTCGTGGTCACGGATGGACTGATGAGTGTCAGCAACGGCGTCTTCGAACAGCGCGGGTTGCGGCAACTTGGTCGGGATATTTTTATTTGTGTTATCTACGGATCGGTCGGTAGTTCGAGTAACCACAATCACAACGGCTTAAAAAACTACAACTATTCTCGATGTCTCAGTTGCTCTCAATGAGCTAACAACACAACATGGTACTACGTAGGTTGTCATAATTATACTACGATCCTATGTCGGTTTGAAACTCACCTCTATTGATACAAGCATACGTGTCAACTTTGAATACGATCGGTAGTCTACTTAGGAACTAGGATGATGTCAGGCAGGTATCAAAGAAACTTTCACAGAACTCGTCTATCATTGCCGTAAAGCGACATAGTCAGGGCCAGACGGTACAACAAGTTTACTCGGCCTAAATTATGTTGGTTTTGTTTCCTGTATGCTCTTTAGGCTTCAGTACCTACTGCTGATGGGCAATATATTAAGTACTACCAGCGGTAATAGAAGATTTTTCAAAAATGTGCCCAGTAGGTATTTTACAAAGTTTGCGTCAATCAAACTCGTCATTCATGACATCAACCAATAACTTTACTGAATTGTCGTTGCTGTCATTTATAAAATGATTTAGCTGCGGCGGCTTGCTATATGTTGAATCTAAGCAAAGTTCCAGTAAAAATTCCCAATAAAATACCATTAATTATGATAATGAATAATTATCTTAATCATGATAATAAGATGTAAGTCATGCGCTAAATATAAAATAGGAGTCATGAGGTTTGCAAAAATCTAATAGATTAAATTATGACTCTTGAAACGACAACTTTTAAATATATACTGAAGAGATGACGCATATTATGACAAAATTGAAACACCAAGCAAGGCGTATTAATGACTAATCAACAACTTAACTCTATGGAGTTGAGACACGAAGACATTAAAATATTCATTGTTTTTGTTATGATGTATGGCGTACTAAATAAGCAAATTCTGCGACAGACATAATATTATAAATGTGAATGTAAGTTAACAACCTCCGTAGCGTAGCGGTATTTGGCTCGCTTGAAATCTCGGAGGTCGTTGATTCAATTCTCATTTCGGACAGGAAAACTTTGGGTAGATTCTAAAATTTATTCCGGGGTCTGGTAGGCTGAGGGTCAATCGCGATCAAAAGGAAGAAGCTGATATAGTGGTGCCCCGGACCAGAGATGGCAGCAGTATTCCATATGCGGGCGTATTTGCGCTTTATACAATTGAAGGCGATGCGCCGACGTGAAATAATTGCCTGGCTCTGCCGAGGACACCTAGCTTTTTGGAGGCTAATTTAGCCTTGTCTTCCAGATGACCGCGAAATTTGACGTCACTCTCGACGTCGACGCCGAGAATCCCAATACTCTGGCTGATATTAAGGGGAGTGCTTTGAAACTGAGGAGGTATGACAGTGGGAGCCTTTTTCACAGTAAAGGCGTAAACCTGTGTCTTTTGGGGATTGAACTTGACCAAGTTAAGATGGCCCCAATTTGAGACTTGGTCTAGGGTAGTCTCAATTTCAGACACAAGTTTGTTTCGACCCTCAAGGACGTGTGCCCGAGAAATGTTGGAGCGGCCAAAGTAACAGGGCATCTACCGTACTGTCATCTGCATAGCAATGGATGTTATCTGATTGTAACATGTCATTGATGTGCAGAAGAAACAGGGTTGGCGAAAGCACACAGCCTTGTGGGACGCCAGCATTCACGGGCATAGAGTTTATAAGAACATTATAAGATCATAGTGATCAGACCTCACCAGGTGAGTGTTATACTCAGAGTAATCGGTCGGCGCGTGCATGGCGAGCTTTATTGGGTTTCCTGATTGGATGGTTCCGCGTGTTCAATTGTATCAGAGAGCGCTCACAAGCCCCTTGCGGCGAGGGGGAGGTACCCGAGGGGGAGGGGTATTAAGTGCTCAACTATGGCGATGACTAAATAATCTTACAAAATTATAATAAGAAAATTAAACTAAATATAGTATGTACTTACATTACATAATATAAACTCGGGTAGAGCTAAATACAAATACCTATTTACAATATACAATTTTTAAATAATATTGGCAAGTAACTCAAAATTTAACTCTTGAGGGCACATTCGCGTCATGATGGTCTGTTTAATTTATTATGTTGCTAGCTTATAAAATATATGCCATCAAAAACGTAACGTGTAACACATAACGTGTTCCAGCTCTGCAGATCGTGCCCGTCTTTTAGCCGTTGCGGAATGGGAGTCAGGCCTGTGGCTGCATGCGCTTCCGTCACCAAACACAGGCACCTTAATGGATGCAAATACGTTCCGTGTGGCAGTATTGTTGCGCCTGGGTGCGCCGTGCTGTGCTCCCCACCGCTGCGAGTGTTGCACCAATGTGACCCAACTCGGTCACCACGGCCTGTGTTGTAGCAAAAGTGCTGGAGGTTTGTCCCGTCATGCCACTATTAATGATATAATCAGTCAGACCTTCAGCTTGGCAAATATGCCAGCCGTTTTAGAGCCTAATGGCCTTATGCGCAACGACAGTAAGAGGCCCGACGGAATGACTCTGGTGCCCTGGATGATAGAATAGAATAGAATCTCTTTATTGTACACACATAAGTAAACAGCACAAAGAAAATATAATAGACACAGTACAATGGGCGGTCTTATCGGCTTTTGGTGTGGGACGCTACGTGCGTCGACATCCTCGCGCCGTCTCATCTTTCCGGGACTCAGTGTAGGGCTGGCATGACGGCTCAATCCGCGGAGAATCTCAAAGGGCGCAAATTTGGTACCCTTGATAGTGGTTATGTCCACGCTACGGACAACCTCTGTAGCGTGGCGGTATTTAGCTCAAATCTCGGATGTCTTGGGTTCGATCCCCACGCCGGGCAAAAAATCTTTGTGTAAATTCTAAGATTTCTTTCCTGGTCTGGTTGGTTGAGGGACTACCCTCCGTGTCTCGGAAAGCACGTTAAGCCGTTGGTCCCGATTGTTATAACATCATCTATAATAATCGTATATCATGGAACTAGCAGCAGCGTTTCCTTTTGTGATACAACATAATACTGCGGTCACCAATCCGCCTGCCAAGCGTGGTGACTATGGCAAAAACCCTCCCTCGGGAGGAGGCCCATGATCAACAGTGGACGTTATACAGGCTGATAATGATGATGATGTTGATTTGTATGTATTTGTGCCTTTTAGTGTCGAAACAAAAACATTTTAATGATCGGCCAGTCAGTCAGTGAGTGAGTGACAAAATTAAGCACCGTTGACTAGTTATAATTCTTAAAGTACTGTTCCATATTGAATGAAATGAATATTACGGTATATTACAAATTTCATTCTGCTTGGTTCCTGAAAATTCAGCCGAACCATTCCATTCTCGAAGCAACTCAGGCCATTTTCGACCAACAGGCCAACTTCGTTGCGGATAAAGATATGAGCCTGAATTTTCAGTAACCAAGCAGGCTTTGTAAAAATACAGTATATTTCAATATACATTCAATTTGAACCAGTACTTTAAGAATTATAACTAGTCAAATTTTGGTAATTTTATCACTCACTCACTGACTGAGTGACCTATCATCAAAATGATAAGGCACTTCTAGCAGACTAGCTTCAAATTTTGAGTACTAGTAGAGTTTAGTTTAAAACTCATGAGAAAATTCCAACATTTTTTGCAATTTCGGTCCAGTTGTTAAGTTTCATCAACTGCATTAATAACTTTGTTATTTCTTATAAATGTATAGGATTACAAAGTTACATTTGCAGTCAGTGAATCAGTGTACGATTGTGAATATGTATGATGTAATGGAGGAATAGGTGTAGATAGGGACCTACATGTGATTATGTTGAAAGGTGGTGGCTTAGTGGTTACGTTAGTTGCTTCAGAGACTTGGTTTTCTGCTTTCGATTCCCACCCGGGACAATTAATCGTCTGAAATTCAAACAGTTGTTTTCGTGAATCTATCGAGCAGTCAGACCTTCTCGACATGGGTATTAATTTAACAAGTAAAAAAATCTTAAGAAAAAAAAAGTCATTGGAATGTAAAAGCAAGGTGGTACATAAGTTGTGCTATGAACGATAGGACACTAACAATCATAACAGCGTCCGATGGAGGTGGCTTGCCCGCTTGAGCCAAGTCTCAGCAGGAGGCCACGTTCCCTTGAGGAGTAGGGACCTCGTGTACTCTGGGCGTCCCTGAAACTGGTTATTTGGGCCCAGGAGAGCCCGCAACATCAATTGAGTCGCGGACGCTGCCAGAGGGTATCCCAGATAGGCAACAGTACCTGGGCCCCTAAGCATTTTTTACGGTTTAGGTAGTCGCGACTCCTTGCGTACCGTGTTTAAAGAGATAATATGTATATTTAATGGCTCCTTCTGTGTACATATACCAAAATATCATTTTTGTTATAAAAAATATAGATCAATATAAAGTGATATTCATAATGTTAGCACAAGAAATAAACATAAAATTGCCATACCCGGTTTTAGAGTAAGTAGAACCAATAAATCATTTACGGGCACTTAGGTATTAAATACACTTGTACTTGTCAAATTACAATGTGTAAGACTAAATCCAACAAAAGATCTTAATCTAATCAAATGAGTGGGTAGAAATATTAAGGTCCGGGTATGGTATAGTAACGTTTGTGCTGCACATTTTTGTGTGTTTTTTTTTTTTCAGATTAAATTAATTAACACTGAAAACTTCTTAAAAGATTAGGGATTGGTATATGCATACTTATTTTCGTTGCTTACATTGATTTGGTCTTTGTTTAATCCATACTAAAGTTTGATTAAACAAAGACCAAATCAATCATTATATTTATATTCTGTTTTCATTTTATTTAATTCGCGGCTGCCCGACGCTGCGTCGCTCACCATAAGGATATTAATAGGTAATTTTACTGTTGATAAAAGATCAAGAGAAAATAATTTATTTTATATTTTTCGTCCTTTCGAATTTGCCGCAGCCCTCAATTACGATAGATATCTATTAAAATTCATCTATAAAATATTATCTTAGAGAATCCCTGAGCAACGTTCGAAGGAACTTAGCAGGAATGCGGAAGCTGTGGCCGTTGCTCCTGGGTATCGTACCTGTTTAAGAGATACCCAAGAGCAATGCTCTACCAGACGTCCTCAGGGTGAAGAGTCCAACGCTCAAGTTAGAACTGAATTCCGAGGAAATTTATCAAATAGCCCGTATTTGTTAAATAAATATACTTTTAATATCAACGGCTTTAACCAAGAGCCGAATGCCGGAAGACACACTACACTGTACAATAACTGAATTAAATAAGATGCACAGTTTCTTGGTCAGACACATATTGGTCAATTGTCTTACTTTTCTGACGGTTCTGCGGTGTAGGCAGCGGAGAGAGAGAGCCTCATCACATTTTCTCATTGAACGTTAAAAGTAAAAAGACTAGATTTGACGGTCTCTAAAATTTCGTTGCTTCAGGTCTCTTATTCCTCATATTGCGCGTCGTAAATTTAACACACTTAGTTTTTTTTGTGTTAATCGTGTGAGAGCACTATTCATTTCGTCAAAGTGATTCCTATTTTGATCCACTTTTATGCTATCTGCAAAATACTACTACAGTACAACATCCCACATTTTTTCCAAATAATAAGGCAAATCATAAAATAAACACAGAATAAGAAGGAACCCAAAATAGATCGTTACCGAACGCCAAATTTAAATTAAATCTTGATATTTCACTCCACCTACGTAGACACACTGAACTCTTTGATCAAACCACTCCCTCCATACAATAGTGCCGAAGTTTCAGTAAGAGCGTGTCGTGATGGACGCATTCAAATGCTTTTGACAGATCGCAGAATATTCCGAGAGCGTTCTGCGACCACTTGCCTCCCCCACGCAGCTAAAATATATTTAATCAGCGTCATAGTTAAACGCACTTTTATAAAACCGAACTGTTTGCTTTTTTTACGCTTTTGTTACTAAGATTTAGGCTGCTGTATTTTTAATATCAGACTTTTTAATTTTATTACTATTACAAATTGCTTAGGCTTAATAACAAACGTCGGGAAAGTCACCCGGCCTGAAAAGTGCGTCCGCGTTCGGCTTACCGGCCTCGTCGACTGTACTACGGAGGTTGAGGTCGTCAACGCGTTCGCCAGGGTCGGGGGCTGTACGGTGAAGTCTCTGAGACCGGGTGTGATCCAGAGGGATCACACGGGCCTCGGCACAATAACCCTCAGTGTCCCGGTGCCTGCAGCCGTCAAGCTACAAAAGGCGGAGCGTGTCTTGGTGGGGTTAGTCTCGGCTCGCATCCATTTGCTTGAGGCGAGGCCCCTGCAATGCTACAGATGCCTCGTCCGAGGGCACGTTGGCTGCAGGTGCGGCAATGAGGACCGGAGCAACCTTTGCTTCCGGTGCTCCGAGCCGGGGCACAAGACGGCGCAGTGCAGAGCGCAGACCAAATGTTTGATCTGCCACATAGCAGGCAAAAAAGCTGACCATAGTGTCGGCTCTAAATTCTGCCGGGCGCCGCGCCGCCCAGCAAGGGGGTGCGGAGACTCGAGGATCTGCCGGGGCGAGTGGCATCGGTGGCAGTGGTGGAGGAGATGGACACGGCCCTTAATGGATAGGTCCGTGTTCCGTCTTCTCCAAGCAAATCTCAACCACTGCGCCAGGGCTCAGGACCTTTTCTTGCAGTCCATGGCGCAGTGGTTGACTAATGTCGGAGTTGTCGCCGAGCCATACATGGTTCCCGACCGGTACGGTAATACGGTCGGGGACTTGGATGGTTTGGTTCCTTTGTGGTTGTCGTCGTCGGTCGGCACCCCGCCCTTCGAGGAGTTCCTCGACGAGGTCGGCCGCCTGCTGGGTCAGTGTGGCGCTGAAGTGCCGGTGGTGGGTGACTTGAACGCTAAATCCACAGCCTGGGGCTGCCCCGCGTCCTACCCCAAAGGGCGGACGCTGGAGGACTGGGCGGTGGAGCAGGGCCTGGTGGTCCTGAACCGCGGCTCCGTGAACACGTGCGTGAGGCACAATGGGGGGTAAATTGTGGACGTATCCTTTACGTCCTGGCCCGCCGTGTTCAGGGTTGGAGTGTCCTTGAGGATGTGGAGACTTTGTCCGATCACCGATATATCGGTTTCGGACTCTCCACATCCTCCGCGGTTCGGACCGCCCGCCCTGCGCCGCCTCCCAGGATGGAGCGTCGGCGATGGGCGCTGAGGCAGCTCGACCAGGAGCTGCTGAAGGAGGCAGCCCTGGTCCAGGCGTGGGTCGCGGGGCCTTGTAATCCCGACTCCGACGTGGACGCTGTCGCGGGGGGACTCGATGGGGCCATGGTAAGCGTCTGTGACGCATCCATGCCCCGGGTCCGCCCGTGTCCACTGAAGCGACGGGTGTACTGGTGGAGCGCCGCCATTGCGCCGTTGTGCACACAGTAGACTGCGATGCGGTGCGTGTACACCCGGACGAACCGTCGGAGACCTCGGGACGAGGCCCGTGTTGCCGCGGCCTAAGCCGACTACAGAGAGAGTCGGCGTCAGCTGAGTGAGGCCAAAGCACAGGTGAAGGATGATGACTGGGCGAATACGCTGGAGGCCCTCGATAGAGATCCGTGGGGACGACCCTATAAAGGGGTGCGTAATAAAATTCGCCCCTGGGCGCCCCTGGTGACGGAGAACCTCCAGCCAGAGCTCCTTCAATCTGTTGTAGAGGACCTCTTCCCCAGCCAGGAGGAATATTCGCCGCCAACTATGGCCTCGCCAGCTGACGACGTGATGCTGACCGACGACGGCGACGAGGAGGAAACTCCGCCGGATGTTACATCGGTGGAGTTGGGGGCGGCGGTGGCAAAAATGGCCAAAAAAAACACCGAGTGCCTGGACGCGCGCCCAGGCTGCTCGCCCTCTTCAATGCGTGCCTTCGGCAGGGTCGCGCACCCTGGAAGCCCGGTCGACTCGTCCTTCTCCGAAAGGACGGGCGACCGGCGGAGTCTCCATCGGCTTACCGCCCAATCGTCTCTTGAACGCGTTGGGCAAGCTGATGGAGAGGGTGGTCGCGTCTCGCCTCACCACACATGTTGGTGGGGTCGGTCCCGACCTGTACGTGGACCAATACGGGTTCCGCCAGGGTCGGTCGACCATAGAAGCGATCGCGAGGGTGCGGGAACTCTCGCAGGAGGCGACCAGCCAGGGAGAGGTGTTGTTAGCGGTGTCGTTGGACATCCGCAACGCATTCAACACCCTCCCCTGGGCGTGCATTGAGGAGGGCCTTAGGCACCATGGGGTGCCCAGGTACCTCCGGACTCTGGTGGGACACTACCTCCAAAGTAGGGAGGTGGTGTACCCGACGTCCGGTGGCGAAATTGGCCGGAAGACGGTCTCGCGCGGTGTTCCACAGGGGTCGGTATTGGGGCCGCTCCTGTGGAACATCGAGTTTGATTGGGCGCTGCGGATGCGCGGTCTCCGGGGGCTCAGCGTGATAGCGTACGCTTGCCTGATCATCGGCATGCGACCATTTTGGCCACAGCAGCCGTGGCTTAGATGGTCGCCCGTATACGCTGTTTGGGCCTGCAGGTGGCGCTCGGTAAAATCGAGGCCCTTTGTTTTCATGGGCCTAGGCGAGCGCCACCTGCAGGCGCCCACCTCATAGTGGGTGGCGACTCCCATTGCTGTCGGGGACAGTATGCAATATCTAGGCATGGTCCTCGACAGCAGATGGAGCTTCGGGGCCCACTCCCAGCGGCTGGCCCCAAAGCTGGTGGCGGCGGCGGGTGCTCTTGGCCGGCTTTCGCCGAATCTCGGCAGACCCGGGAGCACCTGCCGCAAGCTGTACGCCGGTGTGATCCGCTCCATGGCGCTCTACGGCGCCCCCATTTGGGTCGACGCCCTGAAGAGGCGAAATATAGCCCTGCTGCGACGTCCGCAGCGGGTGATGGCCATCAGGGCGTCCCGCGCCTACCGCACGGTCGCGTTTGACGCGGCCTGCCTCCTTGCGAGGTCCCCTCCGTGGGACTTGGAGGCGGAGGTTTTGGCCGCCGCGTACCGGCGGAGGTGTGAGGGGGCGCGTTCTGGCCGCGACCCCTTCCCGGAGGGTGTTGCACGGTGGCGGACTTAGGTCCGTCGCCAAACCCACCGGAAATGGCAGGAGCGGCTAGAGGCCGCGCCGCGGACCGGATTGCGTACGGTGGAGGCGATTCGGCCCCATCTAAAAATGTGGGCCGGTCGCCGTCACGGCGACGTCACATACCACGTTGCACAGTTAGTAACAGGCCATGGCTGCTTCGGCCACTACCTGTGCAAAGTGGCGCAGAGAGAGCCGGACACTTGCTGTCACCACTGTGACTGTGCCGACGATACGGCGCAGCATACGGTTGTGGAGGGCCAACGAGCGGGAGGAGCTCGTTGGTGTGGTGGGAGACGACCTCTCGCTGCCGACCATCATTTCGAAGATGGTCCAAAGCGAGAGGTCCTGGGAGGCGGTTGCCTCCTTCTGTAGACAGTAATGTCACAGAAGGAGGCCGCGGAGCGGGAGAGGGAAGTAGATCCCTCTGCCCACCCGCTTCGCAGACGGCGTGTTGGCCGTCGGCGGCGGGCCGAAACCCGCCGCCTACCGGGAGTGGGGGACATGGGCCCCGCTCCCTTCGAGGCTGACCCATGAGTAAAATCCGTTGTTGGTATTCAAAAAATAATGTAAATTGTAAAGCAAAGGAAAAAAGTACAACTATCTACAAAAAGAAATGAGATGCCATCAAACCTTATCAAAGTTCAAAACTTTTATGTTATGAATATTAGATTGACTTGGCCATCGCAATAAACACTTGTGAGATACTTTCTAATTTTATCCGATGGCCAAGTTAATCTATTATTTAAAATTTAAAAGTTTTTAACTTTGATAAGGTCATTATAGGATTTTGTAAGGTGAGATCATTACGTAATAGCTTAAGACAGAAGGTCCTTTAAGTATGGACTGAATCAATTAACCGACTTGGTATTACATAGATCCTACAACTTTTTACGGTAAAAGAACTGCGTTACGAGACTTGGGTTTTTTATGGCATCATGTTTACTGATACCGTAGGTATAACTTATAAAATATAGCTTGGGTTTTATGGATGCCACGAGTAGACCATTCATTAAATTAACAATTGTTAATATTAAAAGTTTTAACTTTTGAACATATTTCGATGTTCTGTATTAACAACATTAAACACTGATGTGACACACTATGTTGATGCTATTATGACTATTGTTTACTAAAATTGCGGGACTTAGTTGAGAAGAAATACTTTCTTTGAGTCTTTGTATCCGACAACTAGTGACAGGTCAGGCATGTCCTGTGTAACCTTTCCATTATTTCATTTTCACATTTTATTAACAATATTGTTAGTTTCGTTTTAGTTTTTTTTATAGAATTAAATATGTATTTTGTATTTATTTAAACACCCTTAAACTATTACTTATTAAATCGAATTATAGGAACCCGAAGTTTGTTATTTATTAACCCACGCCAGGCAATCATTAACAATATACGAATATAAATATTATGAAGATTCTCTTTCATTATAGATCAATATTAGAGTAAAACCATAAAATACTGAAAAACACATTTCACAAAACATCCACACTGCAACTTTCCTTAGACAAAAGTGTCAGTCTTGGTAATCATAATTACATATAATATTTGTCATTAATTACTGGTCCCTTCTCCCCGCTCGTGGAACAGGAGAGGGATGCCCCCCACGATGTTCTGCACGATGTTGGCCTTGGGGTCGGAGACAAGCTCTCGCCGCGCGTTATTTGCGGGCGCCACTGTGAACTTAGCGAGGATGGCGGCCAGCCCCGCCAGCGACTGCATCTGTCCCAAACGACCTCCTATAACGGACATGATAAAATACTTATATTAGTCATATTTGTGTATTTTTTTATTAGCTTTGAACTGTGTTGACCATGAATTTTGTCAATCTATAAATAACATAGAAATACGAGGGTATATAAGGCTATACACCAACACAAAATAAATAGGAATTGACAGGTTTAAAAGAAGCTAGAGTAGAAAAGAGCGGTTTAAGTTTCTATAATACAATATATTTTACGTAATAAAATGGCTGATATGGTTTTAGATCATGAAAAAATATTTTCAAATTAAATTTATAAAGTATAAATTTATTCAGTTTTGAACTGTCATGATTATATTGTAACACGGTATGAGCCAAATAGCTTTTTTTATATTTAATATGCTATCGCAATCGCACCAGGTGGTAAGTGTCGATGCGGACTAAGATGCTTGTTTGTAAAATACCTATTCAGTCTTGACTTGAAGATTGCTAGATCATATTGTTAGGTTTGGTGACATTTTTTTGTTTTTTTTTTTTACAGATGGAGGTGCAAAAATTTCTGTAGTACAAACTTTTTTATAAGTCTCTCTAAGTTTTTTACTCTGTTCTAATTCCTTTTTCTTCAAAATTTATATTTCTGCGTACACTCAAACTAATTCTATTCTTAGTTTTTCGAATTTCAGTTTAAGTTCCGATATTTCCTCGTAATCGACAATATTGGTTCAGCTATTTCAAGCGGTTCAAGATAACCTTCTTCAGATATTAACGATGTATCTGAGTTCACATAAGATAATGTTTTTTTCCTCTGGGTTATGAACGATATTTTAATCTGTTTTGTATGTTCAGTCGATTTTTAATTTCGGAACGAAGTAGTTGTTGTCTTTGGTTAATTAATATTCAGATGCCCCACGATTGTCAACAGTGTCAAATTAAAATCTTATTACATCAACTGGAGTGATAAGTTATTTTGTTTGTTTGCTAGAAATGCGGAATGCGGAACATAGACAGTTATAGAGTATATAATGTGAGTTTGGAGTCTATAGCTTTCAATAGAAAAGGTTTCCGCGCACAGCTTGAAGAAGGCTCTCAGTTGGCGCCGAAACTGTGGTCGAGAAATTTATTTATTTATTAACTTTAGTGCATTATTTCTCTGTACATACAAGCGGACTTAATGCCTGAGGTATTTCACTCAACCTTTAGATAGTGCAGAGGTAAAGATATTAGGTGTACTACCTCAATCATTGCATCTAATTTACAATTGTTAGAAACCGCCATTGTCATTAAACGTGAGTCAAACCGGACTTTAATATATACAATATGAGCAATACTCACGGAAGTTATTATACAAAAACAATATTTAGACTTTCTATTCCATTTGGCATGCATCGCACATGGCTAAACAAGAAATTTATAATATCGTACTAACCGATACACAGACGTGGTCCGTCACCAAACGGCAAATAGACGAATTTGTGTCGTTTGGCGCACTCCTCGGGGCTGAAGCGCTCGGGACGGAACTCCTTGGGGCTGTCGAAGTACTGCGGGTCGTTGTGCAGCGCTACCAGGGGGATCTTGATTTTCACGCCGGGGTCGATGGTGACCTTCGTGCCCGGTATCGTGTACTGGTGCACGCAGCGTCGCATTAAAATTCCACTTGATGGGAACATGCGCATGCCTTCTTGCAGCACCCAGCCTAGATATTTCATCTCATTGATAGCATCGTAGCTCAGCCGGTTATCGTGTTTGGCGAGTATGCAGTCAATTTCTTCTTGCGCCTTGCGCTGCACCTCCGGGTTGAACGCCAGCTGGTGCAGAGTGAAACTGGTGGCTGACGAAGAAGTCTCGAAGCCGGCCGCGAAGAATATGAATGCTTGCGCCGCAATCAGAGTATCGTCTAGTTCTAGTTCTACAGTTTTCGAGCTGCCGTCGGGATGTCTGTGCTCTAATGACTCCACTTTCAGTTTCCCTTTCTGTTGCCATTCCATCAAAAAGTCTATAAAATCATTGCGACCCGAGGGCTTGAATCCTCTTTGCTTCTGAATTTGTCTCACCAGGGAAAGTATATCGTCTTCAATGTCTTGGCCCATGAATTTGAGTCGTTTGGATAAAGCGGGAAAAAGAGTTTTGGCCAAGATTACCATTGCTCGTTTGATAGTAATATTAAAAATTTTGAAGCCGAGCTTTCTGAATTCGGAATCTTCAACATTAAGAGTATCAGCATCGAGGCCGAACCCACACGCTCCAATGAAGTCTGTGGTGTATCGCGCCATTAGGTCTCGCGCGTCGATCGCTTGTCCCGCGGATGTAGCGGCGAGGGTTCTGGTCTGCAGCTTCTCAGCTCGCTCGACAATCAGGGGGAACATTGCCCTTAGCTTGCCGCTAGTGAACATTGGCGTCATGCGCTGACGCAGCAGTCGCCACAGGTCTCCGTCCGCGAAGAACAAGTTCTGCAGTACAGGTTCTTGTTCGCCGTGAGTGGGCGTGAGGCCGCGCGAGTAGAAGTAGTTGAAGTCCGTGGTAATGATCTGTTTGATAAGGTCCGGGTCACGAATCACCAGCTCGGGAATGGTGCCGCGATAGTAGCCGACGAACGGTTCATCCGGGTATTTGAAATAAGTGTCAGCGGCCATCTGAGCTATACTCTTCTGTAGTAAGTACCGTTTGGCATCAGTTCCAAAAATTGGTATTGGCTGATCGTGCACAACTCGTCTATCCTTCCAGTAAGTATGGTTCTTAGTACCATACAGGTACAATATCACCAGACATACCACAACTATGGCTACCACGATCATATTTGTAAGCGTTGTCGATACACTGACGTATCAAATAACGAATATTGACTTATATACTGATTGGTTTTCGGTCTGATAAAATACTTATATCACAATAAAGAATGCGTAATGCTTTAACACGTTATGGTGTCGGTCCCGTGCGTGGTTCTCTCAGACCTACGGCAATTATCGATACTTATCAAAAACTTCGCTATTGCCTGGATTGATAGATTCTGCAGGAGCAAGCGGGGTTTGTAAAGGGACTCTACCCTTTACAAACCCCGTAAATCGCGAAGAAATCCCTTTGACGAGAATTGGGAGGAAGGTATCAAAATAATCAACTTGCGCAATGCTGACACCACGCTCATTGCAACAAGCGAATCAGAAATTGTTGCACTGTTCAACATAATGCAGCGAATTAGTGAAGATTCTAAAACTAAGATTAGGGTTGCGGATTAAAACAAAATGTTTATTAATTTATTGATTTTAATTTATGTTTTCCTCCTACTTACTCATAATCATTGATAATAAAATAAGGAAATTTACGGATCGAATAACTTGTAGGTGATCGTTATCGCACTTGAGTCATGAATATACTTTTGTTACCTAATCTTATCACAAACAATTGTATTGATGCCTATTGCTAATGATTAAGGAGTAAATACGTTCTTTTTTAAGCCTAGGTACTAATTGTACCACGAAGGAACATGTTGATGTTAGTCCAGGACTTATGCCTTCCCCATGCCCGTCTCGGTACACGTTGTCATGGTATACAACTACTGAGACATCTCACACAAGCTTTCTTTCTACCTGTTAGTCTAGTTTATAAAAATACAAAAAAAAGATATTTAAATACTTCAATAAGTATTGCCAAAGTGAAATAAATAGTGATGTGAGTAATTGTTGCTTTTAGATTGCTGAATTATGTATTTATTTAACTAAAGTAACAAATAGACATTGGCTTCAATGCGAACGAAGCTGCGGTGTACCCGCAAACAGCTAGTGAAAAAGGGTAGTAGGTTGTTAGTACTTTAACGTAGTTAGTTAATTTAATAATGATTGTGAGGATGTATGAGAAATAAAGTAACAACCTCGAGCTAGTTTGGTATCAAAGTTCATGTGTTTCTGTTTCATATCAAACTTACTACGTTATAAGCCTGTATGTGTGGGAGGATGTTTGTTACTCTGTCACTTATAAACTACATCGATTTAGCGGGTAGTAGGTATAGAGCAGATATGTAAGTGTCGATTATATCTGTACGAAGCCTAGCCAGGTAACACGAGCGGAGTCACTGGAGCCGCGCGCCGGAGCTCCGGTTACCGACTCATTGTGACTTTGATTAGCGACGACTGATGGAGTAATACTAGAATACTACCTACTTATATAATAGGAGTATACTGTTACCTCACTACTGCTACGAGTCGCTGATGAAGAACAACATGTTGGTACGCAAATGAGTCGGAGGTAGAGGTATTCAGGCCCGAGAGAGTGACGAGTGACGTTTGGCCTGCACATTTGTGTGTGTTTTTACCATAGCTTAATTGGCATTTTTATTAAGTTTTTTGACAGTGTTTCTCAATAGGCACTACGTCTCTACACATACGTAGATATTAAAAATATGACAATTCCAAATAAATGTTGCCAATTTTACGGTATAATTTATTTTATATTTGAACGTATTAATACATCAAAGTAGTTTTCTCTGTATATGCCAAGATAAACGTAAATTATAAAGTAACAAACCAAGATATAGTCGCAAATAATTGCCCTATTCCGTTGAAATCTCAGCGTAAGTGTATATAAGGCATACAATGAAAACGGGTATATTTAGCGAAATAATGAGCGATATAATATAATATGTGAATATGAATAATATTTCCAAATAGTCCTTCTAAGAAGGGCGGCTCTGTTAGATAGATAGAAAAGGGACCAAATAAGGACACACACGTTCTCTTTGTATACTAAGTTAGTTAGTAAGTATGCTTAATGCAAAAATATGTAACTTAGTTACTCTGTTATATAATTTTAATAGAATATGTTTGTTAATAACTTAACGTAGTGTAATCGATTGAGTCAACCAACACAATGTCTCTCTTTCTTATTTTTTCGCTAGATTAAAACTAAAGGGTAGTGGTCATTTATATAATCGTTAAAGATCTGTTGCTTGCCAGAGACCTTCTCTCCCACTCCACGGCCGATACGCTGAGACGCAACTCCCGCAACTGTATACGTACTGCGAGAAGACGTGTCAAGGAACACAACAATGGACAGAAGACACGTAAACGGACAATTCTATTCTTATTGAAATGATAACAAACTATAAACTAATATGCATCTAATAAAAACACGATATTTTTATAAACAATAGTATATTTTGATATGTGCGTGAAGATAAAATCCGTGAAGATTTTACTTCATAAAGCTGAAAAGTTGACAGCATTAGTAGCGTTTAGCTGTGTATTTTTTTTTTCACTTCACCATATAACAACATCCCCTTTTAGGAAGGCTGTGTTCAGCAGTAGACCCTATACGCAATGATTATGAAAGAGTTTATTCGTCTTTTTAAACATATTATATAGAAATTAGTAAAAGTCATTTCATTCCTCGTGATCAGCCGTTTTCCCGATGTGTTTGTGGTCGGCGAAACAAGTTTTTCTTTTTCATCCTGTTTTTCTTTTAATAAAAGTGCAAATCGAAACGCATTTTTAATAAATATTTGGAGCGCAAATCTGAGTCTTATCCACAGCTTGTTATCTACTGGTTTATTAACTCTGTGACCATTACTAGCGCGGTCGCGGGACGAACATTTCAATGTGCATACACACTAATGCTGGGTAATGCCTGCATTACACTCGGACAATAGAATGTAACGGCCGCTTGGCTCACGTCTAATGACATGACACTAGTCGCAGTATCGAACCTGTTTCGTACGAAATATTGTTAGTTGTGTGAATGTAAGACGCTGGTTGGCGCAGCGTGTGGCGACGCGGCGGTTTGTAAGTATATGCAGTTGAGCCGTCACCGTGCGGGCACAGTCACTATGCAACTTTCGACCTTTATGCTTCGATATATTACCTATCTAGAAATAGGACTGCACATGGTAGTGCATTGCTCTGTTGTTTAATTACCAGTTCGTGTTTGGGTTAGGGACTATGTTCTTGTATTTTCCACCAACATTATACTCAAGCGACCGTAGGCCAATGGCTAATGGCGTCGGACTTATGATCTTGTAGTCGCCGGTTCGATCTCCACCCATTAAACTACCGACGCGAACCCACTCGTAACACAATCTACTAGTAGACTGCAAAATTCTGCTAGTAATCTTTTTTTTAAAACAAAGCAAATAATGGAGATTATAATTGGCATCCGCTATTTTTTCAGTATATTGCATAGATTATAATTTGCATAAAATATAATTACATTAAGATATATAAAAAATGCTTTCCGTTGAGTATTGTGCCGTTTATAAGTCAGAAATCAGTTGAGAAGATCGAGTGGGTGGTGGAAACAGCATAGTCTATAGCGGAACGACAACTTGGTGTGACGTCACCACTCGTGCCCGCGCTCCACTTTCTGACAGAGTTACATTATGACGTTTGACAAACATCGACTCCAACACCTGTATTGTACACCAGCATTCATATAGCGCAACATTGAACGTTTTAAGAGTAATCGAGAAGAATATTCTAGATGTTTCTGTTGTTCATACACGACCAAGTACTAAGTATTCGTTGTCGAGTTATCTCGCTCGGTGCTTGTGTCACGGTTCAACAAAATCAGTAATTTCTTGGACCATAAAAGTCAAATACTGGAAATTACCAAACTTTATCAAACGAGCCTATTAGAAGAATGCATGAGGAGCAATATCAGAAATAAATCTATGGATATGTTTCAGTTTAAGTATAACCGTGTGCATGGCCGACATGTATTCGATCAGTTTGTTACAAAAATGTTAAAAGACAAATAAAATAAGTATAAAAAGTAGAATTATACAGTTCTTTTATATGTTTAATTGTATGAAGTGCTCTGTGAAGTTGTATATCAAGTGCCCTGTGTTGAAACTAATTAATACTATAAGCGGCACAAACAGACCAAGCTCTAAAGTTCAAAGGATACATTTATTATTTCTACAACATTAAAAACAGAATGAGTTCGACAAAGGGGCGCTTAAAGTAAAAATAATTACCATTATTAATACATAAAGAGAGAAAATATGTTGAAAGAATTACGAGATAAAACAGTTGGTGTTTAACGTTCTGATATTGATTCAGGCGACTGTCCGTGTGGTCTCCGGCTTAGAATAGACCACCCCATGTCTTCCCATGGGTGTCGTAAAAGGCGACTAAGGGACATGGCTGATGGACGGGCAGCAGCATCTATTAGCTCAAGGTTTACATCTTACTGCGATCACCAATCCGTCTGCCAAGCGTGGTGATTATGGCAATATCCCTCTACGAACCTGGCTTGCCACGGTCTGTTAAGAGGAGGCCCATGTTCAGCAGTGGACGTAAACGGGCTGTTGATGATGATGATGATGATGAGTGCGGGAATGTGAATCATATAACATAATATTCAAGTCTCCGATTATTATCCCATATAAATAGGCTTAGAATTTGCGGGTGGAAAATTAAATTGGTTTCCTTAACCTTATTGAACCTTATTTTTTCAGGTACTTTAATTTTTCCATGAACATGCACTATGCTATTTTACTATCTACAATATTAGAAGTTGGTGTCTTACTCAACTTCTTACGTAGTAGATAACTCGCAGTATTATCTCGTTCCAGTAGCGTGTTGCCATCTATAATAACCATCTCAGTAGAGTTGTGGCAACTCCGGGAGTTCCCGATCAGTTGGTAGTCAGTGACAGTGTCGAGGAAATCGGTTTGATTCAGGAACGTGTGATGACGTCACGGAGGAGACGCGTTAATTTCCTGAAGACGACGCGATCATATCGACGCCGCCGGCTTACCGACTGTCTTGTGTAGCGCTTACACTTGTAGCCACTAGCCACTGATACCAACACAACTGCAGAACACGTCAGACTACATGCTACCCGCGGCTTCAATTGAGTTAACTTAAACGAGAACGTTGAAAAGCGTTAACGAGCATTAAACACACTTTGCGTGGTTGAGTCTACCTGATTTTGGATTTTCAACCGAATTCAACAGGAGGAGGTTCTCAATTAGACTGATTTTTTTATTTGTAACCTAAGAACTATCGATTTTGATGATTCTTTTTTTTTTTGAAAACTTTTCTTTTCCATTTTATTTCGGTCTAGTTCTGACAACGGTATCCACGAGAAAACCATACAAGTCTTAAATTTGCATTAAGCATGTGCGCCACAAATGGACGAATAACTCCACATCACGCCGACCAATCTAGATGATTCTTTTTTTAATTGTAAGTTGAGGATGTTGAGGATTTGATGAGAGCTAAGTTAGGTTATAATCAAGGGATTTTTTCCTTTTTTTTAATGCATATTTACTAGTTATGGAATTGTTTCTTTGAAGTCGGTTTTTTTTTTAAATCGGCAAAGTCACCAATTTTCTCCTCGTTAAAATATTAGATTGATTTAGACATCGACATGAAGTTTATCAAACGAGGCGTAAAGAATCTGCTTGCTAGCTGAATCAGCGGCTAAGTGCTGTAGTGTACTGCTGTCCTTGACTTCCGACTTCTCTGCAACTTAACATCAGCTGGCTTGGGTCATGGTCATTTGCCTGCTATATAATAGAATTGAATTACATACTTCGGTATTATTTTAAGCTTTAGTATAAGTTTTAGGAAGTGTTATGAATGGACAAACATTATATACGAAGTATTAGAAATTCTAGAGTGGTGAGTATCAAGTGTGCGCCGGCGGGAGGCGGAGTGTCGCCGGGTCACACTTTGTTCAGAGTTCCTCAGTCATGAGCCAGGCACGCTGTCACACCGCGATGTAACGGCCACCTACTGGGAGGTATAACGTTACGTATCAGGGAAATTATGAACGAATTGATTGATCCCTTGTAATACTTTTGTATAACAGAGTCGCAAGCCCTTCGTAATTATATCATTAGTATTCAAATGTTGTTACAATATTTTAGTTATAATATATACAAGATTCCCGCGCACGGATTCACCCGCGTAACTCCCGTTCCCATGGGAACTTCATAATTAAATATAGCCCATAACATCCGGGGATAGTGTAGCTTTCCAACGGTGGAAGAATTTTTCAAATCGGTCCAGTAGTCTCGGAGCCCATTCAATACAAACAAACAAACAATCAAATCTTTCCTCTTTATAATATGAGTATAGACTAGCAGTTACGAAACAACAAAATAAAGTAACTTATAAAATTAGCCTACTATCTATGAAAGAAAGTAAAAGCCGTTACTGAGGTTAGCGGAAAGAAACAAACACACAGACAGACAGACATTTTTTTTATTATGTCTTTTATTAGTACTCTATACACATTCATATTCATAAAATAAATACCTGTTATTTTTTTATTTCGAACGTCTGTTTGTAATGTAAACTTCAATTTTATTTATTAGTGTAGATAATAAAGATATCCATGAATATTGACAGCTACCAAATCAATGAAGACTCTACGTTACCCTTTAATTACTAATTATTATTTGATAATAATATTTTATAAGCAACGATGTCTAAATATAGTATAGTTATTATGACTCAAGTGTTTTGTCAACCATGTCGGTGTGACGGCGGCGAGGAGTCGCCACATCACGAGCGGGGCAGATTTACGCGAAAAACTAACTTCACTTCGTCTCACGGCGTGCGGGCTCGTTGTCCACCCTACTACGATAACGTACACGTGTGACGTGGTGACTTACTGATCGCATGAGCATGCTATGTTATGCAGGGGATGCATGGAAGCTACCGAAACACCGGCACATGTAAGTTTTGACTGTCAACTTTTGTATGTCAACAACGTGCTAACTTCCTTAATAACACAAACTCAATATCCGAAGCCCTTGAAAGCATCAAGGAGTAGATTGAGTTTTCGGAGGATTTGAGGTGATTCAATTGAAAAATCTGGACGATCACGTACAAAGGCCTACTCAGGAGGACACGTACGGAAATATTTTTGCCTAACTAACTTATTATCATGTTATGTTTTATTAGTATTCAAAAACAAAGAGTACTTTTTTAGTCGTAATACATCCTCGAGAGAGCGGGGTGTAACATTCTATGCCGACACCCCAATGTCGACTATTATTATAAAAATAAAGTGTTATTATGATTTCTCTTTATAATCTAGAGTGTGTATTATAATATAATTAATTACTGATATTAAAGAATAAATAAATCAGTGATTTAATAACTCATTAAAGATAGATGATAGCGTTACATACCCGGAAGTTTAGGTGATTATCAGTCAACGAGATAACGAATTTCATGTTAGTCATCAATAAATTGAACGGCGACGTTTTTATCAGTTATTGATATTTGCTAATTAGCCGGCACTCCATATCGCTTTCTAGGAAAATAGTTTTTAAGTGACGGAAAATGCTATGTCCTGTAAGTGTTACAAGTTTGTAACACTATGAGTATTTAACAATGTCGTGGGCATTTCGACAGTGGAGCCGCGTCCCCTCCGCTGCAATGTACAAGTTATATTGCGTTCAGTATTTATTGCTCTCACCTGTCGCCCCCTCCCCCGCTACAGCCCCCCCTCACTGCCCTCTCGACACACACTCTCGGCTCGTCTCGAGTTGGGTTCAGTGATAAGCTTATTTGCGACCGATTTCCTTCAAGTTTTGTTTGTCGCCGTCGGCCTTGAGATCTCCGCTGCCGTGATACTCGAATGGTATTTGTAGGAACAATCACTGGAAATAATTTGTAATATCTGAATGTGACTCAGATGTGTTTGCAAGAAACAATAGGCACCTAAGTGTTCATTTGATAAGAAACAATACAGAAAGAACAAATAGTGATGTTTGAACAGTAATATTACCTATAATGTATGTGTCTTGAGCACGCTTACTACGCCGCTACGCCGTAGTCTCGTAGCACACCTTACATTAGTTATGTCCTAATGTCAACAAAGCCAAGTGGCCTAGTGGTAACTTGGTGCTGGTCCGCTAACTCTTATCATCTTAAGTTGAGTTATAGCAGTAAATCTGTTCGAGAGAGATGGATCTTAGCGTGATCAATCGGGGTAAATCAGATTGTTGGCGCTTCTACAAATCGCCAATAGGCGAGATAGGGGACTGCGAGGAGTGCGGGGTCATGGCCATGGACCCAACGCCCGAACCGTCACCGATAACCCCCGAACAACCACTTACCGATTGCTCGCCTAACAGCTAATATCTTTTTTGTTACATTTTAATTATTTTTGTAATAAACGAGTTTTCGCGTAAGTCGCCTTTTTTATTTTATGTTCCCGTACTGAACATAAGTGGCGACCGTGTAAAATCACAAAATCATAAACAATCATCGGACGAATACCGATTCTGCCGCGCCGCGCTTCGTGTCGGGTCATTTGAAGGACGCCATACCTGCGAGTCATTGCACATTGCCGCCATTGCACTTGCACACAAAGAAACCTTCGAAGACGCACAACGGCTACAAGTCTAGCAGCGCAGCAGCCTATAGCAAAACTACGGTCGAGAGGAATACCAGGGACACACCTTTGCAGCCTTCGGAGCCGGCCAAGCTGAGGTCAAACGCAGCGGTGTCTACGTGCCAACGCAGCGGTTCTGCCAGTGTGCCAAAAGTGAGCCCGTTCCTTTTCTTACCTATTTAATCCTATTTTTCCATCCACAACACTCAAATTGTGTGAGCGGGGAGCTATTCCCTCAAGCAGTTGCGCAATACCTACCAGAATTTACCCACATAGGTAATTCTTCATTCTATCGACCAATTTATTACTTCAAAGCTAGCTTACAAGTCGCCTATCATCGTCAAAGCTTACAACGTCTTTTTTACGTCTTAAAAGTCTTTATTGCAATAATTATATTGCCTAGAACCTACAACATACATTTGAAACAATAATAGCTAAACCTATTCTAAACATTCTTAGTGCCTACTTATATACATATACGCATCGAAACCGTGCTTAACTATCTATAAAATTCAAATACTTTCTTGTCCACTATATACCTACTGCTATTCACTTGCGTGCGTCATTTGCACCACATTTGTAAGGCAAGGATTTATAATATTAAATATTTTATGCTCATTACGTTTCTAAATTCAATTCATTGCACCATATAATTTGCTTAATTTAAATTCACAATTATTTAGCATCGCACTATCGCCCTTTCTTCTCTGCTCTGCTTCAATAGGTATACCTAATCAAACATTATTGTACATTATTTACAAGGCATTCCAACATTCTATTCCAGCTGATTGCGACGCCTATCTGCATATCAGCGGTGCACTGCGTGTCCTCACGTTAACTACTACTGCGCTCGGACTGCTAGTGCCGGCCGCGGCCGACCGCCCCACCCGTGACGTAGCTAGCCACCAGCTGACTGGAACCGGTTTCCGCGACAACAGTCAACAAGTGAGGAGCGTATCGTTTTCTATTTTATTCAATATATTATTACCTAAACCTTAACTAATCGCTTTATTTGTCTACGCGTTAACTTCGCAGCTATGGAAATGGATTATAAAACATTAAACTTAAAACGCGCTTCTATTAAAGGACGTGTTACTAAATTTACTAATCAGTTGGAAGAATTACAACGAAAAAAGTTAACTGCGACCGAAGTTAACGTTTTGACACAGAGATTGGTTAAGATAGAAGCATTATTTGTCGAGTTCGACAGCGTGCAGAGTCAAATTGAGACGTTAGATGAAGAAAATCTTAGCTCAGAGTTAGATACTAGGGAATTAATTGAACAATCTTTCCACAATTCAATCGCAAGGGCTCAAGTATTTATATCAGCAAACAGTGCTTCTAAAAAATCATTAATAGACCCAAGTAACAGTTTCAACACAGCCGATGAAGATGACCACGAAGTCATTGGGTTTCGTTTACCGGTCATTAAAATAAGCAATTTTGATGGCACCTTTTACAAATGGTTGGAATTTAGAGACACTTTTACTTCATTAATTCATAATAATTCAAAAATTAAAAATATTCATAAATTTCATTATTTAAATTCATATTTGGAGGGTGAAGCTGCTCGTGTGGTCAGTAATCTTGAAGTGTCAGACAGTAATTATCCTGAAGCTTGGAAACTTTTATTTGAACGCTATAATAATGTTAGACAATTAATTTACAATCATTTAAAATCTTTATTTAATATTGAGCCGTTGCGTGAATCTGATAAGTCACTAAGATTCTTGGTAGATCATGTGACAAAAAATTTACGTGCCTTAAGTACATTAAAGCAACCAACTGAGCATTGGGATACCTTGATCATATATATGGTCTCAGCGAAATTAGATAGCAACACAAGAGTTAAATGGGAGGAATACATACATGCTAACGTTGAGGATATGGAAATGCCTACTTTAAACGATTTAATGACATTTTTGAAAGGCCGAGCTGATGTACTCGAGTCTGTCTATCGTAGTAAGCAGGAAAAAACATCTAACTTTAAATCACATCCGAATCACAGCAGTACAAATAAACAACCTTTCATTGACCAAACAAAATCTTTTATGACTACTGAAAAAGGTGAGTCATCATCGCTAAATTGTGTTGTCTGTAATGGTAATCATCGTATTTATGAATGCTCTCAATTTAAATCAAAATCAATTGATGATAGAATTTCATTAGTATCAAATTTAAAATTATGTACAAATTGTTTGCGTAGAGGCCATAATCAGCGTTCATGTAAACTCCCAGGCGTCTGTAGAATTTGTAAAAAACGTCACAATACTTATTTACATAAGCCCATAGAATCTGAATCTAACATTATAAATTCTGAATCCACTACTATGTCTGCCATTTCAGCTTCTGAAACTCTATTATGTACAGCTTTGGTAGATATTATCAATCCGGTCACAAACCAGTCTATTACTACTAAAGCTTTACTAGACAATGGAAGTCAGTCTTCGTTCATAACGGAGTCTCTAAAAGATAAATTAAATTTAAGCACACTAAATTCTGATATACAAAACGTTTATGGTATTGGTAACACTATTTTAGAGCTTAAGGCACAACGTTGTAATGTGTGTATCCAGTCAAGAGTAGGTACTTTTACCGTGACTACATCATGTTTAGTTATACCTCAAATTTCAGGTAAAATACCTAAGTCAAGTGTGAACGTCACACATCTTAATTTAAAGTCATTCGAACTCGCAGACCCCAAGTTTTACGAGCCTTCTGAAATAGGACTGCTTATCGGTGCTGACCTATTTTGGGACATTATTGGAACCAAGCAGCACTCTTTAGGTAAAGGCAATCCTATTCTACATCATTCTAAATTCGGGTGGCTCATTGCAGGTCCTATGCACTATTATCGTAATGACACTATACCCAAAAATAATTTTCAAATACAATGCAATTTTTCTAATATCGGAGACGATAATAATAGTTTAACAAAGCTTCACAATGATCTAAAAAGGTTTTGGGAGCTCGAAGCTTTACCTCCGAAAAATATTTATACTGACCAAGAAAAGGCTTGTGAACTAAATTATTTACAACACACAAAACGAACTGAAAATGGTCGTTTTTGTGTAAAATTACCTTTAATTGATGAGCCGGATTGTCTCGGCGATTCATTTTTTATAGCAAGGCGTAGATTTTTAAATCTTGAACGTCGGTTTCGCAAGCAACCTGAGCTTAAAGCTGCCTACGTAAATTTCATTACCGAATATTCTAGCTTAGGACATCTCTCAATTTCAGAAGAAGACCGTCCTGAAAACGCCTATTTTGTTCCGCACCATCCCGTCATTCGTGAGGATAGCGAGTCCACGCGCCTTCGCGCTGTTTTCGACGCATCGGCTCGCACTTCATCTGGTTTGTCCATAAACGACATTCTTATGATAGGGCCCAAGGTTCAAGACTCTCTTTTCAATATCCTAATTAGGTTTCGTCAACATCATTACGTATTATCAGCGGATATTGAAAAGATGTACCGTCAGGTTTTAGTAGATGAGTCTGACCGAAATTTACAGCTTATTTTATGGCGTGAGGCGGAAAACAAACCATTACAAACTCTCAGGCTTAATACGGTTACCTATGGATACTCTAGCGCTAGTTTTCTTGCAACAAGATGTCTCTGGCAAACAGGTGAGGAATGTGAGGAGGAATTCATCAAAAACATTATACAAAATGATATTTATGTTGACGATTTGTTAACTTGTAGTGATGATGAAAATCAAATCCGTCATATTCAACAGTCTACATCCAAAGCTTTAGGTAGAGCAGGCTTTAATCTTAGAAAATATCGCTCTAATGTTAATTCTTTACTAACTGACATTAAGCAAACAAATGATAATTTAACTATTAGCCAATCAACTAATACGTTAGGTTTAGATTGGAATCCCTCCACAGATACTCTACGTTTTCCCATTACAATTATAGATTCAGATTTAGTTACTAAGCGAAGTATCTTATCGTCAACGTTCAAAATCTTCGATCCCCTGGGCCTCCTATCCTTGTGCACTATCGTTCCCAAAATTTTGATTCAAACTCTATGGTCATTAAAGCTCGAGTGGGATGATCCTTCTCCTAAAGAGATCGTTAAAACATGGAAAACTTTCGTTGAAGGTCTGAATTCCATTTATTCTCTATCCATTCCAAGGTGGGTATCAATTAACAATCCTGTCTCTAGCGAAATGCATTGCTTTGCGGACGCTTCTCAAAGAGCTTTTGGTGCCTGTTTGTACCTTAGATGTACAGACAACCAGGGAAAGGTACATATTCATCTACTTTGTGCTAAATCTCGAGTTGCGCCTGCATCAAGCCCAACAACCATACCTCGTCTCGAGCTATCGGCAGCTCTACTAGCCGCGGAAATGAGCTCTACGGTGTCAAATGCTTTACGTCGCAAAATATCACGAAACGTATATTGGACCGACTCTAGTATTGTACTTAGTTGGTTACGAGTAGGCTCATCGAATTTAAAGACGTTTGTTGCTAACAGAGTTGCCGCAATTAGAGAGTTGACTGATACCGCGTCGTGGCATCACGTACCCACAGAACATAACCCAGCAGACCTACTATCTCGTGGCGTCAATCCGCACGATGTGGTTGGCTGTAAAATGTGGTGGCATGGCCCTAATTTTTTATTGTTGCCAGAATCTGACTGGCCTACCATGCAGACACAAAGTAGTATAGATATTCATAATTTACCAGAAGTGAAAGTACATACTTTAATTGTTAATAATTTAAATAATAATAATTCATGCGTAATAAAATGGGAAAATTATTCAAAACTAAATTATTTACATAGAGTATTTGGTTATATACATAGATTTATAAATAATTGTAAAAATTCAACAAACAAGGTAACAGGTCCACTATCTACTAATGAGCTAAACAAAGCTCTTCATTCTCTTGTTTTTATGTCTCAGTTAGAATCATTCCCTAAAGAGTACAATTTATTAATGAATGGAAGGCCACTAAAACCTAAATCCAATATAGCTGCTCTTAATCCTTTTTTGCATGAAGGGATCATAAGAGTAGGTGGTCGAATTCAAGCATCAGACTATAGCTTTGATCTCAAACATCCTAGGCTACTTAACTCTAGTCATCATTTTGCCCAGCTTTTGTTTCAGCGAGAGCATCAAAGGCTCTTACATATAGGTCCACAAGCATTACTAGCTTCCATTAGAACTCGTTATTGGCCTATCGGCGGACGAAACCTGGCTAGGAAGACTGCGCGTAATTGTCATGTTTGTAGACGTTTTAAGGGCAAAGCTATGCAAAATATTATGGGTAATCTACCCGCTAAAAGACTCGTGCCGGATTTTCCTTTCATTACCGTAGGGACTGATTTCGCTGGGCCATTTATGATCACGGATCGCAAAGGTCGTGGTTGTAAAATAACGAAATGCTATTTGTGTATTTTTATATGTTTTAGATACAAGTGCGTTCATTTTGAGGCTGTGAGCGAACTTTCAAAAGACGCTTTTATTTTAAGTTTAAAACGATTTATTTCCCGTAGAGGGTTACCTAAACAAATATATTGCGACAATGGTGGAAATTTTGTTGCTGCTTCAAAGGAGCTTAAAGCGTTTTTTAATGCTAACTCCGACTCTATTTTTGACTTTGCCGCTGGAGAGGGTGTCGAATTTTGCTTCTCTCCTGTATACGCTCCGAACTTTAATGGCTTAATGGAATCATGTGTCAAGTCCTGTAAATTTCATTTAGCTAGGATTTTAGGGTCTGCGCATCTAACGTTTGAGGAATTAGCGACTTTGTTTACACAAATAGAGTGTATCCTAAACAGCCGCCCCCTTTGTCCATTGAGCTCCTCTCCTACTGATTATTATCCCTTAACTCCGGGCCACTTTTTAATTGGTAGACCGCTCAATTCACTGCCAGCGCCATCTTTACAAACCGAAGACTCCAATCGTCTCGATAGGTTTCAGCGCATTGAACAAGTCAAGCAGCACTTTTGGCGTCGATGGACACATGAATATATCACGGAGCTTCAGCTACGCACGAAATGGCGTACCAAATCCAAGGACGCTCTGCAATTGGACGACCTGGTCCTAATAAAGGACGACAACTCTCCACCTCTACACTGGCGTCTAGGACGCATCGAAAGATTATTCCCCGGACCCGATGGCATAACGCGTGTCGCTGACATAAGGACTGCGAGAGGAACTATCCGACGCGCGCTTAACCGAATATGTTTACTGCCAAGGCCCAATGAAATAGAAAGTCTTGAAAGCTAAGGGCTTTCAAGGGGGGGGAATATGTTGGCGCTTCTACAAATCGCCAATAGGCGAGATAGGGGACTGCGAGGAGTGCGGGGTCATGGCCATGGACCCAACGCCCGAACCGTCACCGATAACCCCCGAACAACCACTTACCGATTGCTCGCCTAACAGCTAATATCTTTTTTGTTACATTTTAATTATTTTTGTAATAAACGAGTTTTCGCGTAAGTCGCCTTTTTTATTTTATGTTCCCGTACTGAACACAGATAACTACAGAATCCGGAATTGCATGCCTTATTGGCTACGCAACATCTAGCGCTGGATAACACTTTAACAGTATATACTATCACGCAAAGTTATCTGCACAAGTAGCACGACCCCCTATAACTTTGTTGTGGATAAAACTAGAAGCTTGAATTTACAATAAAATATATTTTTTACGAAGTGTTCAAAATCATTTTTGTTATGTTTGTAAATGGTACGAATGTCTTATAGGCATGTAGCTATCGCTGATATTCGGTTCTATGAATAGTTTTAACAAGTGCTTGTATTAATAATTACGATGTACTAAGTTGTGCTATTAACCAGGTCGTGTGAAGCAGCGAGCTATAGTAAAACAGAACGGTTATTCAAGGGTAATCCTTTGTCAACATATTGTTCCTTACGCCTGAGTCAGCCATATTTATCGGGGTCAGTGAAATGCTGTCGATTGTCGAAAACGTTAAAGTTTATTCTAAAACATATGTGTAAGGTGTTCTTTAATTGTTTATAATATCGACTTATGGGATAAATAACGTGGAAAACTATTGCAGTGATATGTGCAGTACTAATTATGTGCAGTAATATATAGCAAAAAAGGAAAGTTTCAGTAAATTTTGTTACGAAGAAAAGCTAGTATAACATAGAAATCAATATAAATAAAATAAATTGTTCATAGGTAACGCTTACCCAAACGGTAGGCTGTTAAAACGACCAGCCTACCATTCGGATTAGAGTTACTTACAGACTGAAAATTGAAATTATCCCACTAATATTATAAACGCGAAAGTTTCTAAGTATGGATGGATGGATGTTTGTTACTCTTTACTCACGTAAAAACTTTTAAACGGGGCACACCGGGATAGGATATACGCTGGATTAACATATAGGCTACATATAGCATACAGGCAAAACGTCACCTCTGACCCACTGGAGCAGAGTAACGCGGGTAATACCGCGGGGCGCAGCTAGTCTTCTATAATTTTAACTTTAAGTCTGTATGTAACTCCAATATAGTTTGTGTATGTAGTTTTTTGTTGAACCTATCAATTGTATTTTTAAAGGAAACTTTTTAATTCCGTTTTGTGTCACCTTCTGACTAGATGTTCCAAGCGGCTTCACACACGTAGATCCCGTTTCCGTCAGAAATATCATCAATATCAATAATAATGGGAGTTTCTGTCACCTATGTGAATAACATGTAAAAAAATAATGATGCTTTGTTTTCTTACATTTTCCGCGTAATTTCCTTTTTTTTTATAAGATCTCCTCATCCTCTCCTGACAATATCAATCACAACAAAAAATAATCAGCGGAATCGGTCCTGCCGTTCACGCGTGATACCGTGACCAAGGGAAATAGGGATTCATTTATATATAAAATAAAATATTTACGTAAACATATTACAGGCATTTGCAAATAGTCAAAACGTATTTTGGTTTATTAATATAATATATTAAATTAATTAATTTAGTTTGTATAGCTTTAGCGTAAACTTAGCGTAGCTTCAGGTAAAAAATACAATTTTATTTTTTATCTACGATTTAATACTCTCAAGCTCTGTCCTTTGAGTATGTTATTATTTACTTGGACCATAAGTATATCAACACATATATATACATTATGTGTTTTTAACTGCTCTTATTAATGATAATTAAATTCGACTAATGACTTCGTCACTGGGAGGCGCTGAATATACTAAGTTCGGCAGGCTGTCCCCGCCGCGCCGATCGTCTGTCTGTCTCCGGCTATTATCGGCGCCATAACTTATTAATTACATAACGAGCGAGCAATGGCGGTTATCTACGCATTAGGAGCCGCGCACACTGAGCGGTAATCGCCGGGAGTTAAATGTCGACTTTGACTGCGCGATGTTTGAGCGTAACGACCGCTTGTGTGTAAGCGGTTTATAATAGCCCACGATTTATTGTAAGCACATATGTTAGGGGTCTAATAATAGTTGTACTGTCTTTACCACTGCCGTTATATTCACTCCGGCTTATATTCAAAGGTTCAATGTTAGCTTCATTTTAGGCGTTAGCTGTACATTTGTACTGGAAAATCCTAGTTAATATTTTAAACACTTAAGAAAACCTCCTTTTGTAATAAAGTCACGCACTGACTGACAACTTATTTAGAAAGCATAAACTCACATTTGAAATATCTAACTACATATATTGATAATTATATAGCTATGTCTTTCTCTTTCTCTTTCTTCTGTTATATGTTATTTTTTTAAATTCCTAACGACCACGAGAATATTTTATCTCATCGCATACGTTTCCACGAGCTGACAGAAACTACGACTGATCTAATGAGTATATTGGAATAGGAAGATAAAGATGATAGGGCAAAGTTTGGACATAGCTATTAAGAATGTCAAAATGCTCACTTTTACTAATACCCGGTCCCGCGTACGGTTTCTCCTGTGTAACTCCCGATCCGGAAGGAACTTCATAATTACATATGGCTTCCCTCGGAAAATGGGCTACCTAACACTAAAAGATTTTTTTAAATCGGTCCAGTAGTTCCTGCTAGTGCTGTTGTGATGTGATGCTTACTTGATCGTGTTAACACGTTCAAGCAAACGAACAAACTCTTCAGCTTTAATTATTATAATATTTGACTGCCAAACAAGGCAATATTCTATCCATATCGTATTTTTAAATAACTCGACGGTGCCAAGTTATTTACAACGTGAAATTCTACAGACATTTCATACTGAATATCAGAAGAGGTACAAATCGTGCCATTAACAACGTCTTTATAGTCGATGTAGACGATGTTAGAGGCGGTGAGTAGACAGCAGTACCGTTACTTTGCCCAACACCTACACATAATATGTACTCGTAACTGAACACATTAGAGTAACGACCGTCCCTGACACTAACACTGCTTCATCGCATTTTGTATCAGATAAGGTTGTGGAAGTGATTGAGGGACCACTGCCAATGTATAAGTATTATATACACTAGACTTAAATATTATATTTTGTGCGAGTGAGAGTAAAGCAATAAAGAGTCTCTGTGACTGCGCATAAATATAATATGAGTGGGCTGACGCCGAGGCTGGTCGCGAGCGCCGGCGTCGCACGGGTGTACCTAATGCTGATCTCGTATTATACTTACAAACGTTCCTCTCCTCGAGTCACTCAATATCCGTTGCGTAGTTCTAAAGATCTAAGCAGCGACTTTGTTTTATACTCATCATCATCATCATCAGCCCGTATAGCTGAACATTGGCCTCCTCCCGAGGGAGGGTATTAGCCATAGTCACCACGCTTGGCAGGCGGGTTGGTGACCGCAGTAATATGTTGTACCACACAAGAAAACGCTTCTGCCCGTTCCTTGATATACGATTATTATAGATGAGGATATAACAATCTGGACCAACGGATTAACGTGCTTTCCGAGGTACGGAGGGTAGTCCCTCAACCAACCAGACTAGGAAAGAAAAAAAAATCTTAAAATTTACACAAAGATTTCCTGTCCAGCGTGGGGATCGAACCCACGACCTCCAAGATTTAATGGGAGCTAAATACCGCTACGCGACGGAGGTTGTTTTATACTATGTAATGATAAAATAGTTTACTTGCCTCTAATGTGTTACCAAAAGGCGTTACAGATGTATTAGTTTCTAGCCGTTATACAATGATTCCGGTTTATCACATTGTTTAGTGAACGTATTATGTTGTTCAGTGATTTATTAAAATATTATAACATCTTTTCAGCCAAGGCGGCCCAACTCTCCTCTTCCTTTAATCATCTCTAATCGGTCGTATCGGTAGAACTAACGGATTTTGAGAGTAAATTAATAGAGTTTGTGTGCGCACACACTTGTGTAACAAATAAGTCCACCGCAGATGGTTCATCTCTTAAGAGATTGGCCGCTGTGACCAAAATTGGTAGAAAAGGACTTGACGCCGAAATCAAAACTAAAATGGCTATAATGTTTCATTATAAGTTGCGGTCGTTACGGCTATCAATATATTAACTAGAATGAGGCTAAACAAGCGCTCACCAGTTGTTCGCTCGAACCTTGAAATGCTGTAATAAATTAATATGAATCCGGCCGAGCTCGGGAGCTCTTGTTTTATATTATCTGCTAGTTTGTGAGTTAAATCCTCAATTTATTCGGTTCATCGGCTTCTGTGGAGCGAACGGGAAATATGTGCTCCATTATGTATGGAGACTAGTTAACGCACAGTGGGCTCTTTCGTTAACATTGACCAAACAAAAGTACATCTATATCTACATATCCAACAGTGTTCAGCATGAGGATGGGAAATGTTCCTACGGGAACGGGGAGCAGTGAATTATTTTAAAGATTACATAATATTTGGTGGTTCCGGCTCCAGTGGGAATCTCACGGCCATGTTATAAGTACAGTCGAGCAAGGAGATACGCGGAGGCCGACAATTCTGGGTTACGTAAATACGTACTAATTATTATTCAACGATTTTGGCTGAGCCCATTTCTTCAATTCATTATGATCGGAGAGCCATTTAATCGAAAGTTTTTATGGGTGGAGAGTTCGTTTCTAGTAGGTGTATAATAATATATAAATACAGAAAGTGACCGGCTGACCGATTAACGCTCAGCTGAAACCAGGTCTTGAACCATGAAAAGATGCACAAATATTCTTAAATTGATAGATATGAACTAAAAAAAAGTTTTGAAAATTTGAAAGGAGGTAAAAAGATGTGGCAAAGTTTGTATGAAAGTATCGAAATTTGTGCGGATGAAGTCGTAGGCAACAGTTAGTGCTATATAAAACTAAAGAATTTGTTTGTTTGTATGTTGAACGCGCTAATCTCATGAACCACTTACTGATCCTTTACAAAAAATTAAGTGTGTAGTGGCAATATTTTATTATGAAGACCGGGAGCGGGAGTTCTGCGGGAGAATCAACTCTAACTCAATGTGTTTAATGTTGTTATGTTATTATATTATCTAAAAAACAACAATTATTTTTTAGATTACATTATTCAAATTAGATTTTGATGACACGTTCAAAAAATCTGGTCTTAAGTTTTTATCTACTTATTCAGGTGAAATCTATTTATTAGTTTCATAGGTAAATTTGTTAGTTACAACAATAATTTGTTTAATCTCACATACAGCTTGTTTTATTTAATTTCAACATCGACCCGTCCTTGTTGAAAGACCGTTTACAAGTTTATTTATTATATTTAAAAAAAAAAAAAATATACAAATTAGGTTTCTTGCATTGAAATATCGTTATCTGAATTCTAAAACATCTTAACAGTTTTGGTTTGTCCCCTTGCCGGCTCCAGAGCACTGTGCGGCGACATTACCCGCTATGGGAAAAGTTGTCGGTGATCGTTGGAGGGCGCTCATGAATAAATCCGGCGCGAGTGTGGCGCGTGTCGCACTGTCGACCCACTGCCCGCTCACAGATTTACAGCGGCCGAAGATAACGTAGCCTTAGCTTATATGTTGCTTGTACTGGTATACGTATTGTTCTATCTTTAAGGCCTCGTAAGGAGTTTATGAATAAAATATTTTCACATATATTATCGCATTCTGTAACCATTGTTCGGTGAAGTAGCAAACATAATGTAGGTCCAAAAAAAAAAAAAAACCTGGCTGGTATGACTCGGGCAACTCCGCGGGGAGAGCTAGTACAACTATAAATAAACAACATTTCTATCATAACTACAAATCCAATTCATTCCACGTAACCAGCAAATTATATAATAATTTAACCACCAAATATTAATTTAAATAAAACAACAAGGGGAATGCCTGTGCTTGGTAACTGTGGGTAATGAAATTCAGCGGTTGTTGGGATCATTGTAACACAGTGATAGTAGGAGAGCTGGTTCCTATTTTTGGGTAGGTATTTGAGGCAAACTGAAAACTGGTCACACACCTCTCCTATTATACCCCAACACGGAACTGCAGACCTGGCTGGTGAGTAGCGGGACTAAAACCTCAATTTTTTTTATTAATTAGCTTAAATTATTGAAAATATATTTTAGGCTTAATGTTTACACAATAAAACAAAATAAGCCAGACAATTTAGTCGGGATTTTAACATTGGCAGACGTATGCAAAAATATATAAACATGTATTTGAGGCATATTGAAATTTTAAAAACCGGCCAAGTGCGAGTCGGACTCTCGCACGAAGGGTTCCGTACCTACTAGTTGCAAGTGCCTACCTATTTTTGATATCAAGAATACAACAAGTAACATAGTATAAACGTTCTTGTAGCTCGTTGTAACTCTGATCGATGTTAATAATAGTTGATTGAATGAAAGGTAAATAGCGGTTTACGGTTTATGACGTATTAAAAAAAAACTACTTACTTGATCTCGTTCAAACCAATTTTCGGTGGAAGTTTGCATGGCTATGTACATCATATTTTTTTTTTAGATTTATCATTCTCTCATTTTAGAAGATACAGGGGGGGGGCACACATTTTACCACTTTGGAAGTGTCTCTCGCGCAAACTATTCAGTTTAGAAAAAAATGACATTAGAAACCTCAACATAATTTTTGAAGACCTATTCATAGATACCCCACACGTATGGGTTCGACGAAAAAAAATTTTTTGAGTTCCAGTTCTATGTATGGGGAACCCCAAAATTTATTGTTTTTTTTCTATTTTTGTGTGAAAATCTTAATGCGGTTCACAAAATACATCTACTAACCAAGTTTCACCATTATAGTTCATATAGTTTCGGAAATAAGTGGCTGTGACATACGGACGGACAGACAGACAGACAGACAGACATACAGACATGACGAATCTATAAATAATCCGTTTTTTGCCATTTGGCTACGGAACCCTAAAAAGTGTCATTTATAACTAAATAGTAAGATTCTCAAAAAGTAAACGCCTTTGCCTCAAATATATTTTTAGAAAAAATAGATCAAGTTAATCCCGCTACTCACCAGCCAGGTCTGTAGTTCCGCGTTGTGGTATAACAGGAGAGGTATGTGACAAGTTTTCAGCTTGCCTCAAATACCTAACCTAAAATTGGTAGCAGCTCTGTGACTAGGAGCGGCGCGCTGCGGCCACCGCACCGGCGCGTGACGTCACGAGAGCGCGGCTCTCTGTGGCATCTAATGCCCTCGCTAAGTGACGATACTATGCCACCACAACTGCGTCGAATTCATTGGAAGTACAATGTTCGTAATTAGCCGATATAGTCCGCTATGGATTTTGATTTTCTTTTCTGTAGCCTCAAAAATGTATGTATATATTTCGTATTGGTATACAAGCTATTTTAGCATTTATAGACGAAGACTATAAGAATATAGAACTTAAAGCCTTCCTCGATAAACGGGCTATCTAACACTGATTTCATTTTTCAAATCGGATCAGCAGTTCCTAAGATAAGCGCGATCAGGCAAACTAACAAACAAACTGTTCAGCTTTTTATATTAATATTGGGACGATTTGAAGTTTTTATGGTTCGTTAAAAACTAAAATTGCACGCATATCTACACTAATATTATAAAGAGGAAAGATTTGTACCTATTTTTGTATGTTTGTATGTTTGTAATGAATAGGCTCAAAAAGTACAGGGCCGATTAAAAAAATTATTTCACCATTCGAAAGCTACATTATCCACGAGTAACATAGGCTAAATTTTATTTTGGAAAAAAATAGGGTTCCGTAAGATATTTGGGTTTTTCTGACACAAGGTGTAAAAAATCAACCAGAAAAGTTACTTATTTTGCGTACGCTGCCTAAACTATAAAAGATAGAACCATAAAATGTTCTAATTAATTATAGATCTTATAAATATCTACAAAAAAGTCCGCGACACACTATACCTATCTATGGCGAGTGAGGCACAACGACCATTTTTTTATTTAGAAATCTTGAATTTTTTTTGGACTACATTTAAACGCGTTTATTTTACTCATGCTATTAATCCTTATCAAAATAAATAGTTTCATCACTAAGTACAGTTTATGTAGATAATATTTGGTCTTTGAATGATTAAAATTGGACGTTTGGTTTTGAAGTTATGGCGAAATTAAAATATTACGATTTCTGCTGCACGGCCCGTTGCGAAGTCTAATAATTTTCGTGCGATTTTTTTTAGATTTCGTTCTTAAAACTACACCTACGCAAAAGTTCTTCTCAGAGCTAATAAACAGTTCTTCTCAGAGCTAAACAACAGTTCTTTTCAGAGCTTTGAAAATGCCTAAAATGCCTAATCCCTAAAATGCCTATTAATTACATCATTAATTATATTTTCATCATTAACAACTTTAACATCCACAGAAAGACAATCTGTGCAGCCTGCGGATAATGACTGCGTTGTCGATGTTTATGTCGGTGTCTGTGAATTGACCTGGGAATCATTTTGCTGACCGTGTCTTTCCTGGGTAGGCTTTTTGCAGCGGTAACCGACATCCGCACGGAGCCGCGGGCGACCGCTATCACTACATCACTACATATTATAAACAAAGTCCCCTGCCGCGTCTGTCTGTCTGTTCGCGATAAACTCAAAAACTACTACATCGATTTTCATGCGGATGTTACCAATCGATAGAACGATTCGATAGAAGGTACATATATGATTTGTTTAGTTTATGTGTACATTTGACTAATATAGATATTTGTCAGAGGTGTCGGAAAAAATTAAGCCATTTGGGAGCTTTCAACGAAAACGCTGCCTAAACCCTATGAGATATAACAAAACAATGTATGGTGGCAAATATTCTTCTCTTTTAGATCTACAAAAAAGTCTGCGATAGCATATGTCTATCTTTCAAGGTTAACTTGCTATATCCATTATATCTTAGAAAAATGATAATTTCTAATGCGGTAATTGTAAAGCTAATCAGACGGATTCAGTATTTATCCTTATCATTTTAAATGAGTTAATATTCTTAAGCATTTCATGCAGATTATTTTACCCCTACACTATATACTTTTAATGAATAACTTAGAAGTTATCGCAAAATAACAGCGCGTGTTTTAGGTAGGCCTAATGCGATTATGCGCGCTCGATCCTTAAGAATTATAGGGCAAATTTTTTGTTTTGTGTTCGTTGTAACTATGGTGGATAGATACTTGAATGCCTATTTATTTAGTGTTTGTTGTATTGTTAGTCCTGAAGAGTATAGGTATTTCATACGATAAAAGTATACCCACCTACTTATTTCACTGAGTTTTAGTAGGACATCATCATCATCAGCACGTATATCGTCCACTGGTGAACATGGGCCTCCTCCCGAGGGAGGGTATTGCCATAGTCACCACGTTTGGCAGGCGGGTTGGTGACCGCAGAATTATGTTGTAACACACAAGGAAACGCTGCTGCCCCTTCCTTGATATACGATTATTATAGATGATGTTATAACAATCGGGACCAACGGCTTAACGTGCTTTCCGAGGCACGGAGGGTAGTCCCTCAACCAACCAGACCCGGAAAGAAATCTTAGAATTTACACAAAGATTTCATGTCCGGTGTGGGGATCAAACCCACGACCTCCGAGATTTAAAGCGAGCCAATTACCGCTACGCTACGGAGGTAGGCCGAATGCGATTATGCGCGCTCGATCCTTAAGAATTATAGGGCAAATTTTTTGTTTTGTGTTCGTTGTAACTATGATGGATAGATACTTGTATACCTATTTATTTAGTGTTTGTTGTATTGTTAGTCCTGAAGAGTATAGGTATTTCAAACGATAAAAGTATACCCACCTACTTATTTCACTGAGTTTTAGTAGGTACCTATATCTGGGGGCACGGAAGTGCCCCCCCAAGTCGAGTAAGAAAAAAAAAAAAAAAAAAAAAAAAGTTGCACGGCCGTACCTATCTTTTCTCGAAGCAACTCAGCCGATTTTCGACCCCCTATAACTTCGTTGTGGATAAAGATAGGAGCCTGAATTTTCAGTAACTAAACAAACTTTGTAAAACTACAGTATATTTCAAATTTCATTCAATTTGAACCAGTACTTTACGAATTATAACTAGTCAAAGTTTGGTATTTTCGGTAATTTTGTCACTCGCTCACTGCTGACTGACCGATCATCAAAATGTTTAGGCACTTCTAGCAGACGTAGAAGCTTCAAATTTTGAGTATTAGGAGAGTTTAGTGTAAAACTCATGGGAAAATTCCAACATTTTGCAATTTCGGTCCAGTTGTTCAGTTTCATCAACTGCATTAATAACTTTGTTATTTCTTATAAATGTATAGGATTACAAAGTTACATTTGCAGTCAGTGAATCAGTGTACATGAATATGTTTGATTTAATGGAGGAATAGGAGTAGATAGGGACCTAGATGGAATTATGTTGAAAGGTGGTGTCTAAGTGGTTAGGTTAGTTGTTTCAGAGACCTGGTTTTCTGCGTTCGATTCCCACCCGGGACAATTATTCGTCTGAAATTCAAACAGTTGTACTGAGTCAGGGGGTGCTTTGATTTCGTGAATCTATTGAGCGGTGAGACCTTCGCGACACAGGGATTAATTTAACAAGTAATAAAAAAATAAAAAAAGTCGTAGGAAAAAAAAAAAAAAACAATGGATTGTAAAAGTAAGATAGTACATAAGTTGTGCTATGAACGATAGGATACTAACAATCATAACAGCGTCTGATGGAGGTGGCTTGCCCGCTTGAGACATGTCTCAGCAGGAGGCTGCGGTCCCTTGAGAAGTAGGGACCCCGTGTAATCTGGGCGTCCCTGAAACTGGTTATTTGGGCGCAGGAGAGCCCGCAACACCAATTGAGTCGCGGACGCTGCTAGAGGGTATCCCAGATAGGCAACAGTACCTGGGCCCCTCACCAATTGTGGTCGGAGGAGTAACCAGGGGTTTTACTCTCATGTTATGATTAGCATTCCACTGCTATGAAGAGGGCGAGTCCCACATACCCCACTGCCCGTGCCGGAACACCGCAGTGGCGGAGGAGATGCGTAACATTCTTGCATTCTCCCGGACAAACTTACACCACGGCTTTCACGCTTCCCGTTCGAAACACAGAAAGACGGTCACTTTCTTTCAAGCAACTAACAAATCTTACTGTGATATCGAAGGTATACACACAAACCACGTTTTATTAATCTGACACAAACTATATTTATATAATCATTTTATCAAATATTTTTATACACAGTTTGATGTTAACTAGGTAGCTTTAAATTTACTTATGTATACTTATATTAGCTTGTTCCCTAGTGCGGAAGCTGTCTTAAAAAAAGGCCATAATCGGACATGTATTATGTAGTTGTACCAAAATTCCATCAAAAACAGTTCATCAATTTAAAAACCTTTGACAGGCCGGAAGCCAGAAGGCCGTGAGTGCCATACATAAGTTCATGTTAATCCTCTGTTAAGCTTGATGTTGTAGTTTTCGATTAGGTTCATTGACAATATTTATAACCAATGAGAGATAACAATTTTACATACGGATTAATTTTAAATTACGTTTGACGAGTGCGACGAATATCAATAAAGCATAAAAAAAGTATACGACGCATCTGTTCTTGTTTCATATGGTGAGTGTTGCCATGCCAGCTAGGTACGTGGATATTCATATGTGCTTAAGTTAAGTTATTTTGTAAATAAGGGCACAGAGTTACTAGTCTGGATGGTTTACATCTAATTTAGTAGTATATTATTGGGCATTCTAGGCCACTTTCGGCAAATCGCTCGGCGAGTACGCCTCGCTGCCGAAAGTGGTCTAGAACGCCCAATAATCGGTAATCGACTCGACTCGTTCATTTGTTAATTCGTTCGAGTTCTTAGCATTCTGTCCCACAGATCGCTCGGCGAACCGATTTCACCATCGCTTTGAATCTATCAAATTTCTTTAATAGATTTTCAACCTTATCACAATAGTGGATGTTACATGTATGTAGGTTGAATGAAACACTTATGCTAATGAGATTCAATTATTTTTAGTGAGCACAAATTACAATATTATAATTCCGTTGATAAACAATGTATTATTTATCGTAATATGTTGGTGGTTCGGGAAATAAAGCATCAGTCGATATAATAAACTCTTGTAGTTTACGCCATTGTATAGAATTGATGTCGGTCTGGACCTTAATGCGGACCAACGCCTTTTTCCACAGCTCCAACGAGTCGGTGACGCGCGCGTCCTCAGTTTTGTATACTTTACAGTCGATGTAGTACTCGCCGTTCGTGCTTGTCGTTCGCCGCTCACTGCCGTGGGCCACTCGGTTCACGAAGTATGACGGGAGAGAAGAGGTTTCGCTGTTCGCTGTTGCCCTCCCGTTGTTATGTTTGCGGCTGATGCCAAATATATCGACGTCAGATTTCGATGTTTTACTGAAACAAACAAATTGATCTCTTGTTAATTTGCACCCAAATTTATTTATAGTTTTAACCTGAATGTGCTTTAAAACAAAATATACAAGAATAAGAGACGAGACATACTACACAACGCTACCATGTCCTATGAATAGTAGACAGCGGATATACATTACAATTAAATACTGTTAATTAGTAAAAACATACTACTTTATATACACAGGAACATAAAAAATCATTGCTATTAATTAAATTCATGTACACATATTAATCTCGATCCGGCATTGAACCCGCGACATCAGCATAGCAGTCGCTTGCATCAAGCGACTGTCATATGCAATTAATTGACAAAACAATGAAGCAAATAAATCGTAAAGTTTACCTTGGATGCGTCAAATTTTGCTTTGTTGACTTCCGTTTCCTAGGGACTGGTAGAGTTGGTTTGCGGTTAGACTTAGAGTCGTGCTCCATCACATCACTTGATAGGTTGGTTTCGTACTCAGAGTCTGACCTGAAATAAATACATAAAGTTAAAAAAATGTTTGGTTGACCATGCAGGGTCAGAAGTTTGTGGAGAATGATGGTTTTTATACTTACATTTTCACTTAATTATTTAGGAATACCAAATAATTAGTTTGAAGAGTCGGTCGGCAGGCACAGTGACTATGTCGTTGAGTCGGATGGCTGATACAGTGGCAGTGAGCAGCTACTGTCTAACTATCACTGATAAGTACTTGGAGTCTTGAAGATTTCTACTGGCACGCTCGTCGAGTCGATTGTATAGAGCACACCGATAACACACTGATTATAAGTCAGAAACTTACAATAATATCGCTATATTCAGAATATGTACAACTGACCAAATAACTATGTAAAGAACAACTTTTTTCTTGGTCGTATTATACACATACGAAAAATAATTGGCTAGGTGATATTTCAGGAGCATCGACGTTGATTAGTGTTGATGTAGTAAAAGCGCTCAGGGTTGTCACACCGATTACATTAGTTATCGAACATTTTTAATGTGCTCGAGTGCATAAATGTAAACTCGTGGTAACCTTAGGTAAAATAGCTTGGACAAATAAAAGTGTCAACTTACTGGAAAAATAAGTAGGTTGAGCACACGTGTAATTTTTACGCAATATCATATAAAATTATTTGGTTGCAAATTTGATAGGTATTTCAAAGCATTATTGACTAAGACCTCATGATTACTCATTGTATATCTCGTTCTTTTATCGAGAATAAAATAAATTGTCTATAAAGATTGGTAATTTTTCACAAATTTCATTGAAATAAAAAAAAATTAAAAAATACAAAAATATCGACATTCTGACTTCCAAGGTTTCTTAAAAATGAACGTCGATTAGAAAATTATAAAACACAATTATTTGTTGGTAAGATATAAATTCATTATATTTTCTATTATGTTTTATTAGCATTCTGTCTAGTGGTCACCGATTATCATTCTATTTGTTTAATTTCAGAAATATAATGGTAAACTTAATTTTACCAATTGATGTGATGGTACAATACGAACAGGAAACGAGAGCAAGTCAGACCTAGTCTCGAAAGACTTTTGTCAACGTCGAATCACGAAGTATCTAGGTAAGATATGAAGCCAATACCTATATTTTCTACTTTTATTAGCATTTGTGTCTAGTGGTTACCGATTATCATTATATTGTTTAATTTCAGAAACATAATGTCTAACTTATTTTACCAATTAATGTGATGGTACAATACGAACAGGAAACAAGAGTTAGTTAGACCTAGTCTCGAACGACTTTTGCCAACGTCGACGCGTGAAGTATCAACCCAAAAGCAACGTATCTGTATAAGATCCATAATATTAGTAGTAAGTACGTATTTACTTGAGTTTTATTGAACGACTTTATTATTGTGAATCAAACGATAACAAATAATAATGCCATACTGTACAGTTTGTAATGTGTCTGTAGATAATCGACGGTGGTCAAGTCATTTACGTACTAATGTACATAAAAACAGTAGTACGACCCTTCTGCATGATAACGTTTCAATTATAAACTCTTCGTTTAAAGGTAGAATTTCGAGTTACAGAATCACTGCAACTAACGAACAAACAATTAATTTTCCAGAAATGTTCCTCAACAGTGTAAAGGTATACGTTAGAACTCTAATAGATCAGTTACTAATAAAACATACAACTGTTAAGATTAACTTTGAACTTTTTTCGTATTTCCTTTTATTTAAAAATGATCAGCAGGAATTGAAGTCGTTTGCTACCAAAAACTTTGTTATTCACTTTTATTATAACTTTGATTTTATTTATAAATCAGTAGTCGAGATACTGACAAAGAAAATAGAAGAATTTGAGCATCGAGATAGTGGTTGGACATTTTTAAGTAATTCTCATTTAGAAGTTAACATTAATAAACATCAACCTCTCAGCGGGTCTAGATTTATACCTTTGCCTAATGCTATAAAAAACAAAAAAGCATGTTTAAATATTCAAAATAGGGATGAAAATTGTTTTTTATGGTGTGTTGTGGCTGCCTTGTACCCCACAACTCAACATCCTAACCGAGTAACGTCTTATCCCCATTTTAAAGATGTTTTAAATATTAGCGATTTAACATTTCCAATCACATTTTCTGATATAGTCGTATTTGAGAAAAATAACCCTGTCTTAAATATTTTTGTTTATGGATTAAAAAATAATAAGACGATTGTTGGACCGTTGTACACAACTACTAATAAGAAATCTAAGAGCATCCATCTCTTATTTTTAGAAAATAATACAAACACTCATTATTGTCTAATTAAAGATTTACCGCGATTAGTTAGAAACCAGATAACCAGACACCACAGTAAATTATATTTTTGCGAGACGTGCTTATTATTTTTTCCTAATTTAAATCAAATTGAAACGCATTCGTGTGGTGGTGTGGTTACAATATTACCTGATGAGGGTTCATTTTTAAAATTCAAAAATTATGAAAGAAAACAAGACGTTCCATTTGTCATATACGCTGATTTCGAAACATTGCTGTATCCGATTTCTTACAACGAGTCCGAAAACGCCAAGACATCAAACTTGCAGCGCCATGTGCCTGCTGCGTTCGCTTACAATATCGTATCATCTACTAATAATACCAATAATGGGTATAGATGTTATCGAGGTACTGATTGTGTTTCCAAATTCATACAATTTTTAACTGACGATCTTAAAGCACTACATACCATTTTAACAAAAAACGAACCTATGTTATTTACTAAAAATGATTCTTATGATTTCAGACACGCAGTTGTCTGTCATATATGTGAAAATTTACTCTTAAGCGATCGGGTAAGGGATCACTGTCATATTTCAGGACGTTATCGTGGTGCAGCACATCGACATTGCAACTTACAAAATAAAGTACCTAAATTTGTGCCAATATTTTTTCATAATTTATCTGGTTATGATTGTCATTTATTTATAAAACAATTAGGTCAAATTCCTGGGCAAATTAGAATTATACCAAAGACTAAGGAAAAATACACAACGTTTACAAAGTTTATTCCTATTGCTAGTAATGAGTATATACAATTAAGATTTTTAGATTCGTTCAACTTTTTAGGCGCAAGTTTAGACAAACTCGCTAAAACTTTACAGTCACCAGATTTCGTTTATCTAAAATCACAATTTCCTGATGAAAGACAATTTAGTTTATTAACAAGGAAAGGCATATATCCTTATGATTACATGTCAGATTGGAAATGTTACGATCAGAAATCGTTACCACCTAAATGTTATTTTCATAATTCTTTAACCAACGAAGATATTAGCCATGACGATTACAATCATGCTCAAACCGTTTGGAATATGTTCAGTATTAACGATTTGGGTGACTATACAGATTTATATTTAAAAACAGATGTGCTTTTATTAACTGATATATTCGAACAATTCCGAAAAACATGTAAACAGCATTATAAACTAGATCCGGCGTTTTATATAACTGCTCCTAGTTTGTCGTTCGACGCAATGTTGTTTAAGACAGGGGTTCAGTTAGAACTCATGTCGGATTTAGCCATGGTTCGAATGATTCAAAGCGGTATACGTGGTGGGTTGTGTATGTGTTCCCATCGATATGCAAAAGCGAATCATAAATATATGCCTGAGTGTAATGCAACAGAACCTCAATCTTTCATAGTATACTTAGACTGTAATAATCTGTATGGGTTTAGCATGTGTCAATATTTACCGTATTCTAGTTTTAGATTTCTCATCCAAAATGAAATAGATCAATTATGTGTAGAGCATGTTGAGGACAACGCTGAATGGGGGTATATATTGGAAGTCGATCTTTTGTATCCTGAACATTTACATAAGTCTCACAATGAGCTGCCGTTTTGTCCTGAAAAATGTATACCGCCTGGAGGTACAACAAAAAAACTGATTGCTAATTTATATAATAAGTATAGGTACGTTATACATTATGTTCATTTAAAAAAGTGTCTTGAGCACGGTTTAATACTTCGTAAGATTCATAGGGTTATTACGTTTAGACAAAGTCCTTACTTAAAACAGTATATAGATCTAAATACACAGTTAAGACAAAACGCTAAAAGTTCCTTCGAACAGGACTTTTTTAAGTTGTTAAACAACAGCGTATTCGGCAAAACATTAGAAAATACTGAAAACCGAGTAAGCGTTCATTTAGTTAATCAATGGAATGACACATTTAATCGAACTAAGAAATTTAAATCCGCTGAGAGACTTATAGCCAACCCCTATTTCCATAGTGTATCTATTCTATCCGAAAATTTAGTTGCAATACAAATGAAACCAGACCAAATTATTCTAGATAAACCAATTTATATCGGTTTCACTGTATTAGAGCTTTCTAAATCACATATGTACAACTATCATTACAATATTATTAAACCCTTTTATGAAGACCGAGTACAGTTGTGTTATACAGATACCGATTCGTTTGTCTACAAATATATACTGATGATTTTTATACCGATCTCAAGTTGAATTTTTTGCAGTATTTTGATACCAGCAATTATCAAAAACAAAACGTTTTTAATATCCCTCTCAATAACAAAAAAGTTCCGGGGCTATTCAAAGATGAAATGGGTGGACAATATATTTCTGAATTTGTTGGATTAAGATCAAAACTTTATTCTATAAAAACCCCAGATAAAATTATTAAAAAAGCAAAGGGAGTAAAAGTATGCGTAGTGAGAGATTTAGACATTACGAACTACAAACATATTTTATTTAATGGTGGAGTGATTCGTAAAAAAAATATAATTTTTAAATCTATCAAGCACGAAATTTTTACCCAAAGTATTAATAAAATTGCCTTATCAAACAACGACGACAAACGAGCGATATCTGCAAACAAAATATCAACGCAGGCCTGGGGTCACTCAACTAATTTGAAGCAATTGTAAATAAGGTAAATATTTACCTAAATGTGATTAAGTTTAGTGTTAGATTTAAATTAGATAAAATTGTATACTTTAATTTTAATAATTGTTTGAAAATATAAATAAATGTAAATGTAAACTTATGTAAACTTATGTATGTATAGTGTATACATAGATATTATACTTAAGTATACTTTTAATAAGTTACTGATTGCAGAAATATAAATAAAATGTGTGACCATGTACTTGTTTTATTTATCAGAAACTTGGTCAAAAACATCATCCTCCTTTTTTAAGTTGGTTAAATAATAGGTAATGAAACCTCGACTCGTTGAAGTTTCTTCATTCAGAATGTAATATGATCACAACATCCGTTTCGACGTTCGTCATTATTTATTTAAATATCAGTTGTAAAATATTATTGAAAGTAAATCTTATCTACATACTCATAAGGTTAACCTTTGTTGTAGCATGTATAAACTCAAACCTCAACAAATAACAAGCTTGCATTTATAGTGTTATTAACATTTCACTATCGTAAACTAGCAATGGTTAGCAATAATTAATTAAATATTTTAATATAATTAAAACCATCAGAGTACATATTTAGGTTATTTATAAAATATTACTCTCACCGAGTACTTGTGTACAATATTATAGTTTTTTGGTCTATCAGTGTACGTCATAATCATGTCATCGGTAAGTAAAATATGTATATATTTAAATTTTAAAACTAATTTAAAATCTTTAATGTAGGTACCAAATATTTTCACTGATTAGGATGTTAATCATTTTGTTTCAGATTTACGACTCAGAAGTTCAGTTCAGCCAGTACGCTCAGAATCCTTACGAAGGACTTTCTGAGATGATTTGCAACGAACCTCCTCACTGCAGTCAAATAACAAAAGAAAAGAAGTCCCGGCGACAACGTCGGGAAAAGCCTTCCCATAAGAAACAACCAACAAAATCTTTCGTGATGAGTAAACTGCATCGACGAGGGATAAAACTGATAAAAATATCAGTTGTTGATCTTTGCAATAACAACACTAGTGACAGTGATAGTGAAAGTGAGAACGTGATAATAAATGCACAATACATTGTTAAAGATGCTATTGATAGTGTTATGGACGATACGGAATCGTTAGTTAAAAAAATTTCAAAAACTTTGATAGACAGTGATTTTTAATTTTATATTTTTTGGGTTTACTGATTGTTAGGTCAGTGGGTCGTCTTAGGGGGGCGGAGTATTTTTAATTATATGTGTATAAATTTATGCTGAATCTTTATGGTTATGTAATTCAAGTTATTTTTGATAAACTCTTTTAATTTAACTATTTTTATTGTGGAACAATGTAATTAGACAGGTCAACTAATGAAATAAACACATATTTAAGATTAAATAATTTTTTTTATTTAATAAACCTAAAATACATTTTCATTAAAATCCTTTTTTTTTAATACACAACACATTTTTCGAGCACAATGAAAAAAGATTACTGCAATTTATTTATTTTTCCTCCACAGTACTTGTTATACAACCCAGAGAAACATGTTTTATTTAAAAAATAACAATAACCTTTTATGTTAGTTACATATTAATTACCATTACCACTCTAAATATTTTTTTAAACATAATACATTTTTAAGTGCACATTGCTTTAAATGATTGTTACAATTTAAATTCGAATCTATATTACAGTATTTTTTATGCAAAATAGATAAATTAGGACACAGACTCTCATCAAGTTCTGATACTTTACAATTTTCACATAGCTCCTTTATCCACTGCACCTTCTCCAAGCCTTTGACAAGAATTTCTTTATTTTGTAAGTATGGAACGATAATACGATGGAATTCCCTATAGTCAACATTTCCCTCATTCCAATAAATGCCTCTGTTTCTTTCTAGCCATTTGACTTGTTTCTGTTCATTGCTTGTTAAGTATCTGAACAAGTATGGAGGCTTAACTAAGAAGGTTTGTGTGTAATCACGAGTGGCCAAAGCTAATTCTTTTACTATAAAATTGTTGAAGAGGTCCTTAAAGCCTTGAACGTCCACTATTATAGTTTCAGGATTCATGATATTTTCCTCACGGTATTGCTTAACGGTTTATACTCAATTATGCAGTCGTTTAATATAAGGCAGTATGCCGAAGTTTGATCAGGTATAACCGAATCAGTTTCAATTTCCACTCTTACATCCACAACAGGGCCTGCTTTCAAGCTATCTGCTTGCCTGGAGCAGTCAATAACGAAGAGCGGAGCCAAGTCCTTAAATTGTTTTTCGCTTAACAAAGGCTCCGCGCGGCGTCCGTAATATGACTGCTGAAATCTAGTGTATTGCTCGTATAATAAAGCAATTCTGTTATCAGCAAAATTCACATTAAGATTTTCATATGGGAAGTAGTTTGAATTGAGGTACACTTTAACATCACGAATATGACAGTGATCAAACAGAGACATATCAGAGTTTGCATTGTTTTTTCTGTTTGTCTGTAAACCGATAATGACATATCTTGGTTTCTCTATTTGCGATGAAGTCTTAATCGACCAAGTATGTTTCGTTGTTTTAGGTAAAGTGGGATATTCGTACAGATCCCAATTTCTAAAAATCATCTGGAGCGGTCGGTCTTTCTCTAGCAGTTTTAACAAACTAATTTTCTCTTTATCTGACACTTTAACATGCGGTACACGCCAAACAATTTTATTTATCTGAACATCATCTACGACTTCACCGGTATTCAGTTTTACAGCGTTGAGGTTAGTATTGCTTCGTAACAATATCAATTCGTGTCTACTATTTATCACTACTTTCTTAAAATCTTCTGCAAATCCGAGAATGTTACAAAGGGGTATGGAAGCAGAAAAATTACCTCCATTAATATTTTTTATACCATCGATATTCCAACCCCATGCATAAGATATCTTCGATTCACTCTCATTCATAGACACTAATGATTTCATCGTAGTAGTCACACCAGCGTTTTTTATTTTATCAATTTCCACTCCATTTAATTCGTATCTTATATCTTGAAACAAGTAGAGCAGAAAATTATTTGTTAAAGAAACACTACTGGCTTTATCTTTTGAATCTTTTTTGCTAACGATTATAGTTCCTTCCAAATACAAAGTGCTTGCTGACGGTAATATATACAGATCCTGTTGATTAATAGGTATACGGATTTCATCGTTCCTGTTGAAGCTTGTTACGTAGGGTTTGTAAGAATGAAATTCAATTCCCTCAACAGTGTTGTCGTAAGTTGGAGCAGATAAAACATCTAAGATATTCATTTTAGCAAACCAATTGCTTTAAGAAATTCCTTATTGTCTCTTGTTAATTTTATTTTTTTCTTAGACCGAGGTCTTATTTGCTTGATCACTTTAGTTGAACTGACGTTCCCAATTTGTTGATGCACATATTTATTGTACTCAATCATTTTTTCTTCTAAGATGTAAATATAGCTGCACTTCTTCACCACGTAAGTTTATTAATCGATTGTTTATATCTAATAGCCTGATATGTATACAGCTTATGTTGTTTTGGTTGATTGGAAAGTATATGGCGTTTTTCGGAATTTCTATAATTCTATATCCAGGTGGCACATTGAGTGCGAATTCGTGCACAATGTGACTGGGTTTTCCGTTTATGTACGAACCACTTACAATGTCACATTCTATCCTGATCACAGTCGTAGGCAGAATGTTGACTGGTAACTCAGACACATGCCATTTATTGGCTTTTAAAATCTGTTTATTAAACCCTAATAATCTCCTAAATGTTCCTTCTTTAGTAAAATTGATATCTTTGGTACAGTATATCAAAGTTTTTAGAGTATTGTTATTACACTGTACTTTTATTGAACAATCTTTTATTTCCGATTTTAAATAATCGCTGATATCTTGTAATTCATAAGTGCCTTCAGGTATTTCAAGAACTTCGTTAGAGCCGTAATATAACTTATTATTTGTTTCGTCAATGTTTGGAATTGAATTAAATGTTGTGAAATGCAATAAGGCACACTCATAAGATCCATAAAGTTGTAATGTATTAGGATAATATGTACATAAATCAGACGAGTTTGCAGTTATCGACAAGGTGAGTGACATGATGAAAATGATTGAAATAAAAGAAATACATAATATTTATACGTATTTATTCCAAAATTTCCGTAGATATTCTAAACATAAGTGTCCACAGTTTACTGTATTAAATTTTTGAAATCTAGTATAGTTATAAAAAACATTACAATTTTTAAAGTACTGCATTAATTCCATCGGAGGTTTCAAATCGCCAAAGCTATCAAAGTATTCACAATAATTGTTTATTTTAGCATAAGCTACCCAATGCGTTCCTTCATTTTGTGAATCGTCTAAGTTAACGATACCACATTCAATGCGTTTTGGTGTTCTTGGTAACCGATCCTTCATATAGACTCCTCGAAAGTATGGGATGTCACGTGCATGCTCACTGATATCGATATTAGTTAAAGGACGATTAGGCAGCTTTTTATTTAGTTTTTTGAACATTTTATAAACAACCCTTTACCGTTTTTATGAGACTTGATATACAACCCTTTGCCCAACGCTAAAGCTTCCATGGTCTTATTGTGTCGTTCTGATTCTTGCAAGCTTTTACGAGCTGTCTTGTATTCGTTTACGGTTTTCGCAATACCAGCTGCACCGCCTGCTAAACTTCCTAAAGCCGATAATCCAGCGAAAATTGGAATTAAAGGTAAGACTCCTCCTGTCTTTGGTATTGGTATAACTCGGGGAATGCGAATCTTCTGAATGTCTGGAAATATCTTTTTTGCAGCTGAGTAAGCAATGTTGATTAATGTTTTACTATTTTTAGGTTTCAGTTTCTTAATTTTTGACTTAATTTTTGACACAAAAGCATTGAATGTTTTAATGCCAGCACCTGACTTTAGTTTGGCTTTCATTACTTTACTCACTATCCATGAGCTAAGTTTTTCACCTTTCCCTGCATCTTTTGATTTTAGTCTTTGTTTAGCCATGTTTAAAAGTTGTAAATCCGCTTTGTGACGATTAGATAAGTCTGTGTGATTTGCATATGCAATGTCGTGATGCATACAAGCTTCGTCTAGTTTATTCACACCTCGATCGCCTCGCAACAATCGCTTCTCAAGTTTTGTACCCGGTCCGCAATAGTTATAACCAGGCAAATGAAGTTCGAACGGCAGATTATTAATCACACTATTAACTAGTCCACCGCCTTGCATAGTCAAAAGTGTAATGAATGAAAAAATCCTTACAAACACGGTTATATATTCATAATCCTAATTCATAATTGCATCTTTATCAATCCAACTGTTTTCTTCGTTGCTTAAGCCAAGCCATTTCACGTAAACTTTCTTTCCTTTCCTTCTAAGAACCTTTTCTATCAAATAGACATCTGGATAGCTAGTTTTTTGAAGTTCTTGTTCGTAGAAACATCCTCTAATGGTTTGCTTTCGATGATCTTCTAAATGATATGTTACTGGTATGGTTTTATTAATCTGTTTTACAGTAAATATTTCAGTTGTCCAATTAGGAGTGTAACCTTTATCAAAAATATGTTTGTATTTACTGATCCGAACATTTTCACCTACTTTGAACTTAGGTTGACATCGGCGTGATGTAAGTTTCTGAGTTTTTTGAATATTTTCTCTTATCTTTGACTCGTTCAACTTATTTACCTCGAATGGTTTAAATTTGATGGTACGATGTTTTGTACTATTATAGGTTTTTAGAATAACTTCTAATGGTAAACCTAACCATTTGTAATTCCCAAAGAGACTAAAGTACTTATACATTTTATTTTTAATCGTTTTAATAACCCGTTCTACAATCGAAGCTTTCTTGGTAGAATACGAAGAGTAGTGGTTAATATTGTAGCTCTTCATAAGCTTTTGGAATGTTACGTTATAGAATTCTGTCCCAGAATCTGTTTGTAAATGATCAGGTTTTCGATTACTCGTAGTTAGTATTCGCTCAAATGCACGAGTAACATCAAGTTTACATTTGGATTTTAGTGGTTCTGTCCAGGTATACTTTGAGAAACAATCAATTACCACTAAAATATAATTATATCCTTTATTAAACTTTTTTAGATTTTGCATATCTACCAGATCAGCTTGCCATAAGTCATCAATGCCTTTTAAAATAACTGAACGTCTAACAAAGTTTCTTCGTGCTGCTTTGTGAAGTTCATTAACAATTTGTTGCTTTGCCATCACGGAGTTTTTTCAAGTAATTTTTGGACTTCTGCTTTGTTATAAAACTTATCTTCCAACTGAACTAAAACTTCAGGTATCTTCGCTTTTAAAGTGGCTTGGACTGTTATTTTTACCTCTTTTATGATTTGAGCACGCAACAATCCAATCACTCTATTCTCTTCCTTTATTATCTGATCGTACAATCGATCGACGTAATCTTTGTTTACAGCATCATCTATGTCTACAGGAGATCTAATTCCTCTTAATCTAGATTTTTTCAAATCAAAATCACCACTTTCAGATTTTAGCAATGCATTTTCATTGAACTCTAATAATTCAGAGAAACGCATTCTCTTATGAATATGGTGTCCAAATTTATCTACATTCATATTTAAGGTGTATTATATTTAAAGGTTGATAATAAAATGAACGGTGAAAAATTTATATCAATTATTTATTACTTAATAATTTTACTTTCACGCAGTTCTTCAATAATAGATATAATTTCGTTGTCTAATCCAGTGTTACCAGCGTCTCGAGATGCAATTAATAATTTTAACCTATCCACAAGTTCATTAGGATCATCCCAATATACAAAATCTATATTTTTTTTCCACATTTTTGTCAAGGGTAGCCCTTTCCCCTTTGCTTGACTGTTTTGAATAGTATTCGACAGTTTGAAAAGAGGTTTTATAACTTGCAAATATTTTTGTCCCTTATTACTTTTTATTGGTTTGTTCGAATCAAAGTCTCGACGATGTGCGTTTGTGGCAATCAACATCATTTTATAATTCTGCATATCAGACTCTGTAACTGTGCTTAAATCTACGTCCTTTTTCAATAATAATTGTTTCAGTCCTGGAGTACTTCGATATTTCCGTCCAGTAACGGTGATGTAATCATCGCTGATCATTATGACAGCAGAACCTAACATCAATTGTCCTCGCTCCGCTCGAACACCAAATGGAATATCTGTTAGTGCTTCCGCAGATACTGACCAGGATGATGTATTACGCTCTTGATTATTGTCTCCTAATGATTGGTACGACTCATCACTGTCGCTATCACATTCATTTTCTTCTACATTACTATCTTCTTCGTTATTAGAACTGTCTTTCTGTAAAGTATTGTTTTTAAACGAAACTTTTGTTTCTTCAACTTCTTTAGATCGCAACAGGTCAGTTTGCTTATTGGTGTCAGCTAAAAAATTTAGAGACTCTGTTACAGGTCTAAAAACTGATTCCAATGCTTGCTTATTTTCAGTCTCCAAATCTCGCATCTTTCGTACTTTTTTCTTTACAGCTTCTGCAGCATCAACAATTTGCCTTTTCAGTGATTTTTCCATTACTACGATTTTACGGACTATAATAGTTATCGATGAAGAGTTGACCAAGGAATAATGATATCATGTAAGTACCATATCTTAAATATTTGTATTTCTAATCAAAGACTACAAAAGTGTCAAATTTATTTCTATAGCATCCGTTATTTTTGTTGCAATCTTTATTAATTACAACATAATTAAAGGGCTCACTCCATATTTTAGAACACATTTCACGAAATTCAAGCCATGTCATATCAGTGTTAACATGTTCTTCATAAACATGCTTCAAGTTAATATCATCTTGTTTGAATAATATAATTAAGTTAGCATTATCTCTTACTAACTGTTTAGGGATTTTGCTATATGTTTGATTGAGATAAAAACAGTCGATGTGTTTGTGCCTTCCCATTGCGAAATAATCACGCATGTTAGTTTGATTCTCGCAAGCAACGTCATCAAATATAATCACAGAGTTGGGTTTTGCGTCCTGAACGCTTATAACTTCCTCATTCCCTTGATATTTCTGGAATGAGATAATTGGTACCTGTTGTAAAACTCTTTCTAAAAAAATGTACTTTGGTTGGTGTAAGGTTTTTGAATAGACATAAACATTTTGAAACCGTAAACCATTTTCATGTATAAGAAGTCCAATAAGTAAATTTGTTTTTCCACAATTCGATGGTCCGCAAATGATACATCGTACTGAATTAGGTAATAATTCTCCATGACGAGATCTAGTTTTACAAAAATCATCGCAAATAGTGCTTACATGCAGTGATTGTGGTTGTTTTACAAATTTCATGATTACTGTTGTCAACAAACTGATTAACAATGAGTGCATGTGTTTATTACAACATTATTTATAAACTGAAACAGTAACAGATTTCGCGTACGAGCGATCTGTGGGACAGAATGCTAAGAACTCGAACGAATGAACAAATTAACGAGTCGAGTCGATTACCGATTATTGGGCGTTCTAGACCACTTTCGGCAGCGAGGCGTACTCGCCGAGCGATTTGCCGAAAGTGGCCTAGAATGCCCAATAATATACTACTTAATTTAAGTCTACTTTGGAACTATTAAAGCGCAGGAATAATCCATTTGTGAATACAATAGACTAAAACCGGCCAAGTGCGAGTCGGACTCGCGTACTAAGGGTTCCGTACCATTTTCAAGTGCCTACCTGTTGCCGTTATAGATATCGAGCAAAAAAGGCCAAAAAATAGTTGTTGTATGGGAGCCCCCCCTTAATACTTATTTTATGTTTTGTTATTATAGCAACAGAAATACATAATTTGTGAATTTTTCAACTGTTTAGGTATCGCGGTTCTTGAGATAGAGCCTGGTGATAGACAGACAGACAGCTAAGTCTTAGTAATAGGGTCCCGTTTTTACCCTTTGGGTACGGAACCCAAGCATTTGATGTCTAGACATGCTTAATATTGTTGCATCAAAGATATCGAGAAAAACCCATAGAGAAATGGAGTGGGCTTTGAGAAAAACTGTAGCTGAAGTTCAAGAAGTAGTACCGGTAAAGACAAAGAGGAACACAACCTACAAAAATTGGAAAGCTCATAAGACAGTGACAGAGTGGTAAAATCCATTGTTGGTATTTTAAAAAATAATGTAAATTGTAAAGCAAAGGAAAAAAGTACAACTATCTACAAAAAGAAATGAGATGCCATCAAAAACATACTTGTAAAAAAACCCAAGTCTCGTAACGCAGTTCTTTTACCGTAAAACGTTGTGAGATCTATGTAATACCAAGTCGGTTAATTTATTCAGTCCCTACTTAAGGGACCTTCTATCTTAAGCTATTACCTAATTATCTCACCTTACAAAATCTTATTTTGACCTTATCAAAGTTCAAAACTTTTATGTTATGAATATTAGATTGACTTGGCCATCGCAACAAACACTTGTGAGATACATTCTAATTATATCCGATGGCCAAGTTAATCTTTTATTTAAAACTTTAAAGTTTTGAACTTTGATAAGGTCAAAATAAGATTTTGTAAGGTGAGATAATTAGGTAATAGCTTAAGATAGAAGGTCCCTTAAGTAGGGACTGAATAAATTAACCGACTTGGTATTACATAGATCTCACAACGTTTTACGGTAAAAGAACTGCGTTACGAAACTTGGGTTTTTTTACAAGTATGTTTTTGATGGCATTAATTTGTTTCTGTTTGTTTTGACCAAATTTCGCCCGTTTGTTAGAGGTTTAAAGACATTATGTAGTATAATTATCAGTATTGTACCCGTGCGAAGCCGGGGCGGGTCGCTAGTACTATTATAATGTAGAAGAGATGAACGAAGCTGGATGAAAATATATTTTTAGGTATATCCGACTAACAAAGTTAGACTCATGTAGGTTTTAAATCCATCTATTTGAGTTAGACAGTGGGTAATGTAACAATAAGTTTAATATGTAAGCTCGTGTAGTGTCTCTTCTAGTACACTTTATTTCTGTACAAGTAGTAGCTAAGCCAGAATGCACCACAGGATATTATACGACATGCGACACTAAATCGGTTCCACGGCACGGTTCGACAGCCTGACGGGGCGCGGTGTCAATGTGATTTAACTCCTATTCAATTTCGATATAGTCCAAATTTGATTGGCCGGGAGGAGTTGAAAAGTTGTTGGCGGAGTAACCGAGGAGATTGAGAGATGTGAATCTTATCGAATATGGGTTTCCTGCGGAGGTGACGCTGTGTGCGGTGAGCTTAATCTTGTCCCATTCAGTAAATGTGTCGCGGTTTGGAGAGGTGGTGTTACGCTACCTGTACTGTGTACCTAACTATGTTGTGGTTTTGGGACGGGACTATTTTTTTGGAAAGAATTTTAACTAATAATTTGTTGAGCTCGTCTAAACTGAAATGACGCGGCCCACTATCACATTTACGCACACAAAAAGTTACAAATAACGTAACGCACATAAAAATGATAATGTTAATTGGTCATTCTTTTCTGTCAGTTACCTCAGCTGACATTTATTCTTGGATTTGTTGTCCAATTTGCATAATTTGTCTGAACGCGTGAGACAGCGGACGTCTTGTTTCATAAATGCGCCAGCGGTGCTGCATACAGAGAGCGTTGTTGTCAGATTTATCAAGCGACTAGTCGATCGACGAGTACGCATACAAATCACAGTTTACGGAACAGTTGCGCTTCCATAGATATGAAGTGACGTTTTTAATATTTTGATTTACACATCTAAATCAATAAATACAACGGACGTAATTTCAGCCTAGACGAGCTATAGGCTAGTGTTTATATATAATAGCAGATTTATAAAAAGTCTTGTAGTCCTTTATGAAGAGCAAGCGAACTGAAACCACGGGTGACAGCTAGTAAAACAAATGCCACCAATAACGTGGAGTGTGTACTGCGAGCTGGAAGAGCGGTAGATACAAGAGAGCTCATTAAGTTTTATTAGACAGAGGTTAGGTGGGAGGTAGTGAGGCGTCGCGCTCACAATGGCGCCCATAACTCAGCGCCAACGACTTCATGTTCTATCTAAACAATTTATTCGCTCCCAGACTCCGCTCACTCAAATTTTAAATTATCATTTGATTTCGCGCGGCCATTGTTCACAAAAATAACAGCGAAGATACCCGCAAGACAAATGCGAAGTGGCTTTGTTTGTGGCGAAATATCATAAAAATATAAGACGATAAAGTGCCGTGATTTATAAGTGCTCGCCGCCGTCCCGCCGCCGCGCCGGTGTCGTGTCGTACCGTGTAGTGCCGCGTCGTACCGCATCGTGCGCGTTTGTTTTACTCTCACTATTTGCTAGTAGGTACAAGTTGTAAGTCATGAGTAGGTTTAGTTATTATTCGTTTTGTTTGTTTTCGGTAAGTATGAGACTAACATTATTACAAGTTTAGTTTGAGAACAAATAAACAATAGCGAGTCGAGTGGCGGACTCGGGGAGAATGATTGTCTCGTGAAGAGTCGCGTTGTTATACTCATCAGTATTTATCTTTTTGATCTTCGTTTTATTGAAATGGTGTTTTGTAGTAGGTACGCACTATCAATACTGACGGTACACCTATGAGTCACCTTAATATTACGTTGTATCACTCACTGTACGGCTTAAATTTTGCCAGTTTTTTTTATAAGTTGTTATTTTCATTGCTTTCTAGTTATAAATTTATCGATTCTTAAAAGCTTCAACTAAAATGATTTAATAAAAATAAATAATACATCGATAAATAAAATTACACAGGTAGCAAAAGTCTCACGGCGATTGAACCGGCGGCCGCTCGGCGTATATGTTGCACAAATATTTCCCCCATCCAGGACTTGAGGGTGATTGACGGGCTTTGACGGTGATCACTATGTGTGGTGTCACTGTTGGGCTATGTTTCTCGTAGCCCAATAACACAGTGATCACCGTCAACAATGAAGGTAATAAGTAGGTACATAAACACGTCAGACGTTCCCAACAAATACATTTATGAACAAGGCTTTAGCCTGTTCATTAGATTAATTAGTACGACTCATTACGGACGCTGTAATCTTCCTATGATTAGGTGAAGTAACAATTAGCCACCAATTAGCAACGAGACATATCCCCCCTCTGCATCCCTCTATCCCTCCGTTCATCCCTCGCCCTAACATATTATAATAACTTCGCAACAGGGATAAAACAATTTCCCCGGAGCGAAATTCATTTCGCGGACATTTCATTATATTATCTGCCCGGATTGGATTAAGTTCCTGATGAAATTAAACTGTATGTGATGCAATGTCGAAGTGGGGTCGCGGATAATAAATAGCTTCACAATTTCAGTGAAACTGTAATTGCAAGGGTTAGCTGTGTCTCTTTATTATGTAGTAGCTGTGCCGCGTGGTTTCATCCGCGTGGAAGCCTTGACTTAAAATATAGCCTATGTCGGACAAATAATGTGGATACATATAAGTAACGACCAAATTGCGGTTGACTAAATGTTCACTTTAACGAGTAGAACCATTGACCGTCAGATACAATAAGTTTTTGTAGCAAATAAATACGAATGTTGTTTTTGAAATATGTGATACTTAAGATTTATTTTATACCAATAATATAAAGAGGAAAGATTTGATTGTTTGTTTGTATCGAATTGGCTCCAAACTTGGTTTGAAATATTCTTTCACCATTGGGAAGCTACGCTATCCCCGGATGACACAGGCTATATTTAATAATGAAGATCACACAGGAACGGAGCTACGCGGGTAAAAGATCGAATCGATTCTTAAATCGATTGTTCAAAAAGTTCAAGAGCGCAGCGCTTAGAATAAAGTTGACCCCGACCCTTTCTATAAGTTACCTACTCGCTCAGAGTAGATAGCGTAGATGCATCGCGTCGTTACTCCGTGTCGCCGATAGAGTGTTCCATTCTACTCGGCTTGTTGATAGTGTTGATAGTGCAGTGAGCGCGAGTGTCTTCACCTGAATATCGGAAAGTAGTTGAACGTCGAGACCAAACATAGCACTATCTGATGGCACTACAACAACACGTCCTTTGCTGTTCGGTTTGAAAGGTGCACGTTTAAAGTAATGATTCAATTTTAAAATAATGTCGATTTTAAACGCGCTGTTATATACAATTCTGTTAGGTGAGCTAATTACGTAATAGCTGAAGACAGAAGGTCCTTTAAGTAGGGACTGAATAAATTAACCAACTTGGTAGTACATAGAACCACAACTTTTTACGGTAAATGAATAGCGTTACGAGACTTGAGTTTTTTATAAGATATGTTTTTAATTGCATTAAGCTTAATATCCTGTCCTATTGATTGAATATGAGTTGCCCCGCGGATGTAGTCACCACAATCTACTACTAACCCTATGAAGGGTATTTTATGGTTAAGCTTTTATAAATTAGTATGAAATGTTGTAATTTACCAAATTAGGTAACAATTATTACTATATGTCGTTGGGTAGATGCTCCCACGGACAGATAGTATAACATAACCGATATATTAGGTATATCTTGCTTCTTTTCTATTTCTTGACTAGGCCGAGCCATTGCACTGTTCAAATGTCATGCCATAGATATATATGTTATGGTTAATATCCGAAGTGCGGCTACACCTAGTTTTAGCCGGCTACAACTAGGTGCAGCCGACCACATGCGGTTAAACTTAGATCAACCTCAATAAGTCCCTGTTCAACTCCATTGGTTTAGGTTTCGGTTATTTTTTTTTAACCACCCCAGACCCTTTTTCTGCCGTTCTTAGGTATTGTTTAATTTAATTAAAACCTAGTTCTAACCGAAGATAAGTAGGATACATCTTAGTTTAACCGCATGTGGTAGGGTGCACCTAGTTGTAGCCGGCTAAAACTAGGTGTAGCCGCACTTCAGCTATTAGCTGTGGCTGTAATATATAATATAATGTTTTAATTTCCATTTCACTATTTTCATAGGTTTCGTGTCGGTGTGTGACACTTGCAATACACCTAGTAAATAGTAGTAATAACGCAAATGATTCGATACCCGTACAATTGTAGAATCGAATTGAATTGAAACCTACTTCTAAATGTCATTTGAGTATATGTAACATGTTCCAGGAAGTATCTTTGCTCTCGACCTTAATCTATTTTGTGTCAGTTGAATTGTGAATTTAAAAAAATAAGATAGCGAAAATAATATACGTATACCCGTAGTAATTCAGAGGGTAGAAATTTATCGAACTAGTGAAATTATTCAGACTCCCCAGGAATCGCCAATCTACGGAAATTGAACCTGCACGTGAATATCTCGTAAATTAGCGGAATCCGATGCGATGGAACAATCAGTATCATTAGCATTATAAAGAGAGGGATTCTCGGGCGGACAGAATTTTTCTTATTTTCTCGAGCGAGTTTTCTAAATCTCACCTTGATCCGCGCAATGAGTTCGCAAATTACTCGGCTGTTCCATGCATACAGATCAGATGGGCTCGCACCCTAATATTCTTATAAAGATATACATCCACATTCTGAGATGTTGCTTGTTGTAGTCGCGGCAGACTGTAGTTACACTATTTAACTATTCAAGAATACATACCTACTTAAAATAGATGCATACACCTAAATGGTGTATGCATCTATTTCTACGTACCAGAAATAGAATCATCATATAATTTGTCAACATTACGTAATTAAGTAATTGCAGTCTATATCTTACGCCCACTATACATAATGCAGGTGTGCGTGTAATTAAAATACATAGTTTTACTTCATTTGCTGTAACATTTTATAGTCGGGTCATTAATCTGTACGGAAAATTATCATTAGAAAACTAAGTCAAATCAAACATTATCCTAATAATAGAAAATACGCTGTCTCGGACGCTGATTCAACCCGCGCGTAGGTAGTAATTTGCCAAACATGGCGGTAATGGCGGTAAAAAAGGTGCCGCGGTGAGGGAATCCTTGTGCGGTTCCACTCGCTACGTCACGTGACACAGTGCCGGTGGCGCCCAACGATAAGAGTCATGTATAAGTAGCGAGTTGATGCCTCGCTGATTTAGTGGCCATGCATTCAACCATAACTAGCATGGTCCCAAGGTATGTGCTATTAATCTTTTTAAAAAGGAATGAGTAGTTTCCGGCTTAGAATATACCACCTTCTTCCCAAAGGCGAAGTAAGAGGCGACTACACACATACCCGATGGATGAGCAGCAGCTTCTATCAGCTCAAGTTTACTTATCATCTTACTACGATCACCAACCCGCCTGCCAAGCGTGGTGATTATGGTAATTTCTCTTAACGGCCAAGGCTAGCCAACATCTGTTAAGTGACCTATGTTCAACAGTGGGTGTAAACGGGCTGTTGACGAGAGGAGTTGGTAGTTGTCCCTTGTGTGTGCCTTGCAGTACGTAGAAGTTCCCGGCAATGCGCCTGCTCTCTAGCCGTATCTGCCCTTGAGTTTTTGAGAGTCAATAACTAAGAGTGCACCTACTTGTGCATTATATGTCCTGCGCAGGTGCCCAGTCTACTTTATTAATTCGAGCTAAGGCATCTGTCCGTTATTGTACATATAGCTGTATCAAACACTACGAGAACGAAGTTAAAGCCTACAACATACAACTCAACGCGATGCGCTAACTTTGTAGTGAAGGGAACAATTCAATAATAGGACAACATATTGCCATGAAGAATAAACATTTGGATTGTTTTTATAGTATTACTAGCTGTTCCCGTGACTTCGTCTGCGTGGAATTTATAATTTATATTTTTTCTAGAATAAAAGTAGTCTACGTCACTCCTTATCATAATTATCAGATATCTGTCAGCTAAGTTCCATCAAAATCGGTCCAGCCGTTCCAGAGATTACAATCCGACAGACAGACAGACTAAAAATGAAAAAATATATATTTTGGTATATGTATACATGCGTGTAGTAAAAAGCGGATATTTCAATATTACAAACACACACTACAATTTTATTTATTTTAATTAGTTTAGTGGTTATTTAATTAGATATAACATTATGAACTGTGTGTTTGATTAAAGTTAGGTTTGCTGACTACACAAGTTTAGCACATTACTCAAAAAAGCCTAGGATTTAATAGGTGCACACAGTGAACCAACATGGAATATGGACTTAGTTTGTTTGGATGCGCTAATTTCAGTAACTACGGACCTGATTTGAAAAATTCTTTCAGCGTTAGCTTATATAGGCTATATCTACACTAATATTATAAAGAGGAAAACTTTGTTTGTTTGTTTGGTTATAATGAATAGGCTCAAAAAGTACTGGACCGATTTCGGACCGAGTTAATATTCTTAAGCATTTCATGCAGATTATTTTACCCCTACACTATATACTTTAAATTATTAGAAGTTATCGCAAAATAACAGCGCGTGTTTTCGCAGCGCAGCTAGTGAGTTAGGCCGAATGTGATTATGCGCGCTCGATCCTTAAGAATTTTTTGTTTTTTGTTCATTGTAACTATGATGGATAGATACTTGAATACCTATTTATTTAGTGTTTGTTGTATTGTTAGTCCTGAAGAGTATAGGTATTTCATACGATAAAAGTATACCCACCTACTTATTTCACTGAGTTTTAGTAGGTACCTATATTAATTTGTTTCTGTTTGTTTTGACCAAATTTCGCCCGTTTGTTAGAGGTTTAAAGACATTCTGTAGTATAAGTATCAGTATTGTACCCGTGCGTAGCCGGGGCGGGTCGCTAGTTTTTTTATAAAATTCCTATGGGAACGTGAGTTAGGCGAGTGAAACCGGGTCATCATCATCATCAGCCCGTAAAACGTCCATTGCTGAACATGGGCCTCCTCCCGGGGGAGGGTATTTACTATAGTCACCACGCTACACAGGCGGGTTGGTGACCGTAGTATTATTTTGTACCACACAAGGAAACGCTGCTGCCCGTTCCTTGATATACGAATATTATGTGCTTTCCGAGGCACGGAGGGTAGTCCCTTAACCAACCAGACCTGGAAAGAAGTCTAAGAATTTACAAAAAGATTTAATGTCCGACGTTGGGATCGAACCCACTACCTCCGAGTTTTAAAGCTAGCCAAATTCCACTACGCTACGGAGGTTGAAACGGGGTACGGGTACGGCTTCGAAACCAGGTTGTAAATAATATTTTACTTCTGTTATACATACCACTAGAGATGGGCGTTGAATCAACGAACTAGTTAAATCAAACGTTGATCTCCTGTCAACGTTTCAACGTTGACGGTTTATGAATCAACTAGTTGAATTCGTCAACGACATTAATGAATTTAACCCTAGACTTACGTTGAAAATAACATCATAGAACGTTAACAGTTTACAATCAACTAGTTGAATTCTTTAACGACATTAATGAATTTAACTGTATGCTCTAGACTTACGTTAAAAATAACACCATAGGTTGCGAGCGACGGTCGAATTTGAACTCTAAGTAACGTTTGCAGGAGTTGATTTTTGAAATAAATATATTTTTTTAAAGAAAACGATGACGTTGTTGGTGGAATGATACGCGCTGCCTGCTCGCGCCGTCGCCCGAGAGAAACCGGTGCATACTATTCTGCTTTGTCTATGTTTACAAACGATTGTGTATGTTTAGTAGGTTCGCTCGCGGTTCATTTAATTTCTTATACCAGTTTGTGACAAGTTGCTCGCAACTTGGAAGGTCATCTAAGTACAAGCATCAATCAAACATTTTCCATTAATACTTTGAATCAAATTGTTTATACAATATCAGATCTAAAGGTGGTAGAGACTCGTTGAATGAACGTCGTAGCGTTGAATAAAAAACGTATAATGAAAGAACGGTTTACGTTCCAAGTTGAAATTAGTTGCACGTTAACTCGTTGACGAATTTAACTAGTTAATCAACTAGGTGACGAACGTTAATCAACGTTAACGTTACGTTAACGAAAAAACCGTCAACGACTCATCCCTACATACCACTAACACATTATTATGATAGGCAATATCTAAGATAAACATTGCATTATAAATCGTTATAAGTCATTAGTGTTTGGATATTGTAGCGGAGCGGAACTGTGCTGTGCGGTGCGAGGCGTTTTCATTACATACAAATTATTTATTACCTGCGCGATCCGAACCACCGCCGTTTCCGAACCACATTATAGCCAAGCTATATGTCAGCTGAACCGACGTACCTACAGCTCGTGGTTGTATTATTTTATACGTAATTTACCATCCACCTTAAGCACGCAACAGCTTAAGGTTTTGTGAAAGAACACAGTACCTAAAAAGGCACAATGAAGTGTACAATATTAAACCAAAACGATATCAATAAGACGTCAATAATTTAGAGAACAAAGCTTTTACCGTTTAATAGTAGGGATAATATTTGCAATTTTTATTCGTCGGTATTTCTACTATTTTTTTTAACTACATAAAAAAATTTGATGCACTTCATGATACCTACAGTGAATGTCATATATGAATCGTAACAAAACTTTTTTTCTATTGTCCCGTTTTAGTGTAAGTTTGACTAGTCACGTGGCTATGTAACTTTGTCGTCGCTCCGTAACACGTGACGCTTAAACTCGCATTATCAGACGTAACGCGACAATCACCGCGCGCCGGCTCGCCACGCGCCACCATTTACATATCATTGCGCGCACATTACGCGCCGCGGTTTGCAAACGACGCCGCCGTAGTTATAGGTACAACCAGCAACGCTGTTTCACCCGCGTAATACCCGTTCCCGTAGGAACTTCATAATTCAATGTAGCTTTATAAATAAATGGGCTATAGAATTTTTCAAATTGGACCAGTAGTTCCTGAGATTAGCTCGTTTAAGCAAACAAGCTTTTCAGTTTTATATATTAAGTACCTATAGAGTGGTTAAGAATAAAGTTCATGTTCAGAAACTATTGCGATCTGTTTGTTTTCCATATTTATGACATTCTCGTAAAACAATTACCGATCGCATTGTGACATTCTTTCATTGACATAATAAAAGTAAAATTTGTAAGGCTTTCATTATACAGTTCGACCAGAAAATTTGAAAAATATATCTGCCACACCATTATTTAAAGGTTTTTGTTATTTATTTAATGTAATTAATGTCAGGTAAGTTAGGGTCTAAGTAACTCCAACAAACCTGATCTTAATTAGGCAAAAAAATCAAACAAGGTTACACTTCAGGCTCGAACAGTGCCGTATAATATCTTCCCCGAAACGACTGTTAATGAAAGCCTTTTCATATAGACTCAACGCGTTTAACGAGTTCCTTGAAATTAATGTTCAAACGTTTTATTATAACGAACTGATTTCTCCGTTTACTTGAAAACTCGTGAATGTATATATCGCTGATAGTAAATGTTAATATCTGTGGGGTTGCTACATGTAAATAAATACATTAGCGCGACTCAATTTGTGCTGTGTACCCTCTGTACACACCACGCCACTCGTGCTCGCACGGGCCGGCCCGAAGATCGTACACATACAGAGAAATGTTTGAAATGTTGAAAATTTGATTTGATAACATTCATATTCTTTTTTCATATCGAACTATTACCTTATTTACCTTGTTTTTTACTGGAATCTAGAGTATGTATAAAGAGACTTAAAAAAAATAACATCTATTAATTCCTGGACGTTTAAGGTTTATACTGGATCTTCAATCGATTATACCGCGATGTATGAACTAATATCATTGTATGATATAGTTAAAAACGGTCAAGTAAATGTAACCATTTTGAAAGAATTACTTTTGTAAATTTTTAGTATATAAGTGAAATAATTGTGAAATGATTTTGAAAGTAAAAATCAACTAACTTACCGAACTATTTACAAATTAAAGTACATATATCGATATGTCCACGCTTTTTATACGAGTCGAGAAATGCATTTTTTACATTAATTGTTAACTTTTAATTAAAATGAAGGTACATGCAACAGATTTGTGAAATTTTAATGTAATATGTTGGACGCCATGTGCGGTGTCCGACAGTTAGACAATTTCATAGTTACTAATTACTAAAATGCCCATAAATTGTATATAGGTGTGTGTGTTGTATGTACTTGCGATTTTTTTAATTCCACTTGCGGTGATAAAAATAGTTGCAACTCTCTATCAGCCGCCTAGACGCTATTTACATGTAATTAGATAGTGATTGTGACACCCGGTGCCTTACAGGTCGTAGCATGATAGTAGTCACGTGGCTTGCACCACCGCCCACTGGGCTAAACATAATTTTTGGTCTTCAATGTGTTTATCATGGCATGGTTCTATCCTACTGTCTTCTCTATAATTCATAGTCAGTGAAGTGACTCTGTGTGTGCGGCGCTCTGTGGGCGGGTGAGCACGCTCGGCCTGTCAAAGCGTCTGATAGCTCCGTGAAAGAAGCCGGCGCGCGACCGCACGCACACCACCACCGAGTCGATGTTTACATAGCCCTGTTTGTTACACCATATAATTGTATCTTTGAGAGATAATAACATTATAGTGTTGTTCGTGTTTTGTCAAATAGCCTTCGGTGTTTTGAGCGAGTGATGGAGTGGTAGTAACCATGAGTGTTTTTTGTTTTATTGTCTTATTTGCTACTTGTAGTTTGTAGGCGAACTATATAAAGATTTGGGGTCGCATTTACTCATTTATAAACATGTATTCTGGAGTCTCTGAAAGGTAAACAGATACCACTTTGTATCATTTTAAACCAGAAATCTTACTAACTTAATTATTTTGACTGCTCCCGAGCAATCAAGTATGGTTGATACTTGGAATTTTTCTATGAGTTTTACATTAAACACTTATAGTATTTAAAATTTGAATCTTCTACGTCTGCTAGAAGTGCTTTAACAATTTGATGATTGGTCAGTCGGTCAGTGAGTGAGTGACAAAATTAGGAGACTTAGTTGAGGAAACTTAACCAGTACTTTAAGAATTATAACTTTTCAGTTATAATTCTGAAAGTTCTGGTTAAAATTGAATGAAATTTGGAATATATCGTATCAGATAAGGAAAATCTGACTGATTGCTTAGTTGTACAGATAGCGTGATGATCTGAGCAGTGCGTGGGCCCTTCCTAGTCGCGTTGATTAACGGCAGTACATGTGCTAACGACGTTCATTATTAGTTTGATGCTGCGAGATACTGCGTTAACTATTCACACATAGAATTGTTGAGTGGGCCTGCTTCCGTTTGTACTTTATCTGGTAACTAATTACATTGATTGATATAATTAGAGGTATTTAACTTGACCATTTCAATAGCCTTACTATTGAAGCCTTTATCATAGCGGGGGCTTAAGTTTTACCTCATTATCTAGAAGATAGTTTAGTTGTATATTCCCACTGAGGAAATGTTTATGTAAAATCTTCGCGAAATTTCACCGTCAAGAAATATCTTACTTATTGTGTTGTAAATGACAAAATATCAATTAGCTACATTTGATCTTCTACCTTATAAGTTTTTGTCACTTAATTGGTATAGCACTATCACCGATATCAAATATTATGTGCGTCAAATATAACATTATATTAGTTTATTAATAATATGTATTAATAAAAATGAAACCCAATTTGCCTTGGTCACACTATAATTTGAAAATAATAATGAAGCCGATTTTGCTGATATTTTTCGTGTTTGTTATTATGAGCACAAGTCAAGAGAAAATTTTGAAAAAATCCACGTTTAAAAGATAACACAATAATTTATGCAATTTTACAGTATTGTGTGGTTTCTGGCTTAGAATAGACTTCCCCATATCTTGCCATGGGTGTCGTAAATGGCAATGTTTTCCCAACATAGTTGTATTACTACACTCCGAGCATAACGTGCTTTTTCTTGGAGGTCGCGATTAGAGTCGGGTATTAAGTAACGAGCAGCGTTCCCTTGTGTGATTAAGTGCTAAGAAATGCCTAGGACAAGAGAACAGTTACATTTTTATGACTAAGTTTCGTCTTCATTTTAACAGATAATTATTTTGTTCTACATTTCACAAGCCCATAAACAGTAAAATAATAGTAATTTGAGTACAAACCTAATAAAACAGTACAAGGCAACCTTGGCCCACTGAGTCCCGAGTAGTTGCGAAGTTGTCCACCGGCGGCGCTGGCGAGCCGCGCGGCAGGAAATCATTCCGCATTCAGCAGGAAACATTAGAGCCTTCCTCCGAGTTAGTTGTGATTCAATGTTGCGCCGTTGTTTAGACTCGAGAGCACCGCTCCTAGCTACAATGACTGTAAACACCGGTTGTTTAAGTTACAATTGTACAAAAAATATTGTGTTTGTAGTAAATACATATGGTAATGGAATTTACAAATTCGTGAAAAACAGTGGTCATAGTCTATCGAATAGTTATTGATACATGACATGGCTGATATTGTTTTTCATAATTTATACTAGAATGAGTATTCCTCAAATATCACCATTGTCTAAGCAAATAATGTTATTGTTTTTTTGTAGACAATGAGTGTTCCATCCTTAGTATTAGATTTGGGGACCTTAGAGGAACAGCTATGGTCGTATATAATGGTGATACTGTTTTGGTGATATTTGAAGAATATTTTCTTCTGCTTTAAGTGAACGTAAAATTATGACGAGAAGTATCTTCTCTAATCGGTCTCATAAAGTAAGTATATGTATCACGATGTAACACGATCGCGCACAACTAGAGAACGACTTGACCGATTTAGTTGATTCTCTGATGTATTCGTTATTATGAGCACCAGGATTGTATAAAACGTTTTCAACAGCACGAATTGCTATAATTTTCATAACACACTTTGTTAATTATTTTTAGTATATAGAAGTAATTTACTTCTATATATAATTTAATATTTACAGTCCGCATTGCAAATATACCTGTACGGTTACCTATTTAACTCAATTATTTTATTTTGCAGGTCGTTTTCGTATGTTAATTAAACAATATAAAAAAAATCTTATAAATAAAAGCACATTGGTTAAGTAACAAAATGTTTATATTTTGTTATAAATTGTTACCTGGTAAAAATATTTTATATTAGATTACACTGATCGAATTATTTAGGTAAACTGAGCAATGCTGCATTAAACGGGGCAATGCTGACAAATGCTGCCAGCATTTTGGAAACTTTGACAAGAAGCATAGACTTAGAATAGTTACGCACGCGCTACGTGACGGACGTGTTAAGCTTTAGAAATAATTATAAATGTTTATAATAATAAAATGTGTATAAATGTGTATAAATATGTGTAAAATGTGCTATAACATTAAGTGAACATATAAACTATTAGTGACCAGTGTATTAAGACTATAACAATAAAAGTAACAGTAGTAATTAACTATAATAAAATTTAAAAAAATTCCACCAGTGAAATCCGACCAAAAAAAACCAATACTTATAAAACTATGTGTAAAAAAAGCAGCAAAAAAAAAAACTGATAATATAGGTAGTGAAATAATAAAATCAAAACTATAAAATACAAATTATTAAAAATACCAAAAATTTAAAATACCAAACAACTACAACTAAAATCTACCTAAAAACCATTCAGTATAACAACAAACCAACAAAAAGTATTAAATAACTAATTTATTAAAACATAAACAAAGATTAAACAACAAAGGATTTAAAAACTCAGTGACTCAGTGCAAACGTCTATGCGTCATGTCTCCTTAGCAGCAACTACCAATTAGAACAAGGAACCTAAAGCATTACCATATAAGGTAACAAAATCGCAGCTAAAAGGAACATAAATACCTATTCACAAAAACAATAACTAAAATACGAACCAACTTTTCGCTAATTGACGTCACAAGAGCCGTAGCTGTGTCGAAAGCTCTCGCCCGGCTTCACACTATCGCCGGTTCGAACCTCAGCAACTGTGATTCTTTTTGTAATTTAAATTGGTTCAAATAAAATAGTTAAAATGAGTTTAGACGATAATAACATCACATTACGTCGTCGTAGACCAAATAATATTATGTCTACAAATGATGGTTACTTAAATAACTCGTTTAAGTCTACACAGTCATTACCTTCGCCTGATTCAATAGCCAATAGCAGTCTGCCTGACCTAACTACTGGATATTACAATAACGATCTTATTGAAGACTTAAAACAACAAATAGATGGGCTAAAGTCCCAATTAGATAGCGCAAATAGTCATATTGACGAGTTGATACTTGAGAACAGCTCACTAAGTAACATAATAAAGGAACATAAGAAACAGATATCACACTTGAAAGCCATTTGCACCGAAGATATACCTATGATACATAGCTCGAGAAAAAAATCGACCACTAGGAAACATAGAAAACTATGTAAAAAAACGCCTAGATTGGACATTGATGACGAGACAGCTGTAAATACTAGTACATGCGACCTAGGATTGGACCAAAATGAAGAAAAACCGGTCGGTACATTGCTCTCAACGTCCCCTTCAGAGTTTAAATTAGTCCAAAACAACCAAGCAACCTACAATCCGCCTATAGAAAGTACTCAAACAAGTAAAATTTCGTCTTCAGAGAGGCCTAAAGTCATCATCTTAGGCGATGAACGTGTTCGAGGTTTATCTCAATTGATAATTAAGACTAGAAAAAACAAATGGAACGATAAATATATTACGACTTCAATGGTGAAGTCATATGCAACGAGTACCCAAATACTGAGTAGTGTAAAAAGTATGAGTAATTTAAATGAACACGATATTGTAATTTTGTCACTTGGTTCTAATGATAAAAATCCAAATAAGTTGTATTCTGAGTTGAGTATCGCTTTAAGTTTATTGCAAAAATGTAAACGAGTCTATGTAATACAAGTAGAAAAAAACTATTATCTAAATGAAAAATTGCTCAACCATGGTATACAATTAGTATTAAATAACTTTAAAAATTGTAAATTAATAGATGCAATTGATTCTGTACAACAAATGAGAGAATATCCTTGGACATACTATAACTCACTATATAGTCATAGTTATGCGCTTTGCACCCGGTTGAACCGTGATATAGACTACATGGAATACGAAAATCAATTTCTTGTAAATAAAGTAAGAACAATTATACTAGCTCCTCCCGAATTTACTAAACGGTATACGCAAACCACTATTCTAAATTATTTTAAAAAGCAACTAACAACAAAAAATAATCGAAACAATAACTTTTTTCGAGGCCAATATTAATACTCATTTTAATCTGTTCCATCAGAATATAGCCGGTGTATTAAGCAAGCGAGATATTTTAAATGTTGCTTTACAAGAAGTGAATAAAGAAATAGGTGACATAGATGTTATTTGTCTAACAGAAACTTTTCTAAAAGGGGGTTCTGAATGTAATTTACATCTAAAAGGTTATGTTTTAGCAGCCAGTTTCTGTAGACCGAATGAACGGCGCGGTGGAAGTTGCATTCTATTAAAACAAAACTTCAACTATAAATTACTGGAGCTAGAATCAGTTCAACATGCCTTTGAATGTTGCGGTATAGAGATAGTGGACTACAGGGTATTGGTTATTTGTATCTACAGGACGCCCACGTCTAAATTGGATACTTTCTTATCTAAACTAGACATTTTACTTACCACTATTACAAAAAAGGGTAACAAAAAAATTATAGACTATATATATATAGACTGGAACATTAATATGCTACAAGTTAATAATGCTTCAAAGGAGTTAATGAGTATTTTAAACAGAAATAACTTAAAAAATCATATTAATAAGCCTACACGACAAAACAATTGCCTTGACCTCATTGTTTCTAATTTTCATAATTTAAAATCTAATTTACACTATTTGGCACTATCAGATCATGAATATGGCCAAAGTGCATCAGTTGATATCAAGTTACCATATAAAGCATATAAGAAGAAGCAAACATATTTTATTGAACAGCGCCGTGACTTCAATTCAGATAATGTACGCAAATTTTGCCAATGTATTTCTTCCCTTCGTTTTCAAGAAGTTTTAAGTGAAAATGACACAGAATTAGCGTTTAATAAGTTTCATGATCTTTATTTACTCTTTTTTGATCTGTGTTTTCCAACAATTTCAGTGAGAGTTAACCAAAAAGCTATAAAAAACAAGTGGTTAACTAAAGGATTAAAAAAATCCTGCATAGTTAAAAGACAGTTACATATCAAATGTTGCCTGTCACCTACAAATAAAAAAAGAAATAAAATCAATTACTTAAACTACACGAAAACCCTTAAAAAATGTCTAACTCGGGCGCAAAAATTAGAAAGTACACAATATATGCAGAGATCGAATAACAAATGTAAGGCGTCGTGGAACTTAATTAAAAATAATTGCAATCAAACATGTAAAAATAACAACATAAAAACAATAAAGTTAAATAACAAATTACATGAAAATCCTAAAGAAATTTGTGATATTTTCAATAATTATTTCATATCAGTAACAAAAAATGACATTAGAAATCAATCAAAGAAAAATGTATATAATAATATAACACGTAGTTGTTCCAATTCAATTTTTTTGACACCTATTAATGAAAATGACATTTATAAAATCATAAAAAGTCTGAAAGATACTAATTCTACAGGCTATGATTGTATCAACACCAAAATAATGAAGGCAAATGCCCAATACTTGGTGTCCCCACTTGCTCATATAATCAATAGATCACTCGATGAAGGCAAATTCCCGACCAGGTTAAAAAAATCGGTGGTTAAGCCTTTATACAGGGTGAAATTTTAATCACCAGCCAAATTTTGATATGTTAATCTTTAGTAAAAATCATTGAATACGTGTTTTTTCATTTAGTATCACTCAATACAAAAATATTGAGAAATCACGTCACAAAGGCCCGCGAAGGGGTGCGCGTGGCCGACTAGATCATAGGTAGTGCCGCTCAGGGGTAGTGGGGGCGGGGGTAACGACGTGCGCTCTCATTGATGTTCGCGCGGCACGTAGTATTATTAACATTTTACTTGGTGACCACGCAGAGCGGATAATTCCTTCGAGTAAATTATAAATTATGAAAATTTTAGGTATCGTTTTTTTTTCAAAATTGGTGTTAGTGAATGATACCTAATGCCTAGAAAAAATTTGGCTGGTGACTAACATTTCACCCTGTATAAAAAAGGTGATAGTCAAGAGCTGGGAAATTACAGACCAATAACTTTGATTCCTATCTTGTCAAAGATATTCGAAAGAGTTATGTTTGAGAAAATCCAAAATTTTGTAAATAAACAAGGTATATTAAGTGATGAACAATTTGGTTTTCGCAAAGGACGTTCTACAGCTTTAGCCTGTTTTGAACTTATTAAAGGTGTTACAGATTGTTTAAATGAAGGTATATATCCACTGGCATTGTTTTTAGACATGTCCAAAGCCTTTGATCTTATTTCACACCAAATATTATTTCAGAAGCTTGAGAATTATGGATTAAGAGGTAAAGCACTGGAATGGTTAAAGAGCTACTTAGAAAATAGAGTTCAATGCGTTGAAAGAATAGAAAATAGCCGAAAGAAGATATATCAATCCAAATATTTGCATAATAACAATAACGGAGTTCCACAGGGTAGCATTCTTGGACCTCTATTATTCTTGCTATATGTCAATGACCTACCAAATATTACCGATGACCAATATATTTTATTTGCAGATGACACAACAATTTTAATAAAAACTAAGAATAGGGATAATTTATTGACAAAAACTAATGAGACATTAAATATCGTAACTGACTGGCTTAATGATAATAATCTAGGAATAAATTTGACCAAAACAAAAATTCTACAATTTCAGACATACAATAAAAAATTACCAGACATTGATCTAATTTACGACAATATTAAGATTGAGACTGTTGACTATATAAAATTTTTAGGTATAAATATTGATAAAAATTGTAACTGGAAATCGCATTGTGATATGACATGTAAAAAACTTAGTAAGTTTACATATGCTTTAAAAAGAATTCGGGATGTGGCATCTCCACATGCAGCTACCTTAGCTTATCACGGATATGTTTCATCCGTTTTGAGATACGGCTTAATCTTTTGGGGAAACTCTGTGGAGTCTGAGTCAGTATTCCGAGCGCAAAAGAAATGCATAAGGTCTCTATGTGGAGCAAATTTCTTAGACAGTTGTAAACCACTTTTTAAAAATAAGTAGTAACTTCATATATGTATAGACATGGCAATGGGAGAATACTCCCATTGCCATGTCTATACATATATGAAGTTTGTGTGTTCGTATTTCTGAATAAATATTTGTTTAAAACAAATGACGAAGTGTTGGCACGATCTGGACGCCATAAACATAAATTAAATGTACCAACACAGAGATTAACTGTCGTACAAAATAATGTGTACTGCATGTGTGTAAGGATTTATAATCACTTATCAGATGAACTAAAGAAATTAACTTTGACACGATTCAAGAATAAGTTATTCAAATTATTATTATACAAAATGTACTATACGATCAAAGATTATTTATTGGACAGAACCTTGAATTGTGTAGAAAAGTGACCGTCTAACTAAAAATAATGTTTGTTTTAATGTTCTCGATTGTAAAAGGTATTGTTTATTGTAATTCATATTTTTCAAAATCGTTTATTATGTTAATTTATTCCAATGCTATTAATTTAATAATGTATCAATTTTAATTTAATTTAATTTATTGACAAAAAATTTGTACACCGATGATTTCGGTAGAATATGATGATACTGTATCAAATGTGACCAACTAAATGTAACTTATATTCTGACAAATAAAATTATTCTATTCTATTCTATTCTATTCTATTGGTATTTATTACTAAGTGTCAGACTTGCTACTTTTAAATATTTTATTTTAGCATATATGTATAATTTTAGGTAGGTAAACTAATACAGTGTTACGAATAAAGGCCGTCTCACACTTGTGACACGTTAATGCTCAATATCAAGTTATAATTGGTTCCTCCCGCTCAAACATAATCCTTTAGTCGTCTTAAGATCTCTGAAACTTGACGCGGGCGAGCGCGTGATACCGTGGACTTGAACTTACACGGAATAGATTTAATGTTATTAAACCAAGTTGTTGGTACAGTTAGTAATTGTGAGTAAGCTACAAACTGATATTACACAATGCCATATATTGTATTGTACACTACAGAAAAAGCCTTCGACGTAATTGACTTCTCAATCCTGAATCTTTTGGATGTTCTCCAAAAACGTGAAATCGAGTTGGGTGCCTGTATGACACCGCCTCGGACCACCACCGCGTCCGGAATACCAAGTCTACAAGACAAACCCGAATGAGCCGTGTAGGTGTGGGAGGCTATAGTATTATGTGTGTTAATTCAGACTCAAATAACTCACTTACGATTTCAGTCAAATAATTCTACTCACATGTTATACTTGTATTTATGAGTAAGGTTAACGATTCGTCTTTCTTGGAGAAAATTCAAAGATTGCGGATGAATTCAAAATTTATAAGCCAATTCCTTGAACGTGCGCGTGTAGTGTCATGAATTTATTGTCGCATTCCACACGGATAAGTGTTCACGAGCTATACATGCGTGGTATGTGTTTGTGTGTTTATTCGTGGCTGTATTCTTATATGACTGGAGCTTAGTTACAACATTGTATTGTAAAGTGGCAACGCGGCAACGTGAAATGTTCATCTACAGTGAATAGTACTACAATAGAGTTTGCACAGCTGGTCAGCATTGCCATTTAATGGGATAATGCTGATATGCTGTAGAAGTTAGTTTTTTTCAATTAGCTACTTTTAGTTGTATATATGTTATTTATTCATTGTATTAATATTTGGACAATAGAGTTCTAATATTTAATAATATTGAGTTTCGTTTTTTTTAATGCCAACCTGCCGAGTGACACAATGATAATCTCTCATGACAGAACAGAACAATAGATAATTTGTAGCTTCAGTTGTTACATTATTATTCGGCAATGTATTAATCAAGATGTTCATGATTCTCAGTTGAATTTGATTCACGTGAACATATTATGAATTTTATGTGTATTCATACTCAAGTGTGTTGCTCTTAAAAAGAAAAACAGCATTTAAAACTATAAAATAGTATTTATATACATTGACTTGTTTTATAATCATTTAATTAAAAGAAAAAAGATTATAAAATAACTTATTTTAAATATGTCAAACTGTTAATATTATATTTAATATTTATGGTCTTCAACAATAAGGTCATAATATCTATTGAAATTCATTTACATGTAGGTATATATATATTGCTAGGTATGTAGTACAGTATTAAATACCTCTTATCAGAAGCAGGCGCTACAGCCCGCTCGTGTCACAGCGATCCTGTTACGTGACGAATACTTGAGATATAAACAGTTTGACGATAAATGAGAATTGTACAAAATGCAAATAGTTACCGAACTGCAATTCTGAACTAGAAATCGGAGACTTAAACTGGCGACCGCCTCTCAGTGGCAACTTTAATTAAACCTAACTTCTGAGATGACGCCCCACTCAAGATAATCCTTGGCCAAGTTGTACATACACCCGGACAACTATTTGTCAGTCGTATTGCTATTAGCATAAGGTGTAGGATGTATGCATTAATATTAGTCTGAGCTATTAAGCTGTTGCGTCCTGTGGGGAGAGAACACTAATTCGGAAACAAGTTCCTTTTAAGTGTAGTAGCAGTCATAGTAGTTCGTTCTGTGCGCCCATCCTGCTCGCGCCCATTCTGACGACTAATGCTAGACCAAGCATCGCTTGGAATACCGCAACATGTTAAAAAATGTCATATACTTTCAGAGAGATGAGTTTATACATTGATATTTAAAAAAAATCCCTAACTTTAATGTTTAACCTTAGTACACAATAGCTGTGTCGAGGTACTATTTTCACAAATGGACAATTGTAGCGTAACACAAAATTAACCACATTCGAGGGAAATATAAGAAACTAGCTTCCGCGGTTTCACGCACGTAGCTCCCGTCCTCTTGGAAACTTCATATTAAAATATTGTTTATATGCCTTTCTCGATAAATGAGCTCCCTAAAACTGAAAGATTTTTTAAATCGGTCTTTAGATTAGCGCGTTGAAGCTCGCACACAAACAAACTATATAAAGCTGAAGAGTTTGTATAGTTAGTTTAGGGTGCCATAACACCGTTAATCTGGGTCGAGATCCGTGATCGCGGTAGATTGATATGACTTAATTTGGATTGTTGTCACATTACACAGTCAATCCAGATCACGTCAGTCCACTGTTCGCTATGACCACATGAAGACGTGTTCTCAGCTCTGGGGATTCTGATTGCCAATAAATAAAAAATAAGATTGTAAATCGTAAAAGCCTCTCGGATGTCCTGGTTTCGATTCCCACGCCGGACAGGAAATCTTTGTGTAAATTCTAAGATTTCTTTCCGGATCTGGTTGTTTGAGGAACTACCCTCCGTGCCTCGGAAAGCACGTTAAGCCGTTGGTCCCGATTGTAAAAAAATTGATAATTGGTGATCCGATGTCTTGATCCGTCACTTTAACACATTACACAGTCAATCTGGATTAAGATCATTGATCTCGATCACGGATCTCGATCCAGATTGATAGTGTAATGTTGGCCATAGAGTATATATGACATAACTCAGGGACGTACATTATATCTGTCTGATATGATAACACACTCATGCTTACCTAAAACGATCTGACATAACACCAGCTAATTAGTGATCGCACGCGTGTTTACACGTTGCCTGGTGACGTGACGCTTAGCGACCGGCTCGCCACCTCGGAGCCTGCGCCGCGTGACACAGCTTAGCCCGCTAACAGGGCTCACGTGCTAACACAGGGCTGTTACTACTCACTACAGGCATAGAACTACTCATTCGGAGAACTGACACTAAAGTACAATTTTTAAGGGAATCATAAGTTTTTAACCGCGGCTTTACTTTCTACTGATTCATAAGTTAATGATATATTACTATATATTAACTAGATTCCGCGCACGCCTTCATCCGCGTAATTTCCGTTCCCATGAGTACTTCATAACTAAATATAGAAAAGTGAGCCATCTAACACTGAAATAATTTCCGGACCAGAAGTTCCTTAGATTAAAGCGTTCAAGCAAATAAATAAACTCTTTAACTTTATACCTAGAAGCATTCGCGCGCGGTTTCAATTGCGTAGCTCCTGTAGGAATCTCATAATAAAAAATAACCTATAGCCTTCCTCAAGAAATGGGGTATCTAACACTGAGAGAATTTTTCAAATCGGACCAGTAGTTCCTGATATTATCTCGTACAAGCAAATAAACAAAATCTTCAGCTCTATATATAAGTATAACATTAATCCGGATTTCTGCTAAGTAACCCGCTCCTGATTCTATTAAGTATACTGTTCTTTGTCGTAACTATACACAAACTGGAGTGATTGACGTCACTTCTACGAGTAGTAAGTGTGCATCAGAGCGCGTGGAGTCCGGCGCTGCCGCTCACATGTGATATGTAAATCAGCGCGGTAATTGTTTCCGCGAGCGAGCGCCGCGCGCCCCACACGCGCCCGACATACAGAGGTTTAGACAACTGGGGATATGTATATACTGAAGCTTTCATATACGCCTTATCATTATAAACAGAGTAAACATTTGGTTTTCAGGGAGCTAACCAAGGTTGTAAAGAGTCTTCCACAGATAAGAACGAGTATTGATCAGGTAAACCGTTTACTATTGATATTTTCTATTGATTTCACTATTAATTAGTACTTTATAATTTAAAGAGAAAATATTAGTTTTTTTTTGTTAGCATTAAATAGGCCCCGTAATTATATGTTCGATTTCAAATATTATTTTACCATTACAAAACTACGTTATTTAGTAATATAGGTATTTATTTAACTATGACTTTCCCACGGTAACGGGAGCTATACGGGTGAAAGCGAACAATAATATCAGGTTTTTGTTTTAAAATATTATTAATTATTTTTTATATCATTTAAATTTTCGTAAATAATCATGACATCAAATATACAATTTGTTCAGTAATTGTATATTGATGTGTTTGATAACGTTTAACAAAAAAAATCAACAGATACATTTAGAAATATTTACGTACTCTATGTTTTCAGCATCTAGATCGACAGCTACACAAATAATTAAACGCAGCGATTAGGTTGCGAGCCGCGGGCGACGCGCGGCTCGCAACCTAATCGCGGCAGGCGGGAGGCGGCAGGCGGCAGGTGGCACTGCTAACTACTCTTATTGTGTACCAGGGCAGGGGACCGGCGTCGATACCGCTCTCACATGTAAACACTCATTTTGTATGTCACTGCGATCGCTAAACCGGAGACATGTCGTTGGTCGTTGGTTGATTGCCATTGTCCATCGGATCGCATAATACGTAATGCTTACAGTTGGGTATCGGATAACCAGCCAGTTTTAGTGAATGCGCATAATTATTATATGTTTTACTAAATTATTATGACACTTGACTTTACCTAACCAAACGAGACTATGCTACTGTTGTAACGAAACAAAAACACTTCAACTTCAATCAGTCCTGTTGCACTCGTCACTCCATTGGTTTAAGTTTAGATTTTTTTAACCACCCGAAACCTCGTTAGTTTATCAACTAAATAGAAATTTGATTAACTTACAATTCTTATTGTTTTCCGGGACATATATATGACACCGCGGATGCCAACCCAGCTGCAAAGCGTGGTGACTATGCCTAAAATTCTTTTAATAGGAGGTCCATGATAACTTGTCACCAGGTCAAGCAACCATTCAAAATGATGTAGTCGGTGTTACCAAAACTTATAATAATGAAATAATGAAATTTATTCAGCACTTAGGTATTTACATACACTTGTACTTGTCAAAATTACACTGTATAAGACTAAATCACTAAAGTGTCACTTAAGTAGCTAAAAACATTGAATTTTTAATCAGTCTGTCCGTCTGTCGAGCGATAAATGACAAATGTACACATTAGGTATAGTAAGATGCCTTAAAGGTAACAGGTCTAAAATTAAAATTAACTTCAAAGAATCCGGCCAAAGTTTAAGCGACATCCACCTGAGGGCACCCTTAAGGGGTTAGGACCAACGCTCAGGGTGCCACTGGAGTAAAGAGTAGATTTACGAACAGTGGTGATGATCGCTGGCACGAGATCACAGTTCGGGGAATAAGCAACAACGCGGTCCTCGGCCATGCCGTCGAGGATCCTACCCTAGCTAACCTGTAACCTTTCACTAGCTACCTAAGTGGACCACCCGGAGAAGAAAGGAAGAAAGAAACTCCGAGATTATTTTTTTTGTCTCTTTTGCTCTGTTTCTTTTTTTTATGTCAAGTCTTTTATCACAATCATGTAATATTATACAATGTATATATGATGTAAGCGAATGCACGCACAGTACCATTTATTACCTGGTCAATTTATACCGACCAGGAGTTCAATAAGACAAGAAAAAACAAAAAAATATTTATACAGTAAATACTATAATGTAGATATTAAAGTTTACTCAGGCACAAACAATCTCCTACAAAGAAACCTAATGGCGGATGCATTCACTTAGGTTTGACACAACCGACTAATAAGTAATACAAACAAATACAACAGTCGTCCCTGAGCGCGACATTTGTCCCGCGGCATAATTAATCTGTGTAACACGCCTCCATTCAATTAATTGAGTTTTTTCCTCCATTAACCCTTGTCTCATTTAAATTGGTTGTTTTTGAAGATTTTTTTAATAATAGAAAGTGCTGTGCCGCAGTCCTCGGGACAAAACATACAAACATGTTTATAAAACACTATCCTTTTGATCCTACCTGCATGGTTTTAAACATGTACCTCCCGTTCCCGAGGTAAGTTTTAAGTAAAATGTAATTTTAAAAATCTAATAACATTTCTGTAGTTCTATAAAAGTTGTATAAAGACAGCCGATTGGTAAATTGTGTAAGCCAATTAACTAAATAAAGACAGTAACTGGACCTAAATAATGTTGACATCTGAGTATGTTTCGCCGGATCGTCTCAATGAGGCCGCGATGAAACCGGCAGTAGAATACCCCATTGAGTTTGTTTCGCCGGATCTTCTCAGTTGGGGCGTATTGGATCCGGTGGTAGCATAAAATCGCGTCCGACGATATGCTTATGGTCTATCTAAAAAATAACATACTCAAATGACAGAACTTTAGACTATTAAATTATAGATAAAAAATAAAATTCTATTTTCATACCTGACAGCTTTTACGCTAAAGCTATAAAAAATCTAATACAAACTATTTATTATTATTATAACTATAATAATTAAACTAAATTAATAAATTAAATATATTATATTAATGAGCCAAATATGTTTTGACTATTTGCAAATGCCTGTAATAGGTTTACGTAAATAAAAACTTATTTTATTTTATTTATTTTATTTTATTTATAGTAACAAGCAAAGAATCAAATGAGTAACCTTAGTTTATTCTACTAAATTAAACAAGTATAGTTAGTAAACTGTAATTTACTTGCGGAAATGCGTGAGGTTCAAGTTAGTACGAAAAGATTCATTTCAAGCCTTCTTTCTATTACCCAAAATCCATCAAAGAGCGCGAAGACGCTAAACTGTTTTATGTATGACATAGTCGACATTAAGTGTCGAGTTCATATATAAGGTGTTACGGAAAGAGTATATACATAGAAAGAGTAAGGCTTCTTTGGATCATAACAAAAGATATGGCAAGGGTTTCAACTCAAAATAAAATAAAAAAAAGTCAGTATTATATTGCAAACAAAAAAAAAATGCGGAACCCTTTATTCAGAAATACCAGGAGTAAGAGGTTTATTTTTACTTGCAAATAGTTCGTTGACATTGATCAGCTGATTGAGTTCTAGTGATGTATTTATTTCAATTTGAAAAGTTTGGTTTCTGGTATCTATGAATTTAAAAAAATCATTACTTCCGGACTTGTAGAGATAGGATTAAATAACCCTTGCCATATCGTTTGTTATCATCCAAAGAAGCCTTGCTCTTTCTATGTATATACCCTTTCCGTTACACCTTGTATACGATACATATGAAATGATATGGTGGACATTTAAATAACGGGTAAAGTTAACTTAGTAATCTATTCGCGAACCTGTGCTTTAGATTGGACGCGGTACTGCGGTCACCAATTGATGCTTTCAGGCGTGGGTATTATGTCAAATTTATCTTGATAGCCTATCAGATATAGAGTGTAGGGTACAATTGTAGACCTAAGAAGCATAAGGACCGATGTGCTATCTACTTCAGAAGCATTTGGTCGTAAGTGCCAGTTTACAATAAAGACTTGCGACATTATGCCTCTGAGCTTTAGAATTATTGAGCATACTACATTATTTTAAACTGAGCATAAGTTTTTAAGTAATAAGTAATAATGTTTCCTATTCGTATTTTGTAATCATTGTTTCAGAGTAAGTATTGATATATCAATATTGTGACATACGGAATATCGAAGTTCCTAACACCGCCTTCCTACAATATTTAAAAAGTACATAAAATCTAATTACGTGACTTCGAAAGTATGTTACGTCAAATTACTTCACTCCGAATGTTCGTAATCTCGGTGTACCGAACTTCGAAAGTTTTGTGACGTACGAATTACTTAAGATTGAATGTTATGAACATTCAATCGTGATGTATGATACCTCCAATAATTATTAGATGTGCGTGCAATGGAAAAAATATGTATTATATATGTACGCTAGTTGTCTTACGTGATTTAACAGTAATAAAGTGTAGCCCCTGCTACTTTTTTATAATATAGCTTTCTATAGGAGATATAATTTCTTAAATCAAATCATAAAGTGTCCTGTGGTACAGAAGCATAATCTATAAAGTGTTTCTTTAGAAACAGAACAAACTTTAGAAAACACTTGAAACCAATAAGTTAGATATTGAAAAATGTGAGGTATTGAATGATCCTTTCAGGTCGCTAACGCCATCCACCGCGCCCGGAGCTTCATATCCTGGGATTAAGGATACTGGCGCACCTCTATTAGTTTATATACTTACAGTCCTACACCTCATATCACAGAATTAATAAAAACTAGTCGCTAATTACATTGAAATCTTTTGCAGTAAATGAATAGAACTATTTTATTCTCGATTTAAGCGTGCTGCTTATGTGGTTTCATGTTGATACCTAGTTTGGCCATCCTCAACTATTATAGAGAAATATTTAAAATTTTCTTAGTAAGAAAAAACCTTTATGATTTTCTCAGACTTTGAAATTAGAATAAATTCATTTACAAATGTTTTTTTTACGAATATGCATATATGATTTTTTTTCTCCGGATGGAAATTACGGATATGCGGGACTCGGCCTCTCCATAGCGTGGTATGCTAAACTCATACCACAAGGAGAGGACCCTACAACCACTAAAACCTCGCGGACACTCCTTCGATCCGCCGTTGGCAGGGGCCGGGTACGCATGAGCAATTCGGCCCATACCTACATGACCCTGCTGGAAAAGTACCTAGTTTGTAATAAAACCCAATTTAAAATAGTACTAGCCAAATAAATAAAGCCTCTTGTTAAAATTAACCTATACCTAAAAGCTATTATTCTAAATTGGAAAACGTCAATCAGTAAGGTCAGGTCTCTGAATGACAAATTAATATTAAGGTAAACAAACATAATGTACTATTAGAAAGAAAACAACAAATAATCGTATATTTTTAAAATATAGATAAACATGTCAATTGAAATAGATTTGTTTTTGGTAAATAATTTTGGTAAATTGCATTTTTATCTCCAATGCAATTATAATTGAACACACTGAACATGGCTGATAAGCAACACTGATTAACTGCTCAACTGTCCCAACAAATGTACGGAATGGAGATCATCACTGATTTTCCGAATCAAACTGATTTATTTATGCTCCGCAGTTACTTCCGTCCAAATGTATGATATTCCCTTCAATTTCTTTTTTGTACACATCACTATCAAGGAATCAGTTAAATCGATCCAGGCGTTTAAAGTTAGGCAATTAATTTAATAATTTACTTCTTCTATTTGTCGTTTCCACTTCGATTACACCTCTATTCTAGTTTTTCGAAATTAGAATAATAAATATTCCTTCAAATTGAGCCTTAAACGAACACTTTATTTCAAACATATTAGAGGATGGAAAGATTTAAAATAATCCTGGTTTTCTCGTGTTCCCGTTGTGACAAGATCTGGTAGAGGAGTCCTACATCAGTTGAAGTTAACTGATCGCGGAACTTCATTTGTTCCAAGTTCCAAACTGACCGAGCGCTGGCAAAAGTTGAAATTAAAGATGTGATATTTTCACGTGAACGCAATCGCGCCTTCAACGAAAATATCACAGTTTTTGAGCGCAACTTTCTGAAACATTTAGTTTTCGTTTTAATTTCTCGCCGTTTGTTCGAAATGAAATTACAATGTGAAGTTGGCGCACCCGTCTAAGTGTTGCTATGACAAAGTCAAGATAAAATACTACACCTGGATGTTATTATTGGAGTATGTTTCTATTAATCACATTTTAGTGATGTCCAAGTTTCTTTGTTAAAGACTTACTTTCTTACAATTATCATTTCCTCATATCAGCATTTTTGTCATCCACTGCTGAGCATGAGGATGGAGGCTACCCCATCGATTTCCAGCGGGAACGATTGCTAACGGCCTGTATCCACTCCCTGCGACCTTGATGAGATCGTCGGTCCATCATGCAGGCGGTCTCCCACACTGCGCTGGCCAGTTCGTGGTCTTCACTCAAGAACCTTTCTGCTCCATCGGCCGTCAGTTTTTCGAGCTATGTGTCCTGCTTATTGCCATTTTAACAATAATTAATTATTATTTAGTAGATACAATAAGTTTACTTCTTAGTTCTTTTACAATAAGACCTCCTTTCAAACGTTTCTCCATCAGATGAACCGTTGTAAATATACCTACATGTTGTAGTATGTCGTCGCCGCACTCAAGTGGGTCGTCGGACAACCCGCTTCTATTATTTAAACACTAAACTAGAAAAGTAGCCGTTCTTAGAAGAACAATCTGAAACGACCGTAATAAATAATTCCTTTCTCTTAAACTGAATAGAAGTGGATAATCCTAAGCAATGATCCCTTTCAGATGGTGTCGGTGCGACGGCCGCCCGGCGCCTACGCTCAACTTATTTATTAATGTTGACGCTGCTCTTTTCGTTTGAAACAAATATTTACTGATTACGTTTTACGGATTATTACTAAAAAGAGGACGATTATGTTTACTTGCTTCCATTTTATAAGATAGAACTACTTGAACTGTCCCATCGGGTTGACAGTGAAGATATAGAGAGTAAACCTGTGTTTGCGTATACACTTGTACACGCGTTATATGTCCTACACAATGATTTTGGTGACCGCGGCTGAAATCAGTTCGGAGGAGTATTCAACGCGACCCGGGGAAATCTTATGATTTAAACAAGATTTCTTGTTCGGCGTGGGTATGGAACCCACGACCTTCAAGACTGAAAGCAAGACTTATACCGCCACCCCACGAAGGGAGTAAATACTTTAACTTTCGATCGTCACTTTTATTATGAAAATTAGCATAATACTAGGATAACAAATTTAGGGTGATATGTTCCAACACGTTATGAATGGTAACACTTCCTAACTGCGATGTAACGGTGCTCGTGTGTTAGCTGAGTAATGGCGGCGCGCGATAAATCCACTGCTGCACTATTGTTTCCCAATTAACCATCTAATGGCTAAAACTGTGAATAATTTGTACTAAATCAGATGTCGGAACTCGGCGTAATTCATGAGAGGTATTACAGCTCGTTTAGAATACACTTTGTTGTAATTTAGTTTTATAGTTGAGGGTCATAAATAGATTATTTGTTCTCCGTAGTTATGAGTGTTTCTATGCTAATTGATCTGAGTCCTTACTATAATCTCAGTACAACATTATCTTGTAACAGGAATTGTGTAATTAAATTTGGTTTTTTACATTAGTGTGGATATGTTTGTTGAATGTTCTATATTGTTACAATATACATACTTAACAATCCCTTAGACTGCCCAGATAATGCCCAGACTGCCCACTTTCAGAAAGAATAAACCAAACAAAATGTATATAACTAATTGTTAAATTAGAAAATGGTTGGTTAGGAAGAAGCCTATGATGCTGCGCGGTCCAGTAGCCGATGGCAACATTGTACCAGCAGTCCATGGCACGATGACATAGCATCTTGTACATCAATATATCATAGATTTACCCCATTCTACTTGAACAACGCGTTCAAGTAGAATGGTCTGAATCTATATCACAACTATAAACTAATGTGAATATGGAATACTCGCATGTATAAGTGACAATACCTAGTTGTAACTATAATGTAGGTATTTCGGTCTATTTTAACCTATACATACATATTTCTGCAAAAGTTGTAATAAACAGTCAATAAAGCTTTACTCAGTCATAACGGCTACATCATGATCGATTAAAATTAAATGTCAGCTCTGACTATTTATCTATACTATATCTATATTAATATTATAAAGAGGAAAGATTCGTATGTAAGTATGTTTGTAACGAATTGGCTAAAAAAGTACTGGACCGATTTTAAAAATTCTTTCACCATTTGAATGCTACATTATCACTAATTAAAATAGGTTATATTTTATTATGAAGTTCCCACGGGGACGGGAGTTACGCGAGCGAACCCGCGCGCGGGATCCTAGTAAATAATTTACCATCATCCAATCACAAGTCACCATAGGGATACGTATATCAACATAGTGTAATGCTGCTGGTTGACTTAACTCCCACAGTACTTACTTTTAGTTTAACCCCGATCTAGTCTCTGTCCCTCGCCTATTATGTACGTAAGCTGAAATTGCGCCCATCATTATATAACTGTGGCCTTCCATTTGTCGACTCATTTATGTTTAATGTTTGTTCCGCCACTAAGTGTAGGTTAACCTCAACCGTTTTGATGTTGCTTAATGCGAAATATACTATAACTTAATTAAATTTGATACAAGTATAATTGTTTCAACTTTCAGCTATGTACTTGAAAGTCTTGTTACAATACCTATATCAAAGCCACACTTCAATTATTTTTTCAATTTACACAATTTTTTCAGTACTAAAAACTTGATTGACTTCCGTAGTCGGATGCCTGAATGAGCCAAAACTCTATGTCATCTAATATAACTTGTAAAAAAATACCAAGTCTCGAAACTCAGTTCTTTAACAATAAAAAATTGTGGGATCCATGTAATATCAATTCGGTTAATTTATTCAGTCCGTACTTTAGGGACCTTCTGTCTGAAGCTGTTACGTAATTCGCGAGAGAATGATAATTAAAACGTAAACAAATATTTCAAATCACCAATAGTCGTCACTCGAGATTTCAAATTATTTTCTACTCTCATGAATATACATAAAATATATTACAGAATAAGAAGGTTTATACTTATTTTGGGTATATTCTTTGCAAATTGTGTACATATAAAATTGTTGCGTTTTTACGCAATAGACTTTGTCGTAGTTTTCTGTTAGGATCAAGTTTTTTAACATAAAGGGCTTTAGAATTTCCCGCTGAAAAATGAGCTAGAAGTTTAAGGGCAGAATCTGGTATCATAATCCTCTTGCCCTTATCTCATTTTGGTTCAGCGCAGCAAGTCTTCTTTTTCCATTATTCTTTATCTAAAGTCACTTGCTACCGTCATACTCACTATGTCGATATATTTCATTACTTCTAGTTTTTAACTCAAGATGCACATTCTGGTTCATCCTATTTTATAGAATTGGTGGAACCTCTACTTGAATACAATTAATATTGATTTTAAGTTATAAAGTGTTGAGAATTCTAAGCATGTTGGTCGCGTTGGCCCCTGCCCCTGTCGTGAGATCCAGTGCCTGCACTCCGTGCCATCGTCCTCCTTATTTACTTTTAATTATTGTGTGACTTCTAGATTCAGCGGCGTCCTGAGCCGTGGGCCTTACTCCTTAAGGATGCCGACAGACGTGTGTCAATTTTATTTAATTAGAATTAGGCTGAGGACCTATGATCTCGCCATTTGGCCGGTCAATATACCTTCTATATTGTTATTTATTTTAAATTTCTAAAATGCTTGATTAAGACAAATATAGCAAATATTTGATAGAATTAATACTAAGAACTTATTTATTGGCACAAGACTGATTGACTTCCAGAACACCTATATATAAATTTAAACACAATTTAATAGTTAATGTTACCTATTTATAATTAATCATGCATTGTGAATTTTCTGACAAGTACAAGTGTGTGTTTATTTCGTTCATGTCGTCACGTGTATTAATCAAGTGTGGGTACTTAGCTCGTACAGCACGTTGGCAGCAGCCGGCCATTAATTCATCGCCGTGTGCCAATAATGAGATAACTTCGTCGCGGTAAATAAGTTAAGTACTCTTTATTACGTTACTGTTATTAGCTTAAGTCCGCGGAATTACCCGCATTTTGCGGCTGATCTGTCAACGGCCTATCGGTAAAAGAATAAAGGAAGTGAAAGTAAAATAACAATGAGTCCAACTGCGTTTTCACACACACTTGAGTGACCAATCTCTAAACTTAATGTGACAATGTAATTCAATGTTCATCATCATATCAGTCTGTTGTCATCCACTGGTGAACATAGGCCTCCCCCATTGAGTTCCAGTAGGAACGATTGCTAGCGGCCTGCATCCACTGACCCCTGCCATGTTTATGAGGTCGTCGTTTACTCGTGCAGGCGGTCGTCCCACGCTGCGCCTGCTAGTCCGTGGTCTCCACTCGCGAACCTTTCTGCTCCGTCGGCCATCAGTTCTTCGAGCTAAGTGCCGCCCATTGCCATGTTAGCTGTTGAGCTATGTCAACGACCTTCGTTCTCATGCCAATCTCTTTAGTTCAATCCCGCAGGTAAAATGACAAGCACAGCTGTTTCGTTGGCTCGCTGAACGACTTTGAGCTTTCTTTTAAGGCACAGAGTGAGAGACCACGTCTCAGATCCATATGTCATTACGGTTAGCACACAGACAATGTTCATTTGCTAAGTTATGTAGCTAATAATATGTATTTATGTGTGTTTCAAAATGTACACAACAATAAATCAAAACTGACATTCAATGTTTGAAGCAGCTGTAATATGCCGGATATTAGCTAATTGTTTCAACGTTTTACTTATAACATATTCGTGCCAATGGCAATATCTCGTTATCAAAGAGAAAGGTTCAATCCCGTTCCTTTACCTTACTAATTAAAATAATAACCGATGTGTGTGTGTAGTAGTAGAAGAGACAAAGAGTAATCTAGCGTACGCTTTTGACATTGATCTGTAAGAACGCTTTCGTGTCATTCTTGTTCATTTACAAAATTACAAAGTAACTGATTAGTTATTAAACGTGTAATTTGTATGTGTCACTCAACATCATAAAATATACATCTTGTATTATTTTAGGACCAGTACTAGAAGTCATTAAACATAAGAATCATTTTAAATTTACCAAACACACAGCATACTAGTTATGGGTAGACCACTTTATACAAAGAAAAGTTGAAAAAGAACACCTTTTTCAACTTTTATTATTTGTGGAATTTGCAGATTTTTTTTCAGCAATGTTATAACTATACATGAAACTATCTGTTAAAGTAGATAGTTCATAGAACTCATACAATTTAAAAGCACTTTATATAAATCAATTGCCACTCATTAGCCAGTTGGTCCACTAGTATAGTTTATATTTAATAATTGATTTAATATGAAGAGTATAATATTGGGAAATGCACATTTCGTGTAGTGTAGTAATAGAATTGAATCAACCAATATGTACATGTACTAGGCACTGAATATTCTCTTTAGTTGTTCGTATTACACTGCTGGCTAGCAAACTATGAATAGATGCTTGTATCTGTTCGTCCAAGCGATAGTTTCGGTGCCACTCACGATTATCGCAGTTGAAAGTGGAGCAGTGAATAAAGTTTATTGACTCACTGAACATAAGTTACATGTTCATTAATTAAATTGGTGAATACGGCTTAAGTTTCCTTATTAATAATATATAAATCGAGTATACAAGTGTTGTGAATATCATGTTATCACCGGCATGGGCAGGCGGGTTGGTGAAATCATTTTTATGTCGTTACACGTGTACCTATAGGTAAGCAAAGTTTCTCTTTCTACGATTGTCACATATCTAGAGCTTAAGCTAGAGGATTAAGGTCAAATGTGTGTGACATTATACGTCAGAAACAATCGCCGTTTGTGTCTTTATCGTAAAATGACATATTCAACTAAATGCTTCTGAAGTGTGTACTGGTGGTGGTACGGGTGTACTGTTACTCTTCGGTCGAAGGACGGCCTTATGAGTTATGTAGTCAAAACAACTGACTGGCGCTCAGCGTAACTTGCTTTCCGAAGGAAGCACGGAAGGTAGTTCAACAGAAACCCCGGTTACCTGGCTAACCTAACCAGATCTATTTTCTGATTTAATACAAATAGGTATATTTCCGGTGGCACATGCTACTCAAATAAACGCGAAAGTTTGTAAGAATGTATGGATGTATGTTTGTTACCCTTTCACTCAAAAACTACTGGTTTACTTTTCTACTACGGGTTCGGCTGAAAATTTTCACGTCGACAGCTTAAAAGCTGGATTAACTTATAGGCTACAAAACATTACGTTCCGACCCACTGAAGCAGAGTAACGCTGGTAAAACAGCGACTAGTACATGTATATAAATGTAACTTACAATACTTGAGTGAAACAATACAGATAGTACGCGCTCAGCAGCAGCAGCTACATCAATAATGGTGTAATGTATCGATGACGTCACCTGCCACGTGGGCACCACACCACACTTGGCTTAATGTAATAAATCTCTTGAGCCAGCACAACTACTTCAACTGCTGCGTAAATGCAAAGGCCCGGGACAACAAAGAAGAAGAGGCCCCCAGGCCACAAATTAGTTTCCCTCTAAATGTGTAGAAAATTTGAAGTATACAGTAGTATGACATACTCCATACTTCAAATTTTATTCTTTGAAAAGAATAAAATTTGAAATCAAATTTCTTTACTTTAAATTTTAGGTATATTAAAGTAGGTATATACCTACCTACTTTAATATACCTACTTTTCAGGCCGATTTGAATTCTGATATTTTACTGATTGTCTTATTTAAGTGAACAAGGTATAGATGAATAACTGTTATTACTATAATTAAAATATTTTAGAACAATTACATTAATCATGATTCTACAAAGTACTGTATGTGAAGCTACAATACCGAAAAATTTAGGTGTAAAAGAAAAGTTGTAGCGTTTGAAATATTTTAAATCTCTATTTTGTGGGCCCCTCTATTGTTGAGGTCTCTCTATTGTGGAGGCCCTGGGGCAGTTGCCCTGGATCCCCTCCCTTAAATCCGGCCTTGCGTAAATGAATTCAATTTAACTTTCATCTGACAGTTGAAAACTACGAGTATTCAATTCAATTCAAAATTATTAATTTATTTTGTAAAAATTTGTTTGGAATCGTCATATTTTTTTCCCTACCGTGCAGTGCCCACTACTGAGAAACATTCAGTTTTTTTTTTAGTTGTTTTTTAAAAAGACAACTCCCGCACTAGGGAAATAAACCCCTGTGTCGCGGGGGACTTTACAAACATTCGTTTCACGGACACAAAGAACACCCAGACTCAGAACAACTATTTGTGGTTCACACAAATAATTGTCCCGGGTGGGAATCGAACCCAGGACACCAGGTCTCAGAAGCAACTTCCGTAACCACTGAGCCACCGGTGCAGTCAAGTTGAAGTTTCAGATATGAATTCTTTGTGTCAATTCTAAGATTTCTTTCTCTTTCCCGGAACTGGTTGGTTGAGGGACTACCCTCCGTGCCTCGGAAAGCACATGAAGCCGTTAGGTATTCTCTATCACTAATCCAGGCGGTCAGGCGATGTATTATATTTATTACTAGCGACCCGCCCCGGCTTCGCACGGGTACAATACTCATAATTATACTACATAATGTCTTTAAACCTCTAACAAACGGGCGAAATTTGGTCAAAACAAACAGAAACAAATTAATATAGGTACCTACTAAAACTCAGTGAAATAAGTAGGTGGGTATACTTTTATCGTATGAAATACCTACCTATACTCTTCAGGACTAACAATACAACAAACACTAAATAAATAGGTATTCAAGTATCTATCCATCATAGTTACAACGAACACAAAACAAAAAAATTGCCCTATAATTCTTAAGGATCGAGCGCGCATAATCGCATTCGGCCTGCCTCCGTAGCGTAGCGGTAATTGGCTCGCTTTAAATCTCGGAGGTCGTGGGTTTGATCCCCACACCGGACATGAAATCTTTGTGTAAATTCTAAGATTTCTTTCCGGGTCTGGTTGGTTGAGGGACTACCCTCCGTGCCTCGGAAAGCACGTTAAGCCGTTGGTCCCGATTGTTATAACATCATCTATAATAATCGTATATCAAGGAAGGGGCAGCAGCGTTTCCTTGTGTGTTACAACATAATTCTGCGGTCACCAACCCGCCTGCCAAACGTGGTGACTATGGCAATACCCTCCCTCGGGAGGAGGCCCATGTTCAGCAGTGGACGATATACGTGCTGATGATGATGATGACCTACTAAAACTCAGTGAAATAAGTAGGTGGGTATACTTTTATCGTATGAAATACCTATACTCTTCAGGACTAACAATACAACAAACACTAAATAAATAGGTATTCAAGTATCTATCCATCATAGTTACAACGAACACAAAACAAAAAATTTGCCCTATAATTCTTAAGGATCGAGCGCGCATAATCGCATTAGGCCTACCTAAAACACGCGCTGTTATTTTGCGATAACTTCTAAGTTATTCATTTAAAGTATATAGTGTAGGGGTAAAATAATCTGCATGAAATGCTTAAGAATATTAACTCATTTAAAATGATAAGGATAAATACTGAATCCGTCTGATTAGCTTTACAATTACCGCATTAGAAATTATCATTTTTCTAAGATATAATGGATATAGCAAGTTAACCTTGAAAGATAGACATATGCTATCGCAGACTTTTTTGTAGATCTAAAAGAGAAGAATATTTGCCACCATACATTGTTTTGTTATATCTCATAGGGTTTAGGCAGCGTTTTCGTTGAAAGCTCCCAAATGGCTTAACTTTTTCCGACACCTCTGACAAATATCATTATATATTAGTCAAATGTACACATAAACTAAACAAATCATATACGTAAACCTTCCGGAAGAATCGTTCTATCGATTGGTAACATCCGCATGAAAATCGATGTAGTAGTTTTTGAGTTTATCGCGAACAGACAGACAGACGCGGCAGGGGACTTTGTTTATAATATGTAGTGATGTAGTGATAGCGGTAACCGCGGTCCCGCGGCTCCGTGCGGATGTCGGTTACCGCTGCAAAAAGCCTACCCAGGAAAGACACGGTCAGCAAAATGATTCCCAGGTCAATTCACAGACACCGACATAAACATCGACAACGCAGTCATTATCCGCAGGCTGCACAGATTGTCTTTCTGTGGATGTTAAAGTTGTTAATGATGAAAATATAATTAATGATGTAATTAATAGGCATTTTAGGGATTAGGCATATTAGGCATTTTCAAAGCTCTGAAAAGAACTGTTGTTTAGCTCTGAGAAGAACTGTTGATTAGCTCTGAGAAGAACTTTTGCGTAGGTGTAGTTTTAATAACGAACTCTAAAAAAAATCGCACGAAAATTATTAGACTTCGCAACGGGCCGTGCAGCAGAAATCGTAATATTTTAATTTCGCCATAACTTCAAAACCCAACGTCCAATTTTAATCATTCAAAGACCAAATATTATCTACATAAACTGTACTTAGTGATGAAATAATTTATTTTGATAAGGATTAATATCATGAGTAAAATAAACGCGTTTAAAGGTATTCCAAAAAAAAATCAAGATTTCTAAATAAAAAAATGGTCGTTGTGCCTCACTCGACATAGATAGGTATAGTGTGTCGCGGACTTTTTTGTAGATATTTATAAGATCTATAATTAATTAGAACATTTTATGGTTCTATCTTTTATAGTTTAGGCAGCGTACGCAAAATAAGTAACTTTTCTGGTTGATTTTTTACACCTTGTGTCAGAAAAACCCAAATATCTTACGGAACCCTATTTTTTTCGAAAATAAAATTTAGCCTATGTTACTCGTGGATAATGTAGCTTTCGAATGGTGAAAGAATTTTTGAAATCGGTCCAGTACTTTTTGAGCCTATTCATTACAAACATACAAACATACAAAAATAGGTACAAATCTTTCCTCTTTATAATATTAGTATAGATAATTAATATTTTTAACATATTTTTTGTTAGATTACATCAAGGACGTTCTTGGCACATCTATGTTCAGAGAACAGGAATATGAACTTTTACTAGCTTCCCGCGCGCGGTTTCACCCGCGTAGCTCCCGTGCCCATGGGAACTTCGTAATAAAATATAGCCCATAACCTTCCTCGATAAATGGACTATGAATGGACGATGAATGGATTTTTTGAAATCGGACCAGTAGTTCCTGAAATTAGCGCGTTCAAACAAACAAACTCTGCAGCTTTATAATATTAGTACAGATTTCAATCAACGAAATGTTAGTTAGAAGTCAAGATGCTACGTACAAGTACGCACACTGCCACTTTATTTATGGTAGTTAATGAATTGTGCTACCTAATATACCTATATTCCAATAAGTATACACAAATACTATGATAAAAGTAAGAATAGGTAATGGATACAAACTATAATGCCCACGAGGTGTTGTATACGATGTACGATACCTAGTCGTATGTGCACAAATACATAAATATTTACATCGTTTAATCCTGTACGGGTTACTTCCAAATCAGCCTCAGCGGAAATAAACCTGTCAATTGTGATGACGATTCATCCCCCACCCTCTAACACCTCGCCCCAACAACCCCGAGGGATGAACTTTCAGTGTTAAATTGAGCTGTCACGGCAGACCAAGGTGCACTATAATGTGGAACCCATTTCACGTGAGGTAACAACCGTTGAACATAATATTTACATTCATTTTACTCATTGGAGCTCCTACCATTGTTTACTGTACCTGTGAACATTTGTGGCGTAGCGGTATAAGTCTGGTTTTAAGTCTCCGAGATCGTGGGTTCGATCTCCATGCCGGACAAGAAATCTTTGGGTAAATTCCAAGATTTGCTAATTGTTATAACATTATCTACCTATACCAGGAAACGGACAGCAGCGTTTCCTTGTGTGTTACAACATAATACTGCGGTCACCAGCCCGCCTGCAAAGCGTGGTGACTATGGCAAAACCATTCCTCAGGAGGAGGCCGATGTTCAGCAGTGGACGTTAAACGGGTTGATGATGACGATAACTTGTATCTGTACTTACTTAGATACTGTATTTTAGAATGATTTTTGGTCAGCCTCTCGTCGAAAGTCCACTGCTGCACATGGACCTACCCCAAAGGAGGTATTGCACCACGCTTGGCAGGTAGGTTGGTGACCGTAGTATCTGGGGGCACTACAGTACACCCCCAGTTTGAACCAGTACTTTAAGAAAAATTATAACTAATCAAAGTTTGGTAATTTTGTCACTCACTCACTAACTGACTGACTGATCATCAAAATGACTTCTAGCAGACGTAGAAGCTTCAAATTTTGAGTACTTGTAGAGTTAAGTGTAAAACTCATGTGAGTTACATATGAGTATTCATGTGAATAATTATTATACAATTTTATTGTATGTAAACTGTCACTTCGGGTACATTTTTGGGGCTCAAGCCAAAGCTCAGGGCGCATGTTAAATAAATTATGAGTTTTAAATTAAAATACTTAATTTAAAGTTTTACAAACTCTTATAGTTTATCATAGCATAATATATTTTTAAAATCCTAATTTATTGTAGTACCTCGTAAAAAAGGGCCACTGAAAGAGTACTGAAAAACTTTATTCAGAGATTAAATATTATAAAGGATACAACAAAAAAAACTAAACGAAATGAATACGGGTTGGTTTTTGATATTTAAGTACTTCTTAAAAAAGGAAAAGTCTGTTTGATATAAAAACAAATTGAAAATATATCTTAGCCACTCGTTTTCCATATACATAAAAAAAGTGAAACCTCACTCCTATGAACGATATGTTTAAAGGCAAACGCGCGGGTTCAATAGTGTCCAGATAACTTGCGGTGTTCGGTACTTTCCCAACCGCCCCGTATAAAACAGAGGCAAACTTAAGAGCTGGGTCCGCATTAAGTTCAAACTTAGCGCATATTCGCACAGATTAACAGATTAGCCGACTTTATGGCATCACCGTCCGCTTTCTATTGATTTTTTTTTCGCAGCTTAAGTATAAGCAATTAAGTACACGTCGGGCTTAGAGCCGGCACTCTGCGGGCTGTATGAGGGCGAGGGAAAATTGTTTCTCTCCGGCGTATTCGAGGCATTATTATTGTTGCATTTGTGGTAATACATTCAGAAATTTGTGCATGAGAGACGAAATTTAAATGCGTATTGATTACTAGAGTTAATCGCGATTTCTTCTTATATACTTTGTAACCCCGTTTCATCCCTTTAAAAAGTATTTTTTAGAAGAAGCATCTGGTCTTCGAATAGCTACACGGCATACGGTTAGATATTATGACGTAGGTTATAATGTCATAATATCTAACCTTGTGCCGTGTGGTTTCCGGTTGTGTCGCATGGTTTAGAATAGACCACGCGGCACATCGGGTCTTAAGAAACGACTAAGGGACATACTAGGCTAATATGTGGGCAACGGCATCTATCAGCTCAAATATATTCCCAACTTACTGCGACCACCAATCCGCCTACCAAGCGTGGCGATTACGGCAGTAACTCTACACCACCCTGGCAGGCCAAGGGGCGGTTGTGTAAACGGGCAGATTAAATAACTAACTAAACGAACCAACTTTAAGCGCAAGCAGTTCAGTAAGTTGCGACTACCAGCTAGTCAAATATTCAGATTGATTAATAGAAGAAATTTTAAAACCAACCATTCTGAAGGTTTTCAAAATTATTCTGAGGATTTAGGACCTACTTTGATAAACCATCCTTTTAACAAAAAAAAAAAAAACGTAGTATGAAAATTTCACTCATATTATGATTTTTTTGTCATAAAAGATCAGATTCAGATAGACTGATATTTCGTGATAAGCCGCACTCGGCGCTACCGACAGAAGTAGTCAAGTTATGTATTCATACATGTGTATCAGAGATGCCATGTCCGCCATTGTGCTCGCTCTTTGACTAAATTTATTACTCTATAACTATCTAACAGTTCGTGCCCGGCGTTGTCTGCCGACAATCCACAATGATATGGATTTTGTCTTAATTTTCACAATAATCTTATTTCGATAATGTATACAACAAAAAGCAGCGAAATTGATCAACCAATATAATGTGACCACTTGCAATTTGGATGCGGTTTTAATTTCTTTTTATAATAATAATGATTGGTTCATTGCAAAAAATGTCATAGGACAGACGGACGGACTACGCAGTCTGTAGATTTGTATGATTTGCTATTGCCTACCTACTACTGTTAGTTACCTAGTCGGATATTTTATAGAGTAAGAATTATCTGTTAGTTATGGATTTTTTAAATTAATTTATCTTCTTACATTGTAATGTATGTAAATACCTAAGTGCTGAATAAAAATTCATTATTTCATTGTTTCAACCAAGATAAATTAACTTAATTAACGTAATCAAAGTGCTTTAATACTTTAAGTTATGTTAGTACCTACTTGATAAGTTATTTTTGTTTAATATAGTCTAATAATATAATGTGGTATTGATTGAAAACTTTAGGAAAATTGGAAGTTGTTGAAATTTTAGGCGATAAAGTAAGTTTAGAATTCGTAATTTTAGACAGCTTTAACATAAATCTCATTTTCCCAGGAGACTAATAATAATCTGTAAGAAAATATACGTAATTGAAATTTTCAATAAAACTTCAATATCGTCTCACAAGGTTCTATGTTGTAACAAATTCAATTATAATAAAATCTGAAATCAGTCTCCTCCGAGTCTGAATTATGAGAAATTTTTGTGAAAAAAATAATCCAAGTAATGTAGTTTATACCCCAAATGTAAAGATGTCAAGTTACGATTCTACTTGATGTACTGCGGCTCAGGGATGATAAAGATATTACAATAAAGATCCCGGAGTTCCTTATAGCCTTTCTTATTCGGGTATCACCACGTAAGTAGATAGAGAAAGAGTCGTAGGAGGCTAAAATTTGGTCCGGTCGACCTCGGGAGGCGAGGTTCGCGACGCGTTCTATGCTTCAGACCGAATCCCAGCCCGCGCTGGTTGATCTTAATTCATTGTATTATAACTAACAGATGACATAACAACATTGATTAAAGTAATTTTATCAGCCATTGAATGTAGTACTCGCCTGTGCGGTATATTTTCATAAACTCTTATTTTTTAATAAAATGTCATGATATATATTAAAAACGAAATAACTCATTTCAACTATAAATAAATTTAATTTTCTTGGAAAGTTTTAGTAAAAGCAAACATTGTATTTAAACATAAAATTTTAATTGAATCTAAATAATTTAAATAAATATTTTTGAAACACAATAAACAATATTAAATTAAATAGGTATAAGACGACTTAAATTTGCACCGACTTATTAACAAGGTATTAACAAATACCTGTTATAAGTTTACGTGACTTAAAATTGTTTGTATTTATTTAAAATCAAACTTAATTAATATTTCGTGGAAAACAAAACAACACGTAAAAAAAACCTCTTATTTTTATTACACATATAACATTTAAAATAGCAAAATTTTAAATGAAGGTGCGCAAAATGTTATTTTATTGATAAATCCAATTTAATAATTTTAAGTGTTCACTGTTCACGCGCGAACGACAGCCCGAATCGTCGTACATACAAACTTTGCTTGCGAAACAGTAAATTAATGAAGTCCACAACAAATTTATAACATAACTTGACAAAATAATAGTTGGTAAGTTCTCAAGCGGCTATAACACTCGGGTCACTGCTGATCCCACTTTCAATTACGCGCAAACTTTGGGCGCACTTATTAATGTACTCGATTAAAATTTACTGCCGCCTCACATGGACACTTGAGAGTTTAAACATACGATCAGTTAGTGGATCAGTTGTCTGACTTATCCACAGTACGGTGTACATCTTTTACTTTATCGAAGCTAAGAGGAAAATTGTGAGACTGGCTCATTCATATTCATTTATTAAACCACACCACATGTTAAACAAGTTGTTACAAAGATAAAACAGTACAAAATATGCTTTTGAGGACGGCAGCATGGAAGACGAGAAAATAAAAGAAAATTTAATGAGTAAGTAATACAGCAAAATAATGTTTAACAAGAAAGGTTATGAGCAGTTTAATGAGCATACAAAAGTGATGTGAGATCATCAAGAGTGGTATAGTATATGCTCGATTTTACATTACAGTAAGCAAAATATAAAATTCTATCATTATTATTACGTTCTGTATTTGGCTTATAATTAAAATTATAATGTTACATGTATTAATTATGTATCTAATAGTCAGTGCTGGGGCCATTGTTACGGGCTTGTTTTTAATTCTTAGTTTAAATATTTTCGAATAATAACTTCATCGCTGTATTGTTTTCAAACTACCCACAGTTCAGAAAAATGTGTGGGTAGTTTAAAAACAATAGAGCGCGCTAGATGTCTATCGAGTTCTCTGCCGGTGACGACGCGACGCGGACGGCATTCATTGAACGAACAAAACATCCTAATTGTTTTGTTACTTTGTTAAGTTATACAGGGTGTCCGGTAATTAATGGATAACCTTAAAATGGGTAATGGTAAAACTAATGACCATTCAGAAAAAAAATAGAAATAAAAAAAAATACAGTTGGTACCAAAGATATGATTTTTTTAATAATAATCGGTGTTTTTTGTTACCTTATTTCACATTTTTATACACCACGGCCACAAATTAAGGAATTCTATCGGTTTTTTTTTGTTATAGTAATTAACGTTAACTGAGCTGATAGATAGGTAATAAATAGTATGACTACTATTACACGGTTTTTTTTTTAAACAACTTGAATGTTTGTTCTGGGGAAAATTTGTGAAAAATATTCAATTTGACAAAGTTTGAGCAACCGTAACTTAAAAAAAAAGTATCCAGACACAAGTGACCAATTATTTTAAAATATTATGTGCTTCAAGCCAATTTCAAAATGGTATCATTCATTATTGTATCTAATGTAAATTCTGAATTATGGCTATTTGTGTAGAAAAGGTGTGAATTTTGGATAAACATCAAAATTTGCAATATTGGAATATTTATTTACATTGAATGTACCTGACCATTGGAGTTTAATAAAAAACAACATTTGACATTAGTAAAACTGTATTCGTTATTAATTACAATAAATGTTCAAATTGTCTGCCACCCACTCTGATACAGGCTCTACATCTACGAATGAATGCTCTCCTGAGCAGTCGCGTATAGCGTCGATCGCTTATTTTCGATGCGGCTGCCCGGACACGGCTACGTAAATCTTCCAAGGAACGGATCGGCTTTGCGTAAACTTCTTCCTTAAGACAGCCCCAGTAAAAAAAATCAAGTGGATTTAGATCTGGTGAACGTGGGGGCCACAAAATTGGCCCCAGGCGGCCAATCCATCTGTTTGGGTATGTTCTATTTAAGTATGCACGAACAGATACAGCATAATGCGCAGGACAGCCGTCATTTTGCAACCAATATGATTCTCTCTCCACCTCGGGCACCTCTTGCAATAAGTTTGGAAGATCATTTTCAAGGAATTCTAAATAACTTTGGCCAGTTAGGTTCCCCGGTAATTCAAATGGGCCTATTATTTTTCCGTTTAATATTCCAGTCCAATAATTTATTTTAAATTGGTACTGTGACCTGTCTTCACGCATAGCACGAGGGTTCGTTAGTTGCCAGCTATGGAGATTGTGTAAATTCATGTAGCCATCTCTTTTCAATGTTGATTCATCACTCCATAGAATTTTATTAAAAAACTGCGGGTCTGCTTCCATCTTCCCCAGCATTTTTCGGCAGAAACGCAATCTTGCATTATAATCTCTTGGTTGAAGGGTCTGCACGCGCGTAACGTGGAACGGGTGAAATTTGTTCTTTTTTAAGATATCATGCACAGTCGATTTCCCTATACCCGTGCGTCGAGCTATTGATCGCGTAGAAATTGAAGGATCTTGCGCAATTTCCTCAAGTACCACGTCTTCTACATCAGCACGAGCGCTTCTTCCACCACTAGTACCACCAACACCAGTACCAGGGATTCTTCCTTCTGAGTAACAACCGTGGACTCTTATAAATACGCGGTAATCTGGATGACGCGCATTAGGGTATCTTTCCCTATAAAGAGCTGCGGCTGCGTTTCCATTGCCTCTGCATTCCCCATAAATAAAATGCATGTTTGCATATTCTTGTGGCGTATACTCAACACGTGGCATGTTGATTCACAAAATAAACAATCCAGTTACAAGCCAAGTCGTCGCAAATATCACCACACAAAACAAGTCCAAATCGGTAAACAAAACGAATAGTCCAGTAAAATAGCCAGGTCGTCGTTTTAACACTGATTCACAGTAACTAGCAACAATTGCAACCGGAAACGAAATAAACACATGCGAAGTCGAGCAAGTCGAGTGACGCACTAAGTCTAAGTCCCTGTTCCTGTAAGTTCTGTTAGTCCCCTACCGGTTTTTTTACATTTACTATCTCGCTCGCACTCATCCAACTCATATCCTCTTTGTCTAACATGAACAAAAGACGGGTGGTGTAGGGTGCGCGCAGGTAGCTAGTATGGCGGTCACACGACTTACACACACGACATTTATTGCAAAGCCAATTTGTATTTGTTAAAATATTTCTGGTTTTAAAGAGACTTTATTTAATTATTACTATTCATTACTTACGTCTATTAATGTTTTTATTAACCCCGAATGGTCAGGTACATTCAATGTAAATAAATGTTCCAATATTGCAAATTTTGTTGTTTATCCAAAATTCACACATTTTCTACACTAATAGCAATAATTCAGAATTTACATTAGATACAATAATGAATGATACCATTTTGAAATTGGCTTGAAGCACATAATATTTTAAAATAATTGGTCACTTGTGTCTGGATACTTTTTTTTTAAGTTACGGTTGCTCAAACTTTGTCAAATTGAATATTTTTCACAAATTTTCCCCAGAACAAACATTCAAATTGTTTAAAAAAAAAACCGTGTAATAAAAGTCATACTATTTATTGCCTATCTATCAGCTTAGTTAACGTAAATTACTATAACAAAAAAAAACCGGCCAAGTGCGAGTCGGACTCTCGCACGAAGGGTTCCGTACAAGTGCGTACCTATTTTTGATATTAAGAATACAACAAGTAACATAGTATGAAAGTTCTTGTAGTTCGTTGTAACTTCGATCGATCTTGAATGAATGAAAGGTAAACTGCGGTTTACGGTATATGACGTATTAAAAAAAAACTACTTACTTGATCTCGTTCAAACCAATTTTCGGTGGAAGTTTTTATGGTTATGTACATCATATATTTTTTTTAGTTTTATCATTCTCTTATTTTAGAAGTTACAGGGGGGGGGACACACATTTTACCACTTTGGAAGTGTCTCTCGCGAAAACTATTCAGTTTAGAAAAAAATGATATACGAAACCTCAATATTATTTTTGAAGACCTATCCATAGATACCCCACACGTACGGGTTCGATGAAAATTTTTTTTTGAGTTTCAGTTCTAAGTATGGGGAACCCCAAATTTTTTTCTATTTTTGTGTGAAAATCATAATGCGGTTCATAATATACATCTACTTGCCAAGTTTCAACATTATAGTTCTTATAGTTTCGGAAAAAAGTGGCTGTGACATACGGACGGACAGACAGACAGACAGACAGACAGTCAGACAGACAGACAGACAGACAGACAGACAGACAGACATGACGAATCTATAAGGGTTCCGTTTTTTGCCATTTGGCTACGGAACCCTATAAAACGGATAGAATTCCTTAATTTGTGGCCGTGGTGTATAAAAATGTGAAATATGGTAACAAAAAACACCGATTATTATTAAAAAAATAATATCTTTGGTACCAACTGTATTTTTTTTTATTTGTATTTTTTTTCTGAATGGCCATTAGTTTTACCATGACCCATTTTAAGGTTATCCATTAATTACCGGACACCCTGTATATTAATAATCGTCTATTTTTAATGCCTACTGTGAAAACCTTGTGTCAGGATTAGGAAAGTGCTGTGCAGTGTTAAGTTATGTATGTGGGTATGTGGTGTGGGACACGATCTTACCCGTGAGACCACGAGTATCTACCGACGAAAAGTCGCGCAGTATACCTAGGTTCGACACACGACTTAGATCGACCCTAGCGATAGGTGAATAGGATAGGATAGGTGGGTAGGGGTAGGGTCAAATCAAATCAAATCAAATCATTTATTCGCTTAAATATGTGTTCACAGGGTTCTTACAAAAAATACAGTCCATTTCATATTAGCCTTAGGGTAGGGGTAGGGTAGGGGCCTACCCCTACCCTACCCCTACCCTACCCCTACCCTACCCCTACCCTACCCCTACCCTACCCCTACCCTACCCCTACCCTACCCCTACCCTACCCCTACCCTACCCCTACCCTACCCCTACCCTACCCCTACCCTACCCCTACCCTACCCCTACCCTACCCCTACCCTACCCCTACCCTACCCCTACCCTACCCCTACCCTACCCCTACCCTACCCCTACCCTACCCCTACCCTACCCCTACCCTACCCCTACCCTACCCCTACCCTACCCCTACCCTACCCCTACCCTACCCCTACCCTACCCCTACCCTACCCCTACCCTACCCCTACCCTACCCCTACCCTACCCCTACCCTACCCCTACCCTACCCCTACCCTACCCCTACCCTACCCCTACCCTACCCCTACCCTACCCCTACCCTACCCCTACCCTACCCCTACCCTACCCCTACCCTACCCCTACCCTACCCCTACCCTACCCCTACCCTACCCCTACCCTACCCCTACCCTACCCCTACCCTACCCCTACCCTACCCCTACCCTACCCCTACCCTACCCCTACCCTACCCCTACCCTACCCCTACCCTACCCCTACCCTACCCCTACCCTACCCCTACCCTACCCCTACCCTACCCCTACCCTACCCCTACCCTACCCCTACCCTACCCCTACCCTACCCCTACCCTACCCCTACCCTACCCCTACCCTACCCCTACCCTACCCCTACCCTACCCCTACCCTACCCCTACCCTACCCCTACCCTACCCCTACCCTACCCCTACCCTACCCCTACCCTACCCCTACCCTACCCCTACCCTACCCCTACCCTACCCCTACCCTACCCCTACCCTACCCCTACCCTACCCCTACCCTACCCCTACCCTACCCCTACCCTACCCCTACCCTACCCCTACCCTACCCCTACCCTACCCCTACCCTACCCCTACCCTACCCCTACCCTACCCCTACCCTACCCCTACCCTACCCCTACCCTACCCCTACCCTACCCCTACCCTACCCCTACCCTACCCCTACCCTACCCCTACCCTACCCCTACCCTACCCCTACCCTACCCCTACCCTACCCCTACCCTACCCCTACCCTACCCCTACCCTACCCCTACCCTACCCCTACCCTACCCCTACCCTACCCCTACCCTACCCCTACCCTACCCCTACCCTACCCCTACCCTACCCCTACCCTACCCCTACCCTACCCCTACCCTACCCCTACCCTACCCCTACCCTACCCCTACCCTACCCCTACCCTACCCCTACCCTACCCCTACCCTACCCCTACCCTACCCCTACCCTACCCCTACCCTACCCCTACCCTACCCCTACCCTACCCCTACCCTACCCCTACCCTACCCCTACCCTACCCCTACCCTACCCCTACCCTACCCCTACCCTACCCCTACCCTACCCCTACCCTACCCCTACCCTACCCCTACCCTACCCCTACCCTACCCCTACCCTACCCCTACCCTACCCCTACCCTACCCCTACCCTACCCCTACCCTACCCCTACCCTACCCCTACCCTACCCCTACCCTACCCCTACCCTACCCCTACCCTACCCCTACCCTACCCCTACCCTACCCCTACCCTACCCCTACCCTACCCCTACCCTACCCCTACCCTACCCCTACCCTACCCCTACCCTACCCCTACCCTACCCCTACCCTACCCCTACCCTACCCCTACCCTACCCCTACCCTACCCCTACCCTACCCCTACCCTACCCCTACCCTACCCCTACCCTACCCCTACCCTACCCCTACCCTACCCCTACCCTACCCCTACCCTACCCCTACCCTACCCCTACCCTACCCCTACCCTACCCCTACCCTACCCCTACCCTACCCCTACCCTACCCCTACCCTACCCCTACCCTACCCCTACCCTACCCCTACCCTACCCCTACCCTACCCCTACCCTACCCCTACCCTACCCCTACCCTACCCCTACCCTACCCCTACCCTACCCCTACCCTACCCCTACCCTACCCCTACCCTACCCCTACCCTACCCCTACCCTACCCCTACCCTACCCCTACCCTACCCCTACCCTACCCCTACCCTACCCCTACCCTACCCCTACCCTACCCCTACCCTACCCCTACCCTACCCCTACCCTACCCCTACCCTACCCCTACCCTACCCCTACCCTACCCCTACCCTACCCCTACCCTACCCCTACCCTACCCCTACCCTACCCCTACCCTACCCCTACCCTACCCCTACCCTACCCCTACCCTACCCCTACCCTACCCCTACCCTACCCCTACCCTACCCCTACCCTACCCCTACCCTACCCCTACCCTACCCCTACCCTACCCCTACCCTACCCCTACCCTACCCCTACCCTACCCCTACCCTACCCCTACCCTACCCCTACCCTACCCCTACCCTACCCCTACCCTACCCCTACCCTACCCCTACCCTACCCCTACCCTACCCCTACCCTACCCCTACCCTACCCCTACCCTACCCCTACCCTACCCCTACCCTACCCCTACCCTAGGGTACCCTAGGGTAGGGTAGGGCAGGGGTAGGGTATAAAAGTCCACCCGTGCGAAGCCGGGGCGGGCCGCTAGTAATATTATAAAAAAAAACCGGCCAAGTGCGAGTCGGACTCTCGCACGAAGGGTTCCGTACCTACTAGTTGCAAGTGCCTACCTATTTTTGATATCAAGAATACAACAAGTAACATAGTATAAACGTTCTTGTAGCTCGTTGTAACTCTGATCGATGTTAATAATAGTTGATTGAATGAAAGGTAAATTGCGGTTTACGGTTTATGACGTATTAAAAAAAAACTACTTACTTGATCTCGTTCAAACCAATTTTCGGTGGAAGTTTGCATGGTTATGTACATCATATATTTTTTTTAGATTTATCATTCTCTTATTTTAGAAGATACAGGGGGGGGGCACACATTTTACCACTTTGGAAGTGTCTCTCGCGCAAACTATTAAGATTAGAAAAAAATGACATTAGAAACCTCAACATCATTTTTGAAGACCTATTCATAAATACCCCACACGTATGGGTTCGATGAAAAAAAAAATTCTGAGTTTCAGTTCTATGTATGGGGAACCCCAAAATTTATTGTTTTTTTTTTATTTTTGTGTGAAAATCTTAATGCGGTTCACAAAATACATCTACTAAGCAAGTTTCACCATTATAGTTCATATAGTTTCGGAAAAAAGTGGCTGTGACATACGGACGGACAGACAGACAGACAGACAGACAGACAGACAGACATGACGAATCTATAAGGGTTCCGTTTTTTGCCATTTGGCTACGGAACCCTAATTAACGTGTGCAGGGAATCTGAGAGAGTTTTATGTGAATAACTATACTAATGTAAAAATCAACGTGTGCAGAGAATCTACAAACTAATTAAAATACTTTACATGTCGTTTCTTTGTCTTTTCAGGGCATCACATTTGTTTAATTTTATCGGTTCCTAATAAATCCGGACGAAAATGTCAAATAAAAAAATATCGATATGGTGACTATAATATGTTTTAAGCTTACTTATAAGAAGGTATCAATTTATGACAAAGTGGATAACTGCTGAATTAACAGACTTTGTTTATTTAATTTCAAATGTTTCAAGCACGCCAAGGAAAATACTTACATGAGGTATCATAGAAAATAAAATTATAGTTATATTATTTTGTGTCGTCAGGCAGAATTAAGTTAAACAAAACTTCGACAACTGCGTAACCTCAGACGGTCCGTACAATTTTTGGCCGACCCTATAATGGAATGTAATTTTAAAATAAATGCAGGCATAGGCATAAGAAGGGCGTAGTATATATGAGCGTAGGCATACAAGTGTAATTCAACACCGTGACGCGGGTAAAACCGCGTGGGGCAGCTAGTAGTCCTATTTATATATTGAGTGTGGGAGACTAACAACTTTCGGCTTTAAGTAATTGCTTGTTTTTTGACACAAAGAACCCTACCCCTACCCTATAAATCGAACCCAGTACTCCAGGTCACAGAAGTCACTACCGTAACCATTGAGCTAGCGGTGCAGTCAGATTTAGAGCCTATTTAGTCATCCGATACAGTCGCGGCGTGGAGTAGTGGGAGCCGTAAGTAGTGTTTAGTACAGCATTTCCGCCGCAGGTGCTGATTTAGATCTGACACACCTTTACCTAGTGCTGTTAGTGACGCCATAAGGTAGGTAAACTCCGCATTGGACAATGTAAAAGCACGATCGGTTTCTAGACTACTTACGGATTCTTTTATGTAATGTTTGAAGCGGCGGTAGCCCAATGGCTAGGGCGTCGGACTTGTGATCTTGTGGTCGCCGTGCCGGTTCGATCCCCACCCATTAAACTGCTGACGTAAAACCGACTCGAAACACAAACTTAGAACGAGGAATTGACAAGAACTACTACAAGAAAACTTTGCTAGTAAATGTCAAATAAAATGTATCTGTAGTTGTCGGTGCCATCATTGACGTTCGGACGGGCATCGGGGGTTTTTGTGGGTGAACTGTCTTTCAGTATGACTAGGATTGCATCGCCATGAAGAGTGAAACCCATCATTGTGGCGGTTGGGTTGCATATTTGCCTATTTTAGTACATAAATAAATATCTAACAAATCGCTCGGATTAATTTTTCGCAGAAACCAAAAATATGATTGGTGTTAGTTTTAGTGTAGGGATATTTGTCAAAAGCAGAAAAATAAAATGTTTCTCTATAATATAAGTATACATAGTACATCGATTCAATACTGGTATAATATGTAGTGCGCTGGCTCGCCGCCAGGGGCGCTGCCAACTGTGCTTTTTACCTCGTCGATTAGTTACTCGGCGCGTGTACAAAAACGATTCGCTTTCTGTCGAGTGACGTCAGCGTCGCCGCGTCTACTCACGACACCCATTATTATCTGCAACTGAAATAACCTTGCATTACTGCAGTACTAACTAATTAAATGTGTCATTTTTAAATGGAGGTGATTATGTCGGAGGCTTGGCGTAGTGACGTAAGTCTCGGAGAGTTTGATTCCCACATGAATTTGTGTAAAATGTAAGATATCTTTCCGAAAGCACATTAAGCCGTTTGGCCCGATTGTTATAGTAGGTTTATATAACAATCGTATACTAGGGAACATGCAGCAGGATTTCCCTGTGCGTAACGACATAATACTGCGGTCACCAACCCGCCTGCCAAGCGTAGTGATTACGGCCAAACTCTCGTTCGGGAGGAGGTTATATAGGTATGTTCAGTAGTGGACGTTATACATATTGCTGTCGGATTAAATTTCCTAGGCTTTGAGGAGCAACTTACACTGCTGGTAATGACATAAAGTGACTCTGGTCCCATCAACCCTTGGGCAGACCCATCTTAAAGGGCTCTGATATTGTATTGACGAGTAGAAATTGGGGACGTAATTTTTCTGATGTGACAATATATTTCAGAACTTACTGTAAGATAATAAACTCACCATCATCATCATCAACAGCCCGTTGACGTCCACTGCTGAACATGGGCCTCCTTTTAACAGACCTTGGCAAGCCAGGATCGTAGAGGGATATTGCCATAATCACCACGCTTGTCAGACGGATTGGTGATCGCAGTTAGATGCAAATGTTGAGCTAATAGATGCTGCTGCCCATCCATCAGCCATATGTCCCATAGTCGCCTTTTACGACACCCATGGGAAGACATGGGGTGGTCTATTCTAAGCCGGAAACCACACGGCATAATAAACTCATACATAGTATAAATCTAGTTTTAATTTATTTTTCCACTACTAGCAACAACAATCTGGCCTGTCTCCTACTGACTTTGGATTTACGTGGTTGTAACGTCTATAGGTCAGAAAGAGATAGTTATTACTCCGCATTTCTGAAAGCCATTACTTAAACCACCGGACTCGTGCACGACATAATACACAGCAAGACAGCCCACTACTATTACCAAATCAAACTACTCGTCGTTTAAGTGAAATTGAACTTTATCACGTTGCAATAACGTTGAATCTAATCGTTGGACGAATCGTGGCAAACTGTTAATCCGCGACTACGGACTAACTGCTTAATTATGCGGTCGCTTCCCGGGTTATGTTTTTATTTTGGGGGCTTTAGCATTATAAATTCTTTGGAATATTCTCTTAATGCTGGTTTATCTAGCGTCGTTCGTTACTCAGGGCCCTATTGTTTCGGCAGTTGAATAAAACAGACTTGAAGATTATAGCAAGGGAATCTTTTTTTTGTTGTTTTTCTTCAAAGAGGTAATAGTTATTTGCTCCCTATATACATTGAAGTGAGGACATGGTGTACTATCTCACCATATCCCGTAGTTAAACGACCCCGCTAACTTTCACTTATTCTGTCTCTACTCTCTGCGGTCCTTTCATTCACGTGAATTAAACAAATTCTACTACTGTTTAAGATTCTTTTTTATTTCTCATAGAAAATCATAGAGTAACATAGAAAAAAAGACGTTTTGCTTTTAACATATACGTTTGTAATTGATAGCACGATAGTGTGGTTAATCAAAGTAACTTTATGAAACTGTGCTCTAAAAATAAGGCACTCACATTTACAGAATAACACTCGTAGTTATTATATACGTATATTTTGTCAAGTACAATGTATTATACCTTTATTATATTTCATTTTAAGGCTATATAAGATATAGTATTAAAATTAAGTAACTTCAAACCACAGAAAAGTAAAAACAACAAGAATGTTAAATACACAAGACAACTCTTTTTTAACTCTACTCTGCACGAGTCCTTGTGTTGTGACACACATTCACGGACACAAAGCAAATCCACACTCAAAACAACTATTTTAGTTTATACTAATGGTTTTTCATGGATGAGAATCAATCCAGAACGCTAGGTCTCCGACACAACTACCCATTACCTGAACTGTATCTATAATAAGTATGTTTCAAAATGTAAAAACTAAAACAAATTTAAAAGATACACGCCATATAACAGTAGTTCTTAAAATATGTATGCCATATGATCACATAACGTCAACCCGCCACTTCACACATCGGAGTATGTATTTGAACGTCACAATTCATATTTACGTACAAAACTTGTCCGGTCACAACTAAGTTTCAACCTCACACGTGAAAGAATACGTAAGTGTTGCAGCATGTCTGGAGCTCAGAAGCATAATGTCGGATGTGCCATTATACGTCAGAAACATTCGTCGTATGTGCCTTCATCGTCTACTGGCACTTACGACCAAATGCTTCTAAAGTATAATAACACATCCGTCCTTGTGCTTCTGAGGTGCTGCTAGGTATATCTGTCGCACATTTCCATCGGAACGGCGTTAGTTTGGTAACGGGTTGGAATCTGCATTTCCTCAGCTAGTTAAGTCAGCACCAAAGTGGATGAAGGCCGATAAATCATGTAGGTAAATGGTCGGTTTTTCTCCAGCGCCTGGCGAGTAGCCAAGTCCACAACCTCATAGACCGAGAGCCCGGGATAGTATAGTTACTCTTTAAGTCAACGGTTGATAGTGTTCTCTTAAGAATAAGTTCATTTGGTTAAAAATATAATATTGTAGATAAGTATTTTTACATTTTATAATTTTCCGCGTAATGTTTTTTTTTCATAAGGACTTTTCCTCGCAATAACAAACACAATAAAAAGAATTAGCGAAATCGGTCCAGGCGTTCACGCTTGATGCCGTGACCAAGGAAATGGATTATTTTATTCATCATATTATGGATTCATTTTTAAGCGATTAATATATTATTAAACAACAACGTAACCTATTTCGTAATATTATAAAAATTAATAAATAATAAATAATTTTATTAAACCTAATAGCAACATGATCTTTTGGGCCATTTTACATACTTTTTTTATTAAGTACCATTATGAAATCAAGAAACTACCTACTAGGATTCTTTTTAAGTTTTGCGCAAGGTATTAGAAATTAATTTAAATAACTTGAGAAATATAACATCTATTACATAGTGTCATTACATAAAAATATTGTTTATGACTTTAATTTCCAAATGAGAATTTACAATAATATGTATAATCAGTATTGGCCAAGTATGAGGAATCTTTTTGTAAACTGTCGCTTGGTCTTTCACTCGTCTTCGATTCGGATGTTATTTTCTTATTTTAAATTTGTTTTTAAATTGCAGTAGTTAGTAGTGTTGCTATAAAAATAAAGAATGCTTGTAATGTATGGTGTACTGTTGTTACTAGTGTTTTGGAATTAAGACATATTATAAGGTATAAAATTATACGTCGCACATATTTTACGTGTAAAATACAGTTAATTTATCAGGTTAAAAGTTTATAAACGTAGTGCAGCGATGATAAAGATACGACAAAAGATAAAAGCATTAATAAGAAGCCTGGTTTAGCTTGGACGTATAAGGCACAGAACAGACAAATATTATGTCGAAAATTGTAAATGAGACATGCAACAGAAACTATTGGATAGTTAATTAAAAATCTTAAAGCTAGAGAAATTTAACGATATGTATTTAGCACTAACATAGGTATTTACTTGTACTTATCAATGATACACAATTAAATAATATTAATATAATTAAATACAAAATATGGCAACTAAAATCTATTGCGGATTATCTAATCATCTATCTGTCAGTCTAGTATCACGTCATAGGTATAGTAATAACAATAATTAATTCTATTATCTTGTTCGAAAGTACTTAAAGTTTCTCGCTCGTTGACCCACACTGGTCACTAGGATGCACACTAAACCCTTGTCCTTTTTTAATTTTGTACCAAATTAAATGAATTTATTTTATTCGGCTAAAGACAGTCGCCATTAATTCTACTAATCCTCCGAATACTTTTGCGACAGAAAGTAATTTTAATTAAAAAAGCTTGGTGGTCGGCGTTGTGGCTTACTATCTGTTAATTTCCAGACTTGGCCTCGAACGGAAACCTTCCTGCGTCTATATCAGGTAAGGCTAGATTACCGGCTTTGGCAAATGCTGTGGCAGATTCGCCATTCTTTATGTAGTGAACAAATCTTTTCTATAGTGCAGTTTAAACCAACGGGTTCGAAAAATCCTTCAGTACGTGGTTCAATTTATGTTGTTGCAATTCCTCTTTTATTCTCCTATTTAGATTTTAAGCCGAATATAAAATAGTTAAGATAATAAATTAGGTAGTTATTCATTTTAAAAGTGTAAGGAGTCAGTAAAGTAAGTAGGTAAGTTATTTTTTAGAAATATCTTTTATTAAAGTAACACTTACAGATACATTTAGTGTTATGTTTATATTAGAATTGCTTTTGCGTTTCTTAGCAGAATTCTAAAAATGTATGACGAATTTTCAAGTACAAGTGACCTTTTTAGTCAAATAAAAAGAAGTATAATGTCCATTGCTAAAAATGGGGCTCACTCAAAAGGGGTGTTATTATAATCAACAGATTTCGCAGTCGGATTGGTGATCGCAATATTATGTGCAGCGTGAATGCTTCTGCCCGTCACAGGGTAAAAGATTGCCATAAATGTTGTTACGGCAATCAAAACCAACGGCTTAAACCAACCAGACCCAGAAATAAATCTTTGATTTTGCATCGTGGATTAAGGCGATTGATTTTACCACATTCGTGGTCTTTAACTATTAAATTCCAGAATTAGAAATCTGAATCCGGCATTGTAAGCTGCGCAGCGCTTTGTTTTCTTTCATAATGTAGTGTCTATTATTTTATTCTCTGTGAATGAAATGACTCTTAATACTCAAAGATATTCTCTTTGTACTGAAAATCAAAAATGCGGTACGATTATGCGGTGTTAGTTTTAGTTCTTTTATATTAATCGCAGAATACACTATACAAAACATTTCTACTGGACATGTATTATTATATAAAATGACACCCTTTTAAGATATTTACTTGAACTGAAAATTAAAATGAATATATATGTTCTAGGTCAAACGATCCACCTGGGTATGACCACCTGTCAGAAAGAGGTCAATCGTCGAATCTCTGCCTCGGTTGGGATGCGTTTGGGAAGTTTTGGGAGATCTTCTCTCTCTTCAACCAATGTGTGTTATCAATGAAGACATATGGATTCGAGACGTAGTTTCAGACTGTGCGCCTCATAAAAAAACTATAAGTCGCTCAGCAAGCTATGGAAAGACATTTCCCTACATGATCGAATCAGAAATGAAGAGATTCGCAGGAAAACGAAGGTCACTGACATAGCTCAACGGATTAGGAACCTGAAATGGCAATGGGCAGTATACATAGCTCGAAGAACTGGCGGCCGATGAAGCAGTAAGGTTCTCAAGTGGAGACTACAATCTGGCAAGCGCAGCGTGGGAAGAACTGCATCATGGACCGACGACCTCATGAAGGTTGCAGGGTGTCAGTGGATGCAGGCCGCTAGCAAACGTTCACGCTGGAAATCGATGAGGGAGGCCTATGTTCATGACTGTAAATTAATTTGCTCTGGTCATATTGTCGTCGCTCCTCGATATCTTTGCAGCATTAATCAACAGACATAGTGCGAGATTAGCGGCAGATAATACCGGACAAATAGATTAACCTACACAATCAGTGTGCAGAGCTATCCGGCAATTGAACCGGCTTAGCATGGAGGCGATCTAATATAATCTATGTTTAAGCAACGACGGGTATATAAATAATTCTAGTGCAGGCCAGTGAGACGTTACGTAGATGTAACATGGTAGTAGTTACAGAGTTACTATTTTTAATTAGCTTCGAGACAAAACGCGCAAGTGCCGAGAGAAATTAAACCTTTCAGTCGTGTAAAATGGTGTTTAGTCTACTGAAGTTTAGTGCAAACTGATCGCCAAGTCGGAATTTTGTTAACTTATCAATATAATGGTGTAGCATTATTATAACACTTGTAATAAAATAAAAAGAATAATTAAGGATGTTAATATCTATCTTTATTATAAACAATTTCTTTTTTAATTTACAATGTGTTTTTTTATAGTTTCTTTATATGGAAGATCTTATGTTATGTGTATAAAAATCAAAATTATAGTAGTAGGTTTTTTTTCTCGTGGATAGAATGGAAAAGATTTCAACTTTAAGTACGTATACCTACGTAGGTAGCACAGACAAGCTCCGTCCGTAAAATCTCGGAGGAGATCTTTTTTTATGTAAATTCTAAGATTTCTTTCCGGGTCTGGTTGGTTGTGGGACTACCTTCCGTGCCTCGGAAAGCACGTTAAGCCGTAGGTCCCGATTGCTATAACATCATCTATAGCAAGCGAACCAGGGAACGGGTAGCAGCGGTTCCCCTGTGTATTACAACATAACACACCAGGCGTGCTGACTATGGCAAAAACCCTCCCTGGGGAGAAGACCCATATTCAGCAGTGGACGTTATACGGGCTGGATGATGATGACATACGTAGGTATACTAAAATAACTTTAAGCTCGCCATACACAATCGCTAAACGGCGAGACGTACTCGCAAAGGTACTTTTTAGCCAGCTACTTAATTAAAGTTACATACATCATGGTTACATAATGGTAACTGGTAAAGTAGCATCTTTGCTCAAACTGGCTATATTCATTTACTCACAACATTTTACATTAATTAAGAAATACATTATACATACTGCTAAAAGTACAGATAATTTAAATTAAAACTTACTTGCAAAATACTACAAACCGTATTAATATAAGGTACTAGCTTCCCGCGCGCGGTTTTATACGTTTATGTCCCGTTCCCGTGGGAACTTAAATTAAATTTAGTAAGTAGCTTTCTAATAAGAAGATGAATTAAAACAACTGTCCAAATTTCACGTTTCTAACATTAGCGGTTACGGCTGTGCGTGCGTCCACGTGTCTTCTCCTTTTATATTTTGCCGCCTTACTGGGACCACTTGTTAAGTAGTCCCAGTACCTAAGGCGGCATTCAGACCGCAGCTTTACACTAGTGTGACCCCGCGGGCGCACGTGCACGGCGTTTATCTATTGTTTGTCGATCCCGTGAGTTAGCAGTATTGGCGCGGATCAGATCGTCTGTTTGTTCAGCAAACAATAATGTAACAGCAGATTTAGACGCGCTGCCATTCCGCCGAGTGTTTACCTCGTGTGCTTGATGCGTGTGGGATTGATACTGGTAATAGGAAGCCTTATAGTAATTAGAGAAACCAGTTATAATCACTGCCATTAATAATTTGTTTTGACTTAATTATTAATGTACAAGTTTATCTCTTTGGCCTTTATATAGTTATCAGATTGTTGTAAAGACACACATAATGCTATTTTAAGAAGGTGATTACCTTTACTACTTAGTTTAAAACCAACTCGCTTTCCGCTGTCTATCTAGATCATAAAAACTACGCAACGGATTTTTGTCAATAGATAGAGTGATTAAAGAAGATGGTTTGTATGTATAATACTTCGTGCAAAACCGGGGCGGGTCGCTAGTTAATAATAATATGATTTTAACAGGTTCACTTGCATAACATTACGGGAAATGACAAGAATAAAAAGAAATGTTAAGTCCTCCCACAGTAAAGTACCAAAACTATTTACATTCTACTACAACTAGTTTACTTCCATAAGTCAAATTAATTGATATTAACTTTTTAAGCTAAGTTGTTAATTATTAAAAGTGTGACAGTTGTAAAACAATGTATCAAACTAAAAATTTTACTCAAAAATATAGTTCACACTTTAATTGGTTGTCAGATTCATATCTCTGAGTGATGTCTCGAACAAACTTTAAGTTTTATCAAATATGATTGCACTTCGTTACAAGTTTGAATGATACAAACAATCAGTTATTACTTCAGTTGTTAGCTACTTATAACTCAGTGAACTTGGTTTGGTGCTGAAACTAAAGGTCATTCAGCACCGACTTCACTGATGAATGTAATTCTTATTGACTATAGTATTCCGTACTTGCACCCGCATGGTTCCCGTTAGAGGAGGAACTTTATCACAAGAATAAGGCCTTTGTATAATGTGCTTACTTCTGGAGCACGAAGTTTTGCTGTAAGAAGTCTTTTAAAGCGATCTTTAACATGTCCATTAGGGCTGAAACTGCGTTAAGCGGGCGCCCGTGACGGGCAACCGTCGCGTGTCAACGCGCGTGGCCACGCGGGCGGGCTCTGTGGGTACGCGACGGTCCCCGTCGCGGGGACCTGTCGCAGAGACCGATTTACGCAGTGTCGCTAGTTCAATTTTACCGGTGTGCTTGTATAGTCGTGTCGATGGAGAACTTAATATATTATTACGTAGCAAAATGACGACTAGCAAAAAAAAAACGACAGCCAGTAAGCCCGTTTATTGAATCTAGGTTGTTGTGCGGGGAATTTGTTGTAAAGTTCAGTAAATTAAGAGAAAATGATGACTCATTTCACAAATATTTTAAAGTTTAGGTATAGGTTTACGACGAATTATTTTCGAAACTGGAACCATATTTGAAGATCAAAAATGTTAAAGTAAAAGCTGTATCAGTCATATGACCAATGGAAAGACTTGCATTGCGGTAAGTAAAAAAATAATTTGTTTTTCATCATCTTTATTTTTGCTTATACTAATTAACATTATTTCTTTGCTCATTAATCACAGGTTTTTGCTCTTATATAAATCACTGTTGTAATCACAGTTTTTGCGTGTAGGTACATTATTTACAAGCTGGTTTCCATCCTGATTGCACTTTTGTAACTGAAACAATAAAAAAATTACAGGTACTTGACAAGTGGCCATATTTTCGTGGACCTACATCTGGCGTATCAGGCAGGAATAACCACAATCAGAAATATAGTGAAAGAAGTCTGTCAAATTATAAATGAAAGATTGAAGGAAGACTGCATGCCGTTGTTTTCCCGTGCGCGATGGGAAGAGATAGCGGATGGTTTTCTGACGCAAGCTAATTTTCCCAACTGTATCGGTGCAATATACGGGAAACATATACGTATTATAAGGCCTCTTCACAGCGGTTCACTTAACTACAATTATAAGCATTATTCTGCCGTGGCATAACTAAAATGCCGTTATCCGACATCTGGTCGATTTTTAACTTTTAATGCTATTATAACGAGAAAAGAAAAATCTACCGATCTGTATTTTCGAATTTTCAATACCTTGAATAGTTTTGGAAATAATAATTTTAAGAAAGCCGTTACGTACATATTTTCCTCTTGTGAAATAAGCAAAAATGCCTTTAAGTAACTTTGTGAGTCTATACAGCCGCTATAGTTCATTAACTCATATTTTTATTACAAGTTTTTCGTATGTCTGCTTCTCTTGGTTGCCGTTAACAGTCTTTTGTACACTATAAAGCGGTAAAGGTACTTTAACTGTTTTATTGTTAATCTTTTTTATTATAGAAGTTTACTTTTGTTAAGCTATAACGCCGTTAATTGAAAATGCTAGACTTTCATGTGATTAAAGATGTTTAACGGCATTATAGGTTAATATTTGACATACTTGTATTTTGACTTTACGTATGTTATAAGCCAGTGGCGGCATTTCCAAAACTAAACAAAAATTAATTGTCCGTCATTATTAGTCTAAAATGACGTTATCTCACACTAATACACAATAAAGCCGTTAACTGATCTCGCGCGGGTCGGGGGTGAAACTAGAGCATCGCACAGCAGGTACTTTTTGGGTGAGGACTCGAGGACTCCAATCAAGAGCTTTTGCGTGAAAGAGTAACAAACATACATAGGTACATCCACACATACAAACTTTCGCATTTATAATATTTGTAGGATACGTACTTTGGACTTATTGTATTTTGGACATATTATGTAAATAGATATATAGATTATGACATAGATTGTCATAATCTATATATCTATTTACATAATATGTCCAAAATACAATAAGTCCAAACCGGTTTTAACGATTTTGATGAATTTTGAACGTAGTTCGTTATATTTCAAAATAAGCTATATTAAACCTTAAAATCTTCGAAATAACGTCGTATGCATCTGCAAACAAATATATTGGTCTACTTTTTTCACTTATCATGGACATACTGACGTTTGATATTTATCAACTCAAATATAAAAGCGAAAGGTCATTCATTCACTCATCTTGAAATCTCAGAAACTACAAAGGCCTAGGAGTCTCAAATTTTGTGGGTTCATTTAGGACATAGGTGCTAACTGAGACGGGATATTGCTAAATTCAACCCCTAAGGAAGTAAGAAGGGGTGTCAATGTTTGTATGATTCAAATTCAAAATTTATTTATTCCGTACAAAATTGTTTGGAATCGTCATATTTTTGAGAGAACACTGCCAATGAGATTGGAGCGATTTAATTCCAAGCATTTTTGTCACAAAGATAATCAGATTTTTTTCTGAGAATTCGGAAAATTTTGAAATTTGGCTTTAATAGACATTTTAAACTTATTTATAGACAAATTCTCTTATACTTTTGGGAAGTTTGTTATAGAACCGTATACATTGCCCCATAAAAGAGTTACTTATTTTGCGGCGACGGCTAGCAACCACAAGATTACCTATGCTTATATCTAGTATATACACTTATGTGTGTCGCTTTTTTTTTACAAACTGATTTTTATCTACATATAACACATTATCATATATTATTATATATTATGATGCAACGGTTACAATATTTATTTCTATAAATTTCTCAAACTTTGCTTGGCAATCCAGTTTGTAAATAGCCCTTACGACTCTTGATATCCGCGCAGTTATCCCAAAGAAGAATCCCGTACGAAATTATGCTGTGAAAGTAACTGAAATAAACGATTCTAGCCGTATCAACATCAAATACCCGTAAGCCGTCTAATTGTTTTTACTGTATTTACTGCAGAACTTAATTTTGCTGACATTTTCTCAATGTATGGTCCCCATTGTCATTTGGAATCAATGGTGATACCTAAGAACATAGAGTTTCCACAGGGTCCAAGCCATTTACATTAGTGGAAACCTGTCCAACATTGGGTGTTGAAAACTTGATTACTTTAGTTTTCTTATCATTTAAACAGAGATTATTAACATGCAACCAATGAACAACTTTAGAGAGTGCATTGTTAAGTTTGTCATAATCATGTAGTTGTCTATTAAATGTCTTTTTTATCGTTACAGTTTCACCAAACACAACTTGTAAATTATTGTATTTGAATTTAAGACTGAACCGAAATGTATCGAATCAAAAAGAAAAGGTGACATACTTAAAAAAATCCGGTACAAGTTCTGATTATAGGAATAATAATATAGACTGATGTAAGTTTATTGAGACTGATTAACTATTTTAACTAAATACCTAATAATTTTAATTTTAAACATTTTCATATTATTTTAAGTTATTTGGTAAAGTGACTGTGTTAAGATTTGAATACCATATTTTTAAGAATACGTAAATATTATCAAGAAGGCTATAAATGTAGATAAAAAGTTAAAACTAAAATTTTAATAAGGCAGATTATTTTTTTTGTTTTTAGTATAGGATGATTGTTTTTTATTGATAATAGAAATTTACAGTTTTATGTAAATTTCATTTGATTGAAAATTTATTTTATATAATATTATTTTGAAAGTACACAAGTTGTACCTCATTAATATGGATAAATAACTGATGTGATATTTGTATTTGTGAAAACTAAAAGTTCCTAATAAATCAAGTTTTAAGTGAAATTTTGTCAAAGTTAAAACTTTGAGCAAAAATAAACCCTATTTTAAAAGCTTTAAAAAATATATTGACTAAGTGATTGATAAAATAATTTTATTATATAACCTTTATTAAAAAAATGTCTTTATTTCTAGTAACTTCATGTTGTTAAATATTATTGGTTCACTTTTTGTTTATACCTTCTGTTGCGCTTTAATGCCGTTAAACTATAAGGTTTTTACTTTAACCACGATTAAGCTTAACAATGATTCAAGTTTTTCACTTAAATTTAAATACATTAATAGGTTACCAGACTTAAAAGCAGTAAAGTACCGTTAAACACACTAAAGTCTAACATGAGTCAGTTCAATATTACATATCGCACACCTAGTTGAAGACTCCGCTAACTCAAAAATTACGAGTTTTGAGTTAGTAGCTTTGATATATTTCTTATATACTCTAAAAACAGTTTTTCGTCATTTCTGAAAAATGAGGTTTTTTGAGTTACCGGAGTCTTCATCTAGGGGTGCGATATTATTAAGCTAAATAGACGTTATGTGCTTTAGCGACGTTTTAGTTATTCACCAAAGAGATTTTTTTTAGCATTTTAACAGACAATAGTTTGCTTTGAAATAGATACACTAAAATGCCGTTGCGCTATGCGTGACGGCATTTTAGTCGATGACCGATAAGATTTTGGCAACACCGATGATAAACTAAAATGCAAAAAACGTTTTTTCATGAAATTAAATAATATTTACGATATGACAGGGGAGTCATTCGAAAGTATTAAACTTGACCTATTTTTTGGTACCACCAATTCTCAAATAAGTGTTGTCATTGAAAAGTTACATCAATTCTATTTTTTTCCGCGGTTTTTGCTCGTTATTCAAAAATACGGTTTTGGTAGATAACGGCATTATAGATATATCACGGCAGTATTATTCTATCGTTCTACTTGCAATGTCTAACGCAAATTATGAGTTTACCTTCATAACTGTGGGGTACAGGGTAAAGAATCTGATTCTGGAATTTTCACCCAAAGCCGCTTGTTCCAACAAATGAACGATAACTTATTGGATATACATCCTGCTAAAGCGTTACCCGTGCTAAACAACAATAAATCAACCAACACAGCAGCAACCGTACCAATACCCTACGTTGTTGTGGGAGATGAAGCATTTGGGTTGTCTAACCATGTCATGCGGCCATATGCTCTCAATTTGGACCATAAAAAAATATTTAATTATAGATTAACAAGAGCTCGACGTTATATTGAATCAACTTTTGGTATCATGGCTAGTAAATTTCGTATAGGTACTTCATCGTCCTTTGAACGTTTCAAAAGAGAACGCCATTTGTTTGGTTAAAGCGATATGTATTCTGCATAATTTTATTAGATCTAGACAAGATGACAATAATCTCGACGATTTTATCGTTACACCACGCCATATTCGGGACGTCGACTATGGTTTTGGGAACACCCAAAGAGATGCGTATACGCGATAAATTCGCTGAGATGGTAAGGTGTCGTGGCAAGATCGTAGTATTTTTTTAGACATCTTCGAGCCTCCCTGTATGAAGTAAAGGTCACTATCATCATGTTAATCTATTCTTTGAGTGCTAATTTGTACCTTATACGCTCGACTATAAAGTTGTTATGAAGTGATGGAGGCCTACTTTAGGTATATTAGTGGACAAACCTAAACAGACTTAATATAATTCTAGCGTAGTATAAAGTAACCTTGTATAATAAGTATAATAGCTACCCGTAGATTTATTACAATTACACATTAAAAACACAAATAGTATGTAAGTACTTACTTATCTAAAATATATTTGTAAAAAAAATGTTAACCTGTTGTTTTTTTTCCGCCTCGCTGAAATTTTCAAACAATTCTTTGCAAATTTCTACCCATGCCGCTGTTCGGGAGTCTCGGTCTTTATACAGTTCATTCGCCTGGTACCATATGGCAGGGTGACACTGCACTTCCACAATTACCCTCTCTGTATCGAAAGACATTGCCCTTAATTTTCTCCGAGCGTGCGTGCAACCCGTATTACCTAGCGTTGTTGACTGAACAAGCCCGTGCGTGTTACCGCTGGCGGGCACCGCGCGTGCTCCCGCGACGGGTTCCATCGCACGGAGGCGGGCCCCGTTGCGTGGGTGCGGGGCGCGCCTCCCCGTGACGGATACCCGCGCCGGTCCCCGCGACGGAGCACTTTTGTATGAAACCGCGCGGGAGCCCGCTTAACGCAGTTTCAGCCCTTAAAAGTTCAAACGTGAGGCCGAAATGAAACATTGACATCATTTATGGAAATGCTTATTTTTTGAGCAAAGTGTACACCAGAAGAACTCTGGGGCAAGAACAACAATAAAGTATATTTTGATTTGAATTCAATTAAACCAAGTCCTGACAAGCTAACGATCAGACGTGTAACACAACACAAGCGCACAATCCTCGCATATAATTCACGCAAGCCGTCCGTCAACAGTGTGTGCCATTTAATCCGCGAGTTATGACCGGACCGGCCGCCATCCGGTTGTCATCCGGCCCGTGTCCGATTCCTGTCGGCTCGTAGACACGTGTCCGTTAATGCTTCGTTAATATCGTGCGTGAATAATCCGAGAGATTGGCTGTTGTGTAACTGATACCTGGACATTCTGTTGGGAAATTAATTAGTAAACGACTTAGAGAGGATTTCTGCTTTATGGGGTGTCAAAATTGATAAAATTTTTGTAATGCGTGTGTGTAAAATTAGTGCGTGTGAGTATAAAAAAAAAGTATTAAAAATACATATTTGCGAGTTAAATGCCAGAAAAATCATATAGCAGGAAGGGGCCGTAGCCGGCTAAGGTATAATAATAATTAGAACGAGTAATTAACAAGAATACTCTGATTGATTACATTCATCAGTTATCTCGTGAGGAATAATTTAAAACGATTTCACTTTTCCAATAATTATCTTAATAATTTAATAATAATCAACATCTGTGATCACATAATTAAACGGCGCACATATTTGACAAGCTCATACGTACTCATACATACATACGTAGCATACAGTTAATACCAAAATAATACTTACACAACTGGCGGCAGGAAGTTGCCCAAACTTCCAAACCCACACTGAGATAAGTTAGCGCTAATTACAAACAAAGTGAGTACGGCTCATTAATTTTAGACACTTTTTGCCGACAGTACCTCCAAAGTGTACGCGAAATGTAAATTAAACGGGACTCGTGATTGCTACGCGCTACGATTGCTTCGTGATGCTACGAGTTGACTACGAGCTACGACGTGCTACGAAACATATTGGAATCTATTTTTTTTTTATTGTATTTTCATTTTTAATGGACACAGTAAGCCGAAAACGAACTTGTATTTTTATATTTATTTAACTTTGTATATTTATGTTAAATTCTACTACTACGTTTCACTGTGTTTTAGCTTTCTATATGGGGTGGGTCTTGACTCTTTTGATTCTTGGGTTGGTTTTGTCAGCTAAGCATTCTTGAAATTTGTCCCATTAGACCACCAGGCAGGTGGCCTATGATTTATTCCGTTCTGATAAGCTTAGGGCGATTTTGATCATATTATCATCGCTACGTCTCAAAACATTCCCGTACTTATGTAAGACATCACTCAGTCTGTGATTTCAATTACATTTTGCTTAAATGCATAAAGATATGATTTATTTGAATAGTTTCATTTTTTTCATCCGAGCTATGAGTACTTGTTACCTGCGAGCCACTAGTATTTAAATAGATTTATTCATTTAAAGTTCGCACATAAAATTAAAAAATAACAAGTTTGTAAATTCGCGTGAGTCCGTTAGCAGCCCATATTTTACCCTCAATGTGATTATAAAAAGTCTAAAATAAATGTTTAACGTATGCCCCAATTAAGTGGTATCAGCCTAATATATCCGGCGGTGTACGCGCGCAACTCCGTCGACACGGTTCACTATAAAACACGAAACAACAACTCCAATAAACAAACCTCATAAAAAGTTAGCCTTTGCATCACACGGCGACTAACCTACATGTGTTTGAAAGACTGATGTCACTTATCCTGCAAATTCCAAAAGTCGAACGTGCACAATACATTGCCAGTGAAGTGGGGAGCGAACAAAAGGGCGCAAAACAAAGCGAGCAGTATACAGCGCGCGAGTGTGTTGTGTCGCGTCGACGGTAATTAAGTGCAGCGATAAATCGCGACGGCTCTATGGCGCCCGTTAGCGACGGATCGCTGTGCGCGACTGTACGTGTGTCATGTACAGTCGGGGAGAACGCGGCCAAATTGTCTTAATGTATTTATTTTCATAATCTTTTGAATAATACAATTCATGCAAGAAGACATTTACAGTATCATGACATTTGTCATAGTTCCTTCTGAAGATATTCTCGTGAAAGAAATCATACAAAACATGGTAAATTGTGTTGTCAACTGTACCTAGTACACTCGGTCACAGCTAGATTTACTATTATTGTGTGTGTTGAGTTATTTTTGCCACGTCGCGTCGCTGCGACTGCATGGAGGATAAAAACAATATATTTGTGTTTTCCGCGATAATTGTGTTTGCACCTCGGCGCATAGAAAAATCTGAAATATTTTGTGCAATCGTGACAATTTAGTTACGAGCTTAAATGGAAATTTTGTGAACTTTAAACTTTATGCGATGAAAAGAAATATAAAAACGTACTGCCACATACAGCTGAATCTAATGGAAATGTGATGTTATATAACATTAAGCGTTCATCGTAACAAATAAATGATTGTACTGTAAATAATTATTGTGATTGTACTACGTTTATAGAGTATGTAGGTATGTAGAAATAGTTTTGTTTTAGATAAATATAAGTGAATATTTGTTAAACCATCTAACGTAGTATAATTATTATCAAGACAAATAAGTTTACACTGTTTTGACTATAGATGTCACCACTCATCATTATTGGCCGATCTAATAGATGACTGGTCTAATTAGTTGTTCACTTTATCACTAGATGGCGCTGATCAATTTCTCTGCATCTCAATATAAATTAAAAAAAAAACATTTTTATTTACGTAAACGAATTACAGGCACTTCTAAATCGTCAAACATTATTTGAAAATTAATTATTATTTATCTTAAATTACATTTGCTGTTTATTTATAAACCTATTCAAATTACTTATTTATAATTAAATTAATTATTGTAATTAATGTATATTGTCGCTAGGAGGCAAAATACTTGTTCTGTGTATGTTATGCCAAAACAATTGTCATTATTTGGGTGGACCATGAGCATATAACGACGGACGCGCTTTAATGCGGTAGCATTGGATCTGGTGGTAACCAGATCCAATGCGCCCCAACTGAGAAGATCCGGCGAAACAAACTCAGTGGGTTACTCTACCACCGGTTTCAACACGGCCCACATGAGGCGGTCCGGCGAAACATACTCAAATGGGCAATTACGCGGGGTTTAGGTCCAGTTATTTTAATTTATATTTTAGTAGGCACACACATTTATTGCCCTAAGGGTCGTCTTGTTACTTGTTGGCTACTCCAACTGGACTATGTAAAGACCGAAGCGCTTCTTCATTATTTAGATTAATTCATCATACATAGGTACAAAAACACACGCATACACACACTCACACACAAGTACATACACACACACACACATAAACATACACACAATCCATAACATACACCTTCTTATTGCTATTATTGCTACTTGGTATTTAATGCTAAAAGATGTTTATTCTTGTAAAGATCTTTCCCCTATTTAATCAATAATGCGTCTATCAAGTCTTTGACTGAGCACTATTTCCCTTGATACCGGCTTGAGCCTAGTTTGGGGAATAGTACCTATTGTAAATTGCACTATATCATTATTTGTAAATGATTTTTTGTGACAATTTTTTTTTTTTTTTTCTTGTTATTTTTGTTTATTTTTGCTCAATAAGATTGAATGATATTGAGACAGAACTAGCGGTATTAATAGTTAAGGTATGTAAAGAAGTCAATTACAGACATTTCAAAGAATATGACACAGTTCTAGTCATAACTATTGTACTTGGCTATTATTATTATTATGGTCTTCAGTGAGGTAGGTGCAAAGATGGCACCGAAACCCAAACGTCTTTAGCTTCAATATAGTCCTGAATACTATAGTAACCTTTTGACATGAGAACAGTTTTAACATGTGATTTAAATCTTGTATTAGGCAAGTCTGTAATATAATTAGGGAGTTTATTATAGAACCTAATACAATTTCCCATAAATGATTTATTCGTTTTGCTTACTCTAAATCCTGGAACAGCAAGTTTATGTTAATTTCTAGTATTAATATTATGAATGTCACTTTTTTTACTATATTTATCAATATTTTATATAATAAAAAGAATATGTTGGTATATATACTCAGAGGGCACGGTAAGTATATTAATATTTTTAAAAAGGTTACGTAGGGAGTCGCGACTACCTAATCCATACATGGCCCTGACCGCTCGTTTTTGTAATACGAATATAGTATTTACATCGGCGGCTGACCCCCACAGCAGAATTCCATAAGACATAATGCTATGAAAATACGCGAAATACACTAGCCTAGCCGTGGCTAAATCGGACAACTGTCTGATTTTCCACACAGCATACGAAGCTGAACTTAATCTACCAGCGAGTTTTTCAATATGAGGGCCCCATTGTAGTTTAGAATCTAAGGTAATTCCTAAAAATACGGTAGAAGTGACCAAATCTAATGTTTCTCCATTCAATGAAACTACTGGGATGGACGATACATATACAGATATCTTCTTGGTTATAGACGTCTCCGTTGTAACATTTTATTGTCAGCACACTCAAACACATTACCAAATGTGCTTGAGTCGAGATTATAATCACTACTGTTCTCAATAAAGTGAAAGTCTGTTCCTGGTGCCCGAGTGTTCTTTTTCAAATCAAACCCCAGCTCAGAACCCCCGAGGGTTTTAAGGGCTTCAATATTTATTAACTAGCTCGGTATTGTTTCATTCAAGTAGATTGTTGTTCCGTGGCATCATTTTCTTGAAAAATATTCCAATGTTGCTCTACATAAACTATATTTCTTATATCCATTGAGGTTGCGCAACAAACCTCGTAACAAGCCCAACATTGTACATATTACCTACCGATCTACATAAGTAGTACCTCAACGTGAACGTATCGAGCCGGAGCGGCGGAGGTGTCACAAATGAACTGGGCGACAGTCGGTGACCGCGCACCAACTACTTTGGGAAACGCTCCGACTGCTGAGTTGTACCCACAGTTTGCGAACAGCAGGCTATGTTTCATATGTCACTAGTTTGGATGTAGGTTGCACCGAGGAACATTATTTGATGTCACGTTGTTTTGTAATTAACGTGCTTTCTAAGACAAGGTTTGTTCAACTAAAAAGGAGAATTATATGTTTTTTAGAGTCTGTAAAGTTGATTGTTTGCGTTGAAATTACAGAAATGACGGTAATACATACTAATAAATACTAATCTATCTATATATATAAAAGAAAGTCGTGTTTGTTACAACACTTATAACTCGAGAACGGCTGGACCGATTGCCATGGTTTTTGATTTGTTGGATTTGTTTCCGTCCCGAAAAGCAGAATACATTTTAAAAACAAAAGAAAGTCGTGTTAGTTACACTATTTATAACTCAAGAACGGCTGAACCGATTTGGCTGAAAATTGGTAGGGAGGTAGCTAAGAACTGGGAGAAGGACATAGGATACTTTTTGGTAGGGGTAGGGTAGGGAAGGCTAGGGTAGGGTAGGGTAGGGTAGGGTAGGGTAGTGTAGGGTAGGGGTAGGGTTAGGGTAGGGGTAGGGGTAGGGTAGGGTAGGGGTAGGGGTAGGTTAGGGGTAGAGTAGGGTAGGGTTAGGGTAGGGGTAGGGTAGGGCAGGGGTAGGGTAGGGCAGGGGTAGGGTATAAAAGTCCACCCGTGCGAAGCCGGGGCGGGCCGCTAGTCATTTGATACTTAACGACGACAGACAGAGAAATTTATAAAACTTAACAGCACCGGACTCATCATCATCATCATCATCATCAGCCCGTATAACGTCCACTGCTGAACATGGGCCTCCTCCCGAGAGAGGATATTTGCCATAGTCACCACGCTTGGCAAGCGGGTTGGTGACCGCAGTATTATGTTGTGCCACACAAGGAAACACTGCTGCCCGTTCCTTGATATACGATTATTGCAGATGATGTTTTAACAATCGGGACCAACGGCTTAACGTGCTTTCCGAGGCACGGAGGGTAGTCCTTCAACCAACCAGACCTGTATAGAAATCTAAGAATTTACACAAACATTTATTGTCTGGCGTGGGGATCGAACCGAACTCCGAGAACACTACGCTACGGAGGTTGTCACCGGACAGCACCGGACTGCTAAGCGGTATTTTTAATTTATTTATACGAAATAATTCTTTCCCAAACCAACCTCTAAAGAACAAAAAAAAAATGTAATTTCTCTACAAACTTCTATCCCTAAAGTTTGTGTAGAAATCGTAATCTCCGCAGACGAAGTCTCTTGAAAATACGAACTTATTGTAAGTTAAAAGTATACACTAATTCCCACAGCAACAGTTTCCCTTCAGAGCAAAAAGGCAAACGCCGGATTGGGCATTTTTTTTGTTTGTCCAACGTCACCGGCTCTCACAAACAAACGAGCATCCTGCCACAGTCTAGAAACATTGAGTTCCTTTTACTACCATCTACAGGTACATTAAACAATTGATTACACTATGTTGGAAATAAGGGTTTGTTATGATTTTAGTAGTCTATATCTCTATATATAGCCGCATGTTTGTTGATATTTTTTTATAAGAGATAATTGTTTATAAAAGAATAACTAGTAACTGCACAGATTATAATAAGAAATTACTAAATAATTCTACTCAAACCAAAGAGAAGTCGACCTAACTAATATTACTGTTTGTAGTCGGTATATATATAATTTCGGTTTGAAGTCGGTCACTTATTTGTAAATTTCCTTTCTAAATTAAGTTTCTCGCAACCTCTAGATGAGTCACAACAGTTTTGTTTCAGGAAAATTAAGAGTGATCCACAACAATAATGAACAATATTTTGCGTTTACAACTTGTACATGAGTTGCTTTGACCAAGACGTATTATGTCAACGGACAAGGTCCAGCTAATATTTCTGCACTGTGACAATAGACGGAATCTGGATTTCAATTCTCCATTATTCTGTGTAGGGCTGAGAACAGGAAAAAATAGTGTGAGTCAGTTATTGTGAGTGCGGTCAACCTGCAGGCGACGTCCGTTGTGGGCTTCGTGTCCCGGCGAGCTTCACTGAGCTTAGCCAATACAAGTTAAGGAAAAGACTGAGTTACGAAAAAAACAATAAAGTCACGGAATCGATTCTTGTGCCAGACAAATCTTTGTGTAAAATTTTCGATCCTAGTCTGGTAGGTTGGTTGAGGGACTAATATCTACGTGCCGAAACGCACGTCAAGCCAATGGTCTCGATTCTCATAACTAATTAATATCCATTCACCTGATATTAAAAAATAAGACTAGGTAGCGCACTCGAATGGTGTATATCTATAGCAGCCATCCAGTTAAATTGGAAGCATTGCCCGTTAATTAAACGCTGGCAATCGTTGAGTGAACTACCATTACTTAACGTTTAACAAGTTGGCTTATAGTAAGCTAGCCCTTTGATTTTGGCTGACATAGGTGATTTAAATTTAGTTGTTTTATACATACCATATTTTTTTTAAACCACGCATAACCTTTTGTGCCTTGAGATAGTTGTAATTATATTAAACGATTGGGCTAGTTGATCTTAAGCCATTTCATTGAATATCGACGTCCAATTAACGGGCTAGCCGTCCCATTGAATGGCTGATGGCGGTGACACTAGGCCATATAACTTGTACTAACACATACACTAACCGGAAATCTCACCAAGCAAATCACAGCGAGACGTCAATAAGATTCACGCCTATTCAAATGTAATCAATAAAGCACGACAAATAAGCGGGCCGAGGGGGACGCGGGGGCGGGGGGAGATGGTACAGGGGGGTAAGGCACGTTTAATTAATTAATTGTTCAGGTTAGACGCCGGGAGCGAGCGTGTGAGCCGATTGTTATGGATTACTGTTAACGGCTTCATTTTAATGTCCATGTTGCAGTGTTTGATTACCGACGCGCTCGGTGTTAGTCAAAGTTTACAGTTATGAAGCTCTGAACAGAATATGTGCATGTTATTTCATAATTATAAACAACTTCAGTAAACTATACAAATAAATAAATTTAAATGTCTGATTGCAATGGAAAAATATCAGGGTTTTAGATTAAACAAAAATATTTTACGGAAAAGATTACCGCTTCCTAAATTTAAAAATCAATAAGATTCACGCTGGACGATGGACGGACGATCTGGTTAAGGCCGCAGGATCAAGGTGGATGCAGGCCGCTTCTAACCGCAACAATTGGAGATCTATGAGGGAGGCCTATGTCCAGCAGTGGACGTGGATGATGATGAAATTTAAAAATGCAGGTTTGAGTCCTGCCGGTGGTCTAAATATATTAATTTTAATTTTGAAATTTAATAGGGTTTTATAATAAATTACAAAAACACATAAAAAAGCTATTCGTTTGTTTGTCCGTGTACTTCGCCAAACTCAAAAACGGTAGTACCGGTTAGATTTTCGTTATTAGATCTTTACAAATATTATAAAGAAGTAAAGTGTGTAATTGGTTTGTGAGGTTAGTGGGTAATCTCGGAACCTACTGAACCGATTTTGCAAAATCTGTCACCAATAGAAAGCCACATTATTTGTGAGTGTCATAAGCTATATTTTAAGTCAAGGTTTCCACAGGAACGCGATCTAAGCGGAACAGCTAGTTGCTTATATATAAAATCCTTATTTTTTAAATAAGAAAGCTTTTTTATTGTTGATTAACGTAAGTTATATTTCATATGGAGTTCCTAGGCGGTCTCACAGTTGCAGCACCAGTTGTCGACAACTGGTGTTCCAACTGTGAGACCGCGAAAGATGTCTGATTATATCAACGGGTATTATTTACAAAGTTATCTTATAACAACTTTCCTATTTCAGTAAAGATTTTATTGTTCGATAATTTCGGCAAAGTTATTATAGTTAAACATTGCAGCCAATAAAAATCAAACCAGAGTATAAATGTTACTTGTACAATGTTCATTCTACTCGGTCTATTGTTCCTTAACAAAGTTATCTTACTCCCTGCATCGCAAGTCCCACCGGCTCCGCATCGATCTCTTCTCTGAATAAAATCGGAAAATTGTGCCGTTTCAACCTTTCCCACGTATTCGACCCTTTTTGACCCTTTGAAGGAGTCCGTAGGGATCATCGTGTCATTTGTCATAGTGAGACAGGCCCCGCGAGGCGTCGGTGTTCGCCAATCATCAATTTTATTCTGCACTCGCTGCGGTCGACTACGGGCCGCGCGCTCGCCGCCGCTTCATATAAATTAGTAGAGAGAATACGACGCAGTGCTGCCAGTGGCAGATAGTCAAATATAATAAGAAACAATCAAAAAGTAAAATTTTTACGAGAAAACTAACATTACCTTATTTATTTTGAAAAACAACACAATAATTGTTGATCGATTAACCGACTGGCGATGCTAAAAAAGAAAAATCATAAAATCAATTATGTGTGTTGAAGTAATATACCAACTGATTTTGTAATGTCTTTGAATACTACTACTTACTTTGCCATCCTGCACGACATGATGTACCACAAACGTAACATATTAAGTCGTGTAACATGGAAGTAACATGAGAGGGTCAAAAGTAACGTAAAATGTTACTTTTGTAACATTCTGGCAACGCTGATACGACGTTTTGTGCGTTCAGCTTCACGGAACAGTTGCCGTTGCGATTTAGGATTTTTTTGAGTAAAATGGACGGTCCATGAAAATGGTTGTAATTTAAAATAATTGGCGAATGATACAGTGGAGCGGAGCATCCGTAACGAATTGAACATTAAGAACATAAATAATTTTATATGTAATAAAGTATCGTGATTTTTTGTTTAAATACCTAATTAATTATATCAACGTACGATGGCATCATTTAGATGTTCGGATGGGAAATGGAGGAAATCTAAGCATAACACAATAATGCAGGAAAATATCAATGTTTCCTTTTATTTTCGCATTAAGATAAAAAGTGTGACCAAAAGGTGTATATGGGCAATGCATAATATTTTCCTATTTGATGACAAGTAGGAGTAGATTTTTTTTTACTAATTATATTAATTAATTAATAAAAAAATGTATAAGTGGTCAAAGTCTATCTTTGAATTTCGGAAGTCGTGGATTCGATCTCCACGCGCCGGACGAGAACACTTTTTTTTTTGTAATGTCCAAGGATTTAAAGCATGTGAAGCCGTTGGTTCCGATTGTTATAAATATTATTGAATCTATTACTTTTGTATATCATTAACAAAATACTACGGTCACCAACACGCCCGCCAAACGTGGTGACTATGGTATGGTGAGGAGGCCCATGTACACGTAAAGGGGCTGTTCATGATGATGCAATACAAAATTTTACATTTATTGGTAATGTATGGTGCTAAAAGAATCATCAAAAAGCAATAAAATTTAATTTAATTAAGGAAAATCCAAAACTTCATTAATTTTTTCATCGTCAGTCCATTTAACCTCCACGGCAAAAACATGGGCCTTCTCCTGAGGGAACGTTTTTTTGCCATAGTCACAACACTTGACAGGCAGGTTGGTATACTTCACTTACCTACTAATCGAATTATAATTTCCGTTTTTCAATCATTTGATACATTTTAAACCAAACCCAAGTCAAAAGCACTTTGTGTCGAACAGGAAATACACCGGGACAATAAAACATCGTCCCAAATTAATTAAAAGCCGCTTCATAAAAAACAGTGAATTTGCAGTGTGTCGTTTTCCCTCCCGCCCGCGCTGCGGTGACGCCCATTATTGAAGAACACGGTTTATTTTAATAAAGCAATTTAGAAAAAGGTCAATTTGCATCCGAATGAGAGAAGGGTTGTCTCGGAAGGGAAAAATCTGATTATATGTATCGGATGGTGAAGTTGGAACACGGCTAATAAGCAGTGTCGTAACGGAACGACCAACATTCGGAACATTTGGAATAAATGTTTTACCAACCAAGGTTCATAAAAAATAAGATATTCTGATTTCAACTGCTATATTCCCTATCATATTTTGTAGTTACAAGTGCAATGTTTTTTCTATTAATTTGTCAATATAAAAACTACTCTAAGATAGCTTAAACTGATGTCAGTGTCATATTTTAGTAATCGTTATTGTATACGACGACATTAGGTAAGTGCTTTCTGAATTAAAGCATAGTAGTATGGGAGGCGACGGAGCTAATGTGGACTCGAGGGCGTCAGATTACGATTACGGATAATTACATGTAAATAAATGTAATAATATGTGTAAATTTCAATAATCTGACGAATTGAGGGTGACGCAAAGGGATGGAAGCAAAATTTATTTTTAAAATGGTTAGAACAAAAATGAAAACCCCATAAACTTGTAAGTTAGATTTTCAGAACGGATTTTAAGTGAATCTGAAAGAAGCTCCCATTGTAAACACTGTCAATTCAGACGTGAGGCACGAACCTGACGGCTTTTAAAAAATGCAAAAAAATATATTTAAAAAACTTGTCAGTTTTACACCATCTCGGTTAACCCATAATTTGACGTTTATTTCGAGGAGTTCTCTTATTCCGGCGATTTGGAGTTTTGAGTAACTCTCATGCTACGAATACAAAATAAATACAAATAATGTTTAAAAATAAACCTTTTCAAAGTACAATATCGTGTTTACGTAAAAATGTAAAAAGCCCAACGAAATGGACATTAATCTAATTACGGCGATAAATTGATTGATTGGTCGCCACTTCGATTCCCAAATACATGTTTTAACCCAATTTTATTGACATTTGCTTTAACAGCGGTTCTGTTCTGTGTTAAGTAAATGATCACTTTATTGGGTTTTTAAATCCATGACACAAAAGGATTGTAAAATTTGTATACCTATTTTATTTGATACGCTCGTGAGTATTGTACCAGTGTGGCAGACATTTTATGAGGATTCCAACGTTTTGCTTTTTCATAGGGTACAAACATCGTAATGGGAAACAATTTCGTAATATGTATGCCTTTACTATTCACATGGAACTCTCTTATCAAACATCTTAGTGTTGGATTGCGTAGCTTTAGCAGTGTAATATTTTATGGAGTTTTTGTTTCTGATTGACAAAATATTAAAAGACATTTTACAAAATGTGCATTGTACATACATACTTATATATACGGGTATAATATAAATAAGCAATGACTGTATTTTTAACAATGATACATAATATTTGTACACTGATAAACTCGGTAGAATATGAATAAATAAAATATTATTACCTCAATTATGTAACTATATTCTCACAAATAAAAATGTATATTCTATAATTTGCAGTAATTATAGATGAAGTTATATCAATCGGGACCAACGGTTTAACGTGCTTTCCGAGGCACGGAGGGTGGTACCTCAGCCAACCAGACCCGAAACGAAATCTTAGAAACTACACAAAGATTCTTGTCGACCGTGGGGATCGAACCCACGACCTCCGAGATTTAAAGCGAGCTAAATACCGCTACGCTACAGAGGTTGTCTTTTCATACATTAATATACATATTTTAATAGATGAATAGATTTGATGAGTGCTACTTTACCTTTAACTAATTTAACTTCGATATCGTTTGAATAAAAGTTATCATAGAATTTTATATTATGTACCTCTCAAGTGTTGTGTATTTTGAACCGAGAAGTATGTAAGACTCAATGTAATGCGATATAAGTCGGAATGGCGCGGAGTAGCTGAACTAAGCGTGTAGTTGTGTCAGTAGCGGCTATTGTTTAGCGATCGGCATAATGCGGCGATTCCGATGCGATCCTCTCTCTACCATCGACCGGAAAAAAACATAGAACAGACAAATCTATAGAATAGGGTATTTTCATTTGTAATATTATTTATTCATATGGTAAAATAATTTATTCGTGATTTTATGGGACGTCGTTTTATAATATGGAACGGTATTATGCATTTTTATTTTTTTTATTTCTGATGATGTTGTCTATTTAAAATTATTTCTTTGAAACCAGTCAAGTAACAGCTTCTAATCAATTTATCATGACCTGAATTTAAAAATTCTTTGCCTGTTTGGTCAATCAAAAATGGTTTTGACCTGTTTAATGAGCTATATGTATATTCTATACGTATGAGTCAAAACTTAACAGATAGAATATGCATTTTTCTTTTCTAATATATTAACAAAAATATTCACAGAACCATGTAGGCAAGCTATTCAGACCCATCTTCTAAATGTAGTCAAGTTATTCGTCTTGTTTAACTCGTGTGTCCTCTACACATTTCTGAATCTACTGAATTCGCAACAAAAATGGTCGGATTCAATGCAATAATCGTTGGCGTTGAATAACATCGGGGGTCGCCGGGGCCTTTATTAATAAATTCTATTAGGTATCAGTGGCGCAGTCCCTTTTAACATCGCGCTGTGACTCTTGATGTTGACCATTTTGTTTTTTGTTAAAAAGGGAACATGCAGGATTTAAGAATATATTTGTGATGGAGTTCTGATTACGGGACTGCCGAGTTATTTTTGTAATGGAGAACTCATTTCGACGTGATTGTGAATAAATGAATATTAAGAGGAGTCATTATTAAATTTTAAATTTTAAATTTCATTATATTTTACTGTTTGACCTAGTACCGTATAGCGTCTTGGGCCACTACAACATAATGTAGCGAGTTGTTGAAAGTTGTAGCTGCCATCACCAATCCGTTTACGCATGGTGATTATGTCAATATGGTGGCTCATAGACCATGGTGTGTCAAGGTCTGTCCCCAGGACCCGTTTAAATCTACAACCGAACGGCTATTGAAGTGATATGAAGTATTGTCTTGATGTCAACGTTTGTCCTTTACAAAACAACCAAAATGCGCTTCGACTTCCAAATTTAAATTCCATTTATCCTCAAAATACTTCCTTAAGTATTTTATCGAAACTCTAAAAGTCTTCTTACAAACCATTGTTGGTCAACTCATTGAGTAGCTGCCTTCGGTGGTGCGGAGCCCGACATCGATCAGCGAGCGCGCCACGTGGCGGGTATCGTTGTGTCGAACGTGCTGATGTCTTTCTGTTGTGTTTTCTGCCGTTTGGATTTGAATAATTCATAGATTTTAAAGCTTTTCCTTTTATATCGTGATGTCCACTTTACGTCGTATTTGATCTGCAATCATGAATTTATTTTAAAGGATTAGTTAATTTACTTCATTATTTAATAAAAAATGTGTTAGAAAAATCATATGAGTTGTAATTTTATTGCGATTAATTTATAACGATTTTATTTATTAATACCCACTAGCTCGTTACTTAGGTGGCTTGAAATTGATTTAAAAAAAATGTGAGTCGCTATTCCACCTAACCTCGTTAGGGGTGTAATTATGAAAAATCCTTCCCCGTTTTGGGTATTAAACTAAAATTCAGATTACTAAAACTAACAATTTGGGCTAAGTGCCGCCTATAAACCAATGTCAGTCAGTCAGTCACGGTGCTGATAAAAAGGTAATGCCATCAAAAACATACTTGTAAAAAACCCAAGTCTCGTAACGCAGTTCTTTTACTGTAAAACGTTGTGAGATCTATGTAATACCAAGTCGGTTAATTTATTCAGTCCCTACTTAAGGGACCTTCTATCTTAAGCTATTACGTAATTATCTCACCTTACAGAATCTTATTTTGACCTTATCAAAGTTCAAAACTTTAAAGTTTTAAATAATAGATTAACTTGGGCATCGGATATAATTAGAATGTATCTCACATGTGTTTATTGCGATGGCCAAGTCAATCTAATATTCATAACATAAAAGTTTTGAACTTTGATAAGGTCAAAATAAGATTCTGTAAGGTGAGATAATTACGTAATAGCTTAAGATAGAAGGTCCCTTAAGTAGGGACTGAATAAATTAACCGACTTGGTATTACATAGATCTCACAACGTTTTACAGTAAAAGAACTGCGTTACGAGACTTGGGTTTTTTACAAGTATGTTTTTGATGGCATCTCATTTCTTTTTGTAGATAGTTGTACTTTTTTCCTTTGCTTTACAATTTACATTATTTTTTAAAATACCAACAATAGATTTTACCACTCTGTCACTTGATGATGAGCTTTCCAATTTTTGTAGGTTGTGTTCCTCTTTTTCTTTACCGGTACTACTTCTTGAACTTCAGCTACAGTTTTTCTCAAAGCCCACTCCATTGCTCTATGGTTTTTCTCGATATCTTTGATGCAACAATATTAAGCATGTCTAGACATTAAATGCTTGGGTTCCGTACCCAAAGGGTAAAAACGGGACCCTATTACTTAGCTGTCTGTCTGTCTATCACCAGGCTCTATCTCAAGAACCGCGATACCTAAACAGTTGAAAAATTCACAAATTATGTATTTCTATTGCTATAATAACAAACTAAACATAAAATAAGTATTAAGGGGGGGCTCCCATACAACAACTATTTTTTGGCCTTTTTTGCTCGATATCTATAACGGCAACAGGTAGGCACTTGAAAATGGTACGGAACCCTTAGTACGCGAGTCCGACTCGCACTTGGCCGGTTTTAGTCTATTGTATTCACAAATGGATTATTCCTGCGCTTTAATAGTTCCAAAGTAGACTTAAATTTGATGTAAACCATCCAGACTAGTAACTCTGTGCCCTTATTTACAAAATAACTTAACTTACGCACATATGAATATCCACGTACCTAGCTGGCATGGCAACACTCACCATATGAAACAAGAACAGATGCGTCGTATACTTTTTTTATGCTTTATTGATATTCGTCGCACTCGTCAAACGTCATTTAAAATTAATCCGTATGTAAAATTGTTATCTCTCATTGGTTATAAATATTGTCAATGTACCTAATCGAAAACTACAACATCAAGCTTAACAGAGGATTAACATGAACTTATGTATGGCACTCACGGCCTTTTGGCTTCCGGCCTGTCAAAGGTTTTTAAAATTACGAAATTGATGAACTGTTTTTGATGGAATTTTGGTACAACTACATAATACATGTCCGATTATGGCCTTTTTTAAGACAGCTCCCGCATTAGGGAACAAGCTAATATGTACATAAGTAAATTTAAAGCTACCTAGTTAACATCAAACTGTGTATAAAAATATTTGATAAAATGATTATATAAATATAGTTTGTGTCAGATTAATAAAACGTGGTTTGTGTGTATACCTTCGATATCACAGTAAGATTTGTTAGTTGCTTGGAAGAAAGTGACCGTCTTTCTGTGTTTCGAACGGGAAGCGTGAAAGCCGTGGTGTAAGTTTGTCCAGGGGAATGCAAGAATGTTACGCATCTCCTCCGCCACTGCGGTGTTCCGGCACGGGCAGTGGGGTATGTGGGACTCGCCCTCTTCATAGCAGTGGAATGCTAATCATAACATGAGAGTAAAACCCCTGGTTACTCCTCCGACCACAATTGGTGAGGGGCCCAGGTACTGTTGCCTATCTGGGATACCCTCTGGCAGCGTCCCTACTTACTATTACACGGGGTCCCTACTTCTCAAGGGACCGCAGCCTCCTGCTGAGACATGGCTCAAGCGGGCAAGCCACCTCCATCAGAATCTGTTATGATTGTTAGTATCCTATCGTTCATAGCACAACTTATGTACTACCTTACTTTTACAATCCATTGTTTTTTTTTTTTTTTCCTACGACTTTTTTTTTTTTTTTTATTACTTGTTAAATTAATCCCTGTGTCGCGAAGGTCTCACCGCTCAATAGATTCACGAAAACAAAGCACCCCCTGACTCAGTACAACTGTTTGAATTTCAGACGAATAATTGTCCCGGGTGGGAATCGAACGCAGAAAACCAGGTCTCTGAAACAACTAACCTAACCACTTAGACACCACCTTTCAACATAATTCCATCTAGGTCCCTATCTACACCTATTCCTCCATTAAATCAAACATATTCATGTACACTGATTCACTGACTGCAAATGTAACTTTGTAATCCTATACATTTATAAGAAATAACAAAGTTATTAATGCAGTTGATGAAACTGAACAACTGGACCGAAATTGCAAAATGTTGGAATTTTCCCATGAGTTTTACACTAAACTCTCCTAATACTCAAAATTTGAAGCTTCTACGTCTGCTAGAAGTGCCTAAACATTTTGATGATCGGTCAGTCAGCGGTGAGCGAGTGACAAAATTACCGAAAATACCAAACTTTGACTAGTTATAATTCGTAAAGTACTGGTTCAAATTTAATGAACTTTGAAATATACTGTAGTTTTACAAAGCTTGTTTAGTTACTGAAAATTCAGGCTCCTATCTTTATCCACAACGAAGTTATAGGGGGTCGAAAATCGGCTGAGTTGCTTCGAGAAAAGATAGGTACGGCCGTGCAACTTTTTTTTTTTTTTTTTTTTTTCTTACTCGACTTGGGGGGGCACTGCCGTGCCCCCAGATAATAATAATAATTATAACAATAAATTTATTGGTATCAAAGAAGTACAGAGTTGTTTACAATATAATAAAGTTATTACAATCTGTTAGGTTCGAAAATCAACAAATAAACAGTTTGATCTATGACCCCCAAGCTAGGAAAATCCTGTGTTACGACGGGGGGCCTCCATCCATCCGTCCCAGATAATTTATAACATTCAATATATAGATATTATTATGATACACAAAATGTTGAAATTAAATTATTATTAATTACAAGGAATTTTGTATTTTTGCAAACATTTCGCTGGAAAGAAAAAATGGTTATGAGAAGATGCCTTTGCAGTACCATGTTCATAAGTAGGTGACGCAAAGTTCCTAGTATGTATTAAGCTAAAATCTCTTGTTAGTTTTCTGTGTAAGCGGATAAGATCATAATGGAACACTTACTGTCGTGATTCAGTTACGTCGCGTCGTGGCGTGGCACGAGTCTCGTTAAGCATAACCGGTTCCCTGCCGTTGGTGTTACTTCAGGACGTACCTTCATTTATAAATCGACGTTAAAATGTTTATAAAACGCGTATTTGAGTTTTGTCCGTAACTTTGTCGATATTTGTTCGCCCGTACATAAACTTAAAAATGGTTGGTAATAGAAACTATAATATATCGTCTTGATACAAAATCGGAATTGTTTGCCAATTCATGAAAGTCATGAAAGAGTACAAGCAAATTCCAAAAACGGCAATGTCCGCTTTGGATCATTCTCTACTCCACCTTAACAGGTATACAATAGTGATAATAATAATGTATAGTGCATTTTAGTTACAAATCTATGTCTAATTCTAGATGTAATCCTAGCGCGGTTTTACCCGTGTTACTCTCGTTTCCATATGAACTTCCTAATAATATTAAATAGCCTTCCTCGATAAATAGGCTATCTATCACTACAGAAAAGAATTTTCCAAATCGGACCATTAGTTCCTGTGATTAGCGCGTTCAAGCAAATAGACAAACAAACTCAACTTAATATTTTAGTATAGATCAGTAGAATAGGACAGTAATAACAGCATTCATACATATTTTAAAACATAAAGTTCTCAAAAATATCTCTCAAAATTAAATTTTTCACCGAAAGTTGTAAGAACACTTCAGGTGTAGCGCTATTTTATTCTCGTGAAAATCTTTGGCGAGTGCAGCTGTGTGATAAAGTTAGTTTACTTACAAAGTCTCGCCTCGACTTCTGAACTAAGTTCAGTGTTGTTCGCTAGTTTTTAACTGAATTTTAGAACATTCTTACGTTTAAAAATAATAATTTAGTTGAGATTCCAAGAAGATGACTTCAAAATTATAGTTGCCTTATTGAAATATGAACATATAACTTCACCAATCACTATACTCGTGTGTTTTTTTAATTTTCCAGTGCCACGATGAGCATGACAAATTAGCGGCTTAAAAGTCAATTTGTTAGTTTTTACAAGTTGGAGTGTTTCACTCTTGTTTAGAGACAAATCTGCTATGCATAAATTATTATTATTATACCATTAATTTTTTTCTATTTTTTTTTACTTGCAACTTGCTACTATTCCTTTTAAGTGTTAACCCCTCGTGCTAAAATAATGTGGTTACGAGTGTGTTCACGTCGAACCGGTGGGGATCGAACCGGCGGCCACAAAATCACAAGACCGACGCCCATTAGCCCTTGGGCTACGGCCGCTTTAATTTAAACCATTTAATTATTATTTTTAACAATAATATTCGTCAAAACATTGACAAGGTACACGATGCGATCTTATACCGTTAGAGATTGCTCACAACATCTATTCGTGTATTCTGCAAACTCTAAAACAAATACAATTTAGTTGCAATGCTTCTCATCTTCTCGGAGCAGTTCGTCCTTGTGTCTAATACAGTGTTATCCTTGCTCCGTAATATCTAACTTGTGCAACACAGTGTTTACCTATTGTGCTTAATCTCGAATTTATACACTTTGGAAGTCTCTAGTATATAATGACAAAATATTTAGGTTTGATGAAATTTCCCCTCACGTCCTTAAAAATAGGAACTTTGTATTTGGGGAAAATTACGTTAAAAATACAATCATCGTCAGAAGATATAGTATGGAGTTGAGGCTATGGCGCAATTTCGCGCAGTTACATACAATTAAGATAATTAATTACATTTTTAATTAGTTACTTTTAGTTTGTATTTTATTCATGTTTGTTAATTATAATAAATGTATAGTTTCATTAAGATATATTTTTAGAGATTTATCTCCAGATATTTTATAATGTAAATTTCAGTAATTATTAATTTTAAAACAAAACTATTCTAATAGTAATTAATTAAAACAGCAACAACTTAATCATAGGTTCAATCAGAAATTAAATACTAAAATCAATTTTAGCAAACTATGTTGTTAATTGATGAATGTTTGAACACACTTCATTAATCTTACTCTGCTGATGTCAGCACATTCAAAGGCAAATTATTCAAAAGGTTTAAATAGTTTATCCTTTCATTTTAGACTAAGAACTTTAAACATAGAGCTTTACTTTGTCTATGTTTCTTGATGAATGATTATCCAAGTGTCAGACCAACAAAAACTTGCGCCTCTTAAAATTAAAAATATAATTTTAATAAAAAAATATTTGTACACTGAACCCTGTGGTATTATTTTCATAGGAAATCTATTAAAATGTTATGCGAGACGATACTCATGAAACTGTCGTTTACATCCGCAATATGGCAACGAAACCATAAGCCAAAATAACACAACAAAACATAAAACCAGAAAATTCAGAATATAAAAAATAGAAATAGCCGACAATAAACGTTGTATCACATCGCATGTTAGCGTTGCGATCAAATGAAGTGCGGCGCACCGCAGTTAACCGCAGCGACGCGCTCCATCGCATCGCGTGGCATGGCGTGGCGTCGCGTCGGAGAGCTGCCAACAACCAGCGCCATTAAACCACTACATTTGATAATTATCTTTATTAAAACACTAGTTATATTACGTACAATGAATGTACTAACATTAAACGCTAATTATTCGCTCGCTCATGTGAGTTTTGATAGGTACCTCAAGTTTACATTAAATAAATAGAGGACATTTACATAGTAGGTTTAGATTGTTTTGTTCGTTTGGAATCGTAGTAAAGCATTGTATTACAGGAAGAAGACGAGTATGCGGTACAATATTTAATTTGCGTAACACTGTTATTAATAATACTCTAAGTTATCATCGTGACTAAATTTACCCGAGATCTTAAATATAATATGCGATGTAATAGTATAAATCGTACTACATATAATAAATGAAAACATTTCCTCACTACGTCTGTCTACTGTATGCTGAGGAGATTAACTTCAAAACTACTAAACAAATTTAGTTTCCAAGTAACGCTAGTAAAGTTACTGGGAGCTTTACTTGCAAACGACGTAAAAATCAATAGTAATTATTATACTTCTTAAACTATATAAGAAGATCAATAATATAATCAATTTAAATCTAGCCCACATTTCAACAATATCATTCTATACGCAACTTCTGAAAAAACACTTATAAGCTTTCCGACTAGCACGATATTTTAGATGATGCCGAAGTATATAGTTATAAGAATTCAAATTTTAGTGTAATTCGTATAAATCATAGTCGAAGCACACAGTTGTAGATCACGCTAGTTAGACCAACTGCGAGTGCGTCCCGCGGGAGCCGCCGAGAGGAACGCTCCAACTTTGTGACGGCTCCGTTCCGCGCGCTCTTCTAACGCGAATACTATAGAATATTATATATTTTTATAGTATACAGGCTGAAAAAATATTAATGCTAGTTTTTCTACGGCAGAACACTACATGACTACTACTACATGAAAACTAACAATAGTTAAAACTAAAGTTTTTAGATAACATTCAAATATGTATTGATCAAATCAACTAAAGACGTTTTACTGTAAAATAAGGTCTCGTGCAAACAATTGAATTTTCCGTATTTGAATAAGTTTCATATAAAAATGAATCCCTATTTCCCTAGGTCGCGGCATCACGTATAAACGGCTAGACCGATTCCCTAATTATTTTATTGTTGTGTTTGTTAAGGTTTTTATGAAAGAAAAAAAATGAGAATAATAATAATGAACTTATTCAGCACTTAGGTATTTACATACACTTGTACTTGTCAAAATCACAATAAAAAGAAATAATATAATGAATAGGTTATTATTCTTAGCAAATGCAACCTGTGAGTGCTGCTAATTGTAGGACATTACAGACAAAGTAGGTACTCCGTCTGTCCGTGTGTCATTGATTCCTCTACTCATAATAAGTTCATATTTACATAAAAAAATTGGAAAGTATACAATTAAGTGATACACACTTGGGGGCACCCTTATGGGGTTAGGACCACAACCCAGAGGAGCCACTGATATCAAAGTCAGATTTGTGGATATAAGAGGAAGTGATCGCTGGCACGGCCTACAGGCGCTGGATCTCAGGGCAGGGGTAGGGGCACAACACGGTCTAGGCCCGCGCAAAGTGTATCATTTTTGCGATTGGAACATTTGCATCTGAATCACTAAACTGTTCCGGAACACTGATATGTTTCATTTGGAACACCGGCACCGGCTCAAAAGATGCAATTGAATAAACATGCAATTCAAACTATATCATAAAACAACTGATCGTGTTTGTTTAAATTTGCGCAAACATAAACAATTCAAAAAAGCTTTGTCAAAGTAAAATGATACCTAGTCTTCTATTTCATACAAGAAACTACCTAATAGTATTTGATATGTAAGCACCATAATGGTTATTATTACGTGCATTGAATCAAGAGCCGCTGTCCGAGAGCTAGCGAGCGAGCGTATATGTATCCCGCTCACCGCTCAGCATTTTGTGTCTCACTCAAATCTCTCACTCGCTCGCAACTCGCAAGCGACGTCGTTCACGGTCCGGTCGCGTCGGTCCGCAAAGTAGTGTTTCAGATTCAGTGTTCCAAATGATGCATTTAAAACATTACTGACGTTCCAATCTTTCGAAACACTAAGATGTTTCGGAACAGTGAGTCGGTTCAGTAAAGAGTTACACACCTCTAACACGGTCCTCGCCGGCGAGAATCCTACCCTAGCTAACCTGCAATAGCGCGGAAAATTAAAAAAAATAAGACTACTTAACCACTATATCAAATGGTATAATGTTACCTTAGCCCTTTTGACAATATAAGCTTTTTAATGATGTAACATTTACAAAATGCTTGCTGCAAATATCGTCCAAGGCGATGTAATATATCTTGTTGAAAACAGATGCTTCGGTCGGAGTTATCAACACCAATTAGAATTCAATATTCATATTTAACGCAGGCCAACGACTGGCGGATCAGCTAGAGCTTAAAAAAATACAAATCGATTGTTCTACTTGGATATAATTATTTTATTTTGATGAAATATCAGCCTTTATAGAGTAGGTACGCTAAGCTATCACTACTAATGCTAACGTGGAATACGTCAGCATCCCAAATTAGTTTAGAATTTTTGATGTGCTCTTTCTTTGAGACATACTTACGATTGTATAAAGCAGCTCTTATAATAAAATGAACAATTTTCAAAGCATGCATTTAAAAAGTGAAACAGTCAAATCAAACCTAATACTTCTCTATTAAGTTCACTTTAACAGCACGTTTACGTCCACTGTTGAACATAGGCCTCTTCTTAACAGACCTTAGCAAGCCAGACTCGTGAGGCAGGCGGATTGGTAGTCGCAGTAATATGGTTACTGATCACCATGAATTAATGAATGCTGTTACCCATTTTATTTTGCAAAAAAATAATATTTACAAGTGCGAGGCGAGATCTGACTACGTCTTACACTGGGAGGTGAGGCCAATACATCCAAAAATATAGGCACGTCTTCAAATATTGTTTGTATCATCATCATCATCATCAACAGCCCGTTGACGTCCACTGCTGAACATGGGCCTCCTCTTAACAGACCTTGGCAAGCCAGGATCGTAGAGGGATATTGCCATAATCACCACGCTTGGCAGACGGATTGGTGATCGCAATATGATGCAAATGTTGATCTAATAGATGCTGCTGCCCATCCATCAGCCATATGTCCCTTAGTCGCCTTTTACGACACCCATGGGAAGACATGTGGTTGTCTTTTCTAAGCCGGAAACCACACGGCATTGTTTGTATGAAAAGGCAAAATGTCCAAGAAATTTCGTCACTAAAGTACTTATACTTACGTGCCTCTATCTACTCTTAATGAATTGGCATATATTTTGAAAGCCCATTATACATATAAGAAGAACGACTGATTTTAATGTTTAGGCGCTTAAACATAATACGTTATATTATAACGTTCCATAAAAAATAATCTTTGTTCTACTCAAAACTATAAGCAATACAATGTACTCAGTAGTATAGGCTTTCAAATTCAAATTCAGAATTCATTTATTCCGCAACAATGGTTACATTTGTTTGGAATCGTCATATTTCTATAATCGACTACTGAGAAACACTGCCAAAAAACTCAGTAGAACCCTCTTTTAAAAAATTATATTATATCACAATATTTTATGAACCTAATTACAATACCTATACTTTATTTTACACTGAGATTAGGGCGATTTAATCCTAAGCATTTTTGTCACGAAGATAATCAAAACGAAATCAAATCTTGAAATGGTAACAAACGTTCAGATCTAACTTTTGCATTTATTATAACATCGTCCTCTTTAAGGAAAGTAGAAATTTGCGCAGGAGATATGCACAAGTGTGTGCGCAAACACATGTGCATTTTCTTTTCCTTTACTCTCAAATCTCGTGGGATGATTCTACCGACACGACCGGGAGAGATCAGGCGCACGACAGCTTAACGTGGTCTCCAGGGCACGGGGAATACACCACCTACTTCCAGCCTTCGGGCTGACACTTAAATGTTTCCAAATAGAACACAAATTATTTTGCCCGAACCCGGAATCGTACCTGAAACCACGCTAGTTACGGTTCAACAGTTAACCTGTAAACCAACGAAGCGGTCGTTGTGTAGTATTAGCATGGTAACTGAATGAACTTACAAAATGATGTAACTAACGTACAGACTCCTCCATAATCGCTGCGACTGTTAATGCTCAGACTAATATTTCCACTAACTTGGACAAATCTGACACAATCCGCGGTGATATTTTGTCGGATCCGGAAACACACCAGTGAAATATTATTATGTGAGTACTTGAAACAAATAGGTGAACGGGTTGTTTGATAATACAAACGATTGTAAACTTTATGCGCTGGACCCAGGGCTTCTTATTTGTTGTTAGCCCGGCCACGTTCAGGTGGGAAATTGTTACACTAACTTATAAATTGGGTCTAAATTTTCCGTACCTATTTAAAAATGTGATATTTTGGAAACTCAATTGAAAATCTCGTATTCATCTCATACAATCTTCATGAAAGGATCCACCCATGTAATCTAGACACGGCGCGGCGTTGCGTTTTAAGCTTTAAGTTCAAGTTAACAGAACTGGAAAGCGTATGTCAATAACTCAAAAACTATTTTACGTAAACATATCATGAAACCAGCAGACCTAAGGCTTCAATATATTATCTAACGATATCAGAATAATTATATTTTTGTAAGTAGTTATAAAATATTTTATACAGTTATAAATAAATTTCAGGACTGACCATTGAACTTGGCACTCATTTAGATCTTCTTTCTCATGGAGTTGAAGCCTACAACCAAGGCATATTATATTGAACCTCACTTCACATTTATGTTTCTCATTAGTATAAATTATACAAGGAGAACAAGCATTCAATATTATGATATCTTATATTAGCTTCCGTCGCGCGGCTTTACCCGCGTAGCTCCTGTTCTCAACCTGGGGACTTCATCGTAGAATATAGCCTATGTTACTCCTGAATAGCGTAGTTTCTTAATGGTGAAACAATGTTGAAATTGGTTTAGTAGTTCCGGAGCCTATACAATGCAACCAAAAAAACAAACAAACAATATTTTCTTCTTTATAATATAAGTATAAATTGATAATAATAATGATTGGTAAAGATTATTATTATTATTGCTAATAATATAAAAAAAAAAATATCTATCGTCTCTTCATTTACGCACACAGTTAAAAAGTATCAAGTTCCTGAGAGCGACAACAGATGGCATTACTAGAAAGATTAATATAATTCCTATTTTTTGTATGTTATTCAGTTCTTCAAACATCACGCCGTGTTTAGTGTGAATACAAAGGTAACTTCTAGAAGCTTCGCTCCGTACAAACCGTCGCTTATATTTGGACGTTGCATTTCTATTCGTGTAGCGTTCGTCCTTTGTTTTTATTGTGTCCCGTCGCGCGTCGGGCTCGCGATAAATGCTCATTTAGCCGAAGACAGCCCAACCCAAATAATGGCGCGTTAGTGCCGTGTATCTAAATCGTATTTTATGTGAGGACGTTATTGCCAATTCGATAGTTCGATTCTAAATTCTAATCTTTTGTTTTTAGGACAGCGAATGAGCATGAGCTGGGGAAGCTACTAAAAGTAAATAATATATGGTGTGTAATGTTACGGTACGATAGGACTACAACAAAGAGAAAATCATTACGTAGGACATTTTAAATGATTGGCAATTGTGATAAGTTTGATAAGCAAGCAGTTATCATAGCTTTTATAATAGAGAACAAGCTTGTCTTTCCTTGCTTATTATATATTCAATATTACTTACTTATGCAAAGGAACAATAACATTAATTATTATTTATTAATTATGAATATAATATGAATCCAATAAAGGGATGTTTTATCGAGATAAAGTAAATAGTATGAAGGAACGAAGATGAGAGCTGTGTCTGCCTTGTAATCTGCTACTAGGAGGTACTTTCCTAGTCAGCTAATTGACACCTAACCTTATTTATAATGATTTTATTAACACTGTACCTTTCTGCAATAAAATGAAAATAATGAAGAGTTTACTCATTCCACAAAAACAATAATCTTCAATCTGATATGAATAACAACTATAAATATTATGCATTTGTGATGTCTCCCCATACTAAAGTGAAAGTCCATGTTTAGCTGTGAACTTAAACAAGTTGATGAAGTAAATTCTAAAAATACGATTTAAAACAATGTGGAATCTATTTTATTGTATTGACGTACTCTATGGTTAAAATCGTTTTGTGCGCTGACAAAACTTGTTGAAGAAATTAAATTATAAAGTCGATGATATTTTGTATACCGGCCACTGCTACAAAACTTATAATTATATTTGTATAATGGTTTGTCAGTTTTCCATTAAAACTTTTTAATTTAAAAATGACTAGTACTATAAAAGCTTGAATTATGCATTCGATTCAAAAGGAACTTGACCTACTAATATTTTATTTTAATGAAAAGTATTGCAAGAAGAACCGTAGAATTTTACATTTTTACGAAGGTGTAAAGGCAGAGATATATCATAATCAAGTTGCTGATAAAAAAAAGTAATAATTGGTCGAAATGATTGGAAAGCTTTCAAACCTTTTACATTTATAATAATAATAATTATAGCCTTTATTTAACAAACTTTCTTACAATAATGTTAGACTAAATTGAATTAATTGTATGACACCGGTACGTGAAGATTGTCTCGCTGTCCAGCGAAGGCCTCCCCGAGAGCACGCTATCGAATGCGATTCTGTGCTTGTCTTTCCAAGTTTGTCGCACTATTTTTGTAATGTCGTGTTCCCATCTACGACGCTGTATCCCTTTCCTTCTTTTGTACTGTATCGGACACCTCTCTGTTACATTCTTAGACCATTTCTTCTTATTACTCCTAATCATATTACATTTATTACTACACAATAAATGTAACATGTTTCTAAAAATGGATGATTAAAACTAGCAACCGACCTGGCTTCGCACGTGCGCAATGCTAATGTGTACATATAAACGTTCCTCTTGAATCACACTATCTATTAAAAAACCGCATCAAATTCCGTTGCGTAGTTTTTTTAATGAAATGACAATGTATCATTCTAATGGCGAAAGAGTTATCGTTCAGTAGTTTTTGAGTTTATTCGAAACAAACAAAAATACAAATTATTAATAATATTAGTATAGGCCATGCAACGTTGAATTACCACCTATACCAGTCCGTTGACAAATGGCTTCATTTTGAAACGTTACAGTTGGTACCAAGTCTAATAATATTTTAAGAAGGGAAACAAAGTTTTAATCAATACTGTCGTAATAATTACGTTTTTTTTTCAAAAAGTTCAGTTACCTATTAAATTTCCATACGTTTCTCATTCCACACTATAAGTACAACAATGACGGGTAGTAACGAGATTATTAAGAGCAGTTTGTTGCTCGCAGGCAATTAACGGGCAACTGAGACCTAATACTTAGTTAATAGCACTAGTTCGCTCAACTAATAACATTTCCACGGCTTCTTAAGTAAACAATAATTAACGTGAAAACCCGGTCACATAACGTACTCACAGAGGTACGCTCCGGGCACAAGTTGTCACGTAAGTTGTCTTATAACTTGTTTGTATTGCTTTTGGAGAAACTTATAAGTACATACTTAGTGTAAGTCCAAAAACAAGCTTCGTTTGTGGTTCATTTAGTTCCCGCTGTAGCCGCTGCAGGTGGAATAGTGAAACCGTGCCCTAACACAGACGTATACAACTACTACTTTAAAACAGCTGTTTGAATACTTCGGCCAGCTCGATCATTTGGGCGGCATTCAACTTATTGATACCAGTTAATGAAATGCACGCTGCGCTCCCGTATACGGTTCCATGGCGACTACATTTCCAGGAAGCGGCGCAGCTAACAACCTCCCGCCGCCTAGCGCCACACGTTTCCGAGAAATTGAAGAATTAAATCGCCAACACTCATATGGCCCACCCTGTATATAATCTTTTGTATACGACAAAATATTTCTCTTTAAAGTTTACTAGCAGAGTTTTACAGTACACTAGTATATTTGTTAACCTCTCGAGCTAAGCTAAAATGCTTGTGTTACGAGTGGGTTCACGTTGATACTGCAATGGGTGAGGTTCGAACCGGCGACTACAAGATCACAAGTCCGACGCCCCTAGCCATTGGGCTACGATCACTTAAGTATGGAAGAGTAAGAAATATTTTGTGGCGGGTTTGATGAGAGCTACGTGTTAGTTATTTCAGTATTTTCTTTTATATTTGGTTTACCATAGACTAACCTACTATCTATAGTCTATACTAATATATGAAGCTGACGAGTTTGTATGCTTGAACGCGCTAATCTCAAAAACTACTCTATGTAAGTGTTAGATAGCCCATTTATCGAAGAAGGCTTTAAGCTATTTAATTATAAAGTTCCTACAAGTGAAAACGCGCGCGGCAAGCTAGTAAAGAATATTTTTGATTGACATTGCACTGTCTTCAGTGTGAATTATTACAATCATTTTATTAAGGCTGGAGCTCTACTCGTCTTGTACTCGTGTGGTTTCCGGCTTCGAATAGAACACCCCATGTCTTCCCGTGGGTGTCGTAAGAGCCGACTAAGGGACATACAATAACTGATGAATGGGCAGCAGCATCTATCAGCTCAAGGTTCCTTACCATCTTACTGCGGTCACCTATCCGTCTGCCAATGTTGGTGATTATGGCAATATCCCTCAAGCACCCTGGCTTGCTAAGTGATGTGAAGAGAAGGCCCGTGTTCAGCAGTGGATGTAATCGGAATGATGATGATGATGATGTAGCAAAAGCATCGTGGTTAATTACAGATGTCAGTCTAAAAAATAATATTACAATCATCAGAAAATACGTATTCATAACTGAACACGTTCGACATAACATAATGAACGCGTGTTATCATTAACATTAAACTGACAAACGATACATCATTATCTAAAATGCGACGCAGCGTGTCCGGTTGTCGGTGCGGCAAATAAAATAGATGCAATTGAGCGTCGTGAGACCGCACTGCCGGCTGAATGGGCGCTAATTGTCGCCGTAATGACGCCGGTCCGGCTGAGTCACTGCACAATTAAAGCGTCGATCACATGTAACTAGTGTAAAGTTTGCTTACAACTGAAAAATATATGGAGATTATTTAGTACTAGACACGCGCGCGCGGTTTCACCCGCGTAGCTCCCGTTCCCGAGGGAACTACATAATAGAATATGTATAGCTATATCCTTCCGCCATAAATGAGCTATCAAACACTCAATTTTTTTAAGAATACCCCAGTATGATAAATTAACTACCATTCTTAGAAGTTGGTTTGAATTGACATCGTACTCGTAATGTCTAGTTAATACCTCGGTAAATATGCCTTAGATCAGAGGTCTCCAAACTACGGCCCGCGGGCCAAATCCGGCCCGCGACAACTTAAGACTAGTGTCATAAATCTGGCCCGCAATACCCAATGTCTTACTTGTTGTTACTATTGCTGTGATAAGATGAAAAAGAAAACACAAAATGATAACGCACACTTTGCGTCTAGTCTAGAAATAAGAGATAGTTAAAGATTGAAAAATTAAAACTAAAGAGTTTTAAATTTTCAATCCTTACCATACTCTTATTTCTAGACAAGAGGCCCTTAGAACATATTGAAAACATCGTTATGGCCCTAAGGCTTCAATGTTTGGAGACCCCTGCCTTAGATCATACAAAATAGCGTACTAGGCAGTTTACGTCTTAGTTACCGCAAGTTAGGTAACCGTCCTCACTATTGAAGCGAGATGCTCGACCACGTAAGAGATTGCTGAGCGACTGAACTGCCACTAGCTGTCAGTTCGTGGCCAACGTGGCGACAGAAAACGATGATCAAATGTTTGTTTGTTTGAACGCGATTATCCCAGGAACTTATTGTCCGATTTGAAAAATTATTTCCGTGATATATAGCCCATTTATATGGGAAGGTAAAGTCTAAAATTTATTATTAAGTTCCCACGGGAACGTCACGAAAGTAATACATAAATAGAGGACCTTTATTAAAAATCTATAATAATAAAAATGAATCACCAAAATGTATAAGTTAAGAACGGCTTGAACTTTGGGCTCATGATTCAATTATTTCATAAAAGAAATTGTTATAAAAATTGATTGATTTACAAATATAAAAACATTTCCATTTACCATTCACGTTGAATTTACAATATTATTGTATGTAGCTATAGGTAGGCAGCATATATTCAAGCTTATCTTGACATCAAACTTCACAAACGGTGTTTAGTAAAAACCATGTTTTCAATTAAAATTACTGACATTAATCTTAAGTCACTGAACGCATCACCCAAATGCAAATCAAATTGTTTTCCAATCACAGCCTGTGTCGAGAATATCACTGATTGATGAGTGACTCCGAGCCGCCCGCGGGGATCTCTTCATTTGAACTTTCACATTATTTGATTCAAATAAATTGTTAAATTGAAAACGGATTCCTGGTGTTCGAAATGTCATCAATTTCATTGGCATAGGATTTGACTATAAAATGAAAACGAAATGAAATAAGGAAAACTATTGGTATTATTTAAATCAGTATTAAATTTGTTTATTGCTAGAACGTTAAACTGGTACGAAATAAATAAAATAAACAATTCATCCAATATGGAGTCAATTTCGGCCGTAGTCCAGGATAGGGTGTTCGGTTCGGTCCCCACATACTGCACTACCGACGTGGACCCACTCGTAACAAAGCATTTTAGCTCACCACGAGGGGTTAACAAGAATACTGGTAGAGTGAAAAATACTCTCCTAGTTATCTTTAAAAAGAAAAAAGGAATAATTGTAGTACAGATTTGTTTCAACGTGGCTATCATAAAACGTTTTCGTTCTCACAATGAAAGTTAACGGCATTAGGTTTCGTGAGAAAAAGAGGTGAAATTAAACAAAGTTTGCAAGGCGCCGGTACACATTTCAACCACCTTCGAATTGTAGGAAAGCAAAGAGTAAAACTTCGCCTTCACGTCGGCACCAGCTGCAAACAATGCTATAAAATGCATTTAAATCTTGCCCAAGAACTCACTTGTACAAAGTTTAGATTTTAAGTTTTGTTACAATATGTAAACCAAATTCGTAAGAAACGCGTTTTATTAATGCTTGTAAATTTGAAACAATCTTGCGCTGGGATTTTTATTGAGTTTTATTTAATTTGAACTATTCAAAGGTTTTTATAATTAAACTTATGTAGTTATAGAGATATTAAACAGTTGAACTTATTGAGCTGGACTTGTTTCACTATCGTTATTACTATTATGTAAGCGGTTTTAGCTTATAAGTAATTGCATTGTAAAGGGATATTTTCGTATGCTATTTCTCGTACGTATGTAAACAATTAGTGACTGTGTGTTAGTTGCCGTGTGGTCTCCGGCTTTGAATAGACCACCCCATGTCTTCCCATGGGTGTCGTAAAAGCCGACTAAGGGACATATGCCTGATGGATGGGCAGCAGCATCTATTAGCTCAAGGTTTACATCTTACTGCGATCACCAATCCGTCTGCCAAGCGTGGTGATTATGGCAATATCCCTCTACGATCCTGGCTTGCCAAAGTCTGTTAAGAGGAGGCCCATGTTCAGCAGTGGACGTAAACCGGCTGTTGATGATGATGATGATGATGTAAACAATTGTTGGTGAACATAAAAAAAGCAAAGAAGACTAGTCAAGGATTTTGGTTTTTTTAGATAAACTTCTTTACTAATGCAATCACTATTATGTCATTATCTCTTTTTAAAGCTGCATGTGTTTTGGAAGCACTTTAATATTTAATTAATTATTTTTAATTTTTGATTGGCATAGATAATAATCGGCACTCCATTAAGGTAGAGAACATCTGGTAAAGACGCATGCAATTTAGTATATATTTGTGGCGGGTGCGATAGCCTAGTCAGCAAATGTACGCGAGTCTTCGGCACTTTAGTAATGCTTAGTTAGGCACAAACTGAAACAATTCATATCATCTGGCGATGCTCGTACAGATTGAGTCTAGTATTGCCGGCCTGTATCTGTATCAGTAAAGATATACAGTGTATATAGTATATATGTATATATATTATGTGCTTTTGTATTTTATTTGTGCAAGTTGTACAAACTGCCGTGCAGTTATAAAACTATAATAAAAAAAAATAACACCTATTACAAATGTTTATTCATCAAACCATCACAGAATGATTTAGACAAAATACTGCAATTGTAGCAGCAAATATAATTTAGCGAGCGCGGGTGCAGGGGGAGGGTACGGCGGCCGACAAACTAAATGGGTTATTTGCTTATTTGCATCAGGGCTGGTGAGGTTCCTAGCTATCAGACAATTGTCGAGAGCCTGTGTGAATAACAGAGACTGATAGCAGATAGTGTTTTTTGTATCTGCTGATAAAAACATTTGTGATAATCTGATAAATTTGTCCGAAAAAACAAAGCACAATATAAAATCTAATACATAAACGAAGACTAGGCTATTTTATTACCAACACATTCACATTTTGGACGTTCTCTACTGTTCGCTTAGGTCCCAGCAGGCACTTGTACGCAACGTCCAAACCAAAAGATTATGGTCAAAACCACCTTGAACTATATTTTGGTCAACAATTCGTTTTAAAGGAAATACAACATATGTAAAATCCTTTGTTATGTTATCTGTTTAATCTAAAAACACAAAAGCACACCCGGACCCAGATGAACTATCTGAGGTTCACACAAGTCGGAAGTGGGGATCGAACCGTTAACCTTTTAATACAGCTACTGAACAAAACCAGTTATCCACCATTTAAGTCCCAACAGCATACTCATTTGATTAGCAATAAAGGGATATTTGTTCCGTCAATCTCTTTTATAAAATATTCGATTTAATGTCGGTTTAACAAACGAGGCAAATTGAACTACCCTGTTATAAAATGTATTGTTTAGTTAATCGCTCGGTGATAGGGCTGTGGTTCCATTTTCATGTTATGTGAGTCTCGGAATTGATATTTGAAAGGGGTTCTGTATGATTACCGTCATAGACACTAGTTTTAGTTAAATTAAACTGCGAAGTATGTTTTCGGACGGACATATGTAGTAAGCCACAACTATACACCAGGTTGCTATTAGCCTCTTTTCTATCACTACACTCGGGGGGGTAGGCCCGAAGTCCGAGAGGCCCGCGAACTGTAAAGTAAAGCGACAGTTGCACAAAACTCCCCTAAAGAAACTAAAAGCCATAATCTCTCAATCTCCCCGTCAGCGACCGCCCTGAGCCGAGGTCCAAGTCCCACAGGGGACGCCCTCATGCGCAGGTTGCTTAGTTTCTAGTGTTTAAACCATTTATCTAGGCTGGAACTCTGCCCGCCTTTATGCCCCGCAAAGAAGCAAAAGCCTCACGGCTAACTACAGATATCCGTCCGAAAAAAAAAGCTATTAGCCTTCTGACTCATATCACTACACTCGGGGTTCACACGACGTAAAATGCTTTTTGAGATAACGGGTACAAGTGTGTCTTGAAATAAATCTTTTATTTGTATTTTTTTTTACCATAATGTGTTGTCCTTTGTCGTCCTTATGGTCGCTTTAGCCTTAAAGTATACCATTCGGCTACAATACAAACATAGGGAAGTCTTGTTCCTGCTATTTTACTACTTTGACTAAATCATCACCATCAGCTCAACGCAGCTTCTGCTGCTGAACAAAGGCCTCTTCCACCGCGCGTCACCACGCTTAGCTGGCGGGATGGTGATCGCAGTATAATGTTGTAACACACAAGGAAACGCTGTTGTCCGTTTCTTAATATACGCTTGTTATATATGATGCTATAACATTCGGGACCAACGGTTAAACCTGCTTGCCGAAGCACAGCTGAGGGTAGTCCCTACAACCAAACAGAACCGGAATAAAATCTTACTTATACCACTTCGTTACGGAGGTTTTTTTACTAAAAATGCTAAAAATATGTCGATAGTCTTAGTCCCGGTATACGGGACGTGCGGGACTTCACGTGGGATGTTCCCGGCCTGTTCGTTTTGCTTAACGTATTGATAATTAGTAGATGGTCACGCTGCTAATGTGTTGTCGCTTGTCACGGCTGTCACGCAGACGGTCGGACTTGTTGCCCGACAGATGATGATGAGATGACTAATTGCTGATCTATGAACTAATAATGGCTTAATTAACTATTACATTTACTACAATATATCGGCATGATCTTGTGTACATTTGCTTACTGATAGATGTTCAATTTCAAATGCTTCATCACTACATGGTATAAAACAAAGTCGCTTCCCACTGTCTTTCTGGCCCATAAGGACAGACAGACAGGGGCTTAGATCTTTAGAACTACGCAACGGATTTTTATGTGGTTTTTAATAGATGGATCATACGGAGTTTATATAGTAATATATCAGCATTGCACCCGTACGAAGCCGGGGCGCGTCGCTAGTTACTGATTTAAAAAATCTTCCTATTCGTCTTCAACAGCCCGTTTACGTCCACTGCTGAACATGGCCCTCCTCTTAAAAGACCGTGGAGGGTTTTTAAGGGATATCGCCATAATCACTATGATTGCGGATTGTTGATCGCAGTAAGATGGCACGTAACCTTGAGCTGATAGACGTTGCTTTATCCATCCATCAGATGTTTGTCCTATAGTCGCCTCGTACGACACCCATCATGAGAAAATATAGGGTGATCTATTCTAAGCCCGAAACCACACGGCACATGATAAAATTTCAGTATTCCTATCACTTAATATTATATAATTTTATCTTATAAAGCTGTCGTTTCTATGATATTTGACGTTTTATTTCGATTAAACTCAAGCGGTAAAATATAGATTGTCCTGAACTCTGAAGGTGTTGTTAGAGCTTGTAAAAACTCGAATTTATAGGATATAAACATCGCACTATAGCCCAATGGAGACGAATACTTAATGCTGGTGCTTATAAATAAAACTGCTATGATTTTCCTCACAAATCCAGTACGTGGTAGTAAACCCAATAAGCTCAAATAAACAAAAAATGTACAAAACACTAATGTTTCGCAAAAGATATGTGAAACAACAAATAGTTTTTGACGCAATATTTTTTAATACATGTTCATAAAAAACTCTCATACACAAGTATTCTAGACCTCTGAGGTCAAGAAGCTGAGCTGAGCTCTAATATTGTTCTTCACAAAAATTAAAACTTCAGTTATACATGCTCATTACTAACATGAAAGCATGCTATTATTGAGCAATTGCTACTTAGTAGCATGTGTCGAACCATTGCTAATGATGAGCATACTAATTTCGAGTTTGCTCAAAAACGACATACATAAACGACAACAGTGCGATACCAGCCGCGCGGGTGGGAGGGGGCGTGCTTTTAGCGCGTCTGAACAGGTATGCTTATGAGCATGCTAGTATCGATCAGTCGTGCAGTTTATTTACAAGGACCTATGCTTAAAAAAAGCATGCTAAACAGAAGGAGATGTGTCACGTAAAGAGCACGCTCGTTTTAAGCATACTAAGAAGCATGCCATTTTATGAGCATGTCTTACTGTACCTTATTTCATAACTGTTTATCTAACATATAGTATAGTTGAGTCCGAAGTAGTGGATATATAAGCCGATGGCGCGTCGTAACTCGACGGACGACCGCACGGGATTGATCCAGGCGTTTTATGAGCTTCAACAGAATCTATTTATATTGAAAGTTTTTATGTCCAACCATTTATTTATATTTGAAAAGAATAAAAGTGTAACTGGATTGCAGGCAGAATACACAAATGTATGCCGAGACTGAATACAAATCCAATCGAATTGTATTAGTAAACTGATTTAATAGAAATACCTAACTAACAAACCAATGATCATTTCCTACAATACGTGACACCCTCCCATAACTTATTAATAAAAATAATAAGTTATGGTAGCATGGTGGTTCCCGGCTTAGAATATACCACCCCATGACTTTCCATTGGTGTCGTAAGACGCAACTAAGGGACATACAGCTGATGGATGGGCAGCAGCATCTATCAGTTCAAAGTACCTTTTCATATTATTGTGATCCGCCTGCTAAGCGCGGTTATTATGGCAATATCCTTTAAGGACCCGGGCTTGCTAAGGTCTCTGACGTAAATCAGTTGTTGATGATGATTGGTGATGTCCTTGGGGTACGCTAATATACACCGTGAAATTTTAATGGTTGTTTTCCCGAAGCAGAACAACTTGCCGTCGGTAGTACTATCGAAACATATTTTTTTTTAGACATGTTTTGGATTTAAAATTATAAAAAAAAATATTAGACAACTCGAAAGCGTGATAAACAGTAGTAACACTAAACGGACCTTGTAGGTACTACTCGAATCGCACGCGCTGCTGACAAAGTAAAGAACGATCCATAAACGTTCAAAGCGAAATAAGAGCTCAATGGTAGTTATACGGCATAAAATAGCCTGCACGCAAGAATTACAAACGAGCCGGCTTCCTTTGTAATTCGCCGCGCGGCGCCGACGCCGGAACGCCCCGCGCTCTCCTTCGACTCCCTCCTTCCTTCCTTAGTTGTCCCGTGAACGTCGGAAGCGCAGCACGCGTTATCTTATTACTTTATTAGTATTATGGATCGACATTGCAGTTTTAGTAATTTAGAGTACGTCGCTATGGTGCAACTGTACGCTAGGGCTAATTATAATTCCCAAACTGCCTGGCGTCTTTACGCCGAGCAGCAACACTTGGCGTCACTCCGTCTTCGCGGAGTTCTGAACCCTCAAGTCATACAGGACCGGACGATCGTAGCGGCGACGGCTACTCGATCATGGGCAGTTCCAGGTGCCAGCACATGCACAGGGCAGAGGTTGATCGGCCGTTCTTTCGCCAGAGCTCGACGAGGAGATCATCGAGTACTTCGAACGCGATCCTCGCCGAAGTACGCGAATGGCGGCAGCTAAGTTTGGCGTAAGCCAATACTACGTCTGGAAACTACTCAACTCAGAAGGACTGCATCCATATCATTTCCGCGGAGTTCATTTAATTTTTCAATTTTTTTAAATACGCCTTGAATACTATATAATCTAATTCGGAAAATTATTGTTCTTAGATAATAAACTTGTTTTAAGTTACGTTTTCTGTAAGTTGTAGCTAAAAAGATATTGAATAAAGCTTATTATTATGATTGGGTACTGTGTTACATTACCTAAGGTGTAGGTATCAGCTGATTGACTAACACCCGGGTCAACGAACGCGCGACCGATCGACGCGAGCGCTAGGTATCGCGCGGTATTACTATCGGTTCGATGTCACTTTCGAGTTTGGTTTTTGACGATTGTTAATCGGCCATTTTTGGTTTATAATATTTAGTTTTTGTATAAATTGAATGTTTAACTAAGACGAAATCTTTTCAACAATCATTTAAATTTCAGCGTGTATACGCAAGATACAGTAGGTATCTAATGGAACAGGTCTAATGCAGTAACGCAGTGGTTGTCAGTTATTTTTGGTAGCAGTACTTTTTAGGAAAACGAAATATTTGACTATTTGAATGGTTTTATGTCATTGAGTATACTATATCAAGGCTTCTAAAGCTCAGGATACAACTATCACACGAAAAAAAGGCTTTTGTGTCGTTATGGCTGGTGTATTGTGTCTGATTTTGGTGCGGTGGGTATCCAGATGAAACGACTGTTACATGATCCACTGACAACAGTATGAGTGAAGTTGTCTGTCCTTGGAATATCTGTTTTAAAGTATCCCGCAAGGATTTATATATGTCGCAGCCATGTAGTCAAATCAGCCATTCAATGACGGCCAGTCCGCCAATCAAACGCCGATATTTTATTGTATGCCTAGGCCAATCGTTTATTGAACTAACATACCTACTTAAAGTTTAACTGGTTGGCCTATAGTAAGCTTGCCCTGTGAGTTTGGCTGACGTAAAATCAGGCAGGTGATTTCAATTTAGTTTAGGTTTAGGTCCTTTTTTAACTTCCAAAATTAACGGTTTGGCTAGTTATCCTTTAGCCATTTTATTGATTGTCGGCGTCCAATTAACGGGCTAGCCGTCCCATTGAATGGCTGATCCAAATTGATGGCTGCGACATATAAATAGTGGGGAAGTTTTCAATTCTTATCTTTAACACCCCCCCACAAAGGTTTGTTTTAAGTAAATCTGGTTTAAAATACTAATAAATCTTAACACAATAAATCGAATGAGTCGCATTAATGCTGAATTGTGATGCACAACTATATATAATTTTATTACTTAAATCGAAAACCGAGTTACTCTGAGCTAATTTGCCGTAGATCTCATTATCCGATAGGTGGATTTATGGAAACGGCCTGAGCGCGCTCGCTAATGACTCCACTACGTTGTGTAGCGTTTTGTCATTACACGCTCATAATTGCGTTTGTCACATCTAGATATAGTTTATCTGGACTGTCTTTGTATGGAAATATTTGTGGAGATAACATCTGTCAACGTTTTGGAATGGTTTGGATTTTAGTTTGTTTTAATATATAGAGGGAATATTATATAAATAACCAATTAGGCTCAGAGTCGCTCAACGAGCTATGGAGAGGGCTATCTATACTCGGGGTTTCCCTACGAGACCGAATCAGAAATGATAATGATGATGAGATACGTAGAAGAACGCGGGTCACCGACACAGCCCAACGGATTAGTTCGTTGAAGTGGCAATGGGCAGACCATATAGCACGGAGAACAGATGGCCGTTGGGGCCGAAAAGTTCTCGAATGGAGACCGCGGATCGGCAAGCGTAGCGTAGGACGTTAAGCTACTAGATGGACGGATGATCTGGTTAAGGCCGCAGGATCACGGTGGATGCAGGCCGCTTCTAACCGTAACAACTGGAGATCTATTAGGGAGGCCTATGTCCAGCAGTGGACGTCCTACGGCTGATAAATGATGATGAATGATGAACCAATGACTAGTGTTTACGATCTAACTGACTGATAACTGATTGTTTTTTTTCTTTTACCCAGTTTACTCTTTTATGTTGGTCATTTTATATGAAGACTAGCTTTTACCCGCGGCTTCGCTCGCATTTTTTTAAATAAAATGTATCCTATGGTACTTCTAATACCTCCAAAAATATATGTATAAGGTTTCATGATGATCGATTAAATAGTTATCGCGTGAAAGCGCAACAAGCAAACGGACAATCACATTTATAATATTAGTAGGGAAGGGAAGTAAGGATGTTTGTGTTATGTGTTTCCATCTCTGTGGAGATGGTGTCTGAAACTTTAATAGCATACCGGCCACACGTTTAGTTTAGAATTCTTATGTATCAAACCATTAAATAAGAAAAAAATACAAGACTAACTTTAAAATAATATGAGTGAAGCCACCTAAACTTTTTATAGGATTCTTTAATTCAAAAAGCAGGTAAAAATTAGTTATAAATAACATGTGAGTTTCTTTTGTCTGGAAATCTTTAAAAATATGCTACGGATTTTGATGCGGTTTTTTTAATAGATAAAATTTCAAGAGGAAGGTTTATATTTATCATCATCAGAATTCCGTCTATTTAAATAATGGGGAAACGACCAATTTTTAATTATTTAATATTTTTATGTTCGTATAATAAAATACTCTGAATGTTTATGGCGACCTGATAGATATCTATAATTTGGAAATACGTTCAGCCAAAGTTAGGCTAAGTCAATAATATTTTGTCGTTTCGTTTCGTTATTTCGCCGCCATGTTTCCTCATATCGTGCACCCTCACCTCTGTAAACCTTCGCAATCCATTTCTAAACGTATTTTATGGCAGTAATTTAGTTTGCGACTTTCACGGCTGAGGGCGAAGGGCGAGGGCGTGCCGATACCAAACGTTAATGTATCGGGAATGCATATTTACATATATAATGTGACAATTCGCCGAATTTACTCCAAAGTGGTTTGATATATGTATTCGTGTCCCTAAACAGTTTATGGCCGGTACTTGAGACGGCCAGTTACAGAGATAGCGTAGTTTGTAACGATGATTGCAATTTCAAATGAAATCAGACGCTAGTTCTTTTTGATTTGCATAACGTAGACGGACGATAGTCACGATTTGTGAGAAATCTAAGTTTGTTTCATGACACTGGTAAAGATAAAGACGGTATGCAAATAAAAAAATCAAATAAACTTTATAGTTTGGGCAAAAACCGCATAAAATGCAGATGGCTCCCAGCAAGAATACTTTTCTATAATAAGCGTTATAGAAAACTTGACTTCAAATGACATTGGTTAAGTTGAGACTACTCATGAATCCAGTCAAAGTTCTATTGAAATATTGCTCGTCTATTACGTATAGTTATTTTGAAAGAATTATTTAAAAAAAGTATTGTGTCCTTTCACAGGACATTTTTTGTACCAAATTTCAGCAAACCTATATATTGGTTTAGACGTGAAAACATAAGCGACGGACAGTATTTTTTGCATTTATGATATTAGTGGGGATTAGTAATCGGACCTTCATCATCAGCCCATATAACGTCCACTGCTGAACATGGGCCTCCTCCCGAGTTAGTGACCGCAGTATTATGTTGTACCACACATGGAAATGCTGGTGCCCGTTCCTTGATATACGATTATTATAGATGATGCCATATAGGACCAACGGCTTAGCGTGCTTTCCGAGCCACGGTAATCCCTCAACCAACACGGAATGAAATCTTAGAATTTACACAAAGATTTCCTGTCCGGCGTAGGGATTGAACCCACGACCTCCAAGATATAAAGCGAGCCAAATATCGCTACCCTTCGAAGGTTAATCAGTTATTTATTGAAATACAGTTCATATCACAGTTCAGAAACATTTTAACTGACAAGACCCCCAGCCATACAAGTGCAGCTTGATACTCAAACATATGAAAATATGCTAAAATATAATTAATGGTAGTTCGTTGTAATAACCGGATGATTAAAATAATGACCAGATTAAACACATGTGAAGCTTAATTAATTAAACGAAATGTGATTTCAAACAAAAACAGTGATTGAATTACTGTAGTTATTGAAATTTGTTATAACATGAACGTTTCTTGTTTATGTATTTATTGAAACATTTATATAAATAAATGAAATTAAATGTTTCTTTGTAATATCATCGTGTTGTTATGAACTCATGGTCCGCCCAAATAAATGACAGATCTTCTTGTTAAATACAGAATCTATTTGATAATTATAACGATGCAAGAAAATAAATAAATGTTATCATCAGCCTGTTGTAGTCCACTGCTGGACATAGGCCTCCCTCATCGATTTCCAGCGGGAACGATCGCTAGCGGCCTCCATCCACCGACTCTCCGCGACCTTTATGAGGTCGTCGGTCCATCGTGCAGGCGGTCGTTCTACGCTGCGCTTGCCAGTTCGTGGTCTCCGTGCAATTAGTAATAAATATACCTATGTAAATTTAGTTACTAATACAATTTAAATGTAGGTAATAAAAAAAAATGTTTTATTTATTTGCTGTTATTAGGTTTACGTTAGTGAAAATATTTTTTTTATTTAATTTTATGAAAAATAACAAGATTTACTAAAAGCGTATGAGCGTATAAACAGTACTACTAACAAAAACATATTATTATTTAAAAATATATATGTGTGTCTTGTTTGTTTTGTTCGCTAATCACAGTAACGGCTAGACAGATTTAGACGGAACTTTCATCATTCGATAGCTAATTTTACAATGCCTAATTATTATTTTTTGCCTGTTTGTCGGCTTATTACACCTTATCTTCAAATCTAAACCGTCATTGTAAGACAGCTAATAAACTCCTTATTTTACACGAACGAAGTAACAGGGCAGCGGCTAGTAAAGAATATGACAAAGGTGCGCTGTAACGTCGCACGTCATGGTCCAGTCAGCGCCTGAACCTAACGAGTTGCTACAAGTTAAATGCTGCCAACTAACTTTTGCTTTCAACTCCAGTTTGTCGATAAGCCAGGATCAGACGGGGGGAAAGAATTTTGTTCACACTTTGTTTACACGATTTTTGTATATCGTTCTCTTTCACTCTTACACAAATACCGGTGGGGTGAACAGAAAAGGATAATATTTCAGTAAGTTTGTTTTAATATTGTTCGGTTAGATGATCACAGTGGTTCTATGGATGTTGGCCGTAATTTCTGCTCTAGAACTTGCGTCATTTTTATGGAAAGCCATAATCTATTATCTACTTACTAATGAATAAAGCAGGAGAGTTTGTTAGCTTGACCTAATCTCTGAAACTACTGGACCGATTAGATGTTTTGGTGCATGGTGAAAGAATGATCGGAATCTGTCTAGTAGTTTTTGAGTTTAATCGAAACCAACAAACAAAAATCCTAAATTACAAACATTTCCTCTTTATAATATTAGTAATAAGTAAAGACAAACAGATAGTTCTCTTATTTTATTTAGATAATTAATTATTTATAGAAGACTAGGTTTTACCCACGGCTTCGCTCGCGTTGATTTTTTAAATAAAAAGAATCCTATGCTACTTCTAATACCTCCAAGAATATGTGTACAAAGTTTCATGATGATCGGTTTAGTAGTTTTCGCGTGAAAGTGACAAACCAACGAACGTTCACATTTTTATATTAGTAGGGATATTAGAAACGATTCCATTCAGTACCTATATTCATACGTGAATATAATATGATCGTGCTAGAAATGCCATTGTCTCTTCGCCAAATGCCCCTTCTCGTGCTATCATAATAGGATCAAGGAGACTTGACCGAAAACTACGTTCGGTACATTTGGCTCACCATTATTCAACCAAGAAACTTTATATGGGAAACCTACACTCAGTTTTCAACTCTATTGCGTACGTAATAAAGTTCAATTGCATTTCAAGTTGTGCTGACGCATTATAAGTGTCGTTTTCGTCATTTTCATGGGATATTATCCGGTATAGAAGATCGTATTATATTCTTTTTGGTATTAGCCACCCTTTTTCGCTTGCAGTTTACGGTTACTCGCATAAAGAGATTGTTAATAATAAGTGTATTACAGTGAAATCTGGTTAAGTGGGACCTGGATAAGTGAGAAACCTATATGATGGAGAACTACCATAAGGTCCCGGCACTTTTTAGTGGGAGCATTCGAATCTGGTTAAATGAGATTTTATCTGATGTTTATCTCTATAATTAGGACTCTGGAGCTCAATTCCCTTTAAAAGTGATACAAATTGACAGATTGGGGCAGATTGGGACAGGATTGTTTACCAGCATTTGACAGTACTATCTTAAATTTTGACCTCCGTTAATGAGACCACTAAATTTTAAACCTGTCTAATTGGCAAAATGAAAACCTCTTTAATTGGTACAACATCTTTGTTCCCTTCAGATCCCAATGAACCAGGTTTCACTGAATATGGACCTCCTGTTTACAGACCTTGGCAAGTTAGGGCCGTAGAGGAATATTGCCACCACCATATCTTTGAGCTGATAGATGCTGCTGTCCATCTTTCAGGTATATGTCATTTAGTCGTCTCTTAGGGCACTTATAATAAGTTGATTACCTTTTATCGTGAGGCATTGGTTATCTGGGATTAGCAACCTGTTAAAACTCATTCAATTTCAAATGGTATTTTCAGGTGAGAGTTGAAAAAACTAAAAACCGCACGTTTCAACTCTACGGCTCCTTCTTAAATTTCAATTGTATGATGGAAATTGTTTTTTTTTTATTTACACTTGTATCACATGACAAACAAACCGATTCTACATTCATTTTAATAATTCATGGAATTTATTGTAAAGGCATTTAAAAATTAGTTGTTCGACTCAAAAATCACGATGACTCCAGTACAATTACAACTAAAACTCGAAACTGTTATCTTCCAACTTAGTTAACTTAGTATTATCAATTTGCGCTGAACAGAGTTATAAGTTGTCAGGAGTCGGCACTTTCATAAATTGTGTCTAATCTACGAGGAACAACGGAGACCCCCCTCGTCACCCCCCATCCCCCGCCTCTCGTCAGGCAGGTATTAAACTCTTTGACTTTAACAAGGCTTATACGTTTCCTACTATTTTGATGAAGAATGAGACTAGATGTAATTAGCTCTTAGTTTGGAAGAAAAGCAATTATAATATAATTATGTTTACATAAGTTATAAGATTGTTTACTGATTGCCATAATCGTTGTGTTAAATTGCTCATTACTAGGAGGACCTCATGAGGTGAAACCTAGTAGGAAGGTTTCACCAAAAATGTAAAAAAGTCGTAGGTAATTCATCTGTGTCTCTGATAATACCTAAACTGATGTTTTTCCGGGACTTAGTTGTTCTCCCGACTGTCACTCGAGAGTCAGGGAATAGAGAGCGCTATAGTAACTAAGCACATATTTATTCATACGAAAAAATTTCGGGGTATTTCCAAAGTAAATAGGTCAGACCGAATAAAATACACAAACTCTCTTAAGTTTCGTATTACGATAAGATGAATAGCCTCGATGCATCTTCATTAAACTAGTTCAATTAATAAAACTATCGTTACAGTGCGAGTTCAGTGGTCACGTGAGCGCCATTGACTCAGATACTAATTGTTCGTTCAATCGCTAATAATTCCGTTTAATTCCTCTTCCCCATTAGCGGATACTTTTCAGCTTCATTAGCTCCTAACTTTGTGTCATGTTTCTAATCGTGGTCAGGCTTATGCTGAATGCACTAAGTTATATTGAAAATTGTAACTATTATTATGAGTCCACCTCAATTCATTTACCTTAACTAAAGTTTCCCAAACTTTGGTTTAATAATATTTGTCACCAACCCGTCTGCCAAGCGTGGGGACTATGGCGAATACCCTTACTTGAGAGGAGGCCAATGTTCAGTAGTGGACGTTATACGGACTGATGATGATGATGATGAATAATATTGTATTGTAGATTTCTATACAAAAGATGACGACGCTCTTACACTACAGATACCTCTCACTGTTTTAAGTAACTTAAAAATGTCGCCTTCGATATCGACTTAGTTACAATTCAGTAGTCGTATATCGTTTTTTTTGTTATTTTTTTATAGCATCAATCAATTAATCTATCTTTGTCACAGCAGGACATGGCTAGTACATAGTTATTAAACAAAATTGTAGGTTTTATATTTATAATATAAGTAAGATACGTAGTATTTGTTCTTCAATACTGAATTGTTACATTGCGCATACCATCATTCACCATGTCTACTGCCGATGACATGCGGGATCAGTAACAAAGGCGATGTGAGTGATTTGAGTGCCTCCATAGACCTCCGAGTAATAATAAAAATCTGGTATTATGTAAGAGATGACGCGCAAAAACATAGATTTCTTGTGGAACTGTGAACTAGCAACGCCCGATGGTTTCTTTGAATTTAGTTACACATGCTCATAAAATGGCATGCTTATTAGTATGCTTAAAACGAGCGAACTCTATAAAAGTAACACATTTGATTTTGTTTAGCATAAGAACTTTTAAATAAGCTGCTCGATAGATCGATACTAGCATGCTCAATAAGCAAACCTATTCAAACGCGCTAAAGGCACGCACCCTTCCACCCGCTCCTCCCACCTAGCATGCCCAAAATGCCCAAAAATCGAACGGCTATCGATGTTTGAGCGTTCTCAAAATGGGTGTGTATGCTCATTTTTAGCAATGGTTCGACATACATGCTACTAAGCAGCAATGCTCAATAGTAGCATGTTTTCATGCTAGTAATGAGCATGTGTAACTGTGGCTTTAGATGGTGCTTCTCCCTAACATGTGTGTTTATTGCTTTGAGAGTACATTCAGTATTGTTTCTAATTTAATTTAAAACATTCCAACTTTTACATACATTATATAAAGAGGCGAGGTATTTTAATGGTTTATTGTGGGAATTGTGTTTCATTAAACCGCAATGTGCTTTTATCTCTTCGTGCTATGTTATGATTTTGTGTGGTGGTGGGAACGGGTTCAATTAAACTTTTGGTTACACTGTTAACAATGTTAACGATAGTTGCCACTGAGACCTGGTGATTTGAATTGAGTTCGATTATATTTGATTTGAACAATTGTGAGAACTTCTCAACTTAGCTTAGGTTAGTTGTTAATAGTAGCGTAATTTAGGTTGTTTGTGCTTGAGTCCAAATGTGTTTGTAAAGTCTATGATGGTACATGGACTTTTTCCTGTGCATTTCATTAAATAATAAGGAACTAAGTTTTTTTTGAACGTATATGTATATCCTCATATATCGTCCGAAAAGCATCATGATGCTTAACAGCTTTAAATGCTTTCCGAGGCACAGAGCTGCAGTCCTCTCTATTTTTTTTCGGACGGACATAGTAGCTGCGCCTAGGCTTTTGCTACTTCACCGGGCATAAAGGCAACAAGAGCTCCTGCCTTAATAAATGGTTTAAAAACTGCAACTTGTGATACAGAGCGTCCCTGTAGGACTTGGACCTCTGGTCAAGGCGGTCGCTGGTGGGGAGATTGATGGATTATGGCTTTTTTTAGGAAAGTTTTGTGCGACTGCCGCTGTACTTTATAGAGAGGCCCCTCTCGGACTTCGGGTCTATGAGGGCATCGGAAGGTTGAACTAAGTATTGAACTTGCAGTGTTTTTATTATGTAAAAAGGGCCTTCAATACCTACTACTGCCTATACTGGCAGCACGCACCGGCGTTTCAGATTACTATGCGCGAGGTACTCCTCGTGCTTATATAACGTATTTTAAACTAATTAATATCACATTAAAATAATAATACTACTACTTAAGTAAACTTTTTTATAAAATTAAAATCATAATTTCACAGAATTCTGTTCACTAAAGTTTTACTTACATTGTATCACGTGTATAGTTTTCGGTGCCTGCATTTGAGTATCATGAAGGAGGGGGGGGGGGGGGTTGCTTTCTGAGAGTAGACCATCTCTCCTTGTCGAGACTAGCTTTCATTCATGTGGTGACATCGCGACGGCAGAGGGGAAAAACGCCCACTCCTGCTTTTAAAATACATTTTTTCTTTTTTTTCTTTGTTTACTTCCTATGTTAATATTAAGCAATGGATTAAACATTACCTATGTGTAGCATCTAATAAAGTTAGTATATGTCTACGAAACGTATTTTATGTGTATTTTAGCACGCTTCGATTTTTGAAACAAGGACGAAACAAGCATATCTTTTATTTTGTTTGTTTATTCGCAAGCGCGGTATGTTGCTGTTTCGCACATTTTCGCTTGACGTCAATAAAATCCAAATTACCTCTGCGTTCAACCTTGATATACGTAAACCCAATAGCATTTCACCGCGGAAACTTTTTATCGACACCTTAACACAAACTTGAGACGGACAAAAATACAAACAAGTATTTTGACCGAAAGCTGCCTTTTTTAATTATTTGAATTAGTAATTGGTGGTCGTTGTATATGTGTAACTGTAGTTACCGTAACCGCAGTTACACATATACCTACCAGCCACCAACATAGGTTGCTTCTAAAGTCTTCTCCTTAGTCTTAGGTTCTTTTGTCTCTTGGGGCAATTATTTGAATGTACCACGGTATATAATTATTCTGAGTCTAGGTGGCATAGGCATTTTTGTCACTAGTGCAAAAGTTGTATTTAAAAAAATACTAGGCTATTTTTTTATAAGTTACACATGGCAGGGTTCAGATTCTGCTATTTGCTCAACATTGGTGCATATTCTGTTCGATCCTTCTTTACATTAAGAAAAAAATATTTCGTGGGTAAAACTGGGCGAAACAGTATACTATAGTTCTACTATTACTATAGTTACTATACTATAGTTCTACCTATGACTTTATAATACAGAGTGAATGTTTAAAAATATCTGTTATAAAAGTACTACACTACGCTATTATATAGTGGTGACGGGCTCGATTTTATGAAATGGTGTCCACGAGAACAGGGTAATCCTGATATGAAGTATAGTTATTAGCGGCTGATTATTATTAACAAAAATCAAATAGGTAATCTATTTAACTACTGTTTCGGCTACATACATTTTATTCCCATTTTATGCCCATTTGAGTATGTTTCGCCGGAGCGCCTCATGTGGGCCGTGTTGAAACCGGTTGTAGAGTAACCCACTGAGTTTGTTTCGCCGGATCTTCTCAGTTGGGGCGCATTGGATCCGGTGGTAGCATTAAAGCGCGTCCGTCGTTATATGCTCATGGTCCACCCAAATAATGACAATTGTTTTGGCATAATATAGACAGAACGAGCATTTTGCCTCCTAGCGACAATATACATTAATTATAATAATAAATTTAATTATAAATAAGTAATTTGAATAGGTTTATAAATAAACAGCAAATGTAATCTAAGATAAATAATAATTAATTTTCAAATAATTTTTGACGATTTACAAGTGCCTGTAATTGGTTTACGTAAATAAAAATGATTTTTATTTTTATTTATTTTATTTTTTTATACATGCAAAATATAGCTCACTGAAAAAAAAAGAGATGTTGTTTTGATCAAAAGAACTATATCACTCTTTTAGCTCTTTAGCTCACCGAATAACTCTTTTAACTCTTTAGCTCAATTGAGTTACTTGCGAGCTACAGATCAAATTGAGCCGCACGAGACAACTAGCTCTTTTAGCTCTTTAGCTCACCGAATAACTCTTTTAACTCTTTATCTCAATTGAGTTATTGGCGAGCTAGATCAAATTGAGCCGCGCTACTTTAAGCAAGTCAAACGAGACAACTAGCTCAGTAGCTCTATGAAATCTATGTAGTTCTTTAGTTAATTTAACTTCAAACTCAAACTCAAACTCAAATATGTTATTGCATTCCACGTGTAGGTACACAGGAACTTATTTGCGAGCTATAGATAAAATTAGATTCATTGGGTTGTTTTGTTTTTATTACAAAATGAAAGCCAATGATTTTTCTTCATACTTGAACAGGCTTAAGGCTAAGCGTGTTGACTATGGCAAATACCCTCCCTCGGGAGGAGGCCATGTTCAGCAGTGGACGTTATACGGGCTGATGATGATGATGATGATGATGATGATAAGAAACCAAAACTAAACTGCGCTTAGCAATATGCGACACATGCGAAAAAGTTCACCTGTTCGTCGGGGAAGTTCGGGATTGTCGGCCGCTGTCAGCGTCTCGTCGGTATCACTCGTTACTAGAGCCGAGTCAGTGAGCCGTTGAGCTAAATGAACTAGTGAGCAATTCTGTGAACGACTGAGTTACTGGGAGCTAGATTGTGATTGAAGAGCTAGTTCAATTATATCTCTCATTCGCGAGCTACCCATGTCTAATTTATTATTGTTTAAGCTTTTTACATTTATTATAGGACAATGTTATACGTTTTTCAACAAACTCCCTTTTAATGAAAGAAATCTATCTGTAATTAAATTTAAAGCCTATCAAAATAAACTGTGCAAAACACTTGTTTGCAAAATTGCTCATAATGTAATCGAAAAAACGATTTGGGAGTGATTTACTTTGATGTAGGTAATACCTAATGCTAAAATTATTAAAATATCTAAACATATGTTTTTGTAAAGAATACCTGTGAGTTTATTGCTACGTTCAGACTTGCCATGTCTAAAACTGGTGATAGGAAAAACAAAACAACGATGACGCATCACAAGACATTATTTTAAAATATTTTTAAATGAGTCTCACGTCAAGAAAGATATGACTTTGATAAGTCAAAGCTTATACTATACTTTGTTATTTTGACATGGTGTGAATGGCCAAGTGTTGAATCATTTTTATATCTTATATCCCATCACTTCTGCCCCCATACCCTAATACGTCACTGAACATTGCCCACTGAGCTTCTATGGGGCTCTTACGTCCACTGTTCAAGGCATTACATTTAAAATACACCAGCTTTAAATGTAACGAGTTTTAAGTTGAGGTTAAATATAATTTAATTTGAGGCGCTTTATGTTTAAAGGGATTTTCAATTAAGGGTCACTGGGTATACGGAACACCCTGATTGTGTTCGAGGAAGTGATAATGACGTGAAAGCTATCGCGACACCTTGGAACAAAATATGCTTCAATTAATTCACTTAAGTATTTTGTGAACATTTGTTGATTTTCATGAACTTTCTTATGGTTTTTTATAGCATTTTTTGTGCTATTACATATATTATTTATACCATGGTTGTTTATTTTTACTATTAATACAAGTGACTTAATAAATGATAGTACAGGATATAACCGGCTCAAAAGCATACGGTCGGATACTGTCGGATGAGTCAACGTCAGAATCATTCATCGTATGTGCCTTTATCGGAAACTGGCACTTACGACCAAAGCTCTAGATATAATAATATGTTTATAGACGAAAGTTAACTTAAATAGCATATTAATACTACATCATTTATCTGATCTGTCTGTATGACAAGCTGGTGGACGGACTACTTTGTCTGTAATATCCTACAATTTGCTACCTGTTAGTTAAGTATTTAGTTTAATTTATACTATAAGAATAATTGTGTAACATTGTGATTCTGACAAGTACAAGTGTATGTTAATACCTAAGTGCTGAATAAATTCATTATTTCATCTAATCACTCCTACAATAGTTAAATCTAAATGTAAAATGACAGTCATAGCATGTTTTAAAAACCTTATTTGAAGCTGTATCCACGATAAAACTCCTCGAACTCGTAACACGTAGGGTACCGACACTGCGGAGCTGATGTAATGGCTGCTTAACCGTTAGCGATTCTAACAACTTCACAACACAGCTATTTAAGCTAATTTCCTTTCTCTAACTATTTAAACTATGTACTGTCGAATGAACTCGAATTCTACTAAAATTATAAGTGTGTTGATGTTTGGATGTGTCTGTTTAATGCGTGGATAGATCATGTAAAAACTTTTGAATAGAAATAAAAGGAGTTACTTAAAATTACAGTAGCGTTCGTCTCATCAACACCACCCTGATGCCGTGGAAATGAGAGATAGGTACGTATCGGTGATTGCATATTTGCATGTTTTTATTTCAATTCATCACCTCATCAATAGTCATCAATGCTTGTTTAGTTTCAAAAATTGATTCAGTTTGTGAACATAATGAATACAACAGATTCATTATATTGTATGGTGACAGTTTGACTGTTAATAGGAATCATATTCTAAAATTAATTAATAAGATCAAATACTATAACAGTAAATATAACAGTCAATTTATATTATGTTCACTACCTTATTGTAATAATTTGACGAAGGAACAAAGTAAACATATTTATGACTTAAATATGTTATTGTACAATATCTGTAATTGTAATGAGTTCCTTGATTATTTTGACATAAATAGTATTATTTCACATAATTTTAATTTGACAAATGGTACATTGTACCTACCCTATTTTACGAAAAAACAACTTGCTAATATGTTAGCATTTAATTTTTTTACATTACATTGACTACTCTAATTTCTGAGAGTTTTTTAAAGGAAGATTCAGACAAGTCTGATTTGTTTCAGTGTAACACTGAATTAGATGTTAGTATTTCTACTAACTTAAATATTTTAAACTAGATTTAAGGACAACAGAAGGCCTGCATGATTTAAATATTGTACATCAGAACATGCAGGGTCTTTCTGGCAAAGAATTAGAGTTAAGTTTATTTTTAGAAAACTTTAATGTTCATGTTTTATGTCTTACTGAACATTGGTTAAAAGATTTTCAGTTATGTTTCATTAACAATGATAAGTACACAGTACAGAGTGCTTTTGTGAGAAAACAAGCCATTCATGGTGGCTCACTAATTATTGTATCATCTCACATAAAATGTAAATCAAGACATGATATTGTAAATCTGTCCATTGAGCGGAATGCCGAGTTGTCTTGTGTGGAACTGCAGCATCATGTAGTTGTATGTGTGTACCGTCCACCTTTAGGTAACTTTGATTTATTTGAATCTGTTGTAGAAGATGCCCTCACGAGGTTAAGTTGTTCAGGTAAGGGGATAATAGTGTGTGGAGACTTTAATGTTAATATTCTTGAAGCCTCGTCTACTAGTGGGAGACTCCTTAATCTATTTAATTCTTTTAATTTAAAACATCTTTTTTATGAACCCACTAGGATAACTTCACACTCGTCCACTTGTCTTGACAACATATTTTCAAACTGTCAAACGATAAATACGCAGATTTTATATAATCTAACATCTGATCACTGTGGACAGTTGGCAGTCTTTCCAAGCACAGAAGACAAAACAACGTCAAAAATAACGTGCCGCCCTATCACTGCTGGTCGAATTAATCGCTTTAAGGAAAATATTATGTCAAAGTTAAATCCTTCTTTGTTAGTTAAGCAGAATCCGGATAGTAACTATGGAGCCGTTTTTAACATTGTAGAGACCGAATTTAGAAGTAATTTTAAAACTAAAACTTATAATAGTAAAGTTCACTGTAAATTTAATGAATGGGCTACTCCAGGAATATATAAGAGTCGATCTAGATTGTATGAGCTTTATGGCATGAAAATGTATAGATCCGATGATGACTTTTTAGAGCATGTAAGAAAGTATTCTAAAACTTTTAAAATAGTTTGTAGCATTGCTAGAGCCAATCATATTAGACATAAGATAGAAAACTCCAGTAACAAAATAAAAACCACCTGGGGAATAATAAATAAAGAAAGTGGCAAGACTTTTAACCGGGATAATCAGTTAGAAATAAAAGTCGATGATAAACTTACTAGTAATAAATCTGACGTGGCTCATGCATTTAATACTTTTTTCTCTGACATACCAATAGCCACTACGCGTTCTTTAAATTCATCAGCCAGTGAGGCTGAGCTACTTTTATGCAGTAGCGTACCGGGATGTAATTCTTTATTCAAATTCAAGCATGTTACTGTAACGGAAGTGATAAACGTAGTCAAGGCTTTTGATTCAAAAAATACAGGTGATTTATGGGGTATTTCAGTTAAAATCCTGAAAGAAATAATTGATATAGTAGCGCCTTATCTAATGATTATTTTTAATGAATGTGTAGATACTGGTACATTTCCTGACAAAATGAAGTACAGTAAAATCATACCCTTATTGAAATCAGGTTCGAAAGACGACCCAGCCAATTATAGACCAATCTCAATATTACCAGTGTTTAGTAAAATCTTTGAAAAAATAATACTTAATCAGCTCCTCAAGCATTTCAATTTTAAAAACCTCTTGCACGCGAATCAGTTTGGTTTTACTAAAGGTCGCTCAACTTTAGATGCTGGAGTCGCTCTTATTAAATCTATATATGATGCGTGGGAGCAGTCGCAAAATGCCATCGGTGTATTCTGTGATCTTTCAAAGGCCTTCGATTGCGTTCGGCACGACTCGCTCTTATTAAAATTACGTCACTATGGTATTAAGGACGATGCACTGGATATGATGTCTTCATACCTTTCTCAGAGAGTTCAGTGCGTTGATGTAGGTGGTGTAGTATCGGAATCCTTACCCGTTAAGTTAGGTGTGCCACAAGGTTCCATTCTGGGTCCTTTTTTATTCCTGGTATATATTAATGATTTGCCGTATTATTTGGAGAAATTGTGTGATGTTGTACTCTTTGCTGACGACACTTCACTTATTTTTAAAGTGAAACGTAATATTGACGATTTCGATTTTATTAATTGTGCACTCACACATATAACTCATTGGTTTACTGTAAATAACTTGGTGCTAAACGCAAAAAAAACTAAATGTATAAAATTCACTACGCCCAATGTGAAAAATACTGGACCTAATTTAATTCTCAATAATGAAACTGGAAACTGTTAGCTCCACAGTGTTCTTAGGTATAACGCTGGATACACATTTAAAATGGAATGCTCATGTGTCGAACTTGGCCAAAAAGTTGACCTCTGCTGCTTACGCTGTTAGGAAAGTTAGACAACTGACCAACGTAGAAACTGCACGTATGGTCTATTTTAGTTATTTCCACAGCATTTTATCATATGGAATTCTACTTTGGGGCAAATCTGCCGATATCCAAAGTATATTTATTTTACAGAAACGGGCGATTCGATCTATTTACCAACTAAGTGCCCGAACTTCCCTAAGAGATTTGTTTAAAAATATTAATATATTAACGGTTGCTTCTCAATACATTTATGAAAATTTAATTCATATTAGACAAAATTTAAATCAATATCAGAAGAGAAGCGACATGCACACAAAAAATACAAGAAATAAACACAAATTGTGTGCTGATTACCACCGTCTGCAGAGAGTCCATTCTTCGTTTGTAGGGCTTAGTTTGCGTATGTATAACAAACTACCGGAATTAGTGCAAGAGTTACCACTCAATAAATTTAAAACTCATGTAAAGACTACCTTAATGAAAAAAGGTTATTACACAATAAATGAATATATTAATGATAAAACTGCATGGTGCTAGCGGTGTAACACACGCAAACTTACATTATTGGATGTTTTGTATTTTTTATTATTTTATTGCCAATGTTATTATTGTATACTTTGATGTACTTCGGAACATGCTATGCTGAGTCTAACTTTTGCCTCTCCTTTTAAACGTGATTCCTCAAATGTTGCTATCAGTGTGCTCGTCATGCTCCCATTGTTTGTCATTGCTTGCGGTGGCGATGTGAGTCGGGTCGCCTCGTTCCCTCTAATATGGCGAGGGAGACGATGGCTGTGTGCTCACACGTCATACTCGTGAACGGGTGCTGCTTGCGGTGGCTGGTCGGCTTGCTGGTGGTTGTATTTGAGATGGTTGTTAAAACATTAGTGTGTGACCGCTTAAGACGATAATTTTCTCACATGGCTTGTTCTTTGGTAATGTGTGTGGATGCGCCCTCCGTTTTCAAGTGCTAGAGGTTTATGAGGCTCTTACTTACTTTTTGCTTGAGGATTTTTAATCACTATTTAGCTATATCTATGAAAACGTCTAGAGCGTGCATTAGCGCACATGCTTCATATTATACTTTAAATGAAATATTGTAAAGAAAACATATATTTAAAAAAAAATGGACACACTGTGATAAAAAAGATGACGAAAAAAAAAATCCCGGAGTTTCTTTCTCCCTTTCTTCTCCGGGTCGTCCACCTAGGTAGCTAGTGAAAGGTTGCAGGTTAGCTAGGGTAGGATTCTCGCCGGCGAGGACCGCGTTGTACCCCTACCCCTGCCCTGTGATCCAGCGCCTGTAGGCCGTGCCAGCGATCACTTCCTCTTATATCCACAAATCTGACTTTAATATCAGTGGCACCTCTGGGTTGTGGTCCTAACCTCATAAGGGTGCCCCCAAGTGTGTGTCACTTAATTGTATGCTTTCAAATTTTTTTAATGTAAGTATTAACTAATTATGAGTAGAGGAATTAATGACACACGGACAGACGGAGTAAATTGTCTGTAATGTCCTACAATTAGCAGCACTCACAGGTTGCATTTGTTAGTTATAGTTACCTAAGTAGTTCTATTCATAGAATAAGAATAATAACCTATTAATTATATTTCTTTGTTATTGTGATTTTGACAAGTACAAGTGTATGTAAATACCTAAGTGCTGAATAAATTCATTATTTCATTATTATTTCATTATTTGGGTACTTTTCAATATATTTACCATGTCTTTCTAATTCTAGAGTCCTCATGGGTCCGTGGCAATAAAAGCTACCAACATTACTATTATTTATGACGTTTTCATTGCATCCAAAAATTGAGGTAGTATTGACCTCAATTTAAAACTTTACAATGAATTTGCCGTATAAATGATTAAAGGCCCAGGAGTATATCAATCTACAACATTCACACACATATAGAACCGATCGCCCGAATGCATATTATACTTGCAGGTGTCATAAGCACCAACAACTTATTGATGATGTCCTCTTGACTTCGGTTAAGCACAAAAGAGGTATAACGCATAACTGCCGCGGTGTCAGCCGGAGACTCACATTACCTCTCTCAAAACAAATAAGTATACGTGCACGTCCGGTTAGGATAATGAATACTAGCGATCAATTTAATGCAAACAGTGAATTTTCAGTCAGTTTCGATAGAACTCATCAACGACCTCATTCTATAAGATTAAGGTTCAAATCACTTCCGATAGGATAAGAGCTGCAGATGAAAATATATTTTTAAACATACCTATATTGTAAGACTGATAGAATATGTCTGTATAAGCTATTTCCCCTCTCCTATATTATTATCCAAAGGGTTTGTATGATACCACAAACACATCATTCACGAACACAAAGTACATCAAATCCCAGCACAACTATTCTTGGTGGACACAGATAATTGTTCCGGGTGGGAACCGAGTTCAAAACACCAGATCTCAGAGGTCACTGGCGTAACCCACTGAGCCACAGGTGCAGGCTTGCTCCTCTTCTCTTTTCTTCTCACCCAAACATATCTCGTTTCAGTAGAATGGACTGGACCTATATTCTATGGTTACGTTACTATAATATACTACGTTATTCGCGAATAAAATAAAATCTCAACTAATTAAATTTAGATAAATTGTAATATATTTTCTTTATCGTTTTCAACTAAACAAGGATTAAAAAAAATAAAACTAACAAAAAGTAAATTGATATATAAATCGATTTTGTTGCCCTAAATTGGTGTAATGCAGATTCATTCGTCAACTCAACGTACATGGCCGCATAAAATTAGATTTTGTACGAAATAATTGAACAAACTTCAACACAACAGTTCTCCAGCTCTCCGCGCAAAAGAATATACAGTAACTCGCGGCATTGGAAAATCAACGGCGAAACAAAAAAACGTTAATACCGAGTGAAATGCACGAAATATCCACGTTTCAGGCGGATATTTGGCAGGTATTTCACATAACTGGCATTATTGGGCGTTAGCGCGTAATCTCTTTATGCGAACGCCTGAACGGCAGCCCGGCCTTTTTACATTTTAATCCTGGGCATTCCCAACCGAGGGGCTGGCCATAAACTAAGTGCCGTTTTGACCTCTTTTGTACAACTGGCTGTCGACTATCGTAATATAAGCTACCAGCTTCCCGTGCGCGGTTTTCCCGGAAAGAAAGAAATATAGCCTATTGCCTTCCTCAATAAATGGCCTATCTGACATTGTTTTTTTTTTAATTGCTCAATTATTTACTGAGATTAGCACGTTTAAGCAAACAACCAACTCTTCAGCTTTATAAATTACTCGAATTAAGCATTTAGTGCAGTAATAAATAACGCTACTGATATGAGTTCAATACAACAATTAATTTAATTGGTTTTATTCGCATACAGATACCTTTCCCGTGGGAACCTCAGCATAGTCAAATATTTTTTTTTAAATCGAATTAATACTACCGAATACTACCAGAACATTTGAACTCACAAACGGTTTGTTAGGGTATCAATCATCACATAGGGTAGGCTAGTTGTAGTACCTTACATACAAAATTTCCCTTTGCTATTATAAAGAGTAAACATTTCTTATCTCAACTAACAACAATATAGTTTGTTGTTAGTTGAGATAAGAAATGTGGCCTGCCCAATCCATATTCAACTGAAGGGTGTAAGGATTGATAATGTAATGTGTGTTACTCAAAATCCTAAAATAGCTCAATGGATTTTGACGAAATTTGTACTACCTACCATCATGAAAGACAAGAGCTATCTAAAATAATCATACGAGTCTGTACATATGCAACTTTTTTTTTCTTGCTTCACGTAATATATGGCCCTCGGTCTGGTCTCCAACGACCAGCTCGCTGGTAAATGAAGTCATTACGCAAAAACCCACCTAATTAAAATTCAACGATTTTCTTCCTACTTATTTTAAGTGAAATGAGAATTTACATTTGGCGCTCCTGGTGAATCAAGGTGAAGTGACCTAAAGGCTTTGATAATCCCTTTTTATTGAGTTAATTAATACTCATTACTTGGGCTATTTGTTTTGCAGTATTTTCTTTATTTAGTGAATAAATAAATTGAATTGGTTTAAAATTGCTGTGTAAGAGTAATTTTAAGAAGTAAGCATTACATGAAAATAGTCAAAACATTACTTTCTTTAAAACATAGTAAACTAGTTAATGTTGAGTATTTAAAATCGAAATAAACAAGCAGAACCACTTTTAGCAGTTTTAAGGACGTATCAGCGTATGGTTTACACATGTGATGCTTATAATAGAATATACCATCCCATAACTTCATACGGAGGAGGTGACACACCTGATAGATGGGCAACAGCATCAATCAGCTCAAAGATACCCTCATCTTACTGCGATAGCCAATCCGTCTGCCAAGCGTGGTGATCACGGCAATATCGTTTAACGACCCTGACCGGCTTAGGTCTGTTAAAGAGTAGACCCATGTCCAGCAGTGGACGTTAATGGTCAGATAAAGTAATAAGTATTTAAATTTAAAATACTGAATATAATTAATTAATTACCGCTTGATACTTATCGGATAATACCTCGGATTGCAGATTTTAAGTAAATTAAAACGAACTTACGGGTCAGTGAATTAAGGGGATCAATATGTTTAAATGGTCATATTGTTTTTGGTGATATTAACTTTTAATTATTTTTGAGTTTAACTGCCTTTTTGATGGTGCTGCCTATCATTCAGCTGTATATCCTTAAGTCTCTTGCGACACCTATGGAGACATAGGGTCGTATAGATAGATAGATATCATATCTCGTATTCTTGGCCGAAACTACACGGCAAGCAGTAGCTGGTACCTAAATTACATACAAGAAAAACTTGCCAAGTGCAAGTCGGACTCGCGCACGAAGAGTTTCGTACCGTCTCTATAAAACATTAGACACTACATCATGAAGCAAAAATGCATGGGGTACCTGAAATGTTAATTTAAGTACCTATTTGTTTTTAGTGCCTATTTGTGGTCATAGCGGCAATAGAAATATATCTTTTATGAAAAATTCAAATGTCTATCGCGGTTCTTGAGAGACAGCCGACAGACAACAAACTTTGCTGTCTGTCTGGCATACAGATGGACAGACAGACAGCAAAGTTTTAACTAACTAACTAACTAAAGTAACCAAACTATTGTTACCGGATTTTCAAAAGGTTATTCGTATCGCTATTAGTGTTACAAAAACATAGTGTTCCTTTCTTAGCGTAGAAGTTCCGAATGAAAAATGACCTTCCATATAATATGTTGTCGGTAAGGAGTGCTGTCGCCTGTCATTACTCTTCATAAGTGCGGGTTCGGTTTCGTCACGCGACACCTATCCGTTACACCGCATTAATGCCTACGTACGCCATGCGTCAGCCACATCAATTTTATTCAGTTTACGTTGAGCCACGTTTTATTTCGTAATATTATTGAAATATTGTGACAATAAATGTTGGGGTAAGGTGATGTGGGATATTACATATTTATGTGTCGCAGCCATCTAGTTCGATCAGCCATTCAATGGGACGGCTAGCTCGTTAATTGGACGCCGAGATTCAATGAAATAGCTAAAGGACAAATAGTCAAATCGTAGAATTAGATTTTAGAATAGTTGAATTTTATAAGTTATTTTATTTATTTTAAATAAGTTACTTTTAGTTTTATATATATTATGTATTCTATTCATTTTTGCTAAAAAATGTTATTAAATAAGTAAAATTGCTAAATCGATAATTTTGGATGGTAAAAAGAAACTGAACCTAAAATAAATTTGAATCATCTGCCTGATTTTACGATATTTTTTTAGTTAAACGTTAATTGATGTTAATTCAATGAACGATTGGTCTAGGCATTCAATTGAATGTCGGCATTTGATTGGCGGTCTGGCCGCCACATTGAATGGCTGATTTGGCTAGAAGGCTGCGGTGGATTGTTTTTATAACTTTAATTGGTATTGGAATAAGTATATTATTTACATCTGATTTAAGAGAGTTAAATTAAAGTATTAGTACGCTCTATGAACTGATCGACTGTGGAATGAGACAAAATACCACACCCGAAACATGTTCATTAAAAAAATATTCCGCTGCAGGAGTAAAGTCACCTGAAAAAAATGAATTAATCAAATTTTTCTGCCAACCTTGGCATCAACGGTTTAACGTATTTTTCTAGGCACGGTGCGGTGGGTAATTGTTCAACCAACCAGAAGCCAAAAGAAAAAATTGATTTTACACCGAATTTACCGACCTCCCAGATTTAAGTGAAACTTACACCACTGCGCTACAGAGGTTGTTGTGAAGGAGTATTAATGACCAACCTTAACTCAAAATAGAAATAAAACGTGATGTGTGGTTTCGGGTTTCAAATCAACCACCCCATATCTTCTTCTGGGTATCGTAAGAGGCGGAGAGCATACACTTGATGGATGGGCAGCAGCATCTACCAGCTCAAATATACTCCCATCTTACTGCGATCACCAATCCGCTTGCCAAGCGTGGTGGTTACGGCCATATCAACGACTTTTTTTTTGTTGTTTTCCCACCGCTGCTGCAGCGTTTCCGCGCGCTGGCTGCGAGATAAGTGGGACTCGCCATCTCCATAGCGTGTTATGCTTCATTCATACTACTATTTATTACTACTATTATTCATACTACGAGAAGAGGACCCTACACCACTAAAACCCACCGGACACTCCCTCGATACGCCGTTAGCGGGGGTCGGGTACGCTCAAGCAATCCGGCCTAATATCAACGACCCTGACATGCTAAGATATGTTAAAGAGGAGGCCCCAGGTAAACAGTGGACGTAAAAAGTAAAATTAGGAAAGAAAAACATTTATTTATAGTGCACTAATATAATATATAATAGTATTAGTACAGAAGTATAGAATTTAGATGAATCAGTAATTGTATAAACACATTTACCTGATTTTTTAAATCACACTACAATTCTAAGTTTACTTAAAATATTTCAAAACTATCCAGGTTTTAAAATAATTAATTGACAAAAGTGTAATTTCCAAAACCTCAAAATAACCACATGGAAAAGGTTAAAGTGTCATCATTGAAGCAAGTTATATTTTGTAAGTAAGAAAATACTAAATTATTTTGTCCTCAGTTTGGTGAGAGAGTTGTGTGATAAACCCACAGCTGCTTCAAACTTTGGCCTCCTGAAGCGACCAGCGACTTTAAAGTTAAGCCACGAGTACTTACGGACCGACACTGAAAATATAGGACAGCTCTTCATCTAAATATGTAACTTACTAGCTTCCCGCCTCCAGGTTTCACCTGCGTAAGTCCCGTTCCCGTACGAACTTTATAATTAAATGACTCACTTTTTCATCCCCTGAGGTATTGAATTTTACGAAATCCTTTCTTAGTAGACCAAATATCACGTGTTTAGCTTCAGTAGCTTGGCCTCGGCGTTGATGAATCAGTCAGGTCAGGCTTCTTTATATAAATTATGAAGTTCCTATGGGAACGGGAGTTATGCGATATAAGTGCACTGTGCAGATGGCGCTCAGCAGGATAGTACTCACTTAAATTTAAATTAAAGAAATTTAATCTACGCAAGTGACAAAGGGCAACAGAATACAAGATGACTAACCCAATTATAGGTGAAAGGGCAAGTCTCCTCATGAGCCATAATTGTACTAACCGGAGCAACCTGCCCTTTGACCCGCTAATAAAGGCTTTCGTATTCCGTGTGTTCAGATAACTGATACTGCATACGTGATAGACGCCGATTTTATATTTTCTCAGAGAATGAAATAAACAACTGGATTGTTTTTTTACCTTATACTAATATATAAAGCTAAAGAATTTGTTTGTTTGCTTGAATGCGCTAATCTCAGAAACTACTGGACCGATTGGAATAATTATTTTAGTGTTATATAGCCCATTTAATTATGAAGTTCTATCACTATCTTCCCGGGTGAAATCACACTCGGGAAAATAGTGTTGGTAAAAGTCTACGTCAATACCGTTAGATTTATTTTTGTGGCAAACGGAAAAACAATAAGAGATTATTACCCACAAAGAATATTTGGATGAACCAAATGTTTTGTGTAAATAACTGTTAATCATAAAATAATAATAAAATTTCGCCAATCATGATTGTTATACTGATAACACGCCAAGTTCTAATTATCATTAGTATAAGTTAAAACATTTTAAAATGTATCGAGGTTTGTAAGTTCTCTTATAGTCGAGATTTATCTGCATTATAATAGATCAATCCTTTCTTTATTTAGATTTGTTAGTTTAAAAACTTGGTAAAAATACGCTTATTTATAGTCCCAACAGTACCTACAGTTTTAGTTAATTTTTTATCACGTCAAATTTTGCGAGGACATAATATGATTTTTGGGCCATGATGAGGACACTTTACCATCTGATTCCTCATCTAAGTATATGTGTCTGTAAAAAGAACGCTTATTAATGATTCCTCCTGTGTACGTTTTTTGTCGCGGAGAGAGGGAGGGGGGGGGGGAGGTTGGAGGAAATTTTCCGCTATTTTTGGAAGTTCCCGGAATTTAATTAGAGATGGGATTTTAACTTAATTTCGTACGGCAGAGTTTTTGCAGGTGTGCTCGAAATAGCCGGTAAATCTCTACTGTGCGATATTGTAATGAAGATGAAGGATTAAAATGTTTAACTAATAGTTTTAGTTTTTAAGTAGATGTTAAGTATGTAAATATATAATTTCTAACAAAAATCTACTGTAAAAAAACAGCAATTTTAATGTTTGCCTATAAAGTTATGCTAATATTTCACTTATGGGAATTTGGTTCAACAGAAGTTATATATACGCACAATCTCAATATTGTATCATTACTGCATTTTTTCTTTGAATCATCATCAGCCCGTATACCGTTCACTGCTGAACATGGATCTCCTCCCGAGGGAGGGTATTTGCCATAGTCACCACGCTTGGTGACCGCAGTGTTATATGTAACACACAAGGAAACGCTGTTACTCGTTCCCTGATATACGATTATCATAAATGATGTTATAACAATCGGGTCTAACGGTTTAACGTGCTTTCCGAGGCACGGAGGGTTTTCCCGCAACAACCAGACCCGGAAAGAAATCTTAGAATATATAAAAAGATTTCATGTCCGGTGTAGGGATCGAACCAACGACCTCCGAGATTTTTTTAGAAGAATTTTTGCTAAGGTAATAAAGTCCAATCTTAAAATACAATCTACCTAGGATAACACGTCCCCATCTCCAGTAGATACATTTACTGATTGATTGGTTCACAATATAAACAAACGTGTCATTTCTTTTTTATTTACCAAAACAATTCTCCCAAAACGGAATTCTATTGAATCCTCGCATCATCTCTTCAAATATGACGTAGTACTAACAAAGGGGCAGCTTTTCGCTCCTCTCAATGCATAAATCCGGTAATACGGCTGTTCTTTCCAATGAACGAAATCCCTTTGAGCGTCTTAAAGGGTTGAGAAGCACTTTAATTGACAATCAGTGCTATTGGACGACATTATGCTGCGGCACGGCTCTCCGTAATAACTCTAGACATTTAATTTCCTCCTACAATTTTGTTAAAGGAAATTCAACTTTATTGCTCGGTGTTAAAGCGGAAATGATCTTTTAGAGGACGGTGTGATTATTGTAATTTGAAATTGATAGTGATTGTACGGAAATTAGTTGGATAAGAGTTGGTTTTTTCGTGGAATTGACTTTTTAGAAGTTATCCGTACGCTTTCTATGTTTGCTAGTTTCACGATTTGGATGTATAATTTGTCCTCATTTATAACTTTAGTACAAACAATTGTACTGAGGTGGACTTAATGCCTTAAGCATTATCTGCCAGTTGACCTTAGGGTGGCGAAGAAACAACATGGCAGTTGCGCTGTAGTACAAGAAGTCAGATTACATCAACAACCAAGAGGTAAGTACTGGAACTTGTGGAACAAATTAAATATACAACCATTATATCTGGGGGCACCTAACAGTATCTTATAATGACCATATCAAAATTCAAAACTTTTATGTTATGAATATTAGATTGACTTGGCCATCGCAATAAACACTTGTGAGATACATTCTAATATTATCCGATGGCTAAGTTAATCTATTATTTAAAACTTTAAAGTTTTGAATTTTGAAATGTTCATTATAAGATTCTGTTAGGTGAGATAATTACGTAATAGCTTAAGGCAGAAGGTCCCTTAAGTAGGGACTGAATAAATTAACCGACTTGGTATTACATAGATCTCACAACGTTTTACGGTAAATGAACTGTGTTACGAGACTTGGGTTTTTTTACAAGTATGTTTTTGATGGCATATACATATACTTAAATATTTACACAATTATAATAAAATATCATCATCCGCCTGTACAACGTCCACTGCTGAACATGGGCGTCCCACGATGGCGGTGTTGACATAGTACCCACCTCGCAACACTTGGAGGTTAGTGGTCGCTGTATTGTGTACAGCATATACTTAGGTAAACGCTACTGCTTGTTACCTCGTTTACCTACGATTGTCATACATAATCAAATAATGATACATAATCAATCTCAATCAGACCCGGAAATATTTTTTGAATTTAGCCCAAGATTTTTTGTGCGGAGCGGAAATCAAAACCACAACCCCGACATTTAGGATGAACCTTAAATCTAGCCTAGCACTCGACTGCGGAGGATGCTGTTCATAATTTATATTGTACAAGTATTTCCATCACGACATAATGGTAATTTTAACGTTCTCTGTAGTAACACAATCACACGAGTAAAGCCGCGGGGCGCTCTTGTACAACATAATAACAAAACCGTACACCTGCAGTCGCTAATGTACGAAGCATGGTTTCTCTCAGACGATATTGAAATAGTTCTCCTACACGCGCCATGAATTGTGTCATCAGTGGCGTGGCGTATAATGTGAGCAATCAGCACAGGAATGGCGGAACCGGTAATTTTCGCCGATATATTTGCGATTTCGATCATTTTCCTCCATTTCCTATCGTTAATCAGGAAGGATATTTTTCGTTGGTGTATTTCGGATGGAGATTGAATCTTTGATATTACTTCTTATTTTCTACAAATATTGCCTATAAATGTGATAGTTTACATGTGTGTGTGTGGACACACGTAAAAAAAGATTTACTGAAACTTATTTTGAATTAGCTGTAGGATATATTTTATTTAGGAAATGAATGTTTGTCTGTATGTCGTTTAAATAATCATAAACGGCGGGACCGATTTGAATTTTATTTTTTTTGTATTCGTTTGAGTGGCGCCTTGAATGGTTTTAGGGTATAAAAAATCACGCTCCGACCCATCGGAGCAGAGTAGCGTGTAAAACCACGGGGCGCAGCTAGTACTATACAAACGTTTGTAATATTTCAAGTCTTAATAATTCAATAACTTGTTACCAAGTTAGAGAAATAGGTCAATCGTTGAATCCAACTCGTCTGGGCAGTGTTGGGGAGACTTTGTGAAATCTTTTCGTCTAAAATACGTCAATTCCAAAAGCCAAACGTCTTTAATCACGATGCACGATGAACCAATGGATGCAGGCTACCAGCTGGAGACCAATGGGAGGCCTATGTTCAGCAGTGGACTTTTATGGGCTAATATGATGAACGTTTTCACAAAACCATTCTTGTCTCCATTCTATTATACTATACGTTATAAGCATTTAATACAATAGGTAGGCTTTCTATACTATCAAGCTAATTTGCGTAAAACACACTTTATATATCAAATACAATTTATGAATAGTAAATAATTTATCATGTATTTATGCACATGTCATAAATAGAGGTAGGTAGTAAGTAGCTATATAAAACCTTTTATATCAGCTTTTCCTTATTTAGAGCAGAAGTATAGCAAACACTTATAATTATACTCATCTTACATAAACAAGAACTGATTGACGATAGACACATAAAAATCGAAATTGGGCTCCTAACATTAAACAAACATCTTAATCATTCTCATAAAATATGACATAGAAAATATTTGATTTTCCTTAATTATAAGATACTATATTCCCGCGCGCGGTTTCACCCGCGTAACTCCCGTTCCCGTGGGAATTTCATAATTAAATATAGCCTACGTCACTCAGGGTGAATGTAGCTTTTCCAATGGTGTAAAAATTTTTGAAATCGGCACATTAGTTTTTGAGTTTATTCATTACAAACATACACACACAAAAATACAAATATTTCCTCTTTATAATATTAGTACAGATTTGGTTGTAAACAGAGAACAAAGGAATATTTTCAGTAAGGTAGTATTATCTGAAGAGAAGAACTTCAGGTGCAACCGACGTGGCTTCGTACTTTACTTAACTTTTACTTCTTACTGTTAGGGGGTAGGACATAGAGTACGCCACAAAAATGATACAAAAAAACCGGCCAAGCGCGAGTCGGACTCTCGCACGAAAGGGTTCCGTACTAGTTGCAAGTGCCTAACTATTTTTGATATCAAGAATACAACAAGTAACATAGTATAAAAGTTCTTGTAGTTCGTTGTAACTTTGATCGATGTTAATAATAGTTGAATGAATGAAAGGTAAATTGCGGTTTACGTTTTATGACGTATTAAAAAAAACGACTTGCTTGATCTCGTTCAAACCAATTTTCGGTGGAAGTTTGCATGGCTATCATCATCATCAACAGCCCGTTAACGTCCACTGCTGAACATGGGCCTCCTCTTAACAGACCTTGGCAAGCCAGGATCGTTGAGGGATGTTGCCATAATCACCACGCTTGGCAGACGGATTGGTGATCGCAGTAAGATGTAAACCTTGAGCTAATAGATGCTGCTGCCCATCCATCAGCCATATATCCCTTAGTCGCCTTTTACGACACCCATGGGAAGACATGGGGTGGTCTATTCTATTCTATTCTATGTACATCATATATTTTTTTTAGTTTTATCATTCTCTTATTTTAGAAGTTACAGGGGGGGACACACATTTTACCACTTTGGAAGTGTCTCTCGCGCAAACTATTCAGTTTAGAAAAAAAAATGACATTAGAAACCTTAATATCGTTTTTGAAGACCTATCTATAGATACCCCACACGTATGGGTTCGATGATTTTTTTTTTGAAATTCAGTTCTAACTATGGGGAACTCCAAAATTTTTAGGTTTTTTTCTATTTTTGTGTGAAAATCTTAATGCGGTTCACAACATACATCTACTTGCCAAGTTTCAACATTATAGTTCTTATAGTTTCGGAAAAAAGTGGCTGTGACATACGGACGGACAGACAGACAGACAGACAGGCAGAAATGACGAATCTATAAGGGTTCCGTTTTTTGCCATTTGGCTACGGAACCCTAAAAATAGGAAACTATGATATGAGATTGTATAAATATGAGTCCTATGAATTCTATTAAAACGACTGTTGTTCAAAATATGTAAAGAAATACTCTTAAAAACCATTTCTGCAGTTGTAACATTTAGCAGAGAGAGTTTATTTAAATTATTTACTATCGCGTTTTATATTCTCGTAGTAAGAAACTGTAACAAAATAGTCAATACTTTCTATACAGGGTTATTTGTAAAACACCGGTAACCTCTCAGGACTACGTTACTAACATCATAATCAACAACTTTTGTTCTATGACTTTTAAAAATTCATCATATTTTTATTCATCAGATTTACACACAAAAATAAAAATATTTAAATTTAACGCTCTAAATGTTACGAAGTCTATGCGAAGCAAAAGAAAGCGATAGTACCGACAATAGCGAGGGGAGCGGGGAATACAGAGTTAAAATGTGTTAGATAGTAAATATTGAAGGTTTGTTTTTGGTAAATGTATTATGTTTTGTAAAAAGTCGTAGAACAAAAGTTGTTGTTTATGATGTTAGTAATATAGTCCTGAGAGGTTACCGGTGTTTTACAAATAACCCTGTATAGATAGGACAGTTGCATAAAACCCCCTAAAATACTAAAAGTCATTATGCCTCAATCTCATCACCAGCGACTGCCCCGAGCCGAGGTCTAAGACCCACAGGGGGCGCCCTCTTGCGCACGTTGGTTAATTTGTAGTTTTTACACCACTTATTATGGCTGCAGCTCTGCTCGCCTTTATGCCCGGTGTAATAATGTCCATCCGAAAAAAAACCATATATATTTCACTAAGAAACGAAATACAAGTTAAATCGTATAAAAAATATGTATATTTCATTTTAAAAGAGGGGCATCAACATTTTTCCATTCTAGAATCACAGTGCGTAGTTTCTGGCATTCCCCTGATGCAATCGTTACTTAACTCCTTAGATCCGCCAACAGATGTTGTCTCGTGAACCTGAGAGAGGTAAACTGATCAATAATCGATTGTTTCTTAATAACTATATTGAGTGACGTTTGTGTCGCCAATTAATTAAGTTTTTTAATGTTAGCATTGTACGCTCGTTAGTTAGTATAAACCGGTCTAAGCTGCCTTAGTCACAGTCTAGGAATATTCTTTTTTAGTATTTGAAAATTTGTCCCGATTGTTATAACATCATCTATAATAATCGTATATCAAGGCACGGGTAGCCAGGGCCGAATTTAGAAGTCCGGAGGCCCGGGGTAACACAGGAGAAGAGGCTCCCTGACCACAAAGTAGTCTACCTCTAAATGTGTAGAAAATTCGAAGTTTGTACCTACTTTTCAGGACGATTTGAATTCTAATATTATACTGACTGTCTAATTTAAGAGAACAAGTATAAACGAATAACCGTTATTACAATATTTAAGAACTTTTACATTAGTCACGATTTCACAAAGTGCTGTATGAAAAGGTACTACACCGCAAAAAAAAAGAAAAGTTGTAGAGTTTACTCGTCAGAATTTGTAAGATATTTAATCTCTATTGTGGACGCCCCGGGGCAGTTGCGCAGCAGCGTTTTCTTGTGTGTTATAAAATAATACTGCGGTCACCAACCAACCAGCCAAGCGTGGTGACTATGGAAAATACCCTCCCCAGAAGGAGACCCATGTTCAGCAGGTGACGTTATTCAGGCTGATGATGATGGGAAAATTAAGTATACATGTTCCAATTGATGAGGTTATTTAACAGTGAGTATTGTTGTAAGTTGTACGAGTATAATTTTAATATCAACAAACCAAACACGACAATTATTTTACCCATGTTGTTGATCGACGAAGAAAAACAGAAACGTTATTTTTCAATTGAATTTCATTGACATATCGCTTTATATTGTGTCAGGACCTATAAAGATAATAAATAAATTATAACAATAAATTTTATGTATATAAATAAATAACCAAAATTTAATTAATAAAATGTCTAATTCATGTTTGACTATTTACAAGTGCCTGTAATTGGTTTACGTAACTAAAAATGATTTTTATGTATTTATATAAATATACGGGGTCCATTAAATTTATAGTTAATGAGGCTTAGTCGCCAAATGGTAAACAAAAAAACAGTTTCTCGTCTCTTTTGTTCCTTTAAACATTTGGTATAACTGCATAGTATGAAACAAAGTCAGTTCCCGCTCTCTGTCCGTATATATGTTTAAATTTATATAAACTACGCTACGGACTTTGATGTGGTTTTTTTTTATTTCTCCATTACAAAATAAATAAGTTACATATTATGTAATAACATCCCATAGTTATTATATCGACAGTTGCACAAAACTCCCTTAAAGAAACTAAAAGCCATAATCCCTCAATCTTCCCGTCAGCGACCGCCCTGAGCCGAGGTCCTAGTCCCACAGGGTAGGCCCTCTTGCGCAGGTTGCTTAGTTTGTAGTGTTTAAACCATTTATCTAGGCTGGAGCTCTGCTCGCCTTTATACCCGGTGAAGTAGCAAAAGCCTCAGGGCTAACTACATATCGATACCTCCTAAGTATAATGAGTCAACTAACATTATAGTAATTTTTATAGGAGAGCGATTTGAAGACAAATCGCTTATATTTTTAAGAAATTAATCTTAATCAGACTAAATTAAAAGTTTCTTTTAATAAATATGGTAAGCTTTTCTTTTGGTATGAAATGTTTTTGCTAATTGTTGTTTTAAATTATATTTTATGTACATAGCTCGGTATACGCCGGCGGAACTCAATAGTAAAATGGTTTAACTACCACTTATATTCATGTACGATTTTCTGGCTCAGTTCATAATAAATAATTAAATTACATCACTTGACTCATTATACTAGGAAAGTACTTAGCTATATAGTATTTAAGCATTCACGTATACTGGACCAATATAATTTACCGAGGCTTCTTTTTATTTCAAATACCTTACGAAATGTGGGATTAGTAAAGGCTAGGAAGAAAAGGAAGAGTCATAAACAAAAACAACACATTTTTAAGAATCACAGTGTATTTTTCGTTATAATTGAGTAGGAACATAATATTTTTTAACATTATTCAGCCTCACTAAAAGACGTAACTTGAAAAAATCAACGACAACAGAGTATTATCAAATTATAATTAAAGTTAAAAAAAAAAAACAAGCAATCAAAATAATAACTAAAACAAGGACTTGTCTTTGGTCAATAAAAATAATAAGAATTAAAAATGTATCATAAAAAATTCAAAAAATATACAAACAGTAAAAATAAAAACACAGAAGGACTTCTCTTGCTGGTAAATAAAATGCCATCAAAAACATACTTGTAAAAAAACCCAAGTCTCGTAACGCAGTTCTTTTACCGTAAAACGTTGTGAGATCTATGTAATACCAAGTCGGTTAATTTATTCAGTCCCTACTTAAGGGACCTTCTATCTTAAGCTATTACGTAATTATCTCACCTTACAGAATCTTATTTTGACCTTATCAAAGTTCAAAACTTTTATGTTATGAATATTAGATTAACTTGGCCATCGGATATAATTAGAATGTATCTCATAAGTGTTTATTGCGATGGCCAAGTCAATCTAATATTCATAACATAAAAGTTTTGAACTTTGATAAGGTCAAAATAAGATTCTGTAAGGTGAGATAATTACGTAATAGCTTAAGATAGAAGGTCCCTTAAGTAGGGACTGAATAAATTAACCGACTTGGTATTACATAGATCTCACAACGTTTTACGGAAAAAGAACTGCGTTACGAGACTTGGGTTTTTTTACAAGTATGTTTTTGATGGCATCTCATTTCTTTTTGTAGATAGTTGTACTTTGTTCCTTTGCTTTACAATTTACATTATTTTTTAAAATACCAACAATGGATTTTACCACTCTGTCACTTGATGATGAGCTTTCCAATTTTTGTAGGTTGTGTTCCTCTTTTTCTTTACCGGTACTACTTCTTGAACTTCAGCTACAGTTTTTCTCAAAGCCCACTCCATTTCTCTATGGGTTTTTCTCGAAATCTTTGATGCAACAATATTAAGCATGTCTAGACATTAAATGCTTGGGTTCCGTACCCAAAAGGTAAAAACGGGACCCTATTACTAAGACTTAGCTGTCTGTCTGTCTATTACCAGGCTCTATCTCAAGAACCGCGATACCTAAACAGTTGAAAAATTCACAAATTATGTATTTCTGTTACTATAATAACAAACTAAACATAAAATAAGTAATAAGGGGGGGCTCCCATACAACAACTATTTTTTGGCCTTTTTTGCTCGATATCTATAACGGCAACAGGTAGGCACTTGAAAATGGTACGGAACCCTTAGTACGCGAGTCCGACTCGCACTTGGCCGGTTTTAGTCTATTGTATTCACAAATGGATTATTCCTGCGCTTTAATAGTTCCAAAGTAGACTTAAATTTGATGTAAACCATCCAGACTAGTAACTCTGTGCCCTTATTTACAAAATAACTTAACTTACGCACATATGAATATCCACGTACCTAGCTGGCATGGCAACACTCACCATATGAAACAAGAACAGATGCGTCGTATACTTTTTTTATGCTTTATTGATATTCGTCGCACTCGTCAAACGTCATTTAAAATTAATCCGTATGTAAAATTGTTATCTCTCATTGGTTATAAATATTGTCAATGTACCTAATCGAAAACTACAACATCAAGCTTAACAGAGGATTAACATGAACTTATGTATGGCACTCACGGCCTTCTGGCTTCCGGCCTGTCAAAGGTTTTTAAAATTACGAAATTGATGAACTGTTTTTGATGGAATTTTGGTACAACTACATAATACATGTCCGATTATGGCCTTTTTTTAAGACAGCTCCCGCACTAGGGAACAAGCTAATATGTACATAAGTAAATTTAAAGCTACCTAGTTAACATCAAACTGTGTATAAAAATATTTGATAAAATGATTATATAAATATAGTTTGTGTCAGATTAATAAAACGTGGTTTGTGTGTATACCTTCGATATCACAGTAAGATTTGTTAGTTGCTTGGAAGAAAGTGACCGTCTTTCTGTGGAAGCGTGAAAGCCGTGGTGTAAGTTTGTCCAGAGGAATGCAAGAATGTTACGCATCTCCTCCGCCACTGCGGTGTTCCGGCACGGGCAGTGGGGTATGTGGGACTCGCCCTCTTCATAGCAGTGGAATGCTAATCATAACATGAGAGTAAAACCCCTGGTTACTCCTCCGACCACAATTGGTGAGGGGCCCAGGTACTGTTGCCTATCTGGGATACCCTCTGGCAGCGTCCGCGACTCAATTGGTGTTGCGGGCTCTCCTGCGCCCAAATAACCAGTTTCAGGGACGCCCGGATTACACGGGGTCCCTACTTCTCAAGGGACCGCAGCCTCCTGCTAAGACATGGCTCAAGCGGGCAAGCCACCTCCATCAGACGCTGTTATGATTGTTAGTATCCTATCGTTCATAGCACAACTTATGTACTATCTTACTTTTACAATCCATTGTTTTTTTTTTTTTTTCCCCGACTTTTTTTTTATTTTTCATTACTTGTTAAATTAATCCCTGTGTCGCGAAGGTCTCACCGCTCAATAGATTCACGAAAACAAAGCACCCCCTGACTCAGTACAACTGTTTGAATTTCAGACGAATAATTGTCCCGGGTGGGAATCGAACGCAGAAAACCAGGTCTCTGAAACAACTAACCTAACCACTTAGACACCACCTTTCAACATAATTCCATCTAGGTCCCTATCTACACCTATTCCTCCATTAAATCAAACATATTCATGTACACTGATTCACTGACTGCAAATGTAACTTTGTAATCCTATACATTTATAAGAAATAACAAAGTTATTAATGCAGTTGATGAAACTGAACAACTGGACCGAAATTGCAAAATGTTGGAATTTTCCCATGAGTTTTACACTAAACTCTCCTAATACTCAAAATTTGAAGCTTCTACGTCTGCTAGAAGTGCCTAAACATTTTGATGATCGGTCAGTCAGCAGTGAGCGAGTGACAAAATTACCGAAAATACCAAACTTTGACTAGTTATAATTCGTAAAGTACTAGTTCAAATTGAATGAAATTTGAAATATACTGTAGTTTTACAAAGCTTGTTTAGTTACTAAAAATTCAGGCTCCTATCTTTATCCACAACGAAGTTATAGGGGGTCGAAAATCGGCTGAGTTGCTTCGAGAAAAGATAGGTACGGCCGTGCAACTTTTTTTTTTTTTTTTTTTTTCTTACTCGACTTGGGGGTCACTGCCGTGCCCCCAGATTATAAGAACAAAAAATGGTAACTTCTATTAATGAATATTAACAAAAAGAATAACATAAGAAGCTTAGACAATAAAAATTGTAGTGCTCAAAATAAATCGCTTTAGCAAATTATATAAAAATATTAAAGGTTTAACAAATTCAAAATTAGTCTGAATCACTGTCATCAGCTCCAATAGAATTAGTTGAAATCAAATTATTAAAAAATAAATGATACTTCTTAGGAATCACCAGTGTCTTACAAAGATCCATCAAATCTTTGTGCTTATTTTGGTCAATAGGAATGGGTGTCTCATAAGCTAAAGAAATGTTGTCTATATCAATGTTCAACTCCCTTCGATTTCGCGTAGCTTTAGGTTTTTTTACGCAATCTATCCACTTGTACGCATCTTCTTGATAACTTGTTTTATAAAACACCCTAAATGGATTTTCTGCTTTAACTACTACTTCCGTTACTTTATTCCAAGGCATTTTAGATCCATCATTAGTGATTGTCCAATTGTTTATAAATTTTATCTTTGATTTGAAGTCTTTTATTAACTCCTGAGACACTTCAATAACTTTGTATGGCTTTTCATCAGTTTTGGCAAATCTAAAAGCTGTATACCATTGATCAGGCGTATAAAGCATTTTATCTTTAGTCTGTCTTTCAATTAAAGCGTGCATGCTATCGCCTTCATTTTGAGTGTGGCCCACTATTAGAAAGCGATGGCTAATATCTACACGAAACTTCGAACTAGCTAACATGTACATTAAAAAAACAATTCTATTTCTGTTTTGGCCTCCACAGTTGTCTGACCAGAACCTGTAGTCTTTGATACCTTCGCTTTCCGTATCCTCTATAAACTTAAAAACACAGCTGGAAATTTCATTTGCGCCTCTCTTTGCTGTCTGTTGATGCTATGAATAACAATAACCTTGACGTGATCCCAGATTAAATATCGTGAAATTATATAAAGAAAGTTTCCGTTTATAATAAAACGTACTTACGTTCCCATGAGGGACATTAAGGCACTTTTGAAGATCAAAAGCTGCTGTAAGGATTTCATTATTTTGTAACGCTGACTCTTTATCTTCTGTTTTCATTTTCTAGCTTTCTCTTTCTCTTTCAAATGCTCTTCATGCTTCTCTTTGTCTGTTTGTGTAACTTCCTTGTTATTTTCATAAATGTGACATTGTTCACAAACATCTTTTTTGGGTTTATGAAAACCTATATTGACATTTTTATTAATTATATCTCGGTACTGTCTCACGTTTGCCGCTTTAGGAGAATATTTATTAGAATCAAACCATTCTTGATATAACTTGAACATTTTCGGGAAGGATAAAGAGCCCTAAAGATATTTTTTATTAGATTTTTGGCGAGTGTAGTGAGATTCTACAGGGGAAAATGCTTCAACGTGATCTATAACACTGCGAACGATATCTTCATTGATAATCTTTGGATGATTAATATGCCTAACACGCTGATCTGGTTCAATAAATCCTGATCCTTTGTCAGACTTTTCTAAAGCTGTATAAACAAATTAAAACTAATAGAAAGGGTTCTCAAGAACATAGTTTTGCAAATCGATATTTTCGTGGTCTCAATATTATCTCCTTGACTACTTGGAAGATAATAGGAAATAGTGTGAAGACGTTTTGAATTTTCTTTATCTACAGTAAATCTTTTTTTTTCAGCTCTTACAGCATACCTTGCCAAAAAATCCCACTGTCTTGAGTGTTCTCCAATACTCCAAAACATATCAAAAATTCTTTGCCGAATATCTTCTGTTATTTTCTCACTGCATTTTTTCCGACACGTTGTGGGGCAAGAAGTTTTCATAAGTCTCTTACCATGAACTTTGCCGTTTCTACTGACATATTCTAAACCTCTATCAACATTATATTTCCTCTTCTGATCCTTCCATTTTTTATGAAAACGTTCTCTTAGCCTTCCTTTATCTTTTTTAGCAGTGGAAGTCCGTTTTCGACGTTTTACGCTATTAGACGGTGAGTATGTAACATCATTAATGTCAGATGCAGGGGTGGCTATCGCAGGACTATCAATTAGCTCGAAATTAACAGGTGATGGAGCAAAAGAATTATACGGCGATGGTACTAGAGTAATATCACAATAATTTTCAGTAATCCAATTCTGGATGGGCGAATTACCTGGGGTGTTTTCTATAACTGATGGCGATCGGTCTTCTATATGAATTCTATTATCACCATTCAATACCAAAGGCGAGGAGCAAGGACTATTATTCGGGAATGTTATGGAAGCATAAGAAGGAATATTCTGCAAAACGTCCTCGCTGTCATTCAAATCAACATCATCAAGTATTGATAACTCCTGTTCTGTAAAATTTGCACCAGGTGGCAATGGAGACTCTAAAACAAACAAGATTTTAAATTAAAAACACAAAAAATTATATTAAACATATCAATAACAAGTAATAAAATTTAATTCTTAGTTAGGTTTAATTATAGGTTATTTTTATTTGTTAAGTTTAGTTTTAGAATTATTCTGTTGTTATTACGATTGTTACAAGTAATATTTTGAAATGTATATTAATTAGTAATAAAATATGTTAAAAATACAAAATATAATTTATTATAACACAATAAATATTTAATATGTTTGTGTTATACATTATAACACAATTATATCAACAATTTAATTAGAACATTATTACAGCCAGATGAGTCATGTGTTTTCTATATGAAATTTGTACCCCGTATACTGGTGTAACTGTACTTGTATCAGTATACGGCGTAGTAGGCGATGTGAACAATAATTACGAAACAAAACTAACAAAATCACACTTATACGCATAGATAAAGATAACTTACCATTTTCATCTCTGTTTTGCATGGCATCTTCGATTCCTGCATTATTATAAATTGTATCATAGGTTATATTTACATCGTTATTGATTAAATTTAAAATTCTTCGCACCCTGTTTGACTGCATTCTGTTACTAATGTTAATTAAATATATATAATACAAAACACATACATCCACATTAACTATATTAACTAATTTTCAAAACAAAAATGTTAGCCAAAATTGCGGGTTAAGAGACATCTCGCCCACGCAAAAACTGGTCTGCGGGCCAGTTGTCCACTTTTTAAAATGTGCATGGGTAGATTCGCCCGGACCAGTTTAGTGGAACGGGCCAGATGTCTCCTATTAAAAAGTAAAGGGATATTTCGGCAAAATCGTATATTTTTTATTAAATATCTGATAAATCTGTAAATCATAGCTAAGTACATAATTCGCTTGTTTCATACAAATATTAATGAAATACCTAGTATAAACTGGCCCGCAGTGAAAAAAAAAAATATATATGGTAAATATATGATGGTAGATTGAAATAATTTATAATTGTCACTATTCTGACATAAGTTTTTTTTATAACATGTGAGGAGCTGGTGTCTGAGTTAGGCAAGAAAATGCCTGTATTACAGATCACCAGGCCCTCACCCCACGGATGTACAGAGGTTTTCATCAGTATGATAATGGTATTTGAGTTTCTTAAAGCCAATTAACCATTGAAAAGGAAAAAATACTAATACAATTTAAGCTAGCAAAAAGAAAGTGATAAGTTTAATATATTAGAGCGCCTAGGAATGTGTGTTATTAGTTAACAATAAATGCTATAACGTCCGTCAGTAATATTATAATATTTACCATTTTATTTCGTGGTTCGTATTGATATAGTTATTCCTACTGTGGTTTTACTGGCTAAAACACTATTTACCGCACTAATGTATTATTTCGTTCAAATTGTACACTACTTCCGACAACCCGACTTCGACAACCTCCGTAGCGTAGGTATTTGGCTCGCTTTAAATCTCGGCGGTCGTGGGTTAGATCCCCACGCCGGACAAGTAATCTTTGTGTAAATTCTAAGATTTCTTTCCGGGTCTGGTTGGTTGAAGGACTACCCTCCGTGCCTCGGAAAACACGTTAAGCCGTTGGTCCCGATTGTTGGTAATCATCATCTATGATAATCGTGTATCAAGGAACGGGCAGCAGCGATGCCTTGTGTGGTACAACATATTACTGCGGTCACCACCCGCCTGCCAAGCGTGGTGACTATGGCAAATACCCTCCCTCGGGAGAAGGCCCATGTTCAGCTATGGATGTTATACGGGCTAATGATGATGATGATGAATACTATTTGTACCAAGAAATTGTATGAAACTAGCTAATTATGTACTTAGCTATGATTTACAGATTTATCAGAGATTTAATAAAAAATATACGTTTTTGTCGAAATATCCCTTTACTTTTTAATAGGAGACATCTGGCCCGTTCCACTAAACTGGTCCGGGCGAATCTACCCATGCACATTTTAAAAAGTGGACATCTGGCCCGCAGACCAGTTTTTGCGTGGGCGAGATGTCTCTTAACCCAAAATTGCATGCACGACTCACCGCCGTGCATCGTATACTGAGACGCAATGCACTTGTGCCGATGCGTCCCCCCGCACACCCCGCGTATACCGGTACGATGTCAGTTGAATGAGTATACAATATACGATTCTATCTGATGATGAAATTGATTTAGTATACGCGAAATTATCTCAGTAATATTGTTCTTTTTAATTTTTTTTAACGCTATCATTGAGTTCATAGATAATTGTATACATTTATATAAAAATCATAAAATACCTAAACTTGCTAGTTGACCCAGTATACTTAGGAGGTATTGATATGTCCGTCCGAAAAAAAAAAGTTATTATATCACCAAGTAGTTGATTGAAATGCGCCACGTGACCCAAAATACCCGTTATTACAATGTCATGTTGGTATCCGAGCATTCAAATATCTCAGTGACGAGTGGGCCCCGTGCCCCACACGTCACCTGTCGGATAAACGTTAGGGAACGAACAGACACGCCGAGGTGAGCGTCGATCACTGGACGTACGATAACTGAGTTAACATTATAAAGAGAGCTGATTTGTGTATTTGTTTATCTATAGTCTATACTAAAGCTGAAGAGTTTGTTTGTTTGCTTGTACGCGGAAATCTCAGAAACTGCTGGATCGATTAGAAAAATTCTTTCAGTGATATATAGCCTAATTATCGAGATAGGCTTATATTTTATCATGAAGTTCTAACGGGAATGGGAGCAATAGGTGTACTTAACCGCGCGCGGAAAATTAAAAAAACTTTAACTGCAAGGTACTCATCTGGCAGCGTAGCATGTAACGTATCTGATACTGTATCAACCTAAGTCTCGTTTACAATCACCGCGTTATCCAGCTTCTAGTTCCCGGATCTGTATTGTTCGTGACAGCATGTCTCATATCATCATTAGTGCTGGATTCATAATTATACCCAAGAGTATTATTAATTATTAAAGCCTCATCAATTCTTACAAAGTAAAACATTTAAAAATAGCTAATTATGTTATACTTTAGTGGCCGTGGTGTTGTCCGCATGCAAATGCAATATAGTCTACAGCCGTCCTCGATAAATGAGCTATCTAACATTGAAATATATATGAAATAATAAATTGGAAGTTAAAGATCAAAAAAGCATAACACAAGACCTATTATTTAGAAATGAACAAAGATTAACGTATTTTGCTAACCAGACAATACTGCTACACATAATAATATTGCTGCATATTACAATCATCATCAGCCCGTACAACGTCCACTGCTAAACATGGTCGTCCTCCCGATGGAGGGTTTTTGCCATTATCCCCAAGCTTGGCATGCGGGTTGGTGACCGCAGTATATGTAGGAACACACAAGGAAACGCTGCTGTCCGTTCCTTGATACACGGTTGTTTTAGGTGATGTTATAACAATCGGGACCAACGGCTTAATATGCTTTCCGAGGCACGGAGGGTAGTCCCTCAACCAACCAGACCCAGAAACAAATCTTATAATTTACTCATAGATTTCTTGTCCGGCGTGGGAATCGAACCGACAACCTCTGAAATATAAAGCGAGGCAAATATCGCTACGATACGGAGGTTGGCATATCACAATGACATACTGAAATAATAATAACACAAAAAAAAAAAACGCATAGCTTTTGACTGTCGTAAATTGTAAAAACGTAAATAGCCATGTTTATTATGTATGATTTCAAAAAAAATAGCACTTTCACTAACAAGCTTCGGCGTGTGTGTCCTCCCTTTAACAAGCATGATGTGAACGAAACCCGTGGCTCTGAAATGCGTATTCATAGTGGATTAACGACCGGCGATAGTGGGCCTTTCGCGCCATTAAAAGTGTTAAAAAGCGACCAGGTTCGATATTAACTTGGGGTCCAAGTTACAGCGGGTGTGTTCTGTGCTGTCTTATACTGAATTAGTTTTGCCACGTAACATATTATAACACTAGCTACACGCGCGCGGTTTCACCCGCGTAACTCCAGTTCCCGTGGGAACTTCATAATTAAATATAGCCTATGTCATCCGGGGATAGTGTAATAAATAAGCAATCTAATCCTTCCTCCGTATAATAATAGTATGGATAAATTCTGTTTAAAATAACAAAATCCGTTGCGTAGTTTCTAAGATCTAAGCATACGTACGGACAGTCAGACAGCGGGAAGTGGCTTTGTTTTATACTGTTTAGTAATCATAAGTTAAATAATGATTTTCTTAAAAAACCTGATCTCTGTGATCTACAATATTAGCTTAGTTTAACAGATTTTCCATTTTTACAGTTGAAACTTTTAATGGATAATCAAGAATTATTTGTGGTCAAAAGCTTTATAGTCAGTCAGTCAGACAGTCTAATCTGTCAAGCTGTTATTCAGTAATAATCCTAATCTTAAAACGGTCGTACCGATTTGAGACACATGGGGCGGATAGAGGGGCTTTCCTTGTAAAATAGCTTACATAATTCTTATTCTACGATACGAAGTTGCGGGTAGCAGGTAGTTTTAAAATAACATTTTACAATATGATTAGCTGGCAGTGTCAGTAATTCTCAGAATGGAAATGTTTATATGATATAAAGTGATAGATTCACCACCTTTTTGCTACATGCATATTCTACAGTTTACCCGCTGTCAGTGGCACCACATACGTCATGTGTAACACAGGCGATATTTTTTCTCTGGGCACAATATATTACTGGAACACTATGTAAAGGCTTTAGAACGCGTTCTGTTCACCTCTGCAAATCGCCGTCTGTAACATAAAACAGATATTTATTGACTTTTGTTCAGTATTGCGACGAAAATTCACATTAAACTGATAGGACACTGAGTTTTCAGTCTTGTTTTCATTTAGATGGGAATTCAATCATTTTTAGATGGGAATGCTGCAGAGCTGAGAATGTTAAAAACGGCTAGTTTATGTGGAACATTTTGTTTGTGTTACTGTTTGATGTAAACACTATTGCGCAGTAACAATACAGGTTATTAGTGGTTTTCTAGGAAAATTGTGTTTAGTTTTATTTTTTTATGATGCAGACCATTCTGCATCGCCCGAAAAACATACAAAAATGGACTTAAAAATGGTTTTTGCGTTAAAAAATTCATAGTAATATTTATATGCTTTTACATTCTACGAATGCAAGTAAATGACAATGTTCATTAAATCCTGAATTGCAGTAGTAGACCAAGGAATTTAAATGCAATCTATACTTACTTATACATAAAGCTGAAAGGTTTGTTTGTTTGCTTGAACGCACTAATCTTGGAAATACGGGTCCGATTTGAAAAATATTTAAGTGTGGGCTATCTAACACTTTATCGAGAAAGGCTATATTTTATTATGGATTCCCCACGGGAGCGAGCGCTACAGCGGGTGAAACAACGCGCGGGAAGGTAGTACAATATAAAATTTGAACGGGAGATGGTCTTCTCCAAGTTTATAAAGACTGACCATAGGTCTAATTGACTTTAAAATTCGTAGAATAATAATATATTTGATTGAGAGTTAAGAAAAGCTGTTAAAAGGCTAAAGGGCGAGCATTTCACCATTAGTAATATTAAACTTAGCTATTATATATAAGTATAACTTGTTTGACAGATGAATGGTGTCCTCTTCTTATACAAAGAAGGCTCTCGTGTGTCCGAGACAAACGCCGCGTGGTCTCGTCCATCATAATCTATCACTCGCTTTGTTTATCTCCTTTCTCTTTCCTTCATCTTGTGTGTAGGACGTATCATGAATAGATGTGACAAGGATGTTAGCCTCGACTGAATACAAAAATAAGAACAACTGTCTAATTTCAAATAGATTTTATTTTATGCAATAAATAATATAAAGTTTTTCACTTTTCAATGTGATCTTTTTGAGTATTTTTTATAAAAATCAATGTAATTGATGATAAACTAGCATCATATTTTACTCCAAAGCGCAAAGTTATTGTTTGTAGTTTTTTTTTTAACCTTAACCTAATGTATGATGATTATGAATTTACTAGTACAATGCTAATTTTGAATTTATTAGCACAATGTTAAAACTAATGTTTTTGATCACTATTGCTCTTATTTATATAATATCGTTATAAACCTTTTTATTATAAACCATGCACGTTACCACTAATGTAAATATTTTTTTCCAAGCTTATTTTAACTTAAATAACCTTAAGAATTTTGAAAAATCGTTAAGAATTAGAATGTGAATGCTTGTATGTGTGAATCGTTGCGGCTATTTTTAAATATAAACTAAAAATCAATGCAGTAACCGGTATGAAACTCTTTATGTCACTTCTATATGGTTTTGTACTCTGTGTCTCATCCGGCTACCGAATGTTTTTGCTACGCGGCTAAGTGACCATCATGTTTTATATGTATTCACTATGTGACGACATAATCCTTTTTGTGAGCTCAACGTAGTGTAGTGTACATTACTTTTATTAACAGGTAACCACTTTGTTTTGTTGTTTGACAGAAATGAAAATGGCAAAACAGATTAAGGGACAGTCGTCATTGTACATTGTTGGTCTATTGACTATTGTAATAGGCGTGACGACAGTATCAAAAAATTAAAGATTTAATATTTTTAGGGGAAAGTACATTAAAAAGAAATTATTACACTTATTTATTTTTATATATAACCTTGAGATTAATGTGATTGTTAATAAAATAAAAGATTAAAATACTGCAATCGGCCATTTTGTCTGAAACATCAATCACGGCGCATGTCGTCACGATATTGTAACCATCACAGAGAATTTAACCACTACGTTAGGTTTGGCGGACTCAATGACATTTTTTCAATAGGTAGCGTGACGTCATAGCCGACGCCATGACACTTGAGGCCTTTTTTCGCGCGCTATTTAAAATTTAATAGAAATATGGCTTAAACTTCGTTAAATTTAAATTTATTACCGAAATATTGTGTTTTTCGTACTTAGAAAATGACTACCCACGTTGCGCAAGAGGATTTCAAAATCTTGCCTCATTGTACGCTGAAACACTTGTTCATAGCGTGAAGTCGCGCTTTACGCAATAAACAAGAAAAAACCCGTTTATTTCAGATAAGAGTACAATAAACTTATTTACCAGTCCTACAATAATTTAGGATTAAAAAAAAAACAATATTTCCACTTTTGACTAATCGTTAAGTGCTTAAGCGAGCCCGTACAGTGTCTCAGTAGTTTAATGTTAGTGTTGTGTATTATTTCCTGTTGGAGAGAGTTCAGTGATTTTATTTGAATATCTCATTTTAAATATTTAAGGCGTTAATTGTGTCAATGTTTAATTCTTTCCGAATTTGTTTAAAATTGTATAAGTGCAAATATATTGCTCGTTGTAAACGTTGTAAAGGCTGGGTTGATATTTTTACGTGGCGTAATAGTCAAAGAAATAAGGAATAAATGTTTATACTGGGTGACTTTTTTATCGTCTTTAAAATGATACGGAAAATGATAAAGGATATGTATATGAAATATATGTCTAAGGATTACCTATTTAAGCATTTTATTTTTTATTACTGACATAGAGTGAATATTGTAACGGTAAAAATGGTAAAAATGCGTGCTAAATAGGTAGTTACGCTATTTCGCTCTCTCTTTTTATTCATCTATGATTGTGGCCTAGGTATTATAGGCACCTATTTTATTATTATGCACGCGCTATGTAGGGTGTATTTTTGTATGCTTTTAAGTAATTTATAAGATTTTCGAAACTCTAATTACCGAAATACTAGTACAAATAAACTGTGGTCTATAGATTCCACGTACACAACACACCATATATATTATTATCAAGACAGCAAAAAAGTCACCGAGTATATATATATGTTATTTGTTTCTTGTCATCTATGCTATGATCTATATTATAAAGAGGAAATATTTGTATGTAAGTATGTTTGTAACTTACTGGCTCAAAAAGTACTGAAACGATTTTAAAAATTCTTTCACCATTTGAATGCTAATTTAATTATGAAGTTGCCACAGGAACGGGAGTTGCGCGTGAAACCGCGCGCGGGAAGCTAGTTTCTTATTATAACCGCGCGCGGGAATCTAGTTTCCTATTAAACTTAACCACCTTGTTGACGAATCACTTTTTTTTATATCCAACGCAGACGTCCGTGTATTTATACATAAACATGGTTCCATCACTATACCAGTATGTTATTTACGGTCACCGACTAAATTACCTCTTAAAAAGTCGCTACAACTCCACCCGTTACTTTGAGAGTTCAGTATCGATTGCGTATCGCGACACTAAATAGCTTCCACTACTCACAAAAACTACTTGCCGTTACAAAAACAAGTTTGCCAGTAACGCGGTACTTGGAACATTTACGTAAATACTTGAGGCAGTTACGAGGCTCTACGGCCTCTAAATATAGCTTCGTAGCTAAACTCCGCTGTTTCATATAATATTCACCTGAATTCAAATCTCTGAAGATCCCCACGAGCGAACGTTAGATGGAAAGTAGGTTATGAGTAAAATGTTTAAAAGTAAGTTTTTTTATCAATCATAAATAATTTTTGATGGTATGTTCGAGAACACACAATATTATCAAGTAACAGTCAAATTGTAGGCAAGCAAATAAAAAAAAAGTTGTCTGTAATATGTTTTCACTTGCGCCAATAAATCTTTATAAACATCGATGAATGTTTATGTATCTTTTACTGAATTTTACAAAAACTAGTCATCAAACTAAAATAAAATTTTGCATGGATTTTGGAGATAGCTTATTACCTAAACTGATACAAAAATACTTTTTATCCTCGAAAATATCTTTTACACGCCTACATAAAATTCTAGTCCTTTGAAGTCTAGAATTAGGTCGCTAGCCTAGAAGTTTTGATGTCTGATACTATAATAATATACTACATACAAATCAACATTATTTTGTGTTGAATTAATTTGTGATTGAAATAAAACTGTTAGATAAAGTTTGAAAACTATGCAAAGGCAAGAAGAAATCTTTGTGTAAATTCTAAGATTTCTCTCCGGGTCTGGTTGGCTGAGGAACTACCCTCCGTGCCTCGGAAAGTTATAACATCATCTATATCAACCGTATACAAGGGAACGGGCAGCAGCGTTTCCTTGTGAGTTACAACATAATACTGCGGTCGCCAACCTGCTAAGCGTGGTGACTATGGCAAAACCCTCCTTCGGGTGGAGGCCCATGTTCAGCAGTGGACGTTATACGGGATGATGATGATGATGATGATGATGATGATGTACCTACATTTGTACTAAGTACCAACGTTATCACTAAATGGTTACATTTCAATTACGAAAATTCAGGGTGTATTAATAATATTGTGTTTTCAAAATCCGTAAATGCCGATTCATCAATATCAAAGCATAGTATCGTGTGTGACGTCACAACACATTGACGTAATTACTACTCTCGGCACGTGCTCTGCTAGATTGTTATTATTGGTCGGCGCGGCCACCGTGTAATATATCTAAGAATTAACTTGAGGCGATGGTTATGTTACCTGAAAATCAATTATCAGTTTCCCTGTAACTTTCAGTAAGGCTAACGAATTGGGATCACTTTGAAATTGGTATTGGTTTTGGAGACACTTTAAATTGGTTGTTTATGGGTAAGGAGATAGAGGTAACAGCTATATTAATAAACTTAAATACACTAAAGTAACTTCAACTAAGTCATACGTTTATGACACGACCGCTTTCATTGCGGAGAGACGTCTGACGGCGGGACAGGCTATCACAGTCGCTCACATAAACATAAATGAATATTCAAACATTTGACGATTTAATTTCATGGATTTATTTACCAATAGTCTTTTGGTATACCATTGTTATGCCAATAAAACACGTAAAGAGTTGACTATCTCTAGTTGGTTAAAATACTGCTGTACAGACATCTCCTAATACCTAAATGTACAACGTTGGTGTAAATAAATGCAGTCCAGCGTTAGAATTCCAATTTCCATTCGAAATTTAATAAACATCCGATAGTGTGGACTATAAATTAATATGGCGAGTAGACATAAGTAAAACAAATTCCCGCCTAAATGTAAATAAATCCCGGATCACGGCTCGGCACTCATTTACCATGAATGTGGTTTCAAATAAAAGCAGAAGCGATTCAAAACAAACATTTATGCGTGACGTATGCAAAAAAAATCGATATCTATATTAATAAATAGAGCTGAAGAGTTTGTTTGTTTGCTTGAACGCGCTAATCTCTAGAAATATTGGTCCGATTTGAAAAATTCGCTGAATGTTAGGTGGTCCATTTATCGAGAAAGTCTATTGGCTATATTAAATTATGAAGTTCTTAAGGGGACGGGAGGAACGAGGGTAAAACCGCGTATGGGACAATACAAATGTTCTTTCTAAGACAAAGACACATCGCTGCGCTGTCAAATTAAATGGTTTATGAAACTACGCCTGCGGGTTGCAGCGAAGGAGATGCGGACCTTTAAGTATACGAATAATCTATCACTGAAGACAAACAAAGTGACGGCGATTTGTTCAGCTGTGGATGTTATACGGGCTAATGATGATGACAATGATGATTAAACTGTGAGTAAGTAAGTGGCTCCCTGCTACTTTAGAAAGCTTATAATTTCAAAGTTTTAACTCTTGCAGTCTGCAGTGTCCAATCGCCCATATTTGCTGTAAAATCTGTGAGTTTATTTTTCTTTATTAGAAAATACAACGCACTAGTAAAATAATGTCGCGAAAGCCTTTAGAAAGACATGTTTCATGGACTCAAAGCACATCCAGACTCAGAACAACTACCCTTGTGAAGGTTGTAGAAGGCAATTATCTGGATTTATTAAACCAATTTAAAAAAATATTTTACCAATACAAAGCAAATATATTTGTGTGTCGTATATTTTCAGACGAAGTCGTCATGGCAACTACGTGGGTGACACCGCTAGGTCTTTAAATAGCTTAATTACGATCACATCATACACATGACAAAAAAAGAACTCAATAATAAGTGATTCTATTCGTATAGTCAATACTTCTTGAGTATAGACCACAAACAGAGAAGTGCAGGGTAGAACAGGAAGGACAGGCACGATGGACTGACGACCTAATAAAGGTCACAAGAAGACAGTAGATGCTAGCCGCTAGCTATAGGTCCCGCTGGAGATCGACGAGGGAGGCCTATATTTAGCAGTGGACCTCTATAGTCAAAGTCAAAGTCATCCCCCGTCAGGCCCCCGCACTAGCGAAATTAAAACCTGTGTCGTGGGGGGCTTTACAAACACTCAATTCACGGACACAAAGTGCATTCAGACTCAGAACAATCATATGTAGTATAAGTTGAGATAATGATACAGCATAGTTTTTTTTTTTTACAAACAATCAGTCATATATTTTCTCTTAATTGTATACATTATTAAGTAGCCCCCCACAATTAAACCAACTTATGTAGTGACTAGCTCCCACGCGCGGTGGTTTTACCCCCGCGAAACTCCCTTTCCCGTGAGAACTTTACAATACAATATAGCCTAAAGCCTTCCTCGATAAATGGGCTATATGTAACATTAAAGATATTTTCTAATAAAACCAGTATTTCCTGAGATTAGTGAGTTAAATCAAACTAACAAACTTTTCAACATTATAAGTTTGTTATATTAGTATAAGATATAATACCTAAACCCCTTCCTCGAAAACTATAGTAAACACAATCAGCGTACATCCAGTAAAAGTTACGGCTGATACTTGAACAAACAAACAGGAGCCGTGTACGCAAAATGCCTTTATTGTTATAAAACAAAGCCGCGACCAGACGCGAGCTGAAAACAAACGATCGTCCTAACACCGCCAGGTTTGTTTGACTTCTACTCATTCAACGAGGGCACACAGTAACGACCAGCCAAGTTCACCGGGCGGACACTACAGATAGTTAATTTGACTTCTCGCACAGCCAAACGGGTTCAGAGAGCGATGCGGGCTTTGCTTCGAGAAATACAGGATCCGATTCAAAGTTTACGATGCTATGAAATTGTTAACGAGGTAGCCCGATTGTAATAAAGGAATGTTGTCTGTATAAAGTCTAGCATTCTTTTTCATTATTATCTATACTACACGAAGTCCCAAAATTCAATTGTGAATGTTTAGACTATTGTATATATAGACATATAAATAGTTAAACATAATAATAATAATAATTTAAGGGAATTAGTACAAGTACTACGTATATAACTCCCGATTCCGTGTAAACTTCATAATAATAAATATAGCCTACAGCTACATTACTCCATAAACACGCTATCTAACTCAGATAGAATTTTTCAAATCGGTTTAGTAGTTCCTGAGCTTAGCGCGTTCAAGCAAACAAACAAACGCTTTTGTTCATATATTCATATATGTTTTTTTTGGAAATATAATATAATAAATAATCTTAAATGTTCGTGACCGATAGTTTACCTACTGCACTGTCGTACACTGGGTCCAGTATGATACCCCTGTGTGCACGCGGTAGTGCCGGCCAAGTTCACACACCCGCGGCATCGTTGATTACACGAACGCTAGTTCACAATTGACTTTTGGGACCTTTGCGTTGTCGGGTAGGATAGTACCTAGTGAGAGGTGTACATTCAGTAATTGGTTTTAGATAATGATTGAAACCACACCACCGAATTGTTATTTTTTTTACTTCCTGCTGATAATAATTGATTTAAATTATTTAATTTTTACTCAAGTCTATAAAAATTTCTAAATACCAGACACACACATTTATTCAGTTTTTACAATTATTATTCATTATATCCATTTAAAATCATTGTTGTCTGTGGAATTAAGCTGAAAAAGTTTAATTAGCACCAGTAGTCCATCAACATCATCATAAATTTAATAGAAATTCTCTTGTCCGTGGAGTATTTTCCATTCTTATCGTTTCTCTGCCAAATCCTACACCTCTATCTAACCTCTCTCTTGTCATGACAATTACTACGCAATTTCCATGTAATTCCGTTTCCAAGTAAGTTCCTAAGCAACTTTAAACATACAATAAAATTGGAAGTAAAATAGCAGTAAATAAAAAAAAATCTTATAATAAGAATAGTATAACAGTTAAACATAGTGACTCGACAAACATAGTAGGCATGCATGGCCCTAGTTGTCATAATGTAATTTCCAAAAACATAAATCAGTGCTTCTCCCATGCTTGCCAAACGTAGAATCTGTGCCAAAAACCACTCTCGGGAAGACATTACCAAATTTCAGCCAACAACCTGCGGCTTCATTAGCACAAGAAGAATCTTCTATAAGTAATTCTTACACTTCAAAATAAAAGCACCAAGTTTTCAATCTAATACTTTGAGCACTAACGAGTTTCCACATAGAATATGTTACAATTTGAAACTTCGTTAAAACTTTTTTAAACTTGAAGCAAACAATGAATATTACAGCAAATCAGGGCGCGTTAACTGTAGGTACATTCGCTTTACGAAATATGTTTATAAGTGTTTGTAGACAACTCGGAGTGTACACGAACTTTACTCACACCTTCTCAACAAAAATAATCAACACTTTACAGGACTTATTTTCGACCTTATAGCCTTTTGAATAAGGATTCCAATAGCTGTGTAAGTGAAAGTTTGTGTTTGTAAGTCGTAAAGCCCACTAGCGCAATAAATAAATAGTTGTAGATCTAAACTTGGCAACAAACTTTGCGCGTTTCTCTGAATTTTTTCGCTCACCTCTTGAATTATATTTACTTTTTATTTTTTTTCGGTGAACGTCGATAACTTTAGATTAGTTTACTTCTTTAAGTATAAATATTTGAAGCGCCACTGTTCCTTCAACATCTATATCATACATAAAAAAACCGGCCAAGTGCGAGTCGGACTCTCGCACGAAGGGTTCCGTACTAGTTGCAAGTGCCTACCTATTTTTGATATCAAGAATACAACAAGTAACATAGTATAAAAGTTCTTGTAGTTCGTTGTAACTTTGATCGATGTTAATAATAGTTGATTGAATGAAAGGTAAATTGCGGTTTACTGTTGATGACGTATTAAAAAAAACTACTTGCTTGATCTCGTTCAAACCAATTTTCGGTGGAAGTTTGCATGGTTATGTACATCATATAATTTTTTTTTGGTTTTATCATTCTCTTATTTTAGAAGTTACAGGGGGGGGGGACACATTTTACCACTTTGGAAGTGTCTCTAGCGCAAACTATTCAGTTTAGAAAAAAATGACATTAGAAACCTCAATATCATTTTTGAAGACCTATCCATAAATACCCCACACGTATGGATTCGATAATTTTTTTTTGACGTTCATTTCTATGTATGGGGAACTCCAAAATTTTTTTTTTCTATTTTTGTGTTAAAATCTTAATGCGGTTCACAACATACATCTACTTACCAAGTTTCAACATTATAGTTCTTATAGTTTCGGAAAAAAGTGGCTGTGACATACGGACGGACAGACAGACAGATAGACAGACAGATAGACAGACAGACAGACATGACGAATCTATAAGGGTTCCGTTTTTTGCCATTTGGCTACGGAACCCTAAAAAGAGATAGATGTATTTACTTCTATCTCTGTCTACGTATTACTATTTTATGAATGGCACTTACTTAGTTCAAGAAAGGGCAGATAATAGCAGCTAGTACGTAGGAAAGAATAACCTTTACTTAATAGAATACCAGATCCAAATAACATTACTGATTAATGTTGTGTCTCTGTGTGTGACTAAGGTCACCATAGCTCCTGAGATGGCTAGTAGTAGAAAGGAGGCTAGTGCTGTAGATCTACTGTGTTGGCACTAGATGTCCTAGCCCCATGTCACTGTGTTCTTCCTGGTCAAATAAAAAAAAGTATTTTGAAATGAAAAGCATTTGAACTGATTCAATAACAAAATAGATGGTATTTTGTATAAAACAGATACAACGTTATCGTCATTGAACTAATTTCGAATATAATATATAAGCTAACGCTGTTATACGAAATAGACAAGGCTAATTGTTCTGGCGAGACTCAGCAGCGCTCACCTCAATTCTCCGCCACAATCCGGCGCTGCCCGCGGGACCCGCCGATAAATAACCAAAACATGTTTACGATAGCGTCCTCAAGGCGTTCACAATGTAATTTGCCGCAGCAATCTGTTTGGGAATATTACCGGCGGTATTTATTCCCGGGCTCATTACTTCCGCGGGATCCAATCGCGCGCCGAGTCTCGGCGCCGGGATCGCATTGGTCGCTCGCTCCCAGGAGCCGTGTTGAGATTCGAGTCGCCAATTTAAGACGACCCCTTCTATCTTCAATTACTAACCGATCTAACCGAGTGAAGCGGTTCATGGGTGTGTGGTGGCAGGGTTATGATTCGATATAGCGGTTATTGGAGGGCGTCGAGGGTGCTCCCGAGTGATGGAGGTGTCACAAAATAGTTTTTCCGGTTCGTTTTGCAGTCTTCTCGTGTTTATTTCGCGTCTCGTCTATATCGCTATGTGTTGCGAAAATACCCGCCGCCTCCCGAGATGATATAACGTTATTATTATTGACGTTTATAAGGAAATGGAGGAAATTGTTAGAAAAATATTAATAATATTCTGTTATGTATCGGTACATTGAGACTTTTAGGGTTACGATGTTTCACATTTATAGAAAAACGTTGGGATCCAAATTGAATTATTCTTACCCTCTGTATCGTGCTTGCGTTGTATCGAAACAAAATAAATTCGTTGAGTAAACTCTCCGCTCTTAAAGTACCGCCATTTTCTACCAACTGAAGGATCTTTCGCAAGTTCTTTCAAAAACTAATTTGAATACGTTGCATGTCTGAAGGGTACCTAACAACCAAAGTTTTGCAGTTTGCATTATCTTACATACTTTGGCCAAGTTTTTTTTGCACAAACTTTGATTTTTCACCTTCCTGACAGGGCTCGGAAGTTACAAGTTTTACGGTAGGTGTCTATAAAAATAAACTGCTGAAAGTTGGGTGTTTGAAGGTAAAGTTGTCACAACGAGCTTAGCGCGGCGGGAGCGGGCGCGTGGCGGGCGCGGGGCGGCGGCGGGGCGGCTGCGGTGTGCGTGACGCGAATGCGGAGCGGCGCTGCGGTCGGAGCTGATGTTGCACACGCTGGGTTTGTGTCTGTGAATACGTCTTATATTTTCAGCACAAAATTATAAATAGAATAATGGGTTGCTTTACTGTTACAGCTCTTGTAATAATACTGAAAGGTAAGGATAAAAAAATTATAAAACCGCACCAATTAAATTAAATAGTTGAGCTATTGTTTTTTTCTTATAAAGTTATTTTGAACTAGTACATGGTTTAGCATATAAAACTTATTTTAAATATGGCTCTTGAAGCTACTACGTGCAATGCGTAAAAAAAGCAATTATGTAATAATGTGTAGTGACAAATAGTCAAATATAACCATTTATTGGTAATTTTTGCCTTACTCTTAATAAGGCAAAAATTACCAAAAAAATCATAAAAAAATAAATTAAGCAGTTGAAAGCACTACATGTATCTACTGTGCTTATAGGAGTTATAATTAAGGCGTCATATTAACAAGGTTTGATATGTTTGTACTCAGTAAATTATTTAAATAATAAGTCATTTCTTATACATTTTTATGTACACAATTCACAGCATACTTTAATTTCTATTTAATAAAAAAACAAATTGAGTGCTAGTAAGAACATCTAAAACGTATAAACAACTGAATGCTTTCGCTATTTCCGATGATCCTTTTGATACGGTAGTGACGTCACAAATATAAAATAGATCACAGTACTTTGGACAAACAAATATAACAATTACGTAGATAGAAGATACCTTAAAACTTTTATTACACTCCATTTTCCCAAATAGAGCTGGGTTGCTATTTTATTCTTCACGTAATATATTCTAAGACGCTCCACCAATAAAAAGCTAACAAAACACATGAGCTTTGGAAGCAAATGGTACAAAAATACTTTTATGATCTATTTAGGACTCTGAGCAGGTTCCCCAAAAATAATGGTGTCACGGCCCACGAGGTAATCTCCGGCAGAAGTATGGAAACGACCGCCTCTACTATTGTACAACTTTCACCGGGACTTGACTTACGCACTGGGCTGAGAAAACGTGCGGTACACGAGAAAATCGTTGATAATTTAAAATAATAATACCTTTGCTATGATTATGATATATAACTGCATTGATATTTTTTATCAAATAGAAGTCAAATGTAACTAAATTAAAGTCTGTATGAGAACCGACAGTTCATAAAAATGGCATTAGATCTTAACGCATAAACGTCGTAACGAGTCTGTGGCAATGCCGTACTATTATAATACGCACTTTAACATGTAAATCCACCTCTTCGTGTACACAGGTATGTCTTTTTTTCTTCGGGTCACAGCCAACTCTAAGGCTTTTTTGATGCAAGTCAGAAACTTTCTCGTCTAGGTTCCATTATTATTATTACATTGTATAAAACAAAGCCGCTTTCCACTGTCTGACAGTCCTTATGTTTGCTTAGATTTTTAAAACTACGCGACGGATTTCGATGCATTTTTTTTATAGATTGAGTAATTTAAGAGGAAGGTTTATATAATACATCAGCATTGCACCCGTGCGAAACCGGGGTGGATCGCTAGTACGTTTATATCTGAAATAAATCGCGTCGTGTTCTCAGCGTAGTGCGTGGCTCTGACCGCAACTCCGAACTTGTGTTGTGAACGTGCCCAGCATCTCGACTCTGAGATAAATATAACGTTTTAAACGTTCCTCTTCTTCATTTGTTTGTGAGCTTACGCGTCATTTGACTAATTGTTAAGGTAAACCTTTTAAAAATGTTCTAACAAAACTTTGCCAACGCTTTTTGGAATTTAATGAGCAAATTAACTTGTGTAGGATTAGAAGGCTTTGGATCTGACGTTTATGTAATTGGCATTTTAAGATACTTGAGTAGTACTAGTTGACGCACTGCGTTTGACTGTGTAGGTCCAGACACTGTTTCTAGAAACTTCGTAAGGAATGTAACCAAATATATGTTGTGAATTTAGGCTGCAATATCAATCATTATTTCTCGATTGATCTATTCATTACTGACAGATATAAATAGATCAATCCATTATGTTATTTTTGAAGGAGACTAATGGCTCTAATGATTTTATGATTTGACCTTATTGGTTTTTATATTGAATACCTACCAAGGTACTCATTAACTTAAATTTCAAAATATACAGTCTACATTTTGGTGACAATTATGGCTTACTCGAGTCCATGCCAACTTTGTCTGAATTTTCTTGATACATTTTTAATATCAAGATACATTTCGGGGTTTACAGCCGAGATTCCGCCCCACTGCCTCACTTCTCAACGTATATCAAACTAGCTTCATAAAACGAAATAGCTCCCGAAACTTTGGGACTGTGCCTTACAATATATTTTTCAGCATGTCTTGAATATTTCTTAGTGTTTTGTTCTTGAATTTAAAATGTAAAGTACCTACTCGAACGGCAGTGAAATATAGATTTCTGGCTAAAATAAATGATTATAACTTTTATTATATATATTATAATATATTTTGTAGTGTAATTAGTAGTTCAGATTTAATGGTATCTTCAAAATATCTCCGTCATACATGTACACATGTATGACGGACTAACCTAACCTAACCTAACATATTTTTTTGTGAATAGAATAACTAAAAAACTTGCAAATCAACGTTGATATTAATTTTTCTGACGTATCGATGAAGTTGCATCGTAGTCACGGGACAGATACCTTATGTATTAACAATGCATACATATGTAGTAAAGTATCATTATAATAATATTATTTCATTGAAAAGACATTGACTAAGTTATAAATAGGTAATCAATATATAATAAGGCAAATTTTCCCTTCTTTAAATAAATCGAAAGTAAGCGAACGTTACGCAGTTTATTGTATTTCCATACATATTCACTTTTTCGTTCACATCTAACCGACGATACGTTATTACACTATGTGTCACTACGCTCCGCGGACGCTGATTGGACGGACGGACGTAAACTATAGCGTATTGTCAGCAATTCAGCATACTGTGAACGAAAAATACCGTTTATTTTCACGTTTACACTGGGGTCACAGTGAGCCTGCTCAAATTCGGCGGCTGAAAGTCAGTTTGGTTTGAACACGGCCTTACTTTCGTATAGGCATACGTATTCACAATGAAATACTTCAATCAAGTAAATTAGCATTCATTTTGTACAACTTTCTAATTAAAGATGCTTCTTAAGTCTTAAGTCTTTTGTTAAACGTTAAATAGCCTCAGTGGCTGAGCATTCGCTCATATTTTGGGAAAAACTGAAGAGAAACTGTACAGAAACATACACAATCTACATGTCTTTAGATCTCTTTGACATAACCGCAACGCTATAACCAGTTAACGCTTAGACATTGACATATTTTCCGTAGAAATGATGTCACACTTAAACTGTCACTAACTAAAAACAAGCCGTAACTTAAACGTAGAATCGCGACACATGTATACCATCTTCAACGAGTATTTATCACCAGCGGATGTATTATTGCAAATTAAAACTTATCTCACAGTCTTACGTCTTTGTTTTCATTAACTGCACGATGTGTCATTTCAAAGGAACGGTATTTTTGAATAGCGTTTGCATGAAATTAAACCCTGTGTTCACAGATGTAAGACTCAATTTTCCTTGTTAGATCTTGGTTCATAAGTTAAAACGTCCCCTGGGTGTAGTCAGTACGTTCAGTGACAAATGACTCTTGTTTGTGACGTCTCGTCACGCTGTCGTCACGTTCACATTCTGACGTCACGGTAACTGATTTCAGCCCCGGAATGATTACGTCATTAAGTTCTCGTGAGAAATAAACTTTTGAAGAACAAAACCTAATTTTATTTGGAAAATTCGAACGGAAGGAATTAAGTTTTTACGTTTATTTTATAGTCTACCTCACGGTTTAGGAGTCTGTACTTGAAAAGATTAGTAGAATTGTTGAAAGAGAAATCGATAGTCATAGTTGTACGTTTAGAATTTAAAGCTCTTTTCAGCACTGTTTTGCTGAATTATTTCGGTTAGTGCTTTATTGACTCAGGTAGGTATAGCTCATAACTATAATAATATAGTATCTTTGATATTTTTCCTCAAACTTACTTATTGCATTACAAAACATAAAGGCAGAATATACTTAGTGTTAACATTATTAATATTCAAAGTACACGAGCAGCTGAAACAACCTCCCTCCCACTCCGACAGTTCGCAATACCCCAACTAATTCCCACAAACGTGACAACATATCTAAAAGAGCTCCCAGACCGTACAAAAAGCATTCATGTTGACAGACCGAGTACAAAACACATGCGGGCACAATTACACCGACAAATGCACACACGGCGCAGCGGCGCGGTGCGGCACGACGTGCTAATTATTGCGGTGTGAGTGATCAGCCTCATGTCAGATTATTTTAACATTGTGTTTGTATTTAATTGTTAGTATTAGTCCTATAAGTATGTGTCAATAACGGAAGACCAGTATAGTATAAGAATATTTTATATGTAGAACTAGACTTACACTAACTAAATATATTCTTGCTTCTGTACACCAAATCCGTGTATATTTTATACACGGATTTGGTATCAATTGGTAGGAACGAAGTTACTAAAAAAAAAACTTCAATAACGTAACACTATAACTGAAAGCGGCTGTACCCTGATGCTTAAGGTTAGGATTGGACTTGCATGTGGTCGCCGGTTCGATCCCCACCCATTGCACTACCGACGTGAACCCACTCGTAACACAAATCAAATCATTTGTTTTTGCAGAAAACACAGTTACAATGGTGTTATGAAATGTAGGTATGAGGTACATGTTTTAAGTCAATGTCATTCCCATTGTTAAAATAGTAGTAATAGTAATTAAATTGTTTCCGTTCAATTATTAAAATATATTATTACGTGTAAAATAATTACAATACAAAATAGTTTTAGAGGACTTAAATTAAGAAAAAATATTATTTAAATACTCATTCAAGCTATAGTAACATTTATTTGTTAAAATATTTTTTAGCTTAGCACGAGGGGTTAACAAGAATACTAGTATTGTGCAAAAGTTCCGCTAGTAATAAAAAAAAATATATCCTGTCAAAAGGATGGAATTTATTAATTAAATGTTAATCAGAATTCCTATGATAACGATTGCACGTCACTTGGGTAAAATTTCAATCATTTTTAAGAACATTCAACAGTTTTATCCCACACTTGAAATGGGCTAAGATATTGAAAGATAGAAATAAGAATAATTCGACAAAGGATACACAACGAAATATAAATAATATAATACCTTTTTTATAAGTTTTTTTTTAATTTGTGATACTTTGTAATTGGCCTTTTATGAACTGAACATTTTTATAATGCTACTAGCTGTAAGTTTTCCTTAATTTTAAAATAAAATAAAAGGAGAACAAGAAGATATATTTACTTCTATAGTAAAGCTGAAGAATTTGTTTGTTTGCTTGAATGCACTAATCTCAGGATCTACTGGTCTAATTAAAAAAAATCTTTTAGTAGGTAATTGTATTAGTTTACCCATTTATCAAGGAAGGCTTTATTTCATTATAAGATTAGATCAGATTATAGAAAAAAAATGGAGTTAAGCGGGTGAAACCGCGCGTGTGTACCAGTGTAGTAATGGATATAAATTCAGAACTCATTTATCTTATATTAGTTTTACCCAAACCTACAGGTTTCCAGGAAAACCTTCTCCGCTATCCATTCTACTGTAGTATTCGCAGTATTGTTATTGTTAAAGATGTTAGATCAAATGTTCGAAAACATCACATTTCTACACAGTTTCCTTAGTTTTCGTTTTCTGTATACATTAAGGTTTTCGTTAAGCCGTGACCGACTCACTTTATTATCAGACGCGCCGTTTGACAAGCTTCTATAAATATGTCGCCATTGTTAGAATGATCGGAGTTTAACAATGCGCAATATACAGTACAAAACTATTTAATTTAGTAATTAATAAATACAGGTACTGATAGATTTATTTATCTATTAATTGTAGTATTATTAAAAAAATAAAATTATGTTCGTTTGTAATTGACACAGTATATTAATTATAGATTTTATACTTATAAATATACAGTTAAAAAAGTTGTTAAGTATTTTTTTTTAAAAGCAATAGCAAGCTTTCTTTGAACGAAATTTTAGAATTTACATATTACATTGTAATTATAGATTTCTCATCGGCGCGCGGCGCGAGGATCGAACCTACAACCTCCGACACGTAAAGCAAGACTAATGTGTATAAAAAATAAATTATTACATGTAGAGCTCAGAAGCATAATGTCGAATGTGCCATTATACGTCAGAATCATTCATCGTATACGTGCCTTTATCGTAAACTGACACTAACGACCAAATGCTTCTGAAGTATAATAGTAAATCCGTCCTTAAGGTTCTCAGTTCTAGATATAAATACTAGAGTTGCCCAACTATCGATAGTTTCGCTATCGATAGATGACCTCGAAAAATAGCAACAATATCGATAGTGCTATCGATAGTATCGACATCACAAATTAACTAATACTATTGATTGGAAGCAATAGTATCGATACTATTACATTATAATATTATCGATAGTATCGATATTTTTAAAGTAATACTATCGATACTTTCGATATTATCGATAGTATCTTTGCATTAAATGATTAAAACTATTAATACTATCGATAGTTGGTAAAACTATCGATACTATCACTAATATCGATACTATCGATAGACTATCGATACTATTAATATGACGTCAACTATCGATAGACTATCGATAGTATATCGATAGTAGACTAGTAACACTAATAAATACCTTACTAATATTATAAATGTGAAAATAACTCTGTCTGTCTTTCTGTCGGCCTATTACGCCATAACTACTGAACCGATTTAAATGAAATTTGGTACACAGATAGTTTAAAACCTGAGAGAGGACATAGTCTATTTTTTATAGCGAAAAAGGGTTGAAAGGGGAGGATGACGATTGTATGGAAGTATCGTAATATTTTAAGCCTAAATTATTAAAAAAGCTACTCAATGTCACTAATCCACGTATGAAGTTGCGGGCAAAGGTAGATATAAATCAATTATTTCAAAACATACTACAATGAACACTACACTAAACCATCCTCAGTGCGCTATAATTCACGAGCACACAAAAACTAGCCCGATCTAGATAGTACGACGTAATAGCAGTCGGTAAGTCTAATAGCAATAATTTAGGTGGCAACACTGCGAGTCACGTCGCCAACTTACCGGCACGAGCGTCGAACCCGCGGCCTCACCTGTCGCGAGTTCCTGTCACGAGCGGGGAATTTATTTCTACTTGGAAATTATTTGGTTTAGTTTCGACGTTGGACCGGAATGTAATACAATTGGGATCTGTTTTGATCAACGCGTACAATTGAGTTTGTGGCGAGGGTTTTTGTGTTTTTATCGCGCTAAAACGAGAGCTGAATCAACCTTTTAAGTATGTTTTATATTGAATTGTGAATTGGTAGTATTGTTTACTAGGTTTGTTTATTCTTATCTTATCTGTACTAATATATAAAACTGCAGAGTTTGTTTGTTGGTTTGATTGCTTAATCTCAGCTGGTCCGATTAGAAAAATTCTTTCAGTTTTTCATAGCCCATTTATTGAGTGAGGCATATCGTCAGGCAACCTCACCGTGCAGTGTATTTGAGCTCGTATCGATCCGCAATGAAAGCAGATTGTATTGTCTTCATACAGCCCCACAATGTGATATCCTACAAATTTTCAGCATTCACAGGTAGCACCTGATAGCTGTCTAGTTTAATTCATAGAGGTCTTTACCTTTAAATCGTGTAATTTCACATCGTTCTTCCCTTTTCATACTGATTTTGTTCATCATGAACATCAGCCCGTATAACGTCCACTGCAGAACATGGGCCTCCTCCCGAGGGAGGATATTTGCCATAGTCACCAAGCTTGGCAGGCGGGTTGGTGAGCGCAATATAATGTTGTACTACACGGTCCGGCGTGCGGATGGAACCCACGAGATTTAAAGCGAGCCATATACCGCTACGCTACGGAGGTTGTCACGGTACGGAGGTTGTCGGTTTCTTCTTCATCTTACCCTTCCTACTTTTAATATTAGATGTTTCCATCCTAAGGTTGTAGGTACATAGATATTTTTACTGGTTTTATTTTAGGCATATTGTGTTTTTACCTTTGGTGTGCAATAAAGAGAATTGAATTGTATTGTAAGAATAAGATTTTTTTACATTGTGATTCTGATAACTACAAGTTCATGTAAATACCTTATACCTAAGTGCTGAATAAATTCATTATTATAACCCATCTATCAAATGTGTCACGTCAGAGACTTCTGTAAGAACCAGATGTCGGTCCAAATGAATGCTGAAGGGAAAAATAACACGCACTTGTCCTGTTTCCTTATGTCTTTTATGTGTCACATTACGATGCGAAAGATGAGACAATTTAATTATCGTGAGTTTGAATTTATTATTTCTTTTCTTTTTACTTTTTTAAGTATTGTTTGTAATTGTATATGTAGGATCAGTGACGTTGGTAGCTTGTGAGATCAACTGGTGTTGCGGGTTTTATTTCTAGCGGAGACATTTATTCGTTTCAACTGAAATGAAAACGATATAACTGTACATTATTTAGGGTTCCGTATCCGAAGGATAAAAACGGGACCCTATTACTAAGACTTGGCTGTTTGTCTGTATGTCTGTCTGTCAATCTGTCACCAAGATGTATAAAAATAAAATAAAATATATATTTAAGGGGTGCTCCCATAGAACAAACATTTTTTTTGGCGTTTTTTGCTTGATATCAATAACGGCAACAGGTAGACGCTTAAAAATGTCCGACTCGCACTTTACCAGTTTTTTTTATTTGAGTATTATAAACTGATCACCGGCAGGATTCAAACCTGCTGCCTTAGCTAAGCCCCTAAAATCTTGTCGACTGACGGTGAATGGAATCTTGTCGGTATACGAAATTTATTATTCTATGTTTTTTATTTAACATTAACATTGTCGTAAGGCATTTCTATTAAAACCATTTCATTCATTGAATGTTAATAATCCAATCTTATTTCAAAGCTCACTAAAAAGCCTCTGTACCAACTAAACTATTTATACTATACAATACTTAATAATGAGTGTAACATGCGTGTCGAACTCAACTCGTGTGGTGGGCACAGTTGGTCCCTCACCAGTTGTTTAGCACTAGTGTCGGTCAGGTGCGCTCAAGCGGCGCCCGCTACAATCACATATGAGTAGTTTAAGGCGTCGACGTACGCTACGAGCCTTTTGATGTTATAATATTTGACTTTATTTAAGTAGGTTTGTATGAAGCGAAAAATAGTTGATTTAAAGTTACTTAAACAGTTTGAATGATTTCTTTAACATTTTATGGCAATGTTCAGCTCATTCCGAATTTGAGAATAATAATCTTAACTAAGATTATCTAGCTGTTCCCTGCGACTTCGTCCGTTTCTTTGATTTCGATTTCTTCATACAAACTTTGACAACCTCCGTAGCTCACCTTAATTATCGAAGATAGTGTGTTGGATTTCCGCTCCGGAGAAAAAATATGTGTACAATCAAATATTTTTTCCAGGTTTGATTGCTTAAAAAACTACTCCGCGCCTCGGTAAGAATATAAAAATGTTGGTCCCGATTGATACAACATCATCTATGACAATCGTTACGTTGTGACTATGGTAACAGCTCCCGTTGACAGGTGACAGGCTCGTTGAGGGATATTGCCACAATCACCAGGCACCAGGTGGATCGGTGAATGCAAGAAGATTACAAGTAGCCTTGAGAATTATGGAGTATTTTAATGGAATACAAAAGAATAGTAAAACCAAATATAAAATAATATCTTCGTTAATCACAACACCTGAAACTTTTACTGTTAGAAGAAGCTTCTTATATCTTTTTCTTAGATTATTTTTTAACAAAAGATAGCCACGTCATTTGTGAGTGTCATAGGCTATATTTTAAGTTAAAGTTTCCACGGGAACGGGATCTACGTGGATAAAACTGTGCGGAAGAGCGAGTACAAGTAGTCCAGGTTTACTATACCGATAGACATTTATCAGTCATGTCTCCAACAAGTCAAACACTGCTCGTGCTCCCCTCCCCCGCGCTCCGCCCCGCGCTCCGCCTCGCGCTCCGCCCGGCGCCGCGGCAGTCCCCAGGGCTCCACTGAACTTAGTTAAGATTACTGAGATTAATCCCATCGCCACACACCGACGCGTTGTTACTGTGTTGTCGACTATATATGTAGACAAGCTTTCCGCGCGCTGTTTTACCCGCATAGATCCCGTTCCCGTGGGAATTTAAACATAGCCTATAGCCTTCCTCGATAAATGTGTACTCACATACACTTCTAGTGTTGTTGTTAACCCCTCGTGCTAATCTAAAATGCTTGTGTTACGAGTGGGATCACGTCGGTAGTGCAATGGGTGCCGATCGAAACAGCGATCACATGATCGTAAGGCTGTGCCTTAGCCATTGGACTACGGCCGCTTTTATTACATTACATTACAGAAAACCATCATCATCATCACCCCGTGTAACGTCCACTGCTGAACGTGGACCTCCTCCCGAGGGAGGGTATTTGCCATATTCACCACGCTTGGCTGGCGGATTGGTGACCGCGGTATAATGTTTTACCACACAAGGAAACTCTGCTGCCCGTTTCTTGATATACGATTATTATAGATGATTTTATAACAATCGGGACCAACGGCGTAACGTGCTTTCCGAGGCACGGAGGGTAGACCCCCAACCAACCAGATCCGGAAAGAAATCTTAGAATGTGCACAAAGATTTCCTGTCCGGTGTGGAGATCGAACCCACATTGAAAGCGAGCCAAATACCGCTACGCTACGGAGGTTGTCTAGAAAACCATAGCTAAATTAAATTTTTGATTAATGTTATGTGGTAAGGTCCTCAAAGCTCATAGCGGGAGGGGGAAAGGGATGGCAGGACAAGGGTGATAGTGCTGTACATAATTATCTTCTGTACTGTACTGGCTGTCCTTGTTTTTTTGGATAAATAGCGACCAGTTGTAAAATAATGGCTACTATATTTTCATCCTTATGGGCTTATATTAAAGTTTAAATCTAATAAATTCTTAACATGCCTGTCAATGACTTTAAAAACGTAGTATCTTTACGTTTACTATAAAAGGAGCAATTTGGAATGAATGTTTTTAAAGAAACAAATTTAATCTAAAATAACTGGACCAATTTCAACACTTATTTCACTACTTCCACTTTTTAAGTAAGTAACATATGTATGCCTTATGATGATTTCTTTCCATTTATAGGTTTGCAATTCCGCTATCTTTCGAAGTAGCTCGTGTCGAATACGCGCGCACACACACACATGATTTAGAAGGATAGCAACCATTTTTGACTACGATATGATTTTCCTAGAATATAACTAATATTACGAATCATAATATCATAATTTTTTTTATTTTAAAGAAATGTTAATTAAAAATATACTTAAAAAAAAAATCGCTGGTAAAACTGGGTGGGGTTTTACTTTATTTCGTAGGTACTCAACAAAATAATAAACTACAACAGAAAAACTCATGTTACCACTTTGGTCTCCATAGCTACTACGATATTAGTAGCTTTGCTACGAAGTTTCGTAGTTGTGCTACGCCATCAGTTTATTTCTAATAACAAAATAATATATTGTTTTATATAGCTATAATTGCGTAAATCGCAATATAAAACTAATAGATAGCGATCCAAAACATACACGAAGCCCAAAAAATATGTTTTGGTAACGGAGCGTTTTGCCAAAATGTATAAAAATAATGTAATAAATGTATCCTGTTTACGATTCGTTTAACAATACGAGAGCAGTCGTTACTAGAAATATATTCCTATATTATACTCATACCAACATTTCTATGAGTAGGCTCGACGGTAGGTAAAATAATAATACACCTAAAATATGGATATTGTGATTCAAATAATAAAATATGATAAAAATAAATAAAAATCATTTTTATTTACGTAAACCTATTACAGGCACTTGCAAATAGTCAAAACAATAATTTATTATTAATCTATGTATAATTTTAACATTTTTAAATGAGCATATTAAGCAGGTATTTTAGTTTTTGCTTTTAATATTTTAGTCTTAACTTTATTATTTTACTATATTGTGTCCAATAGCTTGTTCTGTCTATATTAAATTATATTTAGAACAATAAAATTGACATTATTTGGGCGGACCATGAGTATATAACGACGGACGCGCTTTAATGCTACCACCGGATCCAACACGCCCCAACTGAGAAGATCCGGCGAAACAAACTCAGTGGGTTATTCTACTGCCGGTTTTAACACGACCCACATGAGACGGTCCGGCGAAACATCCTCAAATGGGCAGAGCGTAGGTTTTGGTCCAGTTACTTTTATTATTCTCGAAGGTAGTCCATTGGTTTAATGTTAATAATTTACTTTTAAATGAAAACAAAACCAAAGTCATTAAATTTTCTACACCTAATGTAAAACAAATTGACACGAATGTAAAAATAAATGGTATTCGGTTGGAGCCAGTGGAGTCAACTGTTTTTTTGGGAATAACTATTGACTCCAAATTACAATGGGGCCCACATATTGCGAAACTGTCAGGGAAACTTAGCTCTGCGGCCTATGCTGTTAAAACAATGAGACGACTCACTGATGTGGATACTGCTAGAATGGTTTACTTTAGTTATTTTCATAGTGTAATGTCTTATGGGATTCTTCTATGGGGAAACTGTGCGGACATTGACACCATTTTTGTACTACAGAAAAGAGCTGTACGGTCCATATATAAACTTGGTCCGCGAGTTTCCCTACGGGAGAAATTCAAAGAGACTAATATTCTTACAGTCGCATCACAATATGTATATGAAAACCTTTTATATGTTCATAAGAATATTGATAGTTTTAAGAAAAAAAGCGACACTCATAATGTTAATACTAGAACTAAGCATAATCTTGTTTTACATGCTACACGTCTCCACAAAATAAGCAATTCTTTTATGGGGCAATGTAGACGCTTCTACAAAAAACTTCCTAGTAATGTTAGAGATCTGTCTATAAACAAGTTTAAACGATATGTGAAAGATAAATTATGTAAAAAAGCTTATTACAAAATTTCAGATTATGTCAATGACAAAACAGCTTGGGAATAGTTGGGAGTGAGTTGCTCTAAAACAATACTGCTTTATTAATAATTGTAAAATCAAATTTATTTAAAAAAGGATTCCTCTGAGTTTCTTGCCAGTTCTTCTCAGAGTTGCCACGTCCAGAACTGGTGGTAGTAAAAGAATGGGACGCATCATAAGAACATGATTTAAAATATTTTAAACGTGTCTATATGAATAAAGAATTTTTGACTTTGACTTTGACTTTGACTTTGACTATTTATTTGGCATACACATTATTTTCACACGCGCGGTTTAACCCGCATAACTCACGTCCCCATAGTAACTTCTTTTTTTTTTTTTTGAGATAGGTTAGCGTTTGACTACATGCACCTTGCCTGATGTTAAGCATCGGAATAGCCTAGGATGGAGCACGCTTACCTAGAAGGAACCGGTTTACTCTGGATTTGAAGAGACCCATATTGTACTTATCGGGAAATACTTATAGACCCCGGCAAGGAGTTCCATATCTTCGCAGCCTTCAATAGCCTTCGTAGATAAATGGTATTTTTAACACTGAAAGCATTTCGAACCATGATATATGCGTGTTCAAGCAAGCAAATAAACAAAATCTTTAGCTTTAATAGATATAAATTACTTGATGATGATGATGATTAGCGGTAGCCTTATTATGTAGTTTTCAATAAAATATCTAAAAAAAATCACGAGCAAGGTACTTCAATGACTAAAGTGAATTTAAGTTCACATTTCAGTTTAAAAGCAAAGGCACTTTAAAGCATACCATAATATTTTATTAAAGTACCTGACATTTTTTCAGTTGTGTGAAGCAGGTGACGCTGTATCTTTTAAGCCGAGGAACTAAAAATGAGATTGCGAAAGCAAATTGCTCTGATACCTACGGGGCATATTATTATGAACATACTTGATGCAACACACAGTATATCCGAGTGTACAGTATGAAAACTACACGCAAAACTGTTTATTTCTTGGCTTATAGGCTCGAACTATTTATTGATATTGATCAAGTATGTATATGTGTTTAAAGTATCTTTGGATCTACGTTGGGCAAAAGATGATCGATCAAAACTCAAAATGTTAGAACATCTTGTTCTATCATTTTCATATTATGGCAAAAATCTTTAAACTAAATGATCATCAATAGGTACGCTACTTATATGTTTCAAATTGTTTATCCGAACTTTAATATTAAGTTACAACCAGCCTCCACAAAAAATTGTTATGAAAATAGTTTAAGCGATTTTTTTCTCAAATTTTAATAGCAACCATTTTAATTACTTCATTCAAATTTTACAACATATGTGTGCAATCAATTTGATTGAAACTATTTTAAAGTTTTTCCTGTCTAATTTATCTTAGTGTATGTCATTAAAACTGTGGTAGCCGAGCATAAATCTAATAATTGGAGTCTAGACGGGCGGGGACATGGCCAGACATGCCCCGACACAGCGAGACATGTCGAGACATGTGCTAACTGGTCCCATCGCAGCGGCCGGCGGCCCCGCTCTGTGCACTCGCTATGTACGCTCATTAACTGTGCTAATATAGTTTTAATTAATGGATTTAGTACAAGTCCTACGATTTACACCGTCATATTTCTCTTTACAGTTTCATAATGAACTTTTGAATTACGAAATTTTGCAAACTATTAGTTTAAGTGGGCTAATATAGTAAAGGAAATTTGCTTTTGCAACTTTCTTCTGATGATGTGTGGTTTTTGAAGAAAACCTTTGAAGTTGGTTTTTGAAAGAGTAAGGTTTTACTGGTTTTTTTTATATTGACGTCAATATGTTCAGCGTAGCTCTTTTATGTAAATTATTTTAAACAGATATTTTTAAAATAATATATAGAGTAAAAAATATTTTTAGTTAAGCTACTTTCTCAGCGAGTTACATATTTTGTAGAGGTTCCCACGGATTTAGGAACTATCCGGGTAAATTGTGCAAAAAAGTCTGTAAAAATTAATGGTAAGTAGTTGAATTTACCTTAACCGGTAAATTACTAAATAATTAACAAAAACTATAATGGTCCTCATTCCACGGATGTTCTTAGTTGTACAACTAAGTTATTAACCTAAATCCACTGTAGCACTATTCCCTCCGTCGGTCCTGCTGGCTGTCCACCCTGAGGTCTACCTCCTTCCATCAGGGCAGCAATTTAAACGTCGGCCCGCCTCCGCTCCCGAATAAATTCAACAAAGTGTCAAAGTAGAGGACAACTTTTGCACCTGGGCCATAGACGAGCCGCTGGCGCAAGGGACAAGAGATGACGGAATAGATACCTATCCGCAAAATAACTAACTACAGTATAAATAAATAGGGTCCGTGGCTTAGGCACCCAGTGGTCGACGCACCCGTGGCTGACGCCCCCGATTCGATTTTTTTTATTCAAAGCAATTTTTGATCAAATGTACTGTCAGGCGAATAAATGTTTTATAATAATAATAAATGTACCTACATTGATTGTTAGTGTAATAAATATATAATATTAAATCATAATTATATTTACAATAATACAAAAAAAAAGCATACATATTGAATGTATGTTTTTAAAAGGGAAAATCTTAGTTATGTTTTCATTCATCATCATCTTGTTGTAGTCCACTGCTGAACATAGGCCTCCCCCATCGATTTTCAGCGGGAACGATCGCTAGCGGCCTGCATCCACCGACTCCCCGCGACCTTTATGAGGTCGTCGGTCCATCGTGCAGACGGTCGTCCTACGCTGCGCTTGCCAGTTCGTGTTCTCCACTGAAGAAACTTTTTGCTCATCGGCCGTCAGTTCTTCGAGCTATGTCTCCTGCCCATTGCCACTTCAGCTTGCGAATCCGTTCAGCTATGTCAGTGATCTTCGTTCTCCTGCGGATCTCTACATTTCTATTCGATCACGCAGGGAAACGCCGAGCATAGCTCTTTCCATAGCTCGCTGAGCGATTTTAAGCTTTCTTATGAGGCACACAGTAAGAAACCACGTCTCAGATCCATATGTCATCACTGGTAACACACATTGATTGAAGACTTTGGTCTTCAGGCTCTGGTATTTTGGAGTAGAAGATCTCCCGAAGCTTCCCAAAGCCGAGTCGGATTCGACGATTGACCTCTTTCTCTAAGTTGGTCCTACCTAGTTGGATCGTTTGACCTAGGTATACGGATTCGGTCACAACTTCCAGAATGGAGTTCCCAACGGCTACAGAGTTGGGCACTACATGGGCGTTTTGCATGACTTTCGTCTTGCCAACGTTTATTCTATGCCCAACTAGTTGGGAAACTCCATCGAGGTCATTGAGAATCCGTCCAAGGTCCTCCAGCGATTCTGCCATGATCACTATGTCGTCGGCAAATCGAAGGTGAGTGATGTACCTACTCGCCATTTATGTTGATGCCATTCCAGGAGCTTGACGGCATACTCCAGAGTAGCCGTAAAAAGTTTGGGAGATATAACATCTCCCTGTCTTACGCCTCTCCGTAGTGGGATTGCCTTCGTACATTGGCCCTGTACTCGGACCGACATTGTGGCGTTTTTGTACAGCACTTCAATGTAGCGATAGTCGATACGACACCGCTGAAGAGACCTTAGAACCGCCCAAATTTCGAACTTTTTTTTTTTTTTTTTTCGGACGGACATATGTAGTTAGCCAGGAGGCTTTTGCTACTTCACCGGGCATAAAGGCGAGCAGAGCTCTAGCCTAGATAAATGGTTTAAACACTACAAAGTAAGCAACCTGCGCAAGAGGGCGTCCCCTGTGGGACTTGGACCTCGGCTCAGGGCGGTCGCTGACGGGGAGATTGAGGAATTATGGCTTTTAGTTTATTTAGAGTTTTGTGCAACTGTCGCTCTACTTTACCCAAATTTCGAACGAATCAAAGGCTTTCTCGAATAATAGTCCACAAACGCCAAGCATAGGGGCTGATTATACTCCTCGGTCTTCTGTATTATCTTCCGCAGCGTATGTATGTGGTCTATGGTACTAAAGCCTTTTCGGAAGCCGGTTTGTTCGGGAGGCTGGAAGTCATCGAGATGATTTGTGACGACTCTCGAGAACAGATTATAAACATGGCTCAGCAATGTGATGTGTCTTTATTTCTTCAACATGGTTTTGTCACCTTTTTTGAAGAACAGAACCACCACACCTCTGCCACAGGATTCTGGCGTTTAACGGGGAAAAAAGGTGTGTAAGGATAAGGTTAAGTGACTATCTATTCCCTCTTCTATTTGATAGATAACGTTTTTTAGCAAGGAAAAATACTTTATTATTATGGTGAAACAGTTTTCTCATTTACTGTACTAAGTGAAAATGCCCAAAAAACAAAAGATATTAAAAAAATCGAATCGGGGGCGTCGGCCACAGGTGCGTCGACCACTGGGGGCGTAAGCCACGGACCCAATAAATATTACAAGTAGCTACACTGTTTCTAGTAGCTAGTTAACAGAGTTTAGTAGGTAGAAAGGTGTAATTTGTCTGATAAGACATAAAAATATTCGTTACTAATATTACAAAGAGGAAAGATTTGTTTTATTGAAAGTTTCGGATTTCGAAGCCGCGCGCGGGATGCCAGTATAACATAGGTATTTACCCGCGTTAGATTGCTAATCTGCTCCTGTAGACCAAAGCGTGATTCGTTATTATTATACTGACTGTTAGTCTAGCGGTATTATTTTTGACCGTAACTAGCGACAAAAGAACCTAGACCATAGGCCCAAGATGGCCTGCTTTTACATGTTGTTACATAGTGATTGTGCACTGGTACTCCATGACCATCAGATGACTAAAGAACCTCCAGACGCCGGGCAACTCTTCACCGCGATATCGTGTACTTGTACTTGTCGTACTTAGCGTTTTACTTCTTAACTCCTATAACATTTGGCTATGCATTAGAATTATCTGCCAGCGATGATATTTCCAGACACTTAGTTGTTTTCAAGTCTAGAACAAATAAGTATTTCATGGGTAATGACCGTACATGCGATGTACATAACAATGCGGTCACTAACCCGCCTGTCAACTGTGGACCTCATACAGGCTGATGATTATTATGACTTTTTTTAACTACGTTTTTTTTTTTCGTGTAAGTTTTTTCTACAACGCAATTTTATTCCTTCGAAAATGACTCGAATGATTTAGAGAAAAGGATGGTAAGGTCTTGCTCGACTTGGCGAGTGTACTTCCGTGACACAAAATAGAAGGTATATAAAATGTCATTATCATCATCAGCCCATACAATGTCCACTGGCTCCTCTTGGTTGGTCACTGGTTTTATCCAAAGTTACCATGATTGGTAAGCGGGTTGTTGACTGCAGTATTATATTGTAACACACAAGGGAACGTTCCATCGTATACGTTTGTACGCACGCTTGCTGCTTTCCGAGGCACGGAGGGTAGTCATGCAACCAACCAGACGCGGAAAGAAATCTTATATTTTTATACAAAGATTTCTTGTCCTGTGTGGAGATCAAACTCACGACTTCTGAGACTTAAAGCGGGACCTATACTGTTAGGTCACGGATATAATTATTGTTGGTACTAATTTATCATACCGCTACCTCTTATAACTTGAATCGAAGGTGACCCGACTCATTTAAAAACACCTTAGTTGTTTCCGCGGACAAAAACTGCGGCCCGAGACAAAACGAGTTTTTAAGAAAATTCGCTCCAAATTACACAAAATGTACGGGCGCTGCTTAATGAGTGTACCTTATATTACTTGCGTATTACACAGATTAACGTTCAAATAATTACCTGTTAGAGTAGGATAGACTTATGTGTTGTCAGTGAGTGTGAGGTGATAGCACTTGTTTAGACATTAATCTTTAAATAAGATATATTGCCGCATGTATGTAAGCGCAAATTGTTTGTAAGTAGGTACATGACCTATTCGAATGTGTCATATATACAGGGTTTATTTTTATAATATCAACAACCTTTCAGGGGGTGAAAGTACTGATGATTATAAACAGCTTTTATTATGGTACCTACTCTGAAATCGCGAAAAAAAAGCTGTTCCATACATTTATGTTCTCTTCACCTCGACAAAATGTATTGAACTTTTTTTTTTTGCCATTTCGCAGTTGGTTCCGAATTGGTTGTTGGTGTTTAAAAAAAAAACTCTGTATATAGGTACATCCGACTAGGTCATGTATCTTCTTACAAAAAATGAAAAAATGCTTGTGTTACGAGTGGGTTCACGTCGGTAGTGGGTAGTGTAATGGTAGGGTTCAAAACCTCGACCTCAAGATCACAAGTCCGAAGCCCTAACCTTTAGGCTCCGGCCGCTCATTACACTACAATCCGTTACACTGAAGTAAAAACACATCACAATTGAAACCTTTTCGCATTAATTAAATTCCTGAACTCAATTGAATTAAATAATAAATAATAATATCATAGAAAGTTAAGTTAATAACTCTTTATCTGATATCAATGCAAAAACAACGACATTAAAACACTTTAAAAGCCGTCGAGCTCACAGCCAAGCACTTAATAACATAAGCTTATAAAATTAATATCGATTTTCTCTTTAGCGCACCATTTATATTAATAATACGTTGCGAGGGCACCACCACACTTTTGCGGTGTTTTATAATAATCATCGGGTACATTGATAGGTTTTTGGCTTTAAAATATAAATGACATTAGGTTGTTTTAAACGATTAGTGTATGAAGTGGTTACGTTGACGGTTTGATAGATTTTGGTTGGGGTATATATGGAATGCAACGTAACATATTTGTAACGTATCGTTAGTTTGAACAACTGTGGTTCGTGGTAACGAAGTAAGATTATACCTACCGGTTTAATCTGTGGTTTAAAGGGACTTTAATTATGTATTACTTGTTGTACTAGAGACTCCGTCGGCGTGGAATTTAATTTCTGACTTTTTCTAAAATAAAAGTAGCCTAAGTTAACATCAACTATCTGCCATTGAAAGTCCCGTCAAATCTGTCTAGCCGTTCTAGTGATTAGCCGGAAAAAAAACAGACAGACAGACAAAAACTGTACAAAATATGATTTTGGTATATGTACTGTATACACATTCCTATGCATGTAGTAAAAAGCGGTTATTTTAGTATTACAAACAAGCACTACAATTTTATTTAGTTGTATTGATTATTTTGCCCGTGGCTTTGCTTAAGGGTACGACATAACATTTGACAGGGTACATTTTAAAGTTAAGAATTATCAGCTTGTTTCTTATTTGGAATCCTACTGTCGTAATTATTTTCGTATTAATCTTTTAGTAAACTATTAAATATTGTAGAGGTAAGGTTAGTCATCATCATCATCATCATCAGCCCGTACAACGTCTACTGCTGAATATGGGCCTCCTCCCGATGAAGGGTTTTTGCCATAGTCACTACGCCTTGCAGGCGGATTGGTGACCGCAATATTATGTTGTAATACGCAGGGAAACGCTGCTGCCCGTTCCCTGGTATAAACTTGTTATAGATGATGTTTTGTTGTGATGTTGTTGCACGGAGGGTAGTCCCTCAACCAACCAGACCCGGAAAGAGATCTTAGAATTTACACAAAGATTTCTTGTCCGGTGTTGGGTTCGAACCCACGACCTCCGAGACTTAAAGCGATCCAAATACCGCTACGCTACGGAGGTTGTCAGTTAGGTTAGTAAAATAGTTATAATTCGATCACTAAAATTTTTGATTCTTGTCACCGTAGTAGTAATAGTTTATCAGTCCGTTGCTGAACTCCACTGCTGAACATGAGCTCCTCTTTAGCAGACCTTGGCACGCCAGGATCGTTGAAGATGTTGCCGCAATGACCAAACTAGGCAGTCTTATTGGTGATTCCAGTGAGATGGGATTACCAATGAGCGGATTGATGCTGCTGCTCATCCAGTTGTATGTCACTTAGTCACGCCCATACCAGTCTTACAACACCCATACGAAGATATGGGATGGTGTATTCTAAGCCGAAAACCACACGGCCAATAATGATAAACAATTTTAAAGGAGAATGTTTTTTTTAGTATGAGCCCCGGTCCAAAAAAGAATCTGCGGTCCCCAGGCATGAACCCATTGTTGATCGACTCATTCATTTGAAGTTACTATGTGTGTAAAGAGGCAACAAAGTCGAACCTAAAGTTTACGACTTACATTTTTTTTAAGTACTAATTATTTGGTTTTATCTAGATTTCTGCAGGACAGATGTTTTTGATTCTGTACAAAAAATATCGTATTTTAGATGATCTTTCAAACTAACCATGTGGCAGGCTTGGGGTCATACTTTCTTTTTTTTTTGGTCCATAAAAAAGCATTATCCTTTGTTAGTTAAAGTTACTATGTTTTTAATTTTTTTTCAAATTAGCTGAAGACAGATGTATATTGTACATCAACATCAGGCCCATGGCTATAGTAGGTACCTATTATAGACTGTCCTATTACATATATCGATTGGATCTTGCCTTTTATTAGCACAGGTAATTTATTACTGAGACTATTAGCTCGCGGCTCCTAAATCCCCACTCGTACGGCAATACCACAAAAAATGCCGTAATAGACATTCAAGTCATTAATAAGGAACTAAAAGGGAGTTGTAATTACCGTAACGCTTGATAACTTGGTACACAGACTAAATTAAACAGCTAGAAATTATTTAATTTGTGGACTACATACTATCATTAGCAGCCCGTATAACGTCCACTGAAGAACATGGGCCTCCTCCCGAGGGAAGGTTTTGTACCCCAGTATGATGTTGTAATACCCAAGGAAACGCTGCTGCCCGTTTCTTATACGATTGGTTATACATGATGTTATAACAATCGGGACCGACAGTTTAATGTGCTTTCCGAGGCACGGAAGGTAGACCCTAAGCCAACTAGACCCGGAAAGCAATCTACACAAATATTTCTTGTCCGGTATGGAGATTGAACCTAATACTTTCGAGATTGAAAGCGAGCCAAATACCGGTACACCACGGACTACATACTAGACGGAGTACATTGTCTGTAATGTCCTACAATTAGCAGCACTCACAGGTCGCATTTGCTAGTTATAGTTACCTAAGTAGTTTTATTCATAGAATAAGAATAATAACCTATTAATTATATTTCTTTTTTATTGTGATTTTGACAAGTAGGTACAAGTGTATGTAAAAACCTAAGTGCTGAATAAATTCATTATTTCATTATTACAGAAACATTATAGCTCATCGTCTGAACGCGGTAAACTCGAAAATTACCGAATGGATTTTCATACAGATGCATAATTTATGAAGCCATAAACACAACTAATAAAGATTCTCATATAACGTAAAATTATGATGGAGAATGAAGCGGGACGATTAATAATAATAACTATGTTTAATGTAATGCATTTAGTTAAATGATACTATTACTGTTAATTACAAATACTTAGCAACCATTTAAATGATTCAAATTATGTTCTTACATAGTGCATTATTTAAAGTTTTCCATTGAGTTTTATATTGAGTCACTCTTAATATTGGAAAACATCGGAAATTTTGATAAAAAATTCAGGGGAGTTTTACTCATTTTGATAAATTAATTTGATAATACTAAAAGGTTTATAATACAGGTTTCACTAATTGTACATATTGGAATTCACAAAACTAGATTTGCACAAATAGTATACCATATTCGCTTGAGCGCATTTTTTCGACCCCCTTGCTAGCACGGAAATCTTATTATCTCCCTAGTGAGATAATAAGATTTCCGTATCCCGATTCTTCAATACTTTTTATGTACCTAAATTGGAAAATCAAACTTTAGTACCAAAATCAACAAAATATCAAAATAATATACCCATACATAGTTCAAGTAAGTAGAAGTCGCGAATGATAACTAATTAAATTATCTAGTTACTTCGGACTTGAACTTCTTCTAGTTACATAAGTCAAACCTCGGAGCTCGGTAGTTATGGTTAAATATATTTCCGCTAGACCAACGAGGCATTCAAAAGTAAATACCAGTTCAAGAAAGTTGGTGGTGTTTTACCGTCGTTGAAGAGTAATTTAAGCTGTTGTGACGTCTTATGTCTCACCGGTTGGGTCAGGAGAATAGTCCCATCGGTCTTTAGGAGTAAAAGAAATAAAGACTGTGCCTTTGTTTGCGCACATACTTATGTGTGGAAACACAGGTGGCTGAAATCGGTCGGGTCAACACTCCTATACTACCTATATGTAATAGTACTGTATGACCGTACTATTATTTTTAAGCTGTCAAGATTCCAATTGGCTGATGGATAAGGGCTATTAATAGGCTTTTACTTAGTACTTACAAGCAAAGCTAACTAAGTGGTCTGTATCCGAGCTCAGTAATGTACTCCAGAATTAAATGTGTTTAGGAGCAATTACAGGCGTTGTTTTACGAGGATTGACGAAACGGTACACTTGGCTGAAAATAAAAGCTAGTAACTAACTAGGTCAAGCGACAGAAATACTCGACTTAGTATAGTTCTAAAAGCTTATCGGTAGAAACTCCTCTTAATATGGTACCGCAGCCAAATAACGTTAATGAACAATCTTGTCTACCAAAACTAAAGCGAATTAAGGTGAGGATTATTTATTGTTGACTTGCTTCCCGCAACTCCCGTAACTCCCGTCCTCGTAAAAGCATTATAATCAAACAGCGTATAGCCTTCCTCGATAAATGGGCTATCTAACACTGAAATATTTTTGTAAATCAGCTCAGTAGTTCCTGATATTAGCGCGTTCAAGCAAACAAACAAACTCTTCATCTTTATATATAAGTATTAAGAACAGATAAGATGTGTGTAATAGTCTACAGCAGCGGTCTCCAAACTTTGAAGCCTTAGGGCCATAACGATTTTTTCAATATGTTCGAAGGGCCAAAACAGTTTTAATTTTTCTATACTTAATTATACTCTTATTTCTAGGCTAGTCGCAAAGTGTGCGATGGAGTAATTATCATAGTGTGTTGTCTTTTTAAATTTATCACCGCAATAGTAACAACAATAAGGCATTGGGTGTCGCGGGCCAGATTAATGACACTTGTCTTAAACTGTCGCGGGCCAGATTGTTGGCACCGGCTGGCCGGATTTGGCCCGCGGGCCGTAGTTTGGAGACCTCTGGTCTACAGTGAGAGCTACCAAACAGGAGGTCTGAATGATCTAAATTTAGATTGACTTGACTCAGTGGTTACTTTAGTAGTGTCCTAGTGATATGAGTTCGTATTAGAGATTCCATTATTTGTTATACGATTTCCTTGAGTTTCCCAGAAGAGAGGTATAATTTTTTGACCGGGAATTACATATTTATGAAGTTTTCAAAGAAACGAAATTGTGAAGACATATGAATTATTATTAGTTCTCATAGTAACGCAAGTATTACTTCGGTTTTCTTAAGATATATATTCATATATATCTTAAAAAAAATACTTTGATCGGTTTCTTTCAAGTTGATATCATAGCTTATGCATTTAATGATATTGTTCAGGTAATTTAAATAAATGTTATAGAAATAACTGTAATAAATTATAGGACAGACAGATGGACGAATGAATAAAATCCTTAAAATAGGTAATGTATACATTGTGACTTAAGTGATGCTTTGTCAGTTTTGCAGGTGTATGTAAGTACCCAAGTGCTGAATAAACTTCATTATTTTATTATACGCTGCGGATGCAATAAAAGTTTAAAATCAAAAGATAAAATACTAATGTTCATTATTTTTCTTTGGACTCAAAAATTAATAAATAAATTTATAATCATTTGCTCATTAAATCCAAAAATATATCTCAAATAAACATTAATAATAATTATATGTAGTAGCAATATAGTCTCTGTTAGTAGCAATGCATCATGGTTTCCATACATCTAGATAGTAATTACGTAACAGTTTAAATGTCATAATTGTTGTGAGTTATTGTTATATATTTCCTATTCTATAAAATTGTTACTGTATTATTAAAGCAACATTAACTGTTAAACAAAGCTGAAGAGTTTGTTTATCGCTTGAAAGCTAGTCTCTAGATTAGCTTATCTCAGGTACAACTGGTCCGATTTGAAAAATTCAAATCGGACCGTAAGACGTAAGATAGCCCATACATCGATGAAGGCTATATTTCATTATGAAGTTTCTACAGGAGCGGGAGTTGCTAATTGCACGACGCATATTTGCATACAACGCAGTAATATTTTTACGTTATTACTCTAACATATTGCCTTAGTCATGTGACGGTTGAAAGTCTATTTGTTATCTGGTCGGTGACGGCAATTACGATGCAGCTATTGACGCATCAATCGCATAACGTCCAAAAATTGGTCTTTGGTCTATCCATCTACCAACGACAAGCAATGTAGCGTTGTATTACTGCTTTTTTTATGTAATCACACTGCCGTTCAGTAATGTTTGCGTGGTTAGATAACACATCGCTAAATAGGATCTAAGCTTCATCACTACATAGTATAAAACAAAGTCGCTTGCTGCTGTTTGTCCGTCCCTGTGTATGCTTAGATCTTTAAAACTACGCAACAGATTTTGATGCGGTTTTATTTAATAGTTAGAGTGATTCAAGAGGATGTTATAATATTTTGTGATACATAAAATTCCCTATAAATCTGCTGCTGCGTCCGTGTGATTTGATTAACAAAACATCCAAAATATATCGAATTTTGAAAGAAGTCAGAAATGGCTGAATGTTGTCTTTGTGTGACGGGTCAAAATACTTCATTATTATCCAAACCACTATCCAAAAAAAATCCATACTAATTGAATAGTAATTAGTAGGCTGAATGCCACACAGTATTAGTTAACTACAGTAATAAAATGGTAGGAAACGATTTCTTGTCACATTAAATGAACTACAATTTGTAAGAAAGGAAAAAGTACAATCAAGATGTCAAGTTGTTATAAAACTCACACAATTGACTTAAAGTACTTTTTATTTAAACGTTATGTGTTTTTTATTCCATTCTTTCAAATTGTAGTTCAAATTATTATTTACAAATGTTGTTTGACTACAAAGAGACGGTGACCTGGTGCTTCAATACATATTTCACTGTTGCCGTTGCTACGTAGTAAGTAATTACTTAACTTTTAATTCAATGAATTTGAAAAGATTATTACACTAAAAATATATTATTCAAAACTTGCTGGAAACCAGCGGATGGTTAAATTGAAATAACTTAATTCGAAAGTTTAACTCCGCGAATATCTCTATTCGCGCATTTGAACTTTTAATTAATTAAGCAAAATATCTGTTCCTGTATTCGCCAGTGGGGCGGCATGCGGCAGGGTGGCGGGAACGATCTGGAAATTATCCCTGATAACTTTTTACATTATTTTTCTAGGTAAGCCCCTTACTTGACTTTACGTTACAGTAGCGTGTTTTTTACACCTCCGTGTGGCAAAATAATAAAAACAAAGCTACTACAAGCTACAAACTAATTCACAATCTTAGTAGATTTGTAGTATATATGCTGTAAGACAGACCTTGTTTTAACTAGAATTTGATTTAATGTCAATAAAAGTACCGTTCAGAATAAAAATAATACGTCCACTGCTGAACATGGGCCTTCTCTTACCAGACGTTGGAACACTAGGGTCGTTCAAGGATATTGCTAAAATCACCACAACTGGCTAACGGATTGGTGATCGCAGTAAGTTTATAAGTGTCCTTGAGATAGATGCTGCTCCCCATCCCTTTATGTCCCTTAGTCTTATGAGACTCATGGGAAGATAACCAAACATAATAGCCGGACACCACACGACACATGCGACTAGAACGTTACCTCAATATAGTTGCTTACTTTGTGCTGTAAATCTACTAATTGTTAATAATTTTCATGGGACAAAATAATAGAAGCAGAAATTGAAATGAAAATGCTCGTTTTGAATTAATAATGCCCGATTAAAATATTTCCTGGAAAACCATTTTATATAAATGAAGCGCAATTCTGTAATGTTTTTGTTAAGAAATCAAATATTTTTAATGATTTATTTATACGAGAAAATGATATTGAGTAACGTTGGTCGCTTCGCAATGTTTAATTGTACAATTGTGACACAAACGAGCGATATCGTGACAGGACACCTCCCGCGCGGAAATTATTGTTTATTCAAATGATTTTTCATTTTTTATGGATGTTTATGACGTCAATGAAGTCCTGATATTTGTTGTGGTATGTTTTATGTCGTGTTGATGATATATAGTGAGTGCTATAAATATATCGAATCGAAACATTCAGAGACATTTTAAATCCAAATTTGCAACCTCATTCTCAATAGAGGTGAAAGCTTGATTTCAACTTGTTTAATGGTAATTGATTAACATCCTAAATATTTATAACAAACATCCTTCAGGCTGTCAGCCGCAGACAGGGTGCCCAAAACGCTGGCAAAATTAACACACTGTAAAGGCAAGCTTATTCGTTGTCCTTTGGTCACCAGACTTCTCCACCAAGCCTCTTTAAAGCTTTATAAAAAAATGCCAGTCACCTGGCCCAGATCCTAAAGATTCAACATCAAAAGGACGAAATATGTATCTATGAACAATGTAAGCACATTTCCTACGATTAAGTTCGTACGCGGCACACCGCTCGAGACGTTGAGGGGAAGTGGCAGACCGGCAGAGTGTCCATACAGCAACCTACCCCGAACCCATGGAATCAGAAATAGCAATTATTATAATCACACCAGAGATACTGTAGATCTTCTGCCAAACCTCTGCCTCCCTCGGAATAGAGGAACCAGGTGGGTTGGTGCCCACATGAAATATTTAAGTAATGTGACAATATTTTAAATTTAAATGATGTAACTATTTTGTTTTATCTTTTAAGTAATATAGTTTTGTTGTAAATCTGTACATGCGATGTTAGCCAGTAAATAATTGTTGCACTTATAAGTTTTATAGCAATAAATGTAACGGAAATATATTGGTGATAACAATTGTTGGCTGGCCAAATAAGTAAATGATGTAAAACATAGCTTAAATATATAACCGCTGCCCGTTTCCTAGTCTGCTGGGTATGGGTCTGTCTTAGATTTAAGTTATGATAAACTCGACCAACACGCTGAAGACTTCTCAGGCGCCCGTAAGGGCGCCGAGGAGTCGGTATCGGGGCGTATTGCCCCCTGACCGAGGTGTCAACCGCTGTCTGTAGCTACAGGCAGGTCATTTTGGTGGGTTATACCCGTGATCATGTCCCTAGGGACTGGTGTATGGTGGCCGCAGTGAGTGGGCGCCCGGGCTATGGCCCGGGGCAGCTGTCACGGGGGAGTGAATGGAACCTCCTAATGCTTCACGGCGCCGGGAGATCGAGGCCCTACCGGGTGAGACACCGTGAGGTGAGGCCCAGCAGGAGCCGATTTACAACCGTGCGCCGACTACGATTAAGAGGTTCCCGTAAGCTGCCCCGGCGCGACGCGCCTGGGGTGGGGGGAGCGACTGAGTCGCCCGGCACCAGATCCCTAGGGAGTCTCCTCCGGTCAGGGGGGGGCAGTAGAGGCCGTAAGAGGGCGGTCTTTGAGGCCGCGGGTTCGATGAAGCTTCCTAGTGGCCATTGATGTGTGCCATAATGGTGCACACACCGGCCACTAGGATGGGGGTGATATCTCTGCCCTCCCCCTTCGCTGTCCAAACTTCGTAGAACAGCTTTACAGCGCTCTCGACGAGTCGGGACAGGTTCTGGGGGGCAAAGAAAAAGCCTCCCGGCGTCTGGTTGGGGACTTTGGCCCCTTTGCCCTTCTTACCGGGGGGCGGCGCCGCCACGGTGGTAGTGGTCTCGGCGGGGGCGGCCTTCTGTTGGCAAGCGCCCCCGGTGGACGTCGACGGTTTGTCGAGAGCGTCTGTCGAGGTGGGGGAGAGGGCGGCCCTCTTCTTGGACCTCTTCCTCCTCCGGGGCTTCGTTGGAGCTCCGCGCTCGCAGGGGTTGTTTGCAGCCGCCATCAGCGTGCTGCTCGGGGCTTCGCCTCGGGGGGTCGGTTCGACCGTCTTGGGCCCCGGCGGTTTATTGCCAGTGATGGCGACTGTCCCCGCTTTCCTGTTACGGGCTTCGGCCCTGTACGTGGGGCATCTGATGGAGTTTGCCGGGTGCGCGCCACCGCAGTTTGCGCAGCAGGCCGGCTCCTCGTTTGGGACCGGGCACTCCTTGACTCGACCAACACGTCAACATGCATGCCTTCTGAAGCACGGAGGGTAGTCGCTCACATATCGTCACAATCCTAGACACCTGATTCCGAAGCACTTAATAATCGCGGTACAGTGGGAGCCAATTAAACTGTTCCACAACTTGTTCTTTGCTTTAGAATTAATGATTTATAGCTGCAGCCTGCGGGCGGCAGATAACGGCACTCTAACGAATTAATAACTAAACAGGGGTTTAATGACCGTGGCTACTGGCGAGGTGTGGAACTTAGTTTGGTAATCGGTGAGTTATGGGAAACTGTGTATAAGCATTGATTTGGGCTACCATGGGATTGTATTTTTCCTTCCTTCACTCTAGATGGGGTCGTCACAACATATCTTCTTTATACATTCATATTAATCAATCGTGTTATGTTGTGGTATGATTCTTTATAAATTAAAATTTAAGGCACTGGTTTTCGGAAGGACTGCGATGATGTGTATATTTGATATATAAAACTGACAGTAAAAATCATATGAAAATTAATAAATAAAAAAGTAAAATCGTTCATAATACACATAGGTAATAGTATATAATTTTATATAATTTTTTTTAAAGAAGTTTTGCTGCCTACTAGTATTCTTGTTAACCCCTCGTGCTAAGCTGAAATGCTTGTGTTACGAGTGGGTTCACGTCGGTAGTACGATTAGTGGGGATCGAACCGGCGACAACAAGATCACAAGTCCGATGCCTTAGACATTGGGTTAAAGCGAAAGCGAAAAATGTACCTCAGAGCTCGTAGAGGCCATTGTCCGTGATAGTCATGATATGATATATGACAAATGTTATAGCCCTTAGGTATAAAAATTAATATAGATTATATTATAACAATTGAGGTCATAAGGTTAATGTTATTTCCGAGGCTTGGAGGACTCGCCTTACTTAGCTAGAAACTCAACCATCCTGACCCGGTAAGAAATCTTAGGGATTGTACTGTCCAATGTGGGGATCAAGTGTGGGGATCAAACTCACGACCAATAAGATTTAAACCGCTACGGCATGGAGGTGTTTAATGAAGATAGATTTGGGAAAACGGCCCAGTAAATATTATTCCCGTATGATTTGAGTGTGAAAATAAAATACTATTTGCGGCTCTAACATGAATAAACATTTTTCATTGCTTCAAAGCAAAGGATTTATTGTTGGATCGTCTACAAACGTTAAAATTAGCGTTTAAAATCAATTAACGCAATTTATTCTCTCGAAACAAATTTAACTACCTTACATTTAATTCGTTAATTTTATTCTACTTTGTAATATTTAACGTAAAACAACAACTTTTTAAGCATTTTCTCTTTGTGAGTGTATTTTGTTTATTTTCCTTGTTCATGCCTTCTGGGCATTTGAGTAAGGGTTGGGGGTGCATACCCCAGCTTGTACCGCTTAATCGAAAATTATTCAAATTGTGAATATCTATCAAGAGGATTCGAAATTTAATACCAACTGATAGGGTATTTGTGCAATTGAGCGCGTTCAGTGGGTTGCAGGTTCGATGAAAGGGATGTTTATTTCATGGATGTTTTCTTTTTTAAGTAGAAATACCTAAGGAGTTGCCAGAATAGATCTCGAAACAGACAAGTTTTTTTTTCTATTATTCAGATTACTAAAACCTCTACCACACGCGTTAAAGAATGATTTTTTATTGACAAGAAGTACTGATTAGATATGTGTCGATCGTTCAATTTTTGAGATCCAGATCAATACTGACCTGTTGACAAAATGACCCGGTTCGCGCGACCCGTTCAATTGATTGACAGCGCGATTGACGCCCCGAAGGTAGATCCCAACCTAGTTGGTTCACTCACGATCCAAGCACAACTTAGTAGCTAAATCAATCAGTAGGTCGCGCTATTTTAAGTTCGATATTATACTTCAAAAATAAAACTAAAATGCGTATTTATAAAAATAAGAATTTATTTAGCTTATATTCTCGTAAATATAAGCAAACTAAACGAGTAACATAGATTCTAGCGCTCTCTATATTTAATACGCATAAATATATATTTCATTGTTAGATCGGTTGTGACTCGTGGGTCTCCGTCATACATTCGAAAATGTCACCGCATCATCGGCTCGCACTCGGATACGCTTCGTTCGCTCGTTCGATTCTCTCTCTCTCACTCGGATCGTCGCGTCGCGACTCGCAAGTCACCGCTCGCGAACCAATAGAGTGAACGAATCATTTTTATCGTAGTGATCCGTTCGCTCGAGCCGTTCTTGCGACCCGGGTCGTTTGATTCGTTCAATCGCGAACGACACATATCTAGTACTGATCTTAATGGGATTTTATTAATTTATTTACACCTAAAAAACACGCTTCAAAATCCGATGCGTAGATAGTTTAAATGATCTAAGCATACATAGGGACAGACAGACAGTGGGAAGCGTCTTGGTTTTATACTATGTTTACTACGTTTTTTTTGGCGGTAGGTCGCGAAAAAGTATAGACGCGTTTTAAGTTAAAATTTATAATAAAAAATATATTTAAGTGCTTAACAGATATCTATTATATTAACCTTTGATACCAGTTAGTTATAACTGTGGTACTTACATTAAAATTAATTGTTTGTAACCATATATCACACCACCTGCCAGCTAATCACATACACTGCAAGTTAAAATCTTGATAGCACATCACTGCCACAAATATGTCCAATCTGACTGAGATCTTGATGACGCAACAAAAGCTTGAGGAGAATGTCAGTAAGAAATTTGAGGATCTACAAGCTCAACTCCATTGTGCTAGTTCCTCCAAGGACACGGTGGCCAAGATTGCCGAGGAGCTTCGAACATTTAAGGAGCTTGTATTTGGAATATTAAGCCTCCTACGTCACCAGATTAATGAGTGCACTAGACAGGTGGACGAAATCGAAACTAGGAGCCGGAGAAAGGCACTGGTATTTTCTGGAATACTGGAGGCAGATGACGAAGATTGTGCTAAGTTAATTGTTGACATCGTTAAGAGCAAGCTTGGCATCAACAGCTTCTCCATATCAATGCTAAAATCTTGTCACAGACTAGGTCCTCGTACTCATGAACGACATCAACCCATATTGGTTCGTTTCTGCAGTCTGGATACCAAGGCGGCTGCATGGAGGTTGAAATCAAAGCTGAAGGGTTCTTCCATCTCCATCAAGGAATTTCTCACACGGGCTCGGCAAACACTATTCACCAAAGCTAGATCTCATTTTGGCATGAGGTCAGTGTGGAGCCTGGATGGTGGGATATACGTGAAGGATCTTGACGGGACCCGGCACAAGTTGACCTTCAACCAACAGCTAGATGAGCTCATCGCGAAGTTCCCCAGGGCAGCGTCCGAGACCAACACCAGGGCCGTGAGTGCTAAACTAAAAAAATAAACAAATCTCAGTGTTGTGTTGTGCATAATTTTTTATTTTAATTTTTTTAACTAAGTATCTTTTTTTTGTATGTTATTTAATCGTACTTACCTATTGTAAATCTTTTATGTACTTTGCTGTTACGTCCGTGTCGTACCTTCGGCAAGTTTAGAGTAACTATGTTTACTACTACTTTTTCAATGTTAATGCTGTTTCCGACAGTCTATTTGTTTACCCACTTTATATTCAACATTCTAATTAGTTATTTTGGAGGTAGGTAACAGGTTAAAACAAAAAGATTCGGCAAAGATGTACAATGTATAACACTTTGTTTTGATTTCGTGTACGAAATGTCATGTGACTGATCTATGCGTAAAATGCGTTTCGTTACACCATATGTCTGCGAATCTTTGTCCGATGGTAGGCTATGATTAAGATTTTTTTTTCTTCTTACTTGATAAGTTTTGTGTTTGTGCGCTGGCGGGTGGTGCAGAGTTAAGAAGATTTTGATCTTTTATTTGCAATACCTATTATATTTTGTTTTCTTCAATATTATATTATAATTTTATTAGGTATATATTTATATTTATTTTATTCGTATGTCTTACCTATCCTCGGATAATGATTCATTCTATTCTGCAAACGACACTGTCTGTTCGAATACTGATGATAGCTTTAGTTCTGCTGGTGAGACTCTAGGCGAATTTTTAAATGAAACCTTCTGCACCTCTCAAAAAAATCTTTTAAATGTGTGTCACATTAATGCTCAAAGCATACCGAGCCATTATCACGACCTTCTGGAAGCATTCTCAAAAAGTAATGTTCATGTCATCCTGATATCTGAGAGTTGGCTCAAACCGCATCTTGTTTCTACTCTTTATGCTCTCCCCGGCTTCGTACTTGTTCGGAATGATCGGCTTGGGAAGGGCGGAGGTGGCGTTGCGATATATATCAAAAGCTGCCTTCCTTTCAAGTCATTAGCGACTTCGGGACAAACCTGCACTCCATCTGCAGAGTTCCTTTTTCTGGAAGTTGTTAATAAAGGGACAAAGTGTGTTATTGGAGTTTCGTACTGTCCTCCCAATGCCGAGTACTTCACCGATTTGGAATTGGTTTTGGAGTCCTTGGGTTCTGAGTATGCACACCACATCATCATGGGAGATTTCAATACCAACCTACTTGCTCCAAATTCACCTCGTTCCCGTAAACTCACCCACATCGTCGAGTCATGCAACTTGCAAATTTTACCTCTGCAACCTACACACCACAATTTTGTTGGTGACGATACATGGCTCGACCTTATCCTCACCTCAAACCCCTCCTTAGTTGCCTCTCATGGGCAACATTGTGCTCCTGGATTCTCCAACCATGACCTTATTTTCCTGTCTTATATCCTTTCTCCCCCTAAACCTAAACCTAAAGTGTTGCACCAGCGTTCCTTTGCTCGGATGAATGTGGATAACCTTTGCAGAGATGCTTCATTAATAGAATGGAGACCACTTACTGAGACAGGTTCTATTAACGAGAAGCTGAGTTACTTTAATGACAAGATAACTCAACTATACGATCAACATGCTCCAATAAAAACAATTAAGAAGAAGCACCCACCTGCACCCTGGGTGACTCGTGGGATTCGTATGGCCATGAGGCGCAGAGATCGGGCGTTCCGTGAGTACAAAAGAGAACGTAACGAAAATAATTGAGACAGTTACAAGCTTGCAAGAAATCGGTGTAACCAGATGGTGCGCAACGCCAAACGCCGACATATTCATGACAACATTTCTTCTTCTACTCCTGCCGGTATTTGGAAGTTCCTGCGAACTCTGGGTATTGGTAAGACGAGGCACTCTCTTAATAATCCCAGTTTCATTAAACTAGATGATTTCAATCTACATTTCTCGACAACTTCTGCTATGGATCAGTTGATCAAATGTCAAACAATAAACTATATTAATAGTTTAAGACGTCCCGATATTAACGCTTTTCACTTCACTCCAGTTGATACAGACGAGATCAAAACTACTATCCTATCCATCAAGTCCAATGCGGTAGGTCATGACGGTATTGGCCGACGCATGATAATCCCTATCCTGGACCTCCTCCTCCCTGTGATTACGCATTTGGTCAATTTCTCTCTACACTCCGGATCTTTCCCTGACCAATGGCGGAAAGCTTATGTCCTCCCAGTTCCTAAGATATCCAATCCATCTATTCCTAATCATTATCGTCCAATCTCCATTCTTCCTTTCCTTTCCAAGGTAATTGAGTCAGTTGTTCACAAACAACTTTCTCACTTTATCTTTTCCCATAACCTAATTAGCCCTTTCCAGTCTGGCTTCAGGCCAGGTCACAGCACCACAACCGCTCTCCTAAAAGTGACTGGCGATATTAGGAAGGGTATGGAGGATACGAAACTGACAGTGCTAGTGTTAGTAGACTTCTCAAATGCCTTTAATACCGTCAGTCATGACATCCTACTATCCATCCTGTCTCATTTTATGGTCTCTGATGAAGCACTGGAGTGGTTTTCATCATATCTTCGGGACCGCCAGCAGTCTGTTCACGATGGTGACTCGTCATCAAATTGGTGCAATTTAGATGCTGGTGTACCTCAAGGCGGCATTCTTTCTCCACTTCTCTTTTCAGTTTTTATAAACCTTGTCTCTAATGATCTTCAGTGTGCGTACCATCTTTATGCTGATGACTTGCAATTATATTCCCAAGGTAACGTTGATAACTTGCCAGAAGTAATTGATAGAGTGAATCGGGATCTCAAAGCGCTAGATGACTGGTCTAGAAGGTTTGGCTTACTGGTAAACCCTTTAAAGTGCCAAGCTATGCTGGTGGGTAGTACTAGATTGTTAGCTAGAGTTGACGTAAATTGCTTGCCTCCGATTTCACTTGACAAGACCGTAATACCTTTCTGTCCTAGCGTGAGAGATCTCGGTTTGTTTATCGATTCTTCACTTAGCTGGCAAAAGCAAATGACTTGTATCTGTAGTCGTGTTACAGGCATCTTGCGAGCGCTTTATCGTTTAAAAAACTTTCTGCCTTCCAAAACAAAGGTAATGTTGGTGCAGGCTTTAATATTTCCCATTATTGACTATGGTGATGTTTGCTACTTTGACCTGAATGCAGACCAACTCAATAAATTGGACCGACTTTTGAATAACTGCATTCGATTCATTTTCAATCTCCGCAAGTATGACCATATATCTAATTATCGTTCCCAACTTAATTGGCTGCCCATCCGGCAACGACGAAACATGAGAGCACTGACAACTCTCTTTTCTTTGTTAGACTCCCCCACTTCTCCTTCGTATCTTTCATCTGAGTTCAAATATCGATTTACTAATCATAATAAATCCCTACGTTCATTACATAATCGTCTCTTACACTGTCCCCCACACCGTTCCAATTTTATTCACTCTTCTTTCTCTGTTCAGTCCATACTTCTATGGAATGCGCTTCCTCTCGGAGTCAGGATGGCTAAAAATCGTCTCTCTTTTAAGAAAAAAGTACGCGAGCATATCACTAAACCACTGTCAGTGCCGCGGTAGCGAGGATTGTATTTTTTTTTTTTTTTCTTGAGTAGACATATTTCATATATATGTATTGTATTATAATATGTGTAATCAATAAAGTATTAGAATGTATAGTATTATTTATCTATGTATTATTTGAATGTAGGTATATTTTAGTTCATGTACCAATATGGTATTCATTTTCCTCATTACTTTGTTATTTCTGTGCACCTACCACTTTTTCTCTGCACCACCTTATGGTTGACTGGCAGAAAATGCCATCGGCATTAAGTCCACCATGTACTTTTTAGTGCTAAAGTATTAAATAAATAAATAAATAAATAATCACTTTTTTATTTTGACGTCAGTCGTTCTTCCCATACTTTTTCTTACACTATTTTCAAATAAAACACAGCACATATCAAACGTCCAAAGTCTTGACCACACAAACACTATCAAATAAAACATACAAAAGGTACGTTAAACTAAAGTTTCCCGAACTCTCTCATATTTCACGAGTCCACATTACCTCTCCTCATTGTATAAAATACCGATAAATAAATGAGAGCTTGTAAAGTATTTCACAACGCTAAAGAACTTTCCAGAACTTATTTAATAACTGACCATTGAGTACTGGTTACCATGGAGACGGCGACGGCATGATTTATGCTTAATTAAATTGTTTAACTTAATATTTATTAACAGGTATCATTAACAAAGCGAGCTTGTTAAGCAGTTGACAGAGAAATTTGCATCCGTTATTTAATATAAATTGTATTTAAATGCGGTTTGTAGTAATGAAGTTAGAGGGTTACAGTTTGGACAGTAAGTTATACAGTATGCTGTCAATCTTTAAAAATAAAATAGAAATGTGTTTTTTTTTCATTACATTTCTGAATGTTTTTGAATACTTTACGAAAAAGTTTACCATATATTAAGTTTCAAAATTGAGATTAATTAAATTAAAATTAACGTCCCCCTTAGAGACGTGTTATAAAAGAGATTGACGAATTCCGATGACCGGCTGTGTTCCACCGTAGCCTAATTGGTTAAGGCATTAGGGGCTTAACCTAACATGCAGGTTTATACTAAATTCATATCACTATTTAAACATATAATAATTACCATTGTCTATCAGATAAGACAGAGAGAAAAAACTAAAACGTTTTATTTTAATTTTCGATAACTAGTTGTTGCCTGCAACTTATTCTACGTAAAAGAAAATGTAGCCTTTATTATTGCATTAAAAATGCTATCTATTTGTGAAAATCCCGTCAAAATTTGGTCCAGTCGTTAATAAGCTGACACAAGTATGTGTCTGTTTGTTCTAGCTAATCTCATTAACGACTGGACCAATTTTGAGGGGATTTTCACAAGTAGATAGCAATGTTATGTCGATTTGTTTGTCTCCAAAACGGTAGTACCGGTTTAGACGGAAATTTTATTGTTAAATAGCGTATAAAATCCTTTCTTTACATAGATAAAATTTGCGGGCAACAGCTAGCTATGAAAATAAATAAAAGCTTTCAATTTTTTAATTATATCCCAAAAAAATTATGTCAAACATAAAAAAAAAACAATAACTTCGGGACACCAATATGTCATGTTGACACAAACATAAAACATCTTATAAACCAAGAAATGTTTCCAATTCAAAAACACAACTGTTAAGAAACAAACTCGACAATCCATGATATCACATAACAACAAACTCGATACAGAAACCACAAACAAACAACCAGATAAGTTCAGAAAATGATTTTAAAATGTGTGTCATTCGCAATTCTGATAAGCCTGGGAGTACAAGCGGCAGCACAGATAGCGCTGCGCAGCGCTGCAGCGGCGCCGGGTGCTCTGTGCCTATATCAAGGTCCTGACTCTCCAGCGATTCAATCAAATTAAAGCGCAATTGTCACGTCGCGGAACGTTGTTTCCTGTTCGAAATATAGTTAAGAGATATTAGCAGAATCATTAAGAATATCATTTTAATTTAACTGTATATCTTTTAGTTGTTAAGTGGAAAATGCCAAGTTACGATTTGTCTTGACTTGGATGAAAAGTTATGCACCTATGTCTCGAAAACCTTCCATCCTATATTAAATGGGCAATTTCAGACTAACCTATAACTGTGCCAATGAAAAAGATCCGTTTTGACGCAATTAAGTGACCAACTTGATCCCATCCGGCTAATCATCCTAAAGAATTTATAATGTAAAGCTAAACAAGAACAAGCTATCGGACACAATATAGTTAAACTAAGTCGTTAAGACTAAAATATTATTAAAAATAATAACTTTAATACATGCCTAATTTGCAAATTCATAAAATGTAATCATTATAGATTAATAATAAATAATACTAAATTATTATTTTGACTATTTGTAAAGTGCCTGTAACAGATTTACGTAAATAAATATGATTTTTATTTTATTTTATTTATGGTTAGTGAAACAGTCTTGAAATTTTTTTGTAAAATAAGAAGTCAAACATAGGAAGTCAAGTAGAGTAAAAATAATGTTGTTAGTCCTCTCAACGTTGTAAGTGTTCTACGTTGCCACTTAGAAGGCCAAAAAGGAATAAGGAGATACACACACAATATAAAGAAACATGGTCTTACTTAAAGCAAAACCTAAACAAGTATTTCAATTATTAATCAATAACACTATTTTTAATCAAATACTTTACACCTTATCTTTTTTATTATAAATAAAACTAATAATTTTTCATAAATCTCGGTCCATACAGCTAAAAATTACCTATATTTTATTCACTTTAGAAAAGAACTAGACGGTAAAATCAGCAAGTACACTGTAGAAAGGCTAATATTCTGTAAGCTGTGACTCCCGAGCGCAGCAGCTCTAAGCCTCTCCGTCCGCCGGGAGCTGCCGAATTAATCCTAATCCGATTTATATTTCATTCGTAGAGCTTCTTAAGGAAATAGCGCGTATGTGCACCGTCGTACAAGCACCGTTGTATAGCTGTGTACACAACAGTGCACAGATTGTAAAACTTTAACTTTTAGAACAGTTTCGATATTATATGAAAATATTTATAGTAACACACAGCAGCTGTGCTGTTGGCTTACTATTTTTAGTATCTTAAAGTTCTAGTATATTTATAACTTTTCAAATTCAATATGTTTTTGCGTTAGTACCTATCGACAATAGACGATAGACTCCAATAAAATAAAATAAAACATCTTCTATATACAGCCCATTAGTTTGTTCGTTTGTTTGTTTGACGCGCCATTTTTTTTTTTTTTTTCAGTGTTAGCCTATTTGCTTCCTCGATAAATGGGCTATACAGTTTATCGAGGAAGGCTATTTTACTACTAATATATACGCGAAAGTTTGTAAGTATGGATGGATGGATGGATGTTTGTTTCTCTTTCACGTAAAAACTACTGAATGGATATGGCTGAAAGTTTGCACGCGATAGTTTATAAGCTGGATTAACATATAGGCTACTAAATATCACGCTCCGACTCACTGGAGTAGAGAAACGCGGGTAAAACCGCGGGGCGCAGCTAGTATTTGATAATGAAGTTCTCACGGTACTGGGAGCGACACGGGTAAAACCATGCGCGGGAACCTAGTGTATAGATAAATATGTTTCCTGATATACATTTAACACAACCTCCGTAGCGTAGCGGTATTTGGCTCGCTTTAAATCTCGGAAGTCATGGGTTGGATTCCCACGCTGGACAGGAAATCTTTGTGTAAATACTAAGATTTCTTTCCGGGTCTGGGTAGTTGATGGACTACCCTACGTGCCTCTGTAAGCACGTAAAGCCGTTGGTCCCGATTGTTATAACCTCATCTATGTATAATAATCGTATAACAAGGAACGGGCAGCAGCGTTTCCTTGTGTGGGACAACATGATTCTGCGGTCACCAATCTGCCTGCCAAGCGTGGCGACTATGTCAAATGCCTTCCCTCGGGAGGAGGCCTATGTTCAGCAGTGAACGTTATACGGGCTGATGATGATGATGAAGACATTTTAGCGCGTATATCATTGTATGTTGAGGTGTTACTTCCCAAACATTTTGCATCGTTAAACAATTTCTAAGCGGAAGTATTTAAATACAAAACAATGAAATGTCAGGCATTAAGCGGTTTTACGTAAGTAAAATAAATTCATTACAACGGTAATTATCTTTTAGTTAAAACTCGTCAAGAAAACGTAAACGCGGCGTTTAATTACGCTAAGTGGGTCGAATGTCGTACAAACTCCGGCACTGTTCTTGTCTTTATATTCAAGTACATTAGTTCGTTACAACAGTACCGTAAAAAAACATCTTTATACTGTATTGAAATGCCATAGGTTTCAAAATTTCCCTGTAGGCGGTATGTTCGTCATTTGTCATTGTATATGTCTTTGAGCGGCGGTTACCAAGTACCATCAGCATTAAAAAAAACAAAATTATTGGCAACGTTACCCGTGTTCTTGTTGCTTATATTGCTGACTAGCGGCCCGCCCCGGCTCCGCACGGGTACAATGCTAATGTATTATACATAAAAACCTTCCTCTTGAACCCCTCTATCTATTAAAAAAAACCGCATCAAAATCCGTTGCGTAGTTTTCAAGATTTAAGCATACATAGGGATATAGGGACAGAGAAAGCGACTTTGTTTTATACTATGTAGATTTTTTTATCTACCCTTGTACATTTATATCATAAAGATAGAAGATTTCTTCTGTTATTGATTATTAGCTGCGCCCCACAGCGGATAAAAACCCGCGTCACTCTGCTCCAGTGAGTCAGAGCGTGATATTTTGTAGCTTTTATGTAAATCCAGCTTATAAACTATCTACGTGCAAACTTTCAGCCAAATCCATTCAGTCGATTTTGCGTGAAAGAGTAACAAATATACATACATCCACACATACATACTTTCGCATTTATAATATTAAGAGGAAAAATTCAAAAACCAATTTTAAGTATATACTAATGATGGTGATACACCATTAAGCAACTAGTATGTGCCAGTAACTAAATATCAATTTTAATTAATGTTGTGTTGTCAGCAAGCGTTTATAAGCTACAGTATCCGCTTATTACTTAGCGGGCCATGCGCTTTTTGTGTGAAGTTAATAAAATAAAAAAACCGGCCAAGTGCGAGTCGGACTCTCGCACGAAGGGTTCCGTACCTACTAGTTGCAAGTGCCTACCTATTTTTGATATCAAGAATACAACAAGTAACATAGTATAAACGTTCTTGTAGCTCGTTGTAACTCTGATCGATGTTAATAATAGTTGATTGAATGAAAGGTAAATTGCGGTTTACGGTTTATGACGTATTAAAAAAAAACTACTTACTTGATCTCGTTCAAACCAATTTTCGGTGGAAGTTTGCATGGTTATGTATATCATATATTTTTTTTAGATTTATCATTCTCTTATTTTAGAAGATACAGGGGGGGGGGGACACACATTTTACCACTTTGGAAGTGTCTATCGCGCAAACTATTCAGTTTAGAAAAAAATGACATTAGAAACCTCAACATCATTTTTGAAGACCTATTCATAGATACCCCACACGTATGGGTTCGATGAAAAAAATTTTTTTGAGTTTCAGTTCTATGTATGGGGAACCCCAAAATTTATTGTTTTTTTTCTATTTTTGTGTGAAAATCTTAATGCGGTTCACAAAATACACCTACTAACCAAGTTTTACCATTATAGTTCATATAGTTTCGGAAAAAAGTGGCTGTGACATACGGACGGACAGACAGACAGACAGACAGACAGACAGACAGACAGACAGACAGACAGACAGACATGACGAATCTATAAGGGTTCCGTTTTTTGCCATTTGGCTACGGAACCCTAAAAATATAGTTCTTTTTTGGTATATTGTATTTAATATACAGAAAACAATCTTTCACCAAGCGGCGGCTCAGTTCGGCTGTATAAACAATATTTCTTAACTTCATGGATTATATTTCAATAACGTTAAGAATTTTAGGGATTCTAGTTTCTTGGGATTTGCGTAAAGGTCAGACTTGTTTTAATTTCTTTTTTTTGCGACTAGCAACAGCCGAGAAACTTCGTTATTGAATTTTACATTTTATTGAAAGAGAAATATGAGTCTGATTATTTATTTAATATTTATTTGTACTTTTAGTTTTTTAGAATCGAAGTTAATTCGAAGTATTTTCTTATCATAATTGAATGTACGCTTTCAGAGCCTTTGTGCATGGCACCATAATTATCTATGCTTAATATATAAAGCTGAAGAATTTGTTTGTTTGATTGCTTGAACGCGCTAAACTCAGGAACTGCTGGTCCGATTCGAAAAAATATTTCAATGTTAGATAGCCTTTATATTGAGGAAGGCTGTATGCTATATTTAGTTATCAAGATCTTACAGGAACACCAGTTACGGTGATAGCTAGTCGTAATTAAATGCAAGCATTGCATTGTTTTATGCCATCCAGTGGCGTAGCGAGCATTGTAGGGCCCCAGACCATTAGAGGCTGCATACTTTCGGGGCCTATAGCCCATGACATGGCATCATTGATACGGCTGACGAAACATAAATATTTTTCTTTGAATCGCAAATATAATTCACTAGCGACCCGCCCCTGCTTCGCACGGGTGTATTCTTTGTGAATCACTCTATCTACAAAATAAAACGTATCAAAAACCGTTGCGTAGTTTAAAAGACCGCCTACCTAGGTACAGACAGAAAGTAGAAAGCTACTATGTTTTATACTATGTAATGACTAGTCCAGAGAAAGGACTTTCTACGCTAACATCATCTTCATCATCATCATCAGCCTGTTGTAGTCCACTGCTGAACATAGGCCTCCCCCATCGATTTCCAGCGGGAGCGATCGCTAGCGGCCTGCATCCACCGACTCTCCGCGACCTTTATGATGTCGTCGGTCCATCGTGCAGGCGGTCGTTACTACGCTAACAGTGGTATGCAACAACACTTTTGGGCTTTAAGTATTCGCTTGAGTAAGTAATATTATATTAATTAATATTGTCATCTCAAATTGACACCTGAAATTCCCAAGAAACTCATAGTTTCAAGTGTGATCTTTGCACACGAGAGTCAGATACATAGGCAAGTAATTACTGAACTACCAGTTTCAAGATCTTGGGAATGATTTAGGAGGCACTATAAACCGCGGTAAAGGAAATTGAACCATCATCATCATCAGCTCGTACAACGTCCACTGCTGAACATGGGCCTCCTCCCGAGGGAGGGTTTTGCTATAGACACCACGTTTGGCAGGCGGATTGGTGACCGCAGTATTATTTTTAAAAATGATATTATAGCAATCGGGACTTAACGTGCTTTCCGAGGCAGTCCCTCAACCAACCAGACCCGGAAAGAAATCTTGAAATTTACACAAAGATTTCTTGTCCGGGGTGGGGATCGAACCTACGACCTCCGAGACTTAAAGTGATCCAAATACCTCTACGCTACGGAGGTTCTCCATATTAACAGGTACATATAAGTTGAAACATATTAACATGAATTACAATTTATATTTCTGTAGCTGGGTCCACCGAGCGCCGTTTGAAGCCGTAAGTCATTCCTGTTTCTTCTTTATCAGCTCGTTTACGTCCACTGCTGAACATGGGCCTCCTCTTTGCGGATCTTAGCTAGTTAGGGTTATTGCTATCATCATCACGCGTGGCAGGCGGATTGGTAATCGCAGTTTGATCATAAGCAACCTTGAGCTGATAGATGCTGCTACTTATCCATCAGGAGTATTTCCCTTTGTCGCCTTTGACTACACCCATGGGAATAAATTGGGTGGTCTTTTCTAAGCCGGCATGATCTTCTTGCTTATACGTTTCAAAATTCCTTATATCATCATCATCATCATTCCATATAACGTCCACTGCTAAACAACAATCCCCACGCTTTACAACGGGTTGGTGACTGCAGTTTTACGTTGTAACGCACGATGAAACGCTACTGCCTGTTCCCTTGTATACGCTTTTTATACCTAGATGATGTTGCCTTTACCGCATCGCAAGATATTATCCGGCTCGGCCCAATACGAGCCGGTCGGTCTGACTAGTACCTTAAAGAACGCGTTTTATTTAATATTATCCAAAGATCTTGGTTAACAACAGCCAATGTTCCAATTCTTAATATTCTGTAACTTGACCCTTTTTGTGGAAAAATAAGATTAAAGGAAACTTAATCGAACCCTAGATATTTATTGATTCGACACGTGTAACCTGATTATAGTAGGCTTATTTATTCGTTTGAGTATTGCGGTCATACAACGTGTACCAAACATAGGCTTAATAGCAAACGATTAAGGTGTGAATTATACAGAAACTACGTAAGGCAAAGGCGTGGACAGACATAGAGCAGACATGATGTCATTTCAAAATGTTCAGACAAAATGTACGTGGGCAACGTGTCAATACGTGACAGGCGTGGTGTAGGTGTCCGTGCCTTATCCATATCGCGTCTGGGTTTCTGCCACGAGTTCTCCTTACGTTTCTGTTTATTTCACGCCTAATAAAGAGATGTCACCAAGAGTATAACATAAACAGATTTCTGATGTTTACAGTTTTTTTGTACGAGGTAGTGGAGTGTTTTGAATCGGCGTAGCGTAATGGAAGGATTATATATTGAAGAAGTTAGAATAAGAAAGAAATAACATTCCATAGCGGCCACTAACGTTCTAACAGTAGTCAGTTAGACGGTGACTCGTCAATAGAACAAGCTATAGTATAAAATACTGAAACAAAATAATGTTTATGAAAAATATCGCTTAAAGTAGCGATTTACGTTGGCCACTTTATGAAATAATCGGTCAAATCACGAAATGTAGGCATATTGCGAAGAGCCTTGATCGGCCCAGTTCACCGATTGGCCCAAAACATATATACCAAAGATGAGTGCGCTGGTGCCTCAGTAGTGAAGATAGTTGCTTTTGAGACCTGGCGAATGAACCCTGTAGATTCAATTTGTACCAAAGGACAATTCTGTTTAAAATGATTATTAGCATAGTTTTTGCACACTTCTAGTATTGTTATTAGCGCTCGTGCTAAGCTAAAATTGTGTTTACGAGTGGGTTGACGTCGGTACTGCAATGAGTGGTGGTGAATGTATGCAGATAGAGTAATTAAAGGGGAAGGTTCATCATCAAAAGCCCGTTTACGTCCACTGCTGAACATGGGCCTCCTCTTAACAGACCTTGGCAAGTCAGGATCGTAGAGGGATATTGCCATATTCACCACTTTCGAACCGGCGACCACAAGATCGCTAGTCCGTCGCCCTAACCATTGGTCAACGGCTGCTTAATTATTTCGTACTTTCTAAATTCGTACATTATGAGGTAAAAAGTCTCCGCTTCACTTTTTCAAAATAAAAAAGAATAAATGAGGAAGCATAGAATGTAAGTCATAGTTTCCAGCATATTTTTACAAGAACTTAATAAATGGCTCGGATAGAGTTTCGCTCAGACTAGCGCCATTTGCAAAGACTAGGTGTATCAAAATGCAAGTTACAAAGTTTCCGTGTAAATATGTAGATTGGATCGCCCACCAACGAAAAAGATAAAGAGATTTAATACAATTTGAATATTTAAAAGTTGGCCGTTTTATTTGAGTTTGTACTTTGTAGCACTTTTATTTAATCGAGAAAATATAGAAAAGTTTAAAGTTTTCACGAGAAGTCCAAGACTTCTTCTTCCATTGCAAACGAGGCCAATTCATTTTTATACGATACTAGCGGCCCGTCCCGGCTTCACACGGGTGCAAAGGTCATTGGGCGCAATCCGACCCGGTCGCGGACATAAATGAAAATGATATAAAATGAAAGAGTATAAATTCACTTAGCATTATAATTGGTTATTTTATTTAGGATCCATGGGAGAACAAAGTTAGAACCAATAATATTTTTATTAAAAAAATCGAATACTATTAAATATAAATTGTCGATCTTTAAATATCTATTAAAGAGTTTTGGTGAGTGCATGTACGTCCCTCCCTCATCAGTCCACCGGTCATTCCATTGTTCTGATATTGTTTACATTGGGCAGCTATCATTTAAGACTGGCTAGGTCGTACTGCCGTTCAAGGCAGTACGACCTAGCCGGTCTCGTTTGTTCATACACGAGACCTAATGGTGTCTACTTGATAGAGCTCTATCGGCACCAAGGCTTAATAAACAATAAAATATTGATAAGAGGACGAATTCACACATATATTTTAATAAACCCAGCGAGACAAGGAAGACAATGTGTTGAAGATTTTTACTGCTCGTGCATACACGGCCGCCGAACCGTTGGGAGCTGCGCGCATATTGCCAGTATAGTTTATTTTTTATCCTGGGCTAAGCACCAACAAAAAGTCGAAGCCCCTGAGGTATTTTTAGATGAAATCACAGTAGATATTGATTACGCCGAATAAATAATGTGAATAAATAAGTTTTTTTTTAATATTCCCACAGCCCACAAGAAAGCGACCCTTACCATGATAAACTAGATACATTTATCTATATATCCTCACAATATCATTTCTGTCCGCCGTGGGTTTATCTCCCATACTATTTGCCCATTGACCTTTATAGTAAAAAATATAGTCAATGTTAGGCACGGATAATGTAGCATTCTAATGATAAAAATTATCGAAATCCGTCCAAATTTTTTTTTTTAACTTTCCGATGCGCTGAGTATTGTTCCTCAACCAACCAGACCCGGAAAGAAATCTTAGAATTTACACAAAGATTTTCTGTCCGGTGTGGGGATCGAACCCACGACCTCCGAGATTCAAGGCGAGCCAAATACCGCTACGCTACGGAGGTTGTCCTTTTTATAATACTAGTATAGGTTGTAAGAACAGAGGAACCATTATTAATATTACATTATCTAACATCATATTGTCCACTACACATACGCATAGGTCTCCCTGAGCCCCAGTTTGAGATCACCGTATTATATTGTAATCAATGATTTTGTATAAAAAGAGGTACATACGTCATGCTCGTGTTTTGTTAAGACTAAATATGTCCTTAGAGAGTAAAAATTATCGTGTACAAAATGAGATAGACATTTATGTTCAAATGTGCTAATAAGCTTAGTTTCGTGGTGCCTTTTTAAGCCCGGTGCTGTATCTGACTCATTTTGAGGGTTCCGTAGTCCACAAGAAACCCTTATAGTTTCGTCCTCCGTCCGGGCTCGTACTCCGCCGTTACTGCACTGATTCTCACGAAACTTGGTGGAGACATGTATATTGAAGATCCAAAACTTGGTTTTTAAAATTGCCTATGTATGCAGATAGAGTAATTAAAGGGGAAGGTTCATCTTCAAAAGCCCGTTTACGTCCACTGCTGAACATGGGCCTCCTCTTAACAGATCTTGGCAAGCCAGGATCGTAGAGGGATATTGCCCTATTCACCACGCTTAGCAGACGGATTGGTGATCGCAGTAAGATGTAAACCTTGAGCTAATAGATGCTGCTGCCCATCCATCAGCCATATGTCCCTTAGTCGCCTTTTACGACACCCATGGGAAGACATGGGTTCGTCTATTCTAAGCCGGAGACCACACGGCAAAGGGGAAGGTTGCTAGTCTTATATAAAAAGCTAAGTTTAATGTTATTGTTAAATGTGAACTCAAATTAAGATGCCTATTGGAAGTTATGTTGTTATTTAAAGCAAACAAGCCATAAAATTCGAGCAATTACCCAAAAAGAAAACCTTTCCCTTTTTTCCCAATTAAATTGATTACAAATTTTAATTTCATTTACTTGGTGACCGAGAACCAGCTTGTGACGGAGCGCTTAGCTTTATTGTTCTAAGTTGTCAGACCTTTTTATTGCGGAGCGTTCACTTTGGACATTTTGAAATAAGCGAATAATTTGGTCGGTTGTAATTTTTGGAACCTATTGTTTTTACTCAAAATAAGAGCGACCGAAGCGGATAATGTTAAACAAGATTTTGCTAATTCTGAAAAATAAAATTCACGAGAGGAAAGTGCAAAATTCGTTTGCAATGTAAAACGTTCATTGAAAATAAAATGGTGGGCATTATGCATGGTAGGAAGCGAAGATTTATTTTAGTATCTATGTATAATAAGTTATACTAATATATAAACCTGAAGAGTTTGTTTGTTTGCTAAAACGCGCGAATCTCAGGAATGAATGGTCCGATTTGAAAAATTATTTCAGTGGTATATATAGCCAATTTACCGAAAAAGGTATAGGCTATATTTAATTATAAAGCTCGCACGGAAACAGGAGTAACGCGGGTGAAAGTAGCTAGTATATATATAAAGCTATATATAAACTATATATAAAGCTTAAGAATTTGTTTGCTCGAATGCGCTAATCTTAAGAACTATTGGTCCGATTTGAAAAATTATTTCATTGTTAGATATTCCATTTATCAATGAAGACTACAGGCTATATTTAATCAGGAAGTTCTTACGTGAAGGGAGCTACGCGGATAAAATCATTCCTCAACCGAGTGATTTTTAAAATTGGTTGTATAAAATCACTCGTCACATTTTATAAAGTGGTTTTTAGTCTTTTATTTAAATTGTGTACTTGACATGACACTGGGTATACCCAGTGTCATTGGGGACCTGAAGTATGTACAGTCAACAAAAGATATAGATTTACACCATCAGTTACAAATAATGTATATAAATATATTACGGTACTACGACGGCCGGTAATTCTTTATGGGCGAAGAGTTCACTGCTAGCTGTATACAAATGCACATAAATAGTACAATAGTAAATTCTTTTTATAAACGTGTACATATAAATTTAAAATGCTTTTCACTAAGTGTAAAACTATCTCTTTTGTTGACTGTACCTTGGAAAACTCGTAAAAGTTATGTTCGTGTAAGATCAGCCATAGTCCATAAAAATGGTGTACTGCCGTTGGAATAATTTATTTACTCAAAACACCTACCAAAGTATCTGCCAAGAAAGGGTTTGTTTATATTATATAAAGCATTGCTGAATATGGAGATTAAAACAGGCCAATGCTGCACACACTTTACGAATGTGAAGCTGTGGCAAACGGACGAACTGCTTGAGCCTGGCGTAGCCAGAAACAGAAGACTTTAAAAATATTCTCAATGTGACGTAGCCATATATTCATAACAGATACTGCCAAGTAGATATGCAGGATAACCGAACCGGGACTGGCACGGAAGATCTACGACCGTGTAAAAATGCATATACGATATTAAAATTAACTGCACTGATGGCTCAGTGCTTAAGGTAGTGGCTTCTGAGACCTGGTGTTATGGGTTCGATTCCCACTCAGGATAATTATTTGTGTAAACCACGAATAATTGTTCTGAGTCTACGTGTTCATAGTATCCGTAAATTATGTTTTGGTAAAGTTTCCCGCGACACAGGTATTTAATTCCCTAGTGTGTGAGCTATGTTAAAGAAAAATAACACAAAATTTTAATATAAACTGAATCATTTTTATTAAGTTATTATTCCGTATGCTCCTCTAATTAAACTAAGATAAAACTTATGAATCAATAGCCAGACCATCGTCAATGTATGTCAGATGGTGACATAAGTTGATTCTGTGGTTACGTTTGCAGCTCCGTCTAATAGCTCGACCAAGAGTTGATAGTCGACATCTAACTCAACTGACTTGCGTATGTTTTATGGTTCAAAATTCGTGAAAATCTCAAAATTTAATTTAACTATAAAAGTGCCATCGGCTTATTTACGTCATAAAGCCACTACAGCAAACTTAATTAGTTTTTAGCTATCTGTTCGTAGTAAATGTTTATTTAAAATTATTAAGCCATTACTATTATATACACCAATCGGTCTGCCAAGCGTGGTGATTATGGCAATATCCCTCAACAAGATCAGGGCTTGCCAAGAACTGTTAATAGGAAACCCATTTTCAGCAGTGGACGTAAACGGGCTGTTTGATCATGATGATGATTATTATAAAAAGATAAAGATGTTACATTGAATGGGCTTACAATTACTGGCCCGATATTAAAAAATATTTTCATCCCACCATCTCGGAAAGAATATTTTTTATCTTCAATATCTGAGTGGAAAAGCCGTTTTTATTCTCTAGAGGATAAAGTAAATTGAATTTAGAACATCGTGTGCACTACGTTTGTGAATTAAAAAAAACATTAAACCTATTTACTGCTACCTCTATGGTGCCGAATATATCATACAACTTTTTTTTAATTTGTTAAAAACTCAGACTCGGAACCTTCTTGGTGTTCTTTTTTTAATTTGCTTTGTACGCGGTTCTTTACGCGGCATTTTTTCACGTCATTGTTAAACCTTATATTAACAACAAGAAACTTGAAAACAAGTGAAAAAACTAAAATGAGTGATTCTAGCGACGAGGAAGTTTGTTTGACGCCAACAGAATTGACTGAAACTGTTAATAATGCGCATTTCCTCGCTGAGGTGGAATGAAAAGTTACGTGTTGCACTCGAGTGCAAAGATTTTTCACCTCGTGCTCTTTTGATTCCCTCGCTAACGCTCAGGATTCTAATTTTGAATCACTCGCTGCGCTCGTGATTCAATTTTAGAATCCTTCGCTTTCTCGGTCATCAAAATTGAACACGCGGTTAAAAAGCAACTTTGCACTCTTGTATAACAAATAACTATTCATCATTAGAAAGCTACGCTATCAAGGAGTAACATTGGCCAATTATCAAGCGTGAAACCGCGCGTAGGAAGCTAGTTTGAAATAAAATAAATCCAGTGAATCGGATGCTCTCTATAGCACAATGCTACATGCTGCGGAGGCGCAGACAATATGTGCGATGTGTGTATAAAAAACAAAGACTCCTTCGGAACCACGTTTAGCTAAACCATTTGGATACTGTTGCTGCTCCTCCTTCGAACTGTGATCCTGTGCCAGCGATCACTACCACTTCGTAAATCTACTCTTCACTCCAGTGGCACCCTGAGTGTCGCTTAGACCTTCGCCGGATTCTTGTATGTTAATTTTGCACCTGTTACCTTTAGGCACAATAATGTGTACAATTGTTATTTATCGCACGACAGACGGACAGACGGATTAAAAAATCTGTAAGATCAAATAATGTTAACATTGTTTAGCTACTTAAGCGATTCTTTTGTTAGATTTAGTCTTACACAGTGTAATTTTGACAAGTATAATTGTATGTAAATACCTACGTGCTGAATAAATTTCATAATTTCATTACTATATTTAATTTTTATATTGTTTTTAGTGGATCCCGCCCGTGAGTCACTACTCGGGTTACCAACTGAAAACTAGCTCTAGGTGTTTGCCTAGCCAATGCTGAGGTGGCGGCCTTTTCGGTAGAACGTGCAGTATTACTACTTATTGTGTATTTAATGTATTTCTTTTAATCATCTACTTTGTTTTATATAGTAAAATAGTATGGTAGTCGTGGTAGGCGCGCCGTCTCAGAACAAATATATTCAATTAGCGCTTGCCACCGACACGTCCGCACCTTTATATCCGCACTAACTAGTTCACGTATAATTATTTGATCCGTTCGTGTTCAGACAAACTTAGTTCTGTGACATTTACTATATTGACCTATTTCAGCTCGTTTAGGTATCTATATGTAAAGTTATACTGTACAGTATTACTCAACAACACAACCTCCGTAGCGTAGCGGTATTGGGCTTGCTTTAAATCTCGGAGGTCGTGGGTTCGATCCCCACGCCGGATAGGAAATGTTTTTGTAAAATTCTAAGATCTATTTCCGGGTCTGGTTGTTTGATGGGCTACCCTCCGTGCCTCGGAAAGTACGTTAAGCCGTTGGTCTCGATTGTTTTAACATCATCTATAATAACGTATATCTAGGAACGAGCAGCAGCGTTTCCTTTTGTGATACAACATTATAATGCGGTCACCAACCCGCTTGCCTATCGTGATGACTATGGCAAATACCCAGTCTTTGGGGTGGAGGCCCATGTTCAGCAGTGGACGTTATTCGGCATGATGATGATGGACTTCGAAAAAAAAATCGCTCGTCGAAAAGCTATGTAATAAGGATCCACTGCATCTTACTGCGTTTAATCGGTTCCTACACTATTAAGTCAATGCAGTAAGATATTCTAAAACTTGTCACAGTCCAACCCACAGTTTCCACACGAGAGCATCTGTAATGAGAGTTTCTCTCTGGAGCCGCACACAATAAACACAAAACTGTTCGATGCTGCATTACTGTGCATCGGGAACTAGTTACTACTAGTTCTAACTAAATTAAATACAAACTACAAACTCGCAAACCAGTTCTGACAGTTAATCAGCATTCACTATTCGTTACACAAATATTATGAGCACATTAACGAGATAATAACTAGCGTACTTATTAAGATGAGGTTTCATCTTCAATTACTAGTTTATACCACCTATTTTGGTTAGAATTCGAATTTTGCATACAAACTTTGGATCCACATTTTATCTTACGTTACGATAAATTTTTACGTACCAAAAAGCTCAGTCAGTTCAGTAGCGGTTGCATGTTGTATAGCAGTAAAAATATTACATCATCATCATCATCAGCCCGTATATAGTCCACTGCTGAACATGGGCCTCCTACCGAGGATGGGTATTGCCATAGTCACCACGCTTGGCAGGCGGGTTGGTGACCGCAGTATTATGTTGTAACACACAAGGAAACGCTGCTGCCCGTCCCTTGATAAACGATTATTATAGATGATGTTATAACAATCGGGACCAACGGCTTAACGTGCTTTCCGAGGCACGGAGGGTAGTCCCTCAACCAACCAGACCCGGAAATAAATCTTAGAATTTACACAAAGATTTCTTGTCCGGTGTTGGGATCGAACCCACGACCTCCGAGATTTAAAGCGAGCCAATTACCGCTACGCTACGGAGGTTGTCAAAATATTACACTCTAGTTAAATCTAATAACAGGTTGAAATTACTTTTTATAAGCGGACGTAGCCCAATGGCATCGGACTTGTGATCTTGAGGTTATCTATTCGATGCTCACTCATTGCACTAAACGACGTGAACCCACTCGTATCACCAGCATTATAGCTTAGCACGAGGGGCTAACAAGAATACTAGTAGATTGCAAAAGTCTGCTTGTAATCTCAAAATCCCGATTTATGTCATTATTTTTGTGCCAACACTATTCTACAATAAATGATGTATATCAAACCTCTATGAGTATTTTTCTTTGAATGAAAAGTGGTTGTCGATTATTAGTTTTTATTGTTATATGTTTATCTAATAACTTATAATAAATAAATTCAACATCATGAATGATTATAATAATAAATCAATAGATACATTTAGTTATTATTTGAATGATAATTTGTAATCATTAAAATCTATTGCATGATCAATTTGTAATTACCCGGTCCATCAGTTTTGTGTCATGTCATAGGCAAATAATTTACTGCATCTCATTTGTATGTATTCAGCATTTTTAACCTTTACTCTAACTAATTCAATTAATATGGCATTCATTAATTGAATAAGTAATGCCATCAAAAACATACTTGTAAAAAAACCCAAGTCTCGTAACGCAGTTCTTTTACCGTAAAACGTTGTGAGATCTATGTAATACCAAGTCGGTTAATTTATTCAGTCCCTACTTAAGGGACCTTCTATCTTAAGCTATTACGTAATTATCTCACCTTACAGAATCTTATTTTGACCTTATCAAAATTCGAAACTTTAAAGTTTTAAATAATAGATTAACTTGGCCATCGGATATAATTATAATGTATCTCACAAGTGTTTATTGCGATGGCCAAGTCAATCTAATATTCATAACATAAAAGTTTTGAACTTTGATAAGGTCAAAATAAGATTCTGTAAGGTGAGATAATTACGTAATAGCTTAAGATAGAAGGTCCCTTAAGTAGGGACTGAATAAATTAACCGACTTGGTATTACATAGATCTCACAACGTTTTACGGTAAAAGAACTGCGTTACGAGACTTGGGTTTTTTTACAAGTATGTTTTTGATGGCATCTCATTTCTTTTTGTAGATAGTTGTACTTTTTTCCTTTGCTTTACAATTTACATTATTTTTTAAAATACCAACAATGGATTTTACCACTCTGTCACTTGATGATGAGCTTTCCAATTTTTGTAGGTTGTGTTCCTCTTTTTCTTTACCGGTACTACTTCTTGAACTTCAGCTACAGTTTTTCTCAAAGCCCACTCCATTTCTCTATGGGTTTTTCTCGATATCTTTGATGCAACAATATTAAGCATGTCTAGACATTAAATGCTTGGGTTCCGTACCCAAAGGGTAAAAACGGGACCCTATTACTAAGACTTAGCTGTCTGTCTGTCTATCACCAGGCTCTATCTCAAGAACCGCGATACCTAAACAGTTGAAAAATTCACAAATTATGTATTTCTGTTGCTATAATAACAAACTAAACATAAAATAAGTATTAAGGGGGGGCTCCCATACAACAACTATTTTTTGGCCTTTTTTGCTCGATATCTATAACGGCAACAGGTAGGCACTTGAAAATGGTACGGAACCCTTAGTACGCGAGTCCGACTCGCACTTGGCCGGTTTTAGTCTATTGTATTCACAAATGGATTATTCCTGCGCTTTAATAGTTCCAAAGTAGACTTAAATTCGATGTAAACCATCCAGACTAGTAACTCTGTGCCTTTATTTACAAAATTACTTAACTTACGCACATATGAATATCCACGTACCTAGCTGGCATGGCAACACTCACCATATGAAACAAGAACAGATGCGTCGTATACTTTTTTTATGCTTTATTGATATTCGTCGCACTCGTCAAACGTCATTTAAAATTAATCCGTATGTAAAATTGTTATCTCTCATTGGTTATAAATATTGTCAATGTACCTAATCGAAAACTACAACATCAAGCTTAACAGAGGATTAACATGAACTTATGTATGGCGTTCACGGCCTTCTGGCTTCCGGCCTGTCAAAGGTTTTTAAAATTACGAAATTGATGAACTGTTTTTGATGGAATTTTGGTACAACTACATAATACATGTCCGATTATGGACTTTTTTTAAGACAGCTCCCGCACTAGGGAACAAGCTAATATGTATATAAGTAAATTTAAAGCTACCTAGTTAACATCAAACTGTGTATAAAAATATTTGATAAAATGATTATATAAATATAGTTTGTGTCAGATTAATAAAACGTGGTTTGTGTGTATACCTTCGATATCACAGTAAGATTTGTTAGTTGCTTGGAAGAAAGTGACCGTCTTTCTGTGTTTCGAACGGGAAGCGTGAAAGCCGTGGTGTAAGTTTGTCCAGGGGAATGCAAGAATGTTACGCATCTCCTCCGCCACTGCGGTGTTCCGACACGGGCAGTGGGGTATGTGGGACTCGCCGTCTTCATAGCAGTGGAATGCTAATCATAACATGAGAGTAAAACCCCCGGTTACTCCTCCGACCACAATTGGTGAGGGGCCCAGGTACTGTTGCCTATCTGGGATACCCTCTGGCAGCGTCCGCGACTCAAGTGGTGTTGCGGGCTCTCCTGCGCCCAAATAACCAGTTTCAGGGACGCCCAGATTACACGGGGTCCCTACTTCTCAAGGGACCGCAGTCTCCTGCTGAGACATGGCTCAAGCGGGCAAGCCACCTCCATCAGACGCTGTTATGATTGTTAGTATCCTATCGTTCATAGCACAACTTATGTACTATCTTACTTTTACAATCCATTGTTTTTTTTTTTTTTTCCTACGACTTTTTTTTTTTTTTTTTATTACTTGTTAAATTAATCCCTGTGTGGCGAAGGTCTCACCGCTCAATAGATTCACGAAAACAAAGCACCCCCTGACTCAGTACAACTGTTTGAATTTCAGACGAATAATTGTCCCGGGTGGGAATCGAACGCAGAAAACCAGGTCTCTGAAACAACTAACCTAACCACTTAGACACCACCTTTCAACATAATTCCATCTAGGTCCCTATCTACACCTATTCCTCCATTAAATCAAACATATTCATGTACACTGATTCACTGACTGCAAATGTAACTTTGTAATCCTATACATTTATAAGAAATAACAAAGTTATTAATGCAGTTGATGAAACTGAACAACTGGACCGAAATTGCAAAATGTTGGAATTTTCCCATGAGTTTTACACTAAACTCTCCTAATACTCAAAATTTGAAGCTTCTACGTCTGCTAGAAGTGCCTAAACATTTTGATGATCGGTCAGTCAGCAGTGAGCGAGTGACAAAATTACCGAAAATACCAAACTTTGACTAGTTATAATTCGTAAAGTACTGGTTCAAATTGAATGAAATTTGAAATATACTGTAGTTTTACAAAACTTGTTTAGTTACTGAAAATTCAGGCTCCTATCTTTATCCACAACGAAGTTATAGGGGGTCGAAAATCGGCTGAGTTGCTTCGAGAAAAGATAGGTACGGCCGTGCATCTTTTTTTTTTTTTTTTTTTTTTTTCTTACTCGACTTGGGGGGGCACTTCCGTGCCCCCAGATAAAGGATTCTAGAGGCGAGATTTAAGGTTCTCAGTCTGCATTTTAGGCATTACGTGGCGGGTATATTTATAAAGTGTTATAAAATATTGTCTCATATACGTCTGTGGTGTGGTTGGCTGTCTGTCAACAGAAAGTCACACGGTTGATCTGGTGTAGGTTGGATGTGCGCCTGCACATTAGGTGTGATAGTGAGCGAGTGATTAGTGTGCATAGGTCACGTGACCGTACAAGTCACGTGCGAGCTGTTGGCGACAACGGACGTGTTGATCCTAGCTATTGGTGACGTAACGAGCCAATACCAATATGTATTTTGTATTATCCTATAAATATTATAAACGCGAAAGTTTATAAGTATGGATGGATGGATGTTTGTTACTCTCTCACGCCAAAACAGAAAGGAATTAGCTGACATATTGCACCGCGATAGGTTATACGCTGGATTAACATATAGGCTATAAAACACGCTCCGACCCACTGGAGCAGAGTAACGCGGGTAAAACCGCGGTGCGCAGCTAGTCAAAATGTTACTAGCAGACAGATGTAGTTCACTGAACACTGTTTTATTTATTGCAGTTTTTATAAGTGTCTCTATAGCTCAAACATAATCAGTAATATAATCTTTCTATATACCAGGCCACTCAGAAAGTATTGCGAAAAATAGTTTTTATATATGGGAGACTGGCCGGTTAGAATCTTTTTCGAAAATATGATTACTTGTAAGTAAAAATGCCATCAAAAACATACTTGTAAAAAAACCCAAGTCTCGTAACGCAGTTCTTTTACCGTAAAACGTTGTGAGATCTATGTAATACCAAGTCGGTTAATTTATTCAGTCCCTACTTAAGGGACCTTCTATCTTAAGCTATTACGTAATTATCTCACCTTACAGAATCTTATTTTGACCTTATCAAAATTCGAAACTTTAAAGTTTTAAATAATAGATTAACTTGGCCATCGGATATAATTAGAATGTATCTCACAAGTGTTTATTGCGATGGCCAAGTCAATCTAATATTCATAACATAAAAGTTTTGAACTTTGATAAGGTCAAAATAAGATTCTGTAAGGTGAGATAATTACGTAATAGCTTAAGATAGAAGGTCCCTTAAGTAGGGACTGAATAAATTAACCGACTTGGTATTACATAGATCTCACAACGTTTTACGGTAAAAGAACTGCGTTACGAGACTTGGGTTTTTTTACAAGTATGTTTTTGATGGCATCTCATTTCTTTTTGTAGATAGTTGTACTTTTTTCCTTTGCTTTACAATTTACATTATTTTTTAAAATACCAACAATGGATTTTACCACTCTGTCACTTGATGATGAGCTTTCCAATTTTTGTAGGTTGTGTTCCTCTTTTTCTTTACCGGTACTACTTCTTGAACTTCAGCTACAGTTTTTCTCAAAGCCCACTCCATTTCTCTATGGGTTTTTCTCGATATCTTTGATGCAACAATATTAAGCATGTCTAGACATTAAATGCTTGGGTTCCGTACCCAAAGGGTAAAAACGGGACCCTATTACTAAGACTTAGCTGTCTGTCTGTCTATCACCAGGCTCTATCTCAAGAACCGCGATACCTAAACAGTTGAAAAATTCACAAATTATGTATTTCTGTTGCTATAATAACAAACTAAACATAAAATAAGTATTAAGGGGGGGCTCCCATACAACAACTATTTTTTGGCCTTTTTTGCTCGATATCTATAACGGCAACAGGTAGGCACTTGAAAATGGTACGGAACCCTTAGTACGCGAGTCCGACTCGCACTTGGCCGGTTTTAGTCTATTGTATTCACAAATGGATTATTCCTGCGCTTTAATAGTTCCAAAGTAGACTTAAATTCGATGTAAACCATCCAGACTAGTAACTCTGTGCCTTTATTTACAAAATTACTTAACTTACGCACATATGAATATCCACGTACCTAGCTGGCATGGCAACACTCACCATATGAAACAAGAACAGATGCGTCGTATACTTTTTTTATGCTTTATTGATATTCGTCGCACTCGTCAAACGTCATTTAAAATTAATCCGTATGTAAAATTGTTATCTCTCATTGGTTATAAATATTGTCAATGTACCTAATCGAAAACTACAACATCAAGCTTAACAGAGGATTAACATGAACTTATGTATGGCGTTCACGGCCTTCTGGCTTCCGGCCTGTCAAAGGTTTTTAAAATTACGAAATTGATGAACTGTTTTTGATGGAATTTTGGTACAACTACATAATACATGTCCGATTATGGACTTTTTTTAAGACAGCTCCCGCACTAGGGAACAAGCTAATATGTATATAAGTAAATTTAAAGCTACCTAGTTAACATCAAACTGTGTATAAAAATATTTGATAAAATGATTATATAAATATAGTTTGTGTCAGATTAATAAAACGTGGTTTGTGTGTATACCTTCGATATCACAGTAAGATTTGTTAGTTGCTTGGAAGAAAGTGACCGTCTTTCTGTGTTTCGAACGGGAAGCGTGAAAGCCGTGGTGTAAGTTTGTCCAGGGGAATGCAAGAATGTTACGCATCTCCTCCGCCACTGCGGTGTTCCGACACGGGCAGTGGGGTATGTGGGACTCGCCGTCTTCATAGCAGTGGAATGCTAATCATAACATGAGAGTAAAACCCCCGGTTACTCCTCCGACCACAATTGGTGAGGGGCCCAGGTACTGTTGCCTATCTGGGATACCCTCTGGCAGCGTCCGCGACTCAAGTGGTGTTGCGGGCTCTCCTGCGCCCAAATAACCAGTTTCAGGGACGCCCAGATTACACGGGGTCCCTACTTCTCAAGGGACCGCAGTCTCCTGCTGAGACATGGCTCAAGCGGGCAAGCCACCTCCATCAGACGCTGTTATGATTGTTAGTATCCTATCGTTCATAGCACAACTTATGTACTATCTTACTTTTACAATCCATTGTTTTTTTTTTTTTTTCCTACGACTTTTTTTTTTTTTTTTTATTACTTGTTAAATTAATCCCTGTGTGGCGAAGGTCTCACCGCTCAATAGATTCACGAAAACAAAGCACCCCCTGACTCAGTACAACTGTTTGAATTTCAGACGAATAATTGTCCCGGGTGGGAATCGAACGCAGAAAACCAGGTCTCTGAAACAACTAACCTAACCACTTAGACACCACCTTTCAACATAATTCCATCTAGGTCCCTATCTACACCTATTCCTCCATTAAATCAAACATATTCATGTACACTGATTCACTGACTGCAAATGTAACTTTGTAATCCTATACATTTATAAGAAATAACAAAGTTATTAATGCAGTTGATGAAACTGAACAACTGGACCGAAATTGCAAAATGTTGGAATTTTCCCATGAGTTTTACACTAAACTCTCCTAATACTCAAAATTTGAAGCTTCTACGTCTGCTAGAAGTGCCTAAACATTTTGATGATCGGTCAGTCAGCAGTGAGCGAGTGACAAAATTACCGAAAATACCAAACTTTGACTAGTTATAATTCGTAAAGTACTGGTTCAAATTGAATGAAATTTGAAATATACTGTAGTTTTACAAAACTTGTTTAGTTACTGAAAATTCAGGCTCCTATCTTTATCCACAACGAAGTTATAGGGGGTCGAAAATCGGCTGAGTTGCTTCGAGAAAAGATAGGTACGGCCGTGCACCTTTTTTTTTTTTTTTTTTTTTTTTCTTACTCGACTTGGGGGGGCACTTCCGTGCCCCCAGATATGTGTGTTCCATTTTCAAAATTTCCCTCCACATTTTTTGCGAGCCAATTCAAAGTATCGTATCTTACTGAAAAATGGATCTGCGCCGGGAACATTTTAGAGCTATGATTTTTTACGATTTCAAGTGTCGCCTGAAACCGGATAAATCGTTTGATAGACTTCAAATGGCATTTATGGATGAAAGCCCCTCCAAGGCAACCGTGTATCGTTGGTATAACGAATTTAGGCGCGGTCGACCAACCTTGGGGGATGAAGAAAGAAGCGGTCGCCCTTTGACGGCTATTACGGAAGAAAACGTGCTAGCAGTGAAAAATTTAATCCAAGATAATAGGCGAATTACATATCAGGAGATTCAACACATATTAAAGATTGGATCGGGAAGCGTTCACGAGATTCTACACGGGCATCTTCGCGTGAGGAGGATAGTATCGCGCTGGGTGCCGCACTACCTCACCGACGCTCAGAAGCAGGCCCGGGTGGAATGGTGCCGTGATATGCTGAACAAATTTGAAGCAGGCTCGTCTCGGCGTGTTTACGACATCGTAACAGGTGATGAGTCCTGGATTTATCAATACGATCCAGAAACCAAGCGCCAGTCGACAGTTTGGGTGTTTCAAAATGAACCAACGCCTACCAAAGTGAAGCGATCTCGAAGCGGGGGGAAGATTTTGATCGCCAGCTTTTTTAATTTGACTGGCCACTTGGCCTCAATTCCCTTACGAGATCAAAGAAGCATCAACGCCGAATGGTATACTACCAAATGTTTACCAGAAGTTTTTTTCTGTTGTGAGCAACAAGCGACCAAACACAGGGCTCCGCGGACTACTGCTCCACCACGACAATGCGCCTGCACACACCGCGCTCAAAACGAGGGACTTCCTAGACAGCACGCCAGTCAAACTCCTGGGTCACCCTCCTTACAGCCCTGATCTAGCACCGTGTGACTTCTTTTTATTTCCAAAAATAAAAAATCAGCTCAAGGGGATACACTTTTCGTCTTTTTTTTTTTTTTTTTTTTTTTTTTTTTTTTTTTTTTTTTTTTTTTACTGCATATAGGCTCTGTTCACTTTAGCCTTAAAGAAGTCCAGATTATAACGTTCCGGAAAAACTGACGCCGGCAGAGAATTCCACTCCTTAGCCGTCCGCATTATGAAAGAAGAAGCAAATCGCTTCGTGCGTATTGAAGGAATGTCTACAACAAAAGGGTGAAACCGCTCGCCGCGCCTAGTCGTCCGGTGATGGAAGGGTGAAGAGGGTATCAGGTTATGTAGAACCTCCGCACACTCCCCGAAATGCAACCGATAAAAAACTGATAGGCAGGCCACTCGTCTACGATATTCGAGGCTCTGAAGACTTGCCTCCACCAGTGAGTTATTGCCTATGACTCTCTTCGCTCGGCGCTCCAATGAGTCCAGAGCATCCAGCTGATATCCAGCAGACCCATCCCAAAGATGAGAACAGTATTCCATTGAGGAGCGAACTTGAGCTCTGTAAAGACTTAACAGCTGCTCCGATGTGAAGTACCGCCTCACCTTGGAGAGAATGCCAAGTTTTTTGGCTGCAGTGTTTGCAATGGACTCGATGTAGTGACCGAAGTTTAGATTCGTCGCCGGAAGATGCGCTGGCTGCGTTCGAGCAGGCTGTAAACGAGGTGTCTACGGCGGACTGGAAAAAGTGTTTTGAAAACTGGTTCAGACGCATGAATCTTTTTATAGAGGCTGGTGGAGAGTACTTTGAAAAGATTTAATAAAAATATATGTACCTGTAGAACAATTTTTTTTAGTGTCGCAAATCTTTCTGAGTGTCCCACGTATATTATTGTTTTATATCGTAGCTAAAACTGATGGAGGTCAAATTGTCTACATTAATAGTAGATTGTTTATCTAGGGAGCAAACAACTATTTTAAAGGCGAGAGTGTTTTTTTTAATCCAGAGCGGAGCGATGGATTCTAGACTATAATCCCGAGCGGAGCGAGGGATTCTTAACTAGAATCTTGAGCGCAGCGAGGGATTAAAAGTATGTCACTCGAGCTTAAAATAGTGTTGCTCCCGAGGTGGACACTCTACTTTTTATCACCCTCTATGAGAAAATAAGTAAGTGCAACTTATGAACAAGAATTTATTTATGTACAATAAAGAACCATAAGACATAATAATACTTTCACTTGAGGAAAACGCACTCATTTTTTATCATTCTAAAATCTGAATATGAATCAACTACGAACGAAAGCAGAATGCATTTAATTTCGCGCGTTGTTTATTTTTCATCAACGTTTTTTAAATTTGGCGCGCTCGCTGTTTTTCAGCCAGTCACATATTCAATAAATTGTTCCCGCATGGTTTGTGATTCACCTCTTTGCTGATTGAAAAATTATTAACAATATCCACATTCCAAATTCAAATCAATTTTGGTCCCTAAGGGATTAATGAGCTATTTTGGTCCCTGTTTACGAGGAATAAACTAGCTCTTTTTGAATAGATGTGATAAAAAGATATTTTTTATTTTTTTTGGAGGGCAGTTTACTTTCAATAGGTACTAAAGCAAAAAATCTTATTTAAATGGAATAAATTCTATCTGTCTGTTATTTTTTAACCCGCATCACGCGGATCGCTGTTTGTTAGGGTTGTGTACTTAAAAACAAGACGCTATTACTAACACTCCACTGTCCGCCAGTCTGTCTGTCATCAGACTGTATCTCATAAACAATGATAGCTACAATTTTCGCAGATGATGTTCCGTTACACCTTGTATATATCTACATCAGTTTTCAACTTAAAAGTTTTGTTTTTTAAGAGTTTTTTAGTCTATTAGTAATCTTGTTAACCCTCCGAGCTAAGCTAAAATGCTTGTATTACGAGTGGGTTCACGTCGGTAGTGCAATGGGTGGGGATCGAACCGGCGACCACAAGATAACAAGTCCGACACCTAAGCCATTGGGCTACGGCCGCTTCTCGATTGATCTACTATGTTACTGAAATTGACTATAGATTATTTAATTGATATTTACGATAGCACGCCAGTATATTAAGCTATCGGTTTACCCAATCATCCAGTTCGATACTCAGATAATAGTCGCATGGAGCATCCGGTTGTTCCTTGCAAGTCGACACGCCAGCGGTTATATCTGCGTTCTCGACCGCAACACTCTGTAGGGCCACTAAGTCGTCTAGAATTAAAATTATTGACAAAGTTGGTACTGACTGCCATGTAATAAATGCAATATCAATTTATGGAGAGAAAGGTAAAAAAAAAATACTACTACAATACTCAGGGAGATGCATTGTGTCTTATTTATTTATTTAATACTAGATATCCGCGCGCGGATTTAGCCGCGGTACGCCTTTTAATTTTAAAAAAAATCCCCCCCGTTAAATTCCCTTATCCTTATCCTTGATAGATATCTAACACGGAAATAATTTTTCTAATCGTGCCATTAGTTCCTGAGATCGGAGCGCTCAAGCAAACAAACAAACAGTTCACCTTTATATATAAGTATAAGCTATGAATTTCAAGATAATATTTTTCATCATGTATTGGCACGTGCTTTGCCTTGCTTCAGCCCTGGTGCATGCCGTGTCACAATTTTTATTTTGTTTCCACCTATATATTTATTTTTCAAATTGAATTAAGGTCATTTCAAAATATAAATTATTATTCAGCATTTTATTTTTTAAATTTACTATCTGAGCTTTTGCACACTACTCGTATTTAAGTTAACCCCTCGTGCTAAGCTAAAATGCTTTGTCACGAGTGTGCTCACGTTGGTAGTGTTATGCGCTGGGATCAAACCAGCGACATTAAATTGCTCATTGTCTTATTACTATTATTATCTCGTCACATCGGACTCTTTATTGTAGAATTTCGACAATCACCATCTACAAGTATTTTGACATTATGATCCGAAAAAAAACCGAATAACCCGCTGCCCTGCTGGCTCCACAACATGTACTTATTGGGTTCCAATCGGCGCCGCTCACCTGCTCGCCATAACCGCCGCATACCGATAGCTGACGTCGACGGACAACGGACGGAGTTAAGAGCAACTCAGGGGTTCAGTAACATAGCTCATACAACCGATACTATTATTAACAGGTATTATAGATTTTATTTTCCTTTTATTAACACTGAAAGCTAGCAATGTCTACAGTTTCAATCACGTATGGATTTTATTTGTGCGATATCCAAATTTATTTTGCGGATGATATTACTTTTAACCTAAGTTACCCCCTTCAAAATCAATCGATTTCGAAACGGCTTGGTGTTTTAGAGATAAGAAAAGACAGATAAACCCACCGACAGACAGACGGACAAACAAACAAATGTTATTTATTTTCTTTTGAGGCTTGCAACTCTAAAAAAGATCTTGACATATATAAAGATATACATAGCAATACATATTGATATATACGAATTAACGAATTGGAATTATCACTCGTATACCAGGGAATGGGCAGCAGCGTTTTCTTGCATAATTAAATATAACACTTTGGTCACCAACCCGCCTGTCAGACGTGGTGATTATGATAAAACCTTCGTGAGGAAGACCATTTTCAACAGTGGACGTCATACTAATACAAATGCCGCTACGCTACGCAGGTTGTTGCTTCTAATGCCTCCAAGAATACGTGTACAAAGTTTCGTGATGATCGGTTTAGTAGTTTTCGCTTAAAAGCGTTGCACGCGAACTTACATACACATTTGTATTACCTATTAATAAGAATGTTACCTTGGGATAACGTAGGTTTTTAATTATGAAAGATGTTTTGTAATCGTCCAATAGTTTCTGAGCCTATTGCAAACAAAAAATAAAAAATGTCAATTGATTTTTTTGGTTTATTATCATGATTTTTTTTCCGGGTCTGGTTGGTTGAGGGACTACCCTCCGTGCCTCGGAAAGCACGTTAAGCCGTTGGTCCCGATTGTTATAACATCATCTACCATAATCGTATACCAAGGAACGGGCAGCAGCGTTTTCTTGTGTGTTACAACATAAAACTACGGTCACCAACCCGGCTGCCAAGCGTGGTGACTATGGCAAATATCCTCCCCGGGAGAAGGCCCATGTTCAGCAGTGGACGTTGTACGGGCTGATGATGATGATGATTAGAAGTTACATAGGATTCATTGCAAGCGAAACCGCGAGTAAAAGTTAGTCGGTTATATTTAATTATGAAGTTCCCACGGGAACGGGAGCTAAGTGGGTGAAACCGCGCGCGGGAAGCTAGCATTTTTATGATTTAAATATAAATAAGAACCTCACTACGATGCCGTTTCAAAGTTCATTTATTAAATGAGAAATCATCCATAATAAATTTCTATAATACCTACTTTACCAGTGCCAAGTGATTTTAATTGTTTTCACTGCACAATAACTCTGTGATTGACTAAATCTACTCGAATCAAATTCATTACGGACTTATTTAACAGGATAGCTTCGTAAACATAAATGTGTTATCCACTGAATTTGTGAATCTAGTTCAAATCGTGAACATTGCATGCAAAGTGTAATGTCAGTGGGCCGCAGACACCGAAGTCCATTTAGAAACTTTAACTAAGCGTAGGGTGACTATTGTTTATGTTCGAAAAGGGACAGACATATTGTCGAATTAGCTGGTGCTTTTTAAGTGATGTGAATGAACTGTAAACAGTATAATTAAAAAAAATACCGTTTAAATTGCATTCTTACGAAAAGGTGCTTTTGTATAATTTGTATGGAAGTTAATGATTGTAATATTAAACGAGCATTTTAAGAGTATATTAATAATAGACCTTTATGTTTCTTCGATCGTCAAATATGACCTATAAACGGCAGTCCATATGGACGTCCATAAAACGTGTATATATACTTTCTGGTATACTATACACGTTGGCATAGTATGGCATTAATGGCTGGCATTCCAGGTCGTGAAACGCTTCGCCCCACCAATAAGATCCAGATATTGTGCCACTAACAGTCACCCATCCAATTACTGACCACGCCTGACATTGATTAACCGGTATGATTGATCGATCAGCGCGTAAACCACTGAGCTATGAACCCACCGCTAACGATCACCTAAAAGCCACATCACGTGAACGACCCGTAAATACATACCTTGAAAATGTGAATGTGTAACGATATATCCCACTGATTCCCAACCGATGGCCACTATACTAAACTTGTCTTTCAATACTATCTTAGAATGGAGCAATTTTATGACGCCGTTAAACGTTATTAGAACATTCGGGAAATATATGTGAGAACTTATCGGACCGAATTCAGTAAACATTTATTAGCTATTTATAGACGATTTTGTTTGTTTGTCATCCGCTTTTGTATACGTCCTAGTAGTGTATATTATATGTTTACATGGATATTATTCGATATCACTCGACTCGAGTCAAAAAACATGAGTCAATGGGTAATGAATGTATATTATACGTATAATATTATAAGTTAGTGAGTGTTAAGTTTGTGAATTGTTTGTGAGGTTTTAGGGGGTAATTTCTGGATTTACTGAATCGATTTTGAAAATTATTTTACCAACAGAAAGCCACATGATTTGTGAGTATCATAGCCTATATGTAAAGACGAGACTTGCACGGGAACCGAATCTACGCGGGTAATACCGCGCGGAACACCTAGTATCGTATAAAAATAAAACCAAACCCTCGCACTAGGTAGCGTTCACGCAAATAATTGTCCTGGATGGGAATCGAACCTAAAAATTCAGGTCTCAGAAGCAACTATCTTAATCACGGAACCATAGGTGCATTCTAAATCAAAATTCTATTCGTTTCAATCCTTTATGTATATATTTTATTCTCTTTTACTTTTATTCTTACGCATGGTCTCGAACCATAAAAAATCACTAAAATACCACCCCTATATTCCGCACACGAGGTAAAAATCGCCGGAATATAACCCCAAAGTGGTGATTTCAGTACATTTGCTCAACATAAGTAAGTCGTAACCGCGAAGTTAAACCACCGTTATCATTGAACGAGAAAATAAACAAAATTAACAATTTACTTTCAATCTAGCACCTATACGCGTGACGTTGTAAAAAATAAGTGTGGAGACCCGTGAGGTGTTTTGGACTCCACCAGTAATAAAAGCTTGATGGCTAAAATACTAAAACGGCACTATTAGATTCTTGTTATTGCCGTATGTCAATATTCTCTTTTTATTTTGCTGTATAACTATCCCGTTCCCGTGGGTACTTTATAAATAAATATAATCTATGATACTTAAGATACTGTTAAATTCTAATGGTGAAAGAAAAAAAATCCGTTGAGTAGTTCTTGAGTTTATTTGTATAAAACTTACATACAAAAATACAACTCATTCTTCTTAATAATATTAATATTATACTATATCTGTACTCGGCCTCATTATTCCGTAATAGACAGTAACTTGCTACGTTTCGTTTGAAGTTTCGTGGCGTTTGGGGAAAAAACACGTTGATTGGTTATTTAAGGAAAATAAATTACATAATTTGGGACACTGAATAAATTAAACTTATTCTCAATATGAGTGTTGTTGCTTTTGAAACTTATCTGGGTGTGCTATGAGTCATTAATACGTTATCCCTAAAGCGGGAGGTGTATGAACAAAAATGAATATTTTGAAGGAATAGGCACAGTAAAAAAATACCACTGTTTACCCTAAACGTTAAAAACTATTTTTTTTATTTCTTTAATTAAGATCAAACAAAGCCGAATATTACATCCAGTCAACTATAAAAAAATCTTGCAGCGAACGATGTATCACCGTAGCACATATATGCTACGCCGTAGCGACTACGTCGTAGCTAATATAAATGTTCAAACGGTGAAGCTACAAAAGAGTTCGCTGCACTAACACGCGATTTCAAAGAAACCTTCAGAACACTAATATTTCAGAGCGAGAGCCACGCCACCTCACTTATCTTCGATTCTTGCTTTTTCTACTACGACACACTTACAAACAAGATTGTACCTTATTCCGTAGGCAGTTACGTCGATAATGGAATGTGCAGTTGATAGCTTTGATTCTGTAGCAATTCTCAATAATTGGAATTGAGCTTTATACGCAAGAGGGTAGGGTTTAATTTGTGTCACAATGGTGTTAGTATCAATTTCTCACCTACACAATTCAGTATCGGCTCTTTTCACACGCCTTTGTTCCTAATGTTCATTACGTATTCTCTCTACTGATATGGGGTTAGATATAAATTTTATAGGTTTTATTGTGGCTCGTGTGTATTGTGCGTGAGGATTTGCTTTCGGCTCGGTCGCGTCGAGTACTGGGGTGAATGAATATTTTATTTGTATTTTCATTTGTGAGTGCTTAGTAAATTGTTAGAGCATATTGAAGTAGTTCGTTGGCTACTCTTGTATTGGTAATGCAGGGTTACATTAACTTGGTAACTTGAATGTTAATAATTAGTTACGTTATTAGGGTAAATAAAGTATGGTTGAGATTTTGGATTGTGATTTTCAAAGTAATCTAAACTAAAACTCTACTATTAAGGATTATTTTAATTAAAATTAACATTTTTACTGTAGATATTATAACTATGACATTTAATAGTTAAATACCTACAATTATTTTAAATCACTATTTAAAATAACTGTTGCTCTGTGTCGTGGTGTGATTTTTGTCCGAGCATATGGTTGCTTAATCATAATAATATAAATGTTAGTCGGACGGGATTTATTTCAATAGTGTGAAAATTTATGAAAAAATTGCATTTAATTTTTAATCAGTAAATTAAATTTTTAATCAATAAAAACATCAAAAAATCACCAAGCAATCCTAAACGAATACTGAACCGTTTTATACAAAAAGTGCAACGAATATAACGTTAGCACAAAACAATAACAACTACATATATAAGACTTTATGCCTTAACTCGTTAACTAAGTACGGCAGCGCTGGAGGTCCAGTGGCCAGGATGGCTTTATTAAATTATCATACATCTTTGAATTTCTGAAAGATATTTGAATTTCTAATTTAGGCGTATGGTTTAGCCATAACAGGTAACCTGGTAAACTTAACCCTTAAACACCTATTCAAACATTTTAAAGCTGCAAATCTCAGCCTAACTGTATGACTATGAAAGTAAAACATTATGTTTGTACTTCACGAAATTAAGTCATCTTTCAAACATTGAAATCTTCTTTAGATAAGTCATTTTCTTTGTATGAAACTTGTGATAAAATTATTAGAAATTTCGAAACAAACAAACAAATGACATATTTTACCTTTGAGACTCGTTGTGTTTTTCACAAAGTTTATACATAAAGTATACTCAAAGTATTTATACTTTGAAATGTATAACATATAGTCATATATTTAGTACCTCATAAGTTTTGTTTTTATATACTATTATATTGTTTTTTATCAAAGTTATCAACCTTTATGATACACACTTATATTTTATGAATCATGTCACCTTCAAGCGTTTAGTTATATAATTTCCTTATAGATCTCATCCTACAAACTGAATACTGATAAAAATAAGATCTTCAGTAAAACAAGACATTACCACGTCTAGAACTGGTCGCCTCTTCATAGAGCCGGATTCGTAACCGTTTATCTAACTTATAAAGCAAGGCCAGAGTACTCATCGATGTACTTCTCTGGAAGTGACGTATGCCATCGATAGGGACTTTGACTTCCTAATCTTGAGCAACTACGGTTACTTTCGTTTTTCTGTCAATTTCCCCTGTAGGATTACGTCACATAGACACTGAGCCTTTGTATTAAAATGACAGTAAGCCAGGTCGGACACGAGCCACTCGTCACAGTGATACGATGACGCCACTTGCATGGAGCGACTAAGTAATCTCTCCTAGCTGCAAGTGGTGTACTAAGTAGTAGGATAACTAATCCAGCTGGAAATTCACCATATTTTCTTTAAGTTAATCTTAAATATTGTTTCGTCGTGTCGTATTGTTGCATTTTGTGGGTATGTCTGTAATCATATTAAGAGAACAAATATGTTGGATTTATTTTTATTGACAAGGTTTTTAACAGACAGGTGGGCCGAACCAATTTGTCATAAAATATTTTAAGTAATATAATTATTTATTTTCTATGTTTGGTACTTCAGAGTTTTATCGGAGGCACATAATATCATACAAATCATACTATCATAGTGTGTAGTATAATATCTAGTCGTAACTTAATCATATTGACTTAAGGGGGCCTGGGTGCATTAGAGATGGTTCCAGGACATCTGTTCTAGGGTCCGATCGACTCCATCCTAAATAGCCAAAGCTGATAAACAGCTAGCTCGTCGTCACCTGTGCTACATAAAGACCGAGTAGATGATGTACATACCGCACCGCCGTACAACTGAATGCGCGGCCACATTCTTTTTATTTTTTTTATTGAATATAGGCTTACGTTTGCCCATAATCTCGCTTGATGGAAGGCGAAGATAAGGCCTAAGATGATACACGCGTGCCTAGAAAGTGTCTGTTCACTTGAGCTTTTTAATATAAAGACCCAGACAGAATCATAAAAAGCAGCAACATGACTCGAGCTGAGACGCGCCGAAAGTGTTGTTTCAGCTGTCATTGTTGAACTACTAATATAGTCTGCGATGGTCATTGATCTCATTCCGTCTGAAGTTAAATGTCAACGAGGTTGGGATGAGAGGACAGTAAGCGCTCAATGCACAAGATGTGTGCGGATGTGATTAACTAATGACAATGTTATAATAATACTCTGCTGTTTGCTGTACAGTGGTTTATTAAAATGTTGTGTACTGCCGAAATGTGTATATGAAACATTACGCCCTATGTCAAACAATCTTAAGAAACTAAACCGGCTTAAATGAAATAATGGAACTTGTTCAAATCATAAACAATATGAAGAAAAAACATTACTAAATGCCGTTTTACAAACCTCTGATTAACCATCAGATACGTAACTGTCCATAAAATTTTATTTTTTTCATTTCTTTTATTTAATATACAAGCGGGAAAGAGACTCATTTATATAATACTTTCGTATAAGAAAGAACTATTCATTGAATAAGTACCTGCTATCTGACTGTATATTGAAAATTATAGGCCCTAAATCCAATAAACATATACAATAACTAATTACATTTAGTATATATTTACTTGCTTATGTGTATAATGCATCCTGTTCATAAGTCTGTAGTAAGGTTCAAACAGATAGAAGAAGTACAGAAATACGAGTACATATCCAAGTTGACGTCGACTTAATATCAGACGCTGCGGCTAAGTCAATACAAAGTCGTGGGAAGTGTGTTCGAGTGCTGCTAGTAATTCTAATAAAACTTTTGTTCTCGATTATAATTGTCTGTGTTCACAAGAAGCGTAGAGAGTTTCTAGTTGGATAGCAAATAAATGTATATAAATAAATAAAGCTGAAGAGTTTGTTTGTTTGCTTCAACGCGCATAACTTCGGAAATACTAGTCCGATTTGAAAAATTCTACCGTGGTTTTGATAGCCCATTTATCGAGGAAGGCTAAAGGCTATTTTATTATGAAGTCCCTGAAGGAATGGTTGAAACGGGGGCGGAGCCGAGCGTAGTGAAATTTGACTCGCTTTAAATCTCGGAGGTCATGTGTTCGACCCCGTGCCGGACAGGAAATCTTTGTAGAATTTCCGGGTCTGGTTGGTTGAGGGACTACCCGCCGTGCCTCGGAAAGCACGTTAAGCCGTTGGTCCCTTATGTTATAACATCAATAATAATCGTATATCAAGGAACGGGCAGCAGTGTTTCCTTGTGTGGTACAACATAATACTGCGGTCACCAATCCGCCTGCCAAACGTGGTGACTATGGCAAATACCCTTCCCTGGGAGGAGGCCCATGTTAAACAGTGGACTCTATACGGGCTGATGATGATAATAACTAATACGCATATCTTTACTAAGAATACAAGGAGAAAAGATTTGATTGTTTGTTTATTTTTGTTTGCATTGTGTTCGGTCCGAAACTACTAGATCAAATAAAAAAATCTTTCGTCATTAGAAAGCTACGTTATCCAGAAATAAAAAAGGCTATATTTAAAAATAAAATTCCTTCGGGAACAGGAACTACGCGGGCGAAACCACGCGTCCGAAGCTAGTATATAATCATTTGATCAAGAGCACATAAACCCTTTGTTAACGAATTTATTTACACAAACTTTTTTTTTCATTACTTTACTGTTGTATGTCGCTTCTGTAGTAGAACATCGTGTGTTCGACTTTCGTCCTAGGAAAAGTTTTTCCTGTTAAATGTTGTTTTTGTGTCTCGTTGATTGTGATAGACTTCTGATGTCTCAAAAAGCATATTAAGCCATCATATCATCAATCAAGCCGGAAACACGGACAGCAGTGTTTATCTGTTAAATATATTTTGTACTAGGTGTCTTTGCGACTTCATTCGCGTTGAATAGTGACTTTGAGTAGGATTTCTACATAATTATTTAACAAATAAGACAATTATATGGATGTATTCACGACTCTTCCGTACTTTCTTCATTCCCCCTTTTAAATCCTTACATCTTTTCATTCTCCTATGTCCTTTCTTAGAATATAAACTATCCAAACCAACTACTACTACCAAATTTCATTTAAAACGGGTCAGTAATTTTGGCGTGAATGGATGACAGTCAGACGGACACAATTACTTTCGCATTTATAATATTAATATATAGTAAAGATAGTAAGGATTAACTACGCCAGTATCCCGCCTACGACTACGGAAAATCCCTAATAGGGTAGGCTTTTGTCCGGCGGTGGAACTCACATATTTAATGATGATGATGATAATCACAGGTCAACAAAATTTTACATTTTTCATGTTGCAGCACTTGTATTTAAATTTTTGTATTAATCAGTGTTAGTTAAAATCTGAACAATAATTACAATATATATATCACCTTATATTTTTGATATATTTGCTTGTAAATATATAAAAATATGCTGATTTAGCTATATTCGCAACTTTATTTAGAATAGTAAAATATTGTTGTTCCTTAACTTAATATATTAGATTGATAGTCCAACAACCGAAATTTTTAATACAGTTTACAAAAAGTTTCTAAGATTTTCTAATGCAAAGATATTAAAGATTTAGTTGGTCTTTATTTTTCTCATACATTTCAATAGAGTCATTTTGTATGGAGTTTTTACTGATGGCACTCAACTGTTAATATTTTCACAAAAGAACATTACAGCAACAAAATCATAAATGTTAATTGGAATTCAGAATAGCTACTTACAAAATCAGTCATTATACAATTATACTAATGGACTTATTAGTCTTTTTACCTGTGTTTAAAAAAGGCTTAAATGCCAATTTTCTAATTTTTATTGTCAAATATCTCTAAAATTAGAGGTGACAGAATATTTTTAGTGATGAAACAATATCCATCATCCTCTGAGATGACAAATAAATGTGTGTTTTTCTGTGCAACAAAAACCTTGTTGACCTGTGTAATGGGCCGAAAGATACCCATTTTACTACCTAACATCATCATCATCATCATCAGCCCGTATAACGTCCACTGCTGAACATGGGCCTCCTCCCGAGGGAGGGTATTTGCCATAGTCACCACGCTTGGCAAGCGGGTTGGTGACCGCAAAATTATCTTGAAACACAAAAAGAAACGCTGCTGCCCATTCCTTGATATACGATTATTATAGGTAACAATCGGGACCAACGGCTTAACGTGCTTTCCGAGGCATGGAAAGTAGTCCCTCAGCCAACCAAACCCGGAAAGAAATCTAAGAATTGACACTAAGAGTTTCGGCCCGGCGTGGGGATCGAGCCTACGACCTCCATGATTTAATGCGAGCCAAATACCGCTACGCTACGGAGGTTGTCATTTTACTATCTAACTGGCAGCTAACCTTCAACTTTGTCCTTGTAAAATAAAGAAAATGTTGTTTTCGAAAAATATTGCCGGATTAAGCTTGAGTTACTCCTTATAATATTAGTTTTCTACTTGTACGGTATAAATCAGGTCTATTGTTTCGGAAATTAGGCTGTACCTCTACATACACGGACATACAAACAGACAACAACAGTTAACAGCTTTCTATGATTGCAAGTCTCGTCAAATCATTCCAGCCTTTAGCTGGAATAAACATAGATACAAAATATTTTTTAATTATGTTTTTGTTATTTTTTATCCTATATACAAACATATGCAATTAGGTAAAACCTGTTATTTACTACTTGGGTAGAATGATAAAATGTCTGGGGAAAATAAAAGACATTACAAGTTGGTTGTATGATGACCATATTTTTTACCAGGCTGTTCCCTCTACTGGCCACACTTGTTTCCTGTGACACCTGCACTACAGCAGTGATCCTCGAGTGATGAAGACACCAGGAACTGCACCACCATGACTACTGCTACTGGTTCTTTAAGGACCTACTCTCAATGACTCACACTAAATCTTAGGTGAGATTATTATTATTTATGCTATTAAATACGATTTTTTTTATACTAATTCCTCCCATACTCCCGCCACTGTAACTCCTGTAGGATCAACAGTGGCACACATGAAGGAGGCTCTAAGCTGTTAGACTTACGCTGGTCTTCGGGACACCTAAATGTCTTGGATCCCGCATCGAATTTAATCAGAAAGTTTATAGGAGGAGTTGGAAAGTAAAATTCCCCTTCCCTCCAGCGCAATCGAGAGACATGAATAAACGAATGAGATATTTAACCTCAGGAAGAAACGATTACAATTGGATTGGCCAATTGTAAAGCACCACGGACATTGTATGTTTTTTTTTAAAGGGTCTTATTTTTATGTAAGCTGTTATGTTTGAGTCCAGTAGTAAGAATGGCAAAACCGTTTAAACGCACGCAAGTTTCTCCTAGTTGCCACAAGATCAGTATGATAAACCACACCTGATGCAGATTCCAAGCTGTCTATCGTAATTTTGCGTTCGTCCTGCCAGAGATCACACTCCCACAGAACATGATGAGCAGACATAATGTACAGTCTAAGGATGAACATAAAACATTTGTATGTAAGAAAACATTATGTTTAAATTAACTCTGCCAAGTTAAGTTAGGTATTAATTAACTAGTTTCCCGCGCGTGGTTTCAATCGCGTGAATTCCGTTCCCGTGGGAACATCATAAAAAAATAATAGCCGATACCATTCCTCGATAAGTGATATACCTAACTCTAAAAGTTTAATTTTTGGAATCGGACTAGTTCCTGAGATTAGCACGTTGAAGCAAACAAACTCATCAGCTTTATATATATTAGTATAGATAAGTAGATGATAATAATTATAACATCATGAAAACTTTCATGGCGAAACGGTTTTTTGCTCGCTTTAAATCTCGGAGATCGTGGGTTTGATCCCCACACCACACATATCTTGATAATTATAATAAATAAAACGTGTATAGGATCAATATATTACAAAACATTGCTTTACGTTAGTAATTAAACAATTGACAAGCTTTCATACAAAATATTAATTACTTAGCATTGGCTTGAATTTAATTACTGAATTTATTTTCTTCTTACAATTACTCTTGGTGAAAGGTACTCAATTGTAATTAGTTGCTTTAAATTTATTACATCTGTAATTGAAGCTTTCTTTGTATTTTTCGTATACCATTGTTTCATAAGTAATGAGTAATCTTTTTGAGAAAATGATATAATCTATTTTTGTGTACTTGATTTTTAGGTATAGTTTAAATGAATAAAACTTCGTGGAATTCTTTTTTTCTTTTTTTTTTCTTTCTTTTAAAAAAGACAACTCCCGCACTAGGGAAATAAATCCCTGTGTCGCGGGGGACTTTACAAACATACATTTCACGGACACAAAGTACAACCAGACTCAGAACAACTATTTGTGGTTCACACAAATAATTGTCCCGGGTGGGAATCGAACCCAGAACACCAGGTCTCAGAAGCAACTACCGTAACCACCATCGAATCCATTTTAGCTTCTCCCTGGGGTGAATTTTGAAGTGACCCAGATGAAAAGTTTGTCACAACAATCACAGTTTTTCATATTCATGATTATAATTTGCCCTAACCTAGCAATAGTGTGTTCGTGACTGCTTTGCATGAATCCGTGTATATTTTTGACTGCCTCAAAAACTTGGCGGTACTGGCTCGAGTTAAAATGTAAAGTGTGAAGTCTCGGGTTTAAATCCCGGGCTGAATAACAAGTCGTGTTACTAGATTTTTTCTCTAGAGAAAATCTCAGAACCAGACTGAAATCAGAAACTTTATAGAGTTTTAGTCGCACCAAAAGCTTGTATTTCCGTTGGTTCTCCTCTGATCTCTCATCGTCTCGTAAAGAAATAGAGAGTGGGTATCTCCACAGACTATCTTTTTTTTGCGCGAATAGGCGCTCTACATCAAGATAAATATAAAATGAGAGAATGTCCAAAAAGCCAACAAAATAAAAAAAAATTGTTAATTTTAAATTGTTTACCACTCCTCTCCGCGCAGAATGTTCACTGCTGAACGTAAGCCTCCTCCTAAGGTTTTGCCATAGTACCCATTAACTATTTAAAAATAACCCAAATCAATAAATAATGTAGGAGAAAACATTTATAATAAAAAAACAACCTTGAAAATATTATATAATATTATGTGCCCTAATATTATAGTAGAGGAGACGTGGAAGATCGACCATCTAATAACCAGATAAGACATTCTTTTTGCCCATCGATAAGTGTTCATCGCTATTTTTCATTAGATTAATTTTAATCAACCTGGTTGCATCACCTCACTCTTTTGATAACCGAATGAATTTCATCTAAACATAAAATAATATGTAATGTTATAATACAAAAAAAGTAATCAAAATTAGAGTTATGGTTAGGAACGTTTAAAATTATTGTCGAGTGTAAAATGTAAAACAGCATGCGCACTCGGTCAGGCAGAGTACAACTGTGTCCGGCGTGGGCCAACGAGCGGGAGGAGCTCGTTGGCGTGGTTGGAGACGACCTCTCGCTGCCGACCAACATTTCGAAGATGGTCCAAAGCGAGAGGTCGTGGGAGGCGGTTGCCTCCTTCTGTAGACAAGTAATGTCACAGAAGGAGGCCGCGGAGCGGGAAAGGGAAGTAGATCCCTCCGGCCACCCGCTTCGCAAACGGCGTGTTGGCCGTCGGCGGCGGGCTGAAACCCGCCGCCTACCACCCTAGGCTCGCCCTCGGGGAGTGGGGGACATGGGCCCCGCTCCCTTCGAGGCTGACCCATGAGGAGTAGGGACGCCGCTACACTCCGGCGTCCCTATAATTGGGCAAATGGGCCACTGTAAGTGTGGCCCTGGAGATCTCGCGGTACCATATTGGCCGTGGGTGCCGTCGGGGGGCCGGATTGCTCATGCGTACCCGGCCCCCAAACGGCGGATCGAAGAAGTGTCCGGGAGGTTTTAGTGGTTGGTAGGGTCCTCTCCTCGTGGTATGAGTTTAGCATACCACGCTATGGAGAGGGCGAGTCCCACATATCCCACCGCCAGCGCGCGAATACGCTACTGCGGCATTTGCCCACGGACAAAAAAAAAAAAAAAGGCAGAGTACAACTGTTATGTTGTGTCCTGCTTTATCACAACGACTTTTTGATAGGCAAGTTATCATAGGCACATAGGCATATCATAGGCAAATGAATAATATTTGACAAACCATATGTCTCATCTGGTTATCAGATCGATCGATGAAGATCGATCTTTCACGGCTTTTAGACTATTAAGAGTCAGCAAACTTGCAACAACCATTTTCCACTAATTAGGGTAGTTTCTAAATATAAATTTAGACCCCCTATTTAACGCTTTTGTAATGGTTGTTAATAAAAAAAAATATACTTCTCTTTTATCTTTTTGAACCAATTTGCCAAAATCTTATGTATTTTGAATGCCTGTGTGGTATTAGATTTTTATTACGCACAATTCTCTATATGACATCCATTGTTATTTATTTTAAAAATAAATGGAAAATTAATCTATAATAAAAAATATATGAAACATCGGTGGATGATTCATTTTTAATTTATTTTTCGGAATCAGCCCATTAAATCACATAAAGTTTAGCTAAAATTTTTGATAAAGTTTTTTCATCGTTGGCCTTTGTTATTATTGTAAGTTAATTAAGGAACCCTAGTATTAAAACTATAAGAAAACGTTTCATTTTAACTTTGCTACCCCTTTGAGCTCGCTTAGGGAATTTCCAAAAATCTCGTCTTAGTGAGTCTACGTCCTAAAAGCCAAATAAACTACAAGTCTGAAAGCTACTAGGAGTTTGTAGAATTTTTGGCTTTTATACATGCACCTATAGATAAGAGAAGAGAATTACTTATTGTGAAATATTATTAATAGAATTGGAATGAAATTGCAAGCTAAAAAAAAAGTTAATTAAAAAACACACTGATATATTTTTTCATTCAAACTTAGCTTAAACGTAACAGATTTCAGTTTGAAGCCCGTTGTTGCCTGTCAAAATAATCGTACGCTTTGTTTTTGGTTCCTACAACACAACTCACATCATAATGATCAAAAGTTACGAAGTAAATAAAAGAATACATGGTAATAAGTGGCGCTTCGGCGCTGGGAAAGAAATAATGCATGAAAATAAGCAAAAATGCTTTGAAGTCGCTTCTTTTGATGTTCCTACGAGATATTCTGAACAAAAACTCTCACTTTTTATCTAGACTTCAATTCAAAAGAAGATTTACACAAAAGTTTATTTGAAAAACTTTAAATAACTAGCCATACAGTTTGCACACAACTGTATCGGCTTAAGAAGCAGTAAATTGCTAATTAGTGGCTGATAAAAGCCAGATAACTTATAACTGAAAGACCAACACTTAAGTCTTAGGGGTGAGAGAACGACCATTGATGTTCACTGACAGAGAAAGGTTTCTTTTCTGATGTGATTTTTTTGTGTGCCGAATTGCAGTGAGGCGTTTGAGGGGCAGAGAAAGTGCGAGGGAGGGGGATGGCCGGGCTCAGGCGTGCGCACCCGGCAGTACCGAGCCGGTTGGTGGAGCGAACGCACGTCCGTGACGCGCGACGGCGGACCCGGTCCCACGTTGGGCGCCATCAATCTATACCGCGATATCGGCGTGTTATCACCGCGTGACATATTAACCCTTATCACAATATAAGTGCGACCAGTGTTGAGTGATGGATCTTTCTCTAACAAAAGTCTAGTGTTTGTGTTTACATAACAAAGATAAAAAAAGTTAAATAAAAAATATACGAACGGATTTTTTGGAAAAAAGTGTAAAAGTAAATAAACAACAAAGTGATAAGTTACAGTATTGAGTAACAGTATTGAGTGAAGTGGCTCGTGATACTTATCCACTTGGAAGGAACTTCGCAAAAAGGTAAGTACTTTTCCCTTTAGTTCTCGATACATTGCAGATGATTGATAGTGCTCTTATGGGACCACTGGGCCAAACAAATGTTTATTATCAATAAACTAACTTTTGCCAATTTGAGGAAACTGATCCGTTGTATTGCCAAGAATAAAAGTGAATTAATGCAATATAAAGTAATATTAATGACCGATAAGTCACGTTTTATGAGCACTTCTTAAATAATTGCGTAACATGAACCGGTATTTTTAAATAGGTCATCAACGAGACTTCCTAATGTTTTGAATGCTGATTCAATGATCTTTAAAATAGTTATCAGTTAGTATTGTGAATTGAAAATGTAAAACCTACGACGGAAATGAAAGATAAAGAGAAGTCGGTAACAAATTAGACAGCCAACTTGAGTCAAATGTCTTAACGCAAAGCTCCTACCGTTATTTTCTTGAAACTTGACAAACTTTTTTTACATTCCCCAAGGAATTAATTAAATAAGGATCATTTTACGAACAAAGGGATTCGTATTTCTCCGGTTCATTATCTCCATTTTGGAAAATAGCCTGTAATTTAATATTCTTTTTTGCGACACTACTTAAGAGCCTTTCGTTAAAATGATACTGTTTTAAGAAGATTTTCAGATTAACAATGTTACTTATTTCTGATAAGATACGAAACAATGTAACTTAGTCGTTACAACCAATTATATACTTATCGGCGTTATTAAACTGTTAACATTTCTTGTTCTCCCAAACGCTAGATTCCGAATGTTACATTCTTTGAAGAGACAGTGCACGGTAAGCACCACTCCATCAAAACCTCTCGATATACACTTGTCATGAGGATTATTAAAGAAACAAAAAGCAATTTGTGTCGGTATGCGAGGCAATCCGTCACTAAGAGAAAGAATACGTCAACAAAGACGAAAGAGAAAAAGTTGTCAAAACGGAACGGTTATTTAACTCAATATTAATATTAAACAGAATTCCGTGACTCGGAATCGAATCGAGGGCCTATTTTGTTTATAAAGGATCTTTGATTAGTAGATGGGTCATATCGTCTTGGCTTTTATTGTTTCATAGGAAAATGTGATAAGGATACAATAGATCTATTTGCTGAGACCATGATGAGATTGAAGAGGTAGTAAAAGGCTGTATAATGTCGTTGCGACGTTATTGTGTCTCTGATACTTTCCATTGATCAAACAGAAGCTGTTTGCTTTATTATTTATCTCAGCATATTTATAAAAAGCTTACAGAGTTTTTATCGCAGAAAAAAATATTGAACGAGTAAATGTTGTGATATTGTGTATACTACCGCTTTCATTTAATGTTGAGTATATAAAATGATATGAGTAATGGAGTTGGCACCGTTATTATTTTTAACATATAAAAAGTAATAATATAAAAGTCTTCGGGAAGGTTTTACAGAAGAACTTTATTTATTTTATTAACTATATGTTTGTTTTTCCAATGTTCTCATCATCAGCCCGTATAATGTCCACTTCTAAACATGAGCGCGGGTGGGGTTTTGCAATAGTCACCACGCTTGACAGGTGAGTTGGTGTCCGCAGTATATATCATAACACAAGATTGTTACGGATGATGTTACAACTATCGGGTACTCCGACTTAACGAGCCTTCCTAAGCACGGAGGGTAATTTCTCAAACAAACAGAAAAGGAAAGAAATCTTTAATTTTACACAATGATTTCTTGTCCGGACCTCTGAGACTTGTAGCGTAACTTATATACCTCTACGTCACGGAGGTTGTCAATGTTTTGTTTTGTACAAATATTAAACATACTTAACTAACCTTCCTTAACTGTATAAGGTTTGTGTAGGTTTACATATAAAAATTAAAACAATAAACTTTAAAGCAAATATACCAAGACATACATCCACCTACCAATTTATTACCAATGGGATTAATGGCAAACCAATGGGAATATCTAAATTAAAATAATATATCGCTACTGAAAATAACAAGTAAATAAGTAGCTGTAATAGACAGGTACTTATTAAATTGTGACGTCAACAGTGACGCTCATAGACAATATAATGCCATCAAAAACATACTTGTAAAAAAACCCAAGTCTCGTAACGCAGTTCTTTTACCGTTAAAAGTTGTGAGATCTATGTAATACCAAGTCGGTTAATTTATTCAGTCCCTACTTAAAGGACCTTCTGTCTTAAGCTATTACGTAACTATCTCACCTAACAGACTCTTAAAATGATCTTATCAAAATTCGAAACTTTTAAGTTTTAAATAATAAATTAACTTGGCCATCGGATACTATTAGAATGTGTCTCACAAGTGTTTATTGCGATGGCCAAGTCAATCTAATATTCATAACATAAAAGTTTTGAATTTTGATAAGATCATTTTAAGAGTCTGTTAGGTGAGATAGGTACGTAATAGCTTAAGACAGAAGGTCCTTTAAGTAGGGACTGAATAAATTAACCGACTTGGTATTACATAGATCTCACAACTTTTAACGGTAAAAGAACTGCGTTACGAGACTTGGGTTTTTTTACAAGTATGTTTTTGATGGCATCTCATTTCTTTTTGTAGATAGTTGTGCCTTTTATCCTTTGCTTTACAATTTACATAATTTTTTTGAATACCTACAACGGATTTAGGCTGTATCTCAAGAACCGCGATAGCTAAACAGTTGACATTTTCACAAATTATGTATTTCTGTTGCTATATTAACAAACTAAACATAAATTAAATAATTAAGGGGGGCTCCAATACAACAAACTTTTTTGCGGCCTTTTTTGCTCGATATCTATAACGGCAATAGGTAGGCACTTGAAAATGGTACGGAAACCTTAGTGCGCGAGTCCAACTCGCACTTGGCCGGTTTTAGTCTATTGTATGCACAAATGGAGGATTCCTGCGCTTTAATCGTTCCAAAGTAGACTTAAATTAAATGTAAACTGTCCAGACTCGTAACTCAGTGCCTTTATTTACAAAATAACTTAACTTACGAATATATGAATATCCACGTACCTAGCTGGCATGGCAACACTCACCATACGTAACAAGAGCAGCTGCGTCGTGTACTATTTTATGGTTTATTGATATTCGTCGCACTCGTCAAACGTCATTTAAAATTAATCCTTATTTAAAATTGTTTATTCATTATAAATATTGTCAATGTACCTAATCGAAAACTACAACATCAAGCTTAACAGAGGATTAACATGAACTTATGTATGGCACTCACGGCCTCACTGTCAAAGGTTTTTAAATAAAGAAATTACTAAACTGTTTTTAATGGATCTTTGGCACATGTCCGATTTTGGCTTTTTTTGAGACAGCTCCCGCACTAGGGAAATTATTATCTATGTCGCGGGTCAAAGTAACTTTTCCACAGAGACAAAGTCGCGGCCACAAGCTAATATGTACATAAGTAAATTTAAAGCTACCGAGTTAACATCAAACTGTGTAAAAAATATTTGATAAAATGAATATGCAAATACAGTTTGTGTCAGATAAATAAAACGTGGTGTGTGTGTATACCTGCGATATCGCAGTAAGACTTGTTAATTACTTGAAAGAAAGTGACCGTCTTTCTGTGACGAACGGGAAGCGTGGAAGCCGTAGTGTTTGTCCGGGGGGAATGCAAGAATTTTACGCATCTCCTCCGACACTGCGGCGTTCCCACACGAGCGGTGGGGTATGTGGGACTCGCCCTCTCCATAGCAGTGGAATGCAAATCATACCTTGAGAGAAAAACACTTAAACCCCCGGTTACTCCTCTGACCACAATTGGTGAGGGGCCCAGGAACTGTTGCCTATCTGGGATACCCTATGGCAGCGTCCGCGACTCAAATGGTGTTGCGGGCTCTCCTGGGTCCAAATAACCAGTTTCAGGGATGCCAGAGTACACGGGGTCCCTACTTCTCAAGGGGCCGCGGCCTGTTAGTATACTATCGTTCATAGCACAGTTGCTTTTACATTCCATTGAGTTTTTTTTTTTTTTCCTTCGATTTTTTTTTTATTTGTTAAATTAATCCCTGTGTCGCGAAGGTTGCACCGCTCGATAGATTAACGAAAACAAAGCACCCCCTGACTCAATACAACAGTTTTAATTTTAGACGAATAATTGTCCCGGGTGGGAATCGAACGCAGAAAACCAGGTCTCTGGAGCAACTAACGTAACCACTTAGCCACCACCTTTCAACATAATCGCATCTAGGTCCCTATCTACACCTATTCTTCCATTAAATCATACATATTCATTTACACTGATTCACTGACTGCAAATGTAACTTTGTAATCCTATACATTTATAAGAAATAACAAAGTTATTAATGCAGTTGATGAAACTTAACAACTGGACCGAAATTGCAAAATGTTGGAATTTTCCCATGAGTTTTACACTAAACTCTACTAGTACTCAAAATTTGAAGCTTCTACGTCTGCTAGAAGTGCCTAAACATTTTGATGATCGGTCAATCACGTGTGAGCGAGTGACAAAATTACCGAAATTACCGAACTTTGAGTAGTTATAATTCTTAAAGTACTGGTTCAAATTGAATGAAATTTGAAATATGCTGTAGTTTTACAAAGCCTGCTTAGGTTCTGAAATTTCAGGCTCCTATCTTCATCCACAACGAAGTTATAGAGGGTCGAAAATCGGCTGAGTTGCTTCGAGAAAAGATAGGTACGGCCGTGCACCTTTTTTTTTTTCTTTTTTTTTTTTTCTTACTCGACTTGGGGGGGCACTGCCGTGCCCCCAGATGGACTAAGAGCTGACAACCGAAAAGGCAAGGTAATTTGATCATTCATAAAAATGATTTATCAGCTTACCTGGAGCATTCTAAGCATAAAGACGTCGACCTGGCAGGATTCGCGTGGTGGATGTGGAAGTTATGGGGTGGGAAAAAAATAAAAAAAAGGTAATGTGATCAGGATTACTTTTTATGCCAAATGGTTTGCCTACCTCCCCAAAGCACACAAAAAAATCTGGAATCATTTGGTTGGTGGAAAGGTATCGCCAGGCTTATTATATTATATTATATTATAATTTAAAATATAAATTTTCAATTATTTTTTTCCTCACTTTAATTAAGCCTGGCGATACCGTTCCACCAACCAAATGACGCCAGATTTTTTTTGTGTGCTTTGGGGAGGTAGGCAAACCATTTGGCATAAAAAGTAATCCTGATCACATTACCTTTTTTTTTATTTTTTTCCCACCCCATAACTCCCACATCCACCACGCGAATCCTGCCAGGTCGACGTCTTTATGCTTAGAATGCTCCAGGTAAGCTGATAAATCATTTTTATGAATGATCAAATTACCTTGCCTTTTCGGTTGTCAGCTCTCCGTCCATAACAACAACAGAGGACATATTGTACGTACATACATATACACGGGTAAACAAACACAATAGTTTGCATATATACATGAGACATGTTCTTACTCAGCTGATTTATTCTTGGAAAACTCAGCACTACAAAGGCTACCCTAATTCTATCTTTCATCTAAGCTCGAAACTCAAGTACAAATTGAAATAAAGAAAAGGATAAAACCAAACCCTTTTGAAGACGAAAACGCAATGATTTGGGATATGAAACTTTGTACTGAAAATTTTGTACAAGTAATTTCTGAAGGACCCTTATAATTTGTAGTATGGTTGATACCCGTCTTTGTTTCGCAAATTTTATTGGAGGACTAATGTAGCAACAAAGGCTGTCTGTACAATAGTACGCGAGGCCCAGTGAACTATGGAAAAGCCGATCACAATCCTTTCGTTCATAAACAAACGTATCTCGACTGGTCGCGAGTACCCTTCTCAATAGGCTTTCTGCAGAAGAGAGATTATTTGACGTTTTTATAAATGAGGCGATACCGATGGCCAAGATAAAGTATCTTTTGTGATATTCAACTGGTATTGGTCTTCATTCGGGAAATGTAATTTATCGTTGACTAGCAGTCCCGGGCGTACATCCCATTCCCGTGGAAACCTCTTCTTAAACTATAGCTATATAAAGTCACATTATTTGCGACCAATAGTTGACAGTTATTTCAAACAAATGTCAGTTAATTGAATAACATTAGAAAAAATAAGATCTCTTAAATATTCTAATTTACGCGCAATATTCTGTCTCCTCAATCATTCATTCAAAGAAACTTACAACAAAAAATAATTATCAAAATCGGTCCAGACGTTAAAGCGTGATGCTGTGACCAAGGGAAATAGGTCTTCATTTATATATATATATATATATATATATAATAAATAAATATAAATAAATTGAAAAGTCAGCAAACTGTAAGTACTCAATACAATTAAAACATCGTCAAATATAACAGCAATAAAATTTCATGTCATCGCGCATGAAATAAACATTTCTTTACAAAATATAACAACAATCATGAACGTCACAAAAGAATAAACGACTCAACTCATGCGTACATTACAAAAAAAAGAAATATGTCCGAGATTTTATACAAAGAAACGTAAAAATCACATTTAAACACGTAATAAATTGAGAGCGCCATGTAATAAATAATATGGAATACTGAATAAAATAAAAACCGGCCAAGCGCGAGTCGGACTCGCGCACGAAGGGTTCCGTACCATTTTCAAGAGCCTGTCTGCTGCGGTTATTTGTAACGAGCAAAAAATGGCAAAAAGAAAATTTGTTATAGGGGAGCCCCCTATAGTAGGTATTTATTTTATTTTATTTGGTTGTTATGGCGTAATCGGAAATAAATCATTTGTGAAAATGTCAACTGTCTAGCTATCGCGGTTCTTGAAATACAGCCTGGTGACAGACAGACAGACAGCGAATTCTTAGTAATAGGGTCCCATTTTTACCCTTCGGTTACGGAACCCTAAAACAAGAATGTGAGAGGAGGGTGAGAGGCAATGGACTGATAATACAGAGAGGCGGCCGACTCGAGTTTTGGGTCAACAGATAATTGGGATATAAATAAATATAATCGTAAAAGTAACTGAACGCGTTTGAGGAGACTCCAGAGGGTTTCTCATGTATCATTTATAGTGTCATTGACAGTATTGATCAGTATTAGTACAATATAGATAGAAAGAAAATAAAACAGAATATATTGAACATCTCAGATTAAATAAAATAGAATGAATCGAACATCTCATCCCAAATAACGAGGGAGCGCAACGAGTAACACACTGAAGCCGGTAAAAATATACACAGCTTACGCACTCGTTCCAAAACTATGCCTTACCTTGTCAATCTATATGTCATTCTATCGTTGTGTTAGGTGCTTGATATCAGAACAATCTTCATTATTTGTAAACCAAAAATGCCAATTGTGTCATTAAATGGTGTCCAAATCAAAGTCAACAGTTATACCCGCGTCACTCTGCTCCATTGGGTCGGAGCGTGATACTTTGTAGGCTATATGTTAACCTAGCTTATAAACTATCCGCGTGCAAACTTTCAGTCCAATCCATTCAGTACTTTTGGCGTGAGAGTAACAAACATCCATCTATCCATCCATCTATTCTTACAAACTTTCGCGTTTATAATATAATATTAGTAGGATAGGATTACTATAGAAGTCAGACAGCCGGATTCCCCAGCGTACCCGGCATTCACTAATAGCCGACGGAGGAGTGACCGGGGGGTTTTAGTGGTGTGGACCCTACACCATTAAACCCCCAAGTCTCGTCGTGGTATGACTGGCATACAAGGGTATAGAAAGGTCGAGTCCCACATGCCCCTTCGCCGGCGCCGGAACGCTGCAGAGGCGAGGGGATGCGTAAAAGCATTAACCCCCGGAAAAAGAGTAAAAAATCATAGTATAATCAATAATCAACAATTACACCCACACTACTGCATAAATAAATGGCTTCAGTGCATTGTTAGACAGCGCTCTGCCTTTTTTTATTTCGTTTGAATCTAACATCAAAGGACAAAATGGAAGCCTTATAGTGACACTCCGTTGTCTATACATTTATGCTTCTCATTGCCACACAGCTTAAGTAGTGGAATTCATTTCTTGTTATACACATTTCAAAATATATTTAAGCGAAATAAATAACTTTTAATAGATAAAGAAGACTCGGTATAGACATATCCAGGTTTTTACGAAAAAGTAGTACGCAATTTATAATTTTATATCTATCTATACAAACATATAAAGCTGAAGAATTTGTTTGCTTGAACGCGCTAATCTCAGAAACTTCTGGTCCGATTAGAAAAAAATCTTTCAATTAAAGGAGAAGAAGGAGATGAAAACGGGAGTTGCTTATAAGGTACAAAACTTCTTGTATTACTTACCTGCTAGCCAGGTTCACCGGGAACACCCACTTAATATAAAGTGAGATTTTAGTTCAAATACTGACCTGAGAGGGTTAGGCACTTGATCGAATAATACGGTATATATGATCGAATAACCTCTAAGTTTGATTATAATTTTCGGTGAAGAAAATTTTACTAATTGGAAATTAAGTATTTATATATAAAAAAATACATATGTAATACTCCTCAAAGAAAAATTGTTTTTTTTTTAATATTAATTTATTGGTGTACACTTTGCCGATGAATTAAGTGAACCAGTTATGCTGCTGTTTCCGTGGGAACTTCATAATAAAGTATTGCCTTCCTCGAGATATGAGCTATCTAACACTGAAATAATTTTTCAGCTTTATTTATTAGTATAGATATAAAACATCACGCTTTAATTGTACAAGTACAATATCTAATTGAAGCAGTGAATGAAATGTAACGGGTTTCAACATTTTTATACAGAATCCATAGTGTGTACCATAAATAGGCGCCAACTTCAGCTTTATGCCACATCCACACATTTATGTATTTTTGTAGAGCTGGTATTCTAGTTAAAAAGGCGCCATCGATGACGAACAGTTTATAAAGAAAAAAAAATGAAAAAGAAATATGAAAACATTACCTATAAAATCACAGTAGCCATACTACCTACTTGGGGACATGTTCGCATCCGCCGCAGTTATTCCCGAAGGCTTCCAAAGCGTATTATGGTGTTAGGTTCGAATGTGATAGGAAATGCTCCGTCGCAATTTTTCAGCCTCCCAGGCCGAGATAAAAACGATTTCTCGGAGCCTTTGTTTCCCGAGTACATTTTTATTGGCTTCCATCTAAATTCAGAAGCTTTTGAGTAGTCGTAAGATTTGGTTTCGTACTTTGATGATGTTTTGATAATATAATCTGATAGTATTAAACGAGCTTAATAATTTTTTCTTTTTCTTTTGCTTGAGGATATCTAATAAATACTTCGCCTATACTGATGAAAACGTTTCAGAGTGTACATCAGTGCACATAGTAAAATTGCAATGTATTCAATGAGATTTTGTTAACAAGTTAGATAAAAAAAAAATGGAAGATACTAAAACACAACAAAAGATGACGAAAAAGAACAACCCCGGAGTTTCTTTCTTCCTTTCTTCTCCGGGTCGTCCACTTAGGTAGCTAGTGAAAGGTTGCAGGTTAGCTAGGGTAGGATTCTCGCCGGCGAGGACCGCGTTGCGCCCCTACCCCTGCCCTGTAATTGAGCGCCTGTAGTCGGTGCCTGTGATCTTATCCTCTTTATATCTACCTTTTTTTTTACTTCAGTGGCACCCTGGGTCGTGGTCCTAAACCCCATAAGGGTGCCCTCAAGTGTGTGCCACTTAGATATAATGGGACCACTTGCTATTTGGATGCGGTTTTAATTTCTTCTTATAATAATAATGATTGGTTAATTGCAAAAAATGCCATAGGACAGACGGACGGACTACGCAATCTGTAGATTTGCTATTGCCTACCTACTACTGTAAGTTACCTAGTCGGATATTTTATAGAGTAAGAATTATCTGTTAGTGATAGGTTTTTTTTTTTAAATTAATTTATCTTCTTACATTGTAATTCTGACAAGTGCAAGTGTAATACGTAACTGCTGAATAAAATTCATTATTTCATTATATTTGGTGAAGAGGAGACTGGATATTAATGTGGGTATTGTGCAAGATTAAGTTATTTGATGTCATAGGTTATGATAAGTAATAAGCAATAAATTTATTTAACACTAGCTGAGCCCTGCGGTTTTACCCGCGTTACTCTGCTCCAGTGGGTCGGAGCGTGATGTTTTGAAGCCTATATGTTAATCCAGCGTATAACCTATCCCGGTGCAAATTTCAGCTAATTTCGGCGTGAAAGAGTAACAAACATACATCCATACATCCATCCATACTTACAAACTTTCGCGTTTATAATATTAATAGGATTTGCTGTTTTAGTACATACAATGAAATTACAACCAACATTTGTTTTTTGGTTTACCGCTTACAAATCTGCATGGATCGTACGAAAACCCAATATTAATATATGCTAATGCTCAAAACTGTTCAATATTATTTAAATGTATTTTATGCTATTCTATTTTAAAAATCACTACATTAAAACTAGTAATATATAACATTAAAACAATTAACATATGTGCCCAGTTTTTTAAGTCCTACATATTTGTTTAGTCCTCATAGCTTGGTTGGAACGTCTTTAATATGTTTTCTTAGGTAACCAACAAAAAATATGTTGAACTAATTCATATTTTTATTCTTACTTGTACCAGTACATTTGCAATAACATTTTCTGTGTAAGTATTTTCCAAAGAAATTGTGGTCTTTTAATTAGGAATATAATAAACAAATAATCAACCAAAATAATCAAATCGTTCCCAAGTAATGCGCCAACTTCATTTTAGCGATTTTTTTTATAGACTCACTAATATATATAATGTATGACTGCTCCCCGCGGTTCTATCCGCGTCACTCTGCTCTATAGGGTCAGGTTGTGATATTTTGTAGCCTATATGTAAATCCAGCATATAAACTATCCACGTAGGTACTTTCAGCTAAATCTGTTCAACAGTTTTGAGTGAAAGAATAACAAACATAACTTTCACGTTTATAATACGCATCCATACATTACTGCAAACTTTTGCGTTAAATGGCTGACAAAGGTATTAAGTTTTTATATTGATGTTTCGACACGATACGGACCATACGACACGGCAATATAAAACAGTAACTTTACTAATGCGTGACCATTAGGTATTACTATAATCGCATTAATACATCTACAAATGTCGTTATAAATCACATCACGTCGAGCTATATTTGTTATTGAGGCAACAGGTAACAAAATTTTTCCAATTATCGGAGTTGAAAATTTAGGTGAACTTTGGTGCACCCGGACAGCACATCTATTAGCTCAAGGATATCAGCCTGCCAAGCGTGGTTATTATGGCAACATCATCGACCCTGGCTTGCTAAAGTCTGTTAAGAGAAGGCCCATGTTCACCAGGGGGTAGTCCGCACCGCACCTGCCCGTATCCCTAAATCGCGCCTATTAATATTTTTGATAGGTGCGATTCCGGGATATGGGCACGTGCGGTTCACCCAGGTGCGATTCGTACGAGTGCGCTAAGCGGACTACCTCTTCACCAGTAGACGTAAACGTGCTGATATATATAAATGATTTAGTTTGCGTTAGCCAAACTAAGAGGAGAAAAGTCATATGGTAGTCTAACAGATGGGTGTGACATATCCCTTAAAATACCCTGAAAATCCCATGTAATATATAACATTCAAATATCGCAGTGCCATGACATGGCTGGGGAAGGATTTAGAGTAAGAATTATGGCTTCATAGGCTTTCTGAGGCACGAGGGACCGATAGCACCATCGATGTCTCACTTCGGGTTGAATTATGATGTAGTGTTCTCACACTATGTGTTTTAAGACACAGCTGGACGGAAAACTAAGATGAAAATACCGAAACTTTTATAAAAAATGCGGCCAATTTTAATGGTTTAAAACTTAAAAACTTAATATAACCAATATTGCTGTAAAAAAGTAAATATGAAATCGAGGCTTTAAATATCAACCTACCAATTCTATTGAGCTTCCTGCCTTCTTCCTTTATATGTATTTGGAATTGGTAGGTATAGACTGTATTATGTACTGGCTTCTCGCGCACGGCTTCATCCGTTTAACACACGTTCCCGTAAGAACCTCCTAATTTAATATGGCCTATAGCCTTCCTCAATAAACGGACTATCTAACATAGAAATCATTTTTCAAATCGGACCAGTAGTTCTTGAGATAAGCGCGTTCAAGCAAACAAACAAACTTAATAATCTCCATGGAGTATTGGAGAACATAGCCTTATCAATATCTATCTCCAAATACTATCATTGCTCTATAAATAATATATTGTAATGAAGTGCCGGAGTGTAGGTAAGCGGTGTCTCTGACGGTTTAGATTCTGGCCCGCAGCAATCTCCCGCCGCAAACCGGCCACAATTTATTGGCTACGAGGACTGACCGGTGTATGAAATATGGCTCGTGTACTAGATTTATTACTTCTAACATGAAAAATTACGCTCCCATTCAAAACGAACTACTGTGACTTTTTTTGGAGTTAGTTTGAAATTATTTCAATGGAATTTCTGGCGTTGGTTGTAAATCTTTAGTAAAAACGGGAACAGTTGATCAATTATTATTGTTTGATCATATTAAAATAACAAGTGTTCAATAAAAGTTATGTGTTTGATCTACACTTGCACTTGGGTACTTATTGCTGGTAACCACTTTTTATTTAAAATAAATAATTTTGGGTACAAATATTATTTTGAGGAATAAAAATAGTAACGCTTATAATCATTCGAATCAACTTAAAAAAATGAGCTAAGTTTAAAAAAATCTCCGTTTTATATCACAAATACGCACTTTTTTTAAATTAATTTCCACAACAGGTAATTTTAGTTTTTTTTTTAAGGAATTTACTATTTATTTACAAGGTACCAGAAAAACTTGATATATTTATTTTTTACAATACATTTTTGAATAATAATATTATCATACTCTGAGAATGTCGTAACTGATTTCTTAAAGGTTGACTTTGAGATACGTCAAGAAAACGTATGCCACAATACACAAATCCTCGTAAAATACAGTTAACATTATAAATACTTACACTTTTATCTAATATTATAGATAAAATTGCCGTCACAGTTTATACTCCACAGTTAATAGCGATAGATTTGATAACCCATAAAATGTCGTACATATATTCTGCCAATTAAAGGAGTTTACAGTCCATTAAAGTATCTCAATGTACGTAACGTGAGGAATGAGTCGGTTTATTTCAACTTGTGTCATGTCCTGACCCCGTTCTGAAACGTTTTTAATTATCTTTGCTGCGTCTTGCTCCACTAATGGTTTTCTTTTATACTTTACTGTATTATTAATATCTCTTCCATTACCTATGATTCTAAAGATACTTTTGGTAAAGACTTGCATTTTAGTAAGTAGCTTTTGATTAATGCATTTGTCAGTTACTACTTAAATGCAACTCTTCAATACTTTAAACAGAATATATGTTTAGGTAATATATGAATACAGTTTAGGTAATAAATAACAGAATATATGACATACTAATAATTCAATCAAGTATTGAGCAGGTTTATCGTTTTGCCCATATATAAAAACGAATTCATTTCTGATTTAAAATGATGCAAATTGCAAAAGAAGATATTATATAATGCTCGTAACATATATTTTTTTTTTTTTTATTATTAAAATACATTTACAATATGAACATTTAAGTAATGTCAACCAGCGTTTTCCTTCGTTGAACTATTTCCAAACAACACATTGTATAGGTTCGTGTGTATTTTGTATTTTCTCGAAATGCATAAGGTCGTGTTCATACCAAACTGACTGTCAGCCGCCGAAAGTGAGCGAACGTTACGCAGTTTATTGTATTTCCACACATATTCGCGCACTTTTTCGTTCACATCTAACCAACGATACGTTATTACGTTATGCGTAGACGCTGACATTCGGAGGCCGATTAATATAGCGTGTCACTACGCTCTGCGGACGCTGATTGGACGGACGGACGTAAACTATAGCGTATTGTCAGCATACTGTGAATGAAAAATACCGTTTATTTTCACGTTTACACTGGGGCTCACAGTGAGCCTGCTCACATTCGGCGGCTGACAGTCAGTTTGATTTCAACACGGCCTAAGTGTATACATTTACTCAGTTTCTTTCTCGCTACATTTCACGCTTGAATTAAGAGTTGGCAAATTAAATATATTTAATAAATGCATTTCTATAAAAGATAATTTTAGTATTTTTGTGTATTTAGTATCTTACCATTTACTTAATTAAGTATTTGCATTTAAATTGCTCAATGAAGTTACGTTAAGCATAATAAAAATAACAAAAGTTTCAGTTCAACTCCATTAGCAGCATCTCGTTGTTCAGTCCTAAACCCACAAATATAATAACAAAACTGTTGTCTCACAATTACCGTTATAATAAGCATTTACTTATATTTAATACCGTTTTACGTTAATGGGTGATGACGCCAAAAAAAATATCTTAACATATAAATTTGTATCTACATATGTACATTGGCAAAATAAACAATATAGCTTATAACTCTACAATCCTCATAAGACTTACGACTTATCATAATTGACGAAGTCCAAAGGCAAGATAAGACCTAAATCTTACCACAAATCAATGTTCATCAAGGCAAAGTGTTCGTCTGTAGCCAATACGCATCTTTACGTCCCTTGCACGACGGGTCACGTGCCGTGTCGATATTCTATCGGCCCTTCGTAATTTATGGTACTTCGAGCCTGGATGAGTTATAGCGCGGTTTATGAAGCGAAAAAATTAAAAAGTCGAACCTCGATTCGGTTGCTATGAAGTCTTGTTCGGTAATACTGTGGAGTCAGGATTGTAATTGAAGGCAATAAAGATATATTTAAACTTGTGCTGGATGTGCTCAATTAAAGTGAACGATGTTTTTTAAACACACAGGAACAGGTTTATCTATACTTCTATACCTAATATAATAAAGAGGAAAAGTTTGTATTTTTGTATGTTTGTTTCAAATAAACTACTGAACGGATTTCGATAATTCTTTTACCATTAGAATGCCACATTATCCTAAAATAGGCCATATTTAGAGATACTTACTAAAACTTCGAAAATGTAAACCGATGTATGAAAAAAATGCCATAAATTGTCTTTCATCGCATGTGCTGCGGAAACTATGAATGATAGACCAAAATAAATCTTCTACAATATTCAAGAATATATAAATAACTATAAAAACCCTTGCGGTAGTATTTTAGACAAATGGTACTATATTAGTTATGAAACTATAACTACTTACTTGAAAGAAAAATTAACAAGGCATGGTTTGGTTAAACCATGCCTATAATACCACATTATCTGGGGGCACGGCAGGGCCCCCCCAAGTCGAGTAAGAAAAAAAAAAAAAAAAAAAAAAAAGCTGCACGGCCGTACCTATCTTTTCTCGAAGCAACTCAGCCGATTTTCGACCCTCTATAACTTCGTTGTGGATGAAGATAGGAGCCTGAAATTTCAGAACCTAAGCAGGCTTTGTAAAACTACAGCATATTTCAAATTTCATTCAATTTGAACCAGTACTTTAAGAATTATAACTACTCAAAGTTCGGTAATTTCGGTAATTTTGTCACTCGCTCACACGTGATTGACCGATCATCAAAATGTTTAGGCACTTCTAGCGGACGTAGAAGCTTCAAATTTTGAATACTAGTAGAGTTTAGTGTAAAACTCATGGGAAAATTCCAAAATTTTGCAATTTCGGTCCAGTTGTTAAGTTTCATCAACTGCATTAATAACTTTGTTATTTCTTATAAATGTATAGGATTACAAAGTTACATTTGCAGTCAGTGAATCAGTGTAAATGAATATGTATGATTTAATGGAAGAATAGGTGTAGATAGGGACCTAGATGCGATTATGTTGAAAGGTGGTGGCTAAGTGGTTACGTTAGTTGCTCCAGAGACCAGGTTTTCTGCGTTCGATTCCCACCCGGGACAATTATTCGTCTGAAATTAAAACAGTTGTATTGAGTCAGGGGGTGCTTTGTTTTCGTTAATCTATCGAGCGGTGCGACCTTCGCGACACAGGGATTAATTTAACAAATAAAAAAAAATCGAAGGAAAAAAAAAAAAAACTCAATGGAATGTAAAAGCAACTGTGCTATGAACGATAGTATACTAACAGGCCGCGGCCCCTTGAGAAGTAGGGACCCCGTGTACTCTGGCATCCCTGAAACTGGTTATTTGGACCCAGGAGAGCCCGCAACACCATTTGAGTCGCGAACGCTGCCATAGGGTATCCCAGATAGGCAACAGTTCCTGGGCCCCTCACCAATTGTGGTCAGAGGAGTAACCGGGGGTTTAAGTGTTTTTCTCTCAAGGTATGATTTACATTCCACTGCTATGGAGAGGGCGAGTCCCACATACCCCACCGCTCGTGCGGGAACGCCGCAGTGTCGGAGGAGATGCGTAAAATTCTTGCATTCCCCCCGGACAAACACTACGGCTTCCACGCTTCCCGTTCGTCACAGAAAGACGGTCACTTTCTTTCAAGTAATTAACAAGTCTTACTGCGATATCGCAGGTATACACACACCACGTTTTATTTATCTGACACAAACTGTATTTGCATATTCATTTTATCAAATATTTTTTACACAGTTTGATGTTAACTAGGTAAGGTAGCTTTAAATTTACTTATGTACATATTAGCTTGTGGCCGCGACTTTGTCTCTGTGGAAAAGTTACTTTGACCCGCGACATAGATAATAATTTCCCTAGTGCGGGAGTTGTCTCAAAAAAAGCCAAAATCGGACATGTGCCAAAGTTCCATTAAAAACAGTTTAGTAATTTATTTATTTAAAAACCTTTGACAGTGAGGCCGTGAGTGCCATACATAAGTTCATGGTAATCCTCTGTTAAGCCTGATGTATTAGTTTTCGATTAGGTACATTGACAATATTTATAATGAATGAGAGATAACAATTTTAAATAAGGATTAATTTTAAATGACGTTTGACGAGTGGGACGAATATCAATAAACCATAAAAAAGTACACGACGCAGCTGCTCTTGTTACTTATGGTGAGTGTTGCCATGCCAGCTAGGTACGTGGATATTCATATATTGGTAAGTTAAGTTATTTTGTAAATAAAGGCACCGAGTTACGAGTCTGGACGGTTTACATTTAATTTAAGTCTACTTTGGAACGATTAAAGCGCAGGAATCCTCCATTTGTGCATACAATAGACTAAAACCGGCCAAGTGCGAGTTGGACTCGCGCACTAAGGTTTCCGTACCATTTTCAAGTGCCTACCTATTGCCTTTATAGATATCGAGCAAAAAAGGCCGCAAAAAAGTTTGTTGTATTGGAGCCCCCCTTAATTATTTAATTTATGTTTAGTTTGTTAATATAGCAACAGAAATACATAATTTGTGAAAATGTCAACTGTTTAGCTATCGCGGTTCTTGAGATACAGCCTAAATACGTTGTAGGTATTCAAAAAAAATATGTAAATTGTAAAGCAAAGGAAAAAAGGTACAACTATCTACAAAAAGAAATGAGATGCCATCAAAAACATACTTGTAAAAAAACCCAAGTCTCGTAACGCAGTTCTTTTACCGTTAAAAGTTGTGAGATCTATGTAATACCAAGTCGGTTAATTTATTCAGTCCCTACTTAAAGGACCTTCTGTCTTAAGCTATTACGTAACTATCTCACCTAACAGACTCTTAAAATGATCTTATCAAAATTCAAAACTTTTATGTTATGAATATTAGATTGACTTGGCCATCGCAATAAACACTTGTGAGACTTGTGAGACACATTCTAATAGTATCCGATGGCCAAGTTAATTTATTATTTAAAACTTAAAAGTTTTGAATTTTGATAAGATCATTTTAAGAGTCTGTTAGGTGAGATAGTTACGTAATAGCTTAAGACAGAAGGTCCTTTAAGTAGGGACTGAATAAATTAACCGACTTGGTATTACATAGATCTCACAACTTTTAACGGTAAAAGAACTGCGTTACGAGACTTGGGTTTTTTTACAAGTATGTTTTTGATGGCATTCATATTTTGTAGTAATCCTTATCCAAAAAAATATTTCCCATTTAACACTGTTTCAATACCTGTATATTACTTTTTAAATGATTAAAATCAGCCATTGCATTCAAAAGATATAACGAGTTTAAAAATGTGAACCTAAATAAAATATTAGTATATGCCGTGACACTGCGACATAAGGCATTCCTTTCTGTAAGATTTACAAGACTATGATCAGTTTGAGCGAATCCATATAGTAATATGTTTAATCCAAAATGTTTAAAATAAAAGACCACCCGTGCTAAGCCGGGGCGGGGAGCTTAGTGTAATATATTTCATGATTGATTCATATAGTAGACATGCCATATGGTAAGAATATTTCAGTATAGTTAGAGCAAAAAAATATGGAAAATGTAAAACAAATCTTTTCTATTAAGGACTAGCTTCCACGCATAGTTTTAGCCGCGTAATTCCCCTTCTCTTGAAAACTTCATCATGAATTTTAGCTTAACATAAGCTTACGTTTTTGGGTAAGGAAGCTTTTTATTGGTGTTATTTTTTTTAATCGATCATGTAGTTCCGCATCCTTTTCAATAAAAAAAAACAATCAAATCTTTTCTCTTTATAATGTCGATTCTCATGCCTACATTTAATTCTGGATTAGGAAAAACTGTACGATTACTGCACTTTTAAAAGTCAAATGAACAACTTTTTTATAAATTAATCTTTAACTTACACCATTAACTTATGAGATTTTAAATAACATAATTTTATATTAACTTGTAATTAAGTAAACGAAAACAACTAAAATAATGTATTTATGTGAAAAAATAGGATAATAAATTGTCAGCAATAATTTAGATTACCAATAAATATAGGGCACGTTTTTTTACAAAAGACGAAGATACAGCGCGTTGAAATTTCATGTAACGTCATTTCTAGGTACAATTTTACCTAGTAGTGACGTCACAAGCCCCCTCTCCTGATCTTTAGTATGTATAGCTTTATTTTTTGTAGCTCTGTATCTTTGTCAATTTTTATTGATTTGATAAATAAAAATATACGTGTCCAATATTTTTTAGTAATCTAACTGACGGACAAACAATTTTTTTTAGTCTTCACGGCTATTGTATAGATATCATTGTATTATGTAAAACATTAGAAGCATATAACGCTATGCTCATTTAACTTTATTATGATGACAGATTATTTAAAAATTATTCAAAGTTCTTCACAAATTATGTTAAGACCACGAAGGTGACACAAGATTATTGTGAAAACCAGCCAATTTGCGGAAAGTCAGCATCTAATTGCAAATGTAGGAGTGTCATTATCATATTACAGACGGCGAGTGTGCAAACATAGTAACGGAATAATCAGCACGTTACGGCATAACGTGCCAACCGATAAGGAATATTGTAATAACATTAACATACTAGAACATACGTAGTTTACACTAGTTGTTTTTTTAAGAAAATTCTGTATCAATAGCTATATTTTAAGCTACGCTTCGAACGTTGTTCAGTGTATATAAACTTTCGCGATTTGTACACATAATTTAAAGTAAACGCGGGTCTCAATCGCGGTTACACCAGTCGTGGTCACGGATAGACTGAAGAGTGTCAGTAACGGCGTCTTCGAGCAGTGCGGGTTCATCAGTCTATCCGTGACCATGACTGGTGTAACCCACATGGGTTACACCAGTCGTGGTCACGGATACGTCGGATTATTAAAAAGGTAATAAATCATTACCTTTTTAATAATCCTTAAAATCGTACCGCGATTGAAGCCCGCTTCTACAGTAAATTATGTTGTTCACTGTAAAGTGTACGTAAATACTTACTAATATGTAGCGAACAGTCTTGGAGGTTCTGGGTTCGATCCTCACGCCGGACAAGAAATCTTTGTAAACAATCTTAGATTCATTTGCGGGTCTGTTTGGTTCAGGAGCTACCTCAGTGTGTCAGCAAGTTATCGTGCTTGCTTTGTTTTAGATAAAAAAATTCATACACAAAATATAAGCTCCATCAGATAGGGCGAAGACAGTTTAATTCAGCTTTTAAGATTGAACCGCGAACATACATAGGTACATTGAAGGTTTTTGCGAAGCTTGTAAAAAAATAGCCTTAACATAATAAATATAAATCAGCTCAGTATACCACATAACCTTAAATCGACCTTTCCGAGTAAATATTCACGACTATGAGACAAGACAGCTATTTATAGATTTTAATAACGCAACGAAGTTATATATAATTCTGTCTTAATAATATATTAATCTTATTTTGATATCGAAACGAAACCGCCCGGGAGTACTTTCAGCTATGTCTATCTATCTCCTTCTTACACGTTATTAAAATGTTTGGATTGAGCTAAAAGAAAGAGAAGTCATTTTGTAAGAATATTAATTTTACTAAGTACTGAGACATATTCGGCATAAATTTTGTGCTTAGTATTGACATGGTGGTGGTGGACATGCTCCTGGAATGGCAAGGACACGGCATCAACATAAATGGCGAGTACATCACTCACCTTCGATTTGCCGACGACATAGTGATCATGGCAGAATCGCTGGAGGACCTTGGACAGATGCTCAATGACCTCGATGGAGTTTCTCAACAAGTTGGGCTTAGAATGAACATGGGCAAGACGAAAGTCATGCATAACGCCCATGTAGTGCCCAACTCTATAGCCGTTGGAAACTCCATTCTCGAAGTTGTGACCGAATACATATATCTAGGTCAAACGATCCAACTAGGTAGGACCAACTTAGAGAAAGAGGTCAATCGTCGAATCCGACTCGGCTGGGCAGCGTTTGGGAAGCTTCGAGAGATCTTCTCGTCCAAAATACCTCAGTGCCTGAAGACCAAAGTCTTCAATCAATGTGTGTTACCAGTGATGACATATGGATCTGAGACGTGGTCTCTTACTGTGTGCCTCATAAGAAAGCTCAAAGTCGCTCAGCGAGCTATGGAAAGAGCTATGCTCGGCGTTTCTCTGCGTGATCGAATCAGAAATGAAGAGATCCGCAGGAGAACGAAGGTCACTGACATAGCTCAACGGATAAGCAAGCTGAAGTGGCAATGGGCAGGACACATAGCTCGAAGAACTGACGGCCGATGGAGCAAAAAGGTTCTCGAGTGGAGACCACGTACTGGCAAGCGCAGCGTAGGACGACCGCCTGCACGATGGACCGACGACCTCATAAAGGTCGCAGGAAGTCGGTGGATGCAGGCCGCTAGCGATCGTTCCCGCTGGAAATCGATGGGGGAGGCCTATGTTCAGCAGTGGACTACAACAGGCTGGTGATGATGATGATGATTGACATGGACTGACATTTTCGTTTCACATTGTGTATTTAACGAAGCCTCAGTGTGAATTTATGCTTAGATCCAAATTTGAAGTATTGGTTACTGAATTAATGCTGTAGGCCTCGTCGATTTAGCGGTTAAATGTTCATCCGGTTCCGGGTGCATCCCTGGGTCAGTCAAAATTTTGTGTTACATGAAATTGTCTATTTAAAAAAATCTAAGTTAGAGCCCGAAATATGGAAGATGGTGCTTCGGTCGGTCGGTCCTATTGCGAATCCCTGACCGGTCGTGTCGGTACAACCGTCCCACTAGATTTTGCACGTATAGAAATAGTGAGTGTATCTGTGTTTGGGCACACACTTGTACACTTTACTATGGGTCGGAAATACTATATTACGTTTAACATCATACATTATTTCAGTATTAAGCATTACTAGATAAAAGAGGAATATAGGGTAATCCCTGAAGTTAAATTAAAAAAGTAAAATTTTTATTGTAATGGCCATTTACAAAGCATAATTATCAGTATGCTAGAAGTGCTAGAACTATGCTAAAAGTAAAATGTGCCCTTTATATTTCCGAATATACAGCCCCTTTTAAGACATTGGCTAGACAAGGTCGTTGAGCGATATTGTCATAATCACCATGCTTGGCAGGCGGATTGACTATTTCTGTAAGATAGTACTGTCTTTGAGCTGAAAGATATTAGTGCCTATCGAACGAGTAAAACATCTCAATATTCTTTATTCGTAATGACACTTTTCAAATATTTTATTCATGTGCTAATGATTCCTCTCTTTTTTTGCTTCCACCATTTTTGGACGTCATCTCTGAAAAGAACAGGTTCTTTGAAAATAAATGTAGTTGTAAAAATTTTATTTTTATTTTTTATTAACCTATATTATCCCACTGCTGGGCAAAGGTCTCCCCCATAACCTTCCACTCTTCCTTTTGTGCGGCTTTCTCCGGCCAATCGATCCTGAATCGTCTAGATCGTCACGCCAGCGTTTTCTAGGCCTTCCTCGGCAAGGACCCATTCGGCACCCACTGAGTAACGACTCTGGCCCGCCCAATCCCACTTCAATGATTTAAAAAAGTAGTATTGTTTCAGACCAACTGCAACTACCTATGTAGGTATGTCCTTTACAACTTTTACGACACCTATGACAAAATATGAAAAATCAATTATCAATAATTCTTTAAATACTTTAAAATCATCTTTCTAGACGATCTTTGCCAAATATTTCTCCAATTTTTTCAAATGAATTTTAGAGTAGTCTCTCAAGCAAAATCGCTGAACTGATTATGAAGCAAAGCAATTGAATAACTACGAGTAGATTCAGTTAACGGTCACCAATGGAATCCACTCGCGATTTATAACAACATTCAGCAGATAAGCGGCTAAAGGATTTTAAACTGTTATTAAGTTGTTTTAAAATTGCATTTCGTTTATTTAAAATTGGAATTGGAAACTCAGATTTTATACTCAAAATCGATTTGCACAGATTAGAAATGGAACACAAATTTACGAATTGATTAAATTATTAATAGTAGAAAAAATGTTTAAATTAAATTATTTGTTCTTAGTTTGTTGAAGTGATCAATTTATTCGAGATTCAATTTATTAAAATGTATTCGAGCTTTCTGTGATAACCGCGTTTGAAAACCTCCAATTTCTACCACATACCCAAAAAGATCAATGAGAATTGGGAACCCCAAAAAGCCTTTAAAATACGAAATCACTTCGTCTACGACTACAATAGCTAGAACAAAAACGTAGTAACCGACAGGTAGCTAACCTCCAAACTCCATAAATTCTAACTCGCAAAATTGGATTTAAAAGTGCTGAAAACTCGAAATTTGTACGGATATGGAATATCGGAATTTCGTTAGGGTCAGCCAGTGGGATGTTCACTTGTTCGACAAAATCATATAGCTCATCAGTTTGTATGGAATTTTACGAAGAATTTGATTGCGAGCGAAAATGTTATTAATTCCGGAGTATTTTGCACTCATTTTTAATAAAAAATATTGTATCTTGTTTGGATTAAAAGCTCTAACGGAAACTTTGTCTTTTTTCCTTGGAGGCTACCTAATTCGATTTAATCACGCCCTTCACTCACTTAGCATTCTACCATCAAAAACAAATCTTTTTTGACTTTCCTAGACTAAGCTTGTATTAGCGGTGGCGCCTCAAAGTACGTTGCCATAAAATACGTTTATAAGTGTTACGTCTTCATTTATTATTATCTTTACTAATATATAAAGCTGAAGAGTTTGTTTGTTTGCTTGGACGCGCTTATCTTAGGAACTATTGGACTGATAAAAAAAAAAGAAAAATTTATCGAGGATATTTATTTATTTAATTTTATTTTATTCTTTACTAGCTTCCCGCACGCGGTTTCACCCGCGTAACTCCCGTTCCCGTGGGAAATTCATAATAAAATATAGCCTATGTTCTTTCTCAGGCTCTAGACTATATCTGTACCAAATTTCATTTAAATTGCTTCAGTAGTTAAGGCGTGATTGCGTAACAGACAGACAGACAGACAGACAGAGTTACTTTCACATTTATAATATTAGTAAGGATAAGGATTAGTAAGGATAGTAAGGATTGCACACATGAATACAAGTTATGAAAGTTCAACAATTAAAGATGATGTACAGCTTAACTCATTTATGAGTTTTCTTCCAGCAAACCATATTCAGAGTGAGATTTGTGATAAACGGGCAAGAACAGTGTACACAACAATAGTTACAGTTTGAGTATATCAAACTAATGCTAATACGTATAATAATATATATGAATACAATACATACATACTTAATAAAAATAAACTCATACATATAATAAATACTACTAATGAGATAAGAGATAATGTTCTTATTATATAAGGATAAGGACAGCTATGGGCTGCATTATATTACGAAATACCCACGGCAACGGAAGCGACGTGGTTGAAACCGCGCGCGGAACCTAGTTTATAATAAAAAAGAGCTGATTATCATTTTAAAGTAGGTACATTTTTTTTCAGAATTACCTATCTATAAATAAAACGAAAAGAATGTATGTGGTACGAAATTCTTGTTAGATGCATCGCCTTGTTAGTGTGTAGTGCTTGGAGCACGCTCTACAGCGGTTACTGTGGAGATTTTAACTCGACTCTTACATCGTTCGGTTGAAATTTAAGGGAACCGGTAACGATTTCATTTTTACCAGCTTAATCGCCTTGTTGAAAAATAGATTAGATTCTACACATGGTAAGCAGCGTGTACGTATCACACGTATACGTATATGTTTAGGTGACACTAGTTTCACACGCGCGGTTTCACCTGCGTAACTCGTGGTTCCCGTAGAAACTTCATAATAAAATATAACATATATCCTTCTTTAATAAATGGGCTATCTTACGCTGAAAAAAAAATTCCAATCGAACTCGCGCGTTATAGCCAACATACAAACTCTTCAGCTTCATATATTAGTTAAGATTGTCATCAATAATAACATAAATTAAGTTAAGAGATTTTACCACCAGGTTTAAAGTCCAAAAAATGACAATCGATAAAATTACGATGGTATTAATAATGATCATTTTCGAACAACAAACCATGACAAATAAAATAAAACTAAGAGTAATCGATCCTTCAGTCGAAAATATTTAAATACTACTTCAAGGCGGTCAGAATCTCTGAGAGCATAACGAAATCAATATCAGATAAAGCAGACACCGCTTAAACCTGCAAAAAAAAGAGTATTTAGTAACTCTGTTCGATGGAAAAGTTCGCTAGTTAGTCAGTATTAAACGTTACCTCAGCTAAAAATAAGTAGCTCAAGTACCAGCGTCAGATTAATACTCGCCGTTGAACTTCTGACCTCTCCATCGATGGCCAGCGCGAAGAGAAATCGCTCCATTGAAATATTAAGCCTGAAAAAGTTCGGCTTAAAACGTCAGCCTCTTGGGCTTGGAAGTAAAAGATGTGGCCATTCGTGCACGTGTCCAATTCAAAGTCAATTTTATAAGTGAAGTGGCTATTATTACAGTTTGGGTGGCTACGATTAGCTCACGTTAGCAATTTTGCTTGTAAGGTAAAATGGGAATGAACTCTAAGTAATGTAAGATTTTATTAGTTTCTTGTGTAGTGTACATTTGAAATGGTTTTATATGCTTTTTTAATATCATCATCAGCCCGTTCAATGTCCACAGCTGAACATGGGAGGGTTCTTGCCATAGTCACCACGCTTGCCAGGAGGATTGATGACCGCAATATTATGTTGTAAAACACAGGGAAACGCCCTGCCTTTTCCCTGGTATACGCTTGTTATAGATGATGTTATAAAAATCGGCACCAATGGCTTAACGTGCTTTCCGAGGCACGGAGGGTAGTCCCTCAATCAACCAGACCCGGAAAGAAATCTTAGAATTTACACAAAGATTTTTGGTCCGGTGTGGGGATGGAAACCACGACCTCCGAGACTTAAAGCGAGCCTAATGCCGCTACGCTACGGAGGTTGTCGCTTTTATAATATAAAGCAATTAATGACAGTAAAATATTAAAAATGTGTTAACTATGAAACAGTTTACAATAAAAGAACTGAACTCAACTGAACTGTGAAGAGACTTCCACAATTATGAAACATGTATTTTAAAACAAATTACCTTTGTGACATACAAAAATAAAACATCAATTTACTGACATAAAAAATAAATAAAAACTAAAAGTAAATATGTAACAAAAGAAGTATTTTGTACAACAAAAATGAAATTTGTAAAAGAAATAAATGGACTTGCTGTAATTCACACTGGTGTTTTATTTCATTGATTTAGATATATAGAAGGACCAGGTAATCCCTAAGAAGATCCAAGATCCCTAAGATCTCCTTAATCCAAAAGAAGTTATGTTTATATTGAACCTACTTGCAAGTATTGACTACTATTTGTATCGAAAAAAAAACATTAAATGCTTGTAATGATTTTAGTATTTCAAGAACCTACGTAAACTGTGACATACGTAATTAAAATTATAATATTCTGGCACACAGCAAATAATAATTTAAAACCTATTCTACTAATCCTACTAATATTATAAATGTGAAAGTTTATATGTGTAGATGTATGTATGTTTGTTACACTTTCACGCAAAAACTACTGGATGGATTTGGCTGATAGTTTGCACACGAATCCTTACTAATATTATAACTTACTATAACTTACTAATATTATAAATGTGAAAGTAACCCTGTCTGTCTGTCTGTCTGTTACGCAATCACGCCTTAACTACTGAAGCGATTTAAATGAAATTTGGTACAGATATAGTCTAGAGCCTGAGAAAGAACATAGGCTATATTTTATTATGAATTTCCCACGGGAACGGGAGTTACGCGGGTGAAACCGCGCGCGGGAAGTTAGTAGTTTATAAGCTGGATTTACATATAGGCTACACAATATCACGCTACGACCCACTGGAGCACGCGGGTAAAACCGCGGGGCGCGGCTAGTTAAAAATAAATGAAATAACTCTGTTAAGAAACAATTCGTATACAGCTAATAAACATCACGATTAACGTTTCGTGAAACATTAAGTTGCCGTCGCATTTCAAACAACGTGTAATTTTAACCTGTTATTTTTCGTTCAGTTCAATCGGATCGTTGTTTTTAGTTGTTAGTTAGTTTAGCTCAAACGCTAGGGAAATTAATCCGCGCGTCGCGAGGGACTTAATGCACGTTCACACAGGTCATCAGCTTTGCGGCCATGACGCGCATTCACATTCAAATTACCTGTCTGAGGATACGCTATTTTAAATGAAATGACTGCAATAACAAAGTCTCACCATAATCTCTTTATTTTATAAAACAAAGTCCCCTGTCGCATCTGTTTGCCTTTGCCTTTTTTTATTTATTTGGTTAACCAACAATAACGTCAGAAACTAACATTTTTAGTGTAGTACCTAATTAATTATAGGATAAGAACACAATATGCACGGATTATTTACGGTTTTATTTTAGATAAATTTATAATTTATATTGTTATTTTAACATTGTTATATAATTAAATTTAATTCTAAACAATTATAAGCCGAGTAAAAATGTAATAAAATTAATTCAACTAATACAAAATAAGTATTTGGCTCGCTTGAAATTTCGGAAGTTCGATCCACGCCGGACAACAAAATCTTTTTGTTAATTCTAAGATTTTTTTAATCGTATATCAAAGAACGGGCGGCAGCGTTTCCTTGTGGCGGTCACCAACCCGCCTGCCAAGCGTGGTGACTATGGCATATACCCTCCCTCGGGAGGAGGCCCATCTTCAACAGTGGACGCTATACGGGCTGATGATGATGATGATGATGATATATAGCGATAATAGTCTAATCTGGAATAATAAAAATATCTGGAATGTCATGCCTCTAATTCCCGCCTCGGGCAAATTCTTTGACTTTGGTATAGCTTTACTTAGATAAGTTTATTTAAGCCCTATGTTAGGCGTATTATTTTAACAACATCACTCAACCAAACATTACGTCGCTCTTGTAATTTCAAATTAGGCTTTCTTGATTAAATGTTTCCAAGTAATGTTTTACCTTTCATCTGTAAATCAAAGTAACGTATATGTTAGCTAATAAGTGAGACGTTCATTTTAAGAAGTTCTTAGTGAACAAGTGCCAAGTCAGAAGTACAGCGAGGGAGGAGTAACGATTGTTAACACACGTCGCACAAATTAACGTGACGACTCACTAACTCGTTAAATTTGGATGTAAAGTTTGGTACATGTTTGCTGGCTGTTATTATATTATTTAAAATAAATTATTATAGAATAAGTTAAAAAATCAACAAATAATAATTACCTAGATCCTACTTTACCATCTTTGTAATCCTTTATTAATAATGTACAATATTTATTGCAAGCCAACAAACAAAAAAAAATTCCAAAGGGATTCACAATATCTTCACTACATAGTATAAAACAATGTCGCTTCTTGCTGTCTGTCTGTTCCTATGTATGCTTAGATCTTTAAAACTACACAGCGGCTTTTTTTTAATAGATAGAAGGATTTAAGTATAATAACGAGAGCTACGTTGTTGAAACCGCGTGCGATTTTTTTAAATAGATAGATCAATTCAAGAGGGAGGTTTATATATATGTTGCAGTCAAAATTCTTAACCAGACAAAAGCACTTTTAACTAGAAAAACCAGTCAAAACTAACCTAACCTAACCTAAAACTACTCTTGCTAGTTAAAAGTACTTTTATCTGGTTAAGAGTTTTGACTGCAAAACATACATATACATCAGCGTACCCGAAGCATATACAAGTTTCTGACATCTAAAGTACTGTAGCAAAAGCGTAGGTAAAGGGAAGAAAGCAAAGCGTACTATATTAAAAAATAAAATATACTATATCCTATGAAATGCCCAACAGGGGAACTACCCACCTAGAGACTACTAAACCCAAATAACATTTTTTAATTTGTGTTGTGCTCCTGTGCGTGAATGAGATTCACGGGGAGTTATGTACTATACTGGCACTAGCTGTTCTTGTATAAGGATCCCTATGCCATATAACATCCTGTAGATAGAGGTAATTCAGGGGTCAGGAATAATAGAAAAAGATATTTAATTTAAAAATTGTAAAAGTTACCACCATTTTATACAAGGAGATCACTTGCCTGGTCAGAAAAAAAAACAAATTAAAATCGCCGTTCCTTCCTCTACCCACTGTTCTAACTCTCATCTTGTGAATTTTCCTCACAAAATGTAAACTACATTCATATATTCCGCCATACGTTCCATGTGCATCACTTTACATACAAGAAACTTGTTACAAAAATCTTTGCAACGATAACAAACTCCGAAGTTTAAACAGTTGGAAACGTTAATAAGCCTCCTTAGTCTCGGAAACTTGAGCTTTCTTATACGAGTATGAAATATAATAACATATAACAATAATATGATAATGTTACTGAAAAAATATTGCCTTGAAGTTATAGCTGGGGGCTCTTCAAGAGTTACCCTGCTCTTGGAGGGTGGGAGATGTACTACCGACAAATATTTTTCTATCATACTTGATAATGGTATGAAACTTTCAAACAGACAGTTTTTTTCTAAACTTTATTCAAATAATAGCTTCCCGTGCTCGGTTTCACCCGCGTAACTCCTGTTCTTGTGGGAACCTATAGCCTTCCTTGTTAAATGAACTACCTAATACTGTAAAAATAATTCAAATCGGTTAAGGGATTCCTGTAATTAGCGCGTTCAAGCAAACAGACAAACAAACTCTTCAGTTTTATATATTAGCAAGTATAGATAACATATTTTTAATAGATGATCGTCGAATAGTTTCATTTTTCGGACGGACAATATTACGACTGACGGTAGTTAGGCGAGCAGCCTTAATGAATGGAAATTCAAAAACTACAAACTAAGCAACCTACGCAATTGGGCGCCCGAGGAATAATTTCTTTAGATTTTAGAACAATTTAATGCAACTGCTTTACAGTTCGCGGGCTTTTTGGACTTGGGGTCTACGAGGGCATCAGAAGGTTTTTTACTGTCGTAGTAACGAGTTATATTACATTGTTTCAATAATTTTATTTCTTTGTCACACATATGTTTCAAGAAGAAATAAAGACTTGAGTTATAAGACTTTTAACATAATATAATCCATCTTTCTTGCTACACTAAGATGTCGCTTAAAAGGTGATTATACCGAACAATAATATTCCTCTGCCGTGTGGTTTCCGCCTTAGAATAGACCACCCCATGTCCTCCCATGGGTGTCATAAAAGTCGACTAAGGAACATATTTTATGGCTGATGGATGGGCAGCAGCATCTATTAGCTTAAGGCTTACAACTTACTGCGATCACCAATCCGTCTGCCAAGCGTGGTGATTATGGCAATACCCCTCAACGATCCTGGCTAGCCAAGGTCTGTTAAGAGGAGGCCCATGTTCAGCAGTGGACGTAAACGAGCTGTTGATGATGATGATGATACCGAACAACATAAACGCTGTCACTACTCCAGATAAATATAGTTTAAGTTAATGTCCACGTGTATATGTTTCAATATAAAAAAAGAGTTTATACCCACATAAAAGCACTTAGTCTGAACCAACAAAACTTATTATTATTAGGAGGTCAATGCCTACGCCTTTTAATGATAAAATATCAATCCGCATTATTGACAGGCAGTCACTAACACCCTTTGAACGTTTTATTTTATTTTTATACGAAACGTGAGGTTTGTCATGTGTTACGCATGAACGTGACATTGTGTTGTGAACCGTAAATCAATTGCGTGAGAGTCTATTCTGGCGTGAAGCTGGCACTGGCAGGCTTTCTATTATGTTTAGTTACGATAGAATATATCAACCGTGAATACTTACGTTTAAATAAAGATATTAAGTTCAGTAAGTATTACATAAAAGCATGAATACTGTCACAGTGAATATAATGATTGTTTTGATACTTTATGAAAAAATTGATCATAGATTCACCTAACGTAAGTTGTTATATCTCCATATTACAACTTACGTTGGGTGAATCTATAAATCTATCTAGAAAAATATTCCAATTTCAACCGGGAAGATGGATACCGGTTATCAACGGCTTGGAATCCTGTAATCACCAAATGTCATCGTTGCGACACCAGTATAGTTCCCTATAGGGTGCTGACGTTGTGAGTGTGGTGTGTGTCGAACTACCGACAGTTCCGTAGGTAGCAAAAATAAAAATTATCACGACCAAGTGGGGGTAGTTGCCGAAACCCGCGCTGTTCGAAGACGCCGTTGCTGACACTTATCAGTCTATCCGTGATCACGACAGGTGTAACGTCCAAATGTCGGATTATTAAAAAAGTAATGATTTGCCTTAAAATTATACCGCGATTGAGACCCGCGTCTACTACAAATTAGGTGAAATTATGATCATTTTTTTCATAAAAATGATCATAATTGCAAAACAATTATCATATTTACAAGACTTTCAAAATTACGTCTGATTTTATTAATAAAATGTAAGTATCTAAATTTAAAGACTAAATATATAGCGGTAATTCTGCTAAAAAATATGTCTATATGCTGTAATGCTATTTTTGCACCGCCCTGCACTGCACTGCAATGCTATTTTTGCATGTTGCTACTATCTCTCCTGCATTTTGGGCATAATTTTTGCAAGCGGGAGGGCGGTGCAAAAATAGCAATAAAGCATATCCTAGACACATTTAGTGGAATTAACACTAGATATTTTGTCTTTTTAATTTAGATTAATATGAGAGTCCCGCAAAGTAACGCCTCATTCTGTTAATTATAGTAGTAGTATTTTGCCACATTCATTTTAAATCTGAAACTTAAAAAAAAAACATTTTATGTCGTTGACATAAATCCAGAACATAACAGTGGACAATAACCAATAACACACATGTGTATAAATTGCTGCAATTAATTTACTCAAAACGTTTAGTAGGAATGTGGCCTTAGTTCTCAGGAAGAGGTACATACAATACTCAAGACCCTTCATGTTTTATAAAATTTCCTTTAATACATTTCCTCTCTCCAAAAGCCTTGTCAAGGAGGCTTTACTCTCAAACTCTAGTAGACGTGTGACAGACAACTGATTTGATTAAGGTTTAGCTCTATATATTAAACGTAACAGTTCATTCGCCGTTATATTCCTCAAGGCTATCCGGAGAAAGGGAGCGAGTATAACGTGCCAAATTATTATGAAGATATAGTTATAATGACACTGACAAACATATCACAGCATAGAAGGAACATTGTAGGTAATATTATTACAGTTAAGAAGAATAAAATAAATGTTAACGTTAAGGAAAACAAAATATATTATAGAGGAAAGAATTATATCGAATTGTCATTTCAATTAAATTCAATGCAGTTTTCATAAAGAGTTTCTTATTAAAGACTATTCTCATCATCATCATCATCGTCATCAGTCCGTACCACGTCCACTGCTGAATATGGGCTTCCTCCCGAGGGAGGGTTTTTGCCATAGTCACCATGCTTGGCACGCGCCAAATATTGTATGAAATTATCATTGTAAGGACTTATAATACACGAACTCGCTAGCGTCTTAGTGCCATAGCCTTGAAATCTTGGGTTCAATTCCTGCGTCGCTACAATCTTTGTAGGAAAGATGTATTTCAGACAGTAGTTTTAGATACTATAATAAATAAGCAGTACTAAGAATATTAATTTATGGGTGAAGTAAATATATTATTTTTATTTTTTTATAAATTTTCACTGGAAATATTAGGTGTCCTTTTAAAGGAGGCCTCTTTCTATTAATGAACCTTTTACAGACTTTTGCAATTTAATATAATACCAATATCAATATTCTTCGCATTTTTTTATTTTCTAAATCAAAATAAAAGCTCGCATCCTGTTTCTAAATGAATAACGAATAATGACAAAACCAACAAAGTCGAATATATTAAGGAAACATTTTTGTTTCATCTCATCGCAACTCTCCGTACCGAAGGTAAATAAATAATTGAATTTTCGTTTCAGGAAATCTTTTTTTGTTTATTGTGTTTTTCTCTTGGTTGGTGTCAGATACATTAATACTTCTGAGTGTAAAAGTGTTATGATAAATTAAATTTTCATAAAGTTATTACGAATGCTGTTGAATTTTTTATATGTAATTCAAATTGCATTTTCACCAGGGCATTAAAGAATATGTGTAAGTCATAAGCGCGTGTTAATAGCATAATATGCTACAGTTATAGTATCAGCCTGTTCATGTCCACTGCTGAACATGGGCAACATCTTTACAAACCTAGGCTAAGCTAGGGTGGTTGTATAATCACCATGCGTGGCAGGTTGTTTAGTGATCGCAGTTAGGTGATGAGTATCCTTGAGCTGATAGATGCTACTGCCCATCCATCTGGTGTACGTACCTTAGTCGTCTCTTACGATTCCAATGAAAAGAAATTGAGTGGTCTATTCTAAGCCGGATACCACACAGCTATATGACGGGCATTATGTACTGTTTATATATCTATACTTATTTATTATCATGAGTTAAAGTTTGTATTTTTAGAATTTGTTTGTTTGTTTCGAATAAACTCAAAAACTACTGAACGGATTTTGATAATTCTTTCACAATTAAAATTTTACGTTATCCCTGAGTAACAAAATCTATGAAGTCCTCCCGTGCAAAGCCGGGGCGGGCCGCAAGTTTTTACTAAATTGTATAAGTTCATTCCAAAGCATTCTTGAGCGTAATTGACTTATCAGGTTCATTTATTAATTTTATTGGTTTAACTTAGTTTAATTTCTGACAAGTTCAGTTTTTGGGTTATTAGAATACAGAAAATCTGTCCTCAAACTTTGGCATTTATAATATACTATAGCGACCCACCGCTGCTTCGCACGGGTGTAATGCTGATGTATTACACATATAAACCAAAAACCGCATCCAAATCCTTTGCGTTGTTTTAAAGATTTAAGAAAACATAGGTGCGGGGAGCGACTTTATTTTATACTATGTATTGAAGTGTACCGTGTGGTTTCCGGCTTAAAATAGACCACCCCAAGTCCTCCCGTGGGTGTCGTAAAAGGCAACTAAGCGACATATGGCTGATGGATGGGCAGCAGCATCTATTGGCTCAAGGTTAACATCTTACTGCGATCACCAATCCGTCTGCCAAGCGTGGTGATTATGGCAATATCCCTCAACGATCCTGGCTTGCCAAGGTCTGTTAAGAGGAGGCCCATGTTCAGCAGTGGACGTAAACGGGCTGTTGATGATGATGATTGAAGTGTACATGAGTTTATTGTAATAAAATACAAAAATATTGTCGTAAGTCAATAATGCCTGTATCAATGTGATACATATACAAGTACATTTCTTCTACCAGTCTTTCAAGATTTGGAGACATCCAAACGAACACATGATAATATAATTTTCGGGACCTTCTGTGTCCTATTTTCTGCTTAAAATATTTTATCATAACTTATATTTGTATGATGTCACGCGCCGTGTCGCTGAAGTAGTACGTAATACTATGTCCCTCGGAAAATTGAGTGAAATTAGGTCAGGATCACATCAGCCGAGCAGATTGTGTTGTCCAAGATTATAGGGTGATTACGGATTAATGAAGTCTCGGTCTAATGTATTATTGAATTAGTTATTGGACAGTGAAATTGGATTTAATTGGGAAATTAAATTGGCTTGTTTAGATAATATAAGCGTTAATGAAAGTAATATTAAATCGTTTAATTTTTGATCAGTTTATGGCAAAGTATAGAAAACTAAAAAAACGGCCAAGTGCGAGTTGGACTTGCGCACGAAGGGTTCCGTACCATTTTCAAGTGCCTACCAGCTTTAGCCCAGCAGTTGACGTAATTGATATCTTATTAAATTTTGTTTTTTGTTTTTGCGGCTATAGAAATAACTCATCTTTGAAAATTTCACCTGCCCAGCTATCGGGGTTCTTGAGATACAGCCTGGTGACAGACAGACAGCGAAATCTTAGTAATAGGGTCCCGTTGTTACCCTTCGAGTACGGAATCCCATAAATGATATCAGTAAATAAAGACCCATCAGGTATAAAGTAATGTTCTGTATTATCTAGTTAAGTTATGATTTGTTTAATTCTACAAACATGTATTTGATTAAATTTCTAGTTCCCCGCGCGCGGTTTCACCTGCGTAACTCCCGTTCCCGTGGGAACTTAATAATTAAATATAGCGTATGTCACTCGGGGGTGAATGTAGCTTTCTAATGGCCAAAGAATTTTTGAAATCGGCACAGAAGTTTTTGAGTTTATTTATTACAAACATACACACAAAAATACAAATCTTTCCTCTTTATAATATTAGTATAGATAAGTATAAGAATAGATAGATTAATTACAAACACGAGGAGTTTGAATATAGCTTAATAATTATTTTTAAATAGCTGTGCCATCGACTTCTTCCGCTTAACTTTGAGTAGCAGTTTTTAATTATTTTAATTAGACACTTTTTTGCTATGAAAAGTAGCTTACGTCCTTTCTAAGGTTCTACACTGTATACCAAATTTCATTTAAATCGGTTCAGTACTTTTGGCGTGAAAGGCCGACAGACAGACAGAGTTGCTTTCGCATTTATAATAATAATATTAGCAAAGATTAGTAAGTATTAGTAAAAAAATAGGATAAGTATTGCTTTATTTTTTTATTATAGTTAAGGATCCTTAATATCTGTAACAACTATTATTATCGATACGCTAACATTTTATATTATTATTTTAAAAGTGTAAAGCGCGTTGATGAAATATTGAACAATTAATTTATTCTTTTACGAGAAACAAAATAAAAACTGTAGCTTTTCCTCCTTCATTGTTATTGCCATATTAAATAAACGACTTTTCAACGCTTTCTTTAACTTATTTAATGGACGTCATTAATAAAAGAAATTGCAGTTTAGAGAACAATTGTTATGAACATCTATAAATTTAATTTAATTTCCTTTAATAAATGTTTGAGTGATGATAAATATTGTTTAACATTGGTATAAAAGTTTCTTACAATTATTTTATATCATTTTCAATCCTGAATAATCGAGCAATTTTCTATCTATAGTGTTTTAAAGAAAATAGATTTTAATTAAAATAACATTTCTTTTCAGAAATAGGGTCAATTTCCTTGAAGACTCTTTAAGTAAATTATTTTGTACTCTTTAAGTAAAGTAAAGTAAGAACAAATAAACTTGGAATATATTAAGGTGTAGGTATATAAAATAAACCTTTTTTTAGTTTTATTTTCAATACTAGTCTCCCGCACGCGGTTTAACCCGCGCATTTCCCATTCCCGTGGGAACTTCATAATAAAATATAGACAATAACCTCCATCTTAAATGAGCTATCTAAAACTGATTTTTTTTTTCAAATCGGACTAGTAGTTTATGAGATTAGCAAACAAACTCTTTAGCTTTATATAATAAGTAAAGAATTGTGCACCATCTCTATCGTACTATGAGAACTAACCTAAATCGCGCAATAGAAATTCGCAAGACAACTCGACCATGTACAAGTTCTGTACTCTACTGAATGGATGCTGCCGCGCATATCATCTCGCCCGGTCTTCATTTTCTATGGAGGCCAAACCATTCATCTATATATAAATTTTTGCCTCAACTTAGTTTTGCCTTAAGTTACTTTATGACAAAGGGGTTTTTAATTAGCAGTGCAAATGGCAGTCATTCAGAGACTACGCAATTAGGAAAATCAATAAACTATGTGTACCATTAAATTATAATATAATTTACTTTGATAAATTTAATACAAATGTGGTTGAATTTCGGTCGCAGTGCACAGTGCCGCCAAATGTTATCAACCAAACTAATTTAGCAGTTCAGTTATTTATTCTCAAATAACGATTAAAATTACTTATTTCATGTCAACATAAACAATTATTTGTTAAACATGTTTCATATTTACCCGACTTGGTTATTTTGGGGTAAAAACCTCAATTGCTGATTCAATAGACCATTATTTTGACTATATAATTCCAATAATGATTTTAGAAAGCTAAATTATCATGCTTTAAGTTTTATAAACCATAAAATCGTATTATTATGTGATCTTATTACATTTTTGTACATAACTCTCGACCCGCCCCGGTTTCGCAGGGGTGCTAATGTATTATATGCATACAAAACTTTCTCTTGAACTATCTATCTATTTAAAAAAACCGCATCAAAATCCGTTGCGTATTTCTAAAGATCTAATCATAAATAGGGACAGTCAGACAGAGGGAAGCGACTTTGTTTTATACTATGTAGTGATTTTATAGCACGGATGCAAAACCTCTAGTTCTTTGACTTCAGCCACGAGCTTTTGTGGTTCTGTGTATATAACATATAGAGTTTGAACCCCAAAACCCTCAGGGGTTCTGGGCTGGGGTATGATTTGGAAAAAAACACCATTCGAGTACCAGAAACACACTTTCACTTTATTGAGAAATGTAGTGACTACAATCTCGATACACTATTACACCAAGTTATGGTTGTCTTAGTTTCACATTTGGTAATGTGCTTAAGTGTAGTGACAATAAATTGTTACTATTGGGACGTCTTTAACCAAGAAAAAAATCTCTAAAGCGAGTTACAGAGAAATTGATCAGCGCCATCTAGTGATGAAATGAACAATTAATTACATCTTAATGTAAACTAATTTGTTTTTTAGATTACGTTAGATGTTAAACAGAGTTCCATTATATTTTGCACATACCTTCTTAAATGCAATTTACACATCACCTCTATATAATTGTGGCTTAGATTGCATTTCTAAAATAGCACCAGTTTTTCTTCGAACCGCTTCGGAATCGCACTCCCATTTTACGACATACTAGTCCACACCAAAATCAGCTCGACTCAATCACAAGAAATGTCCCAAGTCTACGCCAGCACTTGACGTCGTAACCACATCCCTAGTGTCGTAAATCGAGGCTACATCCAGTAAATCACGAACTCATCAAGTTTATGAACGCTGCGGGAACAACTCCTTACTGTAATAGGTGCTATTGTTTCGTACAGACCTCTATTTGGTACACTCTTGTAGTCGTTACAAGATATGAGATGAAAATGTTGGTGGTAAGAGGGGAATTTTATTTATATTTGTGGGTAATTTCTTGTAAAGTAGTTTTTGGTTTGTTTTAGGAACTTTAGTGATTGGAAACAAGTCCTGATAACCTGTATGTAGTTAAATTTTATAGTAAATATAAACGAATAAACATTTTGTAATGCACAATCATACAAACATCAAACATACAAATCAAGGTCTCGAGCGCAGCGCGTCAGCCTGTGCTACACTATACATTGGACGGTAATAAAGTAAACAATACAGAACCCAGACAAGACAATACAATACCACAAGTCCGACGCCCCTAGCCATTGTATTCTATAATTATATATACAGCTGAAAAATTTGTTTGTTTGCTTGAACGCGCTAATCTTAGAAACTTCTGATTCGCTTTGAAAAATGCTTTCAGTATTAGCCCATTTATCGAAAAAGACTATAGGCTATATTTGATTTGAAATTCCCACGGGAACGGGAGTTATGCGGGTGGAATCGCGTGCGGGAAGCTACTTTATATATATCTTTAGTAGTTACCAATATAAAGTGACCATATTACAATGCCGTTAGAACTAACTTGTGTTTTGTGTAAGTTGCGCACCCATCGAGATTATCTCCGCGATACCCGGCGCTGACCCTTTGCTTAATCGCGTCTCTTCAACTGCTTTCATCTCCAAACTTCTTATTTATTTCTCCGGTTGACACTTCCTATTGTTCTCACAAGTACACTTGGTTAATAGGCTGTTTTGTGTTTATTTACTATGTTTATTTATCTGACAGAGACATTATTATTTCTCTATGATTTAATTTTCTTTTATAATTTTTTCTGTCAATGACCAAAATATCTGATTAGTAGCTTAAAAATGTAATTTCTTTAAGATAATTTTTTAACAGCTGTACAGAATATTTTGTTGCATTTACTACAATGTTTGACTAAATATCAATAAATGTTACTATTCCGCCATGTATATGTGTGCTCTTAAATGTATACCTATTGAAAACCATAAAATATCGGCGGAATTGTTAACCGAACTAGTTTTGTATCAACGTATAGCTAACTCCAACCGGTCCCCAAACGAAGAACTGCTAATGGCTATAGAAAGAAAGAAGAAAGAAAATACTTTTATTTACGGCACATACAAGGAAATAAAACATAAGACATTGATTAACACTATTACATACATGCACCATAAATGGGAACTGGCTTCAGCTATAGGAGAGAAAGAAGTTTAATCCTACTAATATTATAACCGCGAAAGTTTGTAAGTTTGGATGGATGGATGTTTGTTACTCTTTCACGCCGAAACTGCTGAACAGAATTGGCTAAAATTGCACTGGGATAGGTTATAAGCTGGATTAACATATAGGCTTCAAAACATCTCGCTCCAACACACAGCTAGTAAAATATTTTTTAAATTATATAATTTGTAAGTCTTTAACATGATTTCTATTTTCTTGATGAATATATTTTCATAAAAATATATCTAGAGCTCAGAAGCACAAGGTCAGATGTGCCATTATACGTCGGAAACATTCGTCGTATGTGCCTTTATCGTGAACTGGCACTTACGACCAAATGCTTCTGAAGTTAATACAATATCCGTCCTAATTCTTCTCAGTTATAATTAAGTAAGTGTAATGTCCTCATATAAAAATAAAGATCACTCATTTAGTTCCATATTGAGTCGTTAACTATTTATAGAATATGGGGCGACTAAGGCTTCAGACGCAAATAGGTAAACGGAGCATTTTTACCTATAATACATCCAATGAATTAATTTTTCTTTCGGTAAATTACGCTTACAGGTCAACCCTTAGATTATATATAATCATTAGAGCTCCTCTTATAGAGAATGAACTGTAAGATTGATGATGATAACTGGTTTGATTTGAAAAAATCGTTTAGTTTGCCACCATGTTGTAATCAAAGATGGTTCAGTTAACAACTGTTTTTTTTTAATAGATGACATTATCCAAATTATACGATTGCATTAGATATACCACAGCCTTAATTGATAAACATTAAGAAAGGCAATAGCCTATATTTAATTACGAGGTTATTATAAGAAGTGGAATACGCGGGTGGAACAAAATCCTGTCCAGTAAGTCAATAGTCCCTCCGGATTGGTGGTTTGGTAGGGGTTTAGTGGGTGCGGGAGGAGCTCGTTGGCGTGGTGGGAGACGACCTCTCGCTGCCGACCATCATTTCGAAGATGGTCCAAAGCGAGAGGTCGTGGGAGGCGGTTGCCTCCTTCTGTAGACAAATTATGTCACAGAAGGAGGCCGCGGAGCGGGAGAGGGAAGTAGATCCCTCCGCCCACCCGCTTCGCAGACGGCGTGTTGGCCATTGGCGGCGGGCCGAAACCCGCCGCCTACCGCCCTAGGCTCGGCCTTGGGGAGTGGGGAACATGGGCCCCGCTCCCTTCGAGGCTGACCCATGAGGAGTAGGGACGCCTCTACACTCCGGCGTCCCTATAATTGGGCAAATGGGCCACTGTAAGTGTGGCCCTGGAGATCCCGCGGTACCATATTGGCCGCGGGTGCCGTCGGGGGGCCGGATTGCTCATGCGTACCCGACCCCCGCCAACGGCGGATCGAAGGAGTGTCCGGGAGGTTTTAGTGGTGTAGGGTCCTCTCCTCGTGGTATGACTTTAGCATACCACGCTATGGAGAGGGCGAGTCCCACATATCCCACCGCCAGCGCGCGAATACGCTGCAGCGGTGGTGGGAATGCGTCAAAGCAATTCCTCCCGGACAACAAAAAAAAAAAAAAAAAGGGGTTTAGTGGGTACAGCTTTGCCTATGCGACCACGAATGTGTTATGAGTGGTAAATACTGATTCTAGACCGTCACTACTGTATTTATTACACCCATTTATTTTACCCATCAATATCCTTTCAGTGTAAGATATATATTTAATTATCAAGTTCCCACACGAACGGAAGTTACGCGGATGAAACCGCGCGCGGGAAGCTAAGTATCGTTATAAAAATTACTAACTGTTTCTTAAATTTACAAATAAACATATATTTCAAAAAATGCTAGATGAATACCAAATACGTACGCTTGTTTCAATTATCGACCTGAATAACACTCCAAAACGCAGTGAAACTTTTTCAATCCCATCCAAACGTACCTCGGTCCAAATCTTCCTCATCTCAAACAACCTAGTTATTTGATTCACGTGAAATTATTGTTAATTCAAAGTTTCCGGGACGAGCAAAAACTCTGGCCTTAATACCGCGGCGCCTTTGCATACGCTCAAAGAGCAAATTGAGTCGGAAAGAACGGAAATTAAAGTATCACGAGGCTATGCATCTATATAGCACAAGCTCCGTAGCGTAGCGGTATTTGGCTCGCTTTAAATCTCGGAGATCGTGGGTTCGATCCCCACTTCGGACAGGAAATCTTTGTGTAAATTCTTAGATTTCTTTCCGGGTCTGGTTGGTTGTGTGCCTCGAAAAGCACGTTAAGCCTTTGGTCCCGATTGATATAACATCATCTATAATAATCGTATATCAAGGAACGGGCAGGTGCGTTTCCTTGTGTTGTCCAATATAATACTGCGGTCACCAACCAGTCTGCCAAGCGTGGTGACTATGGCAAAAACCCTCCCTCATATTTAGCACTGGACATTATACGAGCTTAGGTTTAGGTAAAGGTTCTTTTTAATCGCCTGAAACCTCTTTAGTTTAGTTTAGTCAACTAACTAAAAAGTGTACCAGCTTACAAATCTTATTATTTTCCGGTGACATACACACTAAATTAATTAAATACCACACAGTCTTATGAAAACCCAACAGTAAACCACATTAATGAAGCCTTCAACAACATGCGCTCCCAATCAATCCAACTAACAAATCAGAATCGTCGTTCATTAAGCATAAACGACAATAAACAGTCACGCTACCGACCCTAGATGTACACCAGATGGAACGGCTCAATAGGTACGCTCCGATTCAATTAGTATGAGAGCTGCCACCAATTTTTGAGAAGGTATTTGAAAACTGTTCACATACGTCTCCTATTATACAACACGGAACTGTAGACCTGGTTGGTGAGCAAGGGGACTAAGACCCCTAATTTATATGAAATTATTAAAATTATATAAAGGGTCGAGTTAGCCCCGCTACCCATCAGCCACGTCTGCAGTTCGGTGTTGGGGTATAGTAGGAGAGGTATGTGACAAGTTTTCAGCTTGCCTCAATTACCTTATACCTAACCTAACCTAACCTAAAAATTGATGCCAGCTCTCGGTCTAAATTATGCACTGCTTGTACTATTAAATTTACTGTTATGAAAACTATCGAAAGGTTGGATAAGATTTATTATTTAAATTAAGAGCACGAATATTTGCTTATCTGAACTACTTTATATTACTTTCCAACTCCTCCTATAAACTTTCTGATTAGATTCGATGCAGGATTCAAGACATTTTTGAGTCCTTGGACCAGCCTGAGCCTAACAACTTCGATCCTCTTCCGTGTGAGCCGCTATTGATTCTACCTTGCAGGAGTTACAGTGGCGGGAGTGTGGGGGGAATTAGTCCCAATTAACTTATCTGAACCACACTTTTTAAGAAACAAAAATATACTAAACGCTTTGTATTTAGCAGAACGTGAATGATAATTCTAAATAAGATATATATTAAAGATTGATATTTTTTATGGCAGTCTGCCGACTTATTCTGCAATTTCTGCCAGTGTCATGTAATGAAGATTGATAATTATTATGAATGAAATTAAATTAAATGTATTTTGCTATAACATTGACATGAATGTAATTGGTTTGCGCGTTATGTTATCAAATCACTGATACTGGAACATATTATTTTTACAAACTTAATTAATCTATTTCTATGAATGTATAATTTGATTTATTTATTGTGATTTTTTATTTGATTAAATGTAGTTTAAATCTGGTTTACCGTAATTGATAAATAAAAATGAATAAATAATACAAATCCGCCTCCAATAAAATATTTCGATTATTATCTTCTGCATTTTAGGTTAAATTGGCGAGAATTCGATTAAGATAATCAGAGTCCGTTTTATCTAAGGGGCATAATGTTTGCTTTCAAAAGATAAAGTTGTAACACACTCGAAAGTTTCAGAACATAATCCTTAAACAAGTAAGAGTCCTTCAATATGCGTGAAAGGTTCAAATAATTAAGTAATTAAACACTTAAGAAGTGGTTAAAGTTAAGATTAAAGTTTAACCGCTTCTATCTTGTAATTATTCGAATATATGTAGGTAGGTTAATATTAACGGATTTGTGGTCAAATATACGATCGATAAACGAAATATATGCGCATACTACATAGTATAAAACAAAGAGGCGTATTGAAAAGTACGCAATAGATTCGCTGCGATTTTTTAAAAAAATATAGCGATTCAAAAGAACGGTTTACATGTATTGTAGCTTTTACCCGCAGCTGCGCTCGCATCATTTTTTTTAATTTGTACTTTCAACATAAAAGTAAGGTTTACACCGTCAGTATCTAATAATATCAATAAATTTGTTTTTTTTCACTACAACAGCCGGTAATTCTTTATGAGCGAAGAGTTCGCTGCTAGCTGTGTTCAAATATACATACTAGTTAAGTCTTCTCAGAAACGTGTTCATATAAATTTAAAATGCGTTTTACAAGGTGTAAACCAATCTGTTTTGCTGACTGTACATTGTATCCTATGTTACTTCTACCTCCAAGACTATGTGTTCACACTCAAAGAAAAGGTTAAGTAGTTTTCACGTGAAAGCGTAACAAACAAACTTACAATCACATTCATATTATTAAGTAGGGATACATCAGCATTGTACCCGTGCGAAGCCAGGCGGGTGGCTAGAAATTTATATTTTGTTGTTTATAATTAGTCTGTCGAATTCGCCAAGGTATAACCACGTTCATAGTTTCCCTGAAACCATATTTCCGTGCGAGTATCGCGGTGCCACAATGTTAGCGATCACCAGTCGCCCGCGACCCGCGACCCGCTGTAGGTGACAAGCATTGTTCAACATTTCATTTGAACAAGTGTTCCGTGATACGGAATGTGTTCATTATCTTTTCAATTGTGCCTCTAGTTTAGTTTGTGCTGTTTAGTAATTTACACTAGTTTGAAGAGATTGAGATTGATTTTGGGATGTACATTAAATAGACCGGAGCCTAAATTTGTTTATATTTCATTGTTATTAATAGACTCATAAACCTACGTTTATAATAATACTAGCTTTTACCCACGGCTTTACTCGCATTTTTTAAATAAAAAGTATCCTATGTTATTTCTAATACCTCTAAGAATATGTGTACAAAGTTTCACAATGATCAGTTAAGAAGTTTTCGTGTGAAAGCGTAACAAACAAACGGACATTCACATTTTTTATAATAAAAAGTAGGGAATTAATATAGTAATATATCTTTATTTTTCTTCCATTAAAGGTGCCTTAATTATGATCTGTTACCTACTTACAAAGTTACAATAAACGTTTGTGGGAGACTGGTATCCGTACTAGAAACCCCGTCACACAGATTACCAGGCCCCTTCACTAAAATATATTTAGATTAAAATATAACATATAACGTCGAAAAAATTTTATATTTTGAATCTACTTACCTTAACCAGGTTTTTAGTGGGCTCTCTGAGTATTTTTTTTCTCTAATAGGAAAATTTATCACGAATTCCATCCGTCACAGCAAAGGTGTATTAGGACTTCTCGGTTCTCTCTTCATCCAAATCGTATTAGGTGATATTAGTCACATATAATCTTTCTACGAAGAGAGGATATAGCCACGATGTCCTCCTGAGTTCTTCTCTGAAAGCCATATGTATGAAGACCAGGAAATGCATAAGCATCTAGTCATAGTCATCAGTCATCTTTTCATAGCCTAATGTATGTCATGTACAATCAAAACCAGAAATATAGACTTTCCTTTTGTAAAAGCCTTATGGAACTATTATAAAACTAAATAATAATAAATGGACACAAGAATAATTATTTATAAAAGAAACAAACAAAATATAATAACTGTTGTAGTTATTAGTGAGATGCACTTGACTATTTTCATTTATTTGGAGTAAGTGAACATTAATGTTGATGAGTGTGGTTAAAAAATATTGCTGAATATCTTTGCGATGAATCAAGTACGGGGAAAATGGGGACAAATCCATAATTTCATGGTGAATACAAAATTACAACTAAAAAATGCGATTCAAAACACATTAAAGTAGGCTTCAGGCAAACATTCGTTGTTTTACCGTTCACCATAGTACTGCAATCGATGCAGTTACGAAGACCCTGATCCGATCCAATGTTCACAACACCTACGGAACTCTAAAATGCCTTATATTGCCTTATGAAACGGTAATTTACCGAAGTGATTGACTTCAGCCATTGATGCTAATCGTCTGGTTGATTGATGACGACCGAGGTGAACTGTGGGACCGATGCCACGCTCACGACGACGCCAAGATGATGACTCATTACGATTCAATGACATTGTGAGCTGAATTTAAGCGAATAGAAATTGAGCAGTTTAATTTATTGTTACGTTTGATATTTATATGATTATCTTATCTATTACTTATATATTAAGCTGAAAGGTTTGTTAGTTTGATTGTTTGTTTGCCTGAACATGCTTATCACCGGAACTACGGGTCCGATTTGAAAAAATCTTTCAGTGTTAGAAAGCCCCTTTATTGAGGTAGGTTATCGGCTATATTTAATTATAAAGTTCCCACGGAGACGGCAGTTATGCGGATGAAACCGCGCACGGGAATCTAGTTAGAATATATTTATGGAATTAGTCGAACTTTGGGAAATAAAATTAAAAGGAGTGTTTGTAATATTAGAGATACTACGAAGTTGTTCAATAGTAAAGTTGATGCATATTTCCTTTACTACCACTAATTGAAAACGTGGACGCTCAGAGAATAATTGTCAGGAAACTCAGAGGAATCGTTTTTCAATAATAATGTTTGTTTAACAAAACTATAAAATAAACTATATTTTTGAGCAAGTAACACCTAAGCTGTTATGTCATATATATATATTTCATTAGAAAATTAACTATTTTTTGAGTGAATTCGTTATATGATTGTATTACCAAGAAACAACAGTACCGACAAATTGCTCTAACGACAAAGAACCTTTAAAATTTCCTCATGTTTATCATTTTCACGGGAATGTCCCACAAATTGGTTGTAGCACACACAGTAATACACTGTAACGATATTTTATTGATGATACATTTTAGTATCGCGAAGCATTTCGGTATTTGCTACACACAGTTTTATTACACGTATGCTTTCACTCCCACATACAGGAGATATCGTCGTTTCAACAATTTTATACAAAGTATTTGACGACGAAATAAATCTGGTTGTTCAACTTTATTACTGTGTAATGCTGCTACATATGCAAATAGACTGCGGATTTAACAGAGAGGACTTGTTGTAAGACCTTTACGGTTTTTAGCTGTGTGGCTTAGAATATACTACCCAAATTCTTCTCATGAGTCATTCAAATGTCGGATGGGCACCAGCATATATCAGCTCAAATGTATGTACCATTTTAAGGCGATCACCAATCCGCCTGCCAAGCGCGGTGATTATGTCAATATCTCTTGCTATATAATTTGACTCATAGTCGAGTTGTGTAGCTACGCGCTGTAACCGAACGGACTGAACGACTGTAAGCTTACCGCCAGCTAAGCTAAAACAAGCTTGCACCTCGCGGGTGGCTAGGCGTACCCTTAAGTTTAAGCCGTGCCGTATACACATATGTAGCAGCCATCAAGATGGATTGGCCATTCAATGGGACGGCTAGCCCGCTAATTGGGCATTCAACGAAATGCCTTAAGACTAACTAGCCAAACGGTTGATTTTAGGTGGTTAAAAAAAAACTAAACCTAAACTAAATTTAAATCACGTTGAACGTTAAGTGATGTTAGTTCAATCAACGAGGCATTCAATTAAATGTCGGCGTTTGATTGGCGGACTGGCCGTCCCATTGAATATCCGATTTGACAAGATGGCTGCGATATACACAGTATTAAACAAATAGATTTGCCATAAAAATATGGTATGAATATTCCAACAATGTGGAAGTAAGTAGCTTATTAAACTTCAAAAAGATATTTAATCGAACCGGAAATTCCATCCTTTGAAATATGAAACGGGCATTAAGTTATACCAGGAATAAAACCAATAAGGTTTAAAAGGCTTTTACTGATCTCTTATGAGTTATATCGATTTCAAAGTTGCGAACTTTGATAATCTCGGGTTCACAAAGAGGTCGTACATATATCGAACGTTAGGCATTCGCAAGAGTACTGCTTAAGTTCACTTTTAATTTAAAAAAAAAAAACACAATATTTAGCTAACATTATGTGTTAAAATATAGAATAGTACTTACATTTTGACGTTGATCATTAACATATTATCCTAATGTATCATAACATTAGGATAATTATTGTAAAAAGTTTGCTACTAATATTCGGAACTTTAATTATATTTAAGCAAGGCGTCATTTTAAGAAATCGTAAACTCTATAAATGCCTTGTGGTTTCCGGCTTAGAATAGACCATCCCATGTCCTCCCATGGGTGTCGTAAAAGGCGACTAAGGGACATAATAATATGGCTGATGGATGGGCAGCAGCATCTATTAGCACAAGGTTTACATTTTACTGCGATCACCAATCCGTCTGCCAAGCGTGGTGATTATGGCAATTTCCCTCTACGATCCTAGATTGCCAAGGTCTATTAAGAGGGGGCCTGAGGAGGCATGTTCAACAGTGGACGTAAACGGGATGTTGATGATGAAACTGTGTAAATGAAGTGAAGTTTTTAATGTTTTTGTGAAAAATATAATTATTTTTTTTATAAATTCAGATTAGGATTGCGTATAAAGAATTATCTTTAAAATATTAAAAATAATAAAACTTACTCGTTTATTAATAACATTTGACACATATTTACTATATACCTACCTACTATAAGATATTCTAAATGTACAATCAAATGATTGAGTAACCCGGTTAAGCAACAATAACTGAACCGATTTCCAGAGGCCGACAGTCTGACAGACTGACAGACAGACCAGATGGATAGGGAAATGCTTCTATAAGGGTTCTGTTTGAAATGATGAGGCTCGTATCCTTAAAATCGTCGATAAATTTTAATTATTAAAAATAAATATAATTTGTAATTAAATTGTCATGACTTTCTTCTGCAAAATGTGTTATAAAAATGTATGTTAAGACATTTGCTCTTAGTTGCTCAGAATTCTTTTGCTTAAAGTTTAGAGATAAAGCTTAGAAAGAATGTTCAGCGGTAAATCAAGTCTAACGGGCATTGTTAAAATTGCTCAATTGATGAAAACGGAGGTAATTATTTTAAATCAAAGATTTTTTTTACAAATTAGTTATTGTTTACTATATGATAACTAAATAATAAAAACATAACGCAAAAGCAAACGTTTAATAATATGAAATACCTCATACAATTTTATAATTTATGACCCTATGCGTGACGACGCGACGTTAATAGGCCTGACGGAATTACTCCGGTGCCCTGAAGGATGGGACGGCCTTTGATGTAGGACGCTACGTGCATCGTGCCGTCTCATCATGCGCGCTCAGATAAGGGCTGGCATGGCGGCTGAATTTGCGGAGAATCTGAAAAGGCGCAAATATGTCGAAACACTGGGGCCGTGGGGACCAGGAGCCAAATAAATTTATAATAACCTCGTGGCGGCCCTCTTTAGTGTGAGTTCATGTTCAGTCATTCAACGGGGTAATGCTACCAGTATTCTGTATAATGTAATAGATTTAGCATAGTAGTATTTTATAACTTAGTTTTATTTTAATTAGCTACTTTAGTATGTATATTTTATAATCAATAAAGACTAAAATAAAAGCTTTATTAAATAGTAATTACACAAATTAAAATATATTTTATAATATTAAATAAACATAATAGAGAAGTTATGTGAAGGAACAGGTGCTGGTGTTTCTCAACACATAGGGAAGATCATTAGCCGAGCGAGGTGGTATGCTCGATGACCGTAGCCCAAGTATTCATGTTGAGAACTTGAATATAGCCTCAAGTCGCGTGCGAATTAATATTGCATGATGTAGGATTCGTGCAGCCGTCTAACATTTGATGCTAGTTATACACATTAAGTCACTTATTTCAGTGGTAGTACAGCAATTAAGTTTGCGCTTAGATCCGTGTTACGTAAAATACGTCAACTATTCTGTCGACAAGCAAAACTAGCCAGTTGACACTCACCAACGAAAGAAACTGAAACTATGACGATGAATAAATCTGTTTATTTTGTTTGCACAACCAACAGATGACCGACAGGCTCTTTGATACGGAACAATTGGCTGATCACAATAACTCATCCGAAGTTATGGGCACGCTGCGACAATATGTACGAAACTACTAAATATGTGATGTACGCAAACAACTGCGTTCACGGTCGGCCTGATTTCATCCCGTAAACGTCTGGAACTTATAAACTAGTTGGCCTAAATACCGCCTAAAAAACATCCACCATGTTTACGTCGAACGGGTCCCTCATGCGCCAATAAGTCAAAAACTTTTTTGTTATTTCGGTGGAGCGGGGCTGGGTGTTGAAATCGGCACATTTGCTAAAGTGTTTCACTAACTTTCTCTATATGAACTCGAGTGTCGTCGAGTTAACTTTTTATAACCCGCGCTTTTGTATTTTCGGATTTGACAAGTTTTACTTCGACCCTCCGCAATATTTAAGGGCCGTTTTCATTGTCCTCTTCGCATTCAATCTTTTGTGATTTGTTCCAATCATACTTTTGTTTTATACGAGTGTGTATTACTAAATTCTTTTAGCTTTTTTCTTGAGTATTGTTTTTGCTTTTATGTATCACCGCTCACCGTCGAACACACTTTAGAAAAAAACAAGTGTATTTATATACCTACCAATTTTCTATCACCAAGATTAATTCGGTCTTATAATTCGGTGTACTTTTGTTAACAAGTCTATTTCACTGCGAGCCAATTTTGTTAATTTAAAACCGTTACGTTGCTTTTGCGTTCAGTCAGTAACAAGCATTTAAACTCAAACAGCCTATTATCAAAATTTCCAAAAATGTAAACTTTTACATTTATAATATTAGTAGGACATTTGCTTTCATAAAGTTAAGCCATTTTAATTATATTTCAACAAAATGATTACTGAACGTATTTCCATCTTCAACTTAAGTTTCGCGAAGACAAAGCTTCATTTCTTTATTGTAATTTACGTTACAATTTCAGAAGGAAAATTAGCTCACAAATTCCTTTCGATTTATCGCTAAACAATCAAAGCAGAAGCGAGTTCGCCGGGAGTTTCACAAAATGTTCCACTTCTTACAAAACTCGAACGAACTTTACAAAAGACAGACGTTAATGAACCTTGTACTTGTTAATTTAATGTTTAACTTTCAGTTTACGTGGCTTCTAATCGATGAGTTTATGAAAATTAAAGGTTTCTGCCGCGCACCCGATAACTCGAAAGTATCAAGTTTTTATTGAATTGAAATATTAATAAAGAACAGAGCACTTAACTGATAATATTTTCTTATCGATTTCATCGATAGCAACTTACTTTAAAGAAATTAAGCAATCTGTAGAAGTCAAATTCTTTCATATTATTTCATATTATGGGGGATAATGCTGTTCGCGTCCGTGGGCTTTAGCTCTAGTCACCCACACGTGTCCCCTGGGTAGCGCCAAATGAACAGCACATCTGGTGGTAGGTTTCGACCGCGGTTTGTCACCACCCTCAAGGCAAAGCCATGCCGCCAAGTGATTTTTGTCGCGTTCCGGCATGTTGCCTTGAGTAGCCATCGTGGAAGGGGAGTCTGGGCAGTTGTGTGGTATTGCGAACCGGTTCCGGTGCTGCGTGGTGTCTGTGCTGGGTGACTGTTCGCGGAGGGTAGCGGGATCCTAAGCACGGTCTTCCGCTGGCCGACCGCAGGTAGTAGGGGGCCCAATTAGTAGGAAAGCCACCTATGAAAGGCTGCCCCGCCAACTAGCGAAAAATCCCAGGATGCGTCACCGTGCCGGTTGGCGACCGGATGCGAGGGCCCGGTGAACATCTCTGGGGGGGTTAGGGCGTCCCCGCGCGCTCCAGATCAGTCTCCCGTCGGTGCAGCATTACGAATGTATTGCGTGGTACTCGCTCTTGCCATACCTCGCCCAACTGTCCCTTTCCTGCTTGTCTGTTCGCCATCAAAAATTAAATGAATAAAAATAATAGGAAACTGGTAAAACAGCGGTTGCACTCCCTCGCACTAAAAGTGCACCTCTCTAACATCCGAGGTCTGCACTCCAATCTCATCCCGGTCCATCACCACCTTGAGACCGAAAAACCACATCTGCTGTTCCTCACGGAGACGCAAATCAGATGTCCAGCTGACGCAGCATACTTGCGCTACCCAGGGTACACCCTGGAGCACAATTTTAAGCCACGCGCTGGCACCTGCGTGTATGCTCGCGATGACATCTGTTTTCGACGTCTCCGTAACATTGAGGATTCCAGTTTCTCCGTATTATGGGTTCTGGTGGACACTGGCTTGGAGCAGATACTCTATGCCAGTGTCTATCGGTCGCACACCGACAACATGGAGACAACCAGGTTGTTTCAGTACCTTTCGGACTCGGCTGAATTAGCTCAGCTCAGGTACCCATCGGCGCAGCTAGTTTTTCTGGGGGACTTCAATGCCCACCATCAGGAATGGCTGTACCCATACCAGAACACCGACCATGCTGGGAGATTAGCGTATGCATCTGCACTGACGCTTGGTCTCTCCCAACTGGTAACTGGGCCGACACGGGTGCCTGACATTGATGGCCATACGGCCAATTGCTTAGACCTTCTGCTGACAACCGATCCAGACCGATATCAAGTCGCGGTTTCCTCACCGTTGGGTAGCTCCGACCACTGTCTGGTGAAATCTGTGTCTGTCTACTCGCCACCCGATCCCGATCTCAAGGGGACTAGGCGAGTATGGCGATACAAGTCAGCAGATTGGGATGAGATGCGGCATTTCTTCGCGTCTTACCCTTGGCTGCGCTTATGCTTCTCTTCAGACGACCCGACTCGCTGCGCGGAGGCTGTTTCTGAGGTGATATGTCAGGCTATGGAATATTTCATTCCATTTTCTGACATCTCACTCCAAGACAAAGCCCGTCCATGGTTCAACGCTGAGTGTGATAGTGCTGAAGCACATAAGCACTCTGCTTACCAAGCGTGGGCGGATGCTCGAGCCCGCAAAGCGCCAAATATTCGGAAACTGAAGAAAGCTTACAATAGTGCTGCCAAGTCTTGCAAACGTGCCCTACGCAAGGCCCGCTTTGACCATATTGGCCGCATTGGAGCCAGACTAGCATCTTACCCATCAGGGAGTAAAGCTTTTTGGTCTCTTGCCAAATCGGTCGAAGCCAATTTCTGTCGGTCCTCTTTGCCGCCACTGCAGAAGCCGAACGGTTCATTAGCTCACACCGCCAAAGAGAAAGCAGACTTGTTTGCGTCTCTATTTGCGAAGAATTCACAACTAGATGCTGCTGGTAAAAGTCCACCCAGGCTACCACATTGCACTTCCACTATGCCTGAGGTGCACATTCGGCAAAAAGTGGTACTTAAAATTCTCAGCACTCTAGATGTGAATAAGGCTAGTGGGCCTGACGGCATTCCTGCCATTGTCTTGCGGTCATGTGCGCCTGAGTTGTCTCCTGTTTTGACTCGCCTCTATCGTTTATCCCTGAAGACTGGTCTAGTTCCAGCATCCTGGAAGATTGCCAACGTTCAACCGATCCCCAAGAAAGGTAGTCGTGCCGACCCTGCCAACTACCGACCAATCGCAATCACCTCCATACTCTGTAAGGTTATGGAGCGTGTTTTAAACAACCGTCTCCTGGCATACCTGGAAGACAACGACCTCCTCAGTGACCGTCAATTCGGATTCCGTCGAGGCCGGTCTACTGGGGATCTTCTTGTATATGCTACTCACTTATGGAGCGAAGCCATTGAGAGACACGGTGAGGCTCTTGCCGTGTCTCTTGATATCTCTAAGGCTTTTGACAGGGTTTGGCACGCAAGTCTCATTGGTAAGCTTCCGGTTTACGGTATTGCTCCCGTACTTTGCACCTGGATTCAGGATTTCTTGAGGGGAAGGTCGATTCGGGTTGTCATTGATGGCGCCTCGTCCGATCTTCTTGGTATTAATGCCGGTGTCCCTCAGGGATCTGTTCTTTTCGCGACGCTTTTTTTGCTGCACATAAACGACCTGCTAGTTACTCCCGGTATCTTTGGGTAGCAGACGACAGCACAGTCTCGGTGAGATACTTGTCTGATGCGAAGTCGGGGTCAATGGTCCAGTCGTTCAGGGAGTCGATGATTGAGGGGGTGAACTCGATCTTGGAGGCTGTTTCCTTATGGGGTGATGCCAACCTGGTTGGGTTTAACCCCTCAAAAACACAGGCGTGTCTTTTTTCGGCGAAACGGAGTCCATTCCAACTGACTCCGACTTTCCGGAATGTCTCCGTTCCGATCAGCGACCATCTTGAGCTCCTAGGGCTTGACCTCTCTTCTAATCTTAACTTCGGTCACTACATCGAGTCCATTGCAAACAGTGCAGCCAAAAAACTTGGCATTCTCTCCAAGGTGAGGCGGTACTTCACATCGGAGCAGCTCTTAAGTCTTTACAGAGCTCAAGTTCGCTCCTCAATGGAATACTGTTCTCATCTTTGGGATGGGTCTGCTGGATATCAGCTGGATGCTCTGGACTCATTGGAGCGCCGAGCGAAGAGAGTCATAGGCAATAACTCACTGGTGGAGGCAAGTCTTCAGAGCCTCGAACACCGTAGACGAGTGGCCTGCCTATCAGTTTTTTATCGGTTGCATTTCGGGGAGTGTGCGGAGGTTCTACATAACCTGATACCCCCTTCACCCTTCCATCACCGGACGACTAGGCGCGGCGAGCGGTTTCACCCTTTTGTTGTAGACATTCCTTCAATACGCACGAAGCGATTTGCTTCTTCTTTCATAATGCGGACGGCTAAGGAGTGGAATTCTCTGCCGGCGTCAGTTTTTCCGGAACGCTATAATCTGGACATCTTTAAGGCTAAAGTGAACAGACACTTTCTAGGCAAGCGTGTATCATCTTAGGCCTTATCTTCGCCTTCCATCAAGCGAGATTAAGGTCAAACGTAAGCCTATATGCAGTAAAAAAAAAAAAAAAAAAAAAAAAAAAAATATTATTTCAAGTTTATGCGTATTACTTTAGACTTTTAGAATTTTATTAAGATATAGTTCTAATACATGTCACTACTCGTAAAATTACCTATGAACATGTTGAGGTAGCTCTATGTATTTTAACACATGTAACTACCTCAGTTGAAATACCTATAGGTATTTATTTATGCAAATTAGGTAAATATAGCAATTATATTTAAAAGTACCAAACTTGGTCACTTCATTTTATAAACACAATTTCTGCTGCAACTAAAATTATTTTGTCAAGAAAAATAACGAAGAAAGCATTTAAAGGAAGTAAGAACAAACTAAGTAACGATGAAATATCTCTATTTAGAAGCAGTTTAAACAGTTGGTTGATGAAAGTGGGTGACGTCACGGAAGTAAACCCTACACAGGAAGCGCGCTCCAAATTGAAATACATTCGCAACAAGGCCACGAGAATTCTTAGTGTTGTAATTCTTAATGTATAATTAAGTTTCCGAGCGCGTCCGTCTGCATATTTGGGCTAATCTCAAAACTGAGTGAAAATTTCTCTGCTGAATGAGGCTTTTGTATTATGTTCATTATAATGCCGGAAGCTCTTATTCCGGTAGTTGTTTTATGTGGAATTGAGACGTTGCTTTGTTTCTAGTTTAGTGTTTCAGAATTAACGCTGCTTTTTTAAATATTTTAAATGTTTTGCATTGTACGAATTTTTGCTTTCTGATCTTTGCACATTCTTTTGTCTTTGGCTAACTGTCTTGAATATGAATACGGTTGTTTACGTGGTTTTGAAAACAGAAATATAAAAATGTAAAGTTTTGTTATTAATCAAAAATACATTAATTTACAATCCATGGATTCATATGAGATCGTTTTTGTGTATAACGATAACAGTCACTAATCAACGACTTTGACGATTATAAATATAATCCGGAAATATCCAAAATTTAGCATGTAGATTTATCTGCGCTATAAAAACCGTGTGGTTTCTTATTATGCGACCAGTGGCATACACTTGATGGGTAGACCGCAGCATGTATCAGATCAAGGTTACTATAACCATCTTACTGCAAACACTAATCTACTTTTCAAGCATGGTGGTTATAAGAGGAAGTTATGTTCAGCAGTTGACGTAAATAGTTTGTTGAATTGAAAAATAATATTAAAATTATACAACGGGTATTTGTAAATTTGATCAATATTTAAATACATATTTTGGTAAAACAACAATATAGGCATACCCAAAAAATATCAACAATACGAAAGAGCAATAAAAGCTGAACAAAGAGTAATTTAAATTGTAAGAACACAAAACCTCCAAGTTAATTCAAAGACAAATAACTACGAAACAGGAAGTAGGGGGAAAGAATTGATGTCGTGGCAGTAATTGACGCCTGTTAACGCACCAGAAACTTAGTTTTGAGTTATTGGCTCGAAAGTGGGCGTTTGGGACAAACAACACGATAGAGTAACTGGGTTACCAACTATATATAACTGCTATTAGAGAATAGCGGCAAATTTCTGAAGCAATTATTAGAGAATGTATGAAAGTTATGATATTAAGAAGTTGTATTGAGGTTATTGTTCCTTTTTAGGGTTCCGTAGCCAAATGGCAAAAAACGGAACCCTTATAGATTCGTCATGTCTGTCTGTCTGTCTGTCTGTCTGTCTGTCTGTCTGTCTGTCTGTCTGTCTGTCCGTCCGTATGTCACAGCCACTTTTTTCCGAAACTATAAGAACTATAATGTTGAAACTTGGCAAGTAGATGTATGTTGTGAACCGCTTTAAGATTTTCACACAAAAATAGAAAAAAAACAATAAATTTTGGGGTTCCCCATACATAGAACTGAAACTCAAAAAAAATTTTTTCGTCGAACCCATACGTGTGGGGTATCTATGAATAGGTCTTTAAAAATGATGTCGAGGTTTCTAATGTCATTTTTTTCTAAACTGAATAGTTTGCGCGAGAGACACTTCCAAAGTGGTAAAATGTGTGTCCCCCCCCCTGTAACTTCTAAAATAAGAGAATGATAAATCTAAAAAAAATATATGATGTACATTACCATGCAAACTTCCACCGAAAATTGGTTTGAACGAGATCTTGTAAGTAGTTTTTTTTAATACGTCAAAAATCGTAAACCGCAATTTAGCTTTCATTCAATCAACTCGAATATAAAAATATAAAATAACATTTCATTTCATAAACATACGCGTTTTTATTTATTCTTGATATCAAAAATAGGTATGCACTTGTAACTGAAACGGAACCCTTCGTGCGCGAGTGCGACTCGCACTTGGCCGGTTTTTTTACTTGTTTATTTTACTTCAATGCATTAAGTAATTTCAAGTGGAAGGTTTCTAGCACCAACTTTAAACTTCTTTCCCCTTTTAGGGTACCGTAGCCAAATGGCAAAAAACGAAACCCTTCTAGATTCGTCATGTCTGTCTGTCCGTCCGTATGTCACATCCACTTTTTTCCGAAACTATAAGAACTATTATGTTGAAACTTGGTAAGTAGATGTATTTTGTGAACCGCATTAAGATTTTCACACAAAAATAGAAAAAAAAAAACAAAAAATTTTGGGGTTCCCATACTTAGAACTGAAACTCAAAAAAACATTTTTCATCGAACCCATACGTGTGTTCTCTATGGATAGGTCTTCAAAAATGATATTGAGGTTTCTAATGTCATTTTTTTCTAAACTGAACAGTTTGGGCGAGAGACACTTCCAAAGTGGTAAAATGTGTGTCCCCCCCCCCTGTAACTTCTAAAATAAGAGAATGATAAAACTAAATAAAATATATGATGTACGTAACCATGCAAACTTTCACCGAAAATTGGTTTGAACGAGATCAAGTTAATAGTTTTTTTTTAATACGTCATAAACTATAAACCGCAATTTACGTTTCATTCAATCAACTATTATTAACATCGATCAAAGTTACAACGATTTACAAGAACTTTTATACTATGTTACTTGTTGTATTCTTGATATCAAAAATAGGTAGGCACTTGCAATTAGTACGGAACCCTTCGTGCGAGAGTCCGACTCGCACTTGGCCGGTTTTTCTTGCTACTACATGGTTAATAACAGAAACGCTTCAATAGAGGTAATTTACCACAAATAAGATACCTAATAACCCTCTATCAGAATAAATCACGCGGCTTTAATCCAATAAAGGTTTCGTTTAAACTGTATTAAACAGTTTAAAGTGTAACATGTTTAACATCCAACGTTACCGCTTTTGTGCTCTAAATAACTGGGGTATAGCATCTTAAACTCACTTAATAAACGTAAATCCAGTACAAAGTGAACTGTATTCCGACTGCGGCTCACCAAAGATTTGTTACCAGCTCTTGATATAAATCCACAGAAATGCGAAGTCGAGAAACGCCCTACCACGCCTTCGCAACACGGACTATTTAACATGACACTCTTACGTTTTACAGTTACTCAAGCCCTTTAAAAAGTTTAAAGTTATTTTGCCACGAAGTGGAACGCGGGTAATAGAGTATCGGATTATGTCGAGAAAGAATGGAAGGAAATTGGGTTAGTCGTAAGCTACGGTTGTGTCATTATGTAAAGTATGAGCACACTGTGTGTTCAAATGGGTTTTCTTTTATGCGATCACAAGTGACACGAGCTTCTTGAGCATCCAGTTTGAGAGCCGGATATATAACTATTATTACCTCCTCCCTGAGGAAGTAAGTGCCTTAACGTTGTTGGTCTCAGTTAAACTGTTTTGTTTTTTTATGGTTAGTTATTTTTTATGGATTTTGTATGTACCAAATGTTTATGAAGGTTGTACGTTATGTACAGTCGCCAAAAAATTGGTAAATAAATGTGTTCTGTATCAATTAATGTAAATAAAAGTGTTTCTGTCGAAGAGAGCGATCTCGATACAGCTAATTCTCTACAAGTAAGGTACTTACCTAATATCCCTCTATCCGAATTAACCACGTAGTTTTAATCCAATAAAAAATTCGTTTTAACTGTATTAAACAGTTTAAAGAGTACATGTCTAACACCTTACGTTATATAATGATAAGGCGATTGAAGCAACTATTCACGATTTAAATTGAAAAGTAAATTAATTTAGGTATTGAGGCGAGCAATCGATAGTTGTATACAAATTCACATAACAGTAACTTATTTTCATAAACGTGGATATTAATATGCGTTTTACAATTTACATCTATTCGACTGATTTTTTTTTCTTTTAATTATCAATTAAATTAGACATATTTCTAGCAATTTATTACCGACCTGACTAATAAATCATCCTGCAGTGGTAACTTATTATGTGTTGTCATGGATCTGTTAACAGTAGCTGCATTTATAAACATATTTTGAATTATATATAGTACCTTTTTATTTAACAATACTATTACAACTTTATAAGGTGAGTTAGTACACAATAACCCTATTGTAAAATTTACTATATGTTTTATACCAAAGACGACCAAAATTTACCTCTTTCCTTATTTCAGTCCACGTAACCGTCATACATTAGTACTAGGCACCAGGCGCCCACAGCGACGAACACGTGTTGAACGAATTAATCATTCTAGCAGCGTATTGGCGCGGCCGGTAGGATGCCTTCAAATTATTATTCAGGGAAAAATGTAGGAGCAAATGTTGGAATGCTAATTAGGAAACGTAATTAGTGTAATTTTGGAAATAAAGAACATTTAAATGTATCATTATTATGATGTATCTTATTTTAAAGAGGTTGTTAATGTTTATCAACTGATATATAATTATTTGATAACATTGAATAAGTTTAAAGTTAGTTTGAAGTTAAAATACGAGATTATGTGTGTTTGAATAACCTATTAATTAAGTATATAATGTAGCATATATTTTTATCTAGCGAACTTCATTTTCGGTTTGTTTTTCTAATGATTATATCGCTAAAGTAGTAAATTACAATTTATTAAAGACTAACTTGTCTGCCCGGCTTTGCACGCGTGCATTGCTGAATAACAATACAAATAAACCTTCCTCTTAAATCACGTGTAGTAATAGCGACGATTAAGATTTTTTGTTGAATAAATACAATATTTTTCATCAAAAAAGTTCAAATAAAATTACACGCAAATTTTAAGTTAGTATTAGATATATTACAGAATACTAAATACTATTTAATCCGATAAACAGTAATAACATTCAAATGAAAACTTTGTTTTCTTTATGTGGAAAATAAAAATCACATAATATCATTTAACCAAATTTTTTGCAGATAAAAAAGAAAAAACTGAAAGCAAAAAGCAGCTAAAATATGAAACGTTTGTTGTTAAACTCACTTACCTAAGCTATAACAGTGCTGAAATATTTGAAAAGTTTTATTCAGTTTTTAAAGTGGCCTCAAAGGGACGCTTAGGTGGAATACTGAAAAACTCAATTCATTTACGTTAAAAATAGTTTAGTGACCTCAGGGAGTTTCAGGTTTCGGGATGGGGGACTGCACTCGCTATATGATGGGGAAAATATTACGTTGCATTATAATGAGGTATGTATACAGCTTATATAAGCTGCTCAGATGAGGATCCTCAACGTTGAGTTGTTTTTTCATTGAATATAACATACATTTGTATGTTTGTTATGCACAGTACATGTACATTGGTGGACTTAATGCCAGAGGCGTTATCTACCAGTCTACCTTTGGGCGATGCAGATATATTTTAGTAGGTGCATATAAAAGCAAAACGAGTATAAGAGAATCTTAGTGTGAGTGAATTATTAAAAAAAAAGATACATAAACTGTGATGCAAAAGATGACGAAAAAGAAAAAGCCCAGAGTTTATTTCTTCCTTTCTTCTCCGATTCGTCCACCTAGGTAGCGAGTGAAAGCTAGGTTGCAGGTTAGCTAGGGTAGGATTCTTGCCGGCGAGGACCGCGTTGCACCCCTACCCCTGCCCTGTGATCCAGCGCATGTAGGCCGATCACTTCCTCTTATGTTCATAAATCTGACTTATATATCAGTGGTACCACTGGGTCGTGGTCCTAACCCCTTAAGGGTGCCTCCAGGTGTGTGCCACGTAATTGTATGTTTTTACCAATTTTTTCTATAGGTATTGATCCATTAAAATCTATAATAATTAATATGAACTTAAACTTATTATGAGTAGAGGAATTAATGACCAGCTGACGGACGGACTACTTTGTCTGTAATATCCTACAATTTGCTAGCGGTTAATTAGGTATCTAGTTTAATTCATAGAATTAGAGAAGAAGCGCTTAGGTATTTACATACACTTGTAGTTGTCAGAATCATAATTTTAGATTATAGGTAACTAAGAGGTAGCAGCATATTTTAGGATATTATGGACATTATTACCTCATAAAGGTCGCGGGGAGTCGGTGGATGCAGGCCGCTAGCGATCGTTCCCGCTGGAAATCGATGGGGGAGACCTATGTTCAGCAGTGGACTACAACAGGCTGATGGTGATAATGATGATGATGATGGACATTTTATACTCTTTATCATATTGATTGCTGTGAATTTATAGTAAATAAACGGTTATGCCCCGCATATTGAAAAAAAAACCAATGACTTTATTTAATCGATAATAATATCAAAATTGATAACATTTATTTTTCCATATGGATATACCATATGGACACATACATAATTCTTTCTTCTTTCAGTTTTTTTGAATTATGATATTTACAGTGACTAAAATCGTAAAAAATATGAACTAGTCGAAAGTTGTATTCGTAATACTTAGGAAAAAGTTTGTATCCTCCAAAAATCCTTGTAAATGTAAATGTGTAAAACGAAATTTAAATAAAACATTTCTTCATAGCAGTAGGTATTTTGCTAACTAGGTAAAGCATGGTGTTTGTGACGTACAAACGCTGTGGCACGAACCTGATTGATCGACTAAGCACTCTTCCACTGCAGCCAATTAACTTAATTGATTGATAGTGTATTCATACGCTAAGTGAGGTCAACAATACGTTCCTGATTGAACTATATTATAAAGAGAATCTATATTTAGAGTTCTTTGTCGAATAAGTCAAAGTCATTATTTCTTAATTAAAAACTCAAGGTGTGGTAAGGTAAAGGTGTGACGGAGCTAATTCTGATATTCCCAGTTATTCTTTAACTACACGCAAAATTTTCCTGAAATTGGTCGGTTTTAAAATATGTACTTTAAGATGAAAGCAATAATAAATAGAAAGGAAAATTTCAGATTATTTTAATAATTTCAATTCGACGGTTTTACCCCACGATAGTATAAAAATAGTTACAAAACACAAACAGGTTTAAGTTTAAAAGACTTACATATTACAAAATATATCGCACCCCTAGATGAAGACTCCAGCAACTCAAAAAACTTCATTTTTCAGAAATGACGAAAAACTGTTTTTAGAGTATATAAGAAATATATCAAAGCTATTAACTCAAAACTTGTATTTTTTGAGTTAGCGGAGTCTTCATCTAGGTGTGCGATATATTGACAATATGTATACCAAATTGTTTTTTTTTTCTTTCTTTTTTTTGGGAATGTGGCTAAGAACTTGATTTCATACATTTATGTGAAAAACAAGTTATACTAAAATATAAACAATTAAAACTTAAATAATTAGAGAGCATCTAAAAGTCGCTCCACATAATTGATTAATAGTACAGCAGAATTAAAATAAAATCGTTTAAACTGCCGCTTATTTGTATTTTGACAAAGGCACCAAGAAAATACCTGCCCATCACATCGCAACGTTTCGAACGAGAGCTCGTTTTATAGTTTCATCAATCAAGTGATTGCAACGAGTTCCGAATACCTAAATGTACTTTTGAATAAACACTATTTTTATTTCACTACTCTGTTAGTCAACTCCAAAAGCTAATCCATTTATCTAGTTGAATATTCACACTGTTCTAAGAAAAACCTGTCTAACGAAACTGCAAATAGATATTTCGTTCTATCTATAGATTCAAAAGCTAAGAGATACAAACGGTGGCAAGCATTAGTGGGTTATGTAACTGTTTTTGCTGTCCCTACACTATTTTTTGTGGCCCTCTAATGATTTGTGGGCAACTGACTAATGTTTTTGTGGGTACGGCCAGCAAGTTGATCTACCCTTCATTAATCGCAGTATTCGTAAGTACTTGAAACTTCTGAGGAAAGCTGGTCCCATTAACATGTATACACATATCACTTCCGTAGCTAAGCTTTACGTGTCGAAGGTTGTAGGTGATTTTTCAAAATTTAAAATTGAACATTTAATTGCATGTGGTCGATAATTATAAATATTAAAAATGTTTAAATAAAAACATTACACTGTCACTCCAAAATAATGAAGCGTTACTTACGACAGCCTACTTACTTACTTATTTCACTTGTGTTTTAAAACAAGATACTGGAGTCTTATCCGACTACTAAACGTTGATAGGACAAAGTTATCTTCATAGGAGACCTTTGTTTATCAGATATGTACTTGAGGAGTGATAATAACTATACATTATTTTAAAATTACATCTATACTTACGTTAAGTTACGTTGCACTTAACTTGTATTTCTTATTTCATCATCAGCCCGTATGACGTCCACAGAAGGGAGAGTTTACCTATAGTCACTACGCTTTGCAGGCGGGTTGGTGTCCGCAGTATTCAATTGTTATATATGATGATATAACAGTTGGGACTAACAGCTTAACATGCTATCTGAGGCAACCAGACCCGGAAAGAAATTTACACAAAGATTTTTGTCCAGAGCGAGGATCGAATCCACGACCTCCGACATTTAAAGCGAGCCTAAACCGCTACGCCACGCAGGTTGTCTGAGTAATATTTCTCAATATCTTTCATTTATTTTTGAATAAAGATATACTGATACCAATAGCTCATTTTATGTAATTCACACGTTCGAATAAAAAACATTCATATATTAAAATTTTAAGCTTCCATCACACATCAAATATTATATACGACAGCGCATTATATTCTAAACTCAAAGTCATTCGTCTAAGGTTGAGAGTAGCATGAAAGATAATACTGTTATAAGTCTTTACTCGTTCGATCGAAATTTACGAGTTTTCGTTATAATATAGAATCGAGAGAAATTGAAGTCCGCTTTTGATGCGACGAGAGTTACGAGACACTCTTTGACTTATTTTCTCTAAGAACTAGGTTAATCCTGAGTTGTCCTACGTTTTCGTTTATAGGTATCTCCTTTGCAAGCGATATTGTCGTGTTATACTTTATATAGATACCATATATTTTACAAAAACAAAGTAACCTTCTATGTTTTTAGAGCACGATGCGCATGAATGGGAGGTTATTTGTAAACAGTAATATGCTCCGTGATTTTATAGTTGTGAAAAGATTTATTTTTAGTAGTACGATCGGTCTATGTAAAATTATTTCTGTGATAGATAGCCCATTTAGCCTTTCAATAGTCTATCTAACACTGAAAGTTTTTTTTTTTTTAAATCGGTCGAGTAGTTGCTGAGATAACCGCGTTCAAGCAAACAAATTCTTAAGTTTTATATATATCAGTATATAGGGTGACTGGTAATTAGTGACCGATACCTAAACACATGATTGTGCTCATGATAACAAACAACTTTTACTATGGCACGAAACCTGAAATCGCGAAAAAAAAATCAGCTGCTCCCTATTATACCATGTTGACGAGTTATGTGAACATGAATGTATGGAACAGCTGATTTTTTTTCGCGATTTCAGGGTTAGTGCCATAGTAAAAGTTGTTTGTTATCATGAGCACAATCATGTGTTTAGGTATCGGTCACTAATTACCAGTCACCCTATATATTGTAGCATAATTCTATATGGTACATTACATGTTTCTCATGTGGTTAAGGAGGTGTCACTATGTTCTAACGCGGCACAAATTTCATGATAATTTATACAATTTAGCTCTACACATGTGTTGTTCTACTTATGCCTTTACACAAAATATTAATTTTACTTAAGTACAGTCAGCAGAAGAAATCCCTTAACATTGACTGTATTATTGACCAAACCAGGTACATAGATGAGTCAAAGTATTATTATTATTGCAAATATTAATTAAAACACATTTTTCAATAATAATGATTTGTGCTATTATTAACACTTCTGCCTCTAGTTAAGTTGAAGTGACAATTGGCGCGGCAGGAAACATGGAGGAAGTCAAAGACTTCTCTCGGGGTTCTTTGAAGCCCGCTAAGACATTAGTCACGTTTCACATAACATCTTCAATCATAAATCAGCACACGAGACGAACTAACTCTATAAATTATATATTTTTACCCAGGTTAAAAGTTGGTCTTAACGCAGATAGAGAAACATTTATAGAATGCCAGGATAAGATTTGATGAGCGAGATTCACAATGCGTTCTAGGAGTCGATCCCGGCGCATGCGATCTTTATTACAAAATATAAGGTGACATCATACACTGCTGAACATGGGCCTCCTCCCGAGGGACGGCATTGCCATAGTCACCACGCTTGGCAGTCGGGTTGGTGACCGCAGTATTATGTTATAACACACAAGGTAACGCTGCTGCCCGTTCCTTGATATAATCGTATATCAAGGAACGGGCAGCAGCGTTACCTTGCCGCTTGTTATAACATCATCTATAATAATCGTATTATAGATGATGTTATAACAATCGGGACCAACGGCTTAACGTGCTTTTCGAGGCACGGAGGGTAGTCCCTCAACCAATCAGACCCGGAAAGAAATCTAAGAATTTACACAAAGATTTCTTGTCCGGCGTGGGAATCGAACCCACGACCTCCGAGATTTAAAGCGAGCCAATTACCGCTACGCTACGGAGGTTGTCAAGGTGACATCATAACCACAACAATATATAGATAACCATTCAAAAATTGCAAATCTAACATAATCTATTATTCATCGGCTTATGTTTAACTTACCATCAGATATAGTAACATATAACAGAAAAAAATTGAAAATGATCACCAAAATTAAACCCGCATTTTAATGTAAAATTGTAACCAAAGTTTTAACATTTCGCTATCGTATTTAAGCAAAATGACTCCAAATAAATCATTGTTAACCCAAAAGTAGTAAATGATCACCAAAAGTACCTAAATGTTTTACTAATTTACTATGGGTCAGAGCCCACTCGTCTCCTAAGATTCGCACCCTGTGCCCACTCGTCCCCTGGAACTTTTGAGGGGCCCATTCGCCCCCTGAAGAATATTTATTTTTATTCATTATTCTAATATAAGTACATGTATATGTGTATACTGCAGCTTGGTAGTCCGGGTACAGTCGCGCAGAAAAGGCTAAAATAAAAAATATAGTAATTCGGTAGATATCATGTTTATTTCAAATAAGATTAACACATAAAAAACACAATGTCCTAGAAACTAACGAAATACAACTCTTTTACAAAAATCAGCCTTGATTGACCATCATATAAATAAACATTAAATATAAAATATGCAAAAAAAAAATAGAACACATATCAACAGTAAATAATCACTTCTTATTTTTTGTATATTTACCAACTACATACATGCAAAATCATAATTACTTAAATCTAAAAAATTATAACAGTACAAAAAAAATACTAAAATCACAGTAATTATTGAAGACTAGATAAATCAACATATATTTTTTTTGTATATTAACCAACTACATGCAAAATCGTAATAACTTAAATCTAATAAATTGTAACTAGAAGTACCTACATAAAAATTGGCTAAAATCACCGTATTTTTCACTGAAAAAGTAGAAAAAGTAATATTTTATCATACAAAATAGAAAATTATGTGAGTGCATACACAGTAGCATACTAAAAATCTATGTTTTACCTTAAAATAAAATAAAGTATTTAATAGTAACTATTAAAAAGTAGCAGCAGTTGAATTTTTTTTTCTGTGTCTTCGTTCCAATTATATACACGTAATTCTTTTGAAATAGGGATGTATAGGTAAATAGTAGAACTTACGTATTTTTCCTTCACGTACATGCACTGATCACTTCACTCACTAATTAAATTTAATAAGTAATCCTACAGGATACGCTAATGAAAACTTTCACTCGAGACAGTATAAAAATCAGTATGCTTGGATTTGCAACTATAAGTAAACCTAATGTAGTAACACATTCCTGGAATAAATACGCCGAAGTTGTCTAGTACTGGTGTTAGCCAATCAGGTGCAAGTCCTTTCATCGAGCGTCTATTGTTTTGGGCTACGCCTTTGTTATTTGCTCGCGCGCAGATACTATGGCTAAGATTACCCCTCCCGCTTCGGCATTCCACCTTATCTCTTATTTATAACCCGATTTTTTAACAAGCCATTCGTAGTGAGACAATTCGACAGGTTATATTATTATCATGACGGATTATCATTCATCATAGCTCTTTTTTCAATGATCTGTTATGATTTATTAAATTAATTCCGTTAATAAACTGTTCACAAGTGTACTATGTTAACCGTTTCTTATGTAAAATATAGCTAATTTTATCTCAGGGGACCAATAGGCACCTGAATAGGTGCCGAATCTTTAACTGATATTGTATATATATTAGAGGGGACGAATCGGTACCTTAAAAAAATATTTTTTATTAAAATATTAATTGGTCCCCTACCAGGAGACCAATGGACACCTATATAGGGGCCGAATCTACAACTTTTATGCTGGGGGACGAACTTTAGGAGACGAGTGGGCTCTGACCCTTTACTATTCGTTGTATGGCCGCAGCTCTAACCTAACCTAACCGATTGTCATTTTTCATTGATTTTATTAAGGTAGAAATAGCGCAATAATTTGCTCGCTAAGATTTGGTGATCATTAACTACATTTGGTGTTCGAATACAATTTGAAGTGCAGTCGTGAGTAAAATAGTACTATTATAATTTTAGACTTTATTTTTCTGGTGTCAAGTATATATTTATGTTGGTCATTATATTTTATCCCTTATTCATCTTATTGCATTTGACAAGCTATGGATAGTAGGTTGGGTTCAATTCTTCTTTATCTTCAAAAAATAATAACATTTGATGCTGATATTCAGAACAAACTCACTCATTACTTCTAAACAATATTTTCCTTATTTTAGAAGGATTGAAGCAACTCTCTTTCTCTCTCTGTGTGTCTAAAATAAGGAAAATGTTGTTTCGAAGCTAATTATTATCTCAGTTGATAATTAATAATAAAAAAACTTACATTAATGTATTTTATATAGTAGACTGTACTTAGTCATAACTAGTCTGTGTTTCGCATAAATTAGTATGTCAGTGTGTGCTTGTATTATTAAAAGCAACAAACTACTGGAGCTATCCGACACATCAAAAATGTACAAAGCGGTGGTCGGCGCACATTACACGCGGTCGTCACTTTCTACCGAGTCGAGATATTTGGTTTAAAATGTATGTCTTAGTGGTCTTATGTACTTTAAAATAATTCAGTTTGTGTTAAGTAAATGATAATGAACTTTAGTAACTCTTATTAAACGTTAAAGTGATTTAAGTTTAACTGTTCGTTGACACACTAACCGTATAGTTTTTTCTGCAAGTTGACTTGCTTGTTATATTTTATATTAACGTATGCACTGGATATTAGAGCTTCCTATGAAAAATATAAATTTTCAAATTGAGAATAATAAATATAGACCACTTTTTCGGATTCAAACCTGCATCGTAGGTAGCCACAAATGCCTAAGCCATTCGGCTACAGTACAACTTAACCGGTCTTCTAAATTTATCATTCTCTTTATAACACGTCTCTAATGGCATCTGCTTTCAGACGCCATCTATCGGTAATTATAAATACTACTAGACAAAAATCTCCAAAGTTGCATATTAAATTAACTCATTTTTAATTCAGTAAAAGTTAAAAAGTAGTTAAAGTTTACCGATTAGTAAATTTCAAAATTGAGGTTTATACATTTAGACCTACGACATTTGCAGTCTTATTGCAGCTTTTTATTGTGTTCTATCCCTCCCGCGCAATTTCACTTGCTAAACTCCCGATTCCGAGGGAATCTCATCGTAAAAACATCTTAGCTATTTAAATACTGAATGAGTTAAGAAACTTTTTTATATTGGTCCAACATTATACAGCCAATACCCGTTTTTTTTTCAGTTTTTATCACCAAAAATGCGATATATTTGAAACAGTACACATGAAAACACCTTTCTATCAACATTTCTACCGGTACTTGAACGTGACATCCTTGCTACTCCGCTACCTTGCTCAGCACACATCCCTGCCACATCCGGCAAGTTTAATAGACTCGAAGACTGCGTATGACCTCAATTTTCCGACCCTCACTTCCCTCGGTACCTACTAGTCTTTTAAACGCAATATGACGGGTTTACCGAACAAAAGTGAAATTGTAATTAGAGTGAATTAACTCCATAACGACAGGGATAAGGGTAATGACGGACGTTGGGACTAATTGATCTGAAAGAAAAAGATGGGTTGGATGAAAACGAGTGTAAGAAATTAGAGTTGGTATTCGAAGTTAATAGCTCAGGGGATTTTGTTGAAGGATCTGTGAGTGCTGCTCTCAATCTTTACGAGAATTTTATCTTAATTTTAATCTTTATTTTTTTATAACAATATGGTCGTAATTAACATTACATTAAACTAATTTAAATTAGGTAGTTTAACTTTTTCCTGTCACTTGGTGATCCTCATTGGTCATTGTCATTTCCAGTGTGTGCCACTGTTGATCCTGGCTTGCAAAAGTTTCTGGTGGTCTCACTACTGCAACTCTAGTAATTAGTCCAATTAGTGACTATGAGAAATAAACTACACATACTTGTGGGAACCACAGATAAATTGTTCTGAGTCTGGGTGTGATGCATTGACTATTTGCTAAGGACCCGTAACACAGGGATTAATTTTCCTAGCGCTGGACACAAGCAACATGCACAAGAGAGACTAGGGTCGGTGGCTATCGGTGGAAGTCAAGACTAATGATTAGATTTTTAAGTGAGTTTTTTTGGAATTGAGGCTAACCTACTTAGAGTTTACGGGTCTCCCTAACTTCGGATCTACGAGGGTATCGAAAGCAATTTTTAGGATGTCTAAACACGAAAAAAGACGTTACGTAAAGGATAAAAAGAATACGTATTTTGTATGAAGTATTTTTCTTACATCATGTATGTTATATTACAAGGGTTCAAACGAAACGAAACCTCTTTGAACTAAGCCTTTGATTTCATTAGTTAATTCAACAACGGCGTATTTATAAGCCAGTTACTCAGCTGAATTGTAATCGAGACTTGATTCAAAATGAAATTCAATCACGCAATTGAGAACGCTTGGTTAGTCCAAGCGCTCTCAAGGAGGATCAAGTGCAAGTAGACAGCTTACCGTTATCTACCTCCTACGGACGCGGACACTGTTTTCTTCCAACCTACGGCCACCCCGTCACTAAGGATTTGTAAAAGAAATCCAGTTACAAGTACATTGGTTAGTCCAACTGGAGATGTATATCTAAAAGGATGTTATTTGCTTTTGACTTCATTTATTCGCTGGAAAGAGATTGTATCTACAATATTTACGTTAAGTTTTTTTAACAAATATATTTAGGGATTTACGTAAAATATTTATATAATGTCTTAGTACTGTATCTAGTAGCCTTATTGGAGGCTACATATTTGGCACTTTTGAGGTCGAAACATTGGGGCCATGGGGTCCTAGCGCTCACCATTTTTTTAAAGAACTTAAACCGGGCTGGCTTGTATTAACGCACAACGCATAAGCATTGCCATTCAACATGGCAATGCTGCCAGCCTTTTGGGCACTCTTCCGATTGAGATCGACGCGGAGCGTTTTTTGACGTCCTCTAATTTCCCCCCTTTTTATCTTATTTTAGTTTTAATTATGTTTATTAGTTTTAAATATGTATTGTATATATTATTAAATAAATTGTAAACTATTATAATGATTTTTTTTATTTGCCATAGTCACCACGCTTGGCAGGCAGATGGCGACCGCAGTATTATGTTGTACCACACAAGGAAACGCTACTGCCGGTTCCTTAATATACGATTATTATAGATGATTTTATAACAATCGGGACCAACGGCTTAACTTGCTTTCCGTGGCACGGAGGGTAGTCCCTCAACCAACCAGACCCGGAAAGAAATCATAGTATTTATACAAAGATTTCCTGTCCAGCGTGGGATTTATTTAAAATGCAGTGCCCTAATGGGGTTCATGTCTGGTTCTGTTACTTTAATATTAGAGCTTTCTAAAACCCATCAAAACAATATGTAAATAAAAGGACGTGTATTATATGCATAACCTATTTTAAATGTATTATGATCATCACCATGACCATTGCTGAAGAGTATCTCACAAATGTGGTACATATTGCCATAGTTACATAGTTCTGAGTCCAATTTAAAGTCTATACAGAACCTAAAGAATATAGGTATAAATTTTGAAGTAAGTTATTGTTTGTTTGTACCTACCTAGAAGTCTACATGATATATATTATTGCAATAATAAAGCATAATGCCAAGAAAAACAAAAATTGCCAAGTAATAATACTAGGCTACCCACACGGTTTCTCTCGCGTAGCTCTACTTCATATAAGAATATACCCATTCCTAAACAGGACCCCCGTTTAAACTATAGCCGTTTATACAAAGTCTTTATTGTCTGTCTGTTTGTGTATATGTTACTCTATATGTCATTTCAGGCGCTGAAAAATTCAACAATTCTAAGATAATTTAAAGTTTTTCAGCCGTTCCTACACATGGCGTAAATAGTTCGACTTTGTTTTATATAATAATATATAAGATATCCTTCGAATACATAATACCATAACCTTATATCCACATACATATATGAGTGTAGTAAATTACCGTAGTAATGACGTTGGTGGGAACAATGTCGGCTCGAAGTAAAACTCACAGATCATTTGGCAATAGAGCGGTCGCAAACTATCCTAATTGCCTGCCTCGGTTGTAGATACCGCTTTGGAAACCGATGAGCCGCTTCTAACTGTGCTGGGAGCAGCGATTATGGTAATGTGTCATTGATATTATTGCTAACAGTTATTCGGATCATTATTATTGTTTTAGAATAATTGTTATATATAGAATCAATCCCCACGCCGGACAGAAATTCTAAGATTTTTTCCGGGTCTGGTTGGTAGAGGGACTACCTTCTGTGCCTCGGAAAGCACGTTAAGCCGTTAGTCCCGATTGTTATAACGTCATCTATAATAATCGTATATCAAAGAACGAGCAGCAGCGTTTCCTTTTGTGGTACAACATAATACTGTGGTCACCAACCCGCCTGCCAAGCGTGGTGACTATGGCAACTACCCTATCTCGGGAGGAGGCCCATGTTCAGCAGTGGATGTTTACGGGCTGATGATGATGATGACGATGATAGAATTTTTTTTTTTTTTTTTTTCGAAATAACATAATATTATGTTTCGATATTTAGTTACTCACGAGCTACTTCACCGGGCAAGCAATGCTTCAGGCTTACTAAAATAAATGGCCTTAACACTACAAACTAAGCAACCTGCGCAAGTGGGCATCCTGTGGAATTGGGACCACGGCTTAGGGAACATGTAATAGAATTCAGCAGATATGTAGAATAGTATTGTAGTTATCATCATCAACATCATCAGCCCGAACAACGTCCACTGCTGAACATAGGCCTCCTCCCGGTCTCCCGGACGGTTTTTGCCATAGTCACCACGCTTAGCAGGCGGGTTGGTAACCGCAGTATTATGTTGTACCACACAATTGTATAAATATACTTAAAATATTTTTTAAGTATATTTATACAATTGTGTGGTAACAATTGTATAAATATACTTAAAAAATATTTTAAGCTAAAAAAATGAAATGACAAATAAAATGTAAAATAAATTGTAAGAGAACGCAATATGACTGATATCAAGAGTATTTATCTTCTGCAAAGCAGATTATATCATTGAGTAGGTTGAGAGTTATTGCCCCGAATTCATATTCATTCATTCATTCCGAATGAAATATAAAAGAATAAAAGTTTTTTTTTTTTCTGGAAATTTTGCGAATAACATACACCAACCGCTTTGGGTCCGTCTCCTTTTTCAATGACTGACAATGATCAAAAGGGAATTTTAACGCCTTCTATCTTCAATATCTATCTACTGGTAATTACCTAGATAATTAAAATGAACCTTTCTCTATTATAAAAATCCGCGTCAGCTTCCACTATACCAGTACCACAAGCTTATCTCACGTAAATATTCAGCTCAGCGGCACCCACTCACCTCACTAACGACTGAACCACGGTGTGATAACACGTACTCTATATACTTGATAACTGCTGTTTACTTCTATCTACTATCGAACAACTTATTCGGCAATATATTACGGTATTGACAAAGTTTACGCACCCGGGTTAATAGATGGCGCTGTTATTATTAAGTTATAAGTTACAGTGAGTTAGCTAATGTTTCAGTAGACGAACATTATAGAAGAAAATACTCTAGTACGAATAGGTAATGCATTGATAAAATATCAACATAATTTTAGGAGAGCATGTCTAGATCTATTGCACCATCTATATTAATTATATAAAGCTGAAGAGTTCGTTTCTTTGCTTGACTAATCTCAAAAACTATTAGTCTGATTCAAAAAAAATCTTTCATTGTTAGATAGCCTATTTATCGAGAAAGACTTAAGGCTATATTTAAAACCGGCCAAGTGCGAGTCGGGCTCGCGCACGAAGGGTTCCGTATCAGTTACAAGTGCGTACCTATTTTTGATATCAAGAATAAAAAAGCGTATGTTTATGAAATTTTTATATTTTTATATTCGAGTTGATTGAATGAAAGGTAAATTGCGGTTTACGATTTTTGACGTATTAAAAAAAACTACTTACAATTCTCTTATTTTAGAAGTTACAGGGGGGGGAGACACACATTTTACCACTTTGGAAGTGTCTCTCGCGCAAACTATTCAGTTTAGAAAAAAATTACATTAGAAACCTCAACATCATTTTTGAATACCTATTCATAGACACGTATGGATTCGATGAACAAATTTTTTTTGAGTTTTAGTTCTATGTATGGGGAACCCCAAAATTTATTGTTTTTTTTCTATTTTTGTGTGAAAATCTTAATGCGGTTCACAAAATACATCTACTTACCAAGTTTCAACATTATAGTTCTTATAGTTTCGGAAAAAAGTGGATGTGACATACGGACGGACAGACAGACAGACAGACAGACAGACATGACGAATCTATAAGGGTTCCGTTTTTTGCCATTTGGCTACGGAACCCTAATAATGAAGTTTCTATGGGAACGGGAATTGTGCGTATGAAACAAATAAAATAAACTTTATATTATATTCTAGCGGCCCGTTCCGGGTTTGCACAGGTGTCAAATACATTTATATTTAAAAATATAGTCTATGTTGCTCAGAGATAATATAGCATTCTCATAGTGACAGAATTATCGAAATCCGTCTAGTAGTTTTTGAGTTTATTCGCAACAAATATACAAACATTTCCTCTTCATAATATTAGTATAGATTCAGGCAGTAACTAGGTACTGTATACTTCTATCTACAATTTGGCAACTTCTTAAACAATTAAATATATGTGTTATATTATTGGGAAAGTTTGCGCTACAGGGTTAATACAAGGCTATTATTAATAAATTACACAGTGTGGGTTGTTTTAGAGTTAACCACTGTCTATTTGTTTTAGGTAAGCTGTGGATTTGTTAACTTGGAAACTTACTGATTTTAAAAAGAAGAGGATTTTCCACGTAAGTACTTATATGTGAGGTTAGGTTAGGTTAGGTAGGAGCTTTAGGTTACGTAAGTCAAAAGGAAAAACGGAACCCTTACATATAGGATCACTTTGTTTTCCGTCTTTTTTCTCTAATTACACCTCTTATAGGGATTTTTATAGAAATTAGTAGTACCCTTATATTATACCTAAATGGCTATTTGTTTTTTTTTTTTGTTTTTTTAAGAAAAGACAACTCCCGCACTAGGGAAATAAATCCCTGTGTCGCGGGGGACTTTACAAACATTCATTTCACGGACACAAAGAACACCCAGACTCAAAACAACTATTTGTGGTTCACACAAATAATTGCCCCGGGTGGGAATCGAACCCAGAACACCAGGTCTCAGAAGCAACTTCCGTAACCAGTGAGCCACCGGTGCAGCAAAAAAAAAAAAAACTCTATTTCATTGAGTATTTCCCTCGGGAACGGGAGTTACACGGCTGAATCCGTGCCCGGGAAGCTAGTCACTACATTGTATAAAACAAACTCGCTTCCCGCTGTCTGTCTGTCACTATGTATACATCGATCTTTAAAACTACGCAACGGATTAGAATGCGGTTGTTTTTAATAGATAGAGTAATTCAAGAGGGAGGTTTATATGTAATAGCATTGCACCTATGCGGAGGAGGGAGTGGGTCGCTAGCAATATTACTGGTAGAGTATTGTAGTATACTAGTATTCTTGTTAAACCCTCGTGCTAAGCAAACTGCTTGTGTTACGAGTGGGTTCACGTCGGTAATGCAATGAATAGGTGGAGATCAAACCGGCGACCAAAAGATCACAAGGACACACAATCCAGCCCAAGCCATTGCCACGCCAGGGCTATGGCCGCTTACAATTAAAAGATTAGATATGTTTATTTTAGTATGCTTTTCCAAAAAGTTATATACAAAACTGTCATCTCTACTTAGCTTTATATTTTCAACATAAAGGAGTTCCGAAAACAACATTTCGTGTGCTGTGTGTTCCGTATTTCAGTTGTATTCGGGAGCCTTTGTCTATTTACATAGTGTAGTCTGAAACACATTCTGAGGCGCAGGTGCCCAACGATACGGGGACTACATTTTAATAGGACAGGTGCCTTTGATATTTTGAACCGTTTGTACAGGATTTGAAGGGATTATCTATGTACATCACTTTATATTAAACTTACCTTGTTTGGACAAAAATATATTTCGTTTTATTGGTATTTTTATACGCAAAGTCCTATTTATATCAAATGTTTGGGATTATATTTATAGGGATGTTTTTGGGGCTTAATATTGTCAGTTGTTGTGAAAATCGGCTTAAAGCAATAAACGTAAAAAAAGTTTTACCATAGGTATAACCACTCCACCAATGAGGCAATTCGATAATAAATATTATGCCTACTAATAACATAAAGTATTATAAAATAGGTATAAATGTTTAACGTTTTTATTAAAAACTGCTACTAACAAAACACAATTAAAACTATTTTTGCCTGTTTGTCTGTGTGTCAATCATAGTGACGGCTGGATCAATGTTAACGGGACTGTCCTTTGTAAATAGAAATCAGAGAGCCGTCTGTGTATTACGTCTCTTACAACAAGTGTTCAAAAGCATTGGCTATGTGATCATATCGCTTGCGTCGTTTGTTAACAAAACCTTCAGAAATGTTCGTGTTATCAATTCATTTTATTTTCTTACCTAAAGGTCTTGTTCCTAATCTTAAGAAATAATCGTGTACCCAGAGTTCCTCTTGTGAATATCTCAACAAACAATCTTATTATACAGCATTCCTTTTATAAATAAAATTTATCTTATTTGACTTCGTTCTCCGGAGGATGATCAAACAAATTAATTTACGTAAATAAATACTATATAATTAATGTGTACTTTTCTTTATAACGAATAAAATATTCCGTTTCAAAGGAAAATTATGTTAAGAGGCGAACTTAATTGCTTTATTTTTTTTTGGACAACGAAAAGTAATGTTTAAAATTAAATGCTGTTCGTATATTCTATGAGAAATAATTATTGGATAAGCGTGCCCACACACGTCATACTTTTTGTAGGTCCGATAATCGGTCAGATTTTATGACCGGTTTGTGACAAGTGCCCTGGCAATTGCATGTAGCCGACTGCCGGTGACCAGTGTGCGTTAATGCATGCATTACCGGACGTTCCATTTACACCGTTAATCGGATCGGTCGGGATGCACCGATTTTATTTCTGACCCACTTGTAGCAGGACGTGTGCGTTATACTATTGCGATCAGTACGTTCTACTTTCCCCTACAATAAGTCGGTCACCGATTGTCGGACGTGGGCAGGAACCTAATTTCTATGACTAACTGTAGTCAGAAATTTGTTTAGTATCTATTTATTTTAATATTAAGTGTGTGTAAAATTGTATTTATATTATACTAGTTACCCATGAACGTGCACCCGCGTTGCTCCCTTTATTATACATAATAGAACTTTGTCTAGAATCACTATATATACCTAAAAAAAACACATAATCGTTGCGTAGTTTTAAAGATCTAAGAATACATAGGTACAGACAGACAACGAAACGCGACTTTGTTTTATACTATGTAGTGATGGGGGACTACAATAGCTATGCCATGTCGAGTACGGCCAGTAGTAGTAGTAGTAGTCACGTCACACGCCTTATTATGTCGTAAAGTAAAGTTTCAATAAAATTGATGTCAAAGTGGTTGGATTACTGCTGCATAGATATACATACTTCATTAACCGACTTGGGAGAGATAATGACAGTCAAAATGTTTGTGTAGAATAAACTCCTGCACGTAGAGTAGTCTGCATTAATTTATTCTTTTTTTGAAAAAATAAGTAGTCCATTATTTTCTTAATAAAACTTACAAGGTCGTTTATTATCATTTTAATCATTTTTACTCAATTATTAACCTTTATATTCTTGATTTTTTGATTTTTATTAGCGTAATAACTTATGATTTAGACCTAAGGTTAAGATTTTATTTTTAAAAATCTCTGTTTAAAGGCCACACAGAGAAACGGGGGTCAAAGGTTCGTATGGAGAAATAGAAATTCACGAGGACGAAGTCAAGGGCGATAGCTAGTCACAAATAACCTCCCTCCCCTCTCTTACAATACGAATTCTCCACAATATGTAGTTATATCGTTGGAAGCCCTTTTGTGTGGTGCCACTTCGCTTCCATAATCTTATTCTTATCTATATTTATTTGTGCCAAGTTCAAAGGGTTTTATTTGTAGAGAGATTTGGCTTGTAGTCGCCACCGTGACCAACGATCTGCGTAGGACGACGGACCACGGGACGCAATATAATTTATTCTATTAAATATATCTAAAGGTTTTATAAAATCATGGCTATCACGCTGACTGCTACTCTGTGGTGTATTACAGAATATAAATTTCCATGGCAAATAAGGCACTGTCGGGAGGATTCATTGGCTAATTGCATAATATTGTCTTAATTGTCATGTCGTTTAATAAGCTACCAGTAAGTGGTGTGAGAGGCACTTCACTACAAAATGAAGAAAAAATACTAGTATTTATATATTTATTCATATATTGAATACTGTTAAAAATTTATATTAGTAATATATTTTTAACGTTTTTTTCGCAATCTAAGTAGGTATATTATGATCATAGTATATAAGTGAATATATTTAAGTTATAATTGCAAACACGACCATAATATACCTTACTAGCATCCTCGCGCGTTTTCAAAATTGTAACTCACGGTCCCGTTAGGACCTAAAAATAAAATATACCCTATAGCCTTCCTCGATAAATGGGCTATCTCAAGCAAAGCAAACAAACCAACTTTTCAGCTTCATTATATCTTATACTACCGTCCCGCGCGCGGTTTCACTCGCGTAGCTCCCGTTCCCGTGGGAAATTCATAATTTATTATAGTTTATGTCATCCGGGGATAGGGTAGCTTCTCAACGGTGAAAGATTTTTTCAAATCGGTTCAGTAGTTTCGGAGCCTATACGATCAAATCTTTCCTCTTTATAATATTAGTATGGACTAATATACATACATATAAAGCTGAAGAGTTTGTTTGTCAGGAAATACTAGACCAATTCGAAAAATTCTTTCAATGTTTGATAGGTCCTTTATTGAGGGGGACTATAAGCTATATTTCATTATGATATTTATACATAGGTATAGGAACGGGAAATACGCGGGTGAAACCGCGCGCGGAAAACTATTTGTTTATAAACTATAAAACTATTTATTGGGAAGACTTGGTACAAAGTCCTTCAAAAAGGAATATGTGCAATATAATTTACGAACGTGTAGACACCTTCTATGATTGATGAGTCAACATAGTCGATCGGAAACCTTCGCGAGCCGTACGTCGCAAAACTAACAAAAACTATAGCAAAACTAGCAAAGTCCATATTTTCAATTTGCATGCTCACTTTGCTCGGCCAGTGTGTGCAGTGACGAGGCGTTCGGCAGAAATGTTTACTATATAAATATTGTGAAATAGTTGTATGTAACGTTAGAATATAACAAATTTAATTTGCAATCAGAATGATGATGTTTTTTGTAATTTTTCACATTAATACTAAACTTTTGCTGCAGTTGTTAGTAGCAAAATCGATTTCAATGATTATTTTATTTGTTTTATTTATTTGATGTTTATTTTATTTAATATTATTTATCATCAGCCTGTATGTCTCACGTCCATAGTCTTCACGCTTGGCAGACGTGATGGTGACCGCAGTTGTGATTATTTTGTAATACTTTATGAAACGCTGCTTCGTATTCCCTGTTGTAGCTACGGTTTAACGTGTCCTTCAATAAACCATACGCTTTTTATGTTCCGCTACGCCATAAAGTGATATTAATAAATATATTATTATTAGATTAGATTTGCGCGAACTACCGCCAGATTCTAAGACTTTACTTTGCGGAAATCTATACCAATCTTAATGAAACAATAAGAAATATTTAGTGTTAATTTCGTTAAAAAAATCTTATTCACACTTGTTTAACTAAGTTTAGAAACTTATAATGATGATATTTCTCTTTTTATTAAAAAGTAATTAAGGACTTAAATGTAAAGGTCTACCTAGGTTTTATTCGTCTTGAACAAACTACGTTGGCGCCCGATCCATTCAAAATTTTAGTGTCGAAACATAGATAAATGGATTTTTGTATAAAATAAAACTGATGTATGGAATGCAATGCAATATACGCATGCAATCAAAAAATATTTCAGTATCTGCGTTCTTTCAGATATAGTATTAATATTTATTTATTTTTACTCTATATCATTAGGCTTCGGTCAAAGCGAAAACCGTGTATTTTCGCTTTGACCGAAGCTAGTTTTACAAATAGCATTTTATAAAATAAATCACAATTTTTTAACCTCAAAATAGGTTATTCGTTAACGCGCTATATACATTTGACGGGTTTAATGACTACAGTAGACAGTACACGTTTCATGTTCTACACAGGTAAATACTGGTGTTCATACTCTAGTATACGAGTATATGTTGTATGAATGCCTTTAAATTCACCTACTGTAGGGCGTTATTTCCGCTGCAGTTCGTGAGGATCACGTCGGATTACTACACCAAAGGCACTACCCATGCGTGAACTTTTAAAGGCCCGGGTCCCGTACTCAATTATTTAATTACTTCCGTTTCAAGTTCACTGGGTTTCGCCGAAAATAATTTGAAGCTACCTTCGTGGGCTGTATTAGCAGTTTGTTAAAGGTACAAAATAAAAGATATAAAATTAATTACGTGGGATGTAATCGTGTTTTGACCGAAATTAGGAAACGTAAATTGGAAACAATTTTGTAATTAGTTTGCTGAGTGGAAGTTTGATTAATAATATTAGATTTAGATTTTATGAATGATTAAATTGAGATAGAATTATGTTAATTTTTGAAATTAATAAATGTATTTTTGAAATTTAGAAGGAAACAGCTAAAACTATTGCTAACAGACATACGATGGACAGAAATTAGCTTGTTAATGTTACTTTTGACTACATCAGTTCAGGGTTACGTTAGTTGCTGCTGAGAATGTATTCTGGGTTCGATCCACACCCGTGACGAATATTTGTGCGGACGACGAATAGGTACATAGTTTGTGTCTAGATATGCTTTGTATCTGTGGCTGATGTGTTTGCAAAGTCCTCCGCCTCACATAGATCAATTTCTCTAGGCCCGCACTAGGGAAATTAATATATGTTGTTGTCTTTTAAAATATATGAAATATCTATATATATTTTTTTTACATTTTTTTTACAATTTGCTACAATTTTATTAAACAAGTCACTTCCAAAACAAACCAAAAAGGTTTAATTGCCAAATATCACTGGACCCCAAATCCGAATGGTTCTCCCAGACGTGAAAGTAGGTAGTTTAGCGCGTCGGGCCGCTGGCCGGGCCCAGTGGAGTGTGGACACGCTCCGTCCTCTATTACACGCGACATTAACTAGTAACTCCCCCCTCTCCTGTCCTCAGCCCACTGTCACAGTAAACCGAACAACAAGACGTGTAAGTAAATATCTTAAGATAAATGAGTCGTGTGGTTTCCGGCTTAGAATAATCAGCCCATGTGTTTCCGCGGCTTTGGTAAGAGGCGAGTACGCTACATAGATCTAATGGATGAGCAGCAGCATCTATCAGTTTAAGGTTGCGTGTGAATATGGCAGTATCCTTCAACGACCCTAGCTTGCCAAGTTCTAGTAAGAGGACGACCATGTTCAGTTTCTTTTTCTTTCGTGTCGTTGTTTCAACTTATTTAATTGTTCAGTAGTAAACATAAACAGGCTGCTGAAGAAATTAAGAGTGACTGATATAATTATAGTTTAGCCTCCTAAGAGAGACATGAATCAGAAGAGCAGAGAGAAGCCGGGAGGATTATAAACTTGCATAACCTCCATCGATGATAGTTTTGCTCCAGTATCTAACCTCATGGTTAGCTTTAAGCGTGCTTTTGTATCATTGTTAGATAAAGGAAAGAGCAAAAACACTGCTTAGTGCTTTAGGCTTTCCTTTATCGAGGGTGATGTTAAGACAACCGTGAATAATAACTTACCCAGACCTGATTTTATTTAGAATCAAAGATTAATACTAACGTGTCTACATATACGTAAAAACATTACAATTCAGGAAAATAACATGCAAACTGAAAATTCAGTTTATATACATATTGACTTAAGGTTTTTTAATGTGTTAAACTATTTCATTAAATTTACCTGATTCAAATAAAATAAAAAGTAATACCTTATATTAAGCAAAATTATTTTACAAACAATTATATAAGTTCCATAAAATAAATCTTACGTTCATTCATACATCTATCGTTATAAATAAGTTTTAGGCTTTGGATTAATTGCTAAGATTAGGATGACGTAGTGGGCAAAATAACAATAGCTTTATAATATTTATTTTGGGGTTATCTTTTTAAGATAGCTGTGATGACAATTGCTTGATATATTATGATACATTATTTAAAATGTTAACAAAATTGAAAACAAATTCTTAAAACAAAGATCTATATAATTTGTTATCAAGTAATATGGACATATTTCGTAAAGAATATCATAGCACGCCATTTATAAACTGTAAATATTATTTAATACACTAACATGTACTACTGTTGTCTAGAATACTGTGTCGTGCATATGCGTTTATGTTGTCGTCACGGGTCAACGCTCTTTGAGATATCTATTTAAAAAAGGTTCATTTTTACACCGAGATTGATTGATTTTGAACCCAATTCTATTCGTTTGATTTACTATAATATAGGTTCTTCATATTTTATCATTTCAAAAGTGGATATGAATTCTTGTAATAATCAAAACTTACCCTTATTTTGTTTAGTCTACGGCTTGTTGTTATGCTAATTTTCATAGCAAATCTATACTATTATATAACTGAAGAGTTTGTTTGATTGAATATGCTAATATCAGGCACTATTGGTCCAATTAAAAAAAAATTGTATTGTTAGATAGCCTGTTTATCGAGGAAGTAAAATCTTCCGATTAATTTCTTTCTTCCGATCCTTCGATACATAGGCTATCTAACAAACTATATTTTATTATGAAATTCCCACGGAAACCCGGGTGAAAACCGCAGGAAGCTAGTAGAAGATAGTAGTCTTATGTTAAAAATTAACGTGTGAACTTATTCCAAATGATTTTTTATAATTATTATAGTTACCAATTTTTTATTTACCGTATGTTCTGGTGTGTGCATGTATAAGGAATGCCCTTATCTACCTAGAGTCTAGAAACATGCTGATAATTAGAAGAGGTAAGTTATTTGTTGATTGTGCAAGGACCTTTGTAAGTAAGTAAGCATTGTATACTTTTACACTGCCCAACCAGCTCTCGATCAACCCAGCATCCACCACTACAATATGTCCTGCGTACACGACTAATCGCTTTAGATATTTGCCGTCGAGGCTGAAGTCGGTTGGGACTATTATATTAATTTTAAGATTTGATACCTATTCGCCTGTCTATTGTTTATGTGATTCAATATTATTATTACTATACTAAAAGTCATTGAACTCTTTCACAGTCCAAGCTGCTCGTCTTTGGAATGCGTTGCCGTTTGCTATGTAATAAAACGTTCACTATCGCTGCTAATATTTAAAGCCGGTATTAAAAGATTATATTTTCCTGACTAATTGAATAGTATTAATAGTCATATTGTAGAAAACCTCTATTTTATATTGCTGCTGTTGTTTGATTGTCGAATTTGAATTTGAATATTTATTAACGAGTGTATGTAAGTATTTGTGTATGTATGTATTAATAGTTCTATTTTAAGTACGTATTTCCCATTTCATACAGTAATTTCACGCCGTTATTCCCTTTTGTTACTTTTTTCTTGTTCATTGCTATCCATTCCACCCTTAAGTATTACATATTTCCATACTGAGGTTGTCTAGAACAGATCGCTGACTCACAATAGTCAAAGTCGAAGTCAAAAATATATTTATTCTGAAACCAGTTCTGAAAGTGGTAACTCTGAAAAAAATTGCCAAGAAACTCAGTGGAATCCTTTTCGTTTAATAAATGTATTTGATACAATTAATAATAAAGCAGTTTTGTTTCAGAGCAACTCATTCCCAAGCAGTTTTGTCATGTATATAATCAGAATTTTATAATAAGCTTTTTTACATAGTTTGTCTTTAACGTGTCATTTAAACTTGTTTATATGTAGACAGATCTCTCATATTATTAGGCAGCTTGTTAAAGAAGCGTATACATTGCCCTATAAAATAATTGCTAATTTTGTGGAGACGGGTAGCATGTAAAACAAGATTATGCTTATTTCTAGTATAAAAAAGTATAATTATGAGTGACACTTTTTTTCTTAAAACTATCAATTATTTCTTATGGACAAGGTTTTCATAGAGATATTGTAATGCGACTCTAAGAATATTTATCTTATTGAATGTCTACCGTAGGGACGTTACATTAAACATGATCCTGTAGGGATAAGACCGCCTGTTGTACATACATTTATAATCGGTCATAATCACTTTTGACTGCAAAAATCAGGCAAAAGTAGTTTTGACGGGTCTATATTGGCTCACATATAATTCCAGAAACAAGATGCTCTTATTTTTGATCGAAGTTTAAAAAAAACACCAGGATTCACACTTCTGTAGGTTAGGTTAGGTTAGAACTGTGACCACAACGCGGCTAGGTTCCAGATCGAAATTCCATACAAATTATTAATTAAAGCAGTCAAAAGTGGTTGTGACCGATTATATGTTTTGACTGTAACATATATATTGAATGGAGTTTATTTTATGCATGTTGCAGTATTGTATTGAACACATCGAATGTACAGTTAATGTACGGTTCATTGGCAATAAGTCCTGAAGTTGAGCCGAAGCTTTACAAATCTCGTTCCCAGCGCGCACTCAGAGCTCGGAGCGCCGGCTCTGTCGTTACCGACAGATAGCACACAGATTTTAAAATTGGAACATTATCTCGTTGACTGTTGCAGTTATCATTATAAGTCTTCGCATTATTTTATATCGGGTTACTTCTTTTTCGCTTATTGATGCAAGCTTCTTTATTACTTAAAATGATTTTTGTGTTGTAAATTGAAGTCATTGCTAAGTTTAACGTCTAAGAAAAAAAAAAAACGATGGCTTATGTATTTTTTTTAAATGAAACGAACATATTGAAGCATTTTATTTTTTAAGTCTTGCAATTCTTGGAAAAAATCATTATTTATACTAATATTATAAAGAGGAAAGATTTGTATAATAAGTATGTTTGTAGCGAATTGGCTCAAGTACAGGACCGATTTTAAAAATTCTTCACCATTTGAATGCTACATTATCATTGATTAATATATGCTATATTTAATTATGAAGTTTCCACGGGAACGGGAGTTACGCGGGTGAAACCGCGTGCGGGAAGCTAGTGTTAAATAAAAGATTCATATTCAAATCCGACTGATTAGGCTGCCTTACTCTGAGCCTCGGAAAGTACTTCAAACCGCAGTTATTACACCAAAACAACAGTTATAACACTGAAACCTAGCGCTCGAAACCTATGATTTAAAAATATTGGCCTGAGTAAACTAGATACGGAAGAAAGAGATCTGAAGTTGAGGGGTTTTATTCAACAGTGAACTAATATGAGCTGATAGATTGTATAGGTAACATTCTCCGGCTTAACAAGAATAAGTAATTTTGAAAAAAGCAACTATTGCGCCTTTATCCAGAAGTGAATTGGTAAAGGCTAAAGGATTGTAAGTATAACATCCTCCGGCTTTTGATCACTTTATGGAAAAGTTTACCTTATAAGTACTATATTTCAAAATTGAGATTAATAAAATTTGACCACCGACAGGAATTGAACCTGCATCTTAGGTAAATCCCCCAATGCCTTAACCAATTAGTGTGGGGATCGAACCCGAACGACCTCCGAGACTTAAAGCGAGCCATATACCGCTACGCTACGGAGATTGTCCAGCTATATACAACCTATAGCAAGTGTGTAATAGCGAACGGGCGGTAGCGTACATAGATACACAAGGTAACGCTATCGCCCGTATGTACCTATATTACTAATACTGCGGTCACCAACCCGCCTACTAGACGTGGTGACTATGGCAAAAACCTTTTCTCAGTGTTGATGAACATACTCTACTAGATTCAATAATTTTGAGTTTTGTAGCGATCAATATCGTACACCTTCAACCAACCTCTTGTACATATTAACCGAGTTAATGAAATACTGAAAATACCGACCCCGGTTTAGTAAAGCCGAACCTTTTAATTTGTTCGGATCATCCGGAGTACATTATCTTGTGTAGTGGCTTGTGATAATATCTCTCGGTTGTTTCAACGGGGAACAGATTTGGTAAAGTCGATGAATTGTTGATTCATATTGAATTACGATGGAATTTTATTTTGTACTTTCGTTAAAAAAATGCAATGGACGGTTGTGGATTAATTTAAGGAAACATTATCGCTTTAACTTGTTTTTTTTCATTTTAGATTACTATCAGAGTTTTGTAATCTACTAGTATACTTGTTAACCCCTCGTACTAAGCTAAAATTCTTGTGTTACGAGTAGGTGCACGTCGGTCGTGCAATGGGTGGGGATCAAACCGGCAAACACAATATCACAAGTGCGACGCCCTTAGCCATTGGGCTACGGTCGTTTATTAATGGTCTTTCAGATGGAGTCGTACCTAAGAGAGAAAGTGTCTACCATTAAATGTAGCTAATCTAGTTTCAATAGTATTTACACAAAATAAAAAATAAAAAGTTAATATCTTTAAATTATGATGATCCTAATTTATAGTAGACACGGGTCTCAATCGCGGTACAATTCTGAGGGAACTCATTATTATTAAGTCACCATATCGACGATGAGTTACACCAGTCGTGGTCACGGATAGACTGATGAGCGTCAGCAACGGCGTCTTCGTACAGCGCGGGTTTCTGCAACTACCCTCACTTTTGATGATAATGTCCAAAGTTAATAACGATTCAGAAACGCAAGCAGTCGCGGTCAAAAGCTAGTTTAAAATATGTTTTGGTTCTTCGAGATAATAGTTTTTCACGCCAAAATTGAACAGATAGTTTATAAGCTGGATGGCGTGATGTTTTGAGCTTATATGTTAATATAAGCTCAAAACATCGCTCAACGCTCCGACCCACTAGAACAGAGTGATGCGCAAATAAAAAATGTTGCTATGATATAAATTTGACACTTTTCAATATAAAATCTACATAATGTCACATACTTAAGTGTTTTCAATTTAACAATCAAAAGTGCGAGAAGTATTTCAAATGAGCAGTGTAATTCCGGTTGCGGGGTAACCAGAATTACCCTAAAACGCCTTCTATAAATAGAGTGGTTCATTACGTTAAATAAATTGTCACGTGTCACTTGTATTAGCATTTCTTGTCAAACACGTGCAGAGTTTTCCTTTACCGTCAATATTGATTCAGTAATCGAAGCTTGGGAAAAATATACCTACGCTAATAAATTGCCATAATATTGCTTTAGCTGTACACCTACGTAAGTATAAAAATCCAGGAAAAAGGTGCTTATTTTCAAGAAGCTGTCATCCGCGTCTTAATTGGTCCGTTTAAATTTTGAGATCTCGATATAACCTTTGAACAATAATTCATCTAATTAATATAGTCAGGCGTTACTTTACGGAAATCCATATTAATCTAAATTAAAAATACAAAATATCTAGCGTTAATTCCGCTAAAAAACCAAAACTAGATATATCGTCTTTTTAATTTAGATTCATTCATCTGTTTTGAAAGTGATTTTTAAAGATACTGCGAGCGAAACTCAGCCTAATTAGATAAAGATGAAAAACTACATAGACCAATAAGGTTTTACAAAAAAAAAACATTGAATGGCATTGGACTACGCAATTAACAATAAACTACCTATGTAAAAATTCTAATTGTTATCCCGTCTCCCAAGTAAACTAAGCGAATACAAAGTTTAGATAAAATCCATTAAGTACTTTAGGCGTCATGTGCGTTCAAACAATTAGTCTGGAAAAAAATATGAAATTTAATTTATGAATTAACGCTTCAGTATCCATATTGACTTCCACAGTTTTTTTGAATATCTATACTAATATTATAAAGAGAAAAAGTTTGTATTTTTGTAATAAGAATGCTACATTATCCCTTAGTAACATAGGCTATATTTTTTATTATAAGTCCACCCGTGCGAAGCCGAGGCGGGCCGCTAGTCTTCAATATAGTCTTCAGAACTAGTGACCCGCCCCGGCGCACGGGTGTAATGCTGATGTATTATCCATATAAACATTCTTCTTGAATCACTCATTATCATCATCATCAACAGCCCGTTTACGTCCACTGCTGAACATGAGCCTCCTCTTAACAGACCTTGGCAAGCCAGGATCGTAGAGGGATATTGCCATAATCACCACGCTTGGCAGACGGATTGGTGATCGCAGTAAGATGACCTTGAGCTAATAGATGCTGCTGCCCATCCATCAGCCATATGTCCCTTAGTCACCTTTTACGACACCCATGGGAAGACATGGGGTGGTCTATTCTGAATCACTCAATCTATTAAAAAAAACCTTAATAAAAACCGTTGCATAGTTCTAAAGACCTAGCCATACATAGGTGCAGATAGACAGTGAGAAGCGACTTTGTTTTATACTATGTAGCGATTTGACCTCCACTAGTTTCATTATGTGTAGTGTCCATGTGTGTTCACCTGCCAACAGGGTTACTATGTCTAAACTTTCTCAGGAAGGGCATGAATAAGCTTTTACATACTTTCTAAACTTCTGTAAAAATAGTACTGACAAAAAGACCTAATATTAAGTCTCGAATGACCTGGTTCCTGAAACGAATTGTTCTTAATATTTCCTCAATATGATGTTGGCATGAAATAAGCTACTATGTTCCTCCAGCAGCGTTGTAAATGGCCGCCGTAAGGTATCAGGAAAACGGCCAACGGCAACATAACTGCGTTATTTACGTGGTACTGCTCCCAGATTCCAATACGCAACACTTAACATGGGTGAGTGTGGTCGAAAAATAACAACAGTATCGATTTTAAATTTAGAATAGATCGTATCAAATGTTTGCTGTTTTTATATTCGCTCTGCCACCTTGTTGATATACGTTTGTTTGACAAATAAATAAAGATAATGCTTGATTGCTTTTAAATTACCCAAAAGGCTTTAGAAAAAATCGTATTAAATTTTAAAAATAAATAAAAGTCACCTTAGAAGAAATGATTGTGTACTTTTTTATGAAACAAACAAAAAGGCATTGAGAAACACATCTTTAAGTAGGAAAATTGCAGTTCTAAACTGAATCTAATCTTATTACAACACTCATTGTAAATAATTTCTTGAAGTTTATTCAAAGAGTTAGGTCACTTAATATGTTCTGAATCCTAAGTAATTAAACACTTCAGAAGTGGATAAAACTTAACATTGCTCTCACGCAAATTAAAGAGCCCTATCTTAAGACCAACGCTAAGATTATGATCTAAAACTTTAGAGTATGTCAGTTGATATTGTACTTGAGTAACAAATATTATACTTGCATTACTTACAAAGACAATTTCGTTCATTATAGCTAAAACAACTAAAAGTTCACCTGAAAACATAAACGTCAATACCAAAAGAATGATAAACGCGGGTAAAATAAAATAAAAATTACATCCAACCGTAAAATTAGAATTAATATTAGTATTGGTATAACATATAAATTTTGCTTCTTGCCCAAAAACCCATTTGTAGACCGTTCAAGTATTCCTTTTGTTGGAATTATTGAGTGGAAAGCGAAAAGGGAAAATCCTACAGAACCATACATCCCGGGTGGATTGACCAGCGCAACTTGATCCGCACCTCCCAAAATCTTGTTCTATATTATAAGTGACATGAGAATTACAATGGTTTTATGGAGATCTGGTGATATTGGTTTCGGTTTTGTAGGAAGGTAGAATTGTGTGAGTCGTGACTCAAGTGCGGTCAACGCCGGGTAGCTTATGACATAGAGATGTTCTTTGTTATAATACTTGTAAATAGAAGGTTCGCGGACATTAATTGGCTGTGTGTAATCATGTTGTTTTATTACGGTCGTGGTCGAAAGGGTGGAATTAGATTCAAACTTCAAATGTATGGGAATTTATTTTATGGTTTTATGATTTGTACTTTATGAGATTATTTTGATTCACATTTAAATATTCCATGTTCATGTTTTTTTCAACAGCCTGTTGAAAACATAGACGTCCTTTTAATATATCTTGCTAAGCTATCGTCATTGAAAGATTCAGCTATATTTGGAAATTCGGCAAAATCCTGATTGTTGACTTAAACCGAAATCACCACACTTGGCAGGTGGATTGGTGATTACAGTAAGATGGTAACTAACCTTGAGCTAGTAGATGCTGCTGCATATCCTAGAAAAAATTAGATGGTCTATTCTAAACCTGAAACCACACGGCAGTTGATGTTTCTATCAGAATTTCAACCATCCTTACGATCTTTGTCATTTGTCAATCACAACTATTCCTAAATTAAATCATCCATTCACTCAATAATTTTCACACATTATTTGAATACAACATAAATTGGCGCGCCTCTGAGAATATTTATACGAAATACCAAATTTTGTAATTCACTTGAATGCAATATATTTTACACATTTCATTTGCTTTGTATAGAAAACCAAATAACTATGGATGTAGGTCAAATATAATTTTGCGATAGAATGCGAGTCATCAATATTGTAGCCGTGGACTCGACAGAATCCCATTTATTATATCCTGTGAGTCTTTGTAGACCCATTCCTATAAACACACACTAGGGTATTTTTTCACATGATACTGATCATTTAAAATATCAAAATGGAGAGATCAATGTTTAAAGTGATAGATCAATACCGTGACATTTCATTATAATTAGTTTTCTACGTCAGACTTTAGCTGACCCCAAATCGGTTCCTTGAGTTCCAAATGTTTCTATACTAATATTATTAAAAAAGTACACAAACACAAACAATTTACACAATAAATTGTTTGTAAGGTTGTAGGTTGTGACAACCTCCGTAGCGTAGCGGTATTTGGCTCGCTTCGAGGTCGTGGGTTCGATCCCCAAACTGGACAAAAAATCTTTGTGGCGTGGTGACTATGGCAAAAACCCTCCCTCGGGAGGAGGCCCATGTTCAGCAGTGGACGTTGTACGGGCTGATGATGAAGGTTGTAGGGTTAATCTCTGGATCTACTGACTACTACAAATTCTTTTACCAATTATTTGTGAGTGTTATTGGCAATTTTAAGTCAAGGTTTTCGCGGGAACGGGAGATACGCAGAGAAAACCACGCGCGGGTAGCTTGTAATTTACCTAATTTAAAATATGTTTTATAATTTAATTCATTATAAGATTCTGTTTTAAACCGAGTGAAATCAAACATATTATTTTATAATCAATATTGTCTCTAAAAGCAATTTTCAAAGTTATCTGTGATGCTTGAAGTTTATGATTGCTGTTTCTGTTCATTTAATTTCAAAATACATCAAACTACTATAACGATTACCGTTAAAAAAATTAAAAAAATTTTATTTTATTCTTATGTTTAATTCTACAGTTTTAGCAATCGTGCATTACGTTAGACCAGGGGTCTCCAAACTTTGAAGCCTTAAAGCCATAATTATATTTTCAGTATGCTTCATGGGCAAAAACAGAAAATCTATAGTCGTGTTTCTAGCAAAAGGGTACTTCTACGAGTTCGTGCAAATTCGCTATTTGTAGTCATAAAAAAAATAAAAATCATTTTCAGTGTGTGCTTTCTATCAGAACGAAATAGTATAATATTAAACTATAGCCATACGATAACGTGAATTGCTATTTCCAATGGGTTTAATAAATATTTTACAAAAATATGCTAAAAATCATCTACCTTCAGTGTCCCATCGTGAGTATTGCCGAATAGGTGTTTCAATTCTAATGCTGCGTTGCTACAATCAATCACTAAGTGAATAAATATTATTACATACATTACAAAGAATCTGTAGAAAGTTTTTTACAAACTTAAACTGTATAATTAATTTGAAAAGAAAAAAACAAACTTTTGTCACGTAAAATTGATCATTACCAGCGGCAAAATTTGTAAGTACAAAATATCAGTATATTTTACTCTGTGGTTTTACTCCCCTCGCCCCGCATTTCGCTCGCCAGCCAGTTGAGCCACAGGCACGGGAGAGGAAGGCTGCGCGTCTGGGTTGGAGAATTATCGAACATTGAATACTCGAAATTTTTCTTTGTCACGAAATATTTGTGTTTACCATCGCCTAAATTGTGGGGTAAGTAATAAGATTTTATTTATGTTTGATCTTTAAAAAGGAAGCTCACTAGGATTATTAATGTTCTTGTTGGTTTGATAATTGTCATATTTACGGATATAGGGTTACAGTCTAAAATGTCCTAAAATGTCATTACCTTCAGCATCATCACCTTCTTTTACCTTCAGCTTTGAAACTGAAGGTAATGATCCTAAACAGAAGGTAGTGATGAAATTATTAAAAAAAAAAAAAAAATTAAATCTTATTTTTATATTTATAGCTCTGAGTAGGTACTTAAATCGTTTCAATTACTCGGTACTTTAATGTAGTATATAGGTATAGTATAGTGTTATTTTTAACACGTTCTATGCTGTCTTGGTTTGAATTTTTCTTAAGAACACCTGGTGTTATCAAATTTAAGGATATTATCGTGTACTTTTTTTTGTTATACACATACTTTATAACTTCTATAGAAAATATATATATTTATAAAGGTTTACTGTCACGGCAGAGTGAACATAAAGTAAGCTAAGTAGTTTTTAGTTAAATAGATCATTAATTACAGTGTTTTATTTACAGAAACAAGAATCATGGCGAAACCGAAGGCGAAAAAAAAGAAAACTACTGAGGAAAAGTTAGCTCAACAAAGACTTCATAAAAGACAAAAGTATGAAGAAATAAAAAAAGATCCAGAAAAATATGCTGCTCAAAAAGAAAAAGAAAGGTTACGATATTTGAAACGCAAGGAACAGAATAAAATAAAGTCAGTTAAAGACTTAACGCCACGACAACAAAGACAGAAAAGAAAACAATGGAGAGAAAATCGTCAACGATACATAGAAAAGAAGAAAAAAGAAAAAGCAATAGAGCAAATGCTTGTTGATAATTCTCCACCTACCAGCGATGATGAAACAATAGATCGTCAAGTGCCTCAAGTTAGTGAAGTTGACCCACTGGAGGGACCGTCAACTTCTCAGATCGAAATCAAAAAGAAAAAAGGAGATCAATTAAATAAAAAATGTGAAAACTGCGTTAAAAGAATAAAGACAATACGGCGCATTCGTTATATTTCTACTAAAAGAATTGGAATATTGAAAAAAGAAATTCAGAAGGAACAAAATGAGAAGAGAGAGCTGAAAAAAAATGTAGACAGGCTTAGGAGAGAGAATATAAAGACTAAAAAAGAAAATCCATCGACAGAACAGAAAATTGAAAGTTTAATAGATAAAATAGATAAAGGCAAAAAAGAAGAAGTGAAAAAGAAGTTGATATTTGGTGAAGTTATTTCTAAACAGCTGAAAGAAGGGTTCAAAACCCTAAGAAAAACAGATAAACGTAAATTCAGTGATGTTATTGTAAAAGACAAAGAAAGTTTCAAAAAACACAGGATAACGACAGCAATAATGCCATTTACATTGAGAAATAAAAAACAAATACATGAAGATCAGGAGAAAGAAATAAAACGAGAAATAGAAGAGTTCTTTGATGAAGATAGTAATACTAGAATTGCTGCAGACAAAAAAGAATGTATCAAAAAAAGTGGCTTGACAAAACAAAAACGTTATCTCACGGATACTTTGATTAATCTTCACAAAAAATTTAATGAAACCCATAAAGAAGTTAGTTATTCAACATTTTGTAAGTATCGGCCATTTTGGGTGGTTTATCCAAAAGAGTCCGACAGAAACACCTGCTCGTGTGTTAAACACGTTAATATGGACTTATTAGTAAAGTCGCTTCAAAGAAATAAAATAATAAAGGAAGCTAACGGATCCATGTTGCTGGAAAGCCTTTGCTGCGATGTTCGAAGAGAAAAGTGCCTAAATAGAACCTGTGGAAAATGTAAAACTAGAGTTATTGAATATGGAGAGTTCTATAATGACAAACCTTTGAAATATTACCAGTGGGAAACGAAAACTGTCACCTATGTTAAAAAGGACGAAGAGAAGGAAACAAAAAAGACAAAAAAAACTGAAATGGAAGATTTGCCACTTACTATAATTAAAAAAGTTGAAGATTCTCTACCACACTATTTCGAACACTGTTTAAATATTGTCCAACAATATAAAAACATCGATAACTTAAAAAAGACTTTAACGCCCAATGAAGCCCTCATACACATGGACTTTTCTGAAAATTATATCGCAAAATTTCATGAAGAAGTGCAAAGCCACCATTTCGGTAGTAGTCCAGAACAAATCAGCCTTCATACTTCTGTTGTTTATTTGCTGGATACGGAAACAGGAGTACATAAAACTCACAGTATGTGCACTATGAGTGAATGCACCAGACATGATGCTGAATCTGTATGGGCACACATAATACCTATAATAGAATTTATAAAAAGCAGCAGTGTCATTGATACTTTACATTTTTTGACTGACAGTCCATCAAGCCAGTATCGGAATCGCAAGATATTTTATATCATCAATCAACTTCAACACATGTTCCCAGATTTGAAAGCAATATCATGGAACTACTTGGAAACCGGTCACGGGAAGGGAGCTCCAGACGGGATTGGGGCTGTCGTTAAACGTACAGCAGACAAAACTGTCAGATTTGGTAGAGATGTGGGAACTCTGAAAGATTTTTGGCTTGTAATGAAGGAGAAAATCAAGAATATCGAGATGCGTATTGTCACAAGAAAAGATATTGAAGAGAGGACAACGCCGAGCAATATTAAACCTTTCAAGGGTACAATGTCTGTGCACCAAGTTTTGTGGTCAGCAAGTAGTTTACGGATGACATTTAGAAAGCTCAGTTGCTTCTTTTGTCCAAATGAAATCACGTGTACCCACGGCTATCATTTGGGATATATGGATGTACCCGAGGATGCTATTCCGCAGGAACAAGAACAGGTGTTGCATGATTTTCTGGACACAAATACTACTCCCGAAATGATTGAAGAAGTAACTAACTCACCCAAGAGATATCTGACCAGCTTTAATAATGTAGAAGATATTCAACATTCATATCCAGACACACAAAAAGTTTCAGTTTCACCAAAAGTGAAAATACTGTCTGATGTTCGATTACACTGGTCGAATACTAGTTTTAGTTTCAAGACTCCAACTCACAAACAGCAGAGATTTCAATCAAATTTTGAAAATTTTATATCTTCAAACAAAATATCAAAACCGGCCGATTCAAGTGCAATTATGTTAGAAGACAAGAAAAAAACTAAAGGTGAAAATCAAAATAAGGAAAATTTTTTTGAATCTGATGACGATGATGATTTGAATATTTTTTAATCTATGAAAGTGACTAAAATGACTTTTTCACTTTATATTTTGGTTTCGTTTATACTTTTTTTTAGTTTTTATTTGTTATTTACTATAATAATGATAATAATAAATGATTACAAATAGATATAAAATACTATAATAATAATGTTAAAAGTAAGATACCTACAGATTTATTTACGAAGTTGATTAAAAATTTCCTTTTTTTTTTTTGATAGATACCTAAAAATTACACAAGAAATAAAAAGAACATAAACAAGTAGAATGTTTATTACCTACTTATATACTAATCACATTTTTTATAATTTTTATGTGTCTTTTCAATTCGTTTTGGCCTTTTAGATCTCTGTCTAAAAAAGAACTTCGAAAGTCCAAAGTTCCTATTTTATTAGATTTTTTAATTACACTTGTCTTTAAAAGATAATAAAAGTGTTTTTGTAGTAATTAATGTAAAACACCAATAAAAGTAAAATTTATTTTAAGATCGTTCATCATAAGTAAGTCTGATTTATAATTGTGTTCGCTAATTAATAAAATGTTAAAAAACATTACCCAGACTTTTAATGTAATCACAAAACTTTTTGTAATCATTACCAGTACGATTGTATCACTACCATCTTCCCTGTTGTCATTACCATCACTATCAAAGTCATTACCAGTTCGAAGTAAAAATTAAAACCCTTATAACTTCTAAGTTTATGTGTGCAATTGGCTATTAATTGGCAAATACATAAAGAATTATGCATATTTTAGAAATACAGGTCTAGTTTTGAAGTAAAAAAAAATCTGTCATTTTCGCCAAATTTGCACGAAATGGAAGAATTACCCAAAAGTAATAAAAATAAAACATTGGCTGTCGCGGGCCAGTTTGATGACACTGGCGGGCCGGATTTGGCCCGCGGGCCGTAGTTTGGAGACCCCTGCGTTAGACAATACACACTAAAAGTCTAAAAGTTACATGAATAATCAAAGCATTGTTGAAACGTAATAGTGAAGGTCGACCTCTAAAAACTATACTCTTTCTTATCAATCGGTTGTTCGTAGTAGCCCGTCTGTCTAGACCTTTTCTTATGAGAAAAATAAACATTAAACACTACAACCCTTTTCAATAGAAGTAGTTCAACCTTCTAAGATCAAAGGATACCTTTTATTTTGCAATTTTGAAGGTTATTTATCATAAGTTCTACGTATATACATGACTCGTATACAATAGTAACACCCATTACCCCGACTTACGACCCTTACGTCCACGGCTGAACATGTGAGTATTGATATATATGTATTTATATGTTAGTATAAGTAGATATTTATCGTATGTATGTCTATTACCCTATCCACACATATTGTTTTTCTCTCTACTTACTACCTCCTCTCGCGGGACTGCTGGCAGCGAGGTCTTATAGAAATAAGTGCCAAAAATAATAAACCTTGTGGCATGCCTTTCTATGTATATTTGTTGTTTAGTGTGTATATAAATTGGAAATAAATAAATTGGGGTCTTTTTTAACAGACCTTGGCAATCCAGGGTCGTTGAGGGATATTTTCGTAATCATCACGCTTGGCAGGGATATTGTTTTGAATATTAGAAGGGCAATATCCCTTAGTCGCACACAAAAACTAGTATTAGTATAGATTAAAATCAACACATCTAATCATCACTACATAGTATAAAACAAAGTCGCTTTCTCTGTTCCTATATCCCTATGTATGCTTAAATATTTAAAACTACGCAACGGATTTTGATGCGGTTTTTTTAATAGATAGAGTGATTCAAGAGGAAGGTTTATATGTAAAATACATCAGCATTGCGCACGTGCGGAGCCAGGGCGGGTCGCTAGTCTAGTAATATAATTAAGTTTAAGTTTACATCATTTATTACCATATACCGAAAACGGCTTACCAGACCTACTCATGCTTGTGTTTGGTTAAGTATATTATAGGTAATAAGGCTCAAGTATGCGGCGAAGCGACTTAGTCTCTCTGTTAGTGTTTATATCACCTAAGTTTTGTGAACACCCTCATAAATTTAGGGCAAGAAACTGGAGTAGGTAAACAGTAAGTTACTTACTGCTTTCAGTTTACTTGAAACTGGAAGGGTTTTAGATGAAATCTATGAGAACGATATTAAATCTAGATTCGGATTTACTCAAAGTCAAAGTCAATAATTTCTTTATTCATATAGACACAATTCAAAAAATTTAATCATGTTCTTATGATGTGTCCAATTCTTTTCCTACCACAAGTTCGAACCGTGGCTACTCTGAGAAGAACTGGCTATAAACTCAGAGGAAACCTTTTTTAAATAATCAATTTATCGTTACTTTCACAATATTGTTTAGCAGCAGTGACATTCCAGAGCAAGTTACTCCTAAGTCATTCTGTCATTTACAATAGTCAAGTTTAATATTGACTACTGCTGTTAAACTTTAGAAGCCTTTGGTCGTGAGTGCCAGTTTACGATACGAAACATACGACGAATTGACCTTCTGCTTCTGAGATTTATTAATTTAATATGTTATTGATAACGAAGATATATCGCATTTTTATATGTCAAAAACATTTTATCAATAGAAAAATAATTTTATTTAATCATGAAACAAAATATATTTTTATCGCATTTTTCCTTGTAATATGTGCGTAAAATAAAAAAATAATGAAAGCGGAAGTTCAATTTTGGAATAAAAGAGGTTAAGGAAAATTCGAGAAGGATTCAACTTTATTAACATAATGGTATAAAAGATTCGAGTAATTAATTTAAATTATAATTCTTTTCCATTTCGCTTTTGAATAAAATTATTTAAACTCAATGAGGTTTGTTTTTAGCAAACAAATAAATATGATCGGTAACGTATCTTATGCCCGGTGAAGTAGCAAAAGCTTTAGGGTTAACTTGCATATGTCCGTCCGAAAAAAAACAAAAAAAAAAAAAGTAAAGTGTCTGTCCATTGCCAAATACAGCTTTTATCTCTTAAGAGTTGGTTTGTTTGTTTGCTTCAATGCGCTTATCTCAGAAACTACTGGTTCGATTTGAAATCTTTTAGCGTTAGATAGCTTATTTATCGAGGAAGGCTAAAAGCTATATTTTATTATGAAGATCCCTCGGAAACGGGAGCGACGCAAGTGAAACCGCGCGCGGGAAGCTGATATTAACATAAAATGAAGATCAAGTTTACATCTTAATGCATATTTGCCACTTGCCATATGTCTTGATTGATATATCTAGTTATTGTTTACTATATCATGCGGTTTCACCTGCGAAGCTCCCGTTAAATATAAGCTATGTCACTCCCGGATATATCCCGGATGTAAGCTACATTCTTATGGTGTAAGAATATATTTAAATCTAGCAGTATCTGAGTCTATTCAATACAAATAAACAAACTTTTAAATCTTTACTTTTTATAATAATAGCATAGATAAGACATAAATTAAAAATGAAATAATTCATTCATTCAGTACTAACGCATACAATAATTTTATTTGTCAAAATTACAATGTAAAAATAAATGAAATTAATAGGTGCGTATCATTTGTCTATGAATGCAACTAGGTAACTAAAATGACCTGTGAGTTCTGCTAATTGTAATATATTACAGACAATATATTCCGTCCACCCGTTCGTCATTAATTCCTCTACTCGTAATTTTTTTTTTTTTTTAAATCAAACGAGAGTTATTAAACCATTTTTATTTTATTTTTTTAAGATTACAAGAGTTTTGCAGTCTACTAGTATTCTTGATAACCCCTCGTGCTAAGCTAAAAGGAGTGGGTTCACGTCGGAAGTGCAATGGGTGGGGATCGAACCGGCGACCATACCATCGCAAGTCCAAAGCCCTAGCCATAGGACCGCTTAAAATATAAAATTTAAATGCGTATTTATTGAATAAATATTGTTTATACCTCAAAAAGCACGAAAACCTTGGTAACGGTAGAAATTATTACCGATTACCATGGGTTGGATAACATAACATTACGCTTACCTATGTATGACGATGACAAATCCATATAAATACAAAAATGATTCCCTCCTACATCGACTAAATCCCCCATTACTCTATCGAAAAGATTTATGGCAACAAATTGCTGGCTATCAGTGATACCAAACTAACAGGTACAGACACACTAACACACTATTATCGTGATATAAGGGTGGTAAATCAAACCGCTTCCCTCGCATAAGACTTCGCTTTATTTAGAATAACAAACGTAGTCGCGCTGCGATTGATTTCCTACCATTTTTAAGGTTGTTTGTTATTGCAGTGTACCGTTTAGATTGTGATTGTAATGTAGAAATAATAATATTTGTTATGTGGTGGGTAGAGACGTTTACTTATATCGGAATATTATTTATTTTGTTGATATCGATATACATTTTTTGACGAGCTTGAGATTTTTTGACATCTTGATAACTTGATAACGAACTGTTATCACACACGCCCTTAAGTATCAGATACTTCAGGGCCTAAAGTATAAAAACGTGTGTGATCAGTTCCTCTCAGCCTAACGTTATTCTGTAGTGTGCGCTGATAGATGAGTCACCAGTGACTTTGTTACGATTCACACTCGCATCGCATCAGATTGGACAACAGTTTATATTTCTGTCACATTTACATTCAGCTGTGTGGTTTCCGGCTTAGAATAGACCACCTCATATCTTCCCATAGGTATCGTAATGAATTGATGATGAATTTCCTTTGCACAGGATTTATTTTTAACAATGCAGTTAAATGCTATCGATACGAGCCGGTAGGTCTAAATCGTCCCTTTCAATGTAAATGTCATGTAACATTCAGTGAAACGATTTATTGATGAAGTAGCCACCGGCGTAGCCACTGACATCCTGTGAAAACTTTTTAATCAAAGCAATTGAATTAATTATAATTAACTTCTAGATATTTACAAATCAATTGAACAGTTTTAGATATACCTAAATAATAAATCAAACGACTCATTTTTATATATTTATTTATGTACAAACACACAAAAGAAACAAAATGAAATATTTATACATAAGGAAATTGTACAAAGATACTGCTTATTTCAAAGGAAATCTCTTCCAGAAGACCCGCAAGAGGAAATATGAAAAAGAAAAGACGAAAAGTGTGCGTAGGTCTCAAATAAACATACATACTAATATTTACATATATACTTAGATACATACATATACAGATAAATATAAACTACATAATATACTACGTTATAGTTTTAGTTACAATATTGGCCAAGAAAAATATATTTTATATATTTTTTTAATAACAGCACTTTTGAATACCTGGTACATTGTAGTGAGTCAAGACCCTTAAGATTGCAGTACCTGTGGCATAGATGTTTGCTGTGCACACAAAATGTTATCGTTAGAATTGGTATTTTATAGAGTCATATTGTTTTATATAAGGCCCCTCGCCCACGGCGACTTTTTGCAGCGATGCAGTAGCGATGATGTCGCGCGTTTGCATCGATACAGTCGCGATGCGGTCATTAGCTCTGTGCTATCGCCCACAAAACCACGATCCACTCGCGATGCTGTTGCGCGTTTACGAAACGCGTGACTGTATTGCTGCAAAAAGTCGCCGTGGGCGAGGGGCCTTAAAACACCCATTTCGGTTGACATTAAAATTTGTTAAACACTGAAATCACCGTAGAACGACAGTTGCACAAAACGTCGCTAAAAACTTAAAGTCATATTCCCTCAATCTCCCCGCCAGCGACCACCGTGAGCCGAGGTCCAAGTCCCACAGGGGACGCCCTCTAGCGCAGGTTGCTTAGTATGTAGTTTTTAAACCATTTAAAGGCTGGAGCTCTGCTTGCTTTTATGCCCGGTGTAGTAGCAAAAGTCTCGTCGCTAAATACAGATCTAGTTTGCGACCGAAAAAAAAAACCTGAAATCATCAATATAACTTACAATAATAAATTATAGAATTCAATAGAACAAATTAAATATTCAAATGAAATCAATGAATGAGGCCGAACATATACCACCCAATTTACATATCAGTACAGTAGCCAACTTAACAAAGATCTTCTTTGATACTCCACAGTCGTTGTGTTGGCACTACAACAAAGAATTACACAGAACATAGTAAACCCTTATCAAGCGCACGTCAAATATTTGAAGGTCTTGTTTGCGCGGATTGAGAGATGTTTGCACAAATAATTTGTGTGCTTATGTGATCGTACCGAGGTAATGCAGCCTTCAGACATTGTGTTACTGTGTCTGGAAATTAGATTGAGAATAAAATGTTATAAAGATTAGGCTTTTAAGTACTTAAAAGCAGATTTTTTCTATTTTTATGTAGGTATTTGTCTGACGATGTAAAGCATTTTAATAAAGAAATTTTCTTTTAGCCATTCCATCTCTATTTATAAATTATATTCAACTTGTTTGATCTTGATTGTAATGATGTGAAAAATATATTTTTTTAATTTCATCACAAATTCTATATTTATAAAAAATGATTTGATTTTCATGTTGCAACGTTCAAAGAATTTTTGTATTTTGTTTTAACAATGAAATTAACTTATCTATAGAAATATTATTAAGCTAAAGAATTGGTTGGTTGTGGTGTTTTAACGCGGTAATCTTAGGAACTACTGATCCGAGTTCAAAATCTTTCACCATTACAGCGGTTTCGCACTACATCCGATCCGAATCCGATCTGGACCCGTGAAAATATGGTCCGTAGTAGCCGTAGAACTATTTCTGTGGTAATTTACGCACTAGATCCGAGATCCGTCATCTGATTTCTTTCCAAATTTCTAGGCCAATATTTTCACGGGTTCGGATCGGACATCTTAGTGATACGTAATCCGAGAGTAACATAAGCTTCCTATGGGGAAGGGAAACGCACGTGGGAAGCTAGATTATATAGAGATAACTAGATACAACTAAATTAGGTTACTATGTGTACGTCATTTACAATGCATAAACATATTAAAGAACATTACTTTTTATGATATTTTATACAGATATACATTAAATTTTATTTAAATAGTATGAGTTAACCATATTTGTATCAATTCTTACAAATCGTCGTTACTACTTACATAATATGTTGAATACGTACTTTAAATTAACATATAAGGTGAAAAAAGCTTCATAAATAAAAAAAAACACATTGATACATTCACGCCTCTTTACCATAGGCATAGGCAGCGACCACTTTCTTACACTTGCTACGATCTTAAAAACCACTTTAGCCTCGTCTTCATTTATAAATCTCCTCATACATGTCCTTCGGTTTAGAGTTCTTTTAACCTGGCCTTTCTAAAGTACGTCCTCGATTTGATCATAAATTAAATTAAAAAACATTGAATAATTTATTAAGCCACTTAAAAATTATAATATAGAATTTTAAACGGTTTCAAAGACTGGTATAACGCGACAACTCTAAGCCGGGACATAAATCATGCTTACATCTCTCGTCAGCCTTCCTTCGTAACCGCAATTAATTCCATTCATTTATGTATCTCCTACAGACCATGTCGCATTAATGTCTAGTTTTATTTGTAAGCCTTGGATGTTCGTTATGAGCTAAATGTTTTAATTGAGCTGATGGATTGGCGGTTTTACTGAGCATTACACATTTATTTATGACTAGCTGCGGCTTGCAGTTTTACCCGTGTTACTCTGCTCCAGTGGGTCGGAGCGTGATTTTTTGTAGCCTATATGTTAATCGAGCTTAATAACTATCCCCGTGCAAAGTTTCAGCCAAATCCATTCGGTAGTTTTTGCGTGCAAGAGTAACAAACATCCATCCATCCACTCACAAACTTTCACATTTATAATATTAGTAGCATAATAAAATAAAGCGGGAAATTAGATTGGTTTATTCGCGCTATTTCTTATGCAAAAGTTCTTTATATAATGAAACAATAAAATAGTTATTATCATGTAATATTATGTATCCTGTCTATATATTCTTAGATTTTTAAAACTGCGCAACGGATTTTGTTGCGGTTTTTTTTTAATAGACACAGTGATTAGATTAGACATTTTAACAATAAACATAATAATTAATAATTTGATAACATATAATAAATAAATCTTTTTATTTATTACTAACTTCCCGCGGGCGGTTTCATACGCGTAACTTCCGTTCCCGTGGGAACTTCATAATTAAATATAGCCTATGTCACCCTGGTTGAATGTAGCTTTCCAATGGTGAAAGAATTTTTGAAATCGGCACTGTAGTTTTTGAGTTTTTTTGTTACACACACACACTTTATAATATTAGTATAGACATGTAATAAATTAGTTTATAGGTATATAAAAATTTTACCGAAAAATATTTTTTGTAAAACTACTTACAACCTAAATATAATAATTCTTTAAAATACAAACAATACGTATAATAATAACTTATGAGTATCAACTGGATAATTTTAGATTTTAAATAATAAAAAACGAATTGAACTATCGTTTCTTCCTGTCTTCTAAATTGCTGTGGCCATATGTACTGTGTGGCATATATTTATTGGGTTTATGTTGATAACACCTTACTTATATGGTCATGTGCAATAACTGAAACGGTTATTATAAAAGAACGCCTGAATCCATTGCACGCCTTTAATCTTCAAAACTCCAATAAACCGATCATTCACAAAAATATTTTTATTTCAATTTGTCACAAGTAGTAATTGAATCACAAATGGAAACTTTCATTCCGAAATAAAAGCTTTTACAATCGCGGTACATTAAATTTAGTGGAACCATTATAATGTCTCATTGAAACATAAATATTGAAACGTCTGTGTCTTCAGCGGTGTAGTTATCGTTCAGGGGAACCATTTGCGTCGCTTGGAACATTACTTGAAGCAATATAATATTATGCGAACTTATGTTTAAAGCTAAAGAGTTTGTTTGAACGCGCTAATTTCAAGAACTACTCGTCCCATTTGAAACTAGCACCACTACACAGAGACCATTCTACCCGACCCGCCGGAGAAGAGTGCGCCCGCGAACGTGACGAGTTCCCCCTCGTCCTCCTGACCCTTAGTTTGCAATGAACTATCCAATGCCCTCGTAGACCCGGGTAAAGTAGAACGACAGTTGCACAAACTCCCCTAAAATACTAAAAGTCATAATCCCTCAATCTCATCACTAGCGACCGCCCTGAGCCGAGGTCCAAGACTCACAAGGGGCGCCCTCTTGCGCAGGTTGCTTAGTTTGTAGTTTTTAAACCATTTATTAAGGCTGGAGCTCTGCTCGCTATGTGAAGTAGCAAAAGCCTGGCTACCAACGTAAGTCCATCCATAAAATAATAATAAAAAAAATAAGAAACTCTTCCCATTTGAAAAATTATGCCAGTATTAGAATTATTGACAAAGGCTATATTTAATTATGAAGTCCTTACGGGAAAGGGAGCTTCGCGGCTGAAACCACGCGTGGGAAGCTAGTACTTGCTTGAACGCGCAAAACTCAGGAACTACCGGTCCGATTAGAAAAAATATATCAGTGTTAGATAGGTCATTTATTAGGAAAGCCTGCTATATTTAAATAATTATTTAATCATTTATGAAGTTAAGCGAATAAAACTACGCGCGGACTTATATGTTATTCTACATTCTTCTGCGGTGAAGCGGTATAGGCCTTTTTTTGTCCGCGGGGAAATGCATTTTCCGCATTCCCACCGCCGCTGCAGCGTATGCGCGCGCTGGCGGTGGGTCTCGTTCGTTCTCGTGATATGCTAGCTCATACCACGAGAAGAGGACCCTACACCACTAAAACCCCCCGCACACTCCTTCGATCCGCCGTTGGCGGGGGCCGGGTACGCATAAGTAATCCGGCCCTAACGGTATAGGCCTTACTTCAAGTTTCTATTTTGTCTTTGTATTAATTCCATAACATATCTATAACAAGCGTATACCAGGGATAGGGCAGTAGCAGTTTTTTGTGTTGTTCACCATAATTCTGCGGTCACCATCCCGGTTGTCAAGCGTGGTGACTATGCCCGCAATGGTAAAGCCCTTCCACGATAAGAGGCCCATGTTCAGCGGTGGACGTTAAACGGGTTGATGATGATGATGCTTATAATAATCTAGGAAACCTTTGCGATATTAATAGGAAGCAAAATAATGTGTAAGTACCTATAAAATTTTCAAGCCAAACTTAATTATATATTTTATACAAAACTTTTACACGAAGGTCGGCGTGAGTAAATTTAATTTTAAGAAACATAAATTTAGAACATAGGCAATAAGCCGAAGTCAAAAAAGTATTTAGGTGGAATATAAGAGGCCGCTAGTGAGATATAACGTTTAAAAAAATATATCGTAGGTACATATTTTGGTTTTTATTTGATCTTATAAGTAAACTATAAATACTATTAGTAGATTAATTTTCCTGATTACATTTACTTGTTAACATGATAGACTAAGTATCATCAATATAGAAATAGACACCTCATTCCAACCGCAATGTAAGATACCCGCATCTCAACCTCCGCTAAATACATTGAACCGAACAATACGTTACAAAAACCCTCAACACACAGAAACCCATCTTGATCCCTTTCAAGAATTGTTGTTCAAATATCAGAGAAAGACCCTTTCAATTACAATCAGGCGCTTAATTAGAAAGCCGGTATATTAAGGCCTCGGAATCAATGGGCCACTATTTAGGTCTCGGGTTTGTCCCCAAATAAGTACAGTTTTATTTAATAGTGCGTATTTTGTTTGAACTATTTAAATTATGGTGACTGTTTATCAGATCTTACGGTAATGATATTGTACTATACGCATAGAAGAGTAGTTGAATAACATAATGATAATCTTATAGTAATATATAAAGCTGAAGAGTTTGTTTTATTGAATGTGCTAATCTCAAGAACTACTCATCCGATTTGATTTTTTTTTCAGTGTTTAATAGCCAACTTATCGAACAAGGCTATACTTATTTATGACGTTCCTACGAGAACGGGAGTTACACTGGTGAAACCGCGCGCGGGAAGCTAGTGGATTATAATATACAATTTTGTAAAAAATATTGAACTTTAGTTTTTTTGAAAGAAATCATTTATTTATTTACTTTCTCAGCTCGTTTACGTCTACTGCTTAGATGGGTCTCTTCTTAACAGACCTTGAGAAGCCAGGGTCATAAAGAGATACTGCTAGAATCACCACGCTTGGCAGGCGGGTTACTCATCGTAGTAAAAAAGTGATTATCCTGATAGATGCTGCTGCCCATCCATTTGTTGTATGTCCTTTAATCGCATCTCACGACACCCATGGGCAGACATTTGATGGTCTTTTTTAAGCCGGAAACCACACGACTAATTTAAAACTTGAAATTCAGTTAACATGAGTATAGCATACACAACATCGATGCTTGTAATTCAATTAGCCAACACACCTGAAAACCTCGAAGCCAAACGCTCGCTTCATACCGACGCCTAAACGGCTCTCAGCTGTCAGTTAGGACACTAAGAGCATCTGAACCTGCTTGAATTTATTATTTACGTGCACGTTACCTGCCGCATTACAGCCAAGTTTCAGGCGCTTGTGAAATTCAGTATGTTGAAACTTCGCATTGAACTGTGGTACGTATCTCAAACACTTCGATTCTACTGATGTTATAAATGCGAGAGTATGTGGAGTGTATGGATGTGTGGAACTATGTATGGTACTTTTTGATCATACAGATAGTTTACAACCTTATGTAAAGTATATAAAAAAGAGTGGCATGAGTAATTGGACTGATCAACTATCCCAACCGCAAATAATGCTTTTTTGTTTAGTTAGAAAGTTTAAGTTCGACAAATTATATGTTGTAGAATGTGTAGGCGTACGTACCGGTATTTATCACACTTCCACGTTACATAATATATGTTCTTTCGCCACAAAGTAAATTTTTCACTAAAATATGTAAGTGTAAGTTTACAACAATTGTATTTCATAAAGTAAATATGTCACATATCAATATTAATTATTGTAAAGTAACCTTAAAAACAGTATAATGTTAAATTTTGTGACGAGTTTACAATTTATCTAAATACCCAAAAATATGTGACGAATTTGCTTTGTGGCGAATTTACAATACCCCCCCGGAAGATATATAACGATATCTAATAACAGAAAGGAAGCTTAATGCCACAAACAGAACGCTAATGTAAACTAATATTGTTATAAGGGATTCCTTTCAAAAACACTCAATATCCAAATCAGTTCAGACTCAACGCAAAAGCCTCATTTTATATGAATAAGCAACTCGAAGTGCCGACTTCAATTTGCCGAATCACACACTTTTTTTACAACCGTCTACTGCCTCAGCCAGAATTCCAATTCCGCCATTACAAAACATAAACATGTGATCGTTCGCGTTTAATTCCGCCTCGCGTATTTGCGGCGATATTGCCAACGCGTTTTATCGCGACATACGAATTTGTCTTTGGATTCAGCCGATATTGGACGGTGGTGGTTTATCGCGTCGAATTTACGTGTTCCCGTATTGTGTGCCCGCTTTATATTTACTCGTTTTTATTCGGTATCTTAGTGGGGTTTTGTATATTGATTGTTGTACTAAATATCAGTATGGGTTTCTGGTTATTATGTTTGTGGAACGCATTGTCTTATTTATGTTTTGGTTTATGTCGATATTGGGTAATATTGTTAAAACTTGCCATAATTGCGGTTATTTTTCGGTTGTGATGTCGAATTTCAATGTAAATTTATACTTCACTTTTTTGGAGTCGTCATATTTTTCTGACGTAAAAAATTAATAAGTACCTTAACATATTGTACCTATTGTATAATTGTTCTTTCGATTACTTTATTCATTTAAAAGTTACTTTACTTGGCAATATAAGCGATCGGGGGTCAATGTTAGTAATCGGAGTAAATTTTTGTGCAAATACAAAATATGTGTAAAATGTATCCATTCGTATTAAGTATCACTGTAGTATTACTTTAGCTATGAATATCTGTAAGCTGATAGTGAAGATTATTTAGTTAGTATTTTCTAAGATTTACTTTAGTGTCATTCTAAATCCTCTTATAGTTTATAAGCCATAAAGATTGCTGTCGTAATCCAACTCTGGTTTGTAGATATAGCTGGCTTGTTTATTTATTGGTTTAATGAAATTTGTTCGTCACGATATACGTTTTCACTCCGGGATATGAATTAACAATGACTGTGGCGTCAGCACGTTACAGCTTTTATCTAGTACATATATTTTGGCTGACAATGCGGTTATAGTTAATGGAAAAAGAAGCATGGTTTATTCATTTCCATTCGTTTTTTTATTGGTTAAATATATGATTGTCCTTAGCCGAGGTCCAAGTCCTCAAAAGACGCACTTTTGCGCAGGTTCCTAAGTTTGTAGTTTTAAAAACCATTTATTAAGGCCATAATTCTGCTCACTTTTATGCCCAGTGAAGTAGCAAAACATTGTAGCTAATTACATAATATGTCCGACCGTAATAATAAAATCTTCTGTCCAATAACAATAACCGCAATTGTTACCGCCATATTACAAACTCAGCCTAGCCCACTATCGCCAAAATTAAACGGACACGTTTGCGATGCACAAACGTAGTTGTGTTCAAACGAGCTGTAATTAACGCGTTCAATCTCTTTGAACCCAGAAAAGATCCATTTGAATTATCACCTAACGAACTAAAGCACTATAATTTCTATTGAACGGTCATTATGGCGTCGTCTACATATATCTATAACTTTACGAAGCTGAAGAGTTTGTTTGTTTACTTGAACGCGTTAATCTCAGGAAATATTGGTCCGATTTGAAAAATGTTCTTCTTTTCGTGTCGACCTGTCGTTCAAATTTGAGAAGACTAGAACTCGGCCACTGACACAGCATTATCAGTGGCGTTGCACAGGTCCTCGCGTATACAGGTGTTGGGGCACGCAAGGCAGAATAGGAGGTGCGCCATTGTCTAGGGGGAGATACCACACGGACACGCAATCTCTGAGCTATACCCCCACCTGTTCATGTTCTCTCAGTCTATTTAAGGACTTCCAAGTCTGCCAAGGAAGTTCATGACCAGGTGGAAGGTGCTCCGCAAGAGGAATAGGTAGAGTCGCTGGGAACCTATTTAGTTTATATACTCGTACTATGAAATGATATAGAGGACTTACATATATAAGTAAAAACAAATGTATTGATTTTAATTGAAGAGTTGAAAACTTTATCTTCAGTGTACATCATCATCGTCTGCCAGTACAACGTCCACTGCTGAACATGGGCCTCCGCCCGAGGAAGGGTAAATACCCTCCCTAGCCTGGTGACTATGGGGAATTGCCATAGTTACCAAGCTTGGCAGGCGGGTTGACCGCAGTATTATGTTGTACCACACAAGGAAACGCTGTTGCCCGTTCCTTACGATTATATAGATGTTATAACAATCGGAATCGGAACCGGCTTAACGTGCTTTCTGAGGCACGGAGGGTATTCCCTCAACCAACCAGACCCGGAAAGAAATCTTAGAATTTACACAAAGATTTCCTGTCCGGGCTGGGGATCGAACGCTCTACCTCCGAGATTTAAAGCCAAATACCGCTACGCTACGGAGGTTGTCTTCAGTATACACGAGTACAAAAATACATAAGACGTACATATGTTGTATGTTGTCATTGGAATGCGTAGATTTTTAAAGTAGCTACTAAATTACGTTATTTTCATAGCGAAATCATAACGTGGATGTGCCTACTATTGTCTAAAAGGTATTTCGATTTCCATACAGATTGAGATGGAAATTATTTGATTTCTTAAACATACTTCTTGGTGAAATTTTAATTAAACGTGCCGCATTTTTAAAATATATAAAAAAATGAAGTTTGATATTAATTAACACCTATGCACGTGAAGTGAAAACAGCATTTTTTTAAACTTCCCTGTTTATTTTAAATATTGTTACGTTTGCTTTACAAATAGGATACAACAATAATCCGGGTTAAAATTGAAACCCTAAGAGTACCTTAAAAGCACATTCATGTCTATATCTACGTATATACAAAAAAAAAACTCTGCCTCTTCGAAAACCTGGTTATGAGTAATTGCTAAATTTGCCGTAGGGCTAATTCATATAAGTAAAAACAAAAACAAGCTTTTATTTATTTACAATGAAATTCGAAATTGAACGGTTCATTTAACAGTATTTTACTCAAAAACAAAAAAAAAAGTAAAAATACATAAACGATAAATGCCTCGAACAAAATTGCCTAAAAACAAATCATCGTTATAGAATAATTTTCACGGTACATAAACTTCATAATAAAAATACATCGTTTTGGCAAAACAACGCTACATTCGCATCTCGCCTATTACTCCAGACTAATATAATTCAGCTAGTTTATTCATTCATACATAAATAGTACATAATAAAGAAATTATAAATATTTGTGTCCGTTTTTATCTTTGCTTATTTTGAAAACTGTTGTTCATAAAATGTTACTAATACTCATCATCTTTATTATGTAAGCATCAAATGTTAAAAGTTCTAACTATTGAAATAGTTTTTATATAACTGGCTATGGTGTTCCGATTTTTTCAAATGAATATGATTGTTTTAACTTCACACAGCTATAAAATTTTAAATAGTTTCAACACTCAGACAATAAATATTTTTGCAAAATCCAAAATTCCACCACTGTAGGTTCCCCAGAAAGCGCTGCGTATAATTTTGCGGCCACATAAACCCTCACCCTGCCATAAGCGTGGTGACTATATCAAAACCCTGTCTCAGAAGGAGGCCCATGTTTAACAGTTATACGGGCTTTTGATGCATCAATATCACGCCAAATTATACTCACATATTATATTATTATCTGTCAAACTGAGTAAACGCAAATATGATATTTAGCACACTCGTTAAACTAGGTACAACTGAACCACAAACTAGTCTTAGTCTCAGCACTAAAACTAAGTAATATAATACAACATTTGGACGAAATAAAGGGCCATTTTATACGTATTCAAAGGAGGGAATAGGATTTGTTATGTGCTCCGGCCCATTTGTTTTAGTTGTCGGATAAGTGGAATGCTGTGTAGTGGTGTCTACGGCCTCGAGGCACCATGGTTTTACTATTAATACTATCGTACGTGAATTTACTGAACGGATGCTTTACAAATTTTGTGATGATTCTAGTTTAAACGTTTTAGGCGCTGGATTTTGTATAGGTAACAATCATCGTATGTTTTACAATAATTTTAAGTAGAATATTAGTTTGTTTCATGGTTTTCGGCTAAGAATAGAACAACCCATTCTTTCCATGGGTATCGTATAGAGTCGTGTTATTAGTTCCCGCCTCGTCCTCCTGACCCTTAGTTTGCAAAGAACCATCCGATGCCCTCGTAGACCTGAAGTCCGAGAGGCCCGCAACTGTAAAGTTGCACAAAAGTCCCCTAAAATACTAAACGTCATCCCTCAATCTCATCGCCAGCGACCGCCCTGAGCCGAGGTCGAAGCACCACAGGGGGCCCCCTTTTGCGCAGGTTGCTTAGTTTGTAGTTTTTAAATCATTTATTAAGGCTGGAGCTTTGCTCGCCTTTATGCCCGATGAAGTAGCAAAAGCCTGGTGGCTATCTAGGTATGTCAATCCGAAAAAACAGTGTCGTTAGTTGTAAGACATATACCTAATAGATCGGCATCAGCATCAGCATCAGCTAGGAATTGCTTATTATCTTACTGCAATCACCAATCCACCTGCCAGGCGTCGTGATTATTGCAACATTCCTCAACCACACCGGTTTGTTATAATTTGTCAAAGAGAAGGCCCATGTTCCGCCGTAAAGCTGTTAAAGTCTTAGTGTGTGTTAGAGAACTTCTTCTCAATAGCTTGACTGATTTCAATGTTCTTTCCTTATAATTCCTTACAATAAAAAATAAAAAAAAATATCCAGTTGATTCAGATCTCAGTGATGTGACTGTTTAGGTAGGTCCAGGCCGTTATGGAGATACAGAAAATGGGCGATGACGTGTCGGGTAAAGAGTAACTCAATAAAAAAACATTACCCACTCTGTAATCTATTTCAGATCGAAGATAAAAACAATTCAAAAGGCACCTATTCGATTTAAATTAACGGCATCAAATCTCGATCGTCCAATTCAGTAGCTCCAAACTGCGTCGCTTCAGAAAAGTAAATATATTTGATTTGTTTACTGTTTGGGGAAATGGGGTTTTTGTAACTACTTATCTTATTTTTTATGCTTTATTTGAAGCAAACGACACACAAATCTAACATAAATTTTAGTAGCAGTGCACACTACACCCAACATATTGAGTTACTTATTTTAGGATTATTATATTGAATTTACCCAAAGTGTATACAAACCTATTTAAATATTTATTGATATTAAATTCTACGATGGAAACCTCCGTAGCGTAGCGGTATTTGGCTCGCTTTAAATCTCGGAGGTTGTGGGTTCGATCCCCACACCGGACAAGAAATCTTTGTGTAAATTCTAAGATTTTCTTTCCGGGCCTGATTGGTTGAGGGACTACCCTCCGTGCCTCGGAAAGAACGTTAAGCCGTTGGTCCCGATTGTTATAACATCATCTATAATAATCGTATATCAAGGAACGGGCAGCAGCGTTTCCTTGTGTGTTACAACATAATACTGCGATCACCAATCCGCCTGCCAAGCGTGGTGACTATGGCAAATACCGTCCCCGGGAGGAAGCCCATGTTCAGCAGTGGACGTTATACGGGCTGATGATGATGATGATGATTAAATTCTATGAACATTTCAATTCTTGCACTTTTTCAGCAAAATAATTTTGGTGTGGCTAAGTGGAAGCCAAAGCCATAGATCTGATAAAACATTTGAAAATGAGATAAAATCAGAATAGCCAACATTTTCAAAACAATCAGTTTGTATACCATAGTACTTTCAATTAAGTCAGTGCAATAGTGGTCTAAGCAAAAAAATATTTATTATTACAAAAAATACATACATTATCTTAAATGTTTTTACCGTCTTGATAATAATATGGTGTGTAAGTGGAATATAATCAATTGACCACAGTATATTTGTGCTGGTATTTCGGAAATTAGAGTTCCAAAAATCTCATAAATTACTTAAAAGAATTACACCCTACATAGCGCCACATAATAATACCCAAGTCCTTAAATTAACAAGTATGTGTGTGTATTAGCATAGGTGCCTGTAATACCTAGGCCGTAATCACACATGATCATTATGTGTGAAAGAGTAAGCGAAATAGCGGTAACTACCTACTTAGGTACGCATTTTTACCGTTACGATTTTCACTCTAGGTCAGTTAAAAAAAAGACTGCACCGGTGGTTCAGTGGTTACGGAAGTTGCTTCTGAGACCTGGTGTTCTGGGTTCGATTCCCACCCGGGACAATTATTTGTGTGAACCACAAATAGTTGTTCTGAGTCTGGGTGTTCTTTGTGTCCGTGAAATTAATGTTTGTAAAGTCCCCCGCCACACAGGGATTTATTACCCTAGTGCGGGAGTTGTCATAAAAAAAAAGAAAAAAAAAAAAAAGATAAAATAACAATGCCTTTGACAACTATTTCATTTTATACATATTACGTTCTATTATTTTCAAGACGGTAAAAAATGTCACCCAGTATAAGTAGGCCGCTTTTACTCCCGCTGCTTCGGATGATGATGTTGGTATATTACAAGCTCACAACATACCTATTGACCATGATTTTTAAAGTGAATTTGTATAAATCAGTTTAAAAACGATGTGTTTATTTAGAATTTAATAAATAAAAAAAATTATGAAAACAGCAATATTATACCAAGATGCATAACTTTTCAATTATTCTTTGATTACTATTGTTTGTTTGCATATTTACACCTCACACAACGCATTAAGACGCATCCTCACTGCGTCAAATTACATGGAGATGATTGATGCGGCACCCGGCTGCGCTGCCAAAAGCGACCACCATTTGTAATCACGCACTCTTATTGCCAGAGTGATTTGTTCCGCGCATTAGGAAGCCAAATTGTACACCAGCTTGTAATTGCAGTTTGGATGCGCTGGCTTAGCCGGAGAATTGGATTTTGAGTTTGCTTTACGTTTCATATTATCTGGTATGAGCAACTCAATTTGGTTAGCGCGGCATTTGTTATTTCAGCTCGGCTTACATTCTATATATGCATACGTTTTCTTAAAATGTACGAGATGTAGGTATTAGACATAGTTGTTTCTTTAGAATTAAGACTGGGATCTTAGTATGTATTAATGCAAGTATTCCACTACTGACCATGTAGGAAAAAGATCAACAGCGTTCAAAATAATAGGTATAAAAAAATATGTTTAATAGGTAATAGGCCTTGGTTATTGGTTGGTGACTTTTGGCAGATGTTTAAATTTTTTTTGGCTCCATTTACTAAAAAGAGTCACCGGTCGTATATATTATGTTAGATACACATATTTTAGAACGATTATTGGTATAGTTTAAAATTATAATGAGTCATAATATATTATCCCGCATACAAATCATTTATGTTTTTACCATTTTTTTAATATAATTCCACTAGATCTTATAACAATTAATGTGAATATAAACTTATTATGAGTAAAGGATTTAATGGCGAACTGACGGACGGAGTACTAAGTCTGTAATATCCTATATTTGCTGCTACCTGTTAGAATATGTAGAATAAGAATTATTAAATTTAGTAACTTTGTGATTTTGACAAGTACAAGTGTATGTATACTAAGTGCTGAATCAATACAGTATTAAATTATTTCTTGTTGTATACTATTTCTGAGAAAAAAAAAGAAAATACAAAATAATATTGTTAAAAAATAAAGTTCTCTGTCTGATACGATAGAATTTTATTTATAACTTAAAAATACATATTTCAGAACGTTCACTTAGCTCTTCAATATAAAATAATACAATTATTTTCACTTTAGAAGACGTGGCTGCGTCGCTACTTTTCGCGAGCGATAATTTTATAAAAAGATTGATATGAGAAAACAAATAGAAAGCATAAAAATATATAAAATTATATAAAAGAACTGCAGTGGAAATTGAAGCAAAATATTCTCTTATTTTCACGAAGCTACGAGTGATTTCACTTTGTAATGACGTTTATTTAATTTTAGCGAAAAATCATGATTTCTTTATAGTATTCAGTGTTTTTTCTGAACTTCTAGCAGTTTTACATAATTACTGTACTTTTATACAGAATTGTACCATCATTATGCTTTTAACAACAGCAAACCATTAGTGGTCATGCAAAACGGTTCAGAGTAAAAGAATGGAATGTAGATTTTAAGTAACTTAAAATAAACTTACCCAAACTCTTCACGTAAGTTGGATGATTGTTACGTAGCTGAGACGCGAGAATAGAAGCAGAGCCACCAGCAGAAGCTTGTGGCTCTGAACACTGGCTTCTTTATATTACGATACCTACTAATGAAGAAATTACGATACTAAAGATAAGACAACCTAGTAGCGATATTTGGCTCGCTTTAAATCGAGGTCGTGGTTTCGATCCCCACGCCGCCGGACAGAAAATCTTTGTGTAAATTCTAAGATTTCTTTCCGGGTCTGGTTGGTTGAGGGACTACGCACCGTGCCTGGGAAAGCATATTAAGCCGTTTATCCCGATTGTTATAACATCATCTATAATAATCGTATATCAAGGAACGGGCAGCAGCGTTTCCTTGTGTGGCAAAACTTAATACTGCGGTCACCAACCCGCCTGCCAAGCGTGGTGACTATGGACTACTACCCTCTCTTGGGTGGAGGCCCATGCTCAGCAGTGGATGTTATACGAGCTGATGATGATGAAGATATAAGAGTATCTGTGTACTCATCATCACCTCATGCCGGCCCATAAAAGCGGCTTGAGATGGGCCCAAGTTTTATTTTCGGACAGACATTGTCGTATCTAACTAAATTGTATCATGTATGTGCAAAGTTTAGACCACGGCTCAGGACGGGAGCACAAGTTAACCTGTGGAGATTCGTCTAGACGTGAATTACTATAAACGATTTGATGTTGAGGGTACTATTAAATCTTTACATCCTCATTGTGCACCAGAAGCTTTACTTGATATTTGCATAAATAGAGTTATAAAAATAATGATATTTTTATTTAGGTACTGTTGAATATAAAGCAATTATTATTGAGCAAATAGCGGAACAATTTGTTGGCAAAATTGCTTTGCACACGTTTAAAGGGATTGCCAATCAATCCTGTTAGCGTCGAAATAAGCGGAATTATGAACCGTGACAATTTAACGAGAAATATTCACCGACACGAGAATTGAGGTATTGTTTTTATATTCTTAATTGTAGGCGAGTCTTTGGCGAAGCTTACTAAATGTTCTGGCGTAACGCTTCGAGGACTCTTAAAGGAATAGTATCGCTGCATTACGGTTCAATTTACTTTATATACTCTCTTATATACTTTTGCAATTCCTGAAGTATTTAAATATAAAGTAAATACAATTTGTCATTGTTGTCATACAATCAGTCGCTGAAAATTGTTTGTATATTTAGCTAAAAAAACCTTTAAAATTTTAATAATAAACTTTTTTCTACGCTCAAATGAGTCGAGGCTGACTTTCATCGGTAATGTAACAAAATCCATCAGTTATATTTACTAATAGTATAAAGCTGATGAGTTTGTTTGCTTGTAGACGATAATCTCAGCAGTACATGAATTGAAGGTCCGTTAAATAAAAAAAATATTATTAGATAGCAAATTTATCTAGAAAAACACTATCATCATGCTCAGAATAATAGAAACAGAGCACCAATGGAGAATACTTATTCCAAATTTGGGGTTAGCCCAAAGTAACTATTCGACGCGGTCGAAGTCGCGGACGCAAGCTAGATGTGCAATAACATTATTATTCATGATATTTTTAATAGCTTTTTGATGGACGTTGCGTTGCCAGAAGGCTTTTGCTACTACACTGGAGCAGAGCTCCAGCCTCAATAGTTTTATAATTGCAATGATTTCAGTATTTACCTAGTCTTTGTTCACAGCACTTTGAGCAACATAATACTCCAATGTGTGTATTTTCCTCGCGGCGTTGTTATACAACTAGCCAGGGATTGTTGTATGTGAAATAACAGCTACTTCTTACAGATTTACGGTATCCGAAATCTTGCAAAAGGACAGCCATTATTACTTATATTCGTTGTAACAACAATAAAGCGCTTTACCCCCGAGGGTGATAAAACAAAACACATTAGAAATCCAAAAGTTTCATGACGACCCTATAAAAAGTTTTATGTCATTACCTAAAACAAAAGTTATTAATGATATGTTAATTTATACGAAAGTGGGTTGTATGCATTTTAATAACTGTGGTGACTCGGGGGAGGGATGAGTCGGACCGCTGTGAGTTACTGCTACTCCGGGAGTCGACTTGGGGTGATGAATAGTGTTCCTGGATTGTAATTCACACTTTCCTGTACTAAGTTATATAATATAGTGAAAGAGTTTGTTAGTTTGTTTAAATTCAGAAATGCGTGTTTTATGGTTTATTGGAATTGACCAACTAGGGGTTTCTTATCCAAGTTGCTGAATAGAAAGAACCCAACTCATAAAGTCACGATAGAGCATGTTCACTTATAAATCTCATTCGTGTAGTAGGTGCTACGACTTTTTTTTATGTTCGAGGAAATATAATTATTAACGTGTGTATTACCGGCTGTCATTTATCGTGTAACTTTAGTTGACAAAGGTAACATGTCAACATTATTCCGTTAGAATTTGAACCAACGAATAAGAACTTATGACTTAAAACTACGCAGTATAGTAGTAGCATTTATTGCTTTTATAAGCTTATGTAATTTTATGAGTATCAAACGCATAAATAATGACAAATTACCAACCAATAATAAAAGATACTATAATAGTACAATATTCTAAACGTTAATGTTTCTGCAGATGTTATGAATGTTTGTTACTCTTTCACGCAGCAACTACTTGACTGACATTGCCTATGTTTCGTACAAGCGTCTTTTATAAGCTAACGCGGCCGTAGCCCCAAGGCTAGGGCGTCGGACTTGTGGTCTTGTGGTCGCCGGTTAGATCTCCAGCCATTGCACTATCGACGTGAACCCACTCGTTACACAAGCATTTTAACTTAGCACGAGGGGTTAACAATAATACTAGTAGACTGCAAAATTTGAATGACTTTGCTGATGTTTCGTACAGGAGATAAGCTGAAACGCCAATTTTATATGTACATGGTGAAATGAGCTCTAGTACTTTGTAATACAAGATAATGTAGGTTGTAAAAATGGGCACCTCTACCAAAACCTACATAGATCGATAGTAATACCAAAATAAATGATTTCGTTGAGTATTAACAAAGAATAAAAATAATGGTGTATATTTTGTTATTTATTTGCATAATTACCTTGAAAATGCTTTCCTCTACAATAATGCAAATAAATCACAATTAATGATCATACTTACGCACTATGTATAACAATAATTGGGCTAAAATGTAAATCAGGAGTAGGCCTCATTAGCTAAACTACATTATTTCCTAATTGACAAATAATTCAGTTCACTACATTCTATTTTACCAACAATGTTAGGTTACATATTAGAGTGTAGTGCGTACTATAATTAGTAACTGAAATGTGTAATTGATTTTCACATTCTGTTGGTGTGGGAATCAATGTTATGTAATGTTTTGATTATTACTTGGAATAGTGTGTAATTGTTACGTGTAATTTTTTTTTTCATCAACTTTTGATGATACGTCAGACACTGATAGAAATGCCATCTTCCGATTTTTCAATCCATTTACGTCCACAGTACCTGTTGAACACGCCAAGTTATGTCAAGAGGAGACTTTTATATAGCTAGGCAAGGCAGGGTTGTAACAAATCTTGATCTGATAAATGCTGCTGACCATCAGGAGTATATCCCTTAGTCGTCTCTTACTAGTGTAGTAAGTAGGTTCAATTAAGCAGATGTTGAGATCAGCAAAATTTAACCATTGGTGAATACTTAAGGGTAGTGAGCATTTTTTGATAAATCAAACTCTGAGTATGAACGATACTTGGGCTAAATATCTGCGTCATCATCATCATCATCAACAGCCCGTTGACGTCCACTGCTGAACATGGGCCTCCTCTTAACAGAACTTAGCAAGCCAGGATCGTAGAGGGATATTGCCATAATCACCACGCTTGGCAGACGGATTGGTGATCGCAGTCAGATGTAAACCTTGAACTAATAGATGCTACTGCCTATCCATCAGCCATATGTCTCTTAGTCGCCTTTTACGACAGCCATGGGAGGACGTGGGGTGGTCTATTCTAAGCCGGAAACCACACGGAATATCTGCGTATTTGCTCTTAATCTGCATCGTTCAGCAAAGTTACCAAATTTAGATCTCAGAAACATTTGTCGTATGTGTCGACGAACAAATGTTTCTAAAGAATAATAGGCTTCCGTTCTTACACTTCTGTGGACTAGATTAATATTCTAAAAACATTACCCGTCCCGCCGCACAGCTCAGCGACAAACGGTCGTACCACGTGTGCTTGACAACGGTAATGTTATGCACCGCATACATTTTATGTACGAACCCACAGGTGAATGGAAATTGTAGAAATTAGCTCAATTTGGTACCGCTTATTGGTCTAGCTTTGCTTTAACAAAGAGCAGTTCTATGTAATTTTGCTACAATCTGATACATTCAAATTAGACATAGGTCGTTGCATGATGGTTTAATACTGATCATCATCAGCCCGTTCAATGTCTACAACTGAACATTGGCCAGGAGGCCAATTGGTAGAAACCAAGAGTAGGCTTTGCCATAGCCTCTACGCTTGGCATGTGGTATAGTGACCGCTAGATTATATTTTAACAAACTAGAAAACGCTGCTGCGGGCGTTCACATAATTAATATTTTTCGCAATTAACAATTAACCGTACCGTAACCGTTCTAATATAAGTAGCCTCCTCTCTCCTACAATATTACTTTATATTATATCTAACTATGTTGCTGTGCCCGACAGTGTTCATAATTGGTACAACATTTTATTATAATGTGTTTAACATTGTGAAATACAGTAAAGTATTGAGTATTGCCGTAACAATCGGCCAACGGCTTAAAGTGCTTCCAAGGCACGGAGTATTGCGAAAAATCTACTTCGAGTAGAGGGCCATGTTCAGCAGTTATACGGGTTGATGATTATAAAAATATTATATTCTATAAGATGGAGTTATTTTTTTTTTTTAATAAATATACGAACCGGGGGAATATTAGATTTTAGCCTCATAAAGTATTCATCCTCATCAACCTGTATAACGTCCACTGCTGAACATGGGCCTTTCTCTCAACCGAGCGTTTTTGCCATAGTTACCACGCTTGGCAGGCGAGTTGGTAACTGCAGTATTATGTTGTAACGCACAAGGAAACGCTGCTACCCGTTTCCTGTTATACGATTATTATACATGAAGTTATAACAATCAGGACCAACAGCTTAACGTGCTTTCCGAGGCACGGAGGACCCTCAACCATCCAGACCCGGAAAGAAATCTTATACCTAATTTACACAAAGATTTCTTGTCCGGCGTAGGGATTGAACCCACGACCTCCGAGATTTAAAGCGAGCTTAATACCGCTACGTTGCGGAGGTTGTCATAAAGTTATATGTATAGCAAATTAAAAAAAAATATATAGTTGAAACATTCAAACAGCGTAACCTTTTTTTCAATTCGGCCATGAACATTTGAAACAATAAGGCGACTCAAAGTTCTGCCTAATAACTGGGTAGCAGTATACTTTAGTTTTAATTGTGAAATCTTTATTGCACACGAAAAGATATTAGCATAATTTGTGAGAACAAGTGCAAAAGTGAGCTTAATTTATAATCCCTTTCAGTTTTAGGTAGTAAAGATTCATTTTATTCGCTTTAACATAGATAAGAGGCAGAAATTGAATGAGTTTGAATTTAAATAAAAAGCTGAATACTTTGGGCTCGTATTAACAAAGAAAAAAAAACTTAAGATAATGCTCTTATTATGAATGAAGTGGATGATGAGGAGGCTGAATTGACGCCAGCCAAACTCAAAGGGCTAGCTTACTATAAGCCAACTAGTTAAACGTTTAGTGATATTAGTTCAATCAACCATTGGCCCTAGGCGTTCAATTAAATGGCGGCATTTGATTGGCGGGCTGGCCGTCCGATTGAATCAAAACGTTTCAGAGTGTACATCAGCGCACATGGTATAATTGCAATGTTCTTAATGAGATTTAATAAACAAGTTTGTTAAAAAAAAAGTAGAGACTAAAACACTACCAAAGATGACGAAAAAGAACGATCCCGGAGTTTCTTTCTTCCTTTGTTCTCCGGGTCGTCTACTAAGGTAGCTAGTGAAAGGTCGTAGGTTAGCTAGGGTAGGATTCTCGCCGGCGAGGACCGTGTTGCGCCCCTTACCCTGCCCTATAATTAAGCGCCTGTAGGCGGTGCCAGTGATCACATCATCTTTATGTACCTGGCTTTTTTACTTCAGTGGCACACTGGGTCGTGGTTCTAAACCCCATAAGGGTGTCCTCAGGTGTGTCACTTTGATATAAAAAATAAAATAAAATAAAATACTTTTTTATTTCGGACCAGCGGCATCCATAGGCGGTTAGTACAATAAAAACTTACATCTATGTTAGTAAATACTAATCTATTTCGTACATAAAAATACTTATTATTGTTCATGATGCACCTGCGAACAACTATTTAGAGACGAGCTTATTGCTCGTGATGCACCTACGAACAACATCATATAGTAATGGAGATTCGTACCTCCATGGCACGGTTTTCAGGATGGAGTTGGAGCTGGCCCATATAGTGTGACCACTTGCAATTTTGACGCGTTTTTAATTTCTTCTTATAATAATAATTAGATGACAGAAATAATTGTCGGACGGACTATGTAGTCTGTGGGTTTGCTATTGCCTACTTCTGTAAGTTACCTACCTAGATGGATATTTCATAGAGTAAGAATAATAATTATTTGTAAGTTATAGTTTTTTTCTTTTTATCTTCTTACATTGTAATTCTGACAAGTACAAGTGTATGTGAATATCTAAGTGCTGAATAAAATTCATTATTTCATTATTTTGTTAATGGCTGATTTGACTAGATTGCTGCGATGTACTTATATATACTGCTTTGTGGCTTTATCTTACAAAGTCATCGATTATATATGTAGATAAAAATAACTTCACGATTCCTTAGCATCTGCTCTACAAACTTATTTATAAAGTACTAAAGCAAATCTTAATAGGTTGAATATTATCGGAACACGTAGGAAGCATAAGTTCGTGTCATCGTTTTATCTATAGCCGTATGGAGCGGCGTCTACCGACTCACGTGGCAATACGTGATTGCAAATGTTGATATTAAGTTCGGTAATTATAATTACGCCAGGCTTTGCGGGCGGTTTTACTCGCGTAGCTTTTGTTCCTGTAGGAATCTCGGCATCAAATATATGGGAGGACGGCTAAGAATAAAATACTTCCGTTGGGAAAAAACGCGTGGCGTAAAAGTCGACAAAACCCAGCACGCTTGATGGTAGGATTTAATTATCCGCCTGGCTAGCAACCACCCTCACATGTAAGGCCTGCGCCAAACAGTTTTACTGTGTTTCGTAGTGAGTATGTGAGAGCCAGAGCCCGAAAGGGTGTCACTTGAATTGCGTGTTCCATCTAGGACCCTGTCTGTGCTTACCATCAGGCAAGACTAGGGTCAAACGCAATCAAGAAAAAAAAAAAAAAAAAATATATATACTGTACCGTATCAGATCGTTTACGTGCCCTGCTGAGCATGGTAAGTCAGGGTGGCTCGGATCGCTTATGCGTACCCGGCCCCCGCCAACGGTGGATTGAAGGAGTGTCCGGGGGGTTTTAGTGGTGTAGGGTCCTCTCCTCGTGGTATGAGTTTAGCATACCACGCTATGGTGAGGGCGAGTCCCAGAATATAGTTATGATTTATTCTTGGTAGGAAAACCATTGAAAAGTAGTTCAACCTAGATTATTTTGTACAAAAACATACAATTTAGATTACAAAGAAATAGGTAAAAAAAATAGTGATTTTGCTTAAGGTATTCCTGTGTTTCAGAATATGTAATTTGTTAATTATAATATTCCGTTTAGATGGTAAATCGTCTTGCTAATTATTAGCATCGAAATCATGATTTATACCTATATTGACAATGTTCATTAAATTCAAAGTAGACAAACTAAAACTAGTTACATCATTAATGTAGATAGTACCAGTACTTACGTAACAGTGAGCCATCCCAACCGCACCTGTCCCGGGTTATTTAGCTAAGACCCAACAGATGGAGACGAGGCACATACACTGTAAGACTATGTTACATCTGAAATGATAGTTTCAAAGTGGCTAATGCAACTGAAAACTAAATTGTTGTTGTAATTAGTAACTAATTTGAACTATACTTTAATGGACGTAAGACTATAAAATGCACTGTGTACGATAGTATAACATCATCATGGAAATATTAGATGATCGTATATTTCTTAACTAAATTAACAACACTGTTAATTATCTTACGATGATACTTAGATTTTCGATGCAGTTAGAATGCTATGTTCATTTAATTTCAGTTAAATCCTAAATGTTAAGTAATTAGTATAACGTGCGATGGGATTGGCATCGTCATTTAATGTACAAAAATCCTATTAGATAAATAAAGATCGCAGTAAGAGGAGTATCTTTGAGCTAATAGATTCTTCTGCCCATCTATCAGGTGTATGGGCATTCACCTGATAATCCTTAATCCCCTCTTACAACACACAAAAGAAGATATGGTGTGTATTTTAAGGTTGAAACACACGACAATATTATTTTAATTACTTCTAATCGATATGTAAACAAAAATGGTTTATAAGTTACTTTTTTCAAATGTTCTTTAGTATTTCAATACTTTTAATGTATTTTAGAGTAGAGTAGAGTACACTTTATTACACCAAACTTACAATGGATTTATGACCATATTATACAAGTCCACAATAAAATAAGTGGAGGTGCAAACGCTGGTCTTATTATAATATTATAATTATCTTTTCTAGACAACCAGAGACAGTTTTGTGACTTTTTTGTGAGACATAAATGGAAATATTTAGCGCTTCCTAAAAGTAAGCTGAGCACAGAGAAGAGCCACCACATCTGTCGTGCGGTGCGCCTCGCCCGCCCGGCTGTAGCTACAGCTACGAAGAGACACAACAGTAGACATAGCTATACAGGGTATATGTAGGTATATGCTATTGGAAATGTGACAACCTCCGTAGCGTACCGGTTTTTGGTTTGCTTTAAATCTCGGAGATCTTGAGTTCGATCTCTACACCGGACAGGAACTCTTAGTGTAAATTCTAAGATTTCTTTCCTGGTCTGGTTGGTTGAGGGCCTCCATGCCTCGGAAAGCACGTTCACGTCACGTTAGCATCTATAATAATCGTATATCAAGACAAAGGCAGCAGCGTTTCCTTGTGTGGTACAACATAATACTGCGGTCACCAACCCGCCTGCCAAGCATGGTGACTTTTTTCCAGCAGCAGGTGGTTCAGCAGTGGACGTTATACGGGCTGATGATGATGATGATGATGATGTTTTCTTGTTACGATGTTAGGGGTGAGCTTTTGACGTTATCCTTTAAATGCCAACAGGAATACGTCACATTTCCAGTAACGCTGTATATAAACTACATAAGGTTTACAAAGAAGCCTAGTTTGTATATAGCATAACATATTGGTGCGATAGCTTGTTATGAGACCCGGTGAATATTATTGAAACTATTCTCTGTCTATCTATCTATTTAATGATGTACGACAAAGGGATGATGTATATACAGAGTACTAATTATCTTCGTCAATCTATAAAGTTGCATACAAAAGGTACACGAACATTAATGTTCAATGAGCATTATTAACGTTTCACGTAAATATATCCTAAAACAAACGCGACTACAATAAGACTTCGTCGACATTTTCAAATAAATGGAAATCGGAATATAGTGGCATAATTTATGCTTTATTGGAATATTACAAATAATAATTACATTATATTAAGAATTTATTAATTTAAAAACTTCAGTACTATAATACATAGGCGGATTTAATGCCAGAGGCATTCTTTACCAGTCCACCATAGAGAGAGACAATGTAGTACGTCTGTGCACTATAAAATAAACTGTATCTAAGAAAACACATACCATAAAAGTAAGCAAAAGGAAAAGAAATACATATAAAATCTGCTGTGATGAACCCGTCTGATTCGCCATAATGTGAGAATTATAAGTGACTTGTATAAAACTAAATCTTTCACAACAACATATTAAGACTTATACTTAAAAAAACCGGCCAAGTGCGAGTCGGACTCACGCACGAAGGGTTCCGTACCACTTTCAAGTGCAAAATTTTAGCTGTCTAGCTATCGCGGTTCTTAAGATACAGCTTGGTGAAAGACAGACATGGTTAACAAGAATACTAGTAATGAAATGAAATGAAAATGAAATGAAATGAAATGAAATGAAATGAAATGAAATGAAATGAAAACGTTTATTGATAATGTAGACGAATCGATCGTACTTATTATAAGTCAAATACAATGATAAAAATATACAAAGACAAAAAAAAAAAAAAAAACTTGACTAATTAATTAGTACTTATACATTTCAACAGTAATGTTATTAAATAGAATTTAAATCTACCAATGTGACATGTGAAAGTCGCGTATTATAAATATAATTAGAATCAACCAGCGCGGGCTGGGATTAGGTCAGAAGCATAGAACGCGTCGCGAGCCTCGCCTTGCAAGGACGACCGGACCCTATCCTAGCTTCCTACGAGTCTTTCTCTATCTACCTACGTTGTGACACCCGGAGAAGAAAGACTATAAGAAACTCCGAGATCATTCTTTTTGTCATCTTTTAAAGTCTTTGATTAATAATTTGTACATATTTTAAAGACATTTTTAGTATCTAGGTTAGTGATCCCCATACATCGATAAGTAGGTACTCGCAGCACGAAATTGCTACGGAAACAATGAAAGTTTCAAGTAAGTATCGAGTATAGGGAGCACTCCTCCAGATTTACATATTTTTTTTTTTTTACTTTTGGTACATACCTGCAGTCTGATCAGTTGTCTTACATATAGATTAACATTTACAAATTTATAAATTACATAGCATAGACTTTTAATTTAGTTGCAAATTCGGTGTGATAGCTAAAAGGTGCCAGTCTGCCGCAATGTAACCGATGGACTCATCCGCCAAACATCTCCATCATCCATGTACTCTTTGATATTGTAATAACCTCGAGTCATAAGGACCTTTTTTACATATTTTTTGAATTTATGGTCCGGCAAAGCTGTCACATTTAAAGGAAGTTTATTATAGAATCTTATACAATTTCCAAGAAATGATTTACTTGTCTTAGATACTCTGTAAAAAGGTGTAATGAGCTTATCTTTGTTTCTAGTATTAAAATTATGAACGTCCTTCTTCTTGATGAATTTATTCATATTTTTACGGGCGTAAACTATATTTTGGTATATATATTCAGAAGGTACAGTAGGTATATTTATTTCTTTAAATAGATTACGAAGAGAATCGCGACTTCCTTTTTTATAAATACCTCGGATTGCTCTTTTTAAGTAGACTGCAAAACTCTGCAAGTAATGTTAAAAAAAAGCCGTCCTCTTAAATCACTCTACCTATTGAAAAAAAATCAGTTACGTAGTTTTAAAGTCACATAGGAATAGACAGACCGGGAAGCGACTTCGTTTTATATTATGTAGTGATGATAATCCTATATACTTCATCAATTTTAGCCCCATGCTGCTGTACAATATAGAGCTCCTCTTGTTTCAGTAATGTGATATTGTTCGGTAAATTAATCTCTGACGTTTGAACTTAGGCAATGCTTAGTGCAGTGAACAGGTGAAACATTGCAGTGAAATTAGAACTACTAACAAAGGTATGATGTGTTCAAATTTTAGTGCTTTGATATAGCTTTATAAAACATGTACAATGTATAATAAAAACTACTAAACGTACTTAATTGAATGTTTGCGGTTAATGAACGGGGTTATAATATATTACGTTAAAAAGGTTTTGAGTTATAGAAGGGTGAAACGTGGCACCAATTAGTTCGTGTAATATTACACTCGGCGCTGGCTAGCCAGTTCCTTTGCTTGAACTTGGCTTGACACGCTGCCGCGTGTCTAGATACAAAAGTTTGTATCTATTGAAATGAAATGTCAACAATATATCTTTATATATCTGGGGGCACAGCAGTGCCGCCCCAAGTCGAGTAAGAAAAAAAAAAAAAAAGGTGCACGGCCGTACCTATCTTTTCTCGAAGCAACTCAGCCGATTTTCGACCCTCTATAACTTCGTTGTGGATGAAGATAGGAGCCTGAAATTTCAGAACCTAAGCAGGCTTTGTAAAACTACAGCATATTTCAAATTTCATTCAATTTGAACCAGTACTTTAAGAATTATAACTACTCAAAGTTCGGTAATTTCGGTAATTTTGTCACTCAGAGGTTTTGGTGAGATAGTTACGTAATAGCTTAAGACAGAAGGTCCTTTAAGTAGGGACTGAATAAATTAACCGACTACTACCGACGGTATTACATAGATCTCACAACTTTTAACGGTAAAAGAACTGCGTTACGAGACTTGGGTTTTTTTACAAGTATGTTTTTGATGGCATATAATTCTACTGTACGTATGTCACTGAACTCCTCCTAAACGGTTGGACCAATTGGAATGAATTTTTTGTATGCGTTCGTGTGAGGCCCTGGATGGTTCAGATTCATAAATCATATATAGTACATTATCATGCAGGACAGTATCTATTGGGTCCGCTAGTTTAGTATATATTGCTATTTCCTTTATTGGAGTAATACTGTGTACAAATCCAAAATAGCCAGACCGTTTTCACCGCCGTCTGGGGCATCATGTCGTAAATAAATATTTTATATACCTACATCAGTCTGAAGGTGTATGCTACAATATTAAGAACTAGCGAACGTGAATTGTTTCGCGTAAAATTAAGATTTTATAAACTGTATAACAATAGAAGTCCTGTCTTAATCGGTACTACCGTTGAGTAGGTTAGGCGGATTACATCGACAAACAATCGGGCAGACAAAATAAAAAAAACTGGTCAAGAGCGAGTCGGACACGCGCACGAATGGTTCTGTACCATTTTTAAGCGCCTACCTGTTGCAGTTATAGATATCGAGAAAAAAAGGGCATTTATTTTATTTTATTTTTAGTATTTGTTGTTATAGCAGCAATAGAAATACATCATCTGTGAAAATTTCAACTGTCTAGCTATCGCGGTTCTTGAGATACATCCTGGTGACAAATAGACAGCGAAGTCTTAGTAATTGGGTCCCGTTTTTTAAAATCTACCAGTGAAAATCTTATCAAAATCGGTCCACCGTTACTGAGTTTAGCCAGAACAAACATGAAAGACAGACTATTTTTTGTAATAATAATTACAAAAAAGTAATGAATTTACTAAAAAATTGTTTTTTTTTTCTTCACAAACATATTAGGTACTTATATTTTATGTATTCGTTTTATTACCGAACTTTTCAATCTGTCGCGCTTTATTTACAATATTTAGAACAAGCTATTATATTTCTTTTGATGGTTACCGCTAAGCTGATAAAATTAAACCCAGATTCTGTGCCGAAACGTCGGGAAGGCATTAAAGTTTATTTAAAGGAAGCTTTAAGAATTTTCGAGTTTGTTATACTGAGATGAAAGATCGAGGCGTAAGAGATAAGCGAATTACTAGTTATAATAATTGTGATTTTTATATTGCTTTATTTTATGGCGTAGACGCAATTAGAGTAAATTGGTAGGTATCATGTTTCACAAAAAGAAATTTCTAGTTTAATTTTGAATTTTACGAAGAATATTTTGGGTACATTTTTTTAACATATTGTTTTAGTTCGGTGTCGCTAGATGGCGTTCTTTAGAAATGTTAGAAGTCGCAATTGAAATTCCCTATCAGTTGTTGATTTTGTCGTATGTTAATATTTTGTAGTGGCTGTAATAAGCGTCTATAATTCGAGTAAATTTATATCCTACTTGATTTATATTCAATGCCTAGTATGTATAACCTTTGCTTCAAAATTCCCGATTCGAGACTTTGGCCCTGTTTAGATAATAATATGTTTTAGGATGCTTAAAAATCCGACTAACTTTTTCTTTATTTGACAATATAAATCTTCAAACACTTATTACACTTACAACTTTGAGGCAAGTAACGTGTTTGACAAAAAAACTGTTTAGTCATGAAGAAATGAAGGAATATTATAATTCTATGGGCGTTATACATCTCTTCCTCTATATAGTAGGTAATGAGCCTGTTCTTGCGTGAAAGCTATTTGTGAAATTTGACAGATAATTACAACCACTCCTCTTATTGTATTCTAATCGAGTATCTTAAAACATCAAAGTGATACGTGTAACAAAATTTTGTATCTCTAACGAGGTTAGGCTGCTATTGTACCCAGTGAGATGTTTTATAGCTGTTATATTATTAAGCTTGTAAAAATACGTTCTACTATCACAAAAAGTTAGAAGAAAGATTGACGGATGATTCGTTTAAGTTAAGCATAAAATATGTATATCTAAAATTTGTACCTAAAATAATGCTATTAATACAACACAATATTGTGCTATTGGAACATTGAGTATGTCAGTATCTAATATCTTTAATAGTAGGTACTGCAAACTGTTTTTTTTATTTAAAATGAATGTTTTTGTATCTACTAGAGGCTGCTCAGTAGTTGAAATTAGACCATCATGAAAAAATATTAATATATAAAATATATGTGTGCGTAATTTTATAGACCTCCGTTCGCACAATTTCCGTAAAAAGCAGTACAATTGTAATAGGAATATAGATTATTAATTGATTTAACATTTAGTTTATAGCAAAACTGATCGCGGCTCTATTTGTTACCCAAATCATGATATTTTTATTTGCCCTTTATTTCCTCAAGGGTTACTCCTCCCGTCGTCATAGATATATTTTCCTTGACAATTCGTCAAGTCGTCAAGTCATCAATATCTCACTAGTCAATAACTCGTATAAACTATGTTATAGCTGATGTTTTCGGAAGGTTATAAATTATGATTTTTCACATTATTTCCAGGTTATTTATTTTCTGGTCACTATGGAAACCTATGATGCCCATTTGGTTCATAGATGCTTGCCACCTCCAATATTAAGCTATTTTCCATTTCATTAAGTTGAATATGTATAATGTTACGTTTAGTACCTTAGCTGTTTATTTCTTGTTATACGAGACTGTTCAAAAGTGCTCATTATTCAGTTTGTTACCAACAAGAACAATAGCTAAAAATACAATAACAATTTAGCGAGTATAGCACTATCTACACATGCGAAACAGTTACCATTATTATAAGTCCGACAACCCACCCGCTGTGATCGGCATACATACGCTGTTCGTCTCACACTTCCGCCGATCTTTTCCCTACAACACCAGCATTGTATTAAGTCGTAAATTAATTTCACGTTCATCCAGCCAGAGCGCCCCAGTAATGAGGTGCACCCTAATATAACGTATTTACACATATTTCTTTACAAAACTCTGGCGTATAAAAACGCAAGAGAAAATGGTTTTCAGGAAAATTTAGCTCAATCTCTTTAATCCTGTTTTACAACGGGCCTTAGTTCATTTACAAACGGAGCAGATAAGGCTCTGTTCACATTTCTAATATTCGCTTTGTTGATCTTTTTTTAAGATAAAATAGCCTTGATATCCGTGCATTTCAGTTGGCTCTTCGTTTTCACTATAGAAATGTGTTGAATCAGCTTGAGAAAATGAAGGGCGGTTTTAAACTGATTTTCTTTTGACTCTCGTTCACTTACTGAAAGACCTTTTGTTTATAATTGCAAAAAAATTAAATGAAATATTTTTTATAGTTAGTTATATTTGTTAGACCGATTAGGTGTACCGTGTGTTGCTCCGCACCGATGTCAATGTGGGGCGGCCGTCGACCGGTTGGGACACCATGGCCTTTCGTGCTGCAAGAGTGCTGGTAGAATTCCGCGTCACGGCAGCATGAACGATATTATCCGTCGGGCCCTTTCCGCTGCCGGTGTTCCTGCAATACTGGAACCCAATGGCCTGACACGCGACGATGGGAAGAGGCCTGACGGGATGTCACTGCTGCCGTGGAAGATGGGTAGACCCTTGGTCTGGGACGCCACATGCGTCGACACCTTGGCTCCTACCCATCTTCCATATACTTCGGGTTCTGCAGGCGCTGCAGCGGCTTCGGCGGAGACCCTGAAGCGGCGAAAGTATTGTGGCCTAATTGGAGGTTACATATTTGAGCCTTTTGGGGTCGAAACATTGGGGCCATGGGGTCCCAGCGCTCACAAACTCTTTAAAGATATTTCTAAACGCTTGATCGACACCACCCGTGACCAGAGGGCTGGCTTTTATTTAGCACAACGAATTAGCATTGCCATTCAACGTGGCAATGCTGCCAGCCTTCTGGGCACTCTTCCGGTGGACATCGATGCGGAGCGTTTTTTTGATGCCCTCTAATATCCCCCCTTTTTATCCTATCTTATTTTAGTTCTATTCTTAGTTTTAATTATTTTTACTAGTTTTAAATATGCATTGTGTTTATTAATAAATTTTCATTGAATTTGTTAGACTTACGTGCCGTGATTTTAAGTCGGTGCTAACACAAAAAATTACCGATTTAAATCAAACTTTGAATCTGTGTCAGGTGCGCCCGTTCTTGTAACCTAGATCATGTTTTATCGCAAGGCACTGGAACAAATTTTATTGTCATGTACATTTATCATTGCCGTCTTCTTGAGAGCATCTTTTGAATAATAGAAATATTGATGGTAATTATCCCGCCAATAATATGTAACCATAAATATCACGGTGCATATTATATGACTAGAAACCACTTGTGGTTTTACCCGCGTCACTCTGCTCCAGTGGGTTGGAGCGTGATATTTTGTAGCCTATATGTTAATCCAGCTTATAAACTATCCGCGTGAAAACTTTCAGCTAAATCAATTCAGTCGTTTTTGCGTGAAAGAGTAACAAACATACACCCTTCCATCCATAGTTACAAACTTTCGCGTTTATAATATTAGTTGGATTAATAATTATACATATTATGGTGTGCAATAAATAAATATGAATATAATAACATTATTTTGTTGACTTTAAAATATAAATTTATTTTCGTCTTTTTACATGAATTTTCCTGCTTTAATTTTATACTGTAGTATTTAACTATCGTGGATTATTAAACTGTTATTTGCAATTTAAGAAATAAATATTTAGTATATTAGGTAGGTGGCTATTTAGGTATTGATTAAGCACCAGTATTTGTTATATATATAACGTAGGGAAAGGGTGAGTTGTAATGCATCAAATTAAAGAAAATAAACACTGACAGTAATTATTTTTTGTTACAGGTAAAGACTATAAGGAACCTCGTCTGAACTGAAAATACTAAGCATAAAGTCTACCAACTATGTCAATAAAGACTACGGAATACGAGGTAAAAGTAATAACACTGTTTAAAATGTAATGAAAAAAGAAAGAGTTAATACGTTTGAAATCGCATCAAAATCCAAAGCGGCACCAACAAAAACGATTTTAACTCCAATTATTACCCATTCCGTATCTGTCTTACACGGGACCGGGCGCAAAAAAGGGACGATGGGACAAAAAGAGGCAACGATAATGGTCCCACGCACTACCGCCAGCCTCGGGCCATTTTAGGGTTTAGTACAATGGCAACGCTTGAACGGTAATCGACGTTTTATAAGAAGCACTACAGTGGTTACGTCACCGCGACCTTTTCATTCTACAACTTGATAGCCTTTGTGTTACTCTCATTAGAGCCACTTTGGATTCCCTTTCAACCGCTGAGCCTCTATCGAATAATGCAGTTCCCACAGATACGGCGCTTTGAGAGCCTCCAACAAATTCCCTCTTTATAAAGCTATTCCTTATATTTTTACAGTCAAAGAATTTTGCAAGTAATGCTGCTTTATTTAAAACGGAAAATAAACTTTTTGAATGCGGTCCAAGAAGTCAATCGTAAACCGTTTTCCGACTGACTGTCGCGACCGAGTCGCGCAGTTACAACCAGAATTTTGCAAATTGCTGAAGCCATTTCTCCAATGAGGTGCTAAAATATGAAAAAAAAAAAAACGCTGTGGAAATTGGCGCCTTTGTCATCATTACTCACGCTGACAACAAAAGAACGACTTCTAGACTTTGAAGTGAAAATTTGATATCCGATCAAACACACATTTATCTTAGGCATTGGGGGACAGATAGAGAAATTTGATAAGCGCCTCTCGCTAAAAGCCCGATTTACTTAATGTAAGATAAAATTTAGACATCTTCCCAGTGAGGTTGTTCTAGAAAATGCCCTTCTGAAGTGAAATATTAGCGCGGGTGAGGGGAGCACTCGACGGTACACTAATGGCATCGTTTTAAAAGGAAACGAAAATAATAAATTATTGACATCATCTTTTCTATCGTACCTTAAAAATTATTTATTTTATCACGGAAGTGTTAATGTTCGTCTGTGCTCGTTGGAATAAAGCTCTTTGCATCGGTCAATGAAATGGAAACAGATGTTAAATGTATGAAATACTGATGGAATTTCCGATAGCGGTGAGATTTATTTGGTGTTTTTGCGTATATTGTGAACGGATTAATGCCGTGTCGTTCCAAGTGCTCGGGTCTGGCGAATGTTAAAATTAAACTTTTGCATTGCAAAGCAGAATCATAATTATCATTTTAATTGACACTGTGACCTATTAGGAGAAGTGTACTCATTTACATTTTTAAGTTAGCTCACATACAGATCTCAACTTTAGAAGGTACATTTTTGGCACGAACTGAGGAGGTTTGTTGCCAAGTGTGTTGATTATACGGCGTCTCAAGTATGTTTAGATTTATAGTGTTTGTAAATAAAATCTGTGGAATACATGACTTATGCTGAGCAGAAACACTTTTGGAAAATCTTCATCAATAAATGTATTATTAGTAAATATATTATTAGATAAGATAAGAAATATTTGATTTAAATACCAAGTTCCGCTTTTAAATTATTATCACTGGACATCAATTTTCCCCGTTTGACTCGTCGAATTGTGCAAAGTTGATTTCGATTCTGTGAAAAGTGTACATTTGATGTCCGATGACGCCATGTTCTCTGATGGACGTTTTTAATTACGTCACATACAGATAACATCTCTCAACTCTTCCAATGATTAATTAAAGTATTGCTGAATTGAACCTGTGAATTTTGTATTGTATATATTTTTTTAATAAATGGTGTTTTCTCTTAATGTTTATGCATCCTTACTGATATTATCTCTTGAACGACTTGTAATTTCATACAAAACCTACTATTTATTTTCAAAAAAATAACGATAAAATAGTCTTATTTTAAGTTTCAAACATGCAAAATTATTCTTGGAGCTTGTTTTGCCAAGGAAGCAAACATGGTAATGTAATTTATAATCATATTCCACCATTTGTATGAATGTGTCGTCATCACATTGCATTGTGAACCGTAATGAATCTGGGTTAATTTGAAAAACATCCAATTGAAATGGAGCCGAACATCAGACGTAGATTTGAAAACGGTGGCGCCATGTGCCAATGTCGTACGCTTATAATAATATATAATGCTTTTCTAATTCAGATGAATTAAATAATAGTGAACTAAATAACTTAGCTTTAAGCATGCTTACTTACAAACAAAATAGATAAAATAAATGTATGCTTTTAGGTTAAAGTTTTATACAATTAATATTACTACAACAAGTATACTTCATTAAATGAATAAATAAAAAAAGTTTTTAATCACGTACCACGATACAGGAACCTATTTGTTAATAGTCAAAACATATTTTGGCTTTTAAATTTACTACGTTACATTAATTAAGTTTATTTGATTATTGCTGCTTATTTAAATATTTTATATAGCTTCAGCCGTAAAGCTGTCAGGTATGAAAATACAATATTATTTTATTATTCAACATTCAACAATTGTTAAATAGTACCTCTATTTACTATGTTTTTTTGTTTCTTTTAAAATGTTACTAGCAGAGTTTGCAGTCTACTAGTATTCTTGCTAACACCTCGTGCTAAGCTAAAATGATTGTGTTACGAGTGGGTTCACGTCGGTAGTGCAATGGGTGGGGATCGAACCGGCGACCACAAGATCACAAGCCCGACACCCTAGTCATTGGGCTACGGCCGCTTAAAATAAATGTTAATTACAGCACCTTATTATATATTATTATTACATAGATTATAATCAAATGACTAACTTACAGCGGTAAAGTTATAAATTATAATTTAAAATTGAGTGCAAATGCTTTTGCAGATAACATTCGGACACACGCCGTCAATGTAAGTACTGCCAAACTTACAGACTGAAAACAGTTCAGTTAAACTAATTGTACCACACAAACAATGCGGTTACCTTGTGGCCCTAACGATCGCTGCAGGTGGAACTCGGAACTAACAGGACAGATACACAGTATATACAATACGTCCGCACAAAGGAGGCATCGTATGAGATAACAAGGGGGAGAAGTACCGGCCCCATTACGCCGCCTTGAGGTACTCCACCCTTTAATGAACGCTAGGACACCGCTAAAGTGAAGTGTTCTTGTTGCTTTAATGGTTTTATTCACACATTTGATGTCGCTTTTAATTATTTTATAAATAAATAAGTCACATTTATGGTGTTGCGGTTCTTTGTGGTGATCGCTCGCATTATATTCACGATCTTTAGAAGGATGAAGCTTATTTATGTTTGCAGCGTATGCTTGCATAGGATTCTTATCTTAATACTTACAGTGCATAAATAGTAAAAAAGATTTCAGAATTCCGTTAACTAGTTACCAGTAAAAATATAGACAAACATTGTGAAACTAAGCTTTCAAATAATAAAAATAAGTTTATTTCTTTCAAAAAGTACACTTTTATAAATTTAAAAATTAGTTATATCATGATTACATAATAAAACTTTTTGAGAGCTGAAGTCCGTACTAGTTTCGGAGCCTGTATGTCAGATCTCCAGGCTCTCTTTCTCTGGCTAATGTGTGATTTTACATTCATTGTAAGTACAAATAGTTGAAAGTTATTGTAATTTAATATTAGTAAATTGTAACAACATTTAATAAGTATTTTATAAATGTGCGTGTTAGTGAGCATATTTGTGAATAAGTATGCCCTTCGTATACCAACGTTAGAAATCAATGCAAGAACTCAAATTGATTCGCTTTACCCATTAAATTTTACTTTTATAAATATTCAAAATCTATAGCAAACTACTTTTGCATTTAAAATGCTTAGCAAGTGAATTCTTTATTCACCTATATTTTAAAGAAAATTCAAGCTACTCCGGCAATACAAATTCTGTTTCATTAACAGTGCAGCATAACTTTATAAATTCATGTGGACAGATGAAAATAAAGAACATTGGTGTGCGAAAGCTTGTGCCAAGTACTGGCAAGTGGCGACGCTAGACCCAAGGCGACTAACAATAATCTAGCTTTGGCAACCGTCCGACCCACTAACCATGTTGGTATATTAAGCTTAGCAATGTGATTTGAGAGATGTAACACTTGTATTTGGAAATGAGAATAAGTGAATAAACTAGAATTTTTTGATTTACAAAAATATACATTGTTTGAAGTTGATGATATTGAAAATGGCATTATTCAATTATATATTTTAATGAGAAATACATTTGTTTCTGGTGACAGTCAATAAGGGACATAATATTAATCTATGAAAATACGTAGGAATTAAAAAGAAAACTAAAGTAACCAAAGATTTTGCCAACATGTAAAACAATTTAGGAAACGTACTAATATTTTTTTTTTTTTTTTTTTTTTTTTTACTTCATATAGGCTTACGTTTGACCATAATCTCGCTTGATGGAAGGCGAAGATAAGGCCTAAGATGATACACGCTTGCCTAGAAAGTGTCTGTTCACTTTAGCCTTAAAGATGTCCAGATTATAGCGTTCCGGAAAAACTGACGCCGGCAGAGAATTCCACTCCTTAGCCGTCCGCATTATGAAAGAAGAAGCAAATCGCTTCGTGCGTATTGAAGGAATGTCTACAACAAAAGGGTGAAACCGCTCGCCGCGCCTAGTCGTCCGGTGATGGAAGGGTGAAGGGGGTATCAGGTTATGTAGAACCTCCGCACACTCCCCGAAATGCAACCGATAAAAAACTGATAGGCAGGCTACTCGTCTACGGTGTTCGAGGCTCTGAAGACTTGCCTCCACCAGTGAGTTATTGCCTATGACTCTCTTCGCTCGGCGCTCCAATGAGTCCAGAGCATCCAGCTGATATCCAGCAGACCCATCCCAAAGATGAGAACAGTATTCCATTGAGGAGCGAACTTGAGCTCTGTAAAGACTTAAGAGCTGCTCCGATGTGAAGTACCGCCTCACCTTGGAGAGAATGCCAAGTTTTTTGGCTGCAGTGTTTACAATGGACTCGATGTAGTGACCGAAGTTTAGATTAGAAGAGAGGTCAAGCCCTAGGAGCTCAAGATGGTCGCTGATCGGAACGGAGACATTCCGGAAAGTCGGAGTCAGTTGGAATGGACTCCGTTTTGCCGAAAAAAGACACGCCTGTGTTTTTGAGGGGTTAAACCCAACCAGGTTGGCATCACCCCATAAGGAAACAGCCTCCAAGATCGAGTTCACCCCCTCAATCATCGACTCCCTGAACGACTGGACCATTGACCCCGACTTCGCATCAGACAAGTATCTCACCGAGACTGTGCTGTCGTCTGCATACCCAAAGGTACCGGGAGTAACTAGCAGGTCGTTTATGTGCAGCAAAAAGAGAGTCGCGGAGAGAACAGATCCCTGAGGGACACCGGCATTAATACCAAGAAGATCGGACGAGGCGCCATCAATGACAACTCGAATCGACCTTCCCCTCAAGAAATCCTGAATCCAGGTACAAAGTGCGGGAGCAATACCGTAAACCGGAAGCTTACCAATGAGACTTGCGTGCCAAACCCTGTCAAAAGCCTTAGAGATATCAAGAGACACGGCAAGAGCCTCACCGTGTCTCTCAATGGCTTCGCTCCAGAAGTGAGTAGCATATACAAGAAGATCCCCAGTAGACCGGCCTCGACGGAATCCGAATTGACGGTCACTGAGGAGGTCGTTGTCTTCCAGGTATGCCAGGAGACGGTTGTTTAAAACACGCTCCATAACCTTACAGAGTATGGAGGTGATTGCGATTGGTCGGTAGTTGGCAGGGTCGGCACGACTACCTTTCTTGGGGATCGGTTGAACATTGGCAATCTTCCAGGATGCTGGAACTAGAACTAGTGGAAGTGCAATGTGGTAGCCTGGGTGGACTTTTACCAGCAGCATCTAGTTGTGAATTCTTCGCAAATAGAGACGCAAACAAGTCTGCTTTCTCTTTGGCGGTGTGAGCTAATGAACCGTTCGGCTTCTGCAGTGGCGGCAAAGAGGACCGACAGAAATTGGCTTCGACCGATTTGGCAAGAGACCAAAAAGCTTTACTCCCTGATGGGTAAGATGCTAGTCTGGCTCCAATGCGGCCAATATGGTCAAAGCGGGCCTTGCGTAGGGCACGTTTGCAAGACTTGGCAGCACTATTGTAAGCTTTCTTCAGTTTCCGAATATTTGGCGCTTTGCGGGCTCGAGCATCCGCCCACGCTTGGTAAGCAGAGTGCTTATGTGCTTCAGCACTATCACACTCAGCGTTGAACCATGGACGGGCTTTGTCTTGGAGTGAGATGTCAGAAAATGGAATGAAATATTCCATAGCCTGACATATCACCTCAGAAACAGCCTCCGCGCAGTGAGTCGGGTCGTCTGAAGAGAAGCATAAGCGCAGCCAAGGGTAAGACGCGAAGAAATGCCGCATCTCATCCCAATCTGCTGACTTGTATCGCCATACTCGCCTAGTCCCCTTGAGATCGGGATCGGGTGGCGAGTAGACAGACACAGATTTCACCAGACAGTGGTCGGAGCTACCCAACGGTGAGGAAATCGCGACTTGATATCGGTCTGGATCGGTTGTCAGCAGAAGGTCTAAGCAATTGGCCGTATGGCCATCAATGTCAGGCACCCGTGTCGGCCCAGTCACCAGTTGGGAGAGACCAAGCGTCAGTGCAGATGCATACGCTAATCTCCCAGCATGGTCGGTGTTCTGGTATGGGTACAGCCACTCCTGGTGGTGGGCATTGAAGTCCCCCAGAAAAACTAGCTGCGCCGATGGGTACCTGAGCTGAGCTAATTCAGCCGAGTCCGAATGGTACTGAAACAACCTGGTTGTCTCCATGTTGTCGGTGTGCGACCGATAGACACTGGCATAGAGTATCTGCTCCAAGCCAGTGTCCACCAGAACCCATAATACGGAGAAACTGGAATCCTCAATGTTACGGAGACGTCGAAAACAGATGTCATCGCGAGCATACACGCAGGTACCAGCGCGTGGCTTAAAATTGTGCTCCAGGGTGTACCCTGGGTAGCGCAAGTATGCTGCGTCAGCTGGACATCTGATTTGCGTCTCCGTGAGGAACAGCAGATGTGGTTTTTCGGTCTCAAGGTGGTGATGGACCGGGATGAGATTGGAGTGCAGACCTCGGATGTTAGAGAGGTGCACTTTTAGTGCGAGGGAGTGCAACCGCTGTTTTACCAGTTTCCTATTGTTTTTTATTTTCATTTATTTTTGATGACGAACAGACAAGTAGAAAAGGGACAGTTGGGCGAGGCGTAACATAAACGATTACCACGCAATACACACATGATGCTGCACCGACGGGAGACTGATCTGGAGCGCGCGGGGACGCCCTAACCCCCTCAGAGATGTTCACCGGGCCCTCGCATCCGGTCGCCAACCGGCACGGTGACGCATCCTGGGATTTTTCGCTAGTTGGCGGGGCAGCCTTTCATAGGTGGCTTTCCTACTAATTGGGCCCCCTACTACCTGCGGTCGGCCAGCGGAAGACCGTGCTTAGGACCCCGCTACCCTCCGCGAACAGTCACCCAGCACAGACACCACGCAGCACCGGAACCGGTTCGCAATACCACACAACTGCCCAGACTCCCCTTCCACGATGGCTACTCAAGGTAACATGCCGGAACGCGACAAAAATCACTTGGCGGCATGGCTTTGCCTTGAGGGTGGTGACAAACCGCGGTCGAAACCTACCACCAGATGTGCTGTTCATTTGGCGCTACCCAGGGGACACGTGTGGGTGACTAGAGCTAAAGCCCACGGACGCGAACAGCATTAGCATTTGTGATTAATGAATATACCATCTAATTATAGAATGATATTTTGTAGCGTATAAGTTAATCCAGCTTAAATGATATCCCCGTGCAATATTTTGCAATAGTTTTTGCGTAAAAGAATAAAAGTCATTCATCCATATAAACGGTTGCGTTTATAATTTGAGTAAGTAGGTTGATTTGGGTAAAACTATATTGAATTTTGTACAGACATAGATTATAACTTCAATTTAAGGTTGTACATGACGCTGTTTGTTTGTTGGTGCAACAATTTATAGATAAAAGCATAGCAAAGTATATTTATTTGAAAATTGAGAAATTAATGCATTATTAATTATATTTAAGTTTAACATAAAAAATGACGGCGAAATTTACTTAATTGACATAACAAAGTTTCAAGTGTATATTATATTGCCTTTTTTTTTGTTGTCCGGGGGGAAATGCATTTACGCATTCCCACCGCCGCTGCAGCGTATTCGCGCGCTGACGGTGGGATATGTTGGACTCGCCCTCTCCATAGCGTGGTATGCTAAACTCATACCACGAGGAGAGGACCCTACTAACCACTAAAACCTCCCGGACACTCCTTCGATCCGCCGTTGGTGGGGGCCGGGCACGCATGAGCAATCCGGCCGTATATTATATTGCCTGATCGTTTAAAATTTACAGACCATATCAATAACAAAGTACTTAAAATAAAATAATATTCTGTAAGCAAATAATTGTGATACAATACATGGTTAAATGACAACAATTATTTTAAAACTTCAAACAATTCGTTGCTTAAAAACTAAACAGCCCCAAATCGAAAACAAATGAAAAGTTAAAATCGTACCAATTGTGGCAGTATTGATACTATTTTGCATTTAATTTCCTTTCCATTTGTGGCTCTTTTGTATTTAAGCAACAAATTGTCAGGACAGGTAAATATGTATTTTCAAGTTTTTAATTTTGAATGTTGTGCATATAAAACGGATGAGTAAATGATAATGATATCGGAAATAGTTTTGTTTGAAGCTTTGTTAAAACTCAATTAAAAATAGTATTGTAAATGTAATTTATTCTTGTATTTTTTTCGATCTGTATTTCTTCAGGTAAAAGATTATGTGGCGTTATGTAATTGTTTTGTTGGCGAATTAACATCTGTTCAAGCGGTTGATCATTCATATTTCTCCTAGCTGAAATTTGATAATTTAACGAATCAAACCTCTTGGAACAGACAGGGTAATTTTTTAGGTTACAATATTTTCTAAAAAAAACTGTACCAACATTATGTCAGTTGCAGTGAAATATACTCGAAGTCACTTTTATTAGTGTTCTTGAGCAAATTTCTTTACTTTAAGGATAAAGCCGAAGAGATTAGTAAAATTTTCTCCGGGGACAAAATTTGTGATATATTAGTTAAAGTTTAAAATAATTTGAATAGAATATATAAAGAAAATAATACTGATTACAATAATCAAGAGTACATTACAAATATATTAAACAGCAAGAATAGTGTCAAACTCACTACGGATCGATTTAATCACGAACCTCTTCAAACTAATGGACGAGGTCCACTTAATGTACAAATAGGCCGTCGGATTGTAATCGGGATGGAGATTAGGTAGGGATTGAGGAGGTCATCGCACAATTCGGGACAGCGGTCATCAATGTAGCTGCGTTCACAATTAGCAATGACTAGGACTTCAACCCACTGAGAGAGCGTAGTGTAATTCTGAAAAATATACGGCGAGTTTTAGACGGAACCCTTGTAAAATTTACATTTGAGTCTATAGATCATCAAAATAATGCTTCTAATTTTAGACCTCAAATCTCCATGTTGTAAGGAGAAAGCAATATGTAGGTATGTCTATCCAGTTTTTATTTTATTCTGTTATCTGTCACTTTGAGATTAATTCAGCAAATTAGAAGCAATTGTAATATTTTATCCTAACATTTCAGTGGTCTCAATTTGTTGTAGATTTAAAATAAATTTTTTTAATTATTTTTATTGTTGTATACTCGTTTTAAATTAGTATTTGTACAAAAATGACATTTATTTATGCGGTTTGAACATATTATTTAAAGAATTTAACTTTTCTTTTCGGACTTATATAATTATTATGTTAACTATAATGAGCTTTTTGCTACTTCATCGGGATGTGAGAATTTATACAGAAGTCTGATGTTATAACTAAATCTTATTTAATTTTAAAGTTAAAATTGTTATGAATATATTTGGACTGAGTCATCTTATTATTTACTGAGACGGCCACTTCGGCGGTACCTAATAGTGTCAACAGACATAATGACCATTTCACAGCTAAATTATTTGTAATTAAATAGATGTTCAATTTTATAAACTAGCTCCATTTTAAAATGTAAAATTGCACTTATTATTTCATAAGCAAATTACTTTCATAATAATTTTCCCTGGAAACGCAGGTGGTTTAAGTTTTAATAAAATGTTAGTTACTATTTAATGAGTGACATAATATTTATTACACACTTTATTATAATAGAAATTGTAATTAAAAATAAAAAGTGTTAGTTCAATATTAAAGCGCACGTTTTGAATGCAATTCTTTCTATCATATTATTTTACATACTTTTATTAGATGAATTACCTGATAACTTACAGTATTCCGGTTTCATTCGTTTTGTTAAGTGAATGTAAATTTTACTTAAATTATTTATAAAATTTCATGCACAAAGTTGTACAGCGGCGGACTTGAATACCAGAGGCATTTTGTACCCGTCAACTATTGGGTAAAACTACAGAGAAAAACATGGTAGATGCAGTGTCTCTGCAGAATAGTATTATGACATTCAATAGTATTTCTTTCAGTATTCTACTAGAATATATACTTAAATATAATAAGAATATATAATAATGCCAGTTGATCACATATTCTTACTCCCATCCGATGATACTGCTACCTCAAATGCTCAAGTATTTTCTTTTTAAATAAGTAACGACTTTTTGCCATCCTGATATCAGTTGGAAGAGAGTTCTTTAGGTTGACCTGCAAAGTCCTACCACCCAATAAATTATTTTAGTCTTATTTCAGAACTACAATCAAGTAAACGTCAAACATTTAACTGCAAGTTCCATTCCAACATTTCAATTATTGTAATTAAACAGTAACTGCTCTTGTATAAATCTTTTATTAGAATTACCAAGCTATATTTCTCCCGTCAAGGAACGCTATTTCTGAAATTACATCCTCTAAGTGTTGAAGTTTCGTCCAAACCCCAAGTAATACGGTCGCAAGTTACAAGTAATCGCTGAGCAAGGTCAGAAAGTTTCAACTATACGAGTTAATGGTGGGATGTGATTTTGCTTCAAACTTTTTTCGTTAAACATTCATTTACTAATTAGTGCAGCGTCAGATAAAAAACCGTTTTCTCGACGGAAATAAATTGTTTTATAGGATGATACTGTGTATTTTGTGCTTGAGGAGCGACCATATCTTTCGTCATATTAGCCCTAAAATTGGAGCTGATTCTTGCCCGATTAATCCAGATAATAAATATATCCTTGCTATTATGAACGCGAAAGTTTGTGAGTATGTGTGGATGGCTAGATGTTTGTAACTCTTTCACGCAAAACTACTGAAAAGATTTCTTTGAAAGTTAGCACCGCTTATAACCTATATAAGCTAGATAGGCTAAGACATCACGCTTCAAACCACTGGAGCGGAGTAATGCCGGTAAATCCGCAGGGCGCAGTAATTTTTTTTAAACTATCTTTGAATAATTTCCGGTTTGGATGAATTCAATTCGGCTGGATAATTTCAAATTCTGTAACAAATATAATGTTACAATATTTTTAAGTGTTTTATAGAAATACAAGAGATATTCATTAAAATACAAAAGAGTTCAACATTTTAGAAATCACATATTTTTAATTTTGGTTTCCGCTGAACACAATAGAAAATTATGAAATGTTGCTTATTATTAAGAAAAATGGTAATTAAAAAGACATTAGGCATTTTGTATTCAAATACGGCTGTAGTATCCTACAATTTATATAAATCACAGGCACCATAGAAAAAATAAAAAGAGAAGACAATTATAAGGTCAAATAGTAAATGATCGTTTTTCAAATTGTATGTATATAGCAGTAAAGAATTTAATATAGCAGATACATAGGTGTATGAGTTTTGCTTTAATTCTTGAAAGTCTTAGGTTCTATTAGGGGTTACTTGGAACAGATCACATTTTGTGATAACGCCGCCAGTTTTGTGATAAAGCAGCCGGCAAGCGTTGTGAGTATGGCTAAATAAAAATAATGCAGTGGTGCGTTATTTAAAACGTAATTTATGGATAACCCCAGAGTATTAAAAGTATCTAGGGCAGCTAATGTCAGGGTTTTGTTATTCTTGGAAAAGCTCCGCTTATTAAAATTAGATATTTTGAGAAAAACTCTTTAGAAGGGAAAATGTTGTTTATTTTTCAGAACCAATTAATTATATCGTAGTCTTAATAAAAATGTTTCAGTTAGGAAAAAAGTATTTAGTAATAATGATATATTATAGGGTTACTATTTTTTTTCATTTTCATACAATTTGTTTCGTTTTGCATTCAACACGAGTTATAATACAATTACTAGTAACATTGCTTTTATATTATAACAATATCTCACCATAGCGGGTTTTCCTACATCCTGGTCCCGTGGGACATATTTGACAAATAGAGACCTCGTGCATCGAATTCGGCCTGAAAAAAATGTCGCTAAACGAGCTCACGAAACCTATAACTACGACAAGTCAACCGTGACCTTCTCCCCCTCCCTCTACCCGGGTTGCAGGGCCAGGAAAGTGTTAGCTCCAGATATCTTGTAGGTTTTTGTTCGTCGTTGACAGGTCAGGCATTGCTGGCCGAGATACGGAGTCTGCAATAAAGTAAATTGCTAACATTTGCTATAGGTATTTGGAACAGCGAGAATATTTATCGTGTCGATAATGTTATGGGCAGGTAGTGTCTGCACTGTTATTACTGTTTTACGATCGGAGAATCCCAATATTGTGAGACCTCATTATCATGAATGTAATGTGCTTCTGAATATATATTTCTTTTATTAGCTTTTCTTGAGAAAACGTGTCTTCCATAGAGTAGTATCCAATTCACTGTAACTTTTGAAAACAACTCGTGAGATATATGCCGGTTTATGTGTTACTAGTTTTTCATGCGCAGATTCGCGTAGCTCCTATTCTCATGGGAACTTTATAATTAAATATAGCCTGTGTCATCCGGGGTAAGTGTAACTTCCTAATCTTATATCACTTCTAATATCAAGAATATGTGTACAAAGTTTCATGATGATCGCTTTAGTAGTTTTTGCTTGAAAGCGTCACAAAGAAACTTAAATTCATATTTAAAATAATTTTTAAAGTTAGGATTAGTATAGGTTTAATCTAAATTTGAAAGTAAGATGATGTTTTTAGCTTGGTTTATCTTTAAAATTATACATAAAAATGAAAAATAAAAGGTTAGTATATGACACAGACATAAAACAAAATGGTTGGGGGACATAAAATTTAAAACACTGCAAGTCGGGTAATTAGTCTTTTAAATTGAACGAAGAACGCAGTAAAACTGCGTTCTTTCAGTGTTCGATAGCCAATTTAGTGAGGAAGGTTATCTAACTAATATTATAAAGAGGAAGAGTTTGTATTTTTTGTATGTTTGTTTCGAATGAACTCAAAAACTACTGAACGGATTTCGATTATTCTTTCACCATTAGAATGTTACATTATCCCTGAGTAACATAGGCTATAAAAATTGCGGCGTGTACAGAAAGCTAGTATTATTTAAATGGAGCGCGAGATTTATTGTTCCTTTTAAAAGAGCAGTAGTCCATAATACAATAGAAATCATTCAAATTTGAGATTAATAAAATTCTACCACCGGCAGATGCAGGATACGAACCTGCATCTTAGGTTTAGCCCCTAATGCCTTAACCAATAAGGCTACGGTGGAACCATAGTCGATCATCGAAATTTAATAATTTCTTTGTAACACTAAAGGGGACGTTATGCTGCCGGTGGTCGAATTTGATTAATCTCAATTTTGAAATATATAGTATAAGGTAAACTTTTCCATAAAGTATTCAAAACATTAAAAAAAAGTGGAAATCTCATACTTATACCTATACATATAATTAAATGTTCTGTTTGTTGCAGGAGCCAGTGATGTAAGCGCTTCCACGATGAAGCCGAGAGCCAAATGACATGAGGCGAGCATAAGTGTCACCCGCGTTGCCATGACAACCAAGATGTTGTTGTCGCTGCTGCTGCACTGCTTCTACGTCGCAACCACGGCTTCTATACCTAGTGGAGGTAAGTGCAGTATATTTAAAATAATGATACTCGTAGTAGATGTTCCTCCACTGATCGTCACTAGGTATTAGGTGAAGCGGTTGAAATAAAGAAATATTACAATATCTGCCGTGTGGTTTCCGGCTTAGAATAGACCACCCCATGTCTTCCCATGGGTGTCGTAAAAGGCGACTAAGGGACATATGGCTGATGGATGGGCAGCAGCATCTATTAGCTCAAGGTTTACATCTTACTGCGATCACCAATCCGTCTGCCAAGCGTGGTGATTATGGCAATATCCCTCTACGATCCTGGCTTGCCAAGGTCTGATAAGAGGAGGCCCATGTTCAGCAGTGGACGTAAACGGGCTGTTGATGATGAACCGGGATCAACAGCATGAAATCATGTAATCACCTAATGCTACTGTCGCGACACCAATATACTTCCCATGGGTGCTGACGTTGTAAGTGTAGTGTGTCTGTCTACCAACAGTTCTGAAGATATCATAAAAAAAAATGTGACGACCAAGTGGGAGTAAGCGAAGTCAAAACCACTGATTAATGAGGTCATGGAAATAAAAGTGAGTTACCGGACACTTTTTGAAAAACAGTTTGGTAGTAATCACATTAATTGCAGAAATACAGTGGCTAAAATGCTAGCCATCATTTATTTACGGACACAAAGCACAGCCATATTCAGAACAACCATCTGCGGTTTATACAAATAATTGTTCCTGGCGGGAATCGAACCCAGAACACCAGGGCTCAGAAGCCATAACTACTGAGCCGCCGGTGCAGTCAAGTCAATTTTCAATTTTAGTGATAAATTTAGACTGTCTACCGAACACATTATGACATAAGCCGTTAATATTACTTGTCCACGGATAGATCTGAAATGGCCATGGATTCGTTTGACATGATCGTTCGGACCAGACTACACAGCTTCGGTTCAGTGCTACAACTTTCATCGATCATCTATCCTGAACTAACGTAAAAGGGATACGTCAAATAGAATGCCGTATTGCATATCAAACGCTTTCAGATGCACAAATGCATGTATTATAATAATAAAATACATCAAGTTTCAAACATATTCTTAGTTCAGCTTACCACGCCATGACAGACTCTAAAATGAACTTTTTGGGTAGCATATAACTTTTAGATTTATAAACCAGAAAATATATTAAAATGTTGAATATTGTGTTAACTTCTAACGAAATGTTAAGCGTTATAAATGAAAAGAGCTGTGAGTGACTTTCGTTGTGGTTGCCAACATCTAATTAATTAAATTAATTAACTTGAGAAACAATGAATTTAAATTTAGAAATATTTGGTATTTTATCTTTTAACAAGCTCTTACTTCGTGCGTCACTCGTTAAAAAGTCGTAGATGACAAAATATTGATTGACTATTTCTGCTAACACAACATGAAATAAAAAATAAAGCTCAGAATAGTATAAAAAAACATCTAGATTATAAAGCTTAAATTTCAAATTAACTTAAGATTGAAGTCAAAAATTGTACTCTTACCAAATTTGAAATCCCTTTAACAAAGTTCATTAATATATATAACCTCAGAATCTAAACCAACACAAAGTCCTTCAAAAAGAGCTTATCAATATTTTCTTCACGTATTTAATTCGATCCAAGAATTTCATAACCAAGTCAATTCTGACTCTAATTACGTTTGACGGGAGGTTCCCAAAGGGTTTTATAGATAATTCCTAAACTGGGTAGTAAGCATACTATCGTAATATGATTATTATACGTGCTGACCTAATTTTAGTTATGTCAGACCATTTCAAAGGTATGTTTGTAGGGCCAGTTAAAGTGCAAATTTGAACGCTAATTTCATTTGAGAATCGTTAATTTAGATGTCTGACGGAATTTGAACATTATCAAGTTTACATAGCATCGTCAGCGGATAAGTATACATATATGTAATACATTGATGACTGCATCGGTTGTTTAATGGTTATTTTAATTGCCTCTGAGATCTGATATTCTGGGTTTGATTTCTTGTTCTTATAGGGTTTTTGTTAGGTTGTGGTCCTAAAAAAACAACAAAATCAATACCTCATAGATGAAGAATGGTTTTCAAAAAAAGGTATTATGTCAAGTTAAGGTTATTTCAAGTACTTAAAATGAGGCACTCTAACTTAGTAACAAGTAATAACTCTTTGTTCCACATACACAACTCGAATGTTTTTCTTGGCAAAAACTCCAGTAAGCGATACTTTTTCCTTCAACCCGAGAAGTAAAACTAGGCTATCAGTAATTATAGGTAATCCACTATGCTCGCTGAACCGATTACCGAGAAGAACAAAAAGTTCTCGAGTAGCGAACATGAGCTGAAAAATGCAGTGCTGGATGTAGCCCCGCAAGATATACTATCAGGAACATTAACTGTGTTGTGGCTGTTCTCATAGTAAAACTGCTACTGATAATTGTATATTATCTATCACCAGTCCACTGCTAAACATGAGCCTCTTCCCGAGGGCAGATATAGTCACCAGGCTTGGAAGGCGGGTTGGTGACTGCAGTATTGTGCTGAAACACACACAAAGCGCTGCCCTGGTATAGGATTATTATAGACTGGATGATGATATAAGAATCGGGACTAAGAGCTTGACGTGCTTTTCCGAAGTACGGAGGATAGTCCCTCAACCAACCAGACCCGGAAGGAAATCTTAGAATAAAGATTTTTTTGTCCGGCATGGGAATCAAACCCATGACCTCCGAGATTTAAAGCGAGCCCAATACCGCTACGTCACGGTATAATTTGTAGCCATAACCTTAAGATAGTCGTAACAAGCTTCAATATATACCTTTAAAGACAGCACTCCTATCACGGTAGGCGGCCGGCTAGACCATCAAACCATCTGATTCTGGTATGCTACTTAATTGTCTGACACCTGAAGGCAATAATAAAAAAGCTGCACGCTCGGCGAGTACAAAGAATACATCCATTGTCCTTTAAACTCGTCAAGCGATGTGATGTAACGGAGAGCTGATGGACATAGGCCATACATGATGGCTCAGTGTTTCAAACTTCAGATGAAGTCGGGAATCCTAGATCGTATGTACAATAGAAGTTTGCGCACGACTTATGGATGCTTCACTCGGCCAGGAAGATCTTCCCATTGTGTATAGTAACACAAACCGTTCCTCAACCGTTACAAAGTCTTAAGGAAGAGCCTATGATCAGCAGTGGACATTTACAACGTTTGTGTGTGGACATTGATGATAATTACTCATTACAACCATTACCGTAGAATTTGTGTTGACTAATCGAATCAGAAACATGAAAGCGAAAACTTTCATTTCATGTTTTATGTACCTATAGTTACATAATTTTGCTGCCTGTATTAAAATCTAAATCAAAGTTAATTAATTACTTAAGAACTAATTTTCAGTCTCAAATTTAACTATGAATGAATGTTACTTAGAATATAATAAATATTTCATCTGTTAAAATTTATTCAACAAAAATAGCTGTAACTTTAAATATAAAGAAACTTGGGATTCGTCGGGATTCTCGCTAAAATATTCCTTTAAACCCGGGCCATAACTTATTCTATTCGAGAAATAAAACAAAGAGTAAGGATCCTCTATCTAGAACGGAAATATCTCAAAAAACGAGTTCTATTGCGCGCTCTGAATGGAATGGAAAAACGTGGAGTCGGTGTTGAGCGGTGATTTAACATAAAAATTTGTAAACTCCACCAAGTTTTGTTCAGTTTAGTACTGGCTGTAAGGATTTGTGTACTAGTGGAGTAATATGATACGTAGTTAATTTTATAGTAACAAAGTTAGTTGTGAATAATGTAATCACGGTAATAAGTTTACTTAATAGTTGTATAATAGGAGGTGTAATAGGTAAGCAAAGTTACACTAATATTCTACTGAAATAACGTACACTCCACCGCAGAATTTATAGTAGAGAGCTTTAAATAACGCAGTATTACGACTTATTCTCAGAGGGGATATACAGCGAAGTTTTATAACTAAAGATGATCTATCGATGTATATAAAAGGGAAAAGAGTCACATTTCGTTTTTATTAAGTAAAGATTGAAATCACGAATTCTTATAATTTAAATGACAAGTAAGAACCTCTGTGTTTTAGGACATAGGTGTTTTTAACGGGAAGGATGTTACTGTGACTGTGTGTGTGATTTAGTAAGTGATTTTACACAACTAATTTACACTTGGTTTCGCTAGATTAGACTAAATATTTAAGGTGTTTTCAAAATATGTGCGTTCCCTTTAACAGGAAATAGTATCACGTAGACTTATTACGCTAGTGAATAAACTGTGTATTGTGTTAGTAAAATAATACATATTGCTATAAAAAATCAAACACAGGATACGGTCAGCTATTAAAAGTATGGCAAATTGTGTTATGTTGACTTTGGATTTGGCATTCATTTAAGAACTAAAAAAACCATAGCCGAGTTGTTAATCCGCCTGTGTGCCATTTCCTTAACGATAAACGATTTTTATTCAGCACTTAGGTATTTACATACACTTGTTCTCGTCAAGAAAATTTACATTGCATATAAAATTAATTATAAATAGGTAACATTTACTATTAAATTATGTTTAAATTTATTTCAGGTGTGCTAGAAGTCGGTCAGTCTTTTGTTAGTAATAAGCTCTTAATATTAACATTAATATCTATTAAATATATTTATTTTATTCAAAACATTTTTAGAATAACAATAAAAAAAAATAAAAAAAATATAGCACATTTTAGAGTGCAAAGAGCGATCAAGTGGCGAGATCAGATGTCCTCAGCCAAATTATATTACATTTAAGCAACACACGCCTGCGGGCACCCTTAAGGCCGCGTCCTGGACGCCAGCGGCCGGAGCGGGCGGCGCGGGCGACGGCACGCGCGTCTTTATCAAAGTTCATAGATTTGTGTGAAGCTGTTCTCGACGACACGCGGTGCGGGCGGCAGGTTTTCCTTAGGTACGGCCGCGCCGCCCGCTCCGCCCGCTGGCGTCCAGGACGCGGCCTAAAGGGTAAGGACCACGACTCAGGGCGCCGCTGAAGCTAGAAGTAAAGAGGACGTAATCACTGGCACGGACTACAGACACTGGATCATACGACAGGGGCAGGGGTCAACGCGGTCCTCGGTCTGTTCGGCGAGGATCCTAGCCTAGCTAACCTGCAGGTTTCTCTAGCTACCTAAGTGGACGGCCCGGAGAAGAAACTCAGAAAGACTATCCGGTTTATTCTTTTCCGTCTTCTTTTGTTCTGTTTCTTTTTAAAAAAAATATTACTTTATTTATTATCATCATCATCATCGTCATCATCAGTTCGTATAACATCCACTGTTGAACATGGGGAGGGCCATGTTCCCAAGGGCCTTCCCTTGGGAACATGGACATAGTTACCACACTTGGTAGGCGGGATGGTGACCGCAGTATTATGTTGAAAGAAACACTGCTGCCCGTTGTTGCTTGTTATAGAATTATGTTGTTACAATCGGGACAGTTTTCGTTCATTTTAATTTATAGCAGATATTAAAGAAAATAATTATAACATGAAAAGTATTTTGTTAAAGTAGATTAAGACACTGCTCATATTGTGTTAAATGTACATCGCATCGACATCCGTATGAGGATAAATATTTATTTTTCATATTGTATGTAGGTATATAGACCGTTCGAAATGTTCGAATAAATTTATAATTTCCCTTTAATATGTATTATTTGCACGTTTCTCATAACAATTTGCGTTAAATACGATACAGAAAGTGTTGTTGATACATCATTTTATACGAATATAATATAATTTTTATTCTGTATTTGAACAAGTTATTTATTTATGATGTGATATGCTTGTATTACCGATTTTTATTGAATTGCTAAGTCAACAATACATAAAAATAATGACACATTTTGTAGCTTCATATATCTCAAATGTTTAATTAACATATGCTGTTAAATGCAAAATATTTATTGGTAAATCAATCAATGCCGTGCGGTTTACGGCTTAGAATAGACTTCATAGCAACTAAGAGATATATACCTACAGCTGATGGATGGGCAGCAGCATGTACCATCTTACTGCGATCACCAATCTGCCAGCCAAGCGTGGTGATTATGGCAATATCCTTCAATTACCATGGCTTACCAAGATCTGTTAAGAGAAGGCTGTTCAGCAGTGGACGTAAACGGGCTGCAAAAACATTGATAAATCAGAAACTAACTGTATTAATAATCCTGTTATTACTTTTTCCAAGTGTGTGTCTTGAGCACGAGTTGTACCGGTTTAAACGAGCTGCGCCCCGCGTTACTCTGCTCCAGTGGGTCGGAGCGTAATGATTTGTAGCCTATATGTTAATCCAGCGTATAACCTTTCGCGGTGCAAAAATTGCAGCCAATTCCGTTTAGTAGTTTTGGCGTGAAAGAGTAACAAACATCCACCCATCCATACTTACAAACTTTCGCGTTTATAATATTAGTAGGATTTATTTCAGGTGTGCTAGAAGTCTTGTCTTGTGTTAGTAAATAAGTTGTTTATATTAACGTTATTATTAAGAAATATCGCGTCATCACATAACTTAGTACACAACCAATTTAACTTTGACATTGAAATTTAAATAATCTTGAGACATTCCACCTAATTTACATAAACCAATAATTTCAAACATACTTAATATATTCCAATGGAAAAGTTATAAAACGAATTCCTTTGCCAGACATCTCAGCAGATATACTGGAAAGTAATTGCTAAAAGGTCGAAAGAATCAAATTAGTTTCGTACGTATATTACTCAGATAGTAGATAACATTTTTTCATTCGAGGCCTTTCTGAAGGTTGGAGCGAGAAAATATATTTTCTGTATATTACCTACCTAGAATGTAAATGATCCCAGTCCTTGGGATAAAATTACTATGATTGTATATTGATGTAAAGGTAGTACGATCAGCAACAAAAGTTATTCTACCATTTTTTTAAATGTTTTTGAATACTTTACGGAAAAGTTTACCATAGACTATGTTTTAAAATTGAAATTTATAAGAAGGAATAAAAAGAAATTATCAAACGGTCAAGTAGTTTCGGAGCTTATTCAATACAAACAGACAATCAAATCATTCCTTTTTCTAAGGAAATTAAGGCTAATTAAAATTGTCGCATCAAACCTGATATCAATACATACATAAATAAATGCCTATTTCCCTTGATCAAACTATAACTTAAGAATTATTTAACTAATGTAGCTGATTGTTTATTTAATGTGTCCGTAATTATGAGGACAATCTATACTTTAATATAAAGCTGAAGAGTTTGTTTGTGTAATATTTTCATGTAGCTTTCTTAATGGAGAAAATGGTATTTTTTTAATAGTTTTTTGTTTTGTTTTTATAACGTCATCACCGCACATGCTCCTATATAGGTATTTAGCAAGCATCTTATGTAAGTAAACATTTTAATAGTCGAGATTATTTTACCAATATCAGTAAAAATCGCGCAAGAAAAGCACAAATATAACTCACGTGACATATAACATAATTTACTTTTTCCGAATCCATTCCGTATTGCAACAAATCATTCGATACATATCAATCACATATTGTAGATACAGCAAAAAATATTCTTTGACATAGAGCAATATTAATCGGAGCGGCAATCCTTCTAGAGTGTCCCGCGAATCTGAGTGAATGGATTCAAGATACCGTTCGTTCTTCGTTCGTCGCCAATCGAATGGAATGGACCGTGTAAAACCCGTTCAAAGTGATTTTTTATTGGGAATATTGTAAGTACGGGGTCTAGTGATTTTGTGTTGGGTATGTGATATGTTTTCAGGTGACGTGACATAAATTATTATTTCGTTTTACATTATAATGGTTACTAAAAATAATTTGTAGTAAAATGTTTTTTTGTAGAAATTGCTCACTCCGTTACATCAATTCATAAGAGATTTAGCACGGTTTGACCGTATCAATCCCTTTAATCATAATTACTTAAAAGGTATGGAGAAAAGTATCGAATATATAAAAAAAAATGATTTATTTCGTTGAAATAATACAGTAATTCATTTAACATTTATTTAAAGTTTTTTAAATACCTTTTTAAGAAAGTTCCTAACAGTTATTCATTCTATGTTTATCTCTTTAGATATTAATATATTTTAGATATAAAAAAAAGTAATACGCTTCTTGTAAAATTGTTACACTCGTAAATTAATCAACGAGAATTGTTATCTATAAAATATAATAACGAAATATCGATACACTCTTTCTTAAAAAACAAAAAGTTTATTTTTAAAATCACAACTTTTAATAAAAAAACAAAAACAATGTTGTATGTACCTACACGAATGTTAAAATAGTTCACTCTCTCTCAGTGACTTACACTGCTGTAGGATTTCAGACATTACATTCTCGTTGAAATCGGAAACAAAGATAGGTAGGAAAGGTGGAAAGGTGCAAAATAGAGGTGTTAAATTCTCGTAGTGTTGACGTGCTCTGTAGGTATGCAGTGTTAGTGTTGAGCCTTTTGCGTCACTAGGTGGCGGTGCGGAGGCGTCGTGTGATTCTTTGGTAAAATACGGTGATGTTGATTGGATTTTTTCACAGTCCATTTCGTATAGGAATGCTTCAAATATACTTCTTTTTGATGCAAGTATCATTTTATTCTGTATTCAGGGATGGTTAATCTATAGATATCATTTGTTCGGAGATATAAACTGACGATGAACGCACGGCCTAAACCACTCATCGTAGAGGACCTGAACATAAGAGGCTGTATTCGATATATTCATCATCATCAGCCCGCATAGGCCTCCGCCCGAAGGAGGGCTTTTGCCATAGTCACCACGCTTGGCAGATGGGTTTGCGACCGCAGTATTATGTCGTAGTACACACGGAAACGCTGCTGCCCGTACAATATACAATGTTTATAGATAATGTAATAACAATCGGTACCACCGGCTTTACATTTTTTCCCAAGCACGGAGGGTAGTCCCTCAACCAACCAGACCCGGAAAGTAATTTTAGAATTTACATAAATATTTTTGTCCGGCGTGGGGATCGAACCCACGGCCTTCGAAACTTAAAGCTAGACTTATATAGCTAAACCACGGAGGCTGGCTTTTCTATATATTACTATTATATTTAATATTGGCATCCAATTTCAGAAATCTATCTCTAAGACATAGAGAGATAAAAAGTTGTGGAAAGTATGTAAGGAGAAATCAATATCTACGCAGATGAGTTCGCGGGTAATGTTATAGCTAATCATTGATAACATTTTAATTTTATCATTAAAATTACAAATAATTGCCAAATTTAATAAAGTTATAATACCTATACTAGCCGCACCTTGCGGTATTTACCCGCGTTACTCTGCTCCAGTGTGTCAGAGCGTGCCTATATGATAATCCAGCGTATAACCTATCCAGGTGAAAATTTTCAGCTAATTCCCTTAAGTAGTATTTACGTGAAAGAGTAACTAACATCCATCCATTCATACTTACAAACTTTCGCGTTTATAATATTAGTAGGATAACAGAGTCGATGTTTAGCTTTGTCGTAAACCCACAAGCTACAGAACTAAAGCACGGCTGAAAACCTGATAAAAATCCATGACAGTATTTACCATCGTCGCTTAGAAAAAGAAAGAAAACTGTCCCGAGCTCTGTCGTGTTGTGCCAGATCGGACATAGTAGTGCGTTTCCCATATGCAATGAATTTAATACATATGAGAATAACTTTAGCCATACTATGTTGTCGAAGTTTTTTATGACTATACTTCTATATCTATCTATACTAATATATAAATCTGAAGAGTTTGTTTGCTTGAACGCGCTAATCTAAGCAACTGTTTTACTACTACTACTATTTTTAAACTTTCGCGATTTGTACACATAATTTATAGTAGACACGGGTCTCAATCGCGGTACAATTGTAAAGCAAAGCATTACCTTATTCATTATCCGACATGGGTTACAACAGTCGTGGTCACGGAGTCTATCCGCGTACCGATTTTAAATTTGCTAAATAGCGCATTTATCGAGGAAAGCTATAGAATATATTGAATTATGAAGTTTTTATAGAAACGGGAGTAACGCCTATGAACGTGAAACGCGTGCGAGAAGTTTCTCGCACGCGTTTCACACGTTCTAGTCGTTCAAAATTATAATGTACTCTAATTAGAGTACATTATAATTTTGAGCCAAAATTTTATCTTAAAATTGTATTTATGAACCAGAGATTAATAGTATTAGAAAGGTAGTAATTCGTCATCTTAGGTCCCGTCATTATTCTATACATTCGGCCCTTACCTCAAGTCATTGTAAAAGAATGTCCTTACATATTGTAAAATTCCGTAAGAAAGGACGAATACGTCGAGTACTTGCAAGTCATTTACACTTTCCGTACACGTGTACCCAAGGTCTTTTTAAATTGTCACGTCAAACCTCCATTACAAGGTGACATTTGACATGTGTCATGGGAAAAGCATTGGGTACAACCCATCAGGTTTTCAGTAACAATTTCGTTGACAAGAGAGGTAATAAAAGGGCTCAGTTACAATTTGTGAGACAAGGCTATTTAAAAGCGAGTTTTTGGAGCATGACGTTACACGAAAATATTATACCTTTATTTTAGTAGGTATAAGCCTTCTGCTCGATTTGATCTGCGTAATAGATTTTTAAACAAAACCAATAATAATTCTGATCATTTTAGAGTATTTTTGTTTCATTTTTTTAGGGTTCCGTAGCCAAATGGCAAAAAACGGAACCCTTATAGATTCGTCATGTCTGTCTGTCTGTCTGTCTGTCTGTCCGTCCGTATGTCACAGCCACTCTTTTCCGAAACTATAAGAACTATAATGTTGAAACTTGGCAAGTAGATGTATGTTGTGAACCGCATTAAGATTTTCACACAAAAATAGAAAAAAAACAATAAATTTTGGGGACTATTACACTAGAACTGAAACTCAAAAAAATTTTTTTCATCAAACCCATACATCTATGAATAGGTCTTCAAAAATGATGTTGAGGTTTCTAATGTAATTTTTTTCTAAACTGAATAGTTTGCGCGAGAGACACTTCCAAATTGGTAAAATGTGTGTCCCCCCCCTTCTAAAATAAGAGAATGATAAATCTAAAAAAAATATATGATGTACATTACCATGTAAACTTCCACCGAAAATTGGTTTGAACGAGATCTTGTAAGTAGTTTTTTTTTAATACGTCAAAAATCGTAAACCGCAATTTAGCTTTCATTCAATCAACTCGAATATAAAAATATAAAATAACATTTCATTTCATAAACATACGCTTTTTTATTTATTCTTGATATCAAAAATAGGTACCCACTTGTAACTGAAACGGAACCCTTCGTGCGCGAGTCCGACTCGCACTTGGCCGGTTTTTTTTTTTAATCGTAATTAAGTCAAAATTTGCTTTATTCATGTAGACACCATGCGTCCCTTTTTTGTCTACAAGTTCTGAACGTGGCATCCCTGAGAAGAACTGGCAAGGAGCTCAGAGGAATCCTTTTTAAATATAAATGCTATGTTAGGTACAATTTTTATAAAGTTGTTTCAGAGCAACTTACTCCCAAGCAGTTTTGTCATTGACATAAACAGAAATTTTAATAAAAAGCTCTTCTACCTGGTCCTCTCGGAACTCTAATTTCCGTAAAAGTCTGTGTTCTATTACTAACTTGTGTAGCTTTTTTATAGTAATGCAAATTTAACAAAAAATGTAGGTATAATTTGAGATTATACGTTAAGCAAACCTATCAATCAGTTTAATATTAGTGTACGAATAAATAGGAAATCTAGCAAAAAGTTTATTAGTCAAATGACAGGTTGTTTTATTGTTAGATTAAATATAGTTAATGTATTTTCAATTGAATGCGTTGTCTAACTTAAAGCTAAATTCTCAAAGCAATTGTAAAAAAAAATCTTGTAAAAAACTGCATTTTTTATAGCTATACAAAAAAATCACTAGGTAAAACTCTTTTAGCCGCGTTGGACCCCACTTGTACAATATTAGTGTTTTTTTTTCAATTGAATTTTTGTGTTCAATTCATTTCTTTTTTTATGCAGCATGTAATGAATGTCACCTAATAATTTATTGTACGTTAACGTCCACGGCTGAACGTAGGTCTTTCCGGGGGATTTTGATTTAAAAATGGCACAAGTGCAGATTAGACAACAAATATCTTAATTAATCATTAATCACCTGAACAATCATGAATAATATCCGTGAAGTTACAATAACTTAATGTTTCCTGAAACAAAACAAAGGAAACGAGCTTCACTAATTATAAGCTACTAAAAGGAAAACAATTCCGCTCAGTAATATGAGATTTTACTGACAGATTAAATTAAAGCAAATTCAAGTTTAATTTGCAGAAATTAGAGTAATGAGGACAATAAAAAAATAAATGGCTAACGTTAACAACGCTTTACTTGATATACAAAAGGTTTTATGTTTATTTGAATACTTACATTATTTTTTAGGTTTATTGCCCAGAAGCATACAATAATTAGGGATAGAAAACCATGACCATTCAATTATAAAATATACCATACCAATCATATTTTAACTTATTAATCACTTGTTTTAGTTAAAAATTAGTAGTATTTTATATTTGAAGTTTTTTTTTTATCGGAAATTTCTATGTTGTTGGACTTTTGAAACTTTGTCAGGAATAACGGTGATCTAGATCTAATGAATAGCTTAAAAACTACAAACTAAGCAGCCTGCTTCCTGTGGGACTTGAACTTCGGCTCAGGGCGGTCGCTACTGAAGGATTGAGGATAGCTTTGTACTTTAGACTTTTAGTTTAGCCAATCTTCTTTAGATCTCGGGACTCTCAGACTTATTCAGGTCTACGAGGACATCCAACAACAGCAGTAAGTGTTACATATAGTGATTATGTAAGTGTAGAATTGTGTGTGAATTAATCAATTTTTTGTTGCCTTACATAAAATATAATTTAAATATAATCATAAGTATGTTTTAAAAAAAGTAGTCCTTCGCCAGTACTAGAAGATATTCTCGTCGCCCTTTCGGCATCGCAGGATGAGTAAGACTTCACCTTGCACTTGTGTTTTAAATTTTTTAATGTAATTTTTCACTTACATAAGGACCACACATATTTAGCGAGCATCTTATATAGACTTGATATCCAACTAATATTATAAACGCGAAAGTTTGTAATAATGTATGGATGTATATATAGTTGTTACTCTATCATGCTAAACGGATCTGGTTGAAAGTTTGCACTGGGATAGGTTAACATAAAGGCTACAAAACATCGCGCTCTGACCCATTTGGAGCATAGTACCATGGGGCGCAACTAGTCAAACATAAAGAATCAGATTTTGTATATTTGTGTCCGTAACATTTGAGAATGGTTTGACCGATGATGCCAGCATTATTGTATTTTTTTTTTCATTCATAGGCAAAACAATAATGTAGGGCGAGGTTAGACATGAACTGTTAGTAAATAATATACACATCATATCCTTTACTTAAAAGTATAATCGAAAAAGACCGCGCACTCGTTAATAAACTTTTCCGTATTTAAAATTCGTTTTTAATTTAATTGCCGTCGGAATAATCCGTCAAAAGCATTGAAAAGCTCCGCAAAATTACATGTTGGGAATAAAATAATAATAAAAATGTTCCAGTTTTTCGTGTGTTTGTAAATTGTCGTAGCAAAAAGATGATACCGTGAAGTGGTCGCTTGAGGGTCAGGGATCAAAAAAGGGTCTTTGGAGTGTTCCGGGGGTTCATTTCACTGCAGTTATCTGTTGATTAATGAAACTTTAGAACTCGGAGGGATCTCGCGAAATGCTCAACATTTTTATATGTTATTTTATGTACGAGTAGGTTTTTGAGTTTTTTTTTTTGTTTGATGGTGGAAAGTGTAATATTTCGTGTTTCGTGATTTTTTTTAAAGATTACTAGCAGAGTGTTTGTTCACTACAAGTATTCTTGTTAACGCTTCATTCTTAGCTAGAATGCTAGAAGTGTAATGGGTGGGGATCAAACCGGCGACCACAAGACTACAAGTCCGACGCCCTTGGCCATTGGGCTACGACAGCTTCATCTTGATAGACTTCTAAAGAAGTCAACATTTTGTCTTTGTTTTTCAATAATGACACAATTAAAGTTTAAAATTAATTAATTTTTTTTTTCAATGACGTCGTGTTGCTTCTAATGAACAATATTTATATCAAAGTCTTTCGAGAAAATTGTAATGTTAGAAAAAAATTACCCTTAATCCGTAGTGAATAATCAATATGAGTTGCAACTCATTGGGTGCACCCACTGAGCGAAGAATTTATATATTTGAGTTTACCCAACAAATAATTGTAAAAGAACATTTTAATTAAATGTTTATGCATAATCAAAACGATTAAATGGACGGAATTGAATATTATTTATTCTGTTGGAAATTATACAAATTCACAGTAGTTAAGTTCACCATAGATGCATTGGAATCGCTGAGAGCGTTGTTAATGGTTTGAATCGTTACAGGTTTTTAAGTTTTTCTTAGCAAAGAAAAGTAAATTTCCAAATATATATGTGGTATCATTAATGTAGACACAGTAGCTACAAAAAGTACATTACAGAATAATTTTTCCTCAAGCCCGATGACGCTGTCCCGTTTTTACAACCGTTATAAGAAGTGTTCAAGAAATTAATGTGTGCAGTTAAATCGTTTTTATTTCACCAGTTTTATGTTGCAACATCACAAACAGATTGTTTTTGCAAAAAAAAATAATCTACGTATGAATCAACTGTTGTTTGGTGTCAAATGAGTTGTTAATCATAATTAACTACTTTGATTTGATGAATCATCATCATCATCAGCCCGTACAACTTCCACTGCTGAACATGGGTCTCCTCCCGAGGGAGGGTTTTCCCATAGTCACCACGCTTGGCAGGCGGATTGGTGACCCCAGTTTTATGTTATTACAACACAAGGAAACGCTGCTGCCCGTTCCCCGGTACACGCTTGTTACAGATTATGTTATAACAATCGGGACCAACGGCTTAACGTGCTTTCCGAGGCACGGAGGGTAGTACCTTAACCAACCAGACCCGGAAAGAAATCTATGAATTTACACAAAGATTTCTTGTCCGGTGTGGGGATCGAACCCACGACCTCCAAGACTGAAAGCGAGCCAAATACCACTACACTACGGAAGTTGTGTTGTTGAAATGATTTGACTAACGTGTCATGATTAATATTAATCTTCAGAATCGAGTGTAATTTTGGATGTATTGCATTTTTTTAATAATATAAAACAACGAAATCTATTTTTTTATTTAACTGTGAAATTATGTTGACACCGAGTGTAACATTTGCAACATTTAAAATAAGTTTTTACCTTGGTTTCACCCGCGCTGCTGTCCTGATCGGTTATAGCACATAACATGAAATTTTATAGTCCATATGTTGAAACAGGCTATAAACTAACTGAGTATTGAATTTCGTCAGTATTTTTGAAAAAAGAGAAATACATAATAATTAAAAAAATTCGCATTTCTATGATTACTAAAACATTCCATGCTTACATTTTCCGGCTTGGGAATCAAATTAACAACGTCACAAATTTAAGGCAAAACCTATACTGAAAGCTTCAGAGGGTTTTCTTATAATTTTAATAAAATCTAACCACATTATTATCATATTTGATAACAATCTTATGTAAGACTTAATGTTATTCAAGGGACTATGACTTTTCCCGCAAATAGTTACTTTATTACCTTCTAAAATAAGGTTGAGTTTACATGGTCTTAAGATATTTCGCAAACGAGATATAGGAGATACTGGGGAAGTGCTTTCTTGTGGTATTTGATATTAACTACTTGAAGAATAATATTGCGTTTACAGTTTCTTGTTTGACTAAGTGACTTTAGAGTTATATACCTTACTATGTATTCTAGTTATGCAGGGTGCTACATAGAAGTAAACTTACTTAATCAGTCCGATGACGTGTACTGCTGGCCTTGGCAAGGCATAATAATGATTTGAGGAAACCACTGTGTTCTTAGGTATCACCATTGACTCCAAACTGCAATGGGGACCACACATTGAGAAATTGACAGGAAAATTAAGTTCTGCAGCATATGCTGTAAAAACAATTAGACGACTCACTGATGTTGATACGGCTAGAATAGTTTATTTCAGTTACTTTCACAGCATAATGTCGTACGGGATTCTTCTTTGGGGGAGGCTCCGCGGATATTAATAGCATTTTTATTTTGCAAAAGAGAGCCGTGAGGGCTATTTATAAGCTTGGTCCCCGTGAGAACTTGAAATAAAAATTTAAAGAAATAAATATTCTAACCGTTGCATCGCAATATATTTTCGAAAATTTATTATATGTACTTACATAAAAATATTGATTTATTCAGTAAAAAAAGTGATACACAAAACATTAATACTAGATATAAGAATAATCTTGTGGTACATGCTAGTCGTCTCCGCAAAATAAGTAACTCTTTTATGGGGCTGTGTATACGGTTCTACAACAAACTTCCTCATAATATAAGAGTATTGTCAATAAATAAATTTAAAACAACTATAAAAGCCAAATTGTGTAGCAGGGCTTATTATAAAATATCTGATTATATTAGTGACAAAAATGCTTGGGATTGAGTCGCTCCAATTACAATGTAAAATAGAAAATTATGTATAAATTTAATAAAATCTAATATATAAAATTCTCGTGTCACAGTTTTCGTTGCCATACTCCTCCGAAACGGCTTAACCGATTTTGATGAAATTTTTTGTGCTTATCCGGTATCTATGAGAATCGGCCAACATCTATTTTTCATCCCCCTAAATGTTAGGGGTAGTCCACCCCAAAATTTTTATTTTTATTTTTCAAACAAAGTTAGGGGTAGATTAGAGGTAGGTGTAGGGTAGGGGTAGGTGTAGGGTAGGGGTAGGGTAGAGGTAGGGTAGGGGTAGGGTAGGGTAGGGGTAGTGTAGGGTAGGGGTAGTGTAGGGTAGGGGTAGTGTAGGGTAGGGGTAGTGTAGGGTAGGGGTAGTGTAGGGTAGGGGTAGTGTAGGATAGGGGTAGTGTAGGATAGGGGTAGTGTAGGGTAGGGGTAGTGTAGGGTAGGGGTAGTGTAGCGTAGGGGTAGTGTAGGGTAGGGGTATTGTAGGGTAGGGGTAGTGTAGGGTGGGGGTAGTGTAGGGTAGGGGTAGTGTAGGGTAGGGGTAGTGTAGGGTATGTATCGATTGAGGCAGTACGAAGTCTGCCGGGTCAGCTAGTATTATTATAAAAAAGAGGGTTCTACTGAGTTTTTTGGCAGTGTTTCTCAGTAGTCTCCACGTCACGCACTGCACGGTAGGGGAAAAAAATATGACGATTCCAAATAAATGTAACCATTTTTACGGAATAAATTAATGATATTTGACTTTGACTTTGACTTTGATAATGACAAACAGATGGACATAGTACATTACATCCTACTATACCTGATGGTTACCTAATTCTTAGAATAACAATGGAATAACAATTTTATAGTTGGCGTTATTTTTTATAATATTAAGATTCTGACCTTAGTGATAAATGAAATTTATTATTGAATCCCAAAGTGGAGAAAGCATGGTGAATTGATAGAAACACTTATTTGGTTTCATAAAACAATAAAAACAAATTTAAAATACAGTGAAAACTGGATAAACATTTTAAAGAAACTAGCTAAGAAATAGACAGAAAAAAAATCAGAAACTTTTGTATACATACTTGTTTGTTCTTATAACAGTAATTTCAACGGTGAAAATAATTTCTCGAAACATAAAACACTTATAATTGAAACAATTGAAACATTGTTGCTGGAGCTTTTATACTCTGTTCACTATCTTATTAATTTTCCAGGCAATTTCATTCACAAAGGGAACCATTAACTAATTAAAATGAAAATATATTTCAATTTACTTTAATTACTTATTTATTATGATTTATTTTACAACGATGTCTAATTTATCTTCTTCTACCTACCTACTTGTAAACTGTATCTTAAGTGACTGATTTATAAGTTTCGTTTTAGACAGTCTGCAAGCTATATTAAGAACCTCGTGGTACTTCTGTACTTAGCCACGAGGCTTTTGATACTACGCTGGGTATTTTTTTAGACATCGCACATCCTTAAATGGGTTCCTTAGTCTACAACTTAAGAACTACAAATTTGGAGCATAAATTTGTAAGTTATATGTATAGAGAATAATAGGGACGATGAGAGAGTGTTATAGAACTGATAACTCTCTTCTCTTCTTCCACCGTCGTTTTAACACGAAAACAAAAGCTACTATGACGTGAGGTCAGAGAAAGCGTGACGAATGTGAGAATACACGACACTATTTTTTAAAATTTTAACTCATTTTTATTTAAAAACATTAAGAATATTCAATTTATATACTAATCCTACGGCTACGGTTTTTCGGTTACGGCTACCGTTAGTCGAAATTTATCAATCTCTTTATAACACTTCTCTAAGGGAAACATAGATTCTATCTATCGATAATGGTAATTAAATCTCTATTTATCATTATATTTTCATTTGGAAGTATTTTTTTAATTATTTATTTTTCTTTTTTTTTGAACTTTTTACAACAAACTTAACTGTAACTATGTAGTTTAAAAAGGTTAACTTCAACTATACAGTTGATAATTTTCAACCAATACAAAAGTAATGAGAAAAAGCAATGTAACATAATTATATAGGGTGACTGGTAATTAGTGACCGATACCTAAACACATGATTGTGCTCATGATAACAAACAACTTTTACTATGGCACCAAACCTGAAATCGCGAAAAAAAATCAGCTGTTCCATACATTCATGTTCACATAACTCGTCAACATGGTAGGGAGCAGCTGATATTTTTTTCGCGATTTCAGGTTTGGTGCCATAGTAAAAGTTGTTTGTTATCATGAGCACAATTATGTGTTTAGGTATCGGTCACTAATTACCAGTCACCCTATATATCTGCTTAATTTGTTATTGTACAACATTACATTACATGTACTAGTTTTATGGCCAGTAAATATTTCACATCAAATTGCGATGCGTTCAATGAATCACAATTGGAAAAATATTTTAGTAAAATTCTCGTACCAATATATTTGAACAAATAATTGTACTATATGATAATGAATTAATTACAACAGATTTTAATTATATTGACACAGAATTACCATATGTATGTGTATGGGGGTCTGACCAGCAGAATTAATTATTTGATTTATATTTTCGTTGTAATTACAAAAATATTTTGATTTATTTAAATCGAATATTTTTGGTATATATCAGGTTTATTGGTTATTCGGATAAATGTGGTTACATGAGTGGCTGCGTGTTTTGTATTTTATAACAGTTTGTCATTATATCGGTAAATCGAAAAAAGTGAAGGTATTTATTTATAATAAAGAAAGAAAGAAAATCCTTTTAATTCAGCACAACACACAAGATATTATACATCAAACATTTCGTTAAAAGTACAAACAATAAGACACTTCTATAATAAGATAAGATAATAAGATTTCATTAAGGCGATTAACACACGGCACCGCGCACCGCCGCGGTAGGCGGTGAAGCGGATCTCATGTCGCATTGGTTTCTATTAAATCCGTAGATGCCTAACACACGTGAAAGCACCGCTCGACTGCGCGGCCGGTCGGTGTACGTGTGCTGTTAGGCATCTACGGATTTAATAGAAACCAATGCGACATGAGATCCGCTTCACCGCCTACCGCGGCGGTGCGCGGTGCCGTGTGTTAATCGCCTAATATGGTTGCTAATTACAAGTTCATTTGGGACTACAATAGATGGCGTTAGTAGTAACCAATATCGCACTTTAAATATAATATTCAGCATTTTAATTAAAGTCATGGGCTATCTATTCAATAAGATTGTTTTTATATTGCACATCGTTGAGATGACGTTTGAGAGTCAAACATTAAAAGCAGCTAACCAACAACAAGCGCATAAACTTTTACGATGCTCTTTGAGCTGGCGCATGTACGTGCCTCAAACCAAATTAAAAATTAAGACGAAACGCTATCAAGCAATGCATTGAAGCTGTTTTTTTTGTGCATAAGTGTGGGTGACATCGAGCTATGATTTTTCACAGTATGGTATAAAAATCGATCGAAATTGATTTGTACAACCTTGCAAGATACAATTTAGCATTTTTGTTAACATATAATGAAGTTTGTTATAACATCAAGCACCTGTATACAAGATACCTACGATATAGTTGTGGTACACGTGTGTGCGTAAGCTGTGTGTGTAAACTCGCCAACAAAGAGTTACGGGCATCAGTGCGTTAGGCTAAGAACTCACGGAGCGGTTTTTATCCGCGCCCGCCGCAGTGGTGGAACTACGGTATTATTTCTAAACTCACGAGACCGGTGATTTGCGCGGTCACGCAGCCGTCGCGGTTAAGATCATCGCCCGCGAACTTGGCGGGTAATCGCAAGACGGGCGGTTGCAAGACAGGCGGTTAAACGACTACGGCCAGCTATGGTGGTCGCCCGCCAAGCGATCGCAGAGCGCGCGGGCGCAACCCGCCGCGGCTGTGGTTGTATGTCACCCGCGCGATTCTACTAGTGGCCCGCCTATGCCACGGGAACCGCTAACAGCTGTGGGCGCCGCGGGTGTAAAACGCGCCATGAAATGTGTTCTTAATTTTTGAATATAAATACATCCTACAGAAGCTGCGGGCCCGCAATCGTGGCGGGTGCGAGTGAAAACCGCTCCGTGTGTTCTTAGCCTCACTCACAGCGTTCCGTCCATAGATATAGGCAAAATAGGTTCCGTCTTTACTTTTTATTTGGTTTGAAATGCTGGTATATGTACATGACATAATTGACAGGTTACAAACGGTATGGAAAAAATATTTTAAAAATTGTTTATTGCGTAAAGTACCTATAAACATAACTCTTCCCTTAATGCTTACTGTATTCGTTTTACTTCCTGGTATATAGCGGAGCGAGAGGAAACTTACCTAACAAAACAAGGTAAATTGTAAATGTTATGTACGGATGCTTAGTAATTAAGTAGGTACTAGTTTGCATGCCATGACTAAAAGATAAAAAATGTCTTTTATTAATAACATCCGTACATACAACCATATTTTAGCAAATAAAATATATGATTTATGATTTGATCTATCACTGCTCCTGTCAGTGAAACCATTCCACCGAATCTAAGAGAAAGGTAATGAGAAGGATACCTGTGTGTGTCCAAATACTTGTAGGAAATATCCTGTCAAATCTTCGAAGAAATTTGCGACACTGAACTGAAATTTGTCGGTACGTCAATGATAATATGTGTAATCCAGTTCATTAGCTTCGAGTAGTTTTTAAAGGATTCGACACCAAGACCAAAGATTCTGTTGGTTACCAAGTCTCCGATACTCCCTAAATTGGATTGTATCGACGGTAAGGTTAGCCATGCCTAACGCAGACTTCAATAGTTATTCTAACAAGACCCGAGTGTAACTAGCCATAATGACTCGATACAGGGAATAGAACAATGGATTTGTTCATCATGCGGCTTTACACAGAAAAATATTTGAAATTTAAGTTCCCTTAAATAAATCAGTATAATATATACAGATTAATTATGTTATTTAATACACCATAGCATTCAACGAATAATAGAGTTCAGGTAACAAGGATTTCTCTGTTGTACCGCTGTTTATTCATAAATAATATGTTAAAATAAACTAATGTCACTTCATACGCCGACGACGACAATTCTTATAATTAATCAAGCATAGAGGTCCTTTGTTTTACAAATGTTTATATGAAGTCAGCAGTATGGTAGGGCTGCTACAAATCTTAATAATGTTGTCCATATTTATTTAAACGGTCTTTTTATGTATTCCAGTAATGATAATTACTTTAAACTTATATCAATTAAATAGATCAATTGTAAATTAAATATTAAGATAATAGTATCTCACATATTCCAAAGTAACTCAATAAATTCTCCATTTGAGTTCTTTTATTTATATATTTTCACATAATAATAATAATATAATTGATTTTATAAAAGAAAAATAATTTATATCCTAAAATTACCTTAATAATATCATCCAAATATTTTTAAGGAATTTGAATATTTAAATATTAATAATGAATTACAATTACTATGATAATGAAGTAATAATCTTACTTATTAATAAATAATGATTACTACTATAATAACATTTGTTTAATCTTTTATTTGAAGATAATCTTAAATAAATTTATAATGAACTTTGAACATCAATTGGCATTTAGTAATGCAACATATTTGATTTGACAGCCCTATCGATTTGTATACAAAATCTGAGGTACTAAGGGGGTAGAGGGAAGAGGGACGTGGTGCTGAACTATAAGTTTTGAAACAGTTAAAAAAATTGGACAGTTGAGTGTTAGTCTTAGGGCAGTTTAGTAACAATCAGTCTGAGACACAGTTAGTCGGGATTTTAACTCTAGAGAGTCAACGTGACCACTCCTGAGTTCCCTGGTATTTGTGAACTGGCGGGCATTCAGGGTCTCTCCTGGTGAATTAGTTACAAATACTACGCGGCGGGCTTTTGTACTGGATTTCGAAAGATCCTTTGTGTGTCAGAGAAAACCTCTAGTGTTCTAGTGGATTGCAGTGAGTGTTCGTCAAGACAAAATACTACAATTCTATTTTTAGCTATAAAATCAATACATTAAATTGTGATAAATCTTTATTTTAATTCAATAGATCAATTTTTGAGTAATTCTTATTTTAATATTATTTGAGATTTGGTGCTTTCTTATAATCTTTTAATTTGATAAATTTTACTTTTCATTTGCTAATTTAATATTGATATAGGTTGTGAAGTGTTGTGCCTATAGGTTGAAGAGTTGGTGAGTAGCGGGGCAGAGGTGAGTCCATTTATATTATGGCTGTTTGCGATATTTAATCATTATTTTATGTGATTATTTTATAACTATATTTTTGAATGTTTTGTGTTATACATGATTTAATAAAACGGTTAGATACTTTTGACGTATGTATTGAACAAATCCAACAGTTACTATTTTATAGTTAACTCTTAACAATCTTTAACTCTGAACCAATTTTATATGATTTATATAAAAAGCATTTCTGATTGTATCGAAATATTAGCAATTACTGTAAAATTAAACTTCCATTGCTGGATTGATGGCTGAGTAACACATTCAATAACTAATTACTATGTGTTTTAATTTGAGTTGCAAATAATAAATATACAAAACCGATTGTATCATTATCCTAACTCTATCAGGTGAGCACTTGTGGCAGCCTTGAGATTACTGTACTCAAAAGAGATGGTTTCTCGTATCTTCGGTAGATTGGGAATGTGCAGTTGTACATAATAAGATTACTTAATATCTTATAAATCTTGATGATATTGATTTAAATTAATCATGATTTTAATGAATGTTTCAAAGATAAACATATTTTTATAGTGCTAATATTTTGATAACATATATAGAAATGTTTTTCGTATTGCAAGGAGTTGCTCATAACCTTTTGTGATATATTTTAATTATGTGTCAGCAATATTATTTTAACTGACATCTAAGTATGATATGACTGATCATTTAAGTCTGAATTTTGATATATTAATATGACTTAATTACCGACAAAATATGGTTGAATGCTGACTTATATTATTGACATACTATGATTGGCTAACTTGTGATAAAATTCACATTTCTATTAATTCAAAGATAATGAATTGATGGTTGATTAATACTGTTAAAAGTATAACTAATAATTAAAGCTCTTGGTAGAATAACCCACTGAGTTTGTTTCGCCGGGTCTTCTCAGATGGGGCGCGTTGGATCCGGTGGTAGTATTAAACCGCGTCCATTTTTATATACTTTAATAAATCAAAAGCCTGTTGAATTAATACATTTCTAAAGTTATACACAAAGTAATACCTGTAATTGGTTTTCATAAATAGATATGATTTTGATTTATTTTATTTAATAATCCCTAATTAAAGCCGTAACTTGGCTAAATACGGGAGGGTGGCACAGACTGGACGGTCCACATCAAGCGAGGCGGGGAGGCGCCAGCTTTTTAACCGTAACAAAATAATGTTTATCATAATTACGAATAACACAGGCTAAAATATAATTATATAAATTCATTCTAACATGATTAACTTTATTGATCAACTATATTACTACTATACTTAGCAAAGCAGTATTTTACATTGCCAACTTGTCTTTTGACTCATATTACTATATACTATATACTTTTACTAATTATTATTTTATCATAATAATTAACTTAAATAATTAGATTAGAGTTTGATTAGAATTTAATTAGTTCAGGTATATTTTGGTAGGTAGGTTTTGACTGTTTCCTCATCTCAAAAAGTTCAAGGGTTACTACAAATTACTACTATTTACTACAATATTAATTACTAGAATTACTACAAATTACTACTATTTACTACAATATTAATTACTAGAATTACTACAATACAATTAGTACAATAATAATACACAACGGAGTTAGGGAAAGTTATCGTATATCAATATAAATAATAAGTAGGGATAAAAAAAAACACAACGTAGGTATTCTGATCACTAGACGAATCACGAGCCAAGTTAATTACTTTCAATCAAACATATTAACAAGAATACGATTATTTAACAAATTTTCAAGACGATCATGAGCCATATATATAAATAAAGTCTTCCTTTTGTTCTAATATTAGGCTAGGTTTTGGTAGGTAAGTGTGCGATACGTTATTATTGCTGAGTTTTAATACATCATGTTGGCAGGTTACAATTTGGTAGGCCGGTGACCAGGATTATTATCATTCTTTGATTAATCAATCATTTATAATTATTTATCTTTATCATAGAAGTTTTCACATAAGTAATTAATTAAATCGATATATTTATTACATTGTTCTTTTATTTAGTTATTAATATTTTCATTATGTTTGAACCTATTTTGGACCATTAGATATAAGAAGTGTTTGATTGAATTTAGTTAATGTAAAGTGCAGTTTTAAGTAGCTGCACAATTTGTTGCGGTGAAAACGGATAGAATGAGGAAACTACTAAGTCAAATTATTTTCAATTTATAGGAGATATATATTTTAGGTCATTTATAAATTCTTTATATAGTTAGTTTTGTTTTATTATCATAGTACGGAATATTGAAAGTCTGATAAAATAATAGATTTAGTTTTACAAACATCCATTTGTTTGTGTTATGTGGAATACCTAGTAAATAAAAATAAATGATTAAACAGCTGCTATTGTGCTTGTCAGGATCAAATTCATTATTAAGAAAATAATAATTAAGAGTCGTAATCTCATTCCTTAAATAGTTAACTATTATTCATTATTTGGTGTTATGAATAATTACTTGTTTTTGCATATTATACAATCAACTGTCAGTCTCTATGTCACTACGTGAGAGTAATTTATATTGAATGAAAAAAAAAACAACAAATGCTATATAAATTTTAGTAATACATATTGTGACTAGAGAATACCTACTTATATTGTTTTTGCATAAATACATATTTAACGTTGTTTAATAAGGGGGGCATGTTATTTACATTTCATTCATCTTTAATATTTACATTAAGTTCAAAGTTTCAATGAATAGCCGCTAATTAAACATAGAAGAGTCTACCTGAATTTTCATTTTTTTTTTTGTTTTCAAGTTGACTGTATCATATTTTTTTTATGAAGTTACATGGAAATATATTAACAAATTAAAATTCATACAGCAATATGTTATATTAGGTGACATAAGTGACTTTATTTATAGGTATTTAAATTAATATATTAGTTTGATAGCAATTTTAACTTTATACTTAATATTCTATACAAATAAATTTAAATATTATGTTTGAGAAAATATAAGAAAGCACAAAATCTGAAATAAACCAATATTCAAAACAATTTTAAAATTAATTATAACTATTTAGAATATAAAACCAATTGTTTATTTTAGGTTCCATAAAATATCACATAAACCATGAGTCGTCGAATTTTAAAAAGAAAAGGCAAAGAAACCATTACTAATGAATCAATGAGTAATCACCACCGAAATGTAACCGAACTATCAGAAAGAGGTGAAAAAATTACTCCAAAAACGCGAAGAGTAATCAGACCATTGATACGTAAAGTAAAACGTCGAGGCACAACCTCGTTACAACAATTCATGCGGAATACTGTGGGAATACTTACGGCTAAGATGAATGAAATCCAAAGGGAAGTAAAAACAACTAAATTGACATTACAAAAAATAGACAACAGGAAAGAAAGTAATGAAACATTTCCATTAAATATGATGCCGTGTTTAGAAAATAATCTCCAAAATTTGGATGTGGCGGGTGGTAGTAGTGAAATGGAGGTTAATAATATTAATATGACACCAACGACTGTAGATGAAACTTCGGAAAAGGAATATAGAAACATAATTTATAATGTAACAAATTTTAGCATTGAAAAGCCAAAGTTTGATGGTCAACATAAAATACACCCTGTGGTTTTTTTGGAAGATTTGGAAAATTATTTACGAAAGACAGCAAAGTCAGGAAAAGAATTAGAAATAGTTCAAGAATGTTTAAAAGACGATGTTAAAGATTGGGCACGAACATACAAAGAAAGATGGACGAAGTTTGAAGATTTCAAAAAGGATTTCTTAGCCACATATTGGGGTGAAAAGGAACAAAATGAATTAAGGAGAACAATCGTTCAGGGATACTGGAATCGTAATGAAAATCCCTCGATGCTAAATCATTTTTTAAAGATAACCGGAAAAGCTCATTTGCTTACTTATAAAATGACTGAAAAACAACTTATTGCAGATTTAATTCGACACTACCCTAAACATATACAGCAAGGATGGGTTAATTCTAAAATCGATACTATAATTGATACGGCGGAGTATTTAAGAAACATGGATGACATAAATAAACAAGAGTCCCGATTAATCGGTAAAGTTGACAATAAACTTAAAGAAAAGAAAAGGGAATATCAACAATCTTATAAACGTTGGCAGAAGCCAGCTCAGAACCAAACTGCTGATGTCAATATAATTCAAGAAGGTTCGGAAAATTCTGGAAAATCGAATTTTGCGTTAAACTAGAAGAGGCTGATGTTTGTGTTCCCGAATCAGTCTCAACCTCAGGGAACACTGCTTTGAACATAATGTTAAAATTAGGTTGGAAACCTAGACAAAAATTAGGTATGGGTAAAAATGGAATTCTCGTTCCTATAGTTTGTAAATTACTAAGTAGGGAAAATACTGAAGGATTAGGTTTTAAGCTTTCTTATGATAAGAATTTACATATTTTAGAAAATATAGTTCATGTGTTAAAGCTTAAGATTGAACAAAATTTTATTAAAGGACACGAAGTAATAAGAGTTATGACTGTTTTTGAAGAAGACCCCGAACAATTGGAAATTAATAATAGGCAATATAAAGCTGAAATTGTGGTACAAATATATGCTAATGAATTGCTAGGACTAGTAGATACAGGTAGTGACATAACTTGTATTTCTGAAGCATTTTGGAAAGAACTTCAAGAAAACCAAAATAAAATCATTCCGTTGATACCTATAAAACCTATGCAAATAAAAACGGCAGTAGGTAATAAGAGTGTAGAAATAAGAAAAAATGCATTATTACCAATAAATATAGAAGGTAGTTTATTAGACGTAGGATGTTTAATAGTACCAGGTTTAGCAAGTAATTTAATATTAGGTTTTGATTGGTTAAAAATGAATAAAGGTAAAATTATATTAGAGGAAGGAAACGAGAGATTAGAAATTATGCCAAAAAATGAAATTATATCTGTAAAATTTTATAAGCCTGTTATAGAACCATTATTACAAGTAGAAACAAACAACAGGTTTTTAAGAAATATATGTCAGCAAAATGAAGATTTAACCAAAATAGAAGTAGGAATATCAATGAGTTTAAAGCACAAGCAAAAGTTCGAAGATGTATTAAATAAACATAAGGATTTATTTTCATCAAAATTAGGAAGAGCTAAATGTTATGAACATCAAATCATAATGGAATCCCATTTACCAATTATTAAAAAAACATATCCAGTTCCTTATGCATATAGAGTTAAAATAGAAGAAAAACTTAGGGAAATGGAAAGTCAAGGTATTATAAGTAGGACTTGTACTCCATATTGTAGCCCATTAACATTTACTTTAAAAAAGGATGGTTCAGTAAGAGTGTTATTAGATGCTAGAGAAATAAACAAGTACATGATACCTGAAACTGAAAAACCTCCAATGCAAATAGATGTTATGAATTCATTTCATGGTGCTAATTTTATAAGTATTATTGATCTGAATAATGCATATTATCAGATACCAATTTCTGAATGCAGTAAAAAGTATACGGGGTTTTCTTTTAACGGAAAATCATATGTTTATAATGTACTACCACAAGGATTAAAAACTTCTGTGGGAAGTTTCAGCAGAGCCATGGATATCATATTAGGGCACGAAGTTAGAGATTTCTGTGTGAATTATTTAGATGATTTAGCTATTATAACAACAGACTCCATTGAGAAACATTTGGAACATTTAGATATTGTGTTAGATAAGTTAAGGACAGCGGGGTTGACATGTAACTTAAAAAAGTGCGAATTTTTTTGTAAAGAAGTTAAAATGTTGGGGTATATTATATCAACTGAAGGTTTAAAAACAGATCCGGATAAAGTAAAGGCGATAGAACAATTTCCGATTCCCAAGAAATTAAAACACTTACGAGCTTTCTTAGGACTTTGTAATTTTTATCGAAGATTTGTGCCGAACTATAGCTTACATATTATACCATTATGTCAATTATTAAATAAAAATATTGCATGGAAATGGGGACCAAAGGAACAAGAAGCTTTTGATAAAATTAAATCATTATTTGTTAAAACTATTCAATTGCAGCATCCAGATTTTAGTAAACCATTTTATTTACAAACTGATAGCTCTGGCATAGGTTTAGCCGGAGTTTTATATCAAAAAGAACCGAATGGGGACTTAAAAATATTAGGATTTCATAGTAAATCATTAAAGGGTGCTCAATTAAATTGGACAGTTACTGAGCAAGAGTTTTATTCCGTAATTAATTGTTTAGAAAAATTTGAAACTTACTTAAGAGGATCAAAGGTTATAATTAGAACTGATCATAAAGCTTTGGTTTTTGTCAAAACTTGGAAATTGTTTAGTGCGAGGATAACGCGTTGGATCAATTATTTAGAAAATTTTGATTATGAGTTACAGCATGTTAAGGGTAAAGATAATGTTGGACCAGATATTTTGTCGAGATATCTTCCAAAATACGATTTTTTACAATATGAAAAAGTTAGATTTCCTGAAATTTTATATATGGAAGTTAAAGAAAATAAATCTTTATTAACAAAACTAAGAAATTTATCACTATATCAAAAGCAGGATTCACAAATAGCTGATTTATTAAATAAACTTAAATCACAAGATAGTGTAGATAATAAGTGTAAAAGGATTTTAAAAAGATGTGAGATAGAAAATGATTTACTTTATTTGAAGCTTGATAATGGTAAAAGAGTAATTTTTTTACCTGAGTTATTAAGAATAGAGGTAATAAATCAAATACACGAGGAAATGGGTCATCAAGGAGCTTATAAAACAATTATTTATATTAAGAAAAGATTTTATTGGAAAGGTTTAACAAGACAAATTAAAAGGGTCATAAAGTTATGTCATGACTGTCAAGTTTCAAAAGTAGAGACTGTAAAACATGTAGGACCTTGCAGGTCTATTATTTCTAATCGTATTGGACAGTTGGTTATGATAGATTTGTATGGAAGTTTACCTACAGGGCTTTTAGGAAACAATTATATTTTAGTCATTCAAGATTCTTTTAGTAAATTTATAAAATTATATGCTCTAAGAAAAGCTACATCAACTTCAGTATTAGGAAAAGTAAGGGATTTTTTTAATATAATAAAACCTGAAGCAATTATGTCAGACAATGGGTCGCAATTCGCTAGTAAACAATGGCGGGACTTTATGAGTAAGGAAAATGTAAAAGTGATATATACCACCGTGCGAAACCCTAGACCTAATACAACCGAGAGAGTAAACAAAGAATTAGGTAGATTATTTAGGACTTATTGTAGGAATAATCATAAAGGCTGGGTTAGAATATTGCCTAAAATAGAAATGTTATATAATAACACAATACATGATAGTACTAAATTTACACCTTGTGAAATTATGTATGGTAAATCTACTAAATTGACAATTGACAAAGAAATAAAATTTACTGATACCTCACTAAATCTTGATCAAGTCCGAACGGAAGCGAGGGACAATCTTATAAAATCCGGTGAACTTCGGAAAACTAAATTTAATCAAAGATATCGATTAATACAATTCCAAATTGGTGATTTGGTAAAAATTAGAAAACTAAATAAATCTGATGCGAAACAAAAAATAACAAAAAAGTTTGAAGCTTTATTTGAGGGGCCTTACGTCATTTCAGCAATACCATACAACAATGTTTATATACTAATAGACCCAAAAACAAATAAAATCCGAGGAAAATTTAATACCATACACCTTTCAAAATATTATTTATAGATAAGGGTTGGGAACTGAGGTTGAGATTGGTTTAAAATTTATGTTATTAAGTTTAACTCATGTATTACTATTATCAGAATACATGCAAATTCATATTAAGTAAAGATTTAGAGTAGGTTATAAACAAAATTACATAGTAATTTTAAGTTAATTAAGTAGATTTTAAATCATCATATAAACATTTTTGACAACTATTGTAGTAAGGTTGTGTGTGTTTGTTATACTTTAAATTTTTATGTAAGAAATCAATAAAAATAATGAAAATAAAGAATCTTCTATATTAGATTACATATCACAAGATTGAGTTTTATATAATTATTTACTAATAAATATTATATATTTAAATAAATATATATATACCAATTTTATAATTTTAAAAGATAATTACAAGGTAGGAGAGGTATTTCCTAACTGACTGACAATGCTGGACGTAGGGTTGCCAAAAGATTATGCCCTCTTGTCCCATTTGTTTTATAATTGGTTTAAAGTAAATAATCCCCCCCCCCACTTAAATACTTAATTTGATCAGATGGAAGGCGAGAGGCCAGTCTGGAGACGATCTCGATTGGATTTCAGCGGGGAGGAGCTGTGCCCTATGCCATCACATATATATATTATTCCCTTTAAAGTATTTCTTTATACAATTGCATAATTTCCATTCTTGTGAATCACCCAAATTTTAAAATGTTTTGCCAATTTTGTCAATTCATTTAAGGTATAGTTTGGTTAAAGAACATGATATGTCGAGAGTGATTAGAGGCATTGTTATGATAGATTCATTTTAGTTATAAAAAAGGACGGAAAATTGCGTGTAATAACATAATTTTAATTTTAATAAAAATTTCATTTGAATTTAAATTAATAACGCTTCTTAACAAATATTATACTAAAGTATTGTAGGTACAATATACATTGATTTATTTTAATCAGTTCAGCTATATTAAATGATTAAGTACCTACCTTGAATTCAATTAAACAAGTTTGTGCCCTAATAATATTAGTAAATAAGATATTGGCTAATTGTTTATTTTTATTATATCCGATATATTTAAATGTAATTTTCTTAAACGATATAAAAGGATGAACGGAAGTTAATGTGAATTCATATATTGGAGTGATGTTTCTATAAGTTTATTACCTTATTATATAATTGGATGATGTAATATCAATCTTATTAAACATTAAATGTACTAATTTAATTGAATACATTTAAGAGTCATAAGCTCTGGGGGGCATGTCAAAATATTTTATTATAAATTACAGGTTAGGAGTCGTAAACATTTTGTTAGTTTATTTAAAGTTTAGTACTTGTAGAGTTAGGGGGGCACAATTTCACAATTTTTATTTAATGTATGAGTCATTCCTACAGTACAGTTTTCTTTTAATGCGTAAATACTGCTTTGTTACTTATAACCACAAATTTAAGATATTATTCAGTTATATATAGTTAAAAATAAATTATAAAAGAGCTATTTAGTCCTAAACATCAAACAGTAATTGTAGTCGATTTGTCATGGAAATATTAGACTAAAAAATGTTGTGGGTTCAATCCCCATACTATTATTTATTGGGCGTGTTTTATTACAAATTTAATTTTGAGGTAAAGACAATAGGGGTTCGATTCCCTTATTAGATATAAACTTGTGATGATGGAATCATGTTAGAATGTGTAGGTACGGTGGGTTCGATTCCCTCCTATAATATCTACTTGGGAATAATAAAATTGGTTTTAAATGTTCATGTTATTGGGTTCGATTCCCTTACATAATATCTGTAGTTGCAGAGTCAGCATGCCATAATTAATGATTTGGGGTTCGATTCCCTATAATATATGTAGTTACAAAGTCGGTATGTCATACATAAATAGTGTGGGTTCGATTCCCGCCTTTATTATCTAATCCACAGTTGCGAAGTGGTAAATGATAAGTAAATAATGTGGGTTCAATTCCTGCATAAGAAATTGGTGATTATTAAGTAGTTTATCAGACAATGAAGGTTCGATTCCTTCATATAGTAACTGTTTGTTGTCACAAATATATTTTGATACATTGAGTTAATGTGGGTTCGATTCCCTCATTATATATTTACCTGTGGTTATTCTGTGTTCTGTGCAAATAATATCAAGATTATCTTATGGGTTCAATTCCCATACTTAATAATTTTCTGGTCATGAAAATTTATAGATAAGAAAAAATATGGGTTCGATTCCCATAGTTAATATAATTTGTTAATAATATATTATACTTCTGGTTGTGAAAAATGATTAAGAGACGAGATATGTTATGAGTTCAATTCTCATACTAAATATTTCTCGGTGGTTTAAATTGTGATGAAAAATGTTCTGGGTTCGATTCCTAGATAATTACCTGTGTTTGAAAATATTACTTCAATGTTATGGGTTCGATTCCCATATTACATATCATAATTGTGATTAAGAAGAATCATTTGGAGGCGATACATTATGAATGTCGAAGTGATAAAGTACTTGGGTTCGATTCCCTAAAAACGTATCTATCGAAGATTATGTAAATTGAATGCAAGAAAAGGATGATTTCCCGCACAGAAATTCAATTAATATTGAGTCACACTAACAAACAGTGATAAAAGGTAAGGTTCGTTATATAGTTTTTAAGGTCACATATAATATTGAGTAATTCCTTGCAATATATAGTTCTTCCTACAATTATTTTAGTCTATTCTGCAATTCGCGAAAAGTAAAGAAATATTTGTTAAACAGCTTACCCCTCTTAAGTAATGCTTTTAAAATTTAATTATATTAAACCTAACTATTCGCTTTAACGGGTTTTGGTAAAGTCGGAAGTAGCGAGAAGAGTCACGATTGCTGGGACCTGATTGGATGAATGATTGTTTTAGATTTAAGTTAATTTGTCGTTAAACTAGCGTTTCCAAAATATGTTTGCATTTGGCGTAGTATAGTTATAAGGAGCGAAGCGAGCAAAGCGTAAATAGTAATAATAAGTAAGCAAAGCGTAAGCGTAGTATGTTTGGTTTGGATTCGCTAGTAAAACAGACAAAATGGTATACGAGGACTTCTAATGGAGCCAAAACTACAGCGAATGGCTAATTTGTTGGAGTCTAATCTTCAGATACAGCACACACCACCAAAAATGGCCTTTTATGAGGTATATAGGTGTTAGGTTAGGTCAGCAGACACAAAAAACATCAGCAGAGCTGAACTCATAAAAAGCCCACACTCCACAAGAAGCTAACAGCAGATCTAAGTCCACACTGCTCATTCTCCTTTATTGTGACTTGTTGAACTAAGTTAGGGGTGTGGAATAATTGGGTTGCTGGCGATGTATTTTTGTACGAACTACATTAGTTTCAATTTTGGCGTAGAAAACATTTACCCGGCGATCCACTTGGTACGTAAGCGAAGCAGTACCCTGTGAGTGGTGGTCTGAGTTATGGTCGACTAGCGGATGGTGGGAGTCACGCCCCAGCAGTTTTGAAGTCATAAATGATTCTTATGGGTCTACAAAATGCATTGGCAAAACAATGAAGCCACATTTTTGGTTTGGGGAGGCATTTCGCAATAAGGTATAAACACACACACACACATTACACGTCTGGTTTGGTCTCTGACAGATTAGATTAGTTTGTTCTCGTTTAGTTGGAACAATTTTACTTCGATCAGACAGGTTTTCCTGTTCAATCTGCATAAAATTGGGGGGGCAACTGTAACTAGCCATAATGACTCGATACAGGGAATAGAACAATGGATTTGTTCATCATGCGGCTTTACACAGAAAAATATTTGAAATTTAAGTTCCCTTAAATAAATCAGTATAATATATACAGATTAATTATGTTATTTAATACACCATAGCATTCAACGAATAATAGAGTTCAGGTAACAAGGATTTCTCTGTTGTACCGCTGTTTATTCATAAATAATATGTTAAAATAAACTAATGTCACTTCATACGCCGACGACGACAATTCTTATAATTAATCAAGCATAGAGGTCCTTTGTTTTACAAATGTTTATATGAAGTCAGCAGTATGGTAGGGCTGCTACAAATCTTAATAATGTTGTCCATATTTATTTAAACGGTCTTTTTATGTATTCCAGTAATGATAATTACTTTAAACTTATATCAATTAAATAGATCAATTGTAAATTAAATATTAAGATAATAGTATCTCACATATTCCAAAGTAACTCAATAAATTCTCCATTTGAGTTCTTTTATTTATATATTTTCACATAATAATAATAATATAATTGATTTTATAAAAGAAAAATAATTTATATCCTAAAATTACCTTAATAATATCATCCAAATATTTTTAAGGAATTTGAATATTTAAATATTAATAATGAATTACAATTACTATGATAATGAAGTAATAATCTTACTTATTAATAAATAATGATTACTACTATAATAACATTTGTTTAATCTTTTATTTGAAGATAATCTTAAATAAATTTATAATGAACTTTGAACATCAATTGGCATTTAGTAATGCAACATATTTGATTTGACAGCCCTATCGATTTGTATACAAAATCTGAGGTACTAAGGGGGTAGAGGGAAGAGGGACGTGGTGCTGAACTATAAGTTTTGAAACAGTTAAAAAAATTGGACAGTTGAGTGTTAGTCTTAGGGCAGTTTAGTAACAATCAGTCTGAGACACAGTTAGTCGGGATTTTAACTCTAGAGAGTCAACGTGACCACTCCTGAGTTCCCTGGTATTTGTGAACTGGCGGGCATTCAGGGTCTCTCCTGGTGAATTAGTTACAAATACTACGCGGCGGGCTTTTGTACTGGATTTCGAAAGATCCTTTGTGTGTCAGAGAAAACCTCTAGTGTTCTAGTGGATTGCAGTGAGTGTTCGTCAAGACAAAATACTACAATTCTATTTTTAGCTATAAAATCAATACATTAAATTGTGATAAATCTTTATTTTAATTCAATAGATCAATTTTTGAGTAATTCTTATTTTAATATTATTTGAGATTTGGTGCTTTCTTATAATCTTTTAATTTGATAAATTTTACTTTTCATTTGCTAATTTAATATTGATATAGGTTGTGAAGTGTTGTGCCTATAGGTTGAAGAGTTGGTGAGTAGCGGGGCAGAGGTGAGTCCATTTATATTATGGCTGTTTGCGATATTTAATCATTATTTTATGTGATTATTTTATAACTATATTTTTGAATGTTTTGTGTTATACATGATTTAATAAAACGGTTAGATACTTTTGACGTATGTATTGAACAAATCCAACAGTTACTATTTTATAGTTAACTCTTAACAATCTTTAACTCTGAACCAATTTTATATGATTTATATAAAAAGCATTTCTGATTGTATCGAAATATTAGCAATTACTGTAAAATTAAACTTCCATTGCTGGATTGATGGCTGAGTAACACATTCAATAACTAATTACTATGTGTTTTAATTTGAGTTGCAAATAATAAATATACAAAACCGATTGTATCATTATCCTAACTCTATCAGGTGAGCACTTGTGGCAGCCTTGAGATTACTGTACTCAAAAGAGATGGTTTCTCGTATCTTCGGTAGATTGGGAATGTGCAGTTGTACATAATAAGATTACTTAATATCTTATAAATCTTGATGATATTGATTTAAATTAATCATGATTTTAATGAATGTTTCAAAGATAAACATATTTTTATAGTGCTAATATTTTGATAACATATATAGAAATGTTTTTCGTATTGCAAGGAGTTGCTCATAACCTTTTGTGATATATTTTAATTATGTGTCAGCAATATTATTTTAACTGACATCTAAGTATGATATGACTGATCATTTAAGTCTGAATTTTGATATATTAATATGACTTAATTACCGACAAAATATGGTTGAATGCTGACTTATATTATTGACATACTATGATTGGCTAACTTGTGATAAAATTCACATTTCTATTAATTCAAAGATAATGAATTGATGGTTGATTAATACTGTTAAAAGTATAACTAATAATTAAAGCTCTTGGTAGAATAACCCACTGAGTTTGTTTCGCCGGGTCTTCTCAGATGGGGCGCGTTGGATCCGGTGGTAGTATTAAACCGCGTCCATTTTTATATACTTTAATAAATCAAAAGCCTGTTGAATTAATACATTTCTAAAGTTATACACAAAGTAATACCTGTAATTGGTTTTCATAAATAGATATGATTTTGATTTATTTTATTTAATAATCCCTAATTAAAGCCGTAACTTGGCTAAATACGGGAGGGTGGCACAGACTGGACGGTCCACATCAAGCGAGGCGGGGAGGCGCCAGCTTTTTAACCGTAACAAAATAATGTTTATCATAATTACGAATAACACAGGCTAAAATATAATTATATAAATTCATTCTAACATGATTAACTTTATTGATCAACTATATTACTACTATACTTAGCAAAGCAGTATTTTACATTGCCAACTTGTCTTTTGACTCATATTACTATATACTATATACTTTTACTAATTATTATTTTATCATAATAATTAACTTAAATAATTAGATTAGAGTTTGATTAGAATTTAATTAGTTCAGGTATATTTTGGTAGGTAGGTTTTGACTGTTTCCTCATCTCAAAAAGTTCAAGGGTTACTACAAATTACTACTATTTACTACAATATTAATTACTAGAATTACTACAAATTACTACTATTTACTACAATATTAATTACTAGAATTACTACAATACAATTAGTACAATAATAATACACAACGGAGTTAGGGAAAGTTATCGTATATCAATATAAATAATAAGTAGGGATAAAAAAAAACACAACGTAGGTATTCTGATCACTAGACGAATCACGAGCCAAGTTAATTACTTTCAATCAAACATATTAACAAGAATACGATTATTTAACAAATTTTCAAGACGATCATGAGCCATATATATAAATAAAGTCTTCCTTTTGTTCTAATATTAGGCTAGGTTTTGGTAGGTAAGTGTGCGATACGTTATTATTGCTGAGTTTTAATACATCATGTTGGCAGGTTACACGAGGAAAATCGATCGCCACCTGGATTGTTTGTTTGGGCCATGCGGCTGAGTCATACGGCCATGTTGTTTACTGTCCACTAAACAGACTTTGGTTTAGTTTGCAAACTTAAGTTAATATTACAAAGCCAATTTCGGTATGTGGACACTTTGATACTGTACGTGTTAGATAGATGGACAAATATTGATTTGGTTGCTATTGGGAAAATGTAGTTTGAAATATTCTGTATACCTACCAGCTAATTGAAAATTTTAACACAAAATTCTGCATACAATCATTCTCATATTACAACTATCTACAACAGCCATCATATATTAATAAAACAGCCATCACAATCAATTAAGTCTGTTAAATAGGTAACTAGATCTTACTTTATTTTACTTTATGAGCTCCTTTACGTCCACCTCCACGTCTGAACATGGGTCTCCTCTTTAACAAACCTTGGCAAGCCAGGGTCGTTGAGGGATATTGAAGTAATCACCATGCTTGGCCGGCGGATTAGAGATCGCAGTAAAGTGGGAGTATCTTTGAGCTGATAGATGCTGCTGCCCATCCACCAGTTGTATGTCATTTATTCGCCTCCTGCGACACCTTTAGGAAGATATTGAGTGGTCTATTCTAAGCCGGAAACTACACGGCAATATAAGTCGGCACCAACTGGAGTATGGAAAAGACGGCCCAAAAGGCGAAATGGGAGAAGATGTCATGTTGCGCCGACCCCAAATAATGGAAGCAGGGCAAGAAGATGCTTATAATTGCAAACATCCAATAGACAACAGTTAACCAGTAAATTGGAACTAAAGGGACATAATAGTACTGAAATAGCTTATAACTAAGTGAACGGTGAGAGGACGACGCGGTGTAGTGCTACCACGTGACCTATATTCAACGTTATTTGACAACTCGCTGCATATTGGGAAGACTCCACACAGAGCTGTATAACGAATTGGACTTTAGCATTCTTTTTAAAGTGCTACTTTTTTTGCTCGTTTAATAAGTATTTAGAAGTTGATTTAAAGTGGTTTCTGATGTTCATATAACAGGCGAAACTAGTTTAGATCAACTGCTGATTGAAATTGTACTGTGTAAATATATTTTTGTCTGTGCAATATGTATTTTTTTTACATTTTTTAAATTACATTTTTTTTTTGCTGTTTCGCAATACCTATTGTATTTTCACATTCGACGTTATTTTACATTTTTATTGAGTAATGACAGTAAAATAGCCTTAATTTATTAAGCCTTAATTATAACTAATGGTCGCCCAGTTGAAGTTCGACCATAATTAAAAATATCTATAAGCATTCTGCACTCATTCTCTATATAAACTACTAGCTTTACCCCGCGGTTTTACCCTCGTTACTCTGCTCCAGTGAGTCGGAGCGTGCTGTTTTGTAGCTTATATGTTAATACAGCGTAATAATTTTCAGCCAATTCCGTTCAGTGGTTTTGGCTTGAAAGATTAACAAACATCCATCCATACTTACAAACTTTCGCGTTTATAATATTAGGAGAATAAGTATACAAAATTTTATACTCCGTCCTTCGCGCAATTTTCCTAAAAAGGTTTTGCTTCTTGTATTAATAAATAGATTATATACACTTACAGGTGCGTCTTTACAAAATGTTGCTGCAAATTTTAAAATAGAAAATTCGTGCTCAGTTTAAAAAATAACTTTACTTTTACTAAAAAACAATCCTAGTATAATAATAATACCATCTAAAGAAATACCAACAAGAATATGTTTTTCGAAGGGACAACATCCAAATAAATTTGAAGGTTACCAACGAATCGTAACATTGCTCTCACAAATCCGTTCAACCATGTAACATACGAGTACTTTCCCAAGATAAAAGCTGCTGCGAACAAAAATTCCTAGAGGCGGAAAGAGCCGAAACCATCCGCCTAATAAAATATTCAAACCGTTGAAACGAGCCGAACTAATCTGAAACTCTAACAGAAATACAATAGAACGAATCACTAGCTTCAGTTAAATAATTAAACTGTTTGTACCACACACACGGATCGTTTTTGACGTTAGTTAGTACTTAATGTGTTTAAGGGTTTATTTTTAAACTAGCCGCTTAGTGAAATAAGTATTTTATAAGCTTTCTAAGAATAAAAATTCTAGCTTAATGAAAGGGTACAGGCAAAGACCAAGGAATGTATAATTAAATAGATTTTGAGAAAAAATCAATTCAAAAGTTAGGAGGTACGTCATTTTTGTTGAGATTATCGTTCCGTTTATAACAAAAGCGTATTTTCATAACTATCTTTTTTTTTTAAGTTTGTGATTTGGTATTTAACTACAATAGATAAAGATATGTATCCATTCTGTGTTCTTTGTATGTACCTTTCCCTCCAATCGGTACTACCGTATTTAAGACAAGGCGGAATACAAAGAGAAACAAAAAGAAATCAAAGTAAAAAGTAGCTTGTACCTTATAAAATTAGAAGAGACCCAGTGAAAGCCGGTCAAAATCGGTCAAGCCCTTACTGAGATAAGCCTGAACAAAAATACAAACAGATAGGCAGACAGTTTCTTTCCAATATCTTTTTAATTGAGTTTTTATTATTAGTAATCTCGCATTAAAGGAAGATGCGAAAATCAAATTTTTACTTGCATATTTGATTGATCAAGTGATTTTGTTCTAAAAACATATATACCTACCTAATATGCAGTATGTTATTAATTGAAGTTTTTTTTAAAGCTGTGATTAATCACTAGATGACCTGACAGATATTGTATTGGCTTAATTTAAACTCCATATTAAATTGAACTTTTAATATTAGGCATCATAAATCTAACCTAACCGTGTAGTATGAGCAGCATGCATTCTGTCAATGTTATGTCAAACGCCATAAGGTAACATTTAAAAAGTTTATATTATCAAAAGCGCTAAGGTTACTTAAGAAAATTTATTGTGGTGGTTAAGTATTCTTTAATGAACGCTTGAGGAGCGCTTGCGTTTAATGTGTCAGCCTTAGATATTTTCGATTCCTATGTATTTTTTTGTTTTTTTTTTTCCGGATGGACTTATGTACTCGCTATTTTACCGTGCACAAAGCTAGCTAGGTGGTTGAGAAACTGAATACTTATCAACCTGCGCAAGAGGGCGTCCCCCGTGGGACTTGGACCTCGGCTCAGGGTGGTTGCTGACGGGGAGATTGCTATATAGTTTAAAACGGTTTTATCGTAACCTGATCAAATATTCTATGACATCCTTGTTTAGAGAATTGCATCACTGCACTGCGATCACCAATACACCTGCCAAGTGTGGTGCTGGCCGGGTTAAGAGGGCCTCCCCTTAACAGACCGTGGCTATGTTCAGCAGTGGACATAAACAGGCGGTTCGAGCCGTTGTTATTTTTTAATAGAAAAGTGCATGAGGTTTATGTAATCCTAGTATTCTATAATCTAGTCTGAGTCATCGCTATTCCTATGAAAAATACAAGCTCCATTTGCAAATACCTAAAATATATTCAGTTTATTGGAACTGTAAAATATATTTCCACATTCTCGTGTAAAAATCGACAATGTGAAAAAATATACTTATTTACTCACTCAAACCGAATGAAATTCATTTAATAAATGGAACACGGGGTGGACCACAGAATAATAAATCTATTTTTATATGTGTACATGTGTTCTCATGTGTGTGCTTCTTTTATTAGTAGATACGAATCACTAGGTAATGTTAGGAAACCATTTAAGCAACAAAACAGAGGCTGGTCACTGTAATTACTCTAGTAATTTGTAACATACAAGTAAATTGAATTTTAAATATGGCAAATTAATTATAACCGGGAGTATTAAAACCAATGGATTTATAAAATTGATTGAATTACGTACTTTAGCAAATTAAAATTTATAATGAAAATTAAAATTAAAGTTATTGTATTTAATTTTTAATTTACTGGAAACTAAATTTTTTATTCAATTATTGTATTTTTTTTAAACACATAGAAAAGCTCGATTTTCACTTTATAAACTAGGTTAGGGTGTCTCAAATATTTTATGGTTACACGTATCTTTTTTAAGGTTTCTATAAGACGGCGATCCCTAGACTCCCTTCCGTTTTTATTATTTTCTAATGAGAAGACGTACCTACTTAGAAAATAATAAAATTAGTTACTGAAGAAAGCTAGGAAATTTTATTTTAAAAGGGGAAAATCAAATAATAAGAAACAACAGAAAATGTCAAGAAATAACTTTTAAATATTAATGTGACGGTCCCGCACTCTGGCACCCACACACCGCATCTCGTGAGCAAGTTATTTCAGGACAGTTAAGAAACGCGTGCGCTGATAAGCTTGTACGAGCCGGGCAAGCTACTTCATTCTTTCTGCGAACCGAAGATACCAACCATAAGGGGTTTGCGTAATCCCCTTTGAGAAACTCTGAAATAGATCAAGACTTAAGTGTTACATAAAGCTAGCTTCCCGCCTACGGTTTCACCCACTTAACTCCCGTTCATATGTATTCATAATTAAATATAGTCTATGGCCTTCTTTGATAAATGGTTATCTACCACTAAAAGAATTTTTAAAATCCGATTTTAAAAATTCTTTAGTAGTTCCAGTAGTTCATGTGATTACAGTGCTCATGCAAACAAAGAAACAAAATTATCAGGTTTATATATATATTAGTATACAAGTACAGATATCATACAGGAACCTATTAGTTAAAAAACACTTTTTTTTTTCGGATGGACTTACATATGTTGCCATGAGGCTTTTGCTACTTCACCGGGCATAAAGGCGAGCAGAGCTCCAGCCTAGATAAATGGTTTAAACACTACAAACTAAGCAATCTGCGCAAGAGGGCGTCCCCTGTGGGGCTTGGACCTCGGCTCAGGGCGGTCGCTGGTGATGAGATTGAGGGATTATGACTTTTAGTAATCAGAGCACTAGCACAACGCAAGGCGGAATTATATTGTAACATAAAAATCGTTCAACCATTATCCAAATTCAATTATTTTGTAATACTAATTATGATAATAATTAATGCAATTATTTAATATATTCTAGTCACAAAACCACACACAGAATACTATAGTATTTTAACCGATATATAAAATAATTATTCACAAGTATAAATTATGCAACACTAGTTGTTACACTTGGTTTTGTTTGCACAATCACTTATATATTTATAATGGAATAGCTTCGCCGCACTCCACTCCATTGGCTCGTGACGATTTATTGCCTTAATATTCATATTAGTTGTATTAATATTTTTACTAAAAGATATATTAATCAAGTTTGACAGCTATTATGAGTTTCCAAAGACTTTTGGATTTAAATAATACTTACTTTTCTGTGAGCCGATGCATTCTCCTATAAATTGAAACCCCTTTTTAACCCCTTTTTAGGGTTCCGTAGCCAAATGGCAAAAAACGGAACCCTTATAGATTCGTCATGTCTGTCTGTCTGTCCGTCCGTATGTCACAGCCACTTTTTTCCGAAACTATAAGAACTATAATGTTGAAACTTGGCAAGTAGATGTATATTGTGAACCGCATTAAGATTTTCACACAAAAATAGAAAAAAAAACAAAAAATGTTGGGGTTCCCCATACTTAGAACTGAAACTCAAAAATTTTTTTTTCATCGATCCCTTACGTGTGGGATATCTATGGATAGGTCTTCAAAAATGATATTGAGGTTTCTAATGTCATTTTTTTCTAAACTGAATAGTTTTCGCGAGAGACACTTCCAAAGTGGTAAAATGTGTGTCCCCCCCCCCTGTAACTTCTAAAATAAGAAAATGATAAAACTAAAAAAAATATATGATGTACATAACCATGCAAACTTCCACCGAAAATTGGTTTGAACGAGATCAAGTAAGTAGTTTTTTTTTAATACGTCATAAACCGTAAACCGCAGTTTACCTTTCATTCATTCAACATCGATCAAAGTTACAACGAACTACAAGAACTTTTATACTATGCTACTTGTTGTATTCTTGATATCAAAAATAGGTACGCACTTGTACGGAACCCTTCGTGCGAGAGTCCGACTCGCACTTGGCCGGTTTTTAGTTCATACAACTAGAGTTTTTTTTAAAATTCTTCACTTACTTACAAAAGTAATTAAAATTTCACCTACCTATATATTAATATGTAACCTATTTCTGGTGGGTTTTCTTTAACCGGAAAAATATTTGTTAACAAATAAATTGGTTCACTCACAGTTACCTAAATTAGAATACACGTTCAATTTTCGCTTGGTATATTTTACCTATGTATTTGTAAAAGGAATTTCAGTAATTTGATAAAACAATATTTTGATATTATTTTATAAAATATTTACGAGGAAGCATATTCTATTTTGAATTTTTTACATTTGTTCGGTTTTAATGTTTAGAAAGGCGATCGAGTTTAATTCCTATGTTATCTTATGTACATTTGTATACTCTTTTGTATTGAATAAACTGAAAAACTATTGGACCAATTTAAACAATGGTTTTGCCATTAGAATGGTACGGTACCTCATCATTAAATATAAATTAAAAATCAATTTTATTTACATAAACCTACCGGTGAAACAAACTCAGTGGTTACCACCGGTTTTAACACGAACCACATGAGACGGTCCGGCGAAACAAACTCAAATGGGCAGAACGTAGGTTTTGGTCCAGTTACTTTTATTAGACATACACATTATTTGCTCGAACGGTTGTCTTTGTTCGTTGTGTATTTTTTTTTTAAAGATTACTAGCAGAGTTTAGCTGTCTACTAGTATTCTAGTTAACCCCTCGTGCTAAGCTAAAATGCTTGTGTTACGAGTGGGTTCACGTCGGTAGTGCAATGGGTGGGGTTCGAACCAGCGACCACAAGATCACTAGTCCGACGCCCAAGCCCAAGCAATTACTAAGATTCCACTCTCTGTCTGTCTATCATCAGGCTGTATCTAATAAACCGTGATACCTACCCTACAGGGAAATTTTTGATTTGTGTGTCACATATTACATAGGTATTTCTGTTTTTTTTTTCGGACGGACGTATTTAGCCCCGTGGCTTTTGCTACTTCACCGGGTATATACATATATACATAGGTACTTCTGAGGCCACTATAACAGCAAACGTGATATTCACATTTTCGCAGGGACAGGAGAAACCCAAATAATAAAGTTTATAATCATCATCATCATCAACAGGCCGTTTATGGCCACTGCTGAACATGGGCCTCCTCTTAACAGACCTTGGCAAGCCAGGATCGTAGAGGGATATTGCCATAATCACCACGCTTGGCAGACGGATTGGTGGTCGCAGTAAGATGTAAACGTTGAGCTAATAGATGCTGTTGCCCATCCATCAGCCATATGTCACATAGTCGCCTTTTACGACACCCATGGGAAGACATGGGGTGGTCTATTCTAAGCCGGAAACCACACGGCAGTATATAATGTGGTAATGATAATGGTACAAAGTTAGCTATTTTTTTATTATTAGCTTTAATGCTCCACCATCTTTTGAAATTTACTGCTCAAGCCAGATTTGTTTCTAGCGGGCTAGTAACTATTAATTACGGCAATTTCACTAAATACTTTTATTTTTGAACAAAACCAAAACTAAGCTAGTCATGCTGCACGGGACGGGTAATATTGCTATTAAAATTATATGCAAAGGTTATTGGTAGGACCTTATAGAAAGCTTTAAAAGACTTCAGTAGTAGTAACATAAGCTAAAAGTCTTTGTTATTAAGGGTAAACACTCCGCGCTTAAAACTCGTTAAACCCTCTCCGTGATCGTAACATCATCTTCATTATGATGATGGCAACCACAGTATTATCAAAACTGTATAATATACAATACAATTTTGTAGCCCAATGGCTAGAGGCTTCGGACAGATGATCATGTGGTTGCCGGTTCGATCCAAACCCATTGCACTACCGACGTGACACCTACTCGTAACACAAGCATTTAGCTTCATACGAAGGGTTAACAAGAATACATTGTGAAAAATTCTACTAGTAGACTTTTTAACCCCTGACGCAAAAAGAGGGGTGTTATAAGTTTGACCGCTATGTGTGTACGTGTGACTGTCTGTGGCGCCGTAGCTCTTAAACGCGTGGACCAATTTTGATTCAGTTTTTTTTAATAACTAAATCAAAATACTAGTCTCTACTGTGATTGGCAACTCGCTCGCCAAGCGTTATGACTAAGGTATATAACCCCATGAAGGATTATAGGATAGGATGAATAGAATGATAATCAAAAATATAAAATAGTAAATATTCAATTCGTAATCATATAAGCTTCATGGCAGTATAAATCTCGCTTTCCATCTCGCAGAACGTGGGTTTGATACCCAGAGCCTGACAAGCAATCTTTTTGTAAAGTCTCGATTTTCTTTTAAAGTCTGGTTGCTTCCTCTGTAAGCACGTTAAGCCATTGGTCCCGATGGTCAATACAATCGTATAACAGGGAACGGGGAACAGCATTTGCTTATGTGCTACAACAAAATACTGCGGTCACCAACCTGCTTGCAAGCGTGATGAGTATGGCAAAAATCCTTTAAATTACACTAGGTGTATGGGTTGAAGATGTTACTGTTTTCTTCATAACATTAGCACAGATAAAAGAAGTTCTTATATCAAGTAATCCAATATTATTTTCCGCCACAAATTCAAGTGAGACTTTTCTCCCAACTGTGGCAAGCTCCAAAAATCACGTAGAACTAATAAACGTCTTGAGAAACTTCGTAAAGGCTTGAATAATGACATGTACCAGGCCGCTGCCAGCATCTTAATAAACCAGACTTCACTTACAAATTGCTCAGAATGTTAAGTCACACCTAAATTATATTTGCTCCTTGCTTTAGTGTCGTAAAGATTGACGATTTACAGTATTCTGTTGGGTACACAGCCACTTTATGTCGAACTTTGTGTACTTCAGGTTTACACGAGAAGAGAAATCACATTTTATGTTTACCTTAGGTGTGTTTTTACCTTCAGAATTAAAATAAGGATTACACAAGAGCTTCAAATACGAAATACAACAAACATATATTTTGCCTTTTTTTACAAAAGAATACATTTATACTCAGCCTTTATAATGTCGACACTGGAACTAAGGCTTCCTTCGATGGTGATTTGCCACAGTCACCACGCTTGACAGGTAGATTGGTGACCGCAGTATAAGTAAAGTATATACATAGGCAAACGCTTACTGTGCTATCTGACACAAGGATGGTAGTAGGAAATCCATCAAAACCTTTGATGGTACTCAAAGTTTTTTTTTTTATTTAGTGCGAGGATTGAAAAATCAAGATACAAAAAAAATTAATATAAACATAGCATCATTAGACTCTTTTCATAAAAGAAACTAACAGAAAAGAAGAAGGTTTTTGTTTTCGTGACATACCTTTATGTTCGTCAATCAATGTTTTTACACAATTGTGCTAACACATGACGGTGTTGGACGGAATAAAAAAGAAGGACAGTTTAAAACGTGAGTTAAAATAAAATATATGACGCATCCCTGCCACTTCGCACTGATCAACACTTTGCTTACCATGTAAATTAATGTATCCTCAGTATTCAGCTAAATGTTGGGCCGTTGTGATGTTAGGGCCGTTTTTCAAACGCGCGTCGACGGCGCGTTTAAAAAAACGTGGTGTGCTTAGGCCCTTAGAATATCTATACTAAGATATCGACACCGATTTGTTGATTATAAGAAGGTGTAATGTATAGCATGAAGCTTTACTAGTGAAAACAAATATTATTATTATAAATATTATAATCAAAAATAAGTTATTATTATAAAATATACCAATATCTTTATACAAGGTGTAACGGAAAGGGTATATACATAGAAAGAGCAAGGCTTCTTTGGATCATAACAAACGATATGGCAAGGGTTTCAACTCAAAATAAAATACAAATGTCATTATTATTTTGCAAACAAAAAATAAAAATGCGGAACCATTTATTCAGAAATACCAGGAGTAAGAGGTTTATTTTTACTTGCAAATAGTTCGTTGACATCGATCAGCTGATTGAGTGCTAGTGATGTATTTATTTCAATATGAAAAGTTTGGTTTCTGGTATCTATGAATTTAAAAAAATCATTACTTCCGGACTTGTAGAGATAGGATTAAAGAACCCTTGCCATATCGTTTGTTATCATCCAAAAAAGCCTTGCTCTTTCTATACCCTTACACCATGTATAGATATAGATATACATTTTTTTTTCATATATGGCAATCTGCCGACTTATTCAGCAATTTCTACCGGTGAATATAGATATAATAATTAAAATATCTACCTTCGACAGACTTCATTATTATTAAGTATTATTGACTGAGCCATTCCAGCAAAATTCGGTAATATTTTATGCATAAATTACCCGCTCAAATACAGAAATACTGAGTATAAATTCAAATTATATTCGTATTAAATAATTTCCCAACAGAGCGTTCTGTATCGTATTTTAAGCATAATGATCTGTAATACTGCAAATATGGACTTATATTATGCCAATATTTAATGCTAAAGTATGCAAATACACTGTATTTGAATAACAATAATTGTAAGTGTTTAATATTAGTTTGAAATGAAACTTGTTTGTTCAGACCTCATCGTGGCGGTGTGAAATTCATTTATATATTTCTTTCTTTTCTTGCTGACTCAGACGATCTATTTGTGATTCACACAAATAATTGTCCCGGGTGGAAATCGAAGCTAGAACACCAGGTATCGAAAGCAACTACAGTAACGAATAAATGACAAACGGACGGACAATTTACTCCGTCAGTACGCGTCCTACAATTTGTTACCTGTAAGTTACCTAATTAAATTCATAGAATGAGAATAATAATGTAACATTGTGATTCTGACAAGTAGAAGTGTTAAACACCTAAGCGTTGAATACATTTATTTTTATTTAGTACTAACTGCGCCCCGCGGTATTACCCGCGTTACTCTGCTCCAGTGGGCCGGAGCGTGATGTTTTGTAGCCTATATGTTAATCCGGCGTATAACCTATCCCGGTGCATCTTTCGAATTTATAATATTAGTAGGATATAGTCTAACAATATTTTTATAAGGCCGGAATTATAAATTTTATCAAACTAATACATTACATTTAAGTCAGTCTCCCCTTATGTTTCATCCGCGGGGAACCCTTACCCAGAAAAACGTGGGTAACATATGGAACTTTTAATGGCGAAATGAGATTCTCACAACATGATTTGTCATGTACCAGGATTTATCTGTGATTTAAATAGGATGATGCAACCATCAACCATCAAAATTCCTACAGTAACCATTCTGGAAAGGCAGAACGGTTACTGCAAAGGTGGATCTTATATAGGCTGACAAAAGTGTTGTGGAAATATTAAATTGTGTTCTTAAGTATCACCATTGACTCCAAACTGCAATGGGAACCACACATGGAGAAATTTTCAGGAAAATTAAGTTCAGCAGCATATGCTGTAAAAACAATTAGACGTCTCACTGATGTTGATACGGCTAGAATAGTTTATTTCAGTTACTTTCACAGCATAATGTCGTACGGGATTCTTCTTTGGGGTAGCTCCGCGGATATCAACAGTATTTTTATTTTGCAAAAGAGCCGTGAGGGCTATTTATAAGCTTGGTCTCCGTGAGAGCTTGAAAGTAAAATTTAAAGAAATAAATATTCTTACCGTTGCATCGCAATATATTTTCGAAAATTTATTATATGCACATAAAAATATTGATTTATTTAGTAAAAAAAGTGATACACACAACATTAATACTAGATATAAGAATAATCTTGTGGTACATGCTAGTCGTCTCCGCAAAATAAGTAACTCTTTTATGGGGCTGTGTATACGGTTCTACAACAAACTTCCTCATAATATAAGAATATTGTCAATAAATAAATTTAAAACAACTATAAAAGCCAAATTGTGTAGCAGGGCTTATTATAATATTTCTTATTATATTAGTGACAAAAATGCTTGGGATTGAGTCGCTCCAACTACAATGTAAAATAGAAAATTATGTATAAATTTAATAAAATATTGTAAAATATTATTATAAAAAACCGGCCAAGTGCGAGTCGGACTCGCGCACGAAGGGTTCCGTTTCAGTTACAAGTGCGTACCTATTTTTGATATCAAGAATAAATAAAAAAGCGTATGTTTATGAAATGAAATGTTATTTTATATTTTTATATTCGAGTTGATTGAATGAAAGCTAAATTGCGGTTTACGATTTTTGACGTATTAAAAAAAAACTACTTACAAGATCTCGTTCAAACCAATTTTCGGTGGAAGTTTACATGGTAATGTACATCATATATATTTTTTAAATTTATCATTCTCTTATTTTAGAAGTTACAGGGGGGGGACACACATTTTACCACTTTGGAAGTGTCTCTCGCGCAAACTATTCAGTTTAGAAAAAAATGACATTAGAAACCTCAACATCATTTTTGAAGACCTATTCATAGATACCCCACACGTATGGGTTCGATGAAAAAAAATTTTTTGAGTTTCAGTTCTATGTATGGGGAACCCCAAAATTTATTGTTTTTTTTCTATTTTTGTGTGGAAATCTTAATGCGGTTCACAACATACATCTACTTGCCAAGTTTCAACATTATAGTTCTTATAGTTTCGGAAAAAAGTGGCTGTGACATACGGACGGACAGACAGACAGACAGACAGACAGACAGACAGACAGACAGACAGACATGACGAATCTATAAGGGTTCCGTTTTTTGCCATTTGGCTACGGAACCCTAAAAAGAGGGTTCTACTGAGTTTTTTGGCAGTGTTTCTCAGTAGTCTCCACGTCACGCACTGCACGGTAGGGGAAAAATATGACGATTCCAAATTAATGTAACCATTTTTACGGAATAAATGATATTTGACTTTGACTTTGACTAAAATATAATACTATAATATCACTTTAATACATTAATAAAAAAAACATTTAAATCCTTACAATGTGCTCTATATCTAGCCGAGGTTACAATAGTTAAGGCGTATCGAAGTATAACCATGACTCCTAAACTAGGGAAACCTGTGAATTTGTACACTTTGTAGCATAGCATAGAAAAACTAAAGTGTAACTAAACTATACATAAGCTCACGCCTGTTTCCCAGCGGGGTAGGCAGAGACAATGGACCTTCACTTGCTACGATCGCTACACACACATCTTTCGCTTCATTCACTCGCATAACATTCTTCATACAAGCAAGTTGGTTTAGGGTGGATCTTATTTGACCTTTTGCGAGGATGTCTCAGATTTGATCAGAGAACGTTCGTCAAGGTCTTCCCCTTCCGACTGTGCCACTCACACTTGCCATGTATACCTGTTTTGTCAGTCTTTCTTCATCCATTCTTTCCACGTGACCAAACTATCTCAACATTCCCTTCTCTATTTTCGTAATCACGTCCTCATTAAAGGAGTACTAGAATTGAATGAATTATTAATCAAAATATTCAATTCAATTTATGGCATGCCACAATTTAAACTTATGGTAGTTTAGGTAAAATTTTAAATCATCACATATAATAATTGCCTTTGATCTCTGTCCAACATTTCTAGTAAGATAGTGTAATTCTATGTATTTAGTCTAAAGGTAACCTCTCACTAAAGCACTACATCAAAAATTACAGCATTATGCGGTAGCACGGAGCCTCGAAAATATTTGGCACAACACTAGCGAAGTCAAGCACTATTTGCCAAACATTATTTATACTTAGTAAACATTGGTATAGCAAATATATCTATTGTGTGGGCTATAGAGCCTTTGAAACTATCTGGGGGCACGGCAGTGCCCCCCCAAGTCGAGTAAGAAAAAAAAAAAAAAAAAAAAAAGGTGCACGGCCGTACCTATCTTTTCTCGAAGCAACTCAGCCGATTTTCGACCCCCTATAACTTCGTTGTGGATAAAGATAGGAGCCTGAATTTTCAGTAACTTAACAAGCTTTGTAAAACTAGAGTATATTTCAAATTTCATTCAATTTGAACCAGTACTTTACGAATTATAACTAGTCAAAGTTTGGTATTTTCGGTAATTTTGTCACTCGCTCACTACTGACTGACCGATCATCAAAATGTTTAGGCACTTCTAGCAGACGTAGAAGCTTCAAATTTTGAGTATTAGGAGAGTTTAGTGTAAAACTCATGGGAAAATTCCAACATTTTGCAATTTCGGTCTAGTTGTTCAGTTTCATCAACTGCATTAATAACTTTGTTATTTCTTATAAATGTATAGGATTACAAAGTTACATTTGCAGTCAGTGAATCAGTGTACATGAATATGTTTGATTTAATGGAGGAATAGGTGTAGATAGGGACCTAGATGTAATTATGTTGACAGGTGGTGTCTAAGTGGTTAGATTAGTTGTTTCAGAGACCTGGTTTTCTGCGTTCGATTCCCACCCGGGACAATTATTCGTCTGAAATTCAAACAGTTGTACTGAGTCAGGGGGTGCTTTGTTTTCGTGAATCTATTGAGCGGTGAGACCTTCGCGACACAGGGATTAATTTAACAAGTAATAAAAAAAAAAAAAAATCGTAGGAAAAAAAAAAAAGACTGGATTGTAAAAGCAAGATAGTACATAAGTTGTGCTATGAACGATAGGATACTAACAATCATAACAGCGTCTGATGGAGGTGGCTTGCCCGCTTGAGCCATGTCTCAGCAGGAGGCTGCGGTCCCTTGAGAAGTAGGGACCTCGTGTAATCTGGGCGTCCCTGAAACTGGTTATTTGGTCGCAGGAGAGCCCGCAACACCAATTGAGTCGCGGACGCTGCCAGAGGGTATCCCAGATAGGCAACAGTACCTGGGCCCCTCACCAATTGTGGTCGGAGGAGTAACCAGGGGTTTTACTCTCATGTTATGATTAGCATTCCACTGCTATGAAGAGGGCGAGTCCCACATACCCCACTGACCGTGCCGGAACACCGCGGAGGAGGAGGAGATGCGTAATATTCTTGCATTCCCCCGGACAAACTTACACCACGGCTTTCACGCTTCCTGTTCGAAACACAGAAAGACGGTCACTTTCTTCCAAGCAACTAACAAATCTTACTGTGATATCGAAGGTATACACACAAACCACGTTTTATTAATCTGACACAAACTATATTTATATAATCATTTTATCAAATATTTTTATACACAGTTTGATGTTAACTAGGTAGCTTTAAATTTACTTATGTACATATTAGCTTGTTCCCTAGTGCGGGAGCTGTCTTAAAAAAAGGCCATAATCGGAGTTCATCAATATCGTAATTTTAAAAACCTTTGACAGGCTGGAGGCCAGGAGGCCGTGAGTGCCATACATAAGTTCATGTTAATCCTCTGTTAAGCTTGATGTTGTAGTTTTCGATTAGGTACATTGACAATATTTATAATGAATGAGAGATAACAATTTTACATACGGATTAATTTTAAATGACGTTTGACGAGTGCGACGAATGTCAATAAAGCATAAAAAAGTATACGACGCATCTGTTCTTGATTCATATGGTGAGTGTTGCCATGCCAGCTAGGTACGTGGATATTCATATGTGCGTAAGTTAAGTTATTTTGTAAATAAGGGCACAGAGTTACTAGTCTGGATGGTTTACATCTAATTTAAGTCTACTTTGGAACTATTAAAGCGCAGGAATCATTCATTTGTGAATACAATAGACTAAAACCGGCCAAGTGCGAGTCGGACTCGCGTACTAAGGGTTCCGTACCATTTTTAAGTGCCTACCTGTTGTTATAGATATCGAGCAAAAAAGGTCAAAAAAAAGTTGTTGTATGGGAGCCCCCCCTAAATACTTATTTTATGTTTAGTTTGTTATTATAGCAACAGAAATACATAATTTGTGAATTTTTCAACTGTTTAGGTATCGCGGTTCTTGAGATACAGCCTGGTGATAGACAGACAGACAGCTAAGTCTTAGTAATAGGGTCCCGTTTTCACCCTTCGGGTACGGAACCCAAGCATTTAATGTCTAGACATGCTTAATATTGTTGCATCAAAGATATCGAGAAAAACCCATAGAGAAATGGAGTAGGCTTTGAGAAAAACTGTAGCTGAAGTTCAAGAAGTAGTACCGGTAAAGAAAAAGAGGAACACAACCTACAAAAATTGGAAAGCTCATAAGACAGTGACAGAGTGGCAAAATCCATTGTTGGTATTTTAAAAAATAATGTAATTTGTAAAGCAAAGGAAAAAATTACAACTATCTACAAAAAGAAATGAGATGCCATCAAAAACATACTTGTAAAAAAACCCAAGTCTCGTAACGCAGTTCTTTTACCGTAAAACGTTGTGAGATCTATGTAATACCAAGTCGGTTAATTTATTCAGTCCCTACTTAAGGGACCTTCTATCTTAAGCTATTACGTAATTATCTCACCTTACAGAATTTTATATTGACCTTATCGAAGTTCAAAACTTTTATGTTATGAATATTAGATTGACTTGGCCATCGCAATAAACACTTGTGAGATACATTCTAAATATATCCGATGGCCAAGTTAATCTATTATTTAAAACTTTAAAGTTTCGAATTTTGATAAGGTCAGAATAAAATTCTGTAAGGTGAGATAATTACGCAATAGCTTAAGATAGAAGGTCCCTTAAGTAGGGACTGAATAAATTAACCGACTTGGTATTACATAGATCTCACAACGTTTTACGGTAAAAGAACTGCGTTACGAGACTTGGGTTTTTTTACAAGTATGTTTTTGATGGCATTTTGTTTTCATATACAATAGTTTATATTAAATGTTGTTTAAAATTCACACGCAAATATTACTGGTAGACTCGTTACAGTACTTAAGTTTGGGTTATGTTTGTAATATCTTTTGGAAATATAATGGAGGTGCTGTGAAAATATATGCCATCTGTTCACCGGCAGATAGTAGGTTTTATGTGTAGTGAAGAAATACTGAAATAAATCATACAATCGTAATATGGAGTATCCTACTTTGCGATATACCGAAAATAGCGATTAGTACATTTAGTATTGAGAGATGAGTTTGTGTACGGACAACAATCATCATCAGTCCGTATAACGAATATATCTGAAGATGGACCTCCTTCCGAGGATATGATTTAACCATAGACAACACGTTTGGCAGGCTAGTAACACACAAGTATAAATTCTGATAACCATTCATCTTTTTATCGCATTTGTAAATGAAGTTTGAATTTTCATTTTGTATTGTGTGTGTAAGTACAAAAAATAATAAATATATTATGTTAAGGGCTTAACGTATACTCCAAATCACGGAGGGTAGTAAAATTTTTACGGAAATTTCTTCACTAACGCGATCTTCATTACGTGACGCTATCTCTTATTAAAGTTAGGCATATATTTAAGAGTAAACTTATAAATATAGTAGCTTTATTATGAATACAATTTTATTATTTTTAAACAGTAACATTAAATTGCCTTAATACTATTAGTAACAACAATAGCGCTGTGTAATCAGAATGTATATTAATATTTTATATATTTTAATAGGTACACGAGACCAACATATTTATCACATTTGAAAGCTAAAAAGTTAATTTTCAAAACATAATTAGTAATATAAATTGTGTTCAGAAATAAGCCTTTAAGTTTCATAAGCTAACTTAATTAATTAAGTGTCTTTTTTTTTTTTTTTTTTTTTTTTTTTTTTTTTTTTTTTTAACAGACACGTGTAATAACTAGATTGTAATTAAATGTTATCAAATCATGAAATAAAAATACTTGTTGCTTAAAAATATAAAGAATAAGTGATTCTTTTATTAATTTACTTTTGAAATGTTTATTCAGATTTTTAGATTTATTGTAAACTAGCTGCACTGCGGTTCGCGGGTGGGTCGGAGCGTAATATTTTGTAACCTATACGTTTATCCAGCTTAAAAACTATCCGCGTGCAAACTTACAGCCAAATCCATTCAGTAGTTTTTGCGTGAAAGAGTAACAAACATACATACATCTTCACATACAAACTTTCGCATTTGTACCGCGGGTTAAATTGTAGGGCGCAGTTCGTTCTTTATATATTTTTTTAAATTGTGCCTTTCTAAAAAAGACTTTTTCTTTTTAGGTTTTATTATTTATGTTTAAGGCACAATCGTTTGAAATTAAAATGTAAATAGCTGATAATTTAATTAATGTACTTAATTAAGTGAGAACAAAGCGTTACTATAAGCCATTCGTGTTAAAATTACAAGGATTCATTTTAGAGATAATTTTGCGAGTACAACTTTAAATATAAAGTTGAACATTTCATTATTATACGAAGTGAAAATAATAATGGTTTAGTTTATGTTCAACTTTGTTTGTTTAATTTAGTTTATAACTTTATTTATATGGTTCCATTTCATTATAAAAGTTCGAGTCGAATATGTTCCCAAGCTGATTGCTGTTGTTTTAAAGGGAATAAACCTTAAAAATACGGTTTAATGGACAGTAGTAAACAAATATATAGCCTGATATAAACGGAGTTGTTTTAAATTATTTTTTTAATTAACTTGAATATAGAAATAATAAAAAGAGGAAAAAATTGTATGTTAGTATGTTTGTAACGAATGGGCTCAAAAAGTACTGGACTGATTTAAAAAAAATTTCGCCATTTGAATGCTACATTATCACTGATTAATATAGGATATATTTCATTATGACGGCGGGTGAAACCGCGCGCGGGAAGCTAGTAGTAAATATAGCATTCATGTAATATTATATGTGATTTATTGTATTCTTTTGCTTACCTTATTGGTATATGTCTCCTCAGATAAAGTCTCTCAATCAGGCATTATTTCACTTGTGTGTAATCCTAAAACTTCAAGAGCATAACTTGCCTCTGAGATCTTCGATAGGTTGGTTGCAAGTTGCTCTCTCCCTTAGCTAGTAATTAACCTTTCGATGCTCTTGTAGATGATCCGAGAGACCCGATAACTGGAATGTAGAGCGTCAGTTGCACAAAACTCCCTTAATCTCAACGTCAGCGACCGCCCTGAGCCGAGGTCGTAGTCCCACAAAGGCGGCTCCCTAGCACAGTTTGCTTTGTTTGTAGTTTATGCCCGGTAAAGTAGCAAAAGTGACAACCTCCGTAGCTTAGCTGTAATTGGCTCGCTTTAAATCTCGGAGGTCGTGGGTTCGATCCCCACGCCGGACAAGAAATCTTTGTGTAAATTCTAAGATTTCTTTCCGGGTCTGGTTGGACCCTCCGTGCCTCGGAAAGCACGTAAAGCCGTTGGTCCCGATTGTTATAACATCATCTACAATAATCGTAAATTAAGGAACGGACAGCAGCGTTTCCTTGTGTGGTACAACATAATACTGCGGTCACCAACCCGCCTGCCAAGCGTGCTGACTATGGCAACTACCCTCTATCGGGAGGAGGCCCATGTTCAGCAGTGGACGAAAGCTGCATTACCTTAATAAATTAACATATTATTATCTAAAATATGTATTTTTTGCATGCATAGTAAAAGGTGAGTAGCAATATCGTTACGTGGTTAACGTCCTGCACTAAGCGCCAGTGTGTGTATGTACCTGCCCCGCGTCACAGGGATTTATTTATTTTAAAAAACTGTGACTAAAATTCAGCCACAAACTTATGTTTAACATTTAAATTCAGATTCCACTGTACAAGCAAACTTTAAAGTTACGAATATATTGCCGCTTCACCACGACCGTTTGCAAGCATTTTTATTAACTTTGTATATTTTTGGGACATATTTTATTTCATACAGTTTTGCCAAATTTAATTAACTTGAAAGTTAAAAGTTGTCAATTTGCTTTAGACGGTATTCATTATATAATGTTGAAAAAATAAAAAAAAGATTTTGTTCTTCTTTTAAGTAGGCCAGTAAAATTTAATCCATGTTTACAAATAATAACCTCCGTAGCGTAGCGTAGGAACGGGCAGCAGCGTTTTCTTGTGTGGTACAACATAATACTGCGGTCACCAACCCGCCTGCCAAGCGTGGTGACTATGGCAAATACCCTCCCTCTCAGGAGGAGGCCCATGTTCAGCAGTGGACATTATACGGGCTGATGAGGATGATGATGACCAAATAAATTTAAATATTCACAAAAAAATATCCCAGTTCCAGAACTCATCAGTCATATAAAATTACCTACTAAGGAATTCCCTCGTCCCTCAGACCTCAAAATTACAACATACATAATTAAATTTCCATTACACACAACATACAAAGTTGATGTGCCACGTAACATAATGTTAACACGCGAGTTACGTTAAAGTAAAAAATTCAGCACATTTAAAATCTCATTTTCTACAGCCATTTTTATATTTAAGCATATGTGTAAACATGTTAAAATTCAGTTTAGACTGAATTGTTGCCTAAAAAGTATAATATTTGTTAAATAATGATATTGTTATAACCAGGTATATGTTATTTTAACATTTTCAGATATATGCTTCACTCGATAAGGCATTAATATATACACAATATGACTAGAAAGATGGAAATTTGCTTCTTCTTTCATAATGCGGACGGTTATGGAGTGGAATTCTCTGACGGGGTCAGTTTTTCCGGAAAGCTATAATCTGGACATCTTTAAGACTAAAGTGAACAGACACTTCTAGGCAAGCGTGTATCATCTTAGGCCTTATCTTCGCCTTCCATCAAGCGGAGTTTGATCAAACGTAAGTCTAAATCTAATAAAAAAAATAAAAACACACAAATTTACATAAAGTTACTTAATAATTTTTTTACCTTTAGGATTCTCGAAATTGTAGCGAGTTTGTTCATACATGTCAGTATTCTTTTGTAATAAAAAAATATAGCACAACAATTTCAAAACAATCCCACAACATTTCTTACGAGTCACAAAAAACATAATATCGCAACTTTTGTGACAAACACGCGACAAGTTTCAACGAAATTCACCTTTGATGTCCCAAATATTCAAGTAAAAAATTCAATAACAAACAGAAGCACTAAAGGAAATCATGTGTTTGTGGAAGGCAGAAGGTTAAATTCATGAGGAGTGGGGCGTACAAGCAATTTAATAAAAAGCCTGAGCGAGAGAAGCCGCGCGTATCTGATGTGTTGCCGCCTTTACATCAGACCTATTACGTTGAAATCATGCGAAGTTCTCATATATGAAAATTGTTGGGAAGTGCCAACGAGTGCGCGAAACATTTTTATATTAAAAATATATGTAATATTTATTTTTGTACGCTTGTCGCTGTTGGTCGTTCTTTTGTGGTACCTAACTTTAAAAATAATATTTGTCTGTAACGGCTCATTACTTACTAGATATCATAAAATATCATTATTTGAAAAACAGATTATTGCCAAACTGGTTAGTCGTCTTTTGCTACTACCGCAATTTATGTTTTTGGGTAAATATTCGCTGTCGCATTTGTAGCGGCATCTAACTGTATGTTATTAAACATTTGTTAGATATGGATCTTAGAAACTAGGAGGTTCCATGTTCGCTGCTATATAATGAGAACTACTGAGAACTTAAGAATAATCCGTAGAGTAAGACAAAACCTAGACATGTTTAAAATATGTCTTGCATCCAAACATATACATGCCCGTTAGTGTTTCTTGTTATATTATACAACCACTGTTACTATATTTTTAATTGAATGTCAGTATGTGTGGATGTATGTATGTTTGTTACTGTTCACGCAAAAACTACTGAATAGATTTGGCTGAAAGTTTGCACGCGGATTGTTTATAAGCTAGATTAACAATCATATAGGCTACAAATATCACGCTCCGACCCACTGGAGCAGAGTGACGCGGGTAAAACCGGGGCGCAACTAGTAATACATAATAGCCATACATAACTTGATTCTTATCGAATGCCCTCTGACTTCTTGTTTAATTTCACACAAGTAGAGGCAGAAGTACAAGTTTAAGTTGTAGATCATAATGTACTTAGTTTATCTCAGTTACTGCAAAAAACGGAAGGTTTGTGCTAAATATTTTGTATTTTTTTCAGTAAACAACAACATGTGTGCGACATTTTGTGTCCATATATACCAAATTTGAAATCCTGTGTCTCTGTTATAAGAGTTAAGACTATTTCATTAACGTGAAACATCAAAAATACTTGAACTTCTGTGTAATTTTATTTTCATGGTGACACAGAGTAAATGAATTAAAACTACGCAGAGCTGTTGACGAAAAAAAAGCAAAGTTATTTAAGCAGTTTTCAGTTTTCGCTGTTGGTTTTTGCTATGAGGGAATGGGACTGTGGAGTGAAGAGTTTCCAGGAATTGTTTATTTATATCAAAGTAACGTACATTTTTGTAGTATTCTGCATTCTTTATTTTGAAAAAATATAATTTTGTAGTAGTTACTAATAATTTTAAAGGATTGCCATCTAATTAAATATTTTGTCTTTATAATTTTAGTTTTATATACGAGCAACATATAAGATGATCGTTCTTCTAAGAATACGAAGGCACTTCTCAGATTTTCTATAGACTCCTATTTTCTTTGGAATAATAACATATTTTCAGCACTTATGTGTCAGAATCAGAATGTGTAGGACTTAATCAAACAAAAGAAACACTTAAGTACTTCAAACTATGTATACCTACTATACTATAAGCGAACGTAGCCCAATGGCTGGGGCGTCGGACTCGTGATCTTGAGGTCGCCGGTTCGAACCCCACATATTGCACTACCGACGTGAACCCACTCGTAACACAAGCATTTTAGCTTAGCACGAGTGGTTAACAAGAATACTAGTAGACTGCAAAACTCTGCTTGTAATCTTTAAAATAATCTATCAATCTTACCAGATTTTTAAATGCTCGTTCTTTTTAAGTATTCCTATTTCTAAATATATCCCAAGAATCTATTTCTACTTTCATCCACTAGTGTATTAAACTTAATCCTTTACACATACGTTTGGTGCTAGCGGAAGCGTCTGCCTCACAAACACCACTTATAAGGAATTTATTTTGTGCTATACACATAAATATGGCTGCCAAGGACTCTGCTATTGAGAGTAACGGCGGAACCATCCAGCCTGAGAGGCGTAGGATATAAGCAATATACAGTAAATATACACAGAGAATTGTTATTTCACTTTTTTTAATATTGTTCAATGTTCAGAAAAAATGGGAAGGGTTATGCTCCACGTTTCCCTGCGCGATTGTATCAGAGATTAAGAGATTTGCAGCAGAAGGTCTCTGACACAGAACAGAGTTAAGGTTAGACAGAGTTAGGGTTAGAAAGTGGTCTCTGACATATCTTAAACTAGTTAGCCGGCTGAAATTACACTTGCCAGCCCGGCTAGCATGGAGCCGACAGCACGGAGGCCGACCAATCACATTGCAGAAAGTGACACGTGACAGTGCGTTTCTGCAATGTAGAGTTTCTGCGCTGCCTATGCTAGCCGAGCAGGACACATAGCTCGAAGAACTGATAGAAGATGGGGCCGAAAGGTTTTCGAGTGGAGACCACGAATTGCAAAGTGCATCGTGGAAATACTGCCTCAACGATGAACAGACAATCTAAATAAGGTGGCAGGAAGCCAGTGGATTCAGGCCTCTAGCGATAATTCCTGCTTGAAATCGAAGAGGGAGGCACTGGCCTGTCCAGATGTATTTGCATATTTATTATTAACCCATTATTTTAATAAAAGTAAGATATTATTAATTCACCAATGTTATTCACTTTAAACTGTGTCGTATTTCTATAATTTAATAGCAATGAATGAAACAATAAATAACATAATATATAAACTCAAATGACTGCTTATTTACAATGTCATTCAATTTTGTCTAATGTAATATCTAGCTATTCTTTTACACATTTACAAGTACTTGTAAGGCAACCCCACATTGGGATTGTAAACTTCCTGGGAAGTGCTGACCCGATTCCGTATGTGACACATGTTCTAGGTATGTGCAAGCCCAATGTGAGGTCATTTTAATATGTTTAAAACTTATTATGAGTAGAGAAATTAATGACCAGCTGACGGACGGACTACTTTGTCTGTAATATCCTACAATTTGCTACCGGTTAATAAAGTATCTAGTTTAATTCATAGAATAAGAATAATTGTGTAACATTGTGATTCTGACAAGTACAAGTGTATGTAAATACCTAAGTGCTGAATAAATTCATTATTTCATTATTATAAAAAATATCTTTATTTTATTTCACTTAATACTGTTTTTTTCATTTTCTACTAGAATATGTCCATTCAGATTATCCCCGTTTCAACAATATGTGCAAATAACTATCTTCCATCGAACCAAAATAGCTTTCTTACGCCAACTACACACAGCGCACGCGTGGGCGTATCACCCAAATGTTCCTCTATCCGCTTCATTACCTGTGCTCCTGATCCTTTGTCGTGATTTCCGTGCGAGTGAATGATAGTAGGGGATAGGGAATAAGTTAATGAACGGAATAATGTCGCGCGAGATAAGGAAATTGTCGCGTTACCGGTTTAGAATCGCATTACGCATGTAAATTGTGGAGTTAACAATGGTAGGGGCGCGATCTATTTGTGTTACAAGTTTTATTGGATAGTTTTATTGTTGTAGTCTATTTGATTTTAACTGCTATTATGGAAACGGAACTTTTATCGAGTTTTAATAAAGGGAGAACGGTCACGGAGTTGGAAATTAAATATTAAACATAGAAGATAAAGAGTGAAGATAAATTGAAGTATTTATAGGATGACTCTTTAAGTACACAAGTATAAACATGAACGTTTTTTTTTTGTTGTCCGGGTGGAAATGCATATACGCATTCCCACCGCCGCTGCAGCGTATTCGCGCGCTGGCGGTGGGATGTTGGGATATGTGGGACTCGCCCTCTCCATATGTGGTATGCTAAACTCATACCACGAGGAGAGGACCCTACACCACGAAAACCTCCTTGACACTCCTTCGATCCGCCGTTGGCGGGGGCCGGGTACGCATGAGCAATCCGGCCCCTTGACGGCACCCGCGGCCAATATGGTACCGCGGGATCTCCGGATAAACATGAACCTGCCTTTTAAAAATACGGGGCGTAAACTCAAATTATTGTTGGTACCTATTAGTAAAACAACTGCGTTAAAAATATTTCAACTTTATAGTTAAAATAATGTTATTTTTTTTAATTTCACATACCGTATCGATTTCAAATTTTAATTCATTCTCTGTTTTTTTTATATTTTAGAATATCCATACTAAGATTACGTCAATTTTTTTTTTTTTTTTTTTTTATTAGAAATAGGTTAGCGTTTGACTACACCCTGCCTGATGTTAAGCATCGGAATAGCCTAGGATGGAGCACGCTTACCTAGAAGGAACCGGTTTACTCTTGATTTGAAGAGACCCATATCGTACTTATCGGGAAATATAGACCCCGGCAAGGAGTTCCACATCTTCGCAGTACGTACAAAAAACGTGGACTCGAAGCGCTTCGTACGTATTTTGGGAATATCGACCATGTACTGATGGCGCCTCTCCGAGTGTCTTGTTGTCCGATAGAAGAAAGGGGAAGGCAGAACTAAGTTGTGCAGTTCCTCAGCACACTCTCCGAAATGTATCCGATAAAAAACCGACAGACTGGCAACCCTTCGTCGGTGCGCAAGGCTTTGCAGCTGAGACTCGGCTACGCTGCCTATTAACTTTTTGGCGCGCCTCTCAATCGACTCCAGTGCCTCTAGTTGATACTTGGCGGAACCATCCCAAAGATGAGAACAGTACTCCATACATGCTCTAACTTGGGCTTTGTATAATGTGAGCAGCTGATTTGGTGTGAAGTACTTTCTCACCTTCGAGAGGATGCCAAGCTTTTTGGAGGCTATTTGGGCCTTTGACTCAATATATGAGCCAAAATTTAGAGTCGATGAAAGATCAACGCCTAACAGCTCAAGCTTGTCAGTTAACTGCACGGATACATCTCGGAAAGAAGGAGACAGTCGAAACGGCCTCTTCTTTGCGGAGAACAAACACGCCTGGGTTTTACTAGCGTTAAACTGAACCAGGTTGGCATCGCCCCAATCGGAGACTGCCTTAAGGGACAAGTTTAAGCGTTCAACCATGGCCTCTCTGAGCAACTCTATATCCGGCCCACTGGCCCGCGCATTGGAAGTGTAGCTCTCCACGACCGTGCTGTCATCTGCATACCCAAAGGTACCGGGCTTCAGCAGATCGTTGATATGCAGCAGGAAAAGCGTCGCAGAGAGTACAGACCCCTGGGGAACACCGGCATTGATAGCCATTTGCTCAGACGAACAGCCGTCAACGACCACTCGTAATGACCGATCCCTCAGGAAATCCGAAATCCAAGCGCAAAATGCAGCAGGTAGACCGTATGCAGGAAGCTTGCCAATAAGGCTTTCGTGCCAAACCCTGTCAAAGGCCTTCGAGATGTCCAGAGAAACGGCAAGCGCTTCCCCGTGTCTCTCGATGGCCTCACTCCAGATGTAGGTAGCGTACGCTAGAAGATCCCCAGTGGACCGGTTTCGGCGGAAACCGTATTGTCGATCGCTGAGGAGGTTGTTAGCTTCTAGGTACGCTAAAAGCCTGGTGTTGATAACACGCTCCATGCTCTTGCAGAGTATGGAGGTGATGGAGATAGGCCTGTAGTTTGAAGGGTCAGCACGACTACCTTTTTTGGGCACGGGTTGCACATTTGCTAGCTTCCAAGACTTCGGCACCAGTCCAGTCTCTAGAGAGAAGCGAAAGAGGCGTGTCAAGACAGGTGTCAACTCGGGTGCACATGTCCTCAACATAATGGCAGATATACCATCAGGGCCACTGGCTTTATTCACGTCAAGATTACGAAGCGTTTTGCGAACTTCCTTTTGGCGAATGTGAATGTCATTCATGACTATCTCGCTTCCTGGAACGTTAGGAGGAATCGCGCTTCCAGCATCTAGTCGTGAAGATTCCGCAAACAGAGAAGCAAACAAGTTGGCTTTCTCTTCAGCAGTGTGAGCCAGTGTTCCATCAGGCTTCTGCAGTGGAGGCAGTGAGGGGCGGCAGAAGTTTGCTTCGACTGATTTAGCTAGGGACCAAAACGCTTTACTACCCGCGGGGTACGAAGCCAGTTTGTTCCCTATTCGGCTAATATGGTCAAAGCGAGACTTCTGTAGAGCCTTTTTGCAGGACTTGGCAGCCTTGTTAAAAATTCTCTTCTTTGCGTGTATATCCTTTGCCTTGCGCCTACGAGCATCGACCCAAGCCAGGTATGCCTGATGTTTGCGCGCCTCAGCGCGTCCACATTCAGCCCCGAACCATGGGCGATCTCTGCCAGACGACGGTACGTCAGTGAACGGAATAAAATATTCCATCGCTAATCGTAGCACATCGGTCACAGCATTGGCGCAGGTGGTAGGATCACCAGAAGAGAAGCAGACAGGTTGCCAAGGATAAGATGCAAAGAAGGACCGCATCTCATCTCAATCTGCTGACTTGTATCGCCACATCCGCCGAGTGCCTTTTGGGCAGGGATCGGGCGGGGAGTAGACAGATACAGATTTCACCAGACAGTGGTCGGAACTACCTAAAGGTGAAGAGACCGACACTGAGTAGCGGTCTGGATCAGTTGTCAGCAGAAGGTCCAAGCAATAGGCTGTATGCGAGTCAACGTCTGGTATCCGTGTAGCTCCTTGGACCATCTGGGTGAGATTTAACGCTAAAGAAAGCTTACGCGTCTCTCTCCCAGCGTGGTCGGTATCCCGGTATGGGAACAGCCAATCCTGGTGATGGCCATTAAAATCCCCCAGTAACACCATTTGAGCGGATGGGTACTTTTGTTGCGCTGCGTCTGCCACCTCACAGAGGTATTCAGCGAGCCGAGTTGTCTCCGGATCCCCGGTGTGCGAGCGGTAAACACAGGCATACAGAATCTTATCAATGCCTGTGTCAACCAAAGCCCAGAGTACGGAGAAGGTGGGGTCCTCGAATCGACGGAGACGGCGAATGCAGATGTCGTCCCGAGCATATACACATACTCCCGCACGTGGTTTGAAGTTGTGCTCCAGGGTATACCCTGGGTAACTAAGGTACGACACGTCGGAAGGACGACCAATCTGCGTCTCCGAGAGAAACAAGAGGTGAGGTTTTTCAGTCTCAAGGTGGTGATGGACAGGAACGAGATTTGAGTGCAACATTGCAGCCGCTGTGAAACCTTTCTCTTTTTATTGTTTCTCTGCATGGTGTTGGGAGTAAAAAGGGTCGAAAGTCGACAGTAGGACGAGGCATCACGCATTGCTTTTCCCGAAAAAACACACACAAAAACTAAACGCACAACAGGGGGACTAGTCTGGAGACTGCGGGGACCACATAGTTTGCGACCGAATCTATATAAATACCGAAATAATTGTATAAAGTAGGTAACGTATTTATTTGTAATAAATACTAGGTACAACAAAAAGCTAAATAATAATGAAAAAAGGCTTCGAAAAATTTAATGAAATATGCAAAACCTCACCAAAGAACAGAAACCAAGTAAAATACACATTCACATATTATATACACACGGTTTACTGAAAAAAGAAAAACGTGAACGAATCAAACTTTTCATCCCCCATGGAGGTGTCGAAAAAATAAGACCCTTTGAAAACCTTTTGAACCCTTGGGAAATACAAAGCGAGAAGCAACCCATAGTGTAAACATTTCAATTTTTCTTATGCATAAATGCCTTAAATATAAAAATTGCTAATATTTTTAGCGGAATATGTTATCGGATTACATTGCTAATAATTGGCAAGACGATTTGCCATTCGTTTTACTAGCGAAACGTGGAAATCATAAAAAAATCTTAAGTAAGTTTACTTTCACATTGTGACCAGTACATTTGTACCTCGTTTGACTGTGACACTGGAAGGTTGCTGGTACTTATAGCACAGGATATCCTATTTTAAGTACCAGCAGAACATTATAATTAAAATTTTCTGTACCTATAATAAGCTTTCTACTACTATGTACCTTCTTGTATCTTTGTGCCAATAAAGACATTTTTTTTTTTTTTTTTTTTAATTATTTATTTAAGGTCGCTTTTTAACATCTAAGGTCATTAACGACCACACATTTTATTATTTTTATTATAAAATGGACATACTTATTTACAAAAAGAAAAATGAAAGGTGATGTGATGTCTAAGAAAGGTGTGAGTATGGAGGAGATGTCTAATAGGGAAAAATGGAATATGATGACCTTTTGCGCCGACCCCAAATAATGGGAGAAGGGCAGGAAGATGATGTTGATTAAAAAAAATACCCTCTAGAAGACGAAAATGTTAAACGTAGATGGCAAAATTAGTTTTAGTGCGAAGCAATAAAGTAAAATTCTTTCTAAATACACAGATTGAAGTAATTTTTCTTTGGTTCTTTAATGCTATTAAAAAGTATACATAAAATAAAATAAATCACTTAGCCGAGAAAGAATAAGCAACAATTAAAAGAAATTATAAAAATAATTGTTAATTAACTTAATTAGATAGTGAACCTATGCCTATCCATACAAAAAAAAAATAAAAAAAATGTTATAAACGGTAAGAGAATCAACCTGAATATCCTAACTACCGCAATGCCATAGCTAAAAAACGATAAAACAACCACCGAAGTCCATTAATAATAACATTTGTATTTTTATCAATACTCCAGCAGGTGTCCACAATTTTCCCCAAACGACTCTTCTAACAGAAGTATGGTTATGTCAGTTGTTAATCTGAACGTAATTCGACGAGACAACAAGATAAAAAATGCCCAATGAAGTACAATAATCACTATAACTCAGATAATCGGATTCTTATTTCATTTCTATTTTTATCGTTATGAAAAAAATTTATGGATATGTCCTTATTTTCTTTGTTTGATTAATTTAATGTATTTAGCTTGGTTAGTATCTGTATTATAAAATTGCAATGTAAGGAATTTCCGACATGTGAGAGACAAAAAAAGTGGTAATCATTTTTCATGGTAAAATTTTTTAAACACAAAATAGTTAATAATATTTTATATTACACTAATTTATCTTAGAACAAAGCGGCCGTTAAATCTGAATCCGAAGGTGCCTGCCAAACAGATTATATCTGTTTGGCAGGCACCTTCTTAGGTCCTCGTAGGCTCGACGTCTGTGAGTCCTTTTTTTTCGGAAGGACTTAGTTAGCCACGAGGCTTTTGCTACTTTACCGGGCATAACCTGTGTATATTGTAAGTACGGTGACAATTGCACAATTCTTCCCTAAAAATAAAAAAGACGTAATTCTTGAATCCTCCGCCAGGGAGCGCACGTAGCTGTGGTCCATGCCTCAGAAGGGGGCGCCCTCTAACACAAGATGGTTAATCCGTAATTTTTTAATATTTAAGATCCCACTAAGTGACGTCATAATGCTGTATCTAGTCATAGAACAATTTTTATGGCGATAATATATTATTCTTTGTTGCAATAAGACTTTTGGCACACAGATACGAAATGATCAAAACTTTATTCTAAAAACCGTCTAGATGTAGAGAAAAATATATTATATTTATGTCTATACTTTGAAGTTGGGACAACCTAGGTTGCCTATCGGTAGGTATATGTGTCGTATGAGGATGCGTAAAGGCATTTCCACCCGCACAAAAAAAAAAGTTGTTTTGTCTCGCTCTATGTCTAGGAGAAAAATAAAACAAAAATCGTTTTAGTTGAGGGACACTCGCCCTACCCTGAGAAGTTCATGCGAAGTTCATGCAGGAATAGTCAACAGCGTTCACTATGTACAACATAATACTGTGGACGTCAATAACTATGACAAAGCTAACCTATGATAAAACCTTCTAGGGAGACATGTCCATACAAACCTTTCGTGTCGATCGTTTTGATTATTTTCTTCTTTCTTCTTCTTTATATTCATCCTCGCCTCTAATGCGTTTATACTTTCTGATATAAATAATACAACTATAAAAAACTCCCCCCTCGTCCTCCTGACCCTTAGTTTGCAAAGAACCATCCGATGCCCTCGTAGACCCGAAGTCCGAGAGGCCCGGGAACTGTAAAGTAGAGCGACAGTTGCACGAAACTCCCCTAAAATACTAAAAGTCATAATCCCTCAATATCATCGCCAGCGACCGCCCTGAGCCGAGGTCCGAACCCCACAGGGGGCGCCCCCTTGCGCAGTTTGCTCAGTTTGTAGGTTTTAAACCATTGATTATGGCTGGAGCTCTGTTCGCCTTTATGCCCGGTGAAGTAGCAAAAGTCTCGTGGTTATCTACGTATGTCCATACGAAAAAGAAAAAAAAACAACTATAAAAAGTAAACTTAAGTATGAAATACATTTTTAAAGTGGGATTTATTTTTGTCTGTAATGAATTGCAACTGAATTCGATGCTTGATTTTTATTAATATGCTTCAAAGAATATTTATTGGAATTGCACAGCTTTTATTGGAATTCGTAATGTGGAACTCTTAAGTAATGTTATTTTTATATGTAGTTCTCAACCTTTTACATTAACTTATATCGATCTTATGATAAACTAATACACAGTAATACGGCATGTCGAAGTTCTGAACATCGCTGTACTGTATTTATAAAATACATTGAGTCGAAATACGCGTATGAGAATGTTTGTTTTGTTAAATTATTTTATTATATACTAGCGGCCCGCCCCGGCTTCGCACGGGTGGACTTTTATATCCTACCCCTGCCCTACCCTACCCCTACCCTACCCCTACCCTACCCTACCCTACCCCTACTCTACCCCTACTATACCCCTACCCTACCCCTACCCTACCCTACCCTACCCCTACCCAAAAGTATCCTATGTCCTTCTCCCAGTTCTTAGCTACCTCCCTACCAATTTTCAGCCAAATCGGTTCAGCCGTTCTTGAGTTATAAATAGTGTAACTAACACGACTTTCTTTTGTTTTTACATTATTTTGTTCTATCGCTAATAGTTTCGGCAACGCATTCGACGAAAGACATTTTAAGACTCATTTTTCTACACCTTCGGTTACATTGTTCAAATTTTACCAAGGATCCCTAACTTTTTTCAAAATGAAATGTAGCCTATGTCAAATTGGAAAAATGTAGCATTCTATTGGTGAAAGAATTTTTTAAATCGGCCCATTACTTTTTGAGCCTATTCATTACAAACATACAAACATACAAAAATAGGGTGTGTGTGTGAATTGAGTGAGCACCCTAAATAAAATTAATAATATATACTAGTCATTTAGTAAAAGGTGTGAAACAATTGTAAAAACAATCTTACAATTTGTAAAAAGATAAAACATGAGATATATCAGTTAATGAATGCTCACTCAGTTCGCACATACGACCACCCTGAATCTCAGAACGTATGAAGATTTCATGTAAGATTTATGTACTACTCTTTAGTAAAACCTTTATAAAGTTGTCGTTTTAGATATCAATCGCCAAGGGCCGTATAAAAAAAAATTACAAATACTTTCATATGCTCACTCAATTCACACACTTTGAAAGGACCCGATTTCTTATGAACAAACCATAATTTCATTTTGTTATAAATCTTGTTTTATTAAAAGGTATACACGTGATTTTGTAAAATACAAAGCGAACCATAAATGTAGCACGTTTTGTAATAGTTAATTAATATAAGTGCTCACTCAATCCACACAATTCTGAAAAGTTATAAACGTTAATATCTTTGAATTTATAAGGATTAGAAAGCTATAAATTGCGCTAGTTTTAGTAAAGAAAAGTTACTAAAGATTTGCCATTTTACATTTAGTACTCTCAGTTTACTCTAAAAGATATTCAACTGTTTGTGTTTCAATGAAAATCTGCCTACTGTAGGGTTGTCACACAGGACCGTGTCCTTCCTTCATACTAAGTGTCTATCTGGGCATGCTTCGATTTGTTTGTGCACAGACCCACTAAGCTGGGACTGAATATATTACTAATTTTAATATGGTATCATTTTTATTAGGTCAATTATAAATATGCATAGATAGGTAATGCTACAAAAATAAATAAATAAAACTTAACAACCGATAATCAAAATGTAGCTTCAAGAGTCTAACATAATTAAATATGCATAGATAGGTAATGCTACAAAAATAAATAAATAAAGCTTAACAACCGATAATCAAAATGTAGCTTCAAGAGTCTAACATAATCTCTCGGTATTTGCGAACGCAGCCTTATCCATATTTTGTTAATTTTACTAAACTACCCTCATAATAATATGCACCTAGTTTCGGATTATTCAATCCTGTTTGTTTGTTAAGTTTGTCATTTAACATTAATCGTATTATTATTGTGTGGCATACGTAGTACAGTGCAATAATGTACCTATTATCAATGTTATTGTTTTTCCTGGTGACTATAACGTAAGTATATTTAGCTAATAAATAACAATATTTTGTTCTTTTTTTATTTGTTCAATGCAGTTTTTACGGTTTCGTAATACTTACTACTATAAAAATTAACTATTGCATTACAGAGTAATAATTGGAAGAGGTCGCAAACCTCTGATAAGTTTCGAAAATCAGAAAAAAATATTTCTTAAACATGCTGAATACTTACAAGCTCCCAACATTAAATATAACGACCCAATATTTTCTAAGATGTCTGAAGAACTTGAGAATAAAATGTCCCCGATGGCATTATACATATCACTGAATCGTCATAGAAGCCGTATATTTACTTTGAACGACGAAACTTCGAACGCAACAATTTCAAATGAGGTGCCAATATCCGATTCAGGCTGTGCGACTCCACTATTACAGTCGTCATCGTCGGAAAAAGAGAACAGCAGTGTTGTTGTGAGTGATGATGAATGCCAAACATTTTCTTTCTATCTCGATATTTACGATTGGAAAAAAATTATGCCTATAAGTGCCTCTAGGAGAAGAAGCAGTACTTTGAGTTTCTTTAATTATAAAACGCTGCCAAAGTTTAAGTGGAGCAGTTTAATCAAGGAAAAAATATGGATTCACACAAAACTACCGTGCACTTGGACTATTAAAAAACACAAAATTAGTGATTTAATTTCTTTTATCGGTAAATGTTCCCAGTGCAAAGCTGAAATTCGTATATCAAGTTCTAAAAGAACTGAAAAAATCATGGAATTCATCTGTAAGGTATATAATTTTGATAAGACGTTTGAACACAATCCTAAAAAAAAATCGAAGCTTACCCCGTACCGAAGAAAACAAATAGCTAAAGACCTAAGCCATAAGTCTGCTATTAAAGTACACAATGAACTGACTTCAGCTCTTTTGACTGATACTGACCGTATATCTCCACCTGTTCTGCCTTCCCTTTCGGCTTTAAGAAAGATTAAGTCTGAAGCAAGACATGAACATTTACCACATGCAAATCCTATTTTATCGTTGTTTATTATAGCTAAAAATTCATATCGTAATAATATAAATAATATTCGTGATTTCAATATATTCCCAGATTTTCGTTTATGTTTTTGGAGTGATAGTCAAATTCATTATTACAATAATTACCAAAAGAAATTCAAAAAAGTGACAATTACCATTGACGCGACTGGCTCATTTTTTGAAAATATATATTTGCCAGATCGTACTACTGCCACGAAAAGATTATTTTTATATGTAGGACTTTTAACAGCCGATGATAAACTTAAATCTGTACCAATTTTCCAAATGGTCACTGATTCTCATTCAGAAAACTCGATATCACTTTGGTTAAAAAAGTGGTTATCTTATGTTGATACTCCACCCGATGAAATTATTACTGATGACTCATCGGCTTTGGTATCTGCATGTATTCAAGCTTTTGCGTTATATTGTACTACAAAAACCTATATAAGACATTTATTTTCAGTTTTAGAGGGTAGTACTTCAGAAAAACCACAGGCGTTTATCAGACTTGATACAAGTCATTTTATTAAGACATTACATAATTTAAATTGCTTTAAAACAAATGTTTCTTTAGATGTCAAATATTTTTATATACGTTGTATAATATTTTTAAAACGATGCGAAAATTATAATCTGGCGAAAGAGTTTATTCACGATGTTGTAAAACTTTGCCTTGGTCAATATGATGGTGAGATAGGTGATTATCCAACACTAAAATCTAAGTTAGATCAATTATTACACGACGTTACACTTGATGGATTAAATTCAGATAGCAAAAACATTGATAAAAATAATGAATTTGATGACCCAAATAATAACGAAGGCTTAGAATTCATGGATTGGTTTAACAGTATTGTCGAAGAAACTAAAAAACTAAATCCAGCTCTAGATATTAACAAAAATGCTTATTACTATCCGCCATTTATTCCTACTTTTAAAAGAATATTAATGAAACTACCTTTGTGGTCTAATTTATTGAGATTTCTTTTTGAATCTGAAAATAAAGCACCGTCCTCTTCAGGAATAGAAAGTTATTTTAAAACTTTAAAACATCTTGTATTTAAAACAAAATTTAAAAGATATAGAATTGATGAGTTCTATAAGCTATATGCGGAATATTTGGAAGGGGAAATGAAATCTGCATTATGCGCCCTAGATCAAGATATTATAACTAAAATTAATCCTAAACGGAAATCGATGAAAAGAGTAAAACTATTAAATCCTAAAAAGCAGAAAATTTATAAGACGGTTTACAGGCGCTCTATTACTGAAGATTCCATTTTTTCGGATCAACCTTCTTATGTCGAGAACTGGAAAGGAGAAGGTAAAATTAGTAGATCAAAACCAAACACGACGGTAAAATACATAAGAAATGGCAATTTATGTTCATCTGTTTATATCAACGGTGAATATGTAAATCTATTAAACACCTGTGCCTTTGATTCTGTTATGTATTTGTTTGGTATCGAGTATAACGAAAACGAAAAATTTAGAAATATTATAGATACTTTTGATGAAAATGAATCTATTCCGCATTATGTAAAATGTCTAAGTGACACCAATTTCAAAGATGATGATTTAAATAGCCTAAGAGCAAAAATAATTATAAAATATGTTCAAAAGCCAATAACCACTAATTCTAGCACTTACGATGTCGCCTGTAATGTTGCTCGTATCTATGAACATTTTCTTCTGGATTATTTCACTAGCTCAATTTTTACAAAAACGTGTACCAATGTATTGTGTTCAGCAAACGTAATTAAGAGAAATAACGTGTTCTTACCTTTAAATATAGATATGATTAATATTTTTGATATCAGCCTATTAGAAACAGCTATTTCTTTGTCGGAAGGTGAATCAAAATGTGCGTCATGTGAGGGAGTAGCAACTAGTTATTATATCATTTCAAATGTGATTTCTTTTGATTTGAATGGCACCAACGCAGTAGCGCTAAGTAAAGTGCCCCGTACAATTGTACTTAAAAATAAATTGTATAGAAGTATTGGTGCGGTCGAATTCGTAGCACCTTTAGATTTAACAGGCATTGGTCATTATAAGAGTCATTATTTATCAAACGAGAAATATTTTTGCTACGACGACAACTGTACTAATATCCACGAAAGTACTGATCAAAATATTCTGTTGCACTCTTTAAGCTACATCCTGATCGACAACGATTGTTAACCCAAAAATCTAAATTTGTAATTTTTTTAATTAAACTACATTATGTAAATAAATGGTTTCAATCAAATTCGTATATCATTGACCTTACTGTAACATCCCATGTTAGGTCCTACTGCTGACCTCGTAGATAAAGGTCATTATAAAATAAATAAAATTTTAGTTCAGCAAAAATGTCCTGCGTGACAACCCTACAGTATGGCAGATTTTCATTGAAACACAAACAGTTGAATATCTTTTAGAGTAAACTGAGAGTACTAAATGTAAAATGGCAAATCTTTAGTAACTTTTCTTTACTAAAACTAGCGCAATTTATAGCTTTCTAATCCTTATAAATTCAAAGATATTAACGTTTATAACTTTTCAGAATTGTGTGGATTGAGTGAGCACTTATATTAATTAACTATTACAAAACGTGCTACATTTATGGTTCGCTTTGTATTTTACAAAATCACGTGTATACCTTTTAATAAAACAAGATTTATAACAAAATGAAATTATGGTTTGTTCATAAGAAATCGGGTCCTTTCAAAGTGTGTGAATTGAGTGAGCATATGAAAGTATTTGTAATTTTTTTTTATACGGCCCTTGGCGATTGATATCTAAAACGACAACTTTATAAAGGTTTTACTAAAGAGTAGTACATAAATCTTACATGAAATCTTCATACGTTCTGAGATTCAGGGTGGTCGTATGTGCGAACTGAGTGAGCATTCATTAACTGATATATCTCATGTTTTATCTTTTTACAAATTGTAAGATTGTTTTTACAATTGTTTCACACCTTTTACTAAATGACTAGTATATATTATTAATTTTATTTAGGGTGCTCACTCAATTCACACACACACAAAAATAGGTACAAATCTTTGTGTAGATGAATGTTGTAAGTGCAATAATAAATAATGAGTTAATTATGTTTGTCATTATCATCGTCATTGTACATCGCAGTCATGAACAGGCAACGAAAGAGATTGGTCACACGTTGTGAAACGCATTTTAAGTTTATAATATGTACCCGTCTATGAGAAGAGTTTAACAGCGAACTTTTATACCATATAAATAATTGCTCTGTGTTATTTTGAAGTTCCCACGGGAACGGGACCTTAGCTTATTTAACTAGAACGATATTTAGTAAAGACGACCGGTGAATATAGGAATATTCACTCACCGGTCATTTTAACAAAGACCTGCAATAAAGTGCACTTAATTTTGATTAAAGTTGCCTTCACCCAGCTTTATAAAGAGTTTAAATGAAGCAATTATACGCTCTTAAAAGACAACGTGCCTATTTAATATTTTAATATTACATCCGGGCTTTCTTTGTAGTAGCATTTTATTATAAGAAAAAAAAATGAACATTATTTGATTGCATTTAATAGGCTTAGGACCGATTTCAAAAAATCTTTCCTCATTAGAAAGCTACCTTACCCCGAAGTAACGTTGCTATGAGAACGGACAATATGCGGTTGGAACCACACGCGGCAAACTAGTCTGATATATCAAATTATTGAATAATATCGCTGTCCCAACATTTACATAGAAAGAAAATTAGTTCCATTTTTATTGATCATGGTAAAGCCAAAATTTTAGCAGCCGTTATATGATTATTTGCACTAACACTCGTAAGCCACATACTTATCTAATAATAAGGTGTAAAAAAAAAACAGGAACTAAGGTTTTAGTTAATTTTTTTAGGAGTTTCACAAATTTTTCAACGTATTGCTCGATCTCATCATCATCCTTATAACTACGGGAGCGGACTAGCATTCAAACGCTTATGTTATCATTTGTCATATACCGCAGGCAGACGGACGGACAGATCATACAATCTTTAAAGAACAAAAGTAGTTAAATTGTTCTTACACTTTATGATTCAACAATTAATATGATTGACAAGTATCAAAAGTAAATATGTAAATACCTAAGTGCTGAATAGATTTCATTATAACATTTTTATTTATTACTAACAGGGTAACTAGTTAAATATATTCTTAACTTTAGGTACAACCTTTTTTTTTTGTTTCCTTGGAAAATGTGTTTACGCTTTCCCAACGCCGCTGCATCGTATTCGCGCGCTGGTGGGATATGTGGGACTCGCCCTCTCCATACCGTAGTATGCTAACTCATACCACGAGGAGAGGACCCTACACCACTAAAACCCCCCGGACACTCCTTCCGTCGTTACTTTAGGTACAACCTTTATAGTTAGCAAAGTTCATATTATAGAAATGCTCGCCTAACAGTACTATTTACCTACAGACCTCCCTCCAACAAAGTTTAGAATTGAACATGACGTGACATAGGTTCGATACCCTTTCATACCGCAAAATAAAGTAGCAATAAGAAGCAATAATGATTACCTATCATCAATCAACTAGATAACTGTTCCTGCTCTGAAGGCAGTCTCTCTCTAGACTCTCAATATATTATGAGGTGCCATCATATTCTGATCATCTTTTTCATCATCAGCCTGAATAATGTCCACTTTTGTACTTGACTTGGCCTGAGCCCTGGTCCTTGAATGGCATGGCAATGCCACCCTCAAAGTGAATATACCAATTCACCACGCTAGGAAGGCGGGTTGGTGACCGCAGTTGTAATAATGTTGACACAGGAAAACGATACTTCCCGTTCCCTGGTACATATAATTATGATTGTTATAGATGATGTTATAACGATCCGGAACATTCGCTTAGTGAGCTTTTCGATGCATGGAGGTAGTCCTTCAACCAGCAATTCCCAAAAAGAAATCGCATATGGGTGCCGCCTGCCACTTGCAGCTCATAATGTAGTCTGTCAAACTAAAGTAGTTTATAATGTTTTAGTAGTTTGTTTTGTCAATCTTGTTTCGATCTTTTAAGGGTTATTCGGGATTACATAACTAAAGTTGGTGAAATGGTTATCTTTATTGACCAAGGTCAAAACGTATACTGAAAAATATGTTTGGATACAAGTATCCAAGCATATTTTTCAGTATAAGTTTGCTTCAGCGCGCATAAGCTCGTTATGATATCCGCCTTACATTATGCGCTTTAAGCAAAACGCGCGAACATACGCTTATTCTAGCGTATTTTGTCGAACCGGAAGCGAAGCGGCTTTTACGCCTCACACTCTCACATAAGCTTATATTTACCTCAGCTTTTTTCATGAGTGCTTTCTCTTTCGTTTCACGGCTTTCATCATTTGTTTCAGGGATAGATTACAGGTATATTTAATGGAATAAGGCGTTACTTTGCGAAAAAAAAACTCGGAGTTTCTTCCTTTCTTCTCCAAGTCGTCCACTTAGGTAGCTAGTGAAAGGTTTCAGGTTAGCTAGGGTAGGATCCTCGATGGCATGACCGAGGACCGCGTTGTTGCTTACTCCCCGAACTGTGATCTCGTGCCAGCGATCATCACCACAGTTCGTAAATCTACTCTACTCCAGTGGCACCCTGAGCATTGGTCCAAACCCCTTAAGTGTGCCCTCAGGTGGATGTCGTTTAGACTTTGGCCGGATTCTTGGAAGTTAATTTGAGACCTGTCACCTTTAAGGCATCTTACTATAATGTACATTTGTCATTTATCGCACGACAGACGGACAGACTGATTAAAAATTTTGTAAGATCAAATAATTTTAACAATGTTTTTAGCTACTTAAGTGATACTTTTGTTAGATTTAGTCTTATACAGTGTAATTTTGACAAGTACAAGTGTATGTAAATACCTAAGTGCTGAATAAAGTTCATTATTTCATTACAATCACCAGGCGAAGAAGGGGCGGTGAAAAGGCAGCCTAGCATTTAAACACATTTTTGAGATCCTCATTTTTATACAAATACAATTAGGTTTGCACTGTTTTTTTTTCATTTCCTAATTTGCGAAAGTGACTCTGCTTTAAAATGGTCAAATAAATATTTTGTGTACCTCATATGGTCAAATAGTTTCGGAACAAATGGGCTGTTACAGACGGCCGTTCTGTTTTTTTATTATTTAACTCTAAAAATAGCGGTGTTTATTCTTTTATCATCATCATCATCAGCTCGTATTACGTCCACTGCTGAACATGGGTCTCCTCCCGGAGGAGGGTATTTGCCGCAGTATTATGTACTACAACACAAGGAAACACAAATTATTTAAAGCATTGATATTAAGAACCTATTTATTAGTAAAAGACTGACAGGCTTTTTGCACAAACGAAATAAATTTATAGGAAATTTTACCTATTTATTTATAAGAGAGTGTGTAAATACCCAAGTACTGAATAAATATTGTTTATTCCGTTAACATAAATACAGTTTAGTATTTTAAAGTCTATTCCCGCACTACAGTACTAATAAATCCATTCGTTTGTACAGTCCCCTGCAGTCTTTACAAACACATTACGAACACAAAGGACAACCATGGTTCTAACTAATAGTTGGTTAGAGTGGGGGGTCGCATTACACGTGTCCTCAGATGAACTACTTACTGCGTCACCAGCACTGCAGTTATTAGCAACTCAAACAAAGATAGTTGTGTTTTTTTTTTTTTTTTTTTTAATTGTATGTACAAGATTATGCACAGTAAATACCTATCTATTTTTAGTTAAGCGTCTCTTACCTTGACTGCTGCAGTGGTTCAGTGGTTATAGCAGCGGCGTTGAGACCAAGTATTTTGCGTTCGATTCGCCCCCGAGACTATAATTTGTAGGAAACACGAAAAGTTGTTCTGAATCTGGCTGTGTTTGAAAAGTTCCCCACGACACATGGATTTATATATGTTGCTGTCAAAACTCTTAACCAGTCAAAAGTACTTTTAACTAGCAAAATAAGTCAAACCTAAACTAACCTAACCTAAAACTACTTTTAACTGATTTTGCTAGTTAAAAATACTTTTGTCTGGTTTAGGGTTTTGACTGCAACATATACACAATTCTGGAGTAGTCTTTCAAATAATAACAATGACTTTTTTTACTGTCTTGATAATTACTTTTTTTTACTGTCTTAATATGGTGTGTTGTGTAAGTGGAATAGAATCTATAGACCTCAGTATATTTGTACTAGTATTTCGGTAATAAGAGTTTTTAAATCTCATAAATTAAATTAAATTAAAAGAAATATAGCGTGCATATCCCGTTACGATAGGTGCCGCAATCACATATAAATGAAAAGAGTGTGCAAAATAGCGTAACTATACGGTAAAAATGCGTACCTAAGTAGGTACTTAGGTACGCATTTTTACCGTTACGATTTTTACTCTTTTTTAGTATTTTTTTAAATTATAAAGTAACTCAGCCTTAGATATCTTTTTCATGTACATATCACGCCTTATTATTTTCAAAACGGAAAAAAATCACCCCGTATATGTCACCGAAAATCGAATCGAATCGTAAGTTGATCAACTTTTGCGCCACTCATTCATTGTTAAATTTAATTGTCAGTTTCAGTGAACGCGCATACTAATTATTATATAATTAACTTAATTGTTGTGATACTTGACCCTTTAGGTTTTTTTAATCACCCGAAACCTCGTAAGTTTATTCAAAGTCAAAGTCAAAACTAATTAGAACTTAGTAGTTGATCAACTTACAATTCTTATTATTTTCCGGTGACATTTATACATAATAGTAGTAATAACATAAACACATTTAAAAAAGGCTTATGTTTAACTTACCATCAGATATAGTAACATATAACAGAAAAAAATTGAAAATGATCACCAAAATTAAACCCGCATTTTAATGTAAAATTGTAACCAAAGTTTTAACATTTCGCTATCATATTCAAGCAAAATGACTCCAAATAAATCATTGTTAACCCAAAAGAAGTAAATGATCGTGCGTTGTATGGCCGCAGCTCTAACCTAACCTAACCGATTGTCATTTTTCATTGATTTTATTAAGGTAGAAATAGCGCAATAATTTGCTCGCTAAGATTTGGTGATCATTAACTACATTTGGTGTTCGAATACAATTTGAAGTGCAGTCGTGACTAAAATAGCTAGTATATAATTTTAGTCTTTATTTTTCTGGTGTCAAGTATATATTTTTGGTGGTCATTATATTTTATCCCTTTAAAAAACATGTCTTTCCGTCTGTTTCCTTGATTCAAATCATCTCAATAACGGCTATAACGATTTTGATGAGACTTTTACTGGTCCTATCATCTTTATATTTTGGTTATGTTAGTATGTCCTAATCCCCAAAACGGTATTACCGATTTAGAACGGACTTTCTGAATAACATCTTTATTTTACGCGGATGAAGACGCAGGCAGCAACTAGTCACCGATATTATAACAGAGCGTTAATTTGTCTAAAAGCCAATGATAATTCTAAAATAGTCCAATAATCTTCATTTCCAAGAACATTGCGAAGCTATTACAAAGTAATTTGAAATGATAGGATGAGACCACAATCAAGGAAATACATTTAAACTTGTTTTAATTGCTTAAAATAATATTATAATGAAATCCTGAATGGTTATTTTTATTGGAGTAAAATCTTTTGTGTCTCCAAGTATTTTTAATCGTTACTTTGAGCGTTTCAATCGTCTTCTTTCTTAATTGTGTCTTTTGTAAAGCGTTATTTTAATTAATTAAGTATCGCGTTTTTATTTAATGCCTAATAATTAAAAGGCTTTAAATAAAAATGTGCATGTTTACGTTTATTGATATTATCAGCTTGTATGACGTCCACTGATGAACATGGGCTTCCTCGAAGGGGTGTTGCTATACTCAACACGATTCAACATATACACAGGGAAAAATACCGTAGCGTAGCGGTATTTGGCTCGCTTTAAGTTTCCCTGTGAATATCAACATAATGCTGCGGTCACCAATGCACCTGCCAAGCGTGGTGACTATGGCAAAAACCCTCCCTCACGTTCAGCATTGGACGTTGTACGGGCTGATGATGATGATATAGACAACGCTGCTGCCCATTAACTGTTATATTAAGACAATTGGGGTTAAAGTGCTTTCCGAGGCACGGGGACCAACCAAATCCGGAGGAATCTTTGTTTTTCTTCTTCTTACTTCAAGTTATGGATTATTTTAAAACCGCCTTATATTTCCTTAATGTACTAAAAAAAACCGACCAAGTGCGAGTCAGAATCTCGTCAAAGGGTTCCATACCATCTATATATATAAAACAAAGTCGGGTTTGTTACAACACTTATAACTCGAGATCGGCTGGATCAATTTTCATGGTTTTTATTTCGTTGGATTTGTCTCCGCCCTGAATAGCAGAATACATTTAGGGTAGGGTAGGGGTAGGGTAGGGCAGGGTTAGGGTATAAAAGTCCACCCGTGCGAAGCCGGGGCGGGCCGCTAGTTATTTATAAAACAGTAGACACCATATTATTTTAGGACTTTGAAATTAAGAAGCGTCACGTTTGAAATGGTTCCCAATTTAAAAATTTGCTCCCAGTAATCGAGCAAAAAAACGGCAAAAAGGTTTGGTGTATGAAAGAACCCCTCAAATATTAGTTTTATTCTATTTTTAGTATAATAATATGTATATCTGGGTCATAAGATAAGAGTTGGTGATAGACAGATGCACAGACGAACAGCGAAGTCTTAGTAATGCGTCCCGTCCCGTAACGGGTCCCGTTCTTACCCTTTGTTTACGAAACCCTAAAAAGAGAAGATTAGTTATAAATATTGCAACAAACTTTAATATGCGATCCCACCTCTTACTAGCAACGCTATTATACCATAAATATGTAAACTAGTTAGTTATTACACCGTGTTGTTAGTAAACGTAACATGCTTCAACCATTCTTTTAAGGATTTCCCTCTCACCTGCTGAGTAATTATAATAATTGAATCCCTTCTGTTTCACAGTGCTTTTACAGCGGCCGGTGAAATGAAACATTTGAGAAACAACATTTTTATTTTATATTTTTACAAGGTTTATGGCTTATGAAGGCTGTATTTTTTGCTTGAAGACAAGATAAACACATAGAATGTTATTAAAAAAAGCTTTGATTAGAATAAATGATTATATCAGTGCACAATCTTGTTACCAAAATTTGTTTTTTTTTTAATGAAAATGTTGTTTATTAGTTGCACCTATGGCTTCATGGTTATGGTAGTTGCCTTTGAGACCAGGTGTTCTGGGTTCGATTCGGACCCGAGTAAATTATTTGTGTGAACCACGAATAGTTGTTCTGAGTGTGGAAGTGCCTTGTGTCCGTGAATTGAGAGTTGGTAAAAAAAAACATTGTAACATAACAGTTAACACATTAATATGTAACATTTTTATAAATTAATAAAAAATATAAATAAAATATTCGTATTATAAAAGTTCTTTTTTTACTGTAAATTTTTAATAATAATATTATGTAATAAATACTTGTGCTTTAGTTTCATAGTGATACTAAAATATTGAATTGTTTTTAAGTAATATTTACATTTTCTTGTTTCAGGTAATGAATTTCCTAGCAGTCTAGAACCTTCCTAGCACCTAACATTGGTATTTAAAACTTTTATTTTATATCGCAATAGTTCAAGTTACACTAAACTAGAAGTGATTAAGGAAATAAAACCTTTTTCTTTCCTTTCCTTAAACGTAAAACCAATCAATTTATTCCTTGTAAGAACTGCAGTCAGCACTATATATACCTATAGCAAACTAGAAGCTCTAAAACGACTCAATCACTAATAACTTAACGATCTAACGCAAAATAATATCTTTATATACAGGTCAAACTGAATCAGTTCCGTCAAAGTTATTTCTTAGCTAAACTAATTTATTAGTCGAACTAAATGGCTACACCAGTCCTAACTTAGTTTATTATGAAAGGCCAGTTCCAGTATGGGCAAGTTTAAACAGGGTTAGTCCAGTCTAAACTGATCAGCCTGATTCATTTACAAAGATACGGTCTGTGATGCAAAGCTCAATATGTTTGCTGTACTGTGTTTTGATGCAAGTTTATGTGATCCCTGGAATTAAAATACATTTTTTTACAAGCATTATTATAAAATAAAATAAAAAAACATTGATATATGCTAGGATGAAACTGTTTTTTTTCATGACAGAAAAAAGTCACCGAGTCGAAAGAAACAGACTTAAATTTCATTAAGTTTGCGAATTAGAGGTGATTAAGTAATGTTTCGTTTAAAAGTGATAAAATATTATTAATGCCCTATCATAATGAAGATATTTTTAAATACGTCATAGACAAATCTTTACGTAATTGACCACCAGTGCAGTGGCATAAACTTCACAAGACAAAGTGAGCTGTCAAAGTCTATCTGACAACCTTTGGTTATTAAGACTTTCTTTAAGTCACGGAGGCCATACAGTCGATAACCATACTGGACAAGAAATTTTAATTTTAATGTGTGCAATCTCTAAGATTTATTTCCGGGTTTGGTTGTTTAAGGGACTACCTTCCGTTACTCGGCACATAAAGCCGTTGGTCCCGATTGTTATAACATCGTCTATAGCAATTTTATGCGGAGGAACGGACAACAGCGTTTCCCTGTTTGTGTTATATGATACTGTAGTTACAAATCCACCAGCCAAGCGTGGGGACTGTGGCAAAACCCTCATTCGGGATGAGGTCTATGCTCAGCAGTGGACGTTATACGGGCTGATGATGATAACATCATCTATCTAATGTGTAAATATTTTCAAAATCTTATAAAATTGTACTCCTCAAATCACTACGTTATTTTTGGGTTCATGTTCGAGACAGACAGACAGTTGCATTAAATTCAAAATATACAACTACTTTTTAATATTAAATCAAATAGAAGTTTGGCTACCTTTTCACTGTTACCAGAAAATCATTATGCAATATTCACGTAAATTTTCATTCAACTTAACATATGAAACTCTTAGAATAAATCTCTATATTTGATGTAAATTTTATTCAAGAAAATAATATACGTGATAAAAGGCAAATGCGACATACATATTTATATGAAAGGACAGATAATGTATCATTTTATATATTAATATTCATGTGAAACGGATTGCGGCTGTCCAAAGAACTTAATGTATTGAGCTTGAGATAAAAATGTTGGGATTGATTAAAATTGTAACAACGAAACGTAAAATATTATGTTTTGTTAATTAAGTTTTGGACATGTTAATTAATGAATCGGTATTATTGGCGGATGTTTTGGTAATCTATAAGTTAATTTTAACGGTTTGTTTTATATTTATTTTTTAAAATACTTTGAGTACTCCAAAATATTTAAAATGAAACAGTACAAAGTATTTTAAATGTTTTCTGACAATAACATAATTTTATCTACAATTTTAAATCAACAAATTTTTCAATTCTACGAACGTGAATTTATTTTGCTTTGACTATTCGTGAATCTCTTTCAATGTTTATGTTAAAATGTATAATATTTAGTGTCTTTTGTTTGCGCCGTGTGTTTCCGGCATAGAATAGACCAACACATACCTTCCTATGGGTGTCGTAAAGATACTCAAAGATATACCCAAAGATACTTCCATCTTAATGCGATCCCATCTAAAGCCTCTCGCCAAGTGTAGTGACTACGGCAATATCAACAACCTTTTTTTTTGTTTTCCGAGGGGAAATGTCTTTACGCATTCCCACCGCCGCTGCAGCGTATTCGCGCGCAGGCGGTGGGATATGTGGGACTCGCCCTCTCCATAGCGTGGTATGCGACACCGATACCACTAGGAGAGGACCATACACCACTAAAACCCCTGGACACTCCTACGATCCGCCGTTGGAATAAATATATATAATATCAACAACCCTGGCTTGCCAAGGTATGACGAGGCTAATTTTGACATTCAGAGAAGTCAAAGGGCTTAAAAAGTTAAAATGTTATATGATGGATAAAAACTTATATCAATTTATTAAAAAAAAAAAAGAAAAAAAAAGTATAATTACGTCTCGTGAAAACAAACTCTTATGTATCTTATTCAAAATAAATAATCCACTCTACATATGTATGACGTACACTTAAAGATATCAAAATAATATTAAACTTAGTATTTTCTAAAAATATCCACTGCACAATTTTCTTTACAATACTTTGTTCTCATGCGAACAAAAACAATCTTCAATCACGCAACAAAATATTATTTCAAATAACAAAAATATAATATATTTCACAAAAATATTTTTTCTTCCAAACAATAAAAAACAAGAGAACAGACAAAGCATCATTGGAATGAATTTGCAACTGTTTGGTGCTCCTGAGGGCACTCCAAGTCTCTCTGAAGCTCGAGTGTTCCACTACGTTATTTTACTTTTTGTTTTACGATATTAATAACATTTTTATTGATAAAAATGTTAATATTGGGTTTGCCATTTGTTTTATTGAATGGGCTGCCAAGTTGGTATAGTAGAAATTTCTTCAATTGTTTTGAAGAAATTCGGGAAAAAACTGTGATTGATTAGATTTTTAAAATAATAGGAATTTATGTAGTCCAGAGCGATAAAGTTTTTTTTACGCCCGTAAAATGACAAAGGGATTTAAAAAAAATCCCCTTTAAATTTATATTTTCTTAAAATATTGGAACCCACCATTGTTGTTTGCACCTTATTTTTGTATGGAATAAGTATTTCTATGTGTATTATTATATTTCAACTCAGTGTTGTGTCAAATTTGTAATTTTTGTGTGACCCATTTTGAAAGAAAGAATAATAATAATAACAAAAGTACAAAATAAAATATATTAATGGAATACAATAACAATAATATAATAAGGATACACGGGGATGCCATACATTTGAAACAACAAACATGAATAAGGTAAAATAAAGAAAGTACAAAAACGGCAGAGTGACAAAGAACAATAATCATCGATACAGTAGGCAGAGAGGGACGGATATCAGATTTTGGTGTGTCGTTAGTATTTTTGATAGAAAAGTTGATTCAGTTTGATTTTAGTATCTGTATTTTCTTAAGTGTAATTTTAAAATATCTTTAAAACAACTCTCTCAGAAAATAGTTTTTGAAATATATATATATATATATATATTTTAACATTGATATTTTATAACAAACTGGATCAAAAATATAAAGTGTAAACATTGTTTCGTCTTTTTCAAAAGTTTTTTAACTATCAAATCAAAGGCAACAATACGTTTACTTTAGTCCGTATTCGCAGTACAAAATCTACCTTCCAGGTACTGTGTATTCTACCCATTTACTCAACTAATTGCAGCAAACAGTAATCAAACCCGGGAGCAAACTCGTACGGCTTCACTGTAAAAAAGACTTGCTACAGGCTACGTTGCTACGCAGCTACGAGCGTCGTAGTACTACGAGCGCTACGGTAAAAGTACGACGCGACGACAACGCGGCAGTCAGAACAAAACGTTTGTTTTTTTTATTGATTCTTTTTAATTTTATTTTACGTACTTACCGTTTATTGTTCTTCGCCTTATTATTATTGTATTATAATTAAAGTTTTACCCAATAATCATCAAGCTTTGGATCATATTTTTATGACATATCATTTGGTTGTGAATTTTAGTATGGACTGTTTTGATTCAAATCTATGCAATGTATTTCAGTTTAAGTTTGACCGAACTACCGAAAATTTGGTATAAACAAGAATTTGTAACAAAACCGTTCAACTTAACGACAAATCCTTTGCCAAACAGAACGGTTCAAACTCAACATCTGTCAACTTGTATGACATATACATGGGTCTCTGAGCATATTAAGTTTCTTACTCCAACATGCATTGCAATTTCCACTTTATGTCTATAGCAACATATTTGAGTTTCGACTGTTCCTGATACACACATGGGTCGCAGATCATAAGTTTCTTAGTGCACGATGCGTTGAAATTGAAGTCATATGTTTTATAGTATAAGGTTTAATTTTGGATGGATGTTTTGAATGAATGTAAGTAATTTGTATGCAGATCGCTTGACGTCAAGAGTGAGTGGGGACCGGATTCGGAACAGCCTTTTAGTGACGTTTAGTACTTGTGTAAATTTTATATCTTTTCCCTTGATTGTTGCGAATTAATGTTGGTGGAACGTCGGCCAAACATTGGCTTGTCAACACGTGGCTTACATATTTATAGGGGTTTTGTGTCTTCTGTGATGGAACCGTGACGTTTTGAAGGTGAAATGGGTAAATTTAGTTATTTGACAGTATAAATCCACGTGATTGAACTAATTGAGTAACTTTGAGACTAAGTCATGAGAATAATTTAAATATGGGATATTAGATAAGTAAATCATATTGTAGTCTATAATATAAAAATGAATCGCAAAATGTGTTGGTAAGCGCATAACTCTACAAAGCCTGGACCAATTTGGCCAATTCTTTTTTTTTAATGTTCGTGGAAGTTCAAGGATGGTTTTTACGGCGAGAAAAAATCGAACAATTGCCTGAAAACCCCTTAAAACAGCCTTTTTCTTTTTCCCATACAAACGTTTTCTAACTAAAATGTAGAGTCAATTTGAGATTTATTTTGTTAATTAAAAACTTGATTTTTTTTGCCAAGATTTTTTAGGGTAGGTGTAGGGTAGGGTAGGGGTAGATTAGGGGTAGGTGTAGTGTAGGGTAGGGGTAGTGTAGGGTAGGGGTAGTGTAGGGTAGGGGTAGTGTAGGGTAGGGGTAGTGTAGGGTAGGGGTAGTGTAGGGTAGTTGTAGTGTAGGGTAGGGGTAGTGTAGGGTAGGGGTAGTGTAGGGTAGGGGTAGTGTAGGGTAGGGGTAGTGTAGGGTAGGGGTAGTGTAGGGTAGGGGTAGTGTAGGGTAGTTGTAGTGTAGGGTAGTTGTAGTGTAGGGTAGGGGTAGTGTAGGGTAGGGGTAGTGTAGGGTAGGGGTAGTGTAGGGTAGGGGTAGTGTAGGGTAGGGGTAGTGTAGGGTAGGGGTAGTATAGGGTAGGGGTAGGGTAGGGGTAGTGTAGGGTAGGGGTAGTGTAGGGTAGGGGTAGTGTAGGGTAGGGGTAGTGTAGGGTAGGGGTAGTGTAGGGTAGGGGTAGTGTAGGGTAGGGGTAGTGTAGGGTAGGGGTAGTGTAGGGTAGGGGTAGTGTAGGGTAGGGGTAGTGTAGGGTAGTTGTAGTGTAGGGTAGTTGTAGTGTAGGGTAGGGGTAGTGTAGGGTAGGGGTAGTGTAGGGTAGGGGTAGTGTAGGGTAGGGGTAGTATAGGGTAGGGGTAGGAGTACCGCATAAACGAAGTCTCTACGGCCCAGTTTATTTTATACAAATGTTTAGGTCTTTTATGTATCGATTGAGGCAGTACGAAGTCTGCCGGGTCAGCTAGTAATATTATAAATCTTTAGAGTTTGTTTGCTTGAACGTGCTCATCTCAAGAACTATTGGTCCGATTTGAAATAAAAATAACTATTAGAAAGCCACGATATCCAGAAGTAATACATATTTTATGATGAAGTTCGGTGTTACTCGGATAAAACCGCGAAAAATATCCGCGTAACGTCATATACCTAATAAAGAACGAATCAATGTTTTTGTTGTATCAGAACGTTAAGTATAAAGTAACAAGTACTTACACGTATGAAAATAAAAAAAATGTTTATCTATAAATTGATAGATTTAGCATTAGCATTAATATAACATCAAGATCATATATCTCAATATAATTACACAATTATGTTATCATATATTTGTCGAATGCGTCTACAGTTAGTCGAATTACACTAACTGCAGCATAATTTGCATCATCCAGTGCGCCAATTATAATATATTGCCATTAATGGTTATTAGGATTAGGAAACTCTATTACACAAATATCAATAAATCAATAAAACGGTATTAAGAGGGCTTGCAACTTAGGAACGTATTAACTTAGCAACGTTGCCCACGTTGCTAAGTTAATACGTTCCTAAGTTGATACAGTGATAAGTTGATACGGGGCTAAGTTGATACATTGCTAAGTTGATACAATGCTAAGGTGATACGGGGCTAAGTTGATACATTGCTATGTTAATACGTTGCTAAGTTGATTCGTTCCTAAGTTGATACGGGGCTAAGTTGATACGTGACTAAGTTGATACGTTGGTGCTATATATAATGTTTTGTAACCTCTGACCCCCCATTAGGCGCTTGCATTCATGGAGCGTTTGAAGGGAATAGGCGCCAAGCTCACCCGCCGTCACTCGCTACCCCTATCACCATCCGCCAATGACACACGGTCGAGGAACGCGCACGCCTTATGTGGGGTCAGTATTATTCATAAAAATCCTATGATTTGTGTAGAGCGTAGTACTTAAAACTTGAGTTTTAGTCAAGCTATCTTCCATCTTCTGTCAAATTCTCCTCTTCTTCCCTCTACACATTAGTGGGAAGCAGGCGTGTATCAGATTAGAACCTATATCAGATATAATTTGATACACTAAGCTACCAGAAACATGTATATCATCTCTTTGGGAGTTCAAACACTAGATAGTGTTCTATAAACCTTTCTATAGATATACAACAGGCTTAGTCTGCCTACAAAATAACGGCCAACATTATTCCCGTTAGTTATTTTGTTACGTGTAAAATTTAGTAGTGGACTCATTAAAAGTTGGGTCCAAGCCAAGCCGGGCGCGAGCTATTGTGTGGCCTGGCCTAAGCATTTCAGCTAGTTACTCCAAATCAATTCGGATAGTTTCGACTGGATTCATTTAAACTTGTTTTGTGAAGCTAATTTGTATGTCTGTGGCGTGACGTTTGTTCCAAATGAAATTGACAGGGGAATAAATTAAAAATAGTTGGGACGAAATTGAGCCGCTCCTATTTGTTTGTTTGTTTCGGTACGTAATAAAGTGGGTTATTTACGATCGGTGAGATTAAAACAAGCGGCTCGTTTAGTTTATGCTTGTTAAGTTATTTCTATATAATTTTGTTAGTGGTAACAATTTTTAACAAAAACGTCAGCATATTATCGTTTATCGTTATTATTGGTTGCGTGTATTGGAGTAACTTAAAGAAAAACAACTTTTACCATTAAGGTATATGCACATACATCACTGACTGCCGTTACTTACCGTTAAATTACCGAACGTATTGGGCGAGGTCCTGTATTCGAGCCCAAAGTCAGGCAAAAATTGTGTTGCTAGAAATGTTCTATTAAGCCGAAGTCTGAAGTTGGTGGTGTTTTACCCGTGCCTCAGAAAGTACGTAAAGTTAACGGGTTTGTGCCTGACCTGTCATGTCCCAACGAATTTTGAGAGTTAACTGAGTACGTCTGTGTTTGTACACTATAATATGATGATGAATAGATGTTGGGAATGTATCCTCAAAACATTTTTATTTAATTATTATACGGCTAATCTGGAAAGCAACGTGCAACCATGAAAAGGAAACCTTCTATCATCAACATCATCATTCCGTCCATCGTCCACTGCTGAACATAGGCATCCTCATGAGGCAGGATTATGGCATAGTCACTACGTTTGGTGGGCAGGTGACTGGGGGGGCTCTTTTTTTGGTTGAGGCATTACTTTCCGTGCCTCGGAAAACAAGTTAAACCTTTGCTACCAATTCTTATAACAACATCTACTTATAGTAATTGTATACCTGGGAACGGGCAGCACCGTTTCCACACACAACAACAACAAGCGACAACAACGACAAGCGTGTTGACTATGACAAATTCTTCGTTGAAAGAAGGTCCAGGTTCAGCAGTAGACGTTTTACTGCCTGATGATGATGATGGTGAATGGACCTACTATAGTATTATATTAATTTAGTACGCAACAACGACTATCCATCAATTTTCTAAATATCTATATGACATTGAGGCTTTGAGGGAAAGGAAGGAATTATTCATGAGCCTTCTTTTATTCCTCTACCTACGTTGTCCTAATTAATCACTCGTTATGCCTTTCTGATTAGAAATACGGTAATTGTTGGCGTTAAATAGATTTTTTTGAACATTTACTGACATGGAAAAAATTGGTCTGATTCCCTAATTGGCTACTAAAATATTTTAGATCTTTCTTTGGAGATTATTATTCTTGTAGATTTCATCTTTTTATAATGACTAAAACCAAGATTTTGGAAAAAAAGACGTTGAAATTATGTAATTGGTTGTCATATCTCGTGTGAAGTGAAAAATAAGTTTTGGAATGATGATTATGAGTCAAGTTAAGTTAACGGTAATTGTAAGATTTTAAAAGCTGATGCCTGATGTTGTAGCACGCACCTCTTGTCATTAACGCTTATATACGTGGTCTGACATGTACACACTCACATACATAATACTTATTTCTCAGGAGCCAAGCGTAAATGTATTTGAATAATAATTAATAAATATACCGCAGACCAACATTAAAAAACAAATTTAGAGAGTAATTTACAAAATTTAGAGAGTAATTTACAAAATCCGATCAATTCAAAATATATACTTACAAATGTCACACAGATGGATGAGATAAAAATAATCATACTACCGTATTAAGTACTTATGTTTTAAAATAATATTAGTTTACAACGAATAAAGATACTAAATCAATTAAAAAAATAAGATTATATTTGAATTTTACCATATCCGTGACCTACAAGAGTAAAACGCCTGAAAGGACTAATAAGTAAACGTAAAGTAATTAATCTCATGAAGTAATTAATTATTTCATGAGATTGAAGTAAACGTAAAATCAAATTGATTTTCGTTTATATTGTTACTTATTTAACATCAGCAGCTCAGTTCATAAGCTCTTTACATGCACACAAAATACACGTTGCTTAAATACGGACATTAATTTGCTTTTAAGAGATGATCCAACTCAACTTAATTATAAAATTAACTAACATTCTATGTCTTAAGTCACAATCTTATTTTCATCACCAATTTAACTAAGATCAACAATCTACGTGAACAGATGGCCGTTGGGGCCGAAAAGTTCTCGAATGGAGACCGCTGATCGGCAAGCGTAGCATAGGACTGGTAAAGGCCGCCTCCAACCGTAGTAACTGGAGATCTATGAGCAGCAGTGGACATCTTACAGCTGAAATGATGAAACACTCTTTACCATACACCACACCGGGTCCACAAAAGCCCAGGACACAAAAAATCTAATTCCGCTTTCGAATTCAATCCCAAAGTCTTGAGAAATCATAACCCTTTACACCACAACGGGTCAACAAAAGCCAAAGGTACAAAAAATCTAATTCCATTTTCAAATTCGTCCCAAAATCTCGAGAATTCTTAACCCTCCACACCACAACGGATCCACAAAATCCAAAGATACAAAAATTCAAATTCCATTTTCAAATTCGTCCCGCAAGTCTCGGCAATAACAAGTTCATACATGAATAGAGTCAAATCGATAGCTCGCGTCGACGTTGACGTCACTCATACCAGCGGTCCGACGCGACCTCGCGAATTGTATTGTCACTCCGCATTTTCTACATTCAAAGGGTTGGATGCAAATGGGAATATGCTTTGTGTTGGACATGAAAATTGTCGGAAAATACGACATGTGAAGTCGTAATCGTTATGTTTGATTGAGCGTGAATGCCGTAATGTTAGAGCAATGTGTGGTATTATGATAAAATATGTTTAATGTACCGAGTAATTTTTGAGGTTCACTTACGTTTAGTGGTTTTTGAGTGGATGCTTTATCTTGCTCGTTTAAATGAATTATGAAAATACTTCTCGTATAATGTGACGTCATTATTTTTTCGAATGTATGATTATGTTAACCGTAATGCTTTTAGTAATGTAATGTGTAATTTGAAACAGGTTGACATAGTAGAATAGTTAATAAAACATGTGCGGCCATCTTACTTTTGATTATAAATCAATAGAATTCATGCAGTCTCTTCTTTTAATCAATATTATGAGTTTTATAATGATTGTTATTAATTTAAGTGTCATAATAACATTTTAAATAACAAGCTTACAAATTTCAAATAATCCAATTCTTTGTAATCCAAATTGTATATTTTTATGTAAAAGAGAATTGAATAAAATATTAAATTTATTTATTTTAATCAAGGTTAAAACGCACATTATAGAATTTCTTTTACATTTATAAGCAATAAAAATAATTGGACCTAAAAATAAATGCCTTCATAAATAAAAGACACTCCTCACTGACATAAATAATAAATCACCAATTAAAAACGTTCAATCCAAATTGTAACCACAAAATCTGCAAGCACACTCAAAAACAAAACCGCCAAATCAGCGACAGCCCTAAGTGTTCCCAAGTTTCGTCTAAACAAAAGTTGTCAGGCGAGCTCCCATTGGTCGTCAGCTGTCATCGCGACGCCGCGGCCGGCGGGTTTTTGACGCGGCCAAATTGTGCCTGTCAGTCTAACTACTTGGGTGACAATTAACGGGCAGTTGTTTCGGATAAAATGATGATGTTCATGTTGGAGTGTTTGACTCGTGATAGAATAATAAGTGTAGGCTGGTTGTTTATTAAGTAGATTTTGTATTTTTTTAGTATAGCTAAGGTGAAAATAATGCATTACGTAATTTCATCATCATTATCAGCTGTATAAAGTCCAGTGCTGAACATGCATCTTATTTGAAGAAGGTTTGTGCCAAAGTCATTACGCTTGGCGGGTGGTGACCACAATTATAATTATGTATTACGACATAGGGAAACGCTGTCTTTTCCCGGGTAAAATATAGTTATAGATGATATTATAACAATCGGGACCAACAAGTTACCTTCAACCAACCAGATTCGGAAATAAATGTTAGATTGAATAGGTACGAAGATTGCATGTTTTATACGGGGATCGAACCCACGACCTGCAATATTGAAAGCGAGTATTTCAACGCTACGCTACGGAGGTTGTCAATTCTAAATTATTATCTGCGAGTTCCTGGCATGCGTCAAGCATCGTAAGTTCTCACATACTACGGTCTCATCTGACAATATATACCGATAGTTTTCATAGTCAACATGGTAGTGTACAATTTTCAATAAAATTATATTTTGCAAGTTCTCCATAGCAAATATTAATCGAACAATAACTTTACTCAAACTGACGTATACGATCGATGTTTTTGACAGTACCAAATTGACCAGTATACATGACTAGCAATAGCAGGCAATTGAGGGTTAGAATAAAAATAACGAAGTGTTCGAATTTTTTAAAAGGGACTGTATCAAACTTTGTCTAGATTACTTAAATTTGGCTTTATAATTGGTACTAATTTGGATCTATATCTCTTATGAAATATGAGTATTTCATAACGTTTTTCGGTAAAAAAAACAACATAATAAAATTACTAATTGCCAAAAATTTGCCATTAATCACCCGAAAACGGGAAACAAGGAAATATTAGCGGCTCCCTTATTAAATTACTGAAACAAACGATTATCCGACGACAACAACCTATAATAATTAATCTTTAATATGTCTGTTCATCGTTACATGCATAACTCCGCATTATGTTAGAAATCTACGAATTGGAATTTCAACTTTATTACATGCACAAAAAGGTGTAGTACCTAATGCATGTTACCTAAGTAGTTAGTAATTGTGATCGCTGTAGTATTTCACGGATTATTGTAGCAACGTCAAAGCGTTTTGTAGGATGATGCTGACAGAAAGTCATGACGTTAAAAATATATCTTCACTACATACTATAAGACTAAGCCACTTGTGGTCTGTCCCTTGGTATGTTTAGTTCTTTAAAACTACGCAACGGATTTTGATGCTGTTATTTTAAAATGAGAGATTGATTCAAGATAAACTTTTATATGTATACATCAGCAATCAGCATTGCATTGGCGGGGAGCTAATTATAGACTGATTTCAATACAAACCTCTAACCATCGAAGTGATCGCGCTGTAATTTGGATTGATATTATAATAAAACTAAATTCCGTACTTTAAAAAACGTCATACACCTGTCTAAACAGGCGTCCACTGAAACAGAGTTCTAAAATATATGAACTAAGGGGATGAAACATCTATAAAAAAAAAAGTTTTTATCCACCGCTTCGCTTACGTTAATTTTCCGTGAATTAACCGTCACCGGTCGTGTGTTCTACCAACAAGACCGGTGTCACTCGTCCCATTGCATCTTGAAAGTAAAGGGATAGAGAGTGCATCTATGTTTGCACAATTACTATCTAGGTAGGTTAGGTAGGGATGATGGCTTAGAAAAAAGACCCCGTGATCAATACAGTCAAGAGGACTTTTACGAATAATGGCAGTAAAAAGGAAGCAAGTCAAATTGTCAAACGATATCGTCTCTTCAAATAAGGCATGTAAATTTAACGTAAAGTCTTAAAAAAAGTGAAAATAAAAGCTTCTACAGACAGCACTGCTTGCAGCCAATCACCGTGAGCGCCGCTAACAATGGTGGCTGAACAATACGGAGCTTGCCACCTTTTGTCTGTCGATGCCTCTATTTTCACTTCAGCTTTAGACGTTCTTTAGAGTTCTCGAAGCCGAGACAATTGAACAATATGTTATATTTAAGTATTGATTCGTTTTCTAACTTATTTAGTGTGAACGCCGGTACTTTGCTTTTTGTGGATATTTGGTCAGGGTGGAAGAATGATGCGAGACAGATTGACTTTAAAACGGGGTTAACATTTAGCTTTTATTGCAAATATTGACAATCCCTGTCAGAGTTTCTAACCTCGATGTAATATGAAAAATTACGGGACTGACTACTAGTTGACTGAAGTCCTTACTGTACTAAGCACGTTAAGCAAGTGTGGGACCAGCAAAACAATTCTCATTTCATCATTAATAACAATTGTATGATGTAAACGGCGTGGAACAGCTAGTCTAGCTGTTCCACGCCTTTTCACCCGCATAAATCCGGTTCCCGTAGAAACTTTAATTTATAGATAAAGCCTTTGACAGTCACAAATAACGTGCCATTCTTTTGGTAAAATATTTTTCAAAATCAGTTCAGCAGATACAAAGATTACCCCCTACAACGTCACAAACTAACAAAATTTACCTCTTTATAATATTACTATAGATAAGTGTTTGGCTGTGTATAACAATGATACACAGAAAGATTTTCTTTTATTTAAGTTATTTGATTCCATCGCAGCCAATGTACCGAGTTAATGTCAATAAAATACATGAATGCTTCAAAAAACAAAATACGTTTAACTTTTCATATTTTTTACTATATTATTTTGCTGGGTATATTTTATCAAACACAATATATTTTACTAAGAATTTCTTATGAAAATATATGAAATCAAATTCATATTCATTTTTGTGCGACACTTGACAAACAGAACTTCTTTATGTTATAAAGAAGATAGGCACTGAAATGCTTGACATGATTTAATATAAAACTTGCGATTAAAAATGCCTAATTAAATAGAAAGTCTTTTACCAGTGTGTGTTGCCAGTGATGACCTATGGATCTGAAACGTGGTCCTTCACTATAGGCCTTATGAACAGACTGAGCGGCGGATGATGATGAAGCAGGCCGGGAAATAAATCTTAGAATTTACACAAAGATATCTCTTCCGGCAAACCCACGACCTCCACGACATAAAGCGAAGCTTTTACCGCTTCGCCATGGAGGTTTTCAAGTTTTTCACAGAGACAGATAATGGCAAGAAAAAATAAAATGTAAAATTCTAGAAGAAAAAGAAGATTTTTTATAACAAAATTGTCCTTCATTTTTTTTTTATATCAATTAGTATTAGCAGAGTTTTGCAGTCTACTAGTATTCTTATTAACCCCTCGTGCTAAGGTAAAATGCTTGTGTTACGAGTGGGCTTACGTCGGTACTGCAATGGGTGGGGATCGAACGGCGACCATGAGATCACAAGTCCGGATAAACCAGCCATTGGGATACGGCCGCTTCTAAAAATTGAATATAATCTTTCAACTTTTGAATATATTCCGATAAACTCATCAGGTACAAAACAAGGACATCCAAGAAGTCAAGTCTCCCAAATTTCTGGAAGGTACAATACCTCATTCAGAACTCCTTGAATGTTTCGCAACTGGTTCTTAGCGAACAAAGACGCGTCGACTACGCTCGGCACAATGCGACTGCGTTCAACAATCGTGCCACTTCCATTCATTGTGCGAGTATGGAATTAGCTGGTTCTAATTAACGTTTGGGATATAAATTTAATATGTAATATATGCTTGTATTATTGATACTTATTCTAGTTCGGTGATGAGGTTAATTAGGAGGTAATTGGTTTGAAATTATTGATGAGGAGCTTGTTTCAATGATGTTAACTTATTATATAACTAGTAACTAACTTCCCGCGCGCGGTTTCACATACCTAAAAACCTTCCTCTTAAATAACTCTATACTGGGTGATTTTTTTTACCATCTTGATAATTAATATGGTGTGTTGTGTAAGAGGAATAGAATCTATAGACCACAGAATATTTGTACTAGTATTTCAGTAATTAGAATTTCGAAAATCTCATAAATAACTTAATAGAAATACACCATAGCGCGTGTATTAAAAATGCGGCACCGTGGCCCGCACTGGGGTAATTAATTCCTGCATCACGGAGAACTTTACAAACACAAAGTACACTAAGAATTATTACAACTATCCGTGGTTCACATAAGTAATTGTCCCGGGTGGGAATCGAACCCAGAACATCAGGCCTCAGAAGCTCCTGCCGCTGAGCAACCGGTGCAGTCATTGAAGCTAAAGGCAGTGCTGGCAAAGGATCATAAGACAGGGAAGAGAAACAAAGTCCTAAACCTGACCGGCGAAGATCATAAGATAAGAGGTTAAGGCTAAGAGGCTTATCTATATAGTTTCATACGTCACAAATCTGTCTGAGAAAATTAATGTTTTAAATATTTGTACTGTAGATTTGACCTCAAATTGCAACTAACAGTAGCTTATTTAAAATATAAAGAGAAAATTTAAAATAAAAAAAATCCCCCGACCATTCTTAGCATACATAAAAATATTTTTCGAGATTTTAGATTTCATTTCGTTAGATATTTCCTTTCAGAATACTATACATTATTCTACTATTCAAGACCTTTCATTTGATACCCATATTGAGGGAGTTGTTAAAAAATATATATAGGTACCGCAATTTGTGGCGGCGGCCATCTTAGACCGATTTTTATCAAACATCAGCTAAGAACACTACCGACTAATTCACCTTTCAAACATTAAAAACAAAATTAAAATCGGTTCATCTGTTCGGGAGCTACGATTTCACAGACAAACACACACACACATGCATAGACACGTCAAATTTATAGCACTCCGTCGTTTTTGCGTCGGGTGTTAAAAACTAACTTATAAATACTAATATTCTAAATCTTTACTAATTAGCAAAGTTACCAGGATTAAATGCTACCAGCATTTCCCCGTTGAATGGCAATGCTTACCTGCTGCGTAAAGTAAATACCAGCACTCGAGGAACGTGTCGCACTAAAGAGGGTCGTTGAGAGGTTTTTACAAATTACTTTAAATAACAAGAGGTTATACATATAATGTGTATTCCACGTTACATTACTGTTATTTTTGTACACCCAACAAAGTTTGCTGCTACGCCTCGCACCTGATACAATCTCTTTGACGTCATTACGTCGCCATGACGACAAATGGCTGATAAATCCTTAAACAGACATCATTAGACTAACGTAAACATGCCTACTTTTACTGAGTGATGTATGGGTAAAGTTACTCTAAGGTTAATGACAATGGAGAGTAAAACAATGACTAGATAGGGTGGGTAAATAGGTTTACTTATAGTTAGTAAAACATAATTATAAATATAAAACGATGAAGTCGTGTAAAGTTATAACACAAGTAAGAACTCGTACTAAATATATATGGTGTTTTTGCTTTGAAATTCCATATTCCTTACTGTCCTATTCGATTTAAATTACACTGATAAATAACAACTAATAACAATAAATTAATAGAAATAAATTTAATGTAATTTACAAATGACTTTTACTTTCTATCATGAGTGTACACATTTTAAAAATGACTTTTTGCTAAATAGACGTTCTGCTACAAAGACTAAATAGTAAATAGTACATATTTGTGTGTGAATAATTATGTCTACTACCACTCGTACTTAAGATCATTGTTACTAACATTATGGGCGTAGCCTGAAATGAACGCTATTATTATTATTATAAAGACCATCTGATAGTTGGACATTTTGTTACATGGACATTTTGCTAATTAGACTCATTGCTCATTAGACGTTTCGCTTTTCCGATTTCAGAAGCACCTAGATAAATATCAATAAGTTCGGTTTCTCCGAAGCACGGATGTATACTACAAACTTCGTGCTCTCTGAAGCCTAGGTAAACACTACTAAATTATTGCACTCCGTAGCACAGGTGAACACCACTAACTTTATGCTCTCCGTAGCACAGGTGAACACCACTAACTTTTTGCTCTCCGAACACCGGTACCGGATCAGCCCTATTACGTCCATTGCTGAACATGGACATGAACAGAATCCCTATTTTCAGATTGGTGTTCGCATTAAGTTAGTGGGTATCCTTGATACTTGATGATGATGACTTTTTGCTCTCCGTAGCACAGGTGAACACCCCTAACTTATTGCTCTCCGTAGCACAGGTGAACAGCACTAACTTTATGCTCTCCGTAGCACAGGTGATCACCACTAACATTTTGCTCTCCGTAGCACAGGTGAACACCACTAACTTTTTGCTCTCCGTAGCACAGGTGAAAACCACAAACTTTTTGCTCTCCGTAGCACAGGTGAACATTACTAACATTTTGCTCTCCGTAGCACAGGTGAACACCACTAACTTTTTGCTCTCCGTAGCACATGTGAAAACCACAAATTTTTTGCTCTCCGTAGCACAGGTGAACACCACTTACTTATTGCTCTCCGTAGCACAGGTGAACACCACTAACTTTGTACACTCCGTAGCACGGGTGAACACCACTAACTTTTTGCTCTCCGTAGCACACGTGAACACCACTACTTCGTGCTCTCCGTAGCATAGTTGAACACCACTAACTTCGTGCGCTATGAAAGATACGTGAATATTTTTAACTGACTAACATCAAATTCTTTACTTCAGGCTATTAGTGAACATTATAGTTAAAGACATTTTTGGTCCAAACTAACACCGCAGTTTAACGTCAGTTTTACTTAAATCAACGTATCTTTAATTCATACACATCAAAGCAGCACAACATAAACACAGCTATCTCTCTATCTCTCTCCATCTAAAGGCACAATTAATCCCGTCTAACTCCAGTATATTTTCTATCGCGCTGCGCTTTGTGCGCTAATCACAAACAGTGCTATCAATGGCCGCATCGTCGCGTCATCGGGCCACCTTTATGACGTCACAGCTTTGTGTGCGTCCTACTTGTCGGGTTTTTCCAACGAGTTTTTGCTATAGAAATGTGAGAGTTTGATGTCAATGGATTCATGTCTGTACGATGGTTGGGGATGATGCAAGTTGTTATGAGTTGTGTATGTTTTTATTCGCAGTTGATATTTTTTAAAAGGATTTCAAATTTGTGTATCGTATTTTATTTGAAATGGTTTATGCAGCTCTTGGTTATTTAAAATGCAGTTCATTTTTAGTATAAAATCAAATAAAGGCGCATGTCGTATAGATTAAACAGTCAAAAAAATGTTTACTTACTTATACTTTAGAAGCATTTAGTCGTAAGTGCCAGTTTACAATGAAGGCACATACGACGAATAGTTCTGACTTATAAATAGATATATCTGTCTTTATGTTTCTGAGGTCCAGAAATGTAAACCTACCTGAAGAGTTTGTTTTCTTGAACGCGCTAATAACTGCAGCTATGGGATCGGTTTGAATTGAAATTATTTCAGTGCTATATAGTCGGTGAATGCAGGCCGCTACTAACCGCAACAACTGGAGATCTATGAGGGAGACCTATGTCCAGCTGTGGACGTCCTACGGCTGAAATGATGATGATATTCCATTTATCAAGGAAGGTTGTAAATAACTTACTAATATTATAAACGCGAAAGTTTGTAAGTATGGATGGATGGATGTTTGTTACTCTTTCAAGCCAAAACTACTTAACGGAATTGGCTGAAATTTTGCACTGGGATAGGTTATACGTTGGTTTAACACACAGGCTAAAACCGCGGGGCGCAGCTAGATTAATTATGAATTTCTTACGGGAACGGGCATTACGCTGGTGTAACCGCGCTTGGGAGGCTTGTTTGTAGAATAAAATAAAATAAATAATGAAATTTATTCAGTGCTTAGATATTTACATACACTTGTACTTGTCAAAATTACACTGTGTAAGACTAAAAGACTAAATCTAACAAAAGAATAAATAAGTAGCCAAAAACAATGTTAACATTATTTGATCTTACAGATTTATTAATCCGTCTGTCCGTCTGTCGTGCGATAAATGACAATTGTACAAATTATTGTTGGGTGTCTTAAGGTAACAGGTACAAAATTAACTTCCAAAAATCATGCCAAAGTCTAAGCGACATCCAATTGAGGGCACCCTTAAAGGCACTATCTATACTATAGTAATAAGTAAGTATTAAATTAATAATATGTATGAATTAAGTCTGCCATGGTGATTAATGTATCAATAAATTCTTTAGAGACTCAACTAAAAGACGTGTAGTTGATTGACGTTTTTCAATCGAAGGGTAGCTATTTATAAACGTCTACTTTAATATGTTGTCTGTTACATTTTTATATAATATTAAATCTTTTGATACAGTTGCTAGTTACTGCTATTTACGTACCAAGTTTATTGACAAATGATCCTCGTTACTGCGACAAACGAATATTTTTATTTTGAATTCTTATATTGCTATTTGCACAAGATACTTAATATACTGTTAGGATGTTTGTCGAATACATATTTTTCTTATTTAAGTTTTTTTTTTTTTTTTTGTGTGCTGTATTATTTTAATTCTATTATTACAAAATCCGGTTAAGTGCAAGTAAAAACAAAAAAATACTTGTTTTCTAGTATTCTTGTTAATCCCTCGTGCTAAGCTAAAATGCTTTATACAAGTGGGTTCACGTCGGTAGCGCAATGGGTGGAGTTAGAACCGGCGACCTCAAGATCATAAGTCCGACGCCCTTGGCGCTCGTCATACTCGCTCTTGAGAAAGCTCCGAGTGTAGTTTTTAGCTTTTAAACCATTTAACTATACACTGACTAGAATGACAATGTCCGAAAAAAAGAAGAAAAATGTGAGGCGTTACCACAACGTGTTGAAAGCTTAGGTACAATATGGCTAGGGCCGGATTGCCCAGCGTGCCCGGCCCTTAGCAAAAACGGAGGGCGGTTATTTTTTTTTCCGACGGACATTTGTAATTGGCCCTAAGGCTTTTGTTACTTCACCGGGCATGAAGGTGAGCAGAGCTCCAGCCTAGATAAATGGTTTAAACACTACAAACTAAGCAACTTGCGCCAGAGGGCGTCCCCTGTGGGACTTGGACAGTTCCAGTCCAGTTACAGTTCGCGGGCCTCTCGGACTTCGGGTCTACGAGGGAATCGGAAGGTTCTCAGCAAACTAAGGGTCGGGAGGGTGGACGAAGGAGTGTCCGGGGTACCAGGCTATGGAGAGTGCCACATACCCCTTCACCGGCGCGGGAACGGTGCAGAGGCGGAGGGAATACGTAAATGCATTTTCCCCGAACAAAAAAAAGCACAATATGATTATTCAGGGTCTTTGTATGTATCAAATTATATTTTGTTTAGCTACTTCTGCGGGCCTGCGTTATAAACATACCTAAACTTACGTTCTAGGATAATATTTCCTGAGTTAATATGTACACATACTAATATATCTAATTATGATAATTAAGGCGCGGTGAATAGACGACTTTTACGTATTAGTTTTGTCATTGTTGCTCCGCGTAGAAATGAAAGAGAAGCGAAGAGACGCCGCGATGGCGCAACGTTTCGTTCGACTCGTTCGAGTTATTAAATACATTAATCCTTGCAAATATCTTATTCCAATCGATAAATAAAAACAACAGTTCCCTTTATTATTATATATTACACCACTGTTATTAATATTATCAAGATTTGTTTATAAATAATACAGTTACAATTGCTACAATTTCAATTTAAATGGTTATTTTATGGTTTTTTTTTATCAAGAAAATTTACCGAAAACGTGTTTTGAACACAATGGTCCCCCCATAAATATGATCAAGATTAACATATATTTTAAGCTGCTCTAAAATGTAAACATTTGGCTAAAAAACTGTTTTGTGAAGCCTATTTTGGCTAAGTACAGCGCCTTAATTTTGACTTTTAATTCTTGACTGCACCGGTGCCGCGGTGGTGGTGGCCCAATGCTTACAGCAATGGCTTCTGAGACCTGGTTTTCTGGGTTCGATTCCCACCCGGGACATCTATTTGTATGAACCACGAATAGTTGTTCTGAGTATGGCTGTTGGTACTTTGTTTTCGCGAATTAAGTGTTCGACAAAAGTGTGTGTGACTTGAAAAAAGCCAATTGAGTAGCTTAATTTAAACCGAAAAAGTAATATATCACGAGAACACATATAAAAGCAATAAAACGTCAAACTGTGACGAGCAAAATTCTCCCATTACCAATACACCATCAGATCGCTGACTTGCATTGTTTAAATTCACTTATTCACTCCCAATACTAATATAAACCTTATCGCAATCCTATAAAACACAAAATATGCTGGCAATAAAATGTTATTGTTAGTCCATCGTTATTGAAGTATCGACTTTATGTCGAAGGAGACAAGGTATAAATTCCTGTGCGGTGGTGAACGTCATCAAGTGAGAATCAAATAGGATAGTTGGAAGTTCGGGCTTGAAATGTTATACTTCGGAATCGAAGCGTTGGACTGTTATAAACAGACAGAATAACTGACCTTTGTGTGTTCTGGGAAATGTCTACTTACAGTTGTGCCATGCCTTTCTATGTATTGAATTATATATTTGATATTTATGTGTACATAAATTAGAAACAAAAATAGCGACATTATAAATAAACTATCAACCACACTATAAATAACTGACAACCTCCGTAGCGTAGCGGTATTTGGCTCGCTTTGAATCTCGGAGGTCGTGGGTTCGATACCCACGCCCGACGGGAAATCTTTGTGTAAATTCTAAGATTTCTTTTCGGGTTTGGTTGGTTGAAGGACTACCCTCCGTGCCTCGAAAAGCACGTTAAGCCGTTGGTCCCGATTGTTATAACATCATCTAAAATAATCGTATATCAAGGGACGGGCGTTTGCTTTTGTGGTACAACATAATACTGCGGTCACCAATCCGCCTGCCAAGCATGGTGACTATGGCAGATACTCTCATCTGGGAGGAGGCCCGTGCTCAGCAGTGGACGTTATAAGGGCTCATGATGATGATGATGAAATAAACTAGATAACCGATATAATTATTACCTTTAGGTACAAGCGACCCGCCCCTTCTTCGCACGGGTGCAATGCTAATGTGTTATGCATAAACCTTTCTCTTAAATTACTCTATCTATTAAAAAAAACCGCATCAAAATCCGTTGCGTAGTTTTATAGATTTAAGCATAGGGACAGACAGACAGCGGGAATTGACTTTGTGTTATACTATGTAGAGATTCTGAAACACAAAAGGTTCTTTAATTAATTCGTTTATATTAGATAGACTCAATTCACGGACACATAGCACACCCAGACTCAGAACAATTATCTGTGGTTCACACAAATAAATGTCTCGGGCGTAAGTCGAACTCATGACACCAGGTTTCAGAATCAACTACTATAACTACTGAGCCACCGCACCGGTGCAGTTTTTTTCATGTTTTTATACGTAGGTAGCCACGAGGCTTTTGCTACTTCACCAGGCATAAAGGCGAGCAGAGCTCCAGCCTTAATAAACGGTTTAAAAACGACACTGCGCAAGAGGGTGCCCCCTGTGGGGCTTGGACCTCGGCTCAGGGCGGTCGCGGGCGATGGGATTGAGGGATTATGACTTTTAGTAATTTAGGGAAGTTTCGTGCAACTGTCGCTCTTTACAGTTCGCGAGCCTCGGACTTCGGGTCTACGAGGGCATCGGATGGTTCTTTGCAAACTAAGGGTCAGGAGGACGAGGGGGGACGCGTCACGTTAGCGGGCGCACTCTCCTTCGGCTAGTCGGATAGAGTGGTCTTTGTGTAGTGGTGCTAGTTTCTTGCAGTCTTCTTACTGCTAGTTGGTAAGTTGTTATCTCGTCGTGCGGGTCATCTAGGACGCCACCGGTGCAGTTAACATATACATTTTTTATTGAAATGGTACCTATAACAATTTCTAGCTATTTCAATACAATTGTCCTCAATATTTGTATATATTTAACTGTTACACAATAAAACAATAGGCTAATCTTTTCACGCCACTGAACACCATTGTTCGCGATCCATTTCGCATTGAACCAAACGCAACTATATCGCTAAGCGCATAGATCTGCTCAATCAATGTGTAGCTATCACGTAACTGGATTACACGGTGGTTGCGAAGTGATCGCCCTGATCACGTGACAATCGGCTGCAGCATTAGCGATGACACTTGACTTGCGGACGTTGCGAACAACAGATACATTTGCTGTCGGTTGATTTCGTGTTGTGTGCAGTACTGATTTTGCAGGCGGTGTGTTACGTTATAATATATTATGTGTTTTTTTATGTAAGACTAGCTGACCCGACAGACGTTATCCTATCTTAACTAAAACTCTGTATTACATTGAACTTTTAATATTAGTCGTGATAGTTCTGAACTAAATGCGATGTACACAAAGTGTAGCATTCACTCGGTCAATGTCAAACGCCATAACATAACATTTAAAAAGTTTTTATCGTAAAAAGCGCCAAGGTTACATTAGCAAATTTTATATCGTCGGTGATATTGCAATACCGCGTATGTCACAGTTGCTACTAAGGTGTAATTTCATATGTCAAGAAATATGTTTTTTCTTTATCTTTTAGGGCAAAAAATATAATTTGCTATATTTGATTTCAACCTTATAAGCTATTGTCACTTACGCCGTATTGCAATATCACCGACGATATGGTGGTTAAGTATTTTAAAATTTACATTTTTTTTTTATAAGAACCTTTTCCTGGTAATAACAAACACAACAAAAAAAAAATTAGCGAATTTAGTGCATCTGTTTACGCGTGATGCATTGACCAAGGGAAAAATGGATTCATTTTTATGATGATTATAAAATATTTTACTTCTATTTGTCATTAGTTAAGATGGTAGATTCAAAAGTACTCAACATTTTCTCCTCCGCCGATGCGTCGGTGGGTTATGTGGGACTCGCCCTCTTCATAGCGGTGGTGTGCTATTCATACCACGAGGAGAGGACCCTACCCACTTAAACCCTATGACCGCCGTTGATGAAGGGCCCAGGAACCCATGTCCATTTTGGAACGGGATCTAAGTGGGTGAAACCGTGTGGGACAGTTAATTAAATTTTATTAACGTTAATGTTTCTTTTGGATAAAGTCTTCATTCAATGATGAATCGTGGTGTATCGTGGAATGAGAAGAATATAAATGATTTACAATATTTTCATATCATCTTCATTATCAGCCCGTATAACGTCCACTGCTGAACATAGGCCTTATCCCGGGGGAGGGTATTTGTCATAGTCACCTCGCTTGGCAGGCGGATTGGTGACCGCAGTTTTATGTTGTACCACACAAGGAAACGCTGCTGCCCGTTCCTTGATATACGATTATTATAGATGATGTCATAACAATCGGGACCAACGGCTTAACGTGCTTTCCGAGGCACGGAGGGTAGTCCCTCAACCAACAAGACCCGGAAATTAATCTTAGAATTCACACAAAAAATTCTTGCCCGGCGTCGAGATCGAACCCACGACCTCCGAGACTTAAAGCGAGCCAAATACCGCCACGCTATATGGAGGTTGTCATTTTCACATGAAATTAATTAAATTATTCGGTGATATTAACGAAACTTAAAAATACACACGTTTACTGTTACGCTGGCAACAAAAGAACATAAGTACTAACAACTATTATAAATCGCAAGTACTGAGCCTCGAGCTGACAGCTTTACACCGGTGAGCTGCGGAGGCCACCTAACTAATTCATGGCACATTAAATTGTCGTACCAAATGCTAATACATACTAACAAACATATAAACGTGTTCCTAAATTCGTGTGACCCACTTAGTAATTACATAAATACTAAGTACTAAAGTCATTTTGCTTAAGTATTGAGTTATAATAGAGTAGCTGCATTTCTAAGATGTTATGTTGCAATTATTCATCATTCAGCCGTAGGACGTCCACTGCTCAGCGTCACTGCATAAGCCTCCCTCATAGATATCCAGTTGTTACGGTTAGAAGCGGCCTGCATCCACCGTGATCCCGCGGCCTTAACCTGATCATCCGTCCATCTAGTAGGTGGACGTGCTACGCTACGCTTGCAGATCCGCGGTCTCCATTCGAGAACTTTTCGGCCCCAACGGCCATCTGTTCTTCATGCTATATGGCCTGCCCATTGCCACTCCAACGAACTAATCCGTTGGGCTATGTCAGTAACCCGCGTTCTTCTACGTATCTCCTCATTTCTGATTCGATCTCGTAGAGAAACCCCGAGCACAGCGCTCTCAATAGCTCGTTGAGCGACTCTGAGCCTGTTCATAAGCCCTATGGACAGTGATGGACCACGTTTCAGATCCATAGGTCATCACTGGCAACACACACTGGTTAAAGGCTTTCATCTTCAGGCACTGAGGTATTTTGGAGGAAAAGACGTTGCGAAGTTGCAATTATTACGTTCTGCCATATATAATCGTTAATATATCGTTGGTAAAAAACAGTGGCTAAGATATAATATCGTCCACCAAGAAATATTTTCTTTATTTGTGTTGTAAGCGGTGAAATATTCATTTGCTACGTTCGATCTTCAACCTTATTAGCTTTCGTCACTAATATGGTATCACACTGCGACCGATGACAAGTTTTATGGGCGTCTGCGTTTAGGTTTAAGATTATGTGTATTGATTTTTTACGGAATTCTTTAAGTAGATACGAGTAGGTACGGTGTCAGTTAGCTTAAATAGACACAGTCTACAAGTTTTAGTTAATTGTTTCCGAATATAGAAAATTGGAACCGTGTGGTTTCAGACTTAAAATAGACGTGAGAGGCGACTGAGGAACTTACAACTGAGAGGGATAACAGCATCAATCAGCTTAAAGTTACTAACCGTATTAAGCCGATCACTAATCCACCTATCAAGCATGTTTACTATAGCAATATACATTAACGATCCTAAGGTTTGTCACAGCCTCCGTGGCGTGGCGGTATATGTCTCGCTTTAAGCCTCGGAGGTCGTGGATTCGATCCACACGCCGGACAGGAAATCTTTGTGTAAATTCTAAGATTTATTTCCGTGTCTGGTTGGTTGGAGACTACCTTCCGTGCCTCGGAAAACACGTTAAGCCGTTGGTCCCGATTGTTATAACATCATCTATAATAATCGTATATCAAGGCATGGGCACCAGCGTTTCCTTGTGTGGTACAACATAATACTTCGGTCACCAATCCGTCTGCCTAGCGTGGTGACTATGGCAAATACCCTCCCTCGGGAGGAGGCCTTTGTTCAACAGTGGACGTTATACGGGCTGATGATGATTTATAAAGACGAGGTCAATGTACAGTTGTAGACGGAAACATGCAGTTGAAGAAATATTCATAGACATTAGACACATTTATGACATAGGGACGAATATGACACTATTTTTATGTTATAAAAATTGAAACACACTTACTAAAATCTATCTTCACGCTGACTGACCTGACCTGATTTGCGTCGCAGATATGGCACGCCAAACCGTCCATTAGTTGATATTGTTCGAAGCCTACGTTGGATCGGATGCCTACATTATGTAAAATGCAAGAAGCCTTCGCTAAAGCAGTCGCCATTTATAATATACTATTTAGAATTCTGTTTTAGGGTTCGAAATCCCAAAAAGAAATATAGATACGAAACAACTTAACAGCAATCGTGAAAGCTGAGAGTGAGACGCAATATTTAATTCAGCACAATACTATCACCCTGAGAAATTGCCTATGTAAAATAAATTACTTAAAGCTTTGATTTTTACTTAATATGATCTGTATATATTAAAAAAACAAGTATTTTAGCTTAGATCTCTTATTCTTGATGTATGCTAGCTTTATCATCAGCTTGTAAAATTTCCACTATTAAACATAGGTCTCTATCTGCGATAGGATTATGCTATAGTCATCACGTTTGGCAGGCAGGAATGTGACTTACCCGGCCCCCGCCAACGGCGGATCGAAGGAGTGTCCGGGAGGTTTTAGTGGTGTAGGGTCCTCTCCTCGTGGTATGAGTTTAGCATATCACGCTATGGAGAAGGCGAGTCCCACATATCCCACCGCCAGCGCGCGAATACGCTGCAGCGGCGGTGGGAATGCGTCAATGCATTTCCCCCGGACAAAAAAAAAAAAATGCAGGAATGTGACTGCAGTATTATGTTGAAACAAACAGAGAAACGCTGCTACCCGTCCCCTGTTATAGGCTTGTTATAGATGATTTTATAACAATAGGCACCAATGTTTAATGTCCTTTCTGAGGCACTGCGTCCCTCAACCAATCAGAACCGGAAAAAATCTAAGAATTTTCTCTAATTTACGATTATTATATCGATCTCACCGTGTGGTTTCGGGCTTCAAATGTACCAACCCCAATCTTGTGATGGGTGTCATAAGAGGCGACTAACGGATAAACACCTGATGGATATGCAGCAGCATTGTTCAACTCAAAGATACTCCTATCTTACCGCGATCACCAACCCTTCAGTGACCCTGGCTTGCCAAGATCTATTAAAAAAGAAGCCCATGTTCAGCAGTGGACTTAAATGGTCTGATGAAGTAATTGAAGTTGAAGTTTTTTAACATTCTCATTATTAAAGAATGTTTGCTGCGGAAATAGAATCGCCCAATGAGTTTGCTTCGCCGGGCCTTCTCAGTTGGGACGTATGCGATCCGGTCAATTGTTCTAACCCAATATAGACAGAACAAGCTATTTGACAAAATAACAAAATATAATTAAAATAATAACTTAAATACTTGTTTAATTTGAAAATTTATAAAAAATAATAATTATAGATAATAATACTAAATTTGTTTTGACTATTTGCAATTGCCTGTAATAGGTTTACGTAAATAAAAACGATTTTTATTTTAAATGTATTTTATAAGGTGGATTCATTTTCTCAATGTGCGTATTAACTATGTATTTAGCAAGTAAAGAGAGTTGGCACCAAGCACCGGTTATTTGTTAAGCGCAAGCGGCATCAAGCCAACGATTCCGAATGACAATGAACTAACTTTGTGGAAGCACTAACTTCGTATTACAACTTTACTAACAGACTAGGAAGCTTTTAAGGTTTACGTTGAGCTATTATTGAAACGTAGCTTTTCCTAGTATACGGCTGTCGTAGATGAGTTTGTGTGCTATTACTGTACCACATTAACGGAAGACTAAGCGAGTTTTAAAGACGAAGAGGAAAGTAACAGTCTGTCATCAACTGTTGAACACAGTCCTCCATCGATTTTAAGCAGGAACGTTTGCTAGCAACCTGCATCTACAAGCTCCCTCCAACTTTCTTTACTAAACAGTACTAAAAGTATAATTTTATCAGCGTGGATAATGGAACCATAAGCTTCGAGATTGAAATCCAGACTTAAACATCTGTGTCTTGTAAGAAGTTGTATAAACACCCAAAATATTCTGTGCGAAATATATTTAAAACTCGACAATATAGGTTTCAAAACACCACGCTACGACGCACTTGATTGAGCACTGTAAAATTACAATGCAGAGACATGTAAGGAGTACAACAGCATTGCAGTTTGTCCAACTAATATTCCTATAACACCGTAGTATATAGCTGATTATGCTTCCTCCCGTGAGCTCTAGCGACCTTACCCACACACAGCAACACAACACTAATCAATAATGTTATAAAATTTATTTGGCTGTAATATTCTGTAGACTTAAATCTCCGTAGCGTAGCGGTATTTGGCTCGATTTAAATCTCGGAGGTCGTGGGTTCGATCCCCACTCCGGACAAGAAATCTTTTTGTAGATTCTAAGATTTATTTCCGGGTCGGCTGAGGGACTATCCTCCATGCCTCGGAAATTGCGTTAAGCCGTTGGTCCCGATTGTTATAACTTCTTCTGTAACAGAAATGTATCAAGGAACGGGCAGCAGCGTTTCTTTGTGTGGTACAACATAATACTGCGGTCACCAACCCGCCTGCCAAGCGTGGCGACTGTGGCAAATACCCTCCCCCTGGAGGAGGCCCATGTTCACCAGTAGACGTTATATGGGCTGATGATAATGATGATGATTCTGTACTTTACCAGTCGAGTATCTTATTGAGCATGCTTTCGGTATGTTCTACCACTACCACTGTAAAACAATGCATGGCCTCTACAAAAATCTTTAGATTTTTTGACCTCGAGCCTAAGACACTAAATTAATATCCACCTTACACGGTAAATAACCTAACAATATGTAATAGTGCACATTAGAGATAAAGCCGAGGACACACCGGGGCACAGGATAATGTGCCACGACAAATGACCTCTTTGATGTCGTTTAGTGGTAATGGCGCCCTCTGTGTGGTGAATGCTCACGATAGATATAGCTTAAATGTAAGGTGCTTAGTAGAAAAATAATATCAGACGATAAATATATTCAACTAGCTGACCCGACAGACGTTGTCCTGTCTTAACTGAAGCTTTTTATTAAATTGAACTTTTAATATCACCTAGAATATCACGACGCAAACCAACATGTTATCGAACTTTAGCTGCTTCTCGAAGATAAACCTAGGTTTAGCCGGTTAATCTTGGGTTTATGTTCGCACCTACCTTTGGCCGAAACATATATAACAAATAATGTATACGGAACTAGGGAGCCTGGATCTCACGACACAGGGAATCCTAGTGTGAGTTCCAGGAATCAATGCAATCGATTGTAATTTTTTAAACAATAAATTATTCTTATTCTTATTATATTAGGCGTGATAGGGCTAAACTAACCGTGATGTGCAGTAAGACACAACAACAATAAATATTGAAGGAATGCATGCTATTCCGTCAATGTTATTAAAAACGCAAGATTACAGTAAGAAGTTTAAATTGTTAAAAGCGGTTACATTAGAAAATTTTATACTGTCGTTAAGTAATTTTTTAATGTTGTAATTTTCTGCAGAATTTTATTATTTCTTTCTTTCATAAGAAACTTTTTCTGACAATAACATACACCAGAAGCGGCCGTAGCCCAATGGCTAGGGCGTTGGACTTGTGATCTTGAGGTCGCCGGTTCAAACCCAATTGCACTACCGACGTGAACCCACCCGTAACACAAGCATGTTAGCTTAACACGAGGGGTAAAGAAAAATACTTGCAGACTGCAAAACTCTGCTAGTAATCTTAAAAAAAAAAGAAATAAAAAAGTAAGAAAGACAACAAAAAAGGATTAGCGAAATGGGGCCAGCCGTTCACGTGTAATGCCGTGACCGAGGGAAATAGGAACTTGTTTTTATATATATAGATATATATAGATATACTAATCAGCGTTTTATAAGGAACTAGCCGATGTCCGTGACTTCTTCCGCGTTTTCATAAGTTTTTCATTTATCTGTCTATATGTTTAAATCTCTTCTTAAGGTTTGACATTTTAATGATAATTATTTCCACGAATGAGTTCGTCCCACGGGAGCTGGAGCTACGTGGGTGAAACTGCTTGCGAGAAGCATGATAGAGATAAAACCGAAGACTCCCTGGGGCACAGGGTAATGTGCAACAGCAAATTATATCTACGATAATGTTTAACGGCACTCTCTGCATTGTGAATATGAGAACCAGAAGAATGGTATAACAAGTAATATAAAAGTATGCATTATGTACACTACTCTACACGAGTAAAATAAAAGGTCATCATCATCAGCCCGTATAACGTCCACTGCTGAACATGGGCCCCATCCCGAGGGAGGGTATTTGCCATAGTCCGCAATATTATGTTAAACCACACAAGGAAACGCTGCTGCCCGTCTTTTGATATACGATTAGTATAGATGATGTTTTAATAATCGGAATCAATGGCTTAACGTGCTATCCGAGTCACGGAGGATAGTCCCTCAACCAACTAGACCCGGAAAAAAAATCTTAAAATTTACACATAGAACCCACGACCTCCGAGATTTAAAACGAGCCAAATACCGCTTCGCTACGGAGGTTGTCAAATAAAATGTGGTACGAACTAATTATCACTTTGAATTTACGAACTTTTGAAAAAAGAGCTAAATATGTATTATATAAATAATAAAAAAAAATATTATTTAATATACCTATATAAAAAAAAGAATTACAGTAAACTCTTTTCGTTCCAATATAATACCGCTTTAAAATAATATTACATTGCACTTTCAATTTTAAATGATATCACGTTCTTACAACGTTAAATATTTCCAACGCATCTAACCCAAGAAGGTTATAAAATAACCACTCACATTCAAATTACTTTATCGCCAGTTACTCTGTACATTTCCCTCCGTCCGTAACAGTCCGCAATATAAAACGGTAGAAAAGCAGTAATGTATTCAGATCCAATTGTACTGCGCTCCAATACTATGCTGTAGTGGTCGTTATTCTGTACGACAGAAGATTTACAATTCAAGAATCTGGTTGAGAGCGTCCCCGTCACTCTAATGGTCCTTGTTACTCAGTGCATTTTCTTAATGTCTCTTTAAGAGGGCTGGTACCAACTACAAATGATAGCAGTCTTGCTTTTAGAGTTTCCTATCAAAGTTACTGCAGAACTCTTTTAGTACATTTCTCTCAATGTATTTTGATTATGTCATCATCATCATCTGTCTGTATGATGTCTTCTAATGAACTTGGGCCTCCTGGTTAAGAGGAGATTTTACCATATTCACCAGGCTTTATTGCACCAGGCGGGTTGTTGACTACAGTTATGATTATGATTATCATAAGAAAACACGTTGCTGCCCCTTCCCACAATCGGGATGTGTGAACCGCCGACGCATTGAAGCGGGCAAGGGAATCAGTGGGATTGTCAGTTTAGTGACGTATAGGTTGTTTTCAAAAGAAGGTATTATGCTAAAGTCATAGTATTGGGTGGTAACACACAAGGAAACACTTCTGCACATTCTTCATAACAATCAGGATCGACAGCTTAACGTGCTTGCCGAGGTACAGAGGGTCGTTCTTTTTGGCAGGGGCGTGGTTTCTTTTGTCCGGGGCGGGGTGGGATATGTGGGACTCGCCCTCTCCATAGCGTGGTATGCTAAAGAGGAAAGGTCCCCACACCACTAAAACCCCCCGGACACTCCTTCAATCCGCCGTTGGTGAGGGCCGGGTACGCATAAGCAATCCAACCAGACTCGTTAAATATTACACAAATATGTCTGGCATGGGGATCGAACCTTTGACCTCCAAGATTTAAAGCGAGACTTATTCCACTACGATACGGACGTTATCGTTATTGTGTAAATTTTGTTTTTGATTTAAATTTTATTTAAGAAGAGTTCCTATATTAGTTCTTTGAAAGAAAATAAAAGGCTTATAGCTGTACTAGCTCCTTCAAATGGTTGTCTAGTAGGTAGTCTAGACTTATTTATATCGTCTGGAGGAATTAATATATAGTTGGTAAGATACTTCATTATTAATTGTTTTTCATGGTATGATTTTTAGGGTTCCGTAGCCAAATGGCAAAAAACGGAACCCTTATAGATTCGTCATGTCTGTCTGTCTTTCTGTCTGTCTGTCTGTCCGTCCGTATGTCACAGCCACTTTTTTCCGAAACTATAAGAACTATATCTAATGTTGAAACTTGGCAAGTAGATGTATGTTGTGAACCGCATTAAGATTTTCAAACAAAAATAGAAAAAAAAAACAAAAAAAAATGAGGTTCCCCATACTTAGAACTGAAACTCAAAAAATTGTTTTTCATCGAACCCTTACATGTGGGTATCTATGGATAGGTCTTCAAAAATGATATTGAGGTTTCTAATGTCATTTTGTTCTAAACTGAATAGTTTGCGCGAGAGACACTTCCAAAGTGGTAAAATGTGTGTCCCCCCCCCCCTGTAACTTCTAAAATAAGAGAATGTTAAACTAAAAAAAATATATGATGTATGCAAACTTCCACCGAAAATTGGTTTGAACGAGATCAAGTAAGTAGTTTTTTTTTAATACGTCATAAACCGTAAACCGCAATTTACGTTGTTGTTGTATTCTTGTTATCAAAAATAGGTAGGCACTTGCAACTAGTACGGAACCCTTCGTGCGAGAGTCCGACTCGCACTTGGCCGGTTTTTTTAATACTGTCTAAACGAGAGAACTATTTAATGCTATTTCAAGTTACTTTTCAAGCAACCAAAGCCCTTTATGTACTAATAATGACTACCTACTAACTACATATTATTATTTCTGTTTGTTACCTACCTTTTACAATGGTTATACAATAAATATTGTTTAATAGAAAATAAGGTATAATGTTTTGACAGATTTAGCGGCAAATATTATATATCCACCTTATATCTAACATTGCAACCTGATTATTAGTTTAGTTAGTGTAATGCTCTTAAACGCCAGAAGTATTCAGTCTTCAGAACGAATAAATACTTTTTCCAGACGAAATTTTGACAGAAGGCAAAACTGCGATGTCCAAGTCACAAATCCATAACATGAGCTGTTTCTAGACATTTTGATATAAGACTTAAGATAAATTGCATTCATGCGCGCACACATATTTAGATATTAAACAAGTTCCCAGAATATTCGCAGCATTCAATCACCCCTTTGAATTGCAGAAGATAGTTATCTCGGAAATCGAACCTGCTAACTCAATATTAAAAACCTTATAAAGTGACATCATTAAAATAATAGCTATTCTCTTTTGGATATATTTGAAAATCGTCTAAATTCCACGACATACCGTTTCAAACATAAAACATATCCATCAAGTCTATGCGGAAATGAAACGCCATCGTATTTAACCCGATACGAATGGAAATATAAAATACGCCACTAAAGTTAGCAGACGTCTGTCATTTGCTTATCTCCGTTCTGAAAACTATATAGAATGGGAAAAGTTACGTAAATTCATTTCAGAGGAACGTCGAGAACGAAGCTGGAACTGATTGCATCAAGTTTATATGAAATGCCATCAGCTTTGTAGAAACATCAATGGCAGAGAAGATTATCGTTGGAATATAGCTGTGGAATGTCATGTTTATGTTATTTAGTTTTGGTCTATAACTATGTTTTCAGAAATTATCTGCTTATATGTGTGAATTTGAACAGCTAAGTATCTTAGAGCTTATAGTTATTGGGTCGGGTTTTATTAGTTGTGCATTCGAGGGTATGACACTAACAACTATAACTATAAAAGTTTTGAATACTTTACGGAAAAGTTTACCGATTACTTAATTTAAAAATTGAAGTTAATAAATTCCACTTTCTTCTTAGAGACGTATATATTTCTTATAAATTCCGACGACCGGTTGGGTTCCACCACTTCCACCGTGACCGAATGTAACCATTCGGTCACGTTAGAACCTAACATATAAAGATAAATTTATGGATAGTCAATCGTTGGTAAAATGGATTAGATAAAGTCAATTGATAGTTTCTTCCATAGATAATGCATTATTTATTGCTCACCATCTTTCTGACACTGAACATTTTTTTATCGTAACTAAACGATGCTGTCATTTTAGTAACTAGTTTATTCCTAACTTCTATTCCAGACGGTTGTCTTAACCATAATTTTGTATTTTTTTAGACCATAACTCATTGTGTCCTATAACATTTGGTGGATCGAATGATGGTAGAATGGATTAGTCGACATCTACGGAATGCAACCGGATAACATGGCTAATTGCTTATTCGAATTCATTGATCAACTTGGATCAACATCGATTCATCGCATGATAAACAATATAAACACAGCTGGTCACGATTATCATAACATTCTTCTATAGCAAATCTGAGTCCAAACATACAGAATCGTTTACCTTTGCACTACCGAACGCCATGCTGCGAAGTAAACATATAACAAAAACTCCCCTACAATAAAGGGAACCTATTATGTTAAATACATAGGAATAAATAACAGAATATTCCAGTGAGAATTAATAATTACAGTCCCTGATAACTACGGGAGGCGGGAATAGTAAATGACAAACGATTAACGACACACAGCTATTTCAAGGACACTAGAGAAACGAGCTGCCATTAAAGTTAAAGGGCTTAGTTGTACGTAACAATGTATATGTATGTACGACGTTTTCGTTTAGGGATTAAATAATTATCGTAGTAGTGATTAAGGTATTTGTAGTTCTTGAATGCAAATAATTTTTATTAATCAATGTATAATAATATTATATGTTTAAGTGGCCGTCGCCCAATGGCTAGGCCGTCGGACTTGTGATCTTGTGGTTCGATCCCCACCCATTGAACTACCGACGTGAAACCACTCGTAACACAAGCTTTTTAGCTCAGCACGAGAGTTTATCAAGAATAGTTAGTAGTAGATAACAAAAATCTGCTGGTAATCTCTTAAAAAAAAATGTAGGTATTATTGTGACTCAAAACACGCAAAGCTGTCACTGATCCAAAACACAGACTACGATTAAGTTATTATGTTAATGCTGTCATCATCATCAGCCCGTATAGTGTTTTATGCTGTACACGGACCTTCTCTTGAGTTTGGCCATAGTTACCACGCTTGGCAGGCGGGTTGGTGACCGCAATATTATATTGCAATACACAAGTAAACGTTGCTGCCCGTCCCTTGGTATACGCTTATTAAAAATGACGTTATAACTATTGGCATCAACAGCTTAGTGAGGCACGGAGGGTAGCTCCTCGATCAAAAACCCATAAGGTTATTTTAGAATTTACCCAAAGAATTTTTGTCCGTCATTGGGATCGAACATACAACCTCCGAGACTTAAAGCGATACTTTTACCGCTACGCCACAGAGGTTGTCTATATTTGTAATTAAAAACTTTTATTTACGATAATGTTACACTGGTAAATAATTACACATTTAACGGAAACACAATAATAACGAGAAACTACTAATTGGATTCAAATTTCGAATTATTTTGCTTAAACATACACGAACATTATGAAGTAAATCATTATTATTCCCAATTGGGCTTCAGCCAACACAATGCAGTAAGCTTAAACTGTTAATAACTTAATTACAAAATAAAAACCGGCCAAGTGCGAGTCGGACTCGCGCACGAAGGGTTCCGTTTCAGTTACAAGTGCGTACCTATTTTTGATATCAAGAATAAATAAAAAAGCGTATGTTTATGAAATGAAATGTTATTTTATATTTTTATATTCGAGTTCATTGAATGAAAGCTAAATTGCGGTTTACGATTTTTGACGTATTTAAAAAAAACTACTTACAAGATCTCGTTCAAACCAATTTTCGGTGAAAGTTTGCATGGTAATGTACATTATATATTTTTTTTAGATTTATCATTCTCTTATTTTAGAAGTTACAGGGGGGGGGACACACATTTTACCACTTTGGAAGTGTCTCTCGCGCAAACTATTCAGTTTAGAAAAAAATTACATTAGAAACCTCAACATCATTTTTGAAGACCTATTCATAGATACCCCAAACGTATGGGTTTGACGAAAAAAAATTTTTTGAGTTTCAGTTCTATGTATGGGGAAACCCAAAATTTATTGTATTTTTTCTATTTTTGTGTGAAAATCTTAATGCGGTTCACAACATACATCTACTTGCCAAGTTTCAACATTATAGTTCTTATAGTTTCGGAAAAAAGTGGCTGTGACAAACGGACGGACAGACAGACAGACAGACAGACAGACAGACAGACAGACAGACAGACAGACAGACAGACAGACAGACAGACAGACAGACATGACGAATCTATAAGGGTTCCGTTTTTTGCCATTTGGCTACGGAACCCTAAAAATGGTCTTACAAAAATAAAATTGAAATTGTTCAAATTATTTATGTACAAGTGGGTCTCCCTCACTGAAAACTACATCGTATTAAAATTTAAAAAAATACAAATCAATTTTTATGTTTCATGCCACCATGCCTATATATTTTTATTTATTTATTTATTAAACAAAGATAAATTATTGCTAATTTTATTACAATGGTCCACAAAACTGTTTTAAACAGTTTGACTGTGGACTCAGTTGAGTTTCATGAAAAATCTATGCACATTGCACACATATATATACACACACACACATGCAAATATACATGCATAATACACACATACATATGTCTCATAAACTAAGTGTATGTCATAAGAAAGAGAATTAAGCAATATGCAAAAGTAAAGCCATAAACAAAACTTAAAATGGTACCCCTGCACCCAAAATAACTGCATTAGGCTATTTCAGAAAGTGTTTGTCTTAAGGAACTTAAATATATTCATTTCAGTTCATAAAACTATAAGATAGTTGTGTAAATTAAATTAGAAAATTATATTGTCTGTAATCGTCGAAAACACTTTCGGCCATTTTGAGACGTCACAGACAAATTAATACCACCTCTGCACAACGATCGCAATCCATGCTATCTATAAAGTTTATGAAACTGAAATCCATACGATCGTATTACTCGTTTTAAAGTAGAATCAACCAATTAATGCCCATCATGTTTGAATTAGCATCGCTTAACCACGTGACAAGTATCAAGTACGATACATTTGCGTAAGTATTTAATACTAGTGATCGCTTTGCTGCAGTGGCATTTTGTCTTTAAAAAGATCATTTTATACAAAAAAAGACCATTATCTGGCTTCAATAGCTTTTTGAGCCTATCAGAGAAAAAAGTGTCTTATAGCGTATACGCCCTTGTACTTACTGAAAGAGTGAAATATAAACTTCTGGCATTGTTTTTGACCTCTGACATTTTAAATTATGACGAACTATAGTCAAAATTCAATTTTCATTCTGCAACCTACTTTTAACGCCAACTACGGTCACAATAATCGCGCATTTTTGTGAAATTAAAATACATTTAAATGACGTCATTATCATCAAGGGTTATTAAACACACATTAAAAGATAGAGCCCCTCGTTTCCCTCTCGTCCTCTCATTAAACATTAAAGCCTCACAAATTATTCGCACTCGAGTTGAGGACGATAAGTGCACTCTCAGAGGTGACTGCTCAATAATTATAATTTGACAAAACCTGTCATGTGTACCTGCCATTATTACTGATATAAATTAACAGAAGTATCAGTATTTAATTTTGGAATAATTCATTCAACAAGATTCGCTCTTCTGTGGTGTGGTGGTATAAGCCTTGCTTTAAGCCTCGGTGGTCGAGGGCTCGATCTCTACGCTAAAATAGAAATATTTGTTTAGGATCTATGATTTCGGGTCTGGTTGTTTGTCCCGACTGTCATAAAATCATCTATGACAATCGTATACTAGGTAAAGGTCAGGATCGTTTACATGTATGTATGCTATATATAATACTGCGGTCACCAATTCTAATGTCATGCGTCATGACTATTGCAAAACACGCCCTTAAAATCATCGTGTGCTAAACATGAGCTTGGGCCTCCCAAGCCCATGTTTACCATAGGACGTTATATGGGCTGATTGCTGATTTGCTTTTCATTTATTTTTAGGTGGCCTATATTTAAGTAAAATATAAAGGAAAACTTAATGTTTTTTTATGAAAGCGAAAGATTAAAGCGTAAATGTACGTCAATATGAAATAATATAGGAGTTTATACATTTTATATGTTAATTTATACGGTAATGCTCTTTTTAGATAATTATTAGCAAAGTTCTACATAGATTCAAACAAAATAAAGGGATAGTAAAAATAAATTTACCGGAGAGGTTTTAATTATTTTCTTCTTGTCACGAATGTATTTTGTAATACCATTTGAAAAGCTCTTAATTTATTAGATGATCGCCGAGTTCTCGCTAATTTCGTAGAAAAGTTAAGAGAAACAAACTTTACCAATTTAACAGAATTCGATTTATTCCTTGAGTAGTAAACGCCTTTGAAAAGTTTAGGTTCAGGGCTTCCGTGACTTAAGATCGGCGATGAAACTTTACAATTCAATACAATGTTTTACGAAAATAAGTCACACAAAAATTAACTAACTATACCTAAGAAGTACCTGAATAATGCCGCATTTACATTTTATTTAATAATGATAAATGGTGTTCTTAAATGCAAAATATAATATTAGGTCATGTCAGGTTTTACTTGATATAATCAAATCTTAATGAAAATAAACCTAAAAGTAACCTTTAAAGTACTTAGAAGAGAAGTAAACAAAATATTACACAGAAAAAACAAAATATTCATGGATAAATACTAGTCCTGGGCTTCGAAATGTCAGCTCACTTAGGTTAGAATGTCAGTATAAAGCTATGTAAAGAAAAATGCTTGTCTGTGCATAACAGAAAAAACTTTTTAAAAAATCCACGGGACATTTCTCGTGTATATTTTCAAATTCCCAGAATTTGTTGCCGAGCGTCGTCAGGCACGGGTATCTATAACATCATTGTTAAATAACTCACTGTTCTATTCAAAAATAAAAACAAATACTGAAAGTCCCTTTTTTAGATTATTCCTGTATTTTCCAATATAAAATAAACGGCACTATTTTATAATACACCTCATTCTTTTTCGTCTTTTCTACGTTTCTATTCAGTAAATACGCAAACTAACTTCTAGTTATTGTTTTCTCAATAAATGTATTGCGCAATAAAGCAAAAGATCTCGTATCAACCTGGCACTAGTCAGGTAAATCAAACACTGCAGACATGGTAGCTGTCTCTTCAAATCTAACTCAATGCATTTCAAATGCATTGCCAATAACAAACAAATGCCAACGGCGAACAAATGTATAACATTGCTCTTTATTATTAAGGCTTGTTTTAACTTTGAAAGAAATTTCAAAATAAGTTTATATTGATATTATTAAGAGATATTTGAATTTTTGTTTGTAATGTTTAAGCTCAGAAACTACAGAAGTTATTTCAATAGATCTTGAATGATTTTAAAAGTACATGGGAACTACGCAAAGTGGTGCTGCGTTATGTTCTTCCGCCATCTTTCAAACTCATTTCAGTCACAATTTTAGCAGGCTGACCTCATTTTGATGCGTTTCAGCGCGGAGAAATTTTATAGATTATCAATATATTCTATAGAGTGAGACAAATAATAAAATCACATAAAATGTTCTTGTGGAATAAAATTATAGATGAACTAGATTCCTGCACGCGGCGCCCTAGCGCACGCTTACATGCTCCCGTTCCCGTGGGAATTTAATTATTAATGTATCTTATATTTCTTCTGGATAAAATAACTTTTCTTTGAAATCGGACCAGTAGTTCCGGAGCCAATTCAATGCAAACAAACTATCTAACTATCAATCAATATTGACTGCACCGGTGGCTCAGTGGTTACGATAGTTGCCTCTGAGACCTGGTGTTCTGGGTTCGATTCCCACCCGGGACAATTATTTGTGTGAACCTCAAATAGTTGTTCTGAGTCTGGGTGTTCTTTGTGTCTGTGAAATGAATGTTTGTAAAGTCCCCCGCGACACAGGGATTTCATTCGCTAGTGCGAGAGAGAGTTGTCTTTTTAAAAAAAACAAAGAAAAAAAAATCATCATTTCAATACTGCTATGTAAATAAAAAACAAGTTTATTTTCACAATCTTACTGTATTTTTCTTTTTTTTACTTATCCTCAAATACTTTGGGTACATCATTCGCAACGAGCACGCCATGGAACGTTTGGTGCTGCAAGGGAAAGTTTAGGGGAAAAGGTCTCGTGGCCGCGCCCCAACACGATGGACAGACCTCATTAAGTCCGTCACAGGGAATACGGTCCACGATTGTTCCCACTCCACCAAAAACAGAGACACATGGCGACGGGTCGCAACAGCTGCTGTGTCGCAAGCAGCGACTTTGACATGACCACGACCTGTAAAAGAACTGTATTTTTATCGCAAATTTGCACAGGTTTTCGTTCCTATAAACAGACAAATCAAATTAAATCAAATCAAAACATAGTTTTATTAGCACTGAGTTTGTTTTTGAACATATAACATCAATCGGCCCAAACGTTTATGTTAACCATTAGTTAATGACCTAAACGAAGCGGCCTGAAAGTAATTCAAATTTGTAAAAGCTAACTAAATAACTAGCTAACTCCATTACTAATGAAATTAGTTTAGTTGTAAATGTTGAAACATCACTTTGTTGCTACAATTTTGTAAATTCGTCTCGCTTTTATCACTTTTATGTGAGTGGTTTAGTTAACGAACCCTGTAATATGATTTAGAGTGCAGTCCGTTTATTTGACGCATACTATTTATTGGTGACTGTGGTATAGTAGCTGTAGTCGCTGGCATAGCTATCGAAGGGCTGGGCGGGGCAGCGGCAGTACCCCGGGGCCCCCGAGCTCAGGGGGGTCCCAAAACCTTATAAGCTCTTACTGTCTTAAGCTCTTATTGATAAAACCTAAGCAGTTTAGGGGCACCAGTTTTATTTGCCCCAAGGCTCTGAATCACTTAACTACGCCACTGGCTGTAGTAATATTATAATATCCTCAGTTGAACACAGCCCTTGGTTTGCCAAAGTAACTACGCTTGGAAAGCGATTTGGCGACCACAATATTATACTGTAATACACTGGATAACGCAGCTGTTCGTATCCTGGCATGCAATTATCATACATAGTTAAGCGTTTGGCAATAGTGACAAATAGTTTGACGTGCATTCCAAGACACGAGTTTTAGGCGCCAGACACAGACAAGAATCTGTTTTTGATAGATACTCAAATATTCGTTTTTCTGGCTCGGGCATCAAACCCACGACCTTAAGAATATAAATAGTTTTAACTTGAAATCACATATGTAAGACCCTTTAAATATAACGCTGAAGACTTATTATTATTTTCTATAATTGGGGATTATTACAAGAAACAAAAATAAGTGTACAAATTAAATGATTACTGTCTTTTATAAAGAATGAGTGACGTTACGTTTACAACAATTAAATATCAAGTTTTGTTACAAAACTTGATTTTTATCTGTAACAATTATATTGAAAGAAATACATATGTTAATAATTCGTCATAATTTACCGAAATACCTTTGCGTCAGAAATGTGCAATTTAGTGATACTGACAGATAAGGCGTCGCGATCGCGAAGAATTGACATCCGCCCCTTGCTGAAAATGACGTTATTCGAGCGGTTTTAACAGTTTCTATCTACAATAGAAACTGTTAAAACCGCTAAAACAATGTCGATAATCGGGGTTTTGTACCATATTCAAATCAAAAAAAAAAAAGTGAAGTGTCATAACTTATTGACATTTGTTCTTAATTTCAGTCTACCTTATCATCTGAATGATAATATTAATCCTCAATATAGCAGCTAATTAAAGTGATTCTAGTTAACAATAATAATATAATATTTGTAAGTAATTTGTAGAAATGACGTCACAAGCTCGTTACTGTACAGTTAAAGTGAACTTCAAAGTTGCCTTCATTAAGTGAAGAGCCCTTGAAGTGGAGACGAAAAACTCGGATAAAATGAAACTAGCAGAGCTAAGAAGTACAGATACTATATAAAACGAACTCATAAATCCCGTTCCCGTGGGAACTTCATCATCAAATATAGCCTAAGTTTCTCTTGGATAAGGTAGTTTTATAATGACGAAATAAATTTACTTGCTACTAATATTATAGGAAATGCGAAAGTTTGTAAGTATGGATGGATGTTTGTTACCCTTTCACGCCAAAACTATTTAACGGAATTGGCTGAAATTTTGCACCGAGATAGGTTATACGCTGGATTAACATATAGGCTACAAAACATCACGCTCCGACTCACTGGAGCAGAGTAACGCGGGTAAAACCGAGGGGCGCAGCTAGTATTGAAATAAGTCATGTAGTTCCGGAGTCCATTCAAGTCAAACAAACAATCAAATGTTTTGTCCTTATAATATTAGTTGAAAGTATTTGTAAGAATATGCTGTGAAAATGTGCAATATATTAAGCCATAGTCTTCTTACGAAATGACATAGCCCCCATGGATACCTAATAATAAAATGGAACCCAGGTTAATGCTGATTAACGTTCCCGCTATCTCCTACTTCGAAATGTAGGAAAGTGGAAACATAAGACTCTCATTCTCCTCCTTTCATCTCTTTCTGATTGATTTCGTTGAGGGTCCCAAAGTAGATAACTTTTTCACGGGTCTTGGTGATCAGTGTTCAATGCCATTTCCAGTATGTAGCACATATTGATCCTTTACATGAATTATAGTGCTGAATAATGTTAGTCGCGGGGTGCAACTATTATATATTATTTTTAAGAAAAAGCCACTGAGTGTTACTGAAAATCGATTTAATCCGTTGCGTCGTTTTAAGGAAATTGATGACACACACACAGATGCAAACATTGACTTTGTTTTATACTTTTAGTAACAGGGTTACGGTAAAATGAGAACGGTCGACTGAACACCTATCGGCAACCATAAAAACCATGGGGGCACGCTAACAATAAACTTTTACTGGACTTGCAAGTTCACAATCGCTTTTCTGTTGTTGATTCTCAACAATATAAAAGTGTTTTTATTTATGTTCAGCTTTTAAAAGTTGTAAATAAAAATAGATTAGTTATAAGCACAGGAATTTAAGATTGAAGTTATACTCTTTTTTATAAGTAGGTACCTACAGTAAAATGGCTTAATGATGCAATATGCTTGGCAGCAGAGAATATGATGTGTCTAAAACAACTAAAGCAAATAAACAGATAGATTATAACACCATTTATAAAAAATCTAAGTTATCAGGACCGGGAACGGCCAGCAACATTTATTAGAATAAAAACAATTGATACTGCCAGGCTAGGTTTCTATGGCGAAATCTCGTAACCACTCCCTGCAGTGAATTGATGATTTTTGGCATAAAACACAGGCACTATAGTTAAATATCAAGGCATTCGAATTTCACTTTTATTGATAGTAGAAGCAAACCCACGTACTCCTGAAACTATTCTACATTTTAAAACGTTATGATGTAAAAAAAAACCTAATATTTGGAAGAAGAAAAAAATGTTTTTATCTAGAAAAATTTGAGCAACAGGGATGTTATAACGGCCGGTAGAAGAAAGTCCTACTATTACTAATCTGTATGGGAAGGGTATTAAAAAAGTTATAAATAATGAAGTAATATGTATTTAGTTGCGTTACGAGTAAATGAGTTAAAAAGAATAAAATGAGAGAAAAATATTAATATTATTATTCGGTAAGCCGCGATGACCTCAAATGAAAACTTAAAAAAAAATATTTTTGAATTGTTAGTATATCAAACCTTTGTAACATAAATTCTATTTGATTACAAATAATAGAGAAAAGACAACAGATAATGTAGAAAAAAAGTTAAAAGTTATTTAAGACAGTTCTCAAAAGTTATTTAAACATGAATTTATAAAAATTGTTTTTTAGGGTTCCGTAGCCAAATGGCAAAAAACGGAACCCTTATAGATTCGTCATGTCTGTCTGTCTGTCTGTCCGTCCCTATGTCACAGCCACTTTTTTCCGAAACTATAAGAACTATAATGTTGAAACTTGGCAAGTAGATGTATGTTGTGAACCGCTTTAAGATTTTCACACAAAAATAGAAAAAAAAACAAAAAAAAATGGGGTTCCCCATACTTAGAACTGAAACTCAATTTTTTTTTTTCATCGAACCCTTACCTGTGCGGTATCTATGGATAGGCCTTCAAAAATGATATTGAGGTTTCTAATGTAATTTTTTTCTAATCTGAATAGTTTGCGCGAGAGACACTTCCAAAATGGTAAAATGTGTGTCCCCCCCTGTAACTTCTAAAATAAGAGAATGATCATATTAAAAAATATATATGATGTCCAAAACCATACAAACTGCCACCGAAAATTGGTTTGAACGAGATCAAGTAAGTAGTTTTTTTTTTAATACGTCATAAATACAACATCGATCAAAGTTACAACGAACTACAAGAACTTTTATACTATGTTACTTGTTGTATTCTTGATATCAAAAATAGGTAGGCACTTTTAACTAGTACCTACGGAACCCTTCGTGCGAGAGTCCGACTCGCACTTGGCCGGTTTTTTTATAATAATATGTAATCGAAGAAGTATTTTTTGCTTAAATACATAGAGAACTTACATTGTATGATATCACTAAAACATGATGATTTTTAACGAACTATTCCGAAAAAATACAATGTTAAATTGAAATTCCATTCTCATTTTATATTTTTGATCAAATTTCCCGTGTTACCTATTAATTTCAGTTCATCCAAGTAATTATTTCATATCAATTATTAAAAATAGGCCGGTAGTAATTACTAGTAACAACATAACAGGTGAATGTACAGATATAAGCAAAGTTCACTTCATCAGAAGGTTTATGTCCAGCTGTCAAATGTATGTGTAACATTATCTTAACGCTTGATTTCGATGAATTAGAATATTATTGACCATCAAAACTCTGTAAGCAACCATTTCAGAAAAATTGCTATTATAGAATAAAAAAATCGAATATGAGCGCGTCTAAATACATCCTTACACTTAATATTTTAAATACCAGCGCCCCGCGGTTAAACTCGCGTTACTCTGCTCCAGTGGGTTGGAGCATGATGTGTTGTAGCCTTTATGTTAATCCAGCGTATCACCTATCCCGGTGAAAATTTTAAGCCAATTCCATTAAGTAGTTCTGGCGTGAAAGAGTAACAAACATTTATCCATCCATACATATAAATTTTCGCGTTTATAATTAGTAGGATTGTTTTTTTTAATAAAAACGTTTGAAGTTATAACACTTGTTAATGTAATGTATATGTTACGGCTAATAGCCGAAGTGCGGCTACACCTAGTTTTAGCCGGCTACAACTAGGTGCAGTCGGCCACATGCGTTTATAAGTCCCTGTTCGACTCCATTGGTTTAGGTTTAGGTTATTTTTTTTTAACCACCCCAACACCTTTTTGTCCCTTGCATAGGTATTGTTTAATTTAGAGTTAACTTAGAGGAACTTATAGGAACTTATTAAGGTTGACCTAAGTTTAACCGCAAGTTGTCGGCTGCACCTAGTTGTAGCCGGCTAAAACTAGGTGTAGCCGCACTTCGGCTATTAGCCGTAACATATATAGTTTTCACCAGAAGCCCTCTAAATGATCTAATATTACTACTATATTACACTACCCTTGGGTTTAATGAAATGGTTATAATAAGTTTCGTTATAGTTAGTCGTATCTTACAAAATACTTAAAATATAATTTTATATTTGATTAGGTTGTTATTTGATGCCCGAAACATGTACTTCTTTGTTCTATAGATGCAGCTCGGTTCACACAGTTTAAAATAAAAAAAATAAACTTTCTTTGTATAACAATGAAAGCTTAAGCAGACTCGCAAGACTAAGTATCGCGCAGGTTTTTTTCAGTCATTTTAAGGCTTTTATCAAACGTTGTGTTTTTTACGCTTGTTAAAACGTTCGTGAGTGTGCTTCCTAAAGAGAAAAAGTAGCACTTGACAATATTCCCGCTTTAAAACGTCCATATTGCTGAGACAGAATCTTATTCAGCGCTGAATCCACACGTTCGCACTTAACGGGACAAAGCCACGTTCATTAAAAATATTTCATTTTGACATTATGACGGTGACCACGTGCTACAGATATTAATGGACATTTGATATCAGAGGGATAAAGGGATGGGATTCATTTTTAAATTTTGTTGGAAGTGATATTTCGTGGGTTTTATTTCGATTAAGTACTTATTGATAAAGTAATAATTTTTATTCAGCACTTAGGTATTTACATAATAAGCCCAATGGCTAGGGTACTTGTGATCTTGAGGTTGCCGGTTCGAACCCGACCCATTGCATTACCGACGTGACGAGGGGTTAACAAGAATACTAGTAGACTACAAAACTCTGATGTTTGTATAATCACAACGTTGAATCACCTTAATAAACAAATAATGATTGATTGACAGATTAATTCATGAATAATATTTATTTTTATGCACTTTTTGTACATATTTTTTTATAATAATTTGTTGTCTTACGTAGCTTCAATTTGTAATGTATTTATTTTACGTATTTAAACTTTTGCTGTAAGAAGTACATGGTGGACTTAATGTCCGTGGCATTTTCTGCCAGTCAACCATAGGCTGTGAAAATTTAAGTATTTATATTATACTTCAGCCGGCCATCCACCTATCCGGCTTTGTCTCTCATCAGTTTCTTAGTTAACAAAGTAAGACTTAGTTTCACACTGGCTTCTGGTCTACTTGCATCTTTTAAGGGCTTTTTGATTTTTCTGCCACGTACGATCACGTACTAATGTGTAATGTTATCGTAACATAAAAAAGATAACCTTAATTGTTGACCTTTTAATGAATGTACAATTTTTTTTTCACTAGAAACCCGCCCTTGCTTCGCTCTTACAATGTTAATGTTTTATACATATAAAACTTCCTCTTGAATCACTCTATCTAATAAAAAAACCGCATCAAAATCCATTACGTAGTTTTAAAGATTTAAACATACATAGGAATAGTTAATGGCGGGAAGTGACTTCGTTTTATATTATTTAGTGACACCATTTTCCAAACTTTTAACATTAACTAAAAAGCCAGTGTCTTAAATAGAACAACACTAATTTGTCCTAAAATGTTAAAGCCAAATAAACAAGTTATAAAGTTTGTACAGATTTGTAACAAATATTAACATCACTAAATATACGTCAGGACGTGGGTGTGCCAAAACAGACGGTATTTAAGAAGCCTTAGTTAAATAAGGTTTAGTGTAGTGTTTTGTGATTCGATTTGTACTCGGCTTTAATAGATGCTAGAATAAAAGTTAATGTTATCGTAATTATTTTACTCTTTTGGCTTTGCCTGTTTTGCCTGATTGCTACTCCAGTATGTCTTATCACCGTGTTTAAAAGCAGTTTATATACACTATATCTGCAGCATCTGTCAAGTAGTTTTCTCGTGAAAGAGTAACAAACATACATAAATCTATCCATACAGACTTTAGAATTTATAATATTAGCAGAATATTCTAATTTTAAAGACAGACTTAAAAAAATAGCAACCATAAATTACAGAAATAACCATATAACATAAAAACCATAAATCTCAACAGTGATCAAAAACGAAAAGTTAATTTTATTTCATACGCCATAATAATCATCCTCTGCTTTGACAACTAGAATCGATAAAACGTGTACAAAAATAAACAAAACTACCACCATGACTTTCATCTCCCCCACAAAACAATTTCAGCACCATCAACATCCATTATATTCAAAAGGCCATTATCCCAAAAAATCCTATATAACACAGTCGCCCTACTATCCCCCCGCTCAATTTATGTCAATTACACACGCAAAGTCGGTGGGAAAAAAAATGAAAATATCAAATAAAAAGCCAACACACGTCTACGTTTGAACCTTTCAAATATTCATTCGACCTTTTGACGTCTTTTTATATTGCCTTTACGTATTCATATCGACGTTGGATCGCTTTTAAGTCTTTATATCTTGCAGTGTTTGTTGTTCGATTTTCTTTAGAAGTCGGGGAAAATCAACGTTTCACTGGCAATTATTTGTAGAAGAATTTTCGTTTGTGATCGCCTTTCATCGCGTAAGTACACACTGGCGCCATTTACATAGTATTGTATTGAGGATCAAGGTATATAGATTTATGTTGGTAATAAAAGATTATTAAAAACCATCGAGATTGATACAAAATGGTTTAATAACATCTTAATTAAACGGCAAAGAAAAAATCGATTGACTTTTATTACTAAGTCATGTAAAAAATAAAGAAAAAAGAAAAAAATATAAGTACAATATTTACTTCGTTGTATGACTTCGTACATTAACCTGAGTTATTATGTAAAACATTGTGGAATATAAAAAAAAATTGTTTAATGTACAACATTTCTTTCAGTTTTGAAAGAAACTTAATCATTTCATATTGACTTGTACATCCTACTAATACTATAAATATGAAAGTTTGTATATGTCCATGTATGTATGTTTGTAACTCTTTCATGCAAAATAGACTGAATGGATTTGGCTGAAAGTTTGCACGCGGATAGTTTATAAGCTGGATTAACATATAGTCTACAAAATATCACACTCCGACCCACTGGAGCAGAGTGACGCGGGTAAACCTGCGGGGCGCAGCTAGTACCAAATAATGTGGTGAAATAAAAAAAAAACTGTATTTTTTTACACTATAAACAATATCGAGTCCCCCATCAATTTAAATTGAAACATAACATAATTTACTTCTAATAGATATAATTTTTGTAACAAATTTAAATCCGTATAAAATTTCTCTCTCGGTTGCAAATGTGTAACAGAGTTCTAAATTAAATGTTTTACACAGCCGAGCTCCCAAATGGCGTCGCGCATTATCGTAGTTTTAGAGGGGGAGGGCTTTCGCCTCGGAAACGCGATGCATCCCTGAAGTATTATTTTTCTTGCCATTATCATAACGAGTATGTCTGGATATTGTTGTGTACATTTTTATTTTTGCTTATCCATTTCAGTATGTTTTAAGTTAGTTTTTTTTAGTTTAGTACCTTTTTTCTTTTTCATTTGTACAAAGATCAGTTTGATAATGTATAAGAAAGAATGATTATAATTGGTGCTTTCTATGATGTGCATTATGTTTTGTTGTTATGATGGATAGAAAATGCGAAATATCTGTTAGAAATATATTATGAACCAGTTTTATAGACTATGACGGTAATAAGTCGTAATGAATTTTTTTTAATTTTCTTACACTTTGACTACTCACATATTATTGTTATGTGTCGGATCCTACCTTTATATCAAACTAGCTTCCCGCACGTGTTTTCACCTACGTAGATCCCGTTCCCGTGGGAACTTATATAGCCTATAGCCTTCCTCAATCATTGGGCTATCTAACACTGACATATTTTTTCAAATCGGACCAATATTCCTGACATTAGCGCGTTTAAGCAAACAAACTATTCATCTTTGTCATTAGTATAAATGTTAATAATTGAAAATTCAACATTATATTGATTGATATGAATAATTCTATCAATTCTTACAAGATCAACACACAACGAAAAATTCTACTGCTTTTCTAGGAAGCTAAATCAAAAATAATTATCATCAACCCGTATAAGGTCCACTACTGACGGGTATTTGCCATAGTCGCCACGCTTGGCAGGTAGGTTGGTGACCGCAGTATAATGGTGTACCACACAAGGAAACGTTGCTGCCTGTTCCTTGATATACAGGTTATATTATAACAATCGGGACTAACGGCTTAACGTGCTTTCCGAGGCACGGAGGTTAGTCCCTCAACCAACCAGACCCAGAAAGAAATCTCAGGATTTACACAAAGATTTCCTGTGGGACTCGAACCCACGACCTCCAAGATTGAAAGCGAGCCAAATACGGCTTTGCTACGGAGGCTGTCCTAGGAGGAACAAAAATAATATATGATAATAAATGCTATCTACGCCCATGGCAATTCGTAAAGACAAAGTTTAAATTGGTCCAGTATTTCTGTGCACTACATTTTGGAAAAGTTGCGAATGAACGTGATATATTTAATTTAGTAGCGGAATTTTAGTAGTGTTTATATTAGTTTATGTTTTCGTTTTCTAGATGCTTAAGTAAAACCTGACAACATACTAGAGGCTAATATTTCAATCATCAGATTATTTTAAAGTAGCAATTTTGTCTCGTTATTTCACGATAATAATAATACCTAGTGTAAAAAGATGTTTTTTCTTGTATTATATTTTTATGCTCTTAAAAGTTTAAACATTAACTAATTCATACTAAGGATAATTTTCTGCAGGGTTTGAACAAAGATCCACATTTAGTTGTCAAAATAAATACAACATACCATTATTTGCACTGTTCTGTAACTGCCAAATTTTTAATCTTATGAAATGATCGTTAATCATCATCATCATCATCTGCCCATATAACGTTCACAACTGAACATGGGCCTCCCCGAGAGAGGTTGTTTGCCACAGTCACCATGCTGGGCAGGCGCGTTCGTTAGAACATTGATGAAATCACTGGCAACACACGCCTCAAGTTTCGAAATTTAAAATCCAGAGTTCAGAAGCATAAGGTCAGATGTGCCATTATACGTCAGAAACATTTATCGTATGTGTCTTTATCGTAAACTGGTACTTATGACCTTATTATATGTCCTTATCGTCGGTGATACTAGCTAATAAGGTTGAAAATCAAATGTAGCAAATAAATGTTTTGCTTTTTAAACATACATAACGAAAATATTTCTTATTAGCAACTGTTACTTACGCGGTTTTGCAGTATTACCGACGTTATGCTTCTGAGCTCAACGATTCTAAACTAACAAAATAAGATACAAAGTCAAAACACCAATCAATCTCTCTACACATTTGTTTCCGCGACATTTTTACAAAAAAATGTGACTTGTAATATTTTATTGACGGCTCTAGCTCACAATCCCACCCATATAGTTCCCGGGGGATATCCCCCACTATCCTGTGACGTCATAACTTTTCACTTGTTTATATACGAAGTTGTAATATGTGTGAATATTAATGAGGTTAGGGTAAATGTTAGACTTGTGTATAATCGGCGAGTAACATGAAATGAGTTGTTTATATAGTGATGTGTTTGTTCAGTGGAAATGCTCTGGTTTGAGGGTTTGATTAATTAAAATTGTTTGGTATCCTTTATATTTGATCTCAAGTCCGGGTACAAATATTATGTTACAGAAATCAAATTATATTAAGCTATGAGTACCTCGGAAGTGTAGCACGTATTTACTTTATCGATAACTCGGAAATAATATTAACTCTGAGTGACTTTTATTAAGAATACTTTTACAGATGAACTTTAATACTATAAGTATTTCAGTTGTTTCAAGTTGGTGTGATAACTTAGCTCTTCAAGGTTTTTGATATTTTTATAAGATACTACCTGCGCCCCGTGGTTTTGCCTGCGCTAATCTGATTCAGTGGGTTGTAGGGTGACGTTTTGTAGCATATATATTATTTCGATTTATAAACGATTCCCATGCAAAATTTCACCGACATTTGTTTAGTTGTTTTTGTGAGAAAGAATAACAAACATCCAGCCAGCCATCCACAGACATACTCATAAACTTTCGCGTTTATAATATAAGAAAGGATGTTTTTGATTATTTTACAAGATATTTTAACTTTAAATTACGATAATATCGGTAAATCACGTTTGATTAAGGTAGCAGATCATTTATTCTGGGAGAAATGGAAATTAAATAACTCTACAAAATTACTATATGCATCATCATCATCAGCCCGTACAACGTCCACTGCTGAACACGGGCCTCCTCCCGGGGGAGGGTTTTGCCATAGTCACCACGCTTGGCATGCGGATTGGTGACCGCAGTATTATGTTGTTATACACAGGGAAACGCTGCTGCCCGTCCCCTGGTATACGCTTGTTATAGATAATGTAATAACAATCGGGACCAAAACGGCTTAACGTGCTTTCCGTGGCACGGAGGGTAGTCCCTCAAACAACCAGACCTGGAAATAAATCTTAGAATTTACACAAAGATTTCTTGTCTGGTCTGGGGATCGAACCCACGACCTCCGAGACTTAAAGCGAGCCAAATACCGCTACGCTACGGAGGATGTCTGCCATTCTTAATGCATAGGTATAGCAAAACTAAACTAATGTATATCATTCATATCGCCGATGGTGTCCCTTATCTCAGTTAACCCCTTTGATATCACTCCAACTATTAGTGGTTTTACAAAACATATCGTGTTTTTTCCACTTTCACCATAAACCAAATTGACCATTAGAAAACCCATTGGAATTCCATCACCGTCCAACAAACGTTTAACCCATAATTACAAGCTTATATTACCTCACACCTTCTTAATTCGCTATTCAGAAGACGCTTGGTGCTTACGGCAAATAAATGTTAACTTTCATTATTCAGGCCCCTAATATTTACAAGACTGGGTGATATACCATACTGTTGGTGATAACATCATAGGCTAAGAGCTGGCGATTACAATTATTTGATTAATTTTCTGGTAATCAACATCAGCCCGTATAACGTCCACTGCTGAACATGGGCCTCCTACCAAGGGAGGGTATTTGCCATAGTCACCACGCTTGGTAGGCGGGTTGGTGACCGCAGAATTATGTTGTAACACACAGGGAAACGCTGCTGCCCGTTCCCGTACCAACGGCTTAACGTGCTTACTGAGGCACGGAGGGTAGTCTCTCTACCAACCAGACCCAGGAAAGAAATCTTAAAATTTACACAAAGATATTCTGTCCGGCGTGGGGATCGAACCCACTACCTCCAAGATTTAAATCGAGCCAAATACTACGCTACGGAGGTAGTCTGGTAAAATAATAAAAAAAACATATGAGGTAATTATAATATAGTATCAAAACCAATGAGCTACAGGCTCCCTGGTAGTATATAACAGCTATACAGGATACCTGTTTTTCCAAACATCAATGAGGCTCCTTCCGTGGAGGCCCTTTGGAGAGTTGATTGGGGTTGGTTATGATGCATATAAGCTCCCTCAGGCCAAAGATGTTACCACTTACCATTTTATAAATAAGAACATCTTTACTAGATCTTTTGAAAATTATATGTAAAGTGCGACATGACAAAAATACGAAGAAAGAAAGGAATATTCTTATTGTTTAATCAGTTTGAAGACCATGTAAGTTTTTTTAAGGGTGTCTATTTCTATATTAAAGTATATTGTATCAAGTTCTTACTCTAATTTCAACCAACGTTTTGGGAATTTGGCTCGTTGCAATCCAGTACGTAATAAATATCACATAAAATCACTGCACGAAATAAAAATGCGACACACAAACGTAGATTTTATTTATTCGTTTTTTTATATTGGAGTTACTCAATTTTCTGATGATAGAAATTTTGATCTATACAAATAGGTAAGAAATGTAACAACAACACATGTATCATCAACAACTGAAATCAGAATTTCTATAAAAAATATACATACAATGAACCATTTTTTATGAAAACAACTTAGCCGGCAGGGCCTTTAGCTTGCAATAAACCTTCCAATGCTCTGGTAGATCCAAAATCTGAGAGGCCTATGAACTGTAAAGTAAAGCGGCAGTTGCAATTTTGCAATCCACCTACCAGTGACTGCCCTAAGCCGAGGTCCAAGCCTTACAAAGTAAAAGTTAGTAAAAGTCTCATGGCAAAACTACACATGAACCAAAAAGAAAACATAAAATTATGTAATATAATATTAACATAGTAAAGTTATACGACTATTTTAAACCGGTGACAGTACTGAACCCTCGAATTTCCGACCAGTTTCTATATTGCCCACTTTGAGAAAAAATTATAACAATTAATTCACAAAAGTACTGGAGACATCAGCTCTGAGTCTATTTATTTGGTGATAACGTCTATGCCCGTTCACCAATAGGCCAAGCGTTCGCCAACGGGGCCTTAATGGCCTATTGCTTAGTAAACCCCTCGTTATATTGGCACATAAAATCCGTAAGTCGTTTGAATAATAAGTAGCTAAGATATTGTATTGTTAGCTTCTCTATTATATTAGTTACACAAAAATATGCAGTCCATTTGAATAATGAATTAACTTTAATGTAGGTACCTATTTATATTATGTTGTGTTCATTCGGTTTTTAAATGGTTTTATTACTCTATTAAGTACTTGTAATCAACTTGTATAACATCCACTTTTGTACTTGGGCCTACCTTGGGGTGCTGCCATATTCACTACGCATGGCAAGCGGGTTGGTGATCGCAGTAATATGTACAGCATTATACAGGGTTATTTGTAAAACACCGGTAACCTCTCAGGACTATATTACTAACATCATAAACAACAACTTTTGTTCTACGACTTTTTACAAAACATAATACATTTACCAAAAACAAACCTTCAAACGAATTAAACGATCCCCGCTCCCCTCGCTATTGTCGGTACTATCGCTTTCTTTTGCTTCGCATAGACTTCGTAACATTTAGAGCGTTGAATTTTAATATTTTTATTTTTGTGGGTAAATCTGATGAATTAAAATATGATGATTTTTTATAAGTCATAGAACAAAAGTTGTTGATTATGATGTTAGTAACGTTGTCCTGAGAGGTTACCGGCGTTTTACAAATAACCCTGTATATGTAACTGATTGAAATAGATGATGTTATGGCAATAGTATAGAATACTTTCACAGTGGTTTTCTTCAAATAATCATTAATCCAACGCGGTTGAAACTAAATGCGTCACATGTAATTAACACTAAAACAAGTGATTCACTTCTTCTTCTTTAATTAAAGTGCTCAGCTCTTATCGGTGGAACAATCGCCACAGCTCTCTATCTTCAGCCTTCATTTTAACCTCTTAATATGACTTGACGCCCACTTTCTCCTTATTCACTTCATCAATCACCATCATCAACAGCCCGTTAACGTCCACTGCTGGACATGGGCCTCCTCTTAACAGACCTTGGCAAGCCAGGATCCTAGAGGGATATTGCCATAATCACCACGCTTGGCAGACGGATTGGTGATCGCAGTAAGATGTAAACCTTGAGCTAATAGATACTGCTGCCCATCCATCAGCCATATATCCCTTAGTCGCCTTTTACGACACCCATGTTAGGACATGGGGTGGTCTATTCTAAGCCGGAAACCGTACGGCCTTATTCACTTAATGTCTCCTTATTAATTTATACAACAAAATACTACGGTTACCAACCAGGCTGCCAAGCGTGGTGACTATGGCAAAACCCCCCCTTAGCAGGAAGCCTTTGATCAGCAGTAGATGTTATACGGGTTAATGATGGGAACTTATAAATCATTTACGGGGAAATTGAATTTGGTTTCATAACAAACTCTGTACTCATATTCTGGATATGCCTGATACAGCTTTTAAACCAAAAATCAACGTGCCTTCATATCTAAAGGCTATTTATAGCTAAAAAGATTAAATTGAGGATAAAAACGTTTGACTTGATATACCTTCTTGCGTAACACTCCATAGAGACCGTGTATCTAAATAAAATAGTAGTGAGTATAATAGTGTGATATTCTGTGACCTAGTCTTAAAAGCATATTTAAAGATAAACTAGTACGAATAGGGTGTGGTAAGGTTTTTAACTATTTTACCTCCGTAGCGTAGCGGTATTTGGCTCGTTTTAAATCTCGGAGGTCGGGGACGCCGGACTTGAATTCTTTGTGTAGATAATAAGATTTCTTTCCGGGTCTGGTTGGCTGAGGGACTACCCTCCGTGCCTCGGAAAACACGTTAAGCCGTTGGTCTCGATTGTTATAACATCATCTATAACAATTGTATACCAGGAAACAGACAGCAGCGTTTCGTTGTATGTTACAACATAATACTGCGGTCACCAAGCCGCCTGACAAGCGTGGTGACCATGGTAAAAACCCTCCCTCGGGAGGAGGCCCTTGTTCAGCAGTGGACGTTGTACGGGCTGATTATGATGATGTACCAAGTATTTAACATTTGTTTGTTTTTTCAGGTAAGAACTACAGACGATGGATTGGGCTCTTGCATTAATGGAGTAAGAAATAAGTTTAAGAATATTAACTTCATAGAGAATGATTTCTCATTTTAATGGAGTTGACATACCTTTAATTTTAGTTTTGTATATTCTTATCTTATCTTATATGTATACTGTATACTAATTATAAAGCTGAAGAGTTTGTTTGTTTGCATAAACTCGCTAATCTCAGAAACTACTGGTCCAATTTAAAAAATTCTTACAGCATTAAATAGCCCATTTATTGAAGAAGGGTAGGTATATTTTATTATGAAGTTCCCATGGGAAACCGCGCGTGAAAGTTAGTTTTATATATTCCTTACAGATCTACTTAACATACATTACAAGATTTCAAAGCTTATACGATTTCCACACAACCTTCATGATAGGAACGGCCCGCCGTAAGCCTAGTTAAGACGATGGTCAAATAACAAGTAATTTAGTGCAGTAAGGCCAGCAGTAAACGTCTAAAAGGCTCCTTAATAATATTCTGAACCCATAACCTTACCGTCGACCTATTCCAAACGTTTGCCGGGCTTAATTTAACTGAATTACAAGGCTATAGTTACAACTAGGCTTAAGGGCCGATAAAATTGTACGATCAACGGTAGTACTTAATGCTGTGATTATAGGGTCGTTAATGGAATGTAACGATGCTAGAACTTTGTGAGGTTGTGAATGGATTTTTCTAGAATATTTTTTAGATTTATGGAAGAACGGATAGTAGGTATGGGGCCTATACCCATAACTTCTATCCGTGCAAACACAATCAAAAAAACAAGACGATCACAATTTCCAAAAAAGTTTTACGCAAATTTTAGGTTGATTGAGACTGACACAATGTTTAAAACAGCATCTTATTTAATAAATATTATTTTCACTTAAAATCAGACTAACTTAAATGCAAAGAGTTGGATGCGAAGATAGATGTAAGAATTAAGCACATATTTAGATTGTAGTCTACGATGTACCTATAAAGATAGATAATAATTATAGGTTATGTACTTTTATCCGGGAAAGATTTTGGAGAAGAAATAGTATGATTTATTGAAAACTCCCTAAAGATACTCCGTAATATATATTATGTATATGTTATCACTAGATTCACGCGCGCGGTTTCACCTTTAATGTAGCCTTTATCTATACTAATAACTAAATATAAAAAGCTGAAGAGTTTGAACGCGCAAATCTAAAGAACTACTGGTCAAATTAAAATAATATATCTGTGTTAGATAGCACATTTATCAAGAAAGGCTATTAGATATATTTAATTGTGAAGTTTCTACGGGAACGTGTATTATGCGCGTAAAGCTAGTCAATAATGACAATTTGGCTGTGGTTTTTTGTAAGGTAAAGGTTTCCTAGTGGAGCAGCTCATTGAGCCACCATATTAAATAATAATCATCATAATCAGCCCGCACAAAGTCCACTGCTGAACATGGGCCTCCTCCCGAAGGAGGGTTTTTGCTATAGTCACCACGCTTGTCAGGTGGGTTGATGGCCGCAGTATTATGTTGTAACACACAAGGAAATGCTGCTGCCCATTCCCTTTATATGTGTCCCTGTTATAGATGATGCTATAACAATCGGCACCAACGGCTTAACGTGCTTTCCGAGGCACGAAGGGTAGTCCCTCATCAAACAAGACCCGGAAAGAAATCTTAGAATCTACACAAAGATTTTCTTATCCAACGTGGAGATCGAACCCCCGACCTCCGAGATTTAAAGCGAGCCAAATACCTCTACGCTACGGAGGTTGTCATATCAAATAAGCACACAATTTTTATTATACAACTAAAAAGCAATTTATCTTTTTTCCATTTGTGCGGTTTTTCACAAGCTAAATTCAATACCAATATGCAAAAATACTACAGATTTTGGCTGAAATTCGTATAGAAATTAGAACCATCTGATCTTAGTCAAAATTATCGGCACATAATGTCCCCTGGCGTGTGAAATAACATTTTTCATACCTCATTGATGACATTGAATAGGTTTTTTTAGCGGCCATAAACCGCTGGGAGCCATTTAAAGTTATGACGTGTCATTTCAAGTTACGGCACTTTAATCTTGTTTGTAAAACAACTCTTATTTTCAATAGAAAGTGAAAATATGTTTTTTTAAATATAACATTTGTTTATCTGTAAGAAAAATGGATATTGTAGATGTGACTGGAGATAAAAGTAATGTTAAACGGTGACCTTTTTTTAGTCAATATTAATTTTTTTGTTATAAATAAGGTTTTATTTCAAAGTTAAGTTTTATACTGGTTGGAGCATTGATAAAAAACTATTCTTAAAGCAGAATTTAAAAGCTTGTAGTAGGTTAACCAAATACTATAGGTATATGAAATTACATAATGTAAAATTATTATATATTTCTATGACGTACAATCGGTAAGGTACATTTTGTCTTTGACTTTTAAATCCTAGTCCTACTAATATTAAAAACGCGATAGATTGTAAGAATGTATGGATTTAGGTTTGTTACTCTTTGACGCAATTACTGAATGGATTTTAGTTATAAGCTACACTAACTATAGGCTACAAAACATCACGCTCCGACCCACTGAAGCAGAGTAACGCGGGTAAAACCGCGGGGCGCTAGTCAAACATTAACGATGTAAAGTTTTGTATAGATTTTGACTGCTACCTGGCTTTGGTAATTATTTTGTTTCCGTCAATCAATATCATGATTGATTGACGTCCCAATAAATTACCCTTTTATTAAAATTTGATTGAAAAGGATAATTTGTATTTCATTTATTAAGTTACGAATATTACATAATTTTTAGAGTATGTCATTATTTTAAAGCTAGTTTTGAATTCACCTGCAATCAGTTGTTTGTGTGTCCAATGAAATTTTTATAGCATAAAATATGTTCTTTTTTTTAATACAATGTGCCAAATTTGTTATTCTTTTGTTTGTTATATTGTGTTTAAATAACTTGCTGCCATTGGTGTTTGCAATGCTGACTAATATATCTTCAGTACTGAAATAAAAAAATATTTCAATTTCTATCAATTAAGGTGGATGTGTGGAGTGACAAGAATGGACAAAGTGAGGAATGAGTATATAGGGAAGTTTGAAAGTGACACTTGTGATACAAAAGTTGAAAGGGAAATCGGTTGTCATGTGAAAAGGAGGCAAGATTCGCATGTGACGAAAAGAGTAATGAATATTAATGTAGATCGATGAAGAGGAAGAAGGAGGTCAAAAAAAGATGGATGAACTGTGTGAGCAGTGATATGAAGGAAAAGGGAGTAAGGCTAGCATGACAGAATGAAAGAGAGGGACATGTTGCGCCGACCACAAATAAATTGGGATAGGAACAGGGACATGATGGTTATATTAACGTATTTTCATCGTGAACTTTATTCCAAAATAAACAAAGCTCCTTTTCACATTGGAGAAATCCAAAAATTAATTACAAAAATGGCAACTAATCGATAAAGTATTAGATATCTTTCAAAAACTAATTTCAGATCCACCTCATCTTAATGTTTGATTTATTTACTAATCAAAAAGTTGTTTCTATTTAATGAAACTAGATTTCTATGTTATGTTAAATAAATATTAATTGGGATTGTTTACGATGTGAAATTAATTTGAAATTCAATCAAAACTTTGTTTGGTTTGTTATAAAATATGTTGTAAATTAATAAATGTTCCATTTTTAGGTTTGTTTAAAGTGCGAGTATTTGTTTAATTTCAAATTTAATTGTCATTATAAATTGAATGATTTCGTTATGTTTTTGTATGTTGTTTATTTCTTATATTGACATTTGATAAGATTGTCAATAAAAAGGAGAAGTGGAAAAGCCTTGTACATAACGCGTTGGTACATAATCAATTAATCAAGCAGTGGTCCTTACATGCTGATATGATGTTGATGTAATTATTAGCCCGTATAACGGCCACTGCCATAGTCACCACGCTTGGCAGGCGGGTTGGTGACGGCAGTATTATGTTGTAACACACAAAGTAACGCTGCTGCCTATTCCCTGGTATACGCTTGTTTGTTGTTTTTTAGGGTTCATAAAAAACAACAAATAAGGGGGCAAATGGCAAAAAACGGAACCCTTATAGATTCGTCATGTCTGTCTGTCTGTCTGTCCGTCCGTATGTCACAGCCACTTTTTTCCGAAACTATAAGAACTATAATGTTGAAACTTGGTAAGTAGATGTATTTTGTGAACCGCATTAAGATTTTCACACAAAAATAGAAAAAAAAACAATAAATTTTAGGGTTCCCCATACTTAAAACTGAAATTAAATTTTTTTTTCGTCGTACCCATACTTTTGGGATATCTGTGGATAGGTCTTCAAAAATGATGTTGAGGTTTCTAATGTCTTTTTTTTCTTAACTGAATAGTTTGCGCGAGAGACACTTCCAAAAATGATAAAACTAAAAAATATATATCGCGCATCGGCAACAAAGGTGTCATAACACATAAAAGTACGAAACTGACATTTATATGCAAAAAGATAGGCCACCGCGAACTTGACTTGCTACAAAAACGGCGTAATTATAGTACGTACCCAGCCGATAGATGGCATGAAAATACACTTTTGTAGGAAGCCCTTTTCGTAGAGTGTGAGGCGCCAATAGTGTCACATCAAGGTTACTACGGAACGGACGCAAGCAGTGTCTTAGAAAGAGTCATAACATGTGTACGGACGCTTTATTGGTAAGTAAAACTTCTCTTTTTGTTTAAGTTAAGACAAAAAAAGGGTCACATCATGTAATATGACGTTTTAGTTGAATATTTTTGTTGAATTATCGTAAAAAATTGCGGATGAAACTGTCGCAAGCTATGATAATCCCCTTTTTTTCAATAAAGATTTGATGAGTTTGTAATATGTATAATATGAATATTAGTGACACATAATGTTTTGCGACGGTATTCGTGAATAATTTTTTAAATTATCGGGTAGTATTTTCTATTGTGTCGTTTATCATGCCAAATATTTTGTTTGAGAATCGTGTTAGGACGTTTCATACTGTGTCTCATGCGCATGTTTTTAGGGTTCCTCTTTTTCTTCCTGCCCTTATCCCGTATTACTTGGGGTCGGCGCAACACGTTAGTTTATTCCATTCTGTCCTGTCACCCGTCACACTATCACTAACTCCTTTTTCTTTCATATCACTCTTCACACAATCCATCCATCTTTTCTTTGGCCTTCCTCTCCCTCTCCATCCATCTACATGTATACTTAAAACCCTTTTAGTAACATGCGTTTCATCCCTCCTCTTCACATGACCATACCAAGATATACGATTCCCTTTCAACTTTTCAGTCACTGGCGCCACTTTCAAACTCCCTCTAATATACTCATTCCTCACTTTATCCTTTCTCCTCCCACCACACATCCATCTCAACATTCTCATCTCCGCTACATGCAATCTTTTTTCAGCCATCTTTTTTACAGCCCATCATTCCGATCCATACAGTATGAAAGTCTTATCACGGACTTGTAAATTTTACCCTTCAACTTAAGGGGCATCCGTGGGTCGCAAGTTGTTCCCGTGACCTGTCGCTATTTCATCCATCCTGCGTTGATCCGATGTGTTACGTCCCGATCTACCTCACCATCCCCTTGAACGAGCGACCCGTGGTACCGAAAGTCGGAACAGATCGGTATGGGTGTTCCGGCGAGAGCTAAAGACACAAGATTGGAGAGACCGCCGAAATCGCAGAACAAGTACTCCGTTTTGGTTCTACTCAATTTCAGGCCAACACTCTCCAATCTGTGCCACCACACCTCCAATCGCCGAGAGCCGACCCCTGATGTAGGCCGACAGCCACATTGAAGCTTCCAGTGGTGCCCACTGTGGACCGAACTTGGGTACTACATCGACTGTACATCGCTCGGATCAGCTGCATATATTTCCCAGGCACACCTTTCTCCTTAAGTGCCCACCACAGAACCTCACGAGGTACCCGGTCGTATGCCTTCTCGAGGTCAACGAATATCATGTGCAAGTTTTTATGCGCACCTCTGTATTTCTCGCACAGCTGGCGTATAGCGAAAATGGCATCTGTTGTACCCCGAGCAGGCATAAAACCGAATTGGTTCTGTGAAATTTCAGTCTCTTCTCTCCACCGCCTCTCAATAACTTTCTCCCAGGCTTTCATAGTATGTGACATTAGCTTTATTCCTCTATAATTGCTGCACTCAAGCACATCATCTTTGTTTTTAAAGATGGGCACCAGAGAACTGTTGCACCAATCATCAGGTATGGCTTCTTCCTGCAACAACTTATTGAAGAACAAAGCTAACCACGTCCATCCATCCTCCCGCAATAACTTCCACACTTCAACTGGTATTCCATCTGGACCAATGGCTTTACCATTATTCATTCAATTTACTGCTATTCTGACTTTATCCATACTGACCTTTCTCACTAACCCTACATTCACTGGTTTACTCTCTAAAATCCCACTTAAATTATTTTCCTCATTCATTAGTCTTTCAAAATAATCCTTCTACCTCTCTTGGTGGTGGAAGGACCAAGCAGTTTTTCGTTGACTACCCGGCCAAAATGAAACGAAATTCAAGAACCAAGCGTATGGTTGACCTAGCAATAAGGAATATTCAACCTGAAACTTCGGGTCACACAACACATCGTTGAAAGAAAATATCAATAATACCAATAAACTTTTCGAAAGTGATGATGATAATGATGCTAAGTACAATAACAATTACAAAAAAGGTGATTTTTACACCTAGTTTTGTTAGACACACAGAAATTAGAGCTAATTAATGTTTCTTCATTGCAGTATCTACTATTATTATTACTCAATGTTCCTATTAAATAATCTAGTTTTTATAATTATGGAAACTACTTCTGTTAACATTTACCTGTAAGATTTTTATAATAATATTATTTAACTTTGCCATAACACGACTTTCTGATTAAGACTGAATTTATAAAGTTTTTTTATGTTCCTATAATTTTGATCTCTACATTTTTTGTACCTATTTTTAATTTTAGAGAGTTACTTTTGCTACGAATGTGATTTTTTTTTACTTATTCCTTTAAAAAGTATCACTTAATGAAAGTGTTCAAGTTTGTAAAGATTTACTTAACATTTTGTTATTATATAAAATTGAAGTTAATAAAAATTTTGATCTCTTATAACATTAAAATAAGAATTTTTTGTAGTAAAAATGGTGTTTTATTGCAAAATGCCACTATGATTTCGTCTAAAAAAGTGACACATCTGGGAATTTAAAAAAAAAAGTTGAATATCTTAATAATACAGCAACTTTACATATAAATAAAAATAAATATAAAATACTTTATTTTATAGCCTAACTAAAAATATAATTACTTCAAGGATATACCCATCGAGCAATTTTTTATTGTGACTTTAGTAATCAAAAAAAATATAAATGCGATTTACTCAAAAGTAATGTTTTTGTGATATGACACCTTTGTTGCCGATGCGCGATATGATGTATATTACCATGCAAACTTCCACCGAAAATTGGTTTGAACGAGATTTTGTAAGTCGTTTTTTTTTTAATACGTCATAAATCGTAAACCGCAATTTACCTTTTATTCAATCAACTCAAATATAAAAATAAAAAATAACATTTCATTTCATAAACATAGGCTTCTTGATAATAAAATTAAAAAAATCTTACTTACTATTCTTGATATCAAAAATAGGTAAGCACTTGTAACTGATACGGTACCCTTCGTGTTTATTTATCAACTTCAGTACAAAAAAAAAACTGTACATGGGCGGACTTAATGCCATAGACATTCTCTACCAGTCAACCTTTAGATGGTGCTATATGGTTATAGATGATGTTATAACAATCGGGACCATTGGCTTAACGTGTTTTCTGAGACAGGGAGGGTATTCCCTCAGCCAACCAGAACGGAAAAGAAATCTTAGAATCTACACAAAGATTTTCTTATTCGGCGTGGAGATCGAACTCACGACCTCCGAGTTTCAAAGCGAACCAAATACCGTTACGCCACGGAGGTTGTTTGTTATTACAAAATCGTATGTTTTCATTAATCCATAACGGAGGAAGAGCATTGCCTTAGTAAAGTCAATTAGCTACTTAAGTGGACAGTATCTCTTACAGAATATTGATGATGTAGTGTAGTGTGATGATGTAATGACTAATGTTGTGTAGTTACTAGCTGTCTGTTTATTTGAAATCCTCTTAAAATCAAACGGATAGGAGTATTATTTACCAAATATAAAAGAAAATGTTTACATTCAATGCCTAGTAATATATAGAGACGCTTTTATTAGTAGGCATTTAACATACGAAATACTTACCATTCCTTTTTCCTCCTAATTTTTAAAGCAATCAGTATAATTTGAATTCAATGTATTCAATATTGCTGTTATACAGAAATTCAGTTAGTTCTTAATTCAATAGTTTTATATTATATTGGTCAATAAAGCATTAAATAAGCAACGGTACACAGCTGAAATGTTAAGACGCTATAAAAAAAATATGTAAAAATGTTTATTTGTTATCATATATAATACCTTTACTAAGCACTTATAGATTTTAAAACTGAGATTCTATGCAACTAGCCTGTGCTGTCTCACTGCAGGGCAAAGGCCTCCCCTCTCCCTTTTCCACACAATCATGTCTTTTGCTAGTGCCGGCCAATCCCTACGGTAGGAGTCAAGCTCGTTCCGCCATCTTCGTCTCGTCCTGCCGCGATGGTGTCGTGAATGTGAGATCAATAAATTAAAATCTTCAGCAGGATTCGAACCCGCATCTTATATATACCCCTAATGCCTTCGGAGACTGTGGATCTTTCTTCTTAATCCACATTATTGTTCATCTATTTTAACTCCAAGCATTTATAATTATACTAGCTTCCCGCGCGCGGTTTCGCCCGCGTATCTCCTTTGCCCGTGGGCACTTCGTAATAAAATATTTAGCCTATAACCTTCAATAAATGTACTATTCAACACTGAAAGATTTTTTGAAATCGGACCAGTAGTCCCTGAGATTAGCGCGTTCAAACAAACAAACTCTGCAGCTTTATAATATTAGTATAGATTTGGCGTAATTTTAGTTTTATTGTAACCAATAACTGGCGCTCTTTTCTTACTGTCGCATAAACTGATGGTTTTTCCTATTACTTACTTACTATAACTAACAAATTGCATTCCGAAGTGTAGATGTAAAAACAAAACGTAAAAGTATTCGGATATTGTACGGTAAATTGATGGGGCAACGGTTTTATTTCGTCGCGTTTTCGCGAACCAGCTAACTGCAAAATAAAACCACCAGCGATGCGACGTTCACAAAATGCTGTTACTTTTCGATACGTCCACTGACTTTTTTTTCCAAGTCGTTTAGCGAAATGTGTGAATGGGTTTAGTTATTTAGTTTCGGAGCTAGTTGTGAGAACTGATACAATTCATTTCGGTTCCAATTACAAAGGACGTTCGATTGGAAACACTTTTATGGTACCTATATTCGGAAAAGTCCATAAAGATTCTAAAATTTATTTTATTAATGTATTGACAGCAGTTTTTTTTTTCTTTTCATCATCATCATCAGCCTATATAAACATACATACAAAAATACAAATATTTGCCATAGTATATATATGGATTAAACCATTTAAAGCTGAAGCCTAAAGGTGAAAACACCTTTACGTCTGAACTTGGAAAAGCCTCTCGACTGAGCACACAAATGGCTGTCTGACAAAAAAAGATTAGGTACAGTACAGGCCAATGAAATGTCTCATTCAAATCACGTCCGTATTTACAAATCAGTAACGTATGTATAAATATATTGCACGTGAGCTGAATGGTGATAAATATGCCAGAATATACTTAAAATATCTTTATAAAAGAATACTGGAAACGAAAGGTTTATATATCATAATTATCTTTTTATCTTTGAATCCGGCTTGCAATAGACAACCCCCATATCTTCATAAAAGTGTCGTAAGAGATATATAGGACGTTCACCTGATGTGTGAGCAGCAGCATCTATCAGCTTACAGATACTCCTATAGCGTCATCTACAGTAGCCGCACAAAAACTACAAGAAGACGAGCAGCGCCATCTACCAGCTAGCATCCCAACTAACCTGTATCACGCAAAACAAGTTCTCAAGTCAAAGTCAAAGTCAAAAATTCTTTATTCATATAGATACATTTAAAATATATTAAATCATGTTCTTATGATGCGTCCCTTTCTTTTACTACCACCAGTTCTGGACGTGGCAATTCTGAGAAGAACTGGCAAGGAAATCAGAGGAAACCTTTTTTTTAAATTAATTTTATTTGACAATTAATAATAAAGCAGTATTGTTTCAGAGCAACTCACTCCCAAACAGTTTTGTCATTAACATAATCAGAAATTTTATAATAAGCCTTTTAATTTAAAAAGACGCGCAACTGCAGCGCAACTGCAACGCACTAGCGTTCGAGTAGTTAACATCACCCTGATGATGCTCCGTGGAGGAGCGAAACACGTGTCGGGTCTTTGGCTGGTGATTGTATTTTTGCACGTTTTATTTTTCCTTCCTGCATGTGCATAATTTTTGCGGGCGGGAGGGTGGTGCAAAAATTGCATTACAGCATATAGACACATTTTTAGCGGAATTAACACTAGATATTTTGTCTTTTTAAATTAGATTAATGTGGATTTCCGCAAAGTAACGCCTGATTCTATTAATTATAATAAGCCTTTTTTCATAATTTTTCTTTTTTTTTTCTTTTTATAGAAAGACAACTCCCGCACTAGGGAAATAAATCCCTTTGTCGCGGGGGACTTTACAAACATTCATTTCACGGACACAAAGAACACCCAGACTCAGAACAACTATTTGTGGTTCACACAAATAATTACCCCGGGTGGGAATCGAACCCACAAAACCAGGTCTCAGAAGCAACTTCCGTAACCACTGAGCCACCGGTGCAGTCAAGTCTTTGAAATATCGTTTAAACTTGTTTGTAGAAAGATCTCTTACATTATTAGGAAGTTTGTTGTAGAAGCGTATACATTGCACCATAAAAGAATTGCTAAAATTTTGTGTTGATGTGTAGCATGTAAAACGAGATTATGCTTAGATCTAGTCTATCTATATAGATAGCTTATCTAGTAGATCAAGCCAATTCAAACATATACAAGTTCCGAACAGTAACAAATGGCCGTCGGACGCCGGGCATACCACCTCGCCCGCAAAGAAGATCTTATGTGGAGGATATGTTATGTGGAGGAACACCATTAATCGTTCTTATACACTCCCATCTTTCTATGATCACCAACCCGCTTTCCAACCATGGTGACTAGGGCAACATCCCTAACGATTGCCAAGGCCTGTCTTAGAGGAGGCCCATGGGCTGATAAAAAGATATAAAACAAAACATCCCAGTAATGTGTTTACGAAAACCTCCGTAGCGTAGCGGTATTTGGCTCGCTTTAAATCTAGAAGGTCGTGGTTCGATCCCCACGCCGGACAGAAAATCTTTGTGTAAATTCTAAGATTTATTTCCGGGTCTGCTTGGTTGAGGGATTACCCTCCGTGCCTCGGAAAGCAGTTAAGCCGTTGGTCCCGATTGTTATAACATCATCTATAATAATCGTATATCAAGGAACGGGCAGCAACGTTTCCTTGTGTGGTACAACATAATACTGCGGTCACCAATCCACCTTCCAAGCGTGGTGACTATGGCAAATACTCTCCCCCGGGAGGAGGATGTTCAGTAGTGGACGTTATACGGGCTGATGATGATGATGAATGTGTTTATTACCTGTAGACTGGTAGTACCTACTAAAACAAAGCATTAAGGTTAAGTAACATGTTGTATAAATTGAGTTTTATACTACGTCCACATTATCTAATGTTTTTCAACTTTGCAACATATAAAAATACTGTACACATTAGAATAACAATGTAATATAACAATGTTGTATGACATTTTCGTTGGTCGTTCTACAGTGCTATTCACAATGTCGACACAAGAGGACGTGCTAGCTGCTGCAGCAACTGTTGTATTATAAAATAACGGAAATGACCTGTTAAATAGTTATTTAACAGGTTATTTTCCGTTATTGTATTATGTTAATAACATGTTTTATTTAAGAATCTTACTCAGGATGACGGGTACTAGCATCTTTAACACAAATTATCTCAGATAATTTAGCCAAGATGCTAGTCACCATTGCAATGTAAGCAGACACATCGTCGAGTATAACATTATTTATACATTGTGTTTTGTAAACTATGTGTAAAGCATAATTTGAATTATATTATGTACAAAATGATTATGTATATGTGGTGAAAAATAAATACATTCTTATTATGTTTTATAACATTAAATCTCCACATTACTGAAACATATTTTATAACATGTTATCTATACTAATATTATAAAGCTGCAGAGTTTGTTTGTTTGTTTGTTTGAACGCGCTAATCTCAGGAACTACTGGTCCAATTTCAAAAATTCTTTCAGTGTTGGATAGTCCATTTATCGAGGAAGGTTATAGGCTAAATTTTATTTTCAAAAAAATTAGGGATCCGTAAGAAAATTGTGATTTTGTAACCCAAGGTGTAAAAGCGAAAACCTATTTATGCGTGCGCTGCAAAAACTATTGACAATGGAACAAAATGATGTACTACGGGTTTGTAGGCCTTATTAAGATCTACAAAAAAGTCCGGGAGAGCATATATCTAACTATCATAGTTTAGCCACAATAACCGCTTTTATGTTCATAAAAAAATATTAAATCGTCTTAAGAAAGAAACTACGTTAAATGTATATCGTAATATTAATCCTTATCCAAATTAAGCATTATGTTATCAAGGGTATTTATGTAGAAGTAAAATACTTTTTGTTTTATTCCAATCGCACATTTCGTTGAGAAATTATCACGAGTATAAAAACGCAAGGAATTGGTACCTAATAATGAGTTATTTGCCATAATAGATAAAGCTGAAGAGTTTGTTTGCTTGAACGCGCTAATCTCAGCAACTACTGGTCCGATTTGAAAAATTCTTTCAAAATTAGATAGCCCATTTATCGAGGAAGGTTACCTATAATCTATATTATATTATAATATTTTTACGGGAACAGGAGTTACGCGGGTGAAACCGCGCGCAGAAAGCTAGTGTTATATAATTCTTGCTTCCCGCGCGCGGTTTCACCCGTGTAACTCCCGTTCCCGTGGGAACTTCATAATTAAATATAGCCCATAATAATCAGTGATAATGTAGCATTCAAATGGCGAAAGAATTTTTAAAATCGGTCCAGTACTTTTTCAGCCATTTCGTTACAAACATACTTACATTCAAATCTTTCCTCTTTATTATATTAGTAAAGATGTATTCAACTTTTTAACGCCATGTAATTACACTTTACATCCCACACATACTCAGCAAATAAACCGATTATAAAACACATCCAAGAAATTAAACAGTGGCAAGATGAGACAGTTAACTTAGAACACGCCATTACAAAGTTATTCGTGCAAATATTGCTACGGTTACATTATAATAAGCCCAGTGTGTAGAACTGGTTCACAAGTTTTCACTTCATAGTTTTCACAAGTGATTACAAATGTAATAGCTATAATAGAAGCACGTATTACTGCATCTTGAAGTTTAATTTAGTTAAAAGGTTTCATTAGTTGTTTGTTGTGGAGACAACCTCCGTAGCGTAGCGGTAATTGGCTTGCTTTAAATCTCGGAGGTCGTGGGTTCGATTCCCACACCGGACAAGAAATCTTTGTGTAAATTCAAAGATTACTTTCCGGGTCTGGTTGCTTGAGGGACTACCCTCCATGCCTCGGAAAGCAGTTAAGCCGTTGGTCCCGATTGTTATAACATCATCTATAATAATCGTTTATCAAGGAACGGGCAGCAGCGTTACCTTGTGTTTTACAACATAATACTGCGGTCACCAACCCGCCTGCCAAGCGTGGTGACTATGGCAATGCCCTCCCTCGGGAGGAGACCCATGTTCAGCAGTGGACGTTATACGGGCTGATGATGATGATGATGATTACTTGTTTGGTAAAGTGGTTCAGAGCTTACTTTTTTATGGAACAGTTATAGGACTTTTAGTATACAAGATGCTGTCTGTAACTTCATTAACGTAAAATAAAATAAAAATGTTGTTTTTCAAAACATTAGTCTACAGTTACCTATTTTTTATAATAATTACTACACTTGCTTGTCTACTAGCGATGTTTCATCTAAATCTGTACTACCGTTTTGAACATTAGGCAGAAACTCGAACAATACAGACACAATTAAGCCTATAATAGCCTCTAAGCTCTGCTAGTAATCTTACAAAAAATGTCCTTATTCAATTTGCTATCCTGTCCCGCCAAAATCTATCCAGACACAAAGACAATATGTTATAAATCTAATATACTCTACTAAGTATTCGATATACATTCATCAGCATTTTCCTAAAACCTGTTATTTTTCATGACAAACAGACAATTTGTATTTATTTGTATATATATAGATAAGTTCTACACAAACGAATGTCTGAAAATCTTTGGTTTCCACCTCGCAGTCGTATTTCCAAGCAAGGGTGCTTTCAATATAAAGCAGTTATTGAACTGATAAAAAAAAAAAGTTTATTTGATACAAACAAAACTAAAAGTCCTTTCGGTAGTTAGAACCTAAAGGGAGGAAACGTATTTGAATATGTTTTTAAATGTTTAAACGTGTCCTCTGTACTATATGATTATATGTGTAAGTAGATAGATACCTACCAGCCTCCGACATGCCATTCATCCGTCTACCTTCATTCACTTATCTATCCCAAATTTTGTTAAATCGGGCCTAAACCATCTCCAAAATTCATATTAATATCCCGAGCCATCACGCCAGTATGTGACATCGTCCGATATTCAGTGAAACTAAATTGGATCCCACGGAGCGAATTAACAGCCCTGCCGACCCTCACTAATTCGCGCCTTGATGGTCCGTGAAATTGATTTTTCCTTCAATTCTCCATTATATAAAGTAGACTTTTAATACCCATGATGTCTGCAGTAAATATGTCGAGATTTTATTAAGGTTGGGACGAAACGAGATTGAACATTGAGAAGTATCACTTACATTCAGTTTCTGAAAAGTTGATCACTGTTGAAATTAACTAATCTGCTAACAACATTGTTTTGAATTGAGTTTTCGGAATTAAGATAAAGCAATTTAATTTGCTTATCGTGTTAATTAATCTATGATTAACATTTACTTCAGAATCGAATGACAAACGTAATTTTGGATGTGTTAGAAGTTTTTATTAATGGGTGGTTTCATAGCTGTATCGTGGCCATTTTTAATTTTCATATTCTAGCAGTTTCTTTTAATAGGTTGTTTTGTTTTGACATGTACATATTATTTATTAATCTTTTCTTACAATATCCTTAAAGACTAATCCAATGCGATATTGTATAGTTACTTATTTTCTAAATTACAAACCAATTATTAACAAGCTAATAATTAATGAATAACAAATTTGTATAAGTGCCCTCCTTGTGAATTCACTTTGAGTACAATAAAATATATAATGATGTTCTATCACAGATTATGTTATGACAACCGACACTTTTTTTGTTGCACGTACGTTGTCAATCGTTAGTCGACGTTTTTGCTACTTCACCGAGCATAAGAACCTAAACCAAAGACTTAACCTGCTTTCCGAAACATGGTATCTCAACGAAACCCAGTAATAAATGTTTTATTTTCCCCACGGCTTAACCCACGTTACTCTGCTCTAGTGGGTCTAAGCGTGATATTTTGTAGCCTTTATGTTAATCTAGCTTATAAACGTTCCAATTGCAAATTTTCAGCCGAATCTGTTCAGTAGGTTTTGCGAGCCAGAGCAACAAACGGATTATAGGATGAGTAGTAAGTTTCGAACCCACGACCTCCAAAGCCGGAAGCCACACCTAGACACCCCTACTAGGCCGTCAAAAGAATTTACGCATAAAATGCTCAATACACAAAGTTCACTATCACCGCACATTGAAGGGATAGCCTCCAAACTTCGTCATTTATAACCCCATTACCCATTAAAGATACGATAAAAAGCCTTTTTCAATACAGGCCACACATTTGGCAACTCGCGAACTACTTGATAGATGGTTTCCGTTTGTTAAATAAAGGGGAAATACATAATAAAATCAGAAGTTGACATGAAAGCGGCTGAGGGCTACTTGACCCTAAATCGGTGTTTGGTTACTGTTGGCCGTTTCGAAGTTCTGCCTCTTAATATTATGTGGGTGACCGCTTTTAGAGTAATGGCTACTTTTGTTAATAGTTTCTGATAGACGCTTGTATGTTGTCGAATTAGTTTATGAGTCGGTTGGTTAAAACTATTTTGTATTCATATTGTACACATGTCAGTTATGAAAGATGGTGTGTCAGTTAGTCTTTCAGCAACCCATATTCAAAGGGAGATTAGTGATTAACGGCTAAAAACAGTGTTCACAATATAATGTTAATAAAATAATAGTAATAAGAAGAGTAGATTAATATATATTAATACAAAGTCGCTTCCCGTTGTCTATCTGCTTGCGTATGCTTAGGACCTTAAATTACGCAACGGAGTGATTCAAGAGAAAGGTTTATATGTATAATTGTGCCCGTGTGAGGCCGGGGTGGGTCAGTAGTAAACAATAAACTAATACTATAATATGAAACCTAATTATGTGACAATAGATAATGTCCCTTTATTTTATGATATAGGCAGTTAAGATGTTATAGTTTTACTATCATAACAATTCTTAAACAATTATAGTAGTAAGATACATAATTATGTTCCGACTAGCTGCGCCCCCCGGTTTTACCCGCGTCACTCTGCTCCAGTGGGTCGGAGCGTGATATTTTGTAAACTATCCGCGTGCAAACTTGCAGCCAAATCTATTCAGTAGTTTTTGCGTGAAAGAGTGACAAACATATATACATCCACATATACAAAGTTTTGCATTTATAATATTAGTAGGATAGTATGTCGTATCTAAAAGCTATATAATTAAACGGGACTCATCCCATCGACATTGTCACCACTGTAATCCTAAAACCAGGATCAACAGAGATACACAGTAGAAATGGCAATGAGCACCATAACCCACTTGGAAAAAAGTTAAACAGGCTTGGAACTTTTAAAGTTAAATGTGAAAGAAAAAAATATTAAAACGAATTCAACATACGCCTAAAATTCGAATAACTATAAAAACTAGAGTGAAATAAAACCAGGTATTTAAGAAGACTACATTTTAAGTTTCTAATTCCACAAATAATAAAAAGAATATATATTTAAAGTAACGTAAAACATAAAATAAATTCTTTTATAAAAACACACGAAAACTCAAAGAATGGCAACATAATTCCAATGAAATAAAGTTTAACAGATGGCGAGCCACCCCAGGGTATATTTCTGAGTAACGGCCGTCAAATTTGGGGCCTGTCCTATTAAAACTTGCCAAGATTATGAGCATTAGCTTCGAGGGAAGAATTCAACTTTCCCATAATACGGGGAAGGATATATTTTTTTGGGTCTTATGTTAGGGTTCCGTCAGAAAGTCAGCGAAGCCATGCATTAACTATTTAGTGTAGGCACATAAAAACTATGAAAATGAAATCTAAAAGATTTATTGATAATGTAGACGAATCGATCGTACTTAGGTATTATAAGTAGGTATGTACAATGACAATGACAAAAAAACTTGACAAACAAATTCAACGATAATATTATCAATAAAATTTTACCAATGTTGTTATGTCATGTGATAGTTATAACGTTTTATAAACAATTAAGTAAATTGTCCTGAACACACGATCGGAACCAAAGTGCATATTCTCTTTCTCACCTCGCCATAACTTTTCACCAAGTTCATTCTTAATTCGAGTCTCCACGTTTTAATATTTGAAATGAGCTGTGTTTTTCTATGAATTTATACAGTAGGTCGGTCTCTTCACAATATATACCTTTTTAAAGGTTATGAGTCTCGCAGGGATGATCTTTATATTCTTTGCAACTTGACGCAAAGTCTTATAAAGTATCTTTGAAAAGTATGATTTAAAATTTTGGAATGTGTGATTTCTTTTTCTTATTTTCGCCGTGTGGTTTCCGCCTTAAAATAGACCACCCCATATCTACGGTTTAAGACATTTATTTCTCAAAACAGAATTAAATTCACATATTATTGAGAAATACAAGTATTGTGGAACGGACACTAAAACTATAATTATATAAAATTAAATATATTATGTTAGTAATTGCTAGCATAATTTATGTGGTTAGTGAAGATAATTATAAGGGTAGTTTTATTTCCATTTCGACTAGTCAAATTGGATTTTTTTTAAGTACCCATCCTTTCTTTTTTTACGCTAGACCGTGGAATATTTCCAGACTATGCAAAGCAACTAATGGTCGTCATGTAATTTGAAGATATTTTTGAAGGAAATATTATTATTTTCTATACAGTAATTTGTGCTGTTACGAATATCATTTTTTTATATCTTCCTAGGAGTATCGGAAGAGGCAATTAAAAGACATATAGCTGATGGATGGGCAGCAGCTTCTATCAGCTTAAAGACACATCTATATTACTACGATCACCAATCTATCTGCCAAGCCTGGTTATTAAGGCTATATTACTCAACATACCTTGATGTTAACGAGGTGGCCCATGTTCAGCAGTGGACGTAAACAATCTGATAAGGTAAAAAAGTAAGTTTTTAAGTAATATTGTTATGTTATATTTAAAACTTACGCGCATTTTCTGTAAGCCTGCAACTATTCCGTCATCAACCCGTATAATGTCCAATGCTGAACATCAGCCCGAGAGGAGTTAAGCCATAGTCACTACGCTAGGCAAGCAGGTTTGTGACCGCAGTTGTGATTATGTTGTAACACTTAAGGAAACGCTGCTGCCAGTTCCCTGGTAAAATATTGTAATAGATAAGTTACAAAAATCAAAGCCAATGACTTATCGTGTATTCCGAGGCATGGAGAGTAGACTCTCAGACAACCAGACCTGGAAAAAATTTTAGTTCGAAATCAGGATCAAACCCACGACCTCAGAGACTTAATGGGAGCCTTTTACCGCCACGCCCCAGAGGTTGTCACTGCTTGTTGTACTCAAAATGTATTCAAGATTCAAACCTATATTTTTGTTATCAATTGTTGTGCTTATCTTATTATATTCAACCTTTATTATGTCCACTGCTGAACATGTTCCTCCCTCTGCGTGGGGTTTTTCTAGACGGACACTTTAAATCTTCGTTAAGTCTCTTAAACAAATAACAATAAATATCTAAATAACAAAAACAGTTGTAAATTGATAAATAACAACTACAAATAAATGCTGAACAAAATCATGTCACATTTACACCGAGTCATAAGATTGAAAGCTGGAAAACCTATAAACAACTATGTACACACACTAAAGTAGCGTTAGCATATAGAACACACTAACGTAACGCCAGCAAATAAAATAAATCAGTGGGCAAATAACGCTGTTAACAATATATTCCCCGAAAATGGGGAATGGTCGTCCGTGTTAGCAACACTTAAATAATTTTGGGCTATAGAGTGCATAATTTATGGGAGACACGATTTATTTATTGGCAACATTTTGTGCTAAAAGTTGAGCTGGTAACATTCGATTAATGGATGATGGATTAAAGTGACAATTAACTTTACAGTGGTTTTACTGGTTCACTTAAAACATGAAATGGCTTTGTTTTATTTAATCGAATAAATAAATGCGTTTTAATAAAACAAAGCCATTCAAAGACAGGAGTTTTGTTCAAAAATGATGTAAACTATTGAGTACACATCATTTTTTAACAAAATTTCTGTTTACATATTTTATTTATATTTTCGACCGTAACTACCACAAAGTCAAAGTCAAAGTCAAAAATTCTTTATTCATATAGACACGTTTAAAATATTTTAAATCATGTTCTTATGATGCGTCCCATTCTTTTACTACCACCAGTTCTGGACGTGGCAACTCTGAGAAGAACTGGCAAGAAACTCAGAGGAATCCTTTTTTAAATAAATTTGATTTTACAATTATTAATAAAGCAGTATTGTTTTAGAGCAACTCACTCCCAACTATTCCCAAGCTGTTTTGTCATTGACATAATCTGAAATTTTGTAATAAGCTTTTTTACATAATTTATCTTTCACATATCGTTTAAACTTGTTTATAGACAGATCTCTAACATTACTAGGAAGTTTGTTGTAGAAGCGTATACATTGCCCCATAAAAGAATTGCTTATTTTGTGGAGACGTGTAGCATGTAAAACAAGATTATGCTTAGTTCTAGTATTAACATTATGAGTGTCGCTTTTTTTCTTAAAACTATCAATATTCTTATGAACATATAAAACGGTTCTGGGTTCAATCCTTCTCCTTATATTTGTATATGTACTTATAGATCTTTTTTTCTTTATATATGTACTTATAGATTTCTTTTTAGGACTTAAACTTTTTCGTGAAAAAAAAAGTGTTTGATACCTTTCTTTTAGTCAACAGCTTAATAATTTCTCGATATAATTTTATAGAATAAAATAACAATAAAAACTTTGACATAACTAATAAAACTTAGTAAACTAGTACAAGTACCGTTATACATAAAAAGGAGCCATTATGTAAATTTCCCGCTTTTATGTAAAATGATCCAAATAATAATCCTTTACGGGAAGTACGCTTCAAGCCATAAATTCTATGGAGTATCTACTAGTGAAACAAATATAACAGCCAAATTTACTGCCTCGTAAACAAATCCCATCATAAATCTTATCCGTACACAAAATTATGTCCCAATTTTCTCAATAAAACAAATAACGAATTATTAACTAACACAATACAAAAACTACAGTCACAATAATTTACGTTAAACACGTCCATAAAATGGGAATAATAAAATTATAATATGAAAACTTCGTCAATAAGCCCGTGATGGGCGAAGAACAAAGCGGCCAAAGTGGCCATTGTCCGGGAAACGCATCGAATTATGGCAACATTATCCGTGATAGCGGGAAATTTTCTCTTTTATTGTGACACCCTAGTTGTTTGGTGGGCATTATGAATTGTTCATTAGATAAGTTTTTTATGGCAAGGTCATTCGTGAGACATAAAATATTAGTTAATAGCCGAATATGACGGAATATTTTTATGATATTCACTAACAGTAGTTACAATACGCTCTTGAGAATTACTCTTGTTATTATGTCTTTAATAATCTTAGTTGGCGTTATATTAAATATATATTACGTATAAATATAGTAAGTAATAAATGCTGTCTGCTACTTCAATTGGGTAAAATAAAAAAATGATATTTTCGGAAAATAGCCAGTGTAAAAATTAAACTTAAAATATCAACTTTCTATAAGTTCAATCGGTATTACCGTTTTCGAGATTAGGCTAACTACACGGACAAACAAACAGACCGACTAAATAAAAACTATATTCTATATTATATCGGTCCAGCCGATGATGAGATACGCCGGAAAACAGACAGACAGACAAAATAACCCTATACATATTTGTATGCATTTAGTAAAAACCTGTTATTTTTCCATTACAAACTGATACTTTTGATTTTGTTTATTTCTATTTATATTTAAAAAAATCATTAAGTGTCTGCTATGCAGAAACAACAGATTTACATACATACATATTGTCACGCCTTTCTCCCATAGGGTTAGGTAGAGACAAAGAAACGCTACCTGTCTCAATCCTGGCACACCTCTTTTGCTTCTTCCATATTCATCAGTCTTTTCATGCGTGGCTTTTTTTAATAAGACGCCAATTTACTCGGCATATTTGCGGCTGTGGCGCTCTCTTGAAGCGCGACTACGTTCACACTCATTCGATAAACTTCTTTCGTAACTCTTCTATCATCCATCTTTTCTACATGCTCTAGCCATCGGAACATTCCCTTCTCAATCTTTGTCGCTAATGAAATAATGAATTTTATTCAGCACTTAGGTATTTACATACTTGTCAAAATTTCAATGTAAGAAGATAAAATAAAATAAAAAAAACCCATAACTAACAGATAATTCTTACTCTATAAAAATATCCGACTAGGTAACTTACAGTAGTAGGTAGGCAATAGCAAATCTACAGATTGCGTAGTCCGTCCGTCTGTCGTATGACATTTTTTGCAATTATCCAATCATTATTATTATAAGAAGAAAATAAAACCGCATCCAAATTGCAAGTGATCATATTATATCTAAGTGGCACACACCTGAGGGCACCCTTATGGGGTTTAGGACCACGACGCAGGGTGCCACTGAAGTAAAAAAGGTAGATATAAAGAGGATATGATCACAGGCACCGACTACAGGCGCTCAATTACAGGGAAGGGGTAGGGGCGCAACGCGGTCCTCGCCGGCGAGAATCCTACCCTAGCTAACCTGCAACCTTTCACTACCTACCTAAGTGGACGACCCGGAGAAGCAAGGAAGAAAGAACCGGGGCTGTTCTTTTTCGTCGTTTCGTATGTCTTTTAACAAATAAAATGAAAATAGGTCAACTTATTAACTTATTTTGATAAACAGAGGGCAGCATAATAAGTACCTAGACATATTTCCGTACCTATAATAAGGCATCTTACTATAATGTGTACATTTGTCATTTATCGCACGACAGACGGACAGACTGATTAAAAATTCTGTAAGATCAAATAATTTTAACAATGTTTTTAGCTACTTAAGTGATACTTTTGTTTGATTTAGTCTTATAGTGTAATTTTGACAAGTACAAGTGTTTGTAAATACCGAAGTGCTGAATAAATTTCATTATTTCATTATTATTATTTATTATTCTTTAAACCAAACATTGCTTAATAATAATTTATTCAAATCTTCTACTAATCAATAAGTTTATTCAACATAAATAATACTATTCATAATACTAACTGCAATATACGTGGTATATTAGTTTTCATAATCAAACAAACATCATACGTGATTTTAATGAGTTTCGTGTAAACCTGAAAGTTATTAGTGAAATCCCTCGGGATTTCACTGAATATTTTTTGCAATGAAAATAGTCGTTGAAACTGAAACGCGTATTTTATTATGAAGGTGCAGTTTTGTTTAATGAACCAAAGTATTTTATATTTGACTAGATTTCTGTCCGCGGTTTTATCTGCGAAACTGCGATTCCCGTTGGACCTTCATAAAAAATATAGCGTTGACATCTAAATAATTTTTGAAAACGCGCTATATTCAGGAAATAGTATTTTCCTGAATTTAGCGCGTTCTTGCAATCAAACAAAAATACTTTTTTGCTTTTACAGTTTAGTTTAGTTTAGTTTATAAATATACAACGATATTTCAAGTTTAGAGTATACATTGTTGTAGTAGAAGAGCCACCTCAGTAAAACCATTGCTTGTTAAACATAACGCTTACTTAATAAGTACATAGTATAAATGCATATAGGTACCATTATAAAAAAAAAAACAATACTAAGTAGATCCTCTGTTGGTTGATAATTTTTCATTTCGGAGATAAAATTTAAAAGTTAATATTTATTTCATATTTATTTGATTATAAATTGATAAATAAATATAGTGATATTTAAGCATTTTTACGTAAAATCTGTTGAGATGCTTTGTACAGGAGCTTATAATATAAATGTAATCCTCATTTGTAAGTATAAGATCATTCCAGAAATTTTATGTGTAGAATAACTAAATTATTTTTTATACATTAAATAACATTGACCCAATAGATAAAAAAGTTATAACGAACGAACGAAAGTCATCAAAATTTGATTGTTACCCATTACTGTATTCAGGCCAAGTTATAACCTACCGAGAGTACTGCACCCGATTGCGCTGTTACCAAAAATTTAAACTAAAGTTGGAATTCATCTATCCAACTTATACAGCACATAATCTAGAATTCCAAAACTAGAACTCTGTTAGCAAAGTACAACAATTAACTATCATGCAGAGAAAACTGTTCGAGCGTACTAACTCAGAGACTGGTGTTCAGCAAATTGCTCACTGTATAGCAAATTGCTCACTGTACGCTATACAGCTTTAAAGAGATATTGAGCTTCTCCTTAATAAACTAAATATATATACTATTCTTCCTATATTAGTATGCTATAGATAACTTTCTAATCAAGACGTTATTTACTACTAGTTTTAAAAGTAAATTACTAGTTGTAAAGTGAATAAACCTTCGGTCTGTCCGACCGAAGAAGTAAGCGAGCATCAAAAGTATTTAAAAGTATCTAAACCACTATTTATCATGTAGCGAATAACACTTAAATAATTATTACTACTAGCTTGTGCCCGCTTGGAATATATACTTTGGGATAACCTCTATTTTGAAACATTCTTGATTACTGCTCCGCTCCTATTGTTCTTCGTGTGATAATAAAGCGTGTAGCTTTCCTCGATAAAAAGGCTATCTAACACTGTTTTTTTTAATCGGTCCAGTAGGTGCTGATATTACCGCGTTCAAGCGAACGATCACTCTTTATAATGTAAGTATAGATTTTACATTCTTTCAAGAAGGTTATCTAAAGCTTATACAAAATCAAAGGCAAATCATTTTTCTATTGTATCGAAAGATGTAAAGCTGATTGTTGGAATGGGTTTTCCAGTTAATAATATAGTAATGAGTTCATATTCAATATCAATCTTGTAAAATTATATTCCTTAAAAACAAAACTTGATTAAAACTCCTACACATTCAATGAACAACATTTTCTTATATAATGAGTAATGTGAACAAAATAAACATAATAACATAACAATAACTGAAACAAAATTTCCATTTTGTACCCATAAAAATACATAATAGATGTTAATTAATGAGTTTTAATGAGTTGTATATTCGCACAATCACTGTACTATTAGCCGTTAAGTGGGGGCAAAAAGTTCCGGGCTCTCTGACTAATGGCTGTTTCATTGCATTAGCACAACAAGTGTATTGGGGTCGCTTAGGAAGGGGTGCCGTTAAAAAGTATGGGGTATTTTTTCCAGATGGTATCGAATTTTATTAGTTTTTGACGGAGAAAAGTATAAGGATTTAATCTTACATCAATTTCGTTTGACTACATTAGAAATCGAAGTAAATATTTATTTAAATACAAACATTAGAACCTATTAAGGTATAATTTCATTATTATTATTCATAAAATTGTTTAATTAAGGTTTATTATAAAACTGCTGTTTTACTATATGTTTAAAAATATAAGATAATTTGTACATATAAATTATAAGAAATATGCAAAGTAAACTGCAATGGTTGTTCTGAAAATACAGAGAAACGACGTTCAAAGTTTATTATTTAATTCCTTTTCTGTAATATTAATTTTCTTCATGTAACATATTTCGTTGTGACAATAATCTTCTTTAAATTATAACGCCAAATGAGATTTCGTATAAAAAATAATGCCTAAAAAAATTAAATTATATAATAAATAAATAAAAATCATTTTTATTTACGTAAACCTATAACAGGCACTTGCAAATAGTCAAAACAATAATTTATTATGAATCTATGTATAATATTAATTTTATTTATGTATAATTCCTATATCTCGTAAATTAAAAATATAGGTATTATACAATAACCCAACCTCCGGAGTGCAGTATACGCAATATTGTAACACAAAGTGCTCAGACTTCAAAGGCCATTCACATACCTATTACCAGCTATACAGGCAGGTCGCTGTTACATCGCTTTTACTACTTATTGAAATTGATGTAAACAACTATGGGAGCTGTCCATAGCGACTGATAAATGAAATAAATGAATTTTATTCAGCACTTAGTTATTTCAGCATGTTAGCGCTGATATAAACCCGATTGCTTAGAAAGTGCCCATAGGTATGTGTACGTATTCTATTTGCTCTAAGTCTTAAACAACTGGCGATCACGTTTTAATTTTTTTGGTGAAGATTAGTAGACATTTAAAGCCTTAATTCAAGTTAAAAAAATAAAATAAAAAAAAGGTGAAGCTAATTAAAATATATCGATTTCAAATTTTCACTTCCGGTTTACTATACGTGAAACAATTCAAATTTAGAAATCGACAAAAAAATTAAAAACTTCAATTTTTTACTATAAGAAACAAAATTTTTAGTTTTTTTACAAATTAATTGATACAGATAATAAGCAACCAAAAATTTATGACTTCATTCCGAGTAATTTTTTAATAAAGTTAATAACTAAGAAAAAAAGCATCATTCAAAAAAAAATTAGGTGTACACATCATCGGCTACTAGAAGTATAACTGACCAGAATATAAACAAAATTCACGACCTCTTTTTTTTGGTGGAAAACCAAAAAAAAGAGGTCGTGAATTTTGCTTGACGTGAAATGCCTCAGTTACTAGTTCGATAATAACGGTGACACCACCAAACCTACACGTTGTCTTTAAATGTTAAGTAACAGTGATTAAACCAATATTATAAAAACCTCGCAGCGGCCTTTTAACATCATAGGTTAGGTGTGCCACAAGGATCCATTCTTGGTCCTATTTTATTATTGGTATTAATGGTCTCAATTGAACTACAAATTGTAAGAAGGGAACATTTTATTTGGTTAATTCAATTATTTTTATTTCTTTCTTCTAACTTGTAGTTCAATCACAATCGTTTTTAATTCTTTAATAACTTATTACGTTTTACATTATATTCGCGATTTCGATTTTATTAACTGAGCACTAACACAGATAACTGTTTGGTTTACAGTAAATAACATAAATGATTTTGCATACGAGCCTCTGGCGTAACGGTAGTCTCGCTTTAAGCCTTGGAGATCGTGGGTTCAATCCCTATGCTGGACAATTTTTTTTGTGTAAATTCTAAGATTTCTTTCCGGGTCTGGTTAGTTGACTCCGGTCCCGATTGCTATAAAATCATCTTTAATGTGTATACCAGGGAACGGACAACCGCGTTTTCTTGTGTGTCACAAAACTGTAAGTAACTAATACTGCGGTCACCAAACCGCTTGCCAAGCGTGATGACAACGAAAAACATATTCTTTAGCAAGGAGGCCTATGTTAAACAGTGGACGTTATACGGGCTAATGATGATGATGATGATGATGATAATTTCAAATGGATTCTATTTTTTCTGCACATATTTTTCAATTGAAACTATTTTCATGAACAACAGGCTTATTTAACATGTTTATTCAATAATGTATTCAGAACATTTTTCTTATCACTACGCCATAGTGGGTATAACGCTGAGTCAGCGGTGCTACTCACGGCTAATTACGAGTTAAGTACGGATTGTGCGTGATTGATGGCGTCTCACTAATATTTACACTTATTTGTTGGGAAATAAAGAAAAATTGAGGTTATTATGTGGGTGTGACTTGTTGTTTTGCTTCGGTGTACAAGTCGATAGAACAAAAGAAACGCAGAATATAGTAGGTATATCGAAAATAGTCACGCAATATACTGTTGAGTTTGGAAATTATACATGTTTTTGCTAATTTGCACTGATTATTGAATTGTACCTTACAATGTACGCGAGTCTCTTGTGCTTTTGTGAGTAACGATGCAGTTATACAGTAAAAGGTAAAAAAAAAAAATCAGTTAAATATTTATTTTAACGCTAAGAACGTTTTTTTTTTAAATAAATTAATTAAACTTCCTCATATACATAAATATGATACTTAATGATTAGTTTCCTACATTAAAGTTGTGGTCTTAAAACTCCGCCAGAAAACATTTAAGAGACATAATATCTTACATAAAATATAATTAATCTTTTTTTTTACTATGCGGGTCTCTAACTACTGTGGTTGCTTCTAAGGAATGGTATTTAAGGTTCAATTTCCACCAGAGACAATTTGTGTACATCAATAATTAATTTGTGAAGTAAACTATGATTAAACTAGCTACCGCGGTTTTACTCACGTTACTCTGCTCCAATGGGTCGGAGCGTGTTGTTTTGTAGCCTATATGTTTATCTAGCGTATAACCTACATCGGTGCAAAATTTCAGCCAATCCCGTTCAGTAGTTTAGGCGTGAAAGAATATCAAACATCCATCCATCCATCCATCCATACTTACAAACTTTCGCGTTTATAATATTAGCAGGATGGGATGTTACAAATATAAGTATACAACAAAATCAAGATTACCTTACAACAACACAGACCAAAATAGACACCATTTACAGAAACCTTTCACATAAACAACATTTATTACATAACTACTTTGACTAAGCTATCTTTTACATAAGCACTTTATTTCCTACTACATTACGTAATACCTAAGGTCGTTAATCGCTAAGTGAGTGCCTCCCTTCGTAATGGTGACAAAATTAAGTTATATTTTAGGGGAGCTTAGCGGCTTAAATTTGTTCCGAGTGTTGTTTTTAAGTGATATAACTTGACAAGCTTTGATGGATATAAGATAAATATATCCTTGAAAAGCTAAGCGTTAACTTTTATATTTCCTTGGTTTTACTTTAGAAATTCGAATATTGAATTTGCTTGTCATTGTTGCAGAATTGAATCTTAGTAATGTATTTATAGGACTCAATATTGAATAAATCAGAGTGGTCGCTTGTGACTAAAGCTGTGAGTCAGTGAGGTTAAAATGGATTTAAAAAGGCTTAGCTGTCTCGAGAGGATTTTCATGTAATATCTATGAGAAGTTGCAATCATGTTATATATTTGCGTTTCGAAACATACCTTTGAAATCATCGATTTAAATTAAATAATTATTAGGTACTTAACTGTTCTTGCATCTTAGGGTAGGCCCCTTTTGCCTTTATCAATTTTTATAACTACGTCACGTTTTATGAAACAGATTGATAAATTTCCATGACCGGTAGGGTTCCACCGTAGCCTAATTGTTTAAGGCCCTAAGTGCTTAACCCAAGAGTCAGGTTCGAGTCCTGCCGGCGGTGGTAGAATTTTATTAATTTCAATCTAGATACATAGTATATGGTAAACTTTTTCGTAAAGTATTCAAAACCTTTAAAAAATGTTAGCTGTTAGCTTATATCTAAAGTTAGCTTTTAATAGGTCCATTAGTCAAAACAAAAATAAAATAGAATACGTGGTATTTTACTCCATGCTATAAATTATATACGTTCATTAAATAGCTCTTATAGAATCGGTCAGTGAATTTCCAATCGCAGTGCAATTTGCTGACATCCTGCTTTCGATAGACATTTATTAAGTTAAGCGATTTAGTAATTGCTTTACCGCCTTTGGTGACGCGACACTACATAATTTAATACGTCTACGTCTATAGCTACATTCAGCTCTATTAATATTATCAAATAATGAAATTAATTCAGCACTTATTTTATATTTGTCAAAATTACACTGTATAAGACTAAATCTAACAAAACTATCACTAAGTACCCAAAAACATTGTTAAAATTATTTGATCTTACAGAATTGTTAATCAGTCTATCCGTCTGTCGTGCGATAAATGACAAATGTACACATTATAGTCAGATGCCTTAAAGGTGACACGTCTAAAATTAACTTCCAAGAATCTGGCCAAAGTCTAAGTAACATCCACCTGAGGGCACCCTTAAGGGGTTAGGACCAACGCTCAGGGTGCCACTGGAGTAAAGAGTAGATTTACGAACAGTGGTGATGATCGCTGGCATGAGATCACAGTTCGGGGAATAAGCAACAACGCGGTCCTCGAGTATGCCGTCGAGTATCCTACCCTAGCTAACCTTCTATCAATGTAAACAATACGATATTTATTCCTCAATCATATTATATAAAACTATGGAATGAATTTGGATGAAATTAGTCCTTTCGTCTGTTCAGTGAAATGTACATTACCGTATTACTAGAAGGCAGACAAGTTTGTAAGTATTAAGTGTATATCAATGTGTTAAATAAAATATAAAAAATGGAACTTTTGCTATTCTCGGAATAAAAATACGCCGACCGACCCATAACCCACATAATTGATTTATGTTAGGTCACTGGACCACGCCGGATACGGAAGTGTATTTGGGATGGTGCTGATTATCTTGTGCTATGGCATTCGATTGCTTTTTGGTATAACGGTAATGTATTTAGCCGTGATTGCCGTGGTCCCGGTATTGAGGCTGGGGTGGAGCAAAAATTGGGTTACTAGAGTTTTTATAGCAAGAAATGTGATGAAATGACGGACTCTGAAGTCAGAACGTTGATGGTGTTTTACTCGGGGTTTTGAGACCATGTAGTTTAACATATGCAGGCCATAACTAGGGTAAAACGTGATAGTGGGGCGAAGAGTATAGCGGAGTGGAGTCCTAAATTGCTGTACCCGGCAGGGTCCACAATGATCTAATATTGTACCGAAGTTACTACCTAAGTTTACATTGTGGAATGAAATAAAGTAAATTATATTGAGTTACAGTCTCTGTCTGCCCTTTGACTCCTAGGAAGAAAGCAGAGTAAAGTCATTTAAAATGGGCGCGGTGTGATGTCTTTTTGGTTTAATTTCAGTCCCTGAACTCCACTATCACACTCCACAGCCTCATTTTGTTTCACTGCATTAAGAACACATGCATTTTTTATCTTACCAAATCCATGTCATTTGAAGCGGGCCTTTGGATTCCATTGGTTAATATTAGCTCAACTTCAATCCTCTCTCCATTCCAATGGACGACCAGCCTGATACTGCCAATTCTATGCATGACTATCTGTTGCCCGTGACTTCATCTGCGTAGATTTTTATTACTTCATACAAATTCTAAAAACCCTTTTCAATCTTTTAGGGATTCAATTTTAAAAGATCCTTTCTTTGTGTACATCTATCTGTGAAAAAAATATATGGATTTAAACCCAAAGGTTTCAGCTGCTCGTTGATCGATCAGACAGTTAGTTTCGGCATTATAGAGAAAAGATTTCATATCATTTATGTCTGTGCGCAGACATTACACTGGATTTTATGCGCAATAGAATAAATAATGTAACCATTTGTACATTATTTACACTTTCGAGACGCTGTCTGCGCAGTCTTGTTTCTTGAAAAAATCCTAGACCGATTCCTAATCTCCTTTGAGTTTAACTACTATGGCTATATGGCATAGACTGGAATTTCCCCCATATTAATCTATAACATTAAATGTACCTAACTACGTCAGAGGCGATAAAATGGCTGGCTATAAAACTATTTAGGTGTTTAGTGGCCATAAAGATAGCCTTCGTACTGAGGTGTTGATTATATCTCGTGTTTCAGAAGTATTTTGAAGAAGCTTTTAATAGGTAATAAATATAAGTTGTGATGTAATTAGGTAAATTTGTAGCATTATGTGATTCATAAAGAAATATTTTATATTTATATATATTTCTTTATTTATTATGACATTATTAGTTGAGATGAAAGGAATTATTATTTTTTTATTCTGAAACTACTGGTCTGTAATCTTGTTTAACCTCAGAAACTACTGGTTCGATTAGAAAAAATATTTTATTGTTCGATCATTTATCGAGAGAGGCTATAAGCTATATTTAATTTAATTTCTACCGAAACGGGAGATACGCAGGCGATACCGCGCGAAAGCTAGTTTTAAGTAAAACTTAACTTAGGTGAAACTACGCGTGACAGCTTGTTATATATAATAATAATCCTTCAAAGTTAATTAACGAACTTTATTATTAACTATGTTTCCAACATTAATTTTCTGACTCCAAGAAACAAAGCATAAAACAGATTTCTAGACTGCAATAATAACACAATATGGCCTATAATTTCGTACTATTATTATTCTAATAAATCCCAAATGTCAAGCAAAACGTAATTACTTCTGATTCATAATGAAATAGCCCATAAGAAGGCAGCTGTGGCATATATTTTCATAATTAATATGACGTGGAATTTTCCACTAGTTTAGTAGAACTAAAGTAATAAGTTTATTTACTACTGCTCCAGTTACACTTGTATGTAATATTAAAGTGAAAACTTCTTAAGGCGCGTTGAGCATTTTTAAGATGGGAAAATGCCATTGAACTCGTGACACGGATACCGGATACGGCTAATAGAACAAAATACACTTAATACAATTCTATTTGAGGGCTATAAAACATTATTTTAATCAACACACAATGTCGCGTCCAACTTTCTGTAACTCAACAATTCATATCTGGAATAGGATGGAGGACATACCAGAGGAGAGGACTTACCTAGTAAAATTCCCTGGGTGCTTCTCCAGCTACGCCGTTTTGCGAGGTCATTTTAGATGTTGGGAAGGGAAAATAGGCACTTTTGGACACTGAAAGAAAAGATTATATTATTACAGGTATTAGGGTATTTTAGGTTAGGTTTGGTGCGCAGGAGCTACACGAGCTTATACCGTCAGCTCCTTTCTTTTATCGGGAATCTAGACGCACGGCTGGTTTTCACCCTTACTTGGTCGACATTCCGTTCTGCCGCACGAAGCGCTTTAACTCATCTTTTATTATGCCCACGGCCAGTGAGTGGAATTCTTTGTCTGCTTCTGTGTTCCTGAGTGCATATAATCCGGGTCTCTTCAAAGTCAGAGTAAACAGGCATCTTCTGGGCAAGCTCGCGTCATCTTCGGCCTCATCTCGTCTCTCGCGGACTCGATTGGGGCCAAGAGATGGCCCAATATAAGTAAAAAAAAAAAGATGACTTCTTCTGGTTCTTTTCGTTTCATTATATTTATCTTTTCAGTAATTAAAAATAACGTTATTTCTCTAGGGTTAAGCATCAGGTTTAGCTTCGTCTTTATCTACTTTCAACTTCCCCTGATCACTTTATAAGGTCCGCCAACCATCCATATTTCCAAATTTTCACTTTTTACGAGTATATGTAGGATTAATCTGTATGATTTACTATTTTGTGTCAAGTTTAAATCTGAATCTGAGTAGAGTTTTCTCAGTTACTTGTAACTAATTAAACTTTCAAAGTCTGTATATAATCTGTCAAAAATGTATGTAAGTTGAATAAATGTATATTCTTTTACAGATATTTTATCAGCTTCTTCCACTTCACTGGACTAGTGTTGGTTAATCTAGAATAATTGCACTGAAAATGTTAATGTTTTCTTTTATTTCACAATGTTATCATCGCCTTTGTAACAACAACAGACTGTGCATTAAGAACGACATATTCTTATCAATAGTTCATTAATACTGCCTTAATTTACTTTCGAAATAGAATGAATATTAATGAAATTACTGAAAGAAAACACGTCTATCTAAACACGATTGCAACTGACAGACGTGAAATATTTAATAAAATCCATAAAGTATGAAAGGAAAATTGTTTTGATAGGTCCATGGAAATGCAAACAAATTTAATAAATCAATCATGTCCCTAGTTGCATAATAAAACAGTTGACTCTATTTGTTCAACGACGTCCACAGTTCAACTTTCAGAATAAGCTTAATTTATTACCATACACCTAAAAATAAAAAAAAATGAATGCATCACTAAACCTTAATGATAAAATAAAAACTATTTATTTATACGCACGTTAAAAAAGCGTACAAAGGTGGACTTAATGATAAAGGCTTATTTTGTCAGTCAACCTTAGGGTGGTGCAGAGAAAAGAAGAGCAGGTGCACGTTTAGTTTAGATAAAAATAGCTCGGGAAAATAACAACATCAGTAGTATAGTTTAAAAAAAAAAAAAAAAAAAAACCTTAAGATAATATACATATCAATATCATAAATAAACTTTTCTAGGTCTAAGCTACTGGGCTGCGTTATCAGAATACTGGTATCAATTCCGGGTTGAATGGCAGTGCTCATCTGTTGTGCAAAGCAAATTCCAGCTCTCAGAGGACGTGTCGCTTTAACTTAGTGGAACATGTTATTATCTCCTTTGTTGTCCGTGACCAAAATATGAACAGGAAACATATTTTAATAAACGAACTAAACTTTAACATAGTTATGTCTTATATTCACAATGAGTATAGTAAATCTGTGTTCATTATCCTTCCTTTGTAGATTGCATAGTGCAGCGCAACTTATAAAGTTAATAAATATAAGTTGTATGTTCCTTAAGTTCAAAACTTAGCAGGAACTTAATGCTTTCAAAGTTTTCATTACTTATACTATTGCAATTTACTTATAAACTCAACAGTTTTTGAACTAACGAAGAGCTTAAAGAGCTAACTGTAAAGATACTGTTTATATAAAAGCTATTTCTAGTTGATGAAATTTTGTTCATTAGATGAAATAGTTTCGTGGTACAGTCGTGTCTTAAGTGCTGGTATTACCAAAAGATTATGATTGATAGGAATAAATTGTAACCTACTAGCTACGCCCCGCGGTTTTACCCGCGTAACTCTGCTCCAGTGGGTCGGAGCTTGATGTTTTGTAGCCTATATGTTAATTCAACGTATAACGGATCTCGGTGCAAAATTTCTGCCAATTCCGTTCAGTAGTATTGGCGTGAAAGAGTAACAAACATCCGTTCATCCATCCATCCATCCATACTACCAAACTTTCGCGTTTATAATATGAGTAGGGTGGCTTTTTTTTAAACTTATTAGGCGTTTGTCCGCCTATGCATCTGGTGGTAAGTGTCGGTAATTAATAAGATGGAATATGCTTGCCTAGCAATGCCCATTCACTTTTGATTCAAGATCGCATGATTATATTGTTTAGGGACTTATCTGCGACGTTGTCAAAGAGTTCCACATCTTCAAGTCTGGAACCACTTCGTACAAATTGTTACTGACTATGTAAAAATGATACTCTCGCCTTAGACTAGTTGACCGATGGTGGAACGTTGCAGGTGGCGGTAGACCGTATAATTTTGACGCACACTCTCTGAATTGTAACTTATAAATACCGAAATTTAAGCAAATTTACGGCGGTACCCAATACTCTAGTAACTTTGATCCAAATACAAAGACAGCTAGTGCCAGTGGAGCAGATATGCATAGCCTCAGCCATCTTATAGTGCCAGCCCTTTACCCTTCCCCTTCCTACGATTATTCTATTAAATATATCCCACGGTTTTCACTACTCTTCAATTGCAGAGGGAATAAATAACACGTATCTAATAGTACTAAACTGAAAACTTCCGATTCCTCATAGACTCGATGTTTGGCAGGCCTGTCAACTGTTGAGTAATAAAACTTCCCTTGAAAGGTCATAATAAAACTAATAGCCAACGACCTGCACTGAGATCCAAGTCTTACAGGGAGCGAAGGTTGCATAGTTTGCAGTTCTTTAAGCCATTTAATTAAACTGGAGCCTCCGCCTTTATTCCCGGCAAACTTTTCAACTACTGACTGAGCCAAATCACAAAACAACAATGGTACAAAATAGTAAAAATCAAATTTGATGTAATTAAACGTAATTTTAAGAGTTGGTTCAGTGTGTTCGAAATAATAATTGCACTGATAAATGGTAATTAATGTTAAGTCTTTTATTACTTTATCGACTTTGTAACAACAAAGGAACATAACATTATGTGTATATTCTACTAATATTATAAACGGTAAAGTTTGTAAGTATGGATGGATGTTTGTAACTCTTTCACGTAAAAACTACTGAATAGATTTGGCTGAAAATTTGCACGCGGATAGTTTATAAGCCGGATTAACATTTAGTCTACAAAATATTACGCTCCGACCCACTGGAGTGGAGTGACGCGGGTAAAACCGCGGGCCGCAGCTATAAAGTTTAGTTAAAAATATTATAACCAAAATTTTCTACTTTGGTTTTTAAAAGTTATATACACACAGCTGTGTAGATTAGCTAATTTTGTAGCCATTCTTTTGTATTTCCAAAGGTACACTAATACTTAAGACACTATGTTATGTATTTATTACATAATGTAGTTACCAATAAGTAATTGATAACTTTTTACTATACATAACAAATGATATAAACCCTCTAAACTTAATTAACCAAAACCGCCATATCAGCGCCATGAAAATTCTCATCTTCTCACTTAGAGTCCGTTCGGCCATCAAATCGGCCATTACTATGGATTTATGGCCTCTCCCTGAGAAACTTACATTGTTCCGAAGGCCACTGGAATAACCACGCGGCATTGAGGAAACATACTTAATCATCTATAACATCTTTAGTTCATGAATCAATATAGTTGGATTGGCTCTCAATTCTGCTAATATAAAATACCAGACCCGATAAATTTTACCCGTTTTTTTTTTGTCTAACATAAATGTATTTTATGTTTACCCATAGTTTCAGCCATCTACTAGAAGAATTTCTGCCAAAAATGTATACTAGGACGCTAGAAATGTGCGTAACATGTCATATCTGTACATTTCCAAAATTTCAAACGTAAAATTACTGTGCGATTCCTATTATTTGTGAACCATATTATCACAGTCAAATTTCTTCAATACACATGTTACTGTCTACTGGTAAAGGGATAGCATATGTTTTAAAGTACCTTACAGTATATAAAGCCGTAGACCAATGTCTAGGGCGTCGGACTTGTGATCTTGAGGTCGCCGGTTCGAACCCCACTTATTGCACTACCGACGTGAACACACCCGTAACACAATTTTAGCTTAGCACGAGGGGTTAACAAGAATACTAGTAGACTGCAAAACTGCTAGTAATCTTTATTTAAAATATATATATATATATATATATATACTCAGTTATGTTCTGAAGTGGGTAAATCAAAGTTAACTTAACAACGTAACGTAATAGAAACCATGAACTATCTAATAAAACTAGACATCAACACACAACGCCACGGGTGCGTTCCCACTATGTCGAACGATTAAATAATAATCGTTGAACTACTGTTATCTCTATCTGTTCTCTTTATATCCCTGGTTTATAAATACCTTGTTTAAAAATTATATATCTAGAGCTCAGGAGCATAAGGTCGGAAGTGACATTATACGCCAGGAACATTCGTCGTATGTGCCTTTATGTTAAACTGGCATTTACCACCGAATAATTCTGAAGATAATAGTAGAACACAACTGTCCTCGACGAATGCCATACCAAGAGGAAGGACACATGTTTTGATTGTTTATAGGGTGATTTCAGTGTTGCTATTTCAAAATGGTATAAATTGTTTATTTTAAAATAACGTTGCACATTTGAACTTTTGGGTATGAATGTCGATGGCTATAGCAGAAGAGGAAGACCAAAGAAACGATGGACGGACTGTGTGAACGATGATTTGGATAATAAGGGGGTGACTGTCAAGATGGCGGTTAATAGAGGAGTATGGAAGAAAAAGACATGTTGGGCCGACCCCAAATAAATTGGGATAAGGGCAGGAGAATGATATTGCATATTTAAACTAATGTTAACACTTGACTATTAACATGGCTGCTTTAGTCAGAAACAACTGGGTGTCGTCGTGTGTATTAATACACAGCCTCCGTAGTGATATAAGTCTTACAAGTCTCGGAGAGAGATCGTTTTTCGATCCCCACGCCGGACAAGAAATTTTTGTGTAAAATATAAGATTCCTTTTCGGGTCTGGTTGTTTAAGCGACTACACTCCGTGGAAACTCCTCGGAAAGCCGTTAAACTTTTGGTCCCGATTACTATACCATAATCTATAACAAGGCCGGGCAGCAGCGTTTACCTGAATGTTACGACATAATACTAAGATCACCAATACGCCTGCCAAGCGTGGTGAGTATGAAAATACCTTTTTTCGGGTGGAGCCCCGTCCCCAGCACGTGGACGTTATACGGCTGATGACGATGATGATGATATCTGAATACCTCCATTTGAATACACAAATGTCACACATGTCGTAACGACATAATGGGAACGTGCTCTACGGCGTAGCTGCTACGACTTAGGTACAAGTTATAGATACTACGGCGTAGCACTTAGTTACAGTGTAGTTGGATATCAAAATATATTACATTCTAGTAAGTTTATGACTCTGTGTTGGGTATTGTAAACTGTAATTAAAGTTATATCGTTATTTATTAGAGATAGTGTTTCATGTTGATGACGGTTGTAGAATAAAACGATTAAAACTTCAGAAAAATTATTTAAAACCTGTTAATTGAATAGCATATATTTAAAAGCACCTATTTTTTAATTTCTGATGAAAAGTGGCGGAGCAGTAGAAATACAAGAATAGTTAGTGTCAGAGCAGTATATATATATATGTGAACGGAAATGTATGTAATCCGTCATTGTATACAATTCCTAGGAAATGTATGTAATTCCTAAAATCACCCGGAAATGTGTGAAATAAATTATATTAGACATATTTCCTAAATAGCAATCGGAAATATAAATGGTTAGGTTTAGGTTATTTTTTTTATAACCACCCGAAACCTCGTTTATCAACTAACTAGGTTGATCAACATATTATGATTCTTATTAATTTCTGGTAACAGTGATTTTCCGATTAATGCACCTTAAAAGTTAATAGATACCTAGTTGATCTTTGAAGCTTTAATTGGTAAGATAACATTAATCATATTTTACGGTATGATTGTTACCTATTTGTATTAATAAAAAATATTATTCTCGTTGAAGCAACATGTTTTATTACAGAAAGCATTCTTTTTATACATTTCCTGATACGATATTGGAATTATATACAATTCCTAGGAAATACATACATTTCACAGGAAATGTGTGTATTAAGGAATCTTTGAAACATTATTTTACACATTTCCTAAGTAGGCTCGGAAGGGTATATATTTCCTAGGAATTGTGTACAATTCCTAGATTTCATACATATCCGGTAACATATATATATATATAAATGTATTTTGCTCGAGCTGGGAACAAATCTCTCTAAACAAACTCTGGTAATTTTACTTTCGCAACGAAGCACATTAATTAAATATTATTATTATTTGGTTTTCTGTGTTATTCTGCAAGGTGGATGTATTTTCCCTGTTGAGGGGCTCATTACGCGAACTATACGCTCAACCTCATCAGATAAATCACTACAAAATCGATTTCCGTGCTCTGTCTGTCACTATGTATGCTTAGATCTTAATAACCACGCAATGGATTTTGATGGAGTTTTTTTTTAATTAGAGTTATTTAAGGAGAAGGTTTAAATGTATAAAACATCAGCATTGCACCCGTGTGAGACCAGGACGGTTCGCTAATTTAATATAAAAAATAACTTTACGCGGTAAGGGTAACCTGAATATACTTATACGTTATAATAATATTATATCATTATTATATTTACATTGTTCAGTGTTCAATTAATTAAAAAACAGATTAAACACACATTGATAATTAATGAAAAACATTATCGGCTTCGTTAAAGTGTTTCATAATAATACGTTACATGAATATTTCATCGGTTCGCGTGATTAAACGGAAAGGATTATCGGAGGCAAGGCAATATTTTATAATGTGTATATAGTATCGGTATAAATCTCGGAGTTCGTGGGTTCAATCCCCACGCTAAAAAAGGAATCTCTGTGTAAAATCTGAGATTTCCTTACTACTACTACCCTTCGTGCCTCGGAAAGTACGTTAAGATCGCAATTGTTATGACATCATCTATAGTAATTGTATGCCAAGGAACAGGCAGCAACGTTTCCCTTTGTGTGTGTTTACAGAATACTGTGGTTCAACCCGCCTGCCAAGCGTGGTAATTATGGCAAATACCTTATCTTGGGATGATGTCCATGTTTAGCAGTGGACGTTATACTGGTTAATGATGATGTAGTATAAAAAAATACATCTGAATAAATTTTGGAATCACTGCTTTAAGCGGAACTTTGTTTATTTTCAGTTTTATATGCACATAATTATTCGGTCACCGACCCGACTACCCAGCATATCATATGCCAGGATAAGGATACACCCAGCATATCATAATTATGCTATAGAAGGATACCCACTTTGGTATTCTTTTATAACATTTCAGTGTTCTCTTTTTACATTGAAGGCTATGTAACTTTTGCAGCGACCGTAGCCCAATGGCTAAGTCGTCGGCCTTGCGATCATGTGGTCGCCACCTCGATCCCCGCCTATTGTACTACTGACGTGAACCCACTCGTAACACAACCATTTTTGCTTAGCACGAGAGTTTTACAACAGTACTAGTAGCTTGCAAAAACTCTGCTAGTAATCTTTAAAAAAGTTAAGCAGGTATAATGAAGTACCTATCAGGAGACTCGATGGCACACGCGGCCGCGTGTGCCGCCGGGGTGTCGGATCACTTATGTACCCGGCTCCGCCAACGGCGGATCGAAGGAGTGTCGAGGGGGTTTTAGTGGTGTAAGGTCCTCTCCTCGTGGTATGAGTATAGCATACCACACTATGGAAAGGGCAAGTCCCACATATCCCACCGCAAGCGCGCGAATACCCTGCAGTCCCACCGCGGGAATGTGTAAATGTATTTCACCAGGACAAAAAAAAGGTAGAATGAAGTATACTACAATGACATAATATAACGCTTCTCAATGTTACTGAAAATAAATATTAAATAAAGAATAGTAGCAACAGCAAATACTATTCGTATGAGTTGACTTATTCAATCTTAGACTTATTTATATTCCTTTGTAGATATTTTGTACAAAGATATCTATTGAATATCATTCGACCGTCTCCGAATGTATATTTACTTTTATTTTACCTTTAGAAACGTGAACAATTTAGTGGCCCAGTGCAAGTTTTTGCCTGTGGCATCGCCCCCTTTGATGTTGGTTTAACAGAAAGTTAAAATCTTTCGTCTTTATAATACTAGCGACCCGTCCCGGCTTCGCACGGGTGCAATGCTATTTATAGGCACGCACCGTGCCACCGCGCCCCGGCCCCCCAGTCGGTACTGGTGCCGCAACCGCTATGTCCAGCTATGTCCATCTTCGAAAATATTGTTACATATTGTAAAATGCCATATTGATCTATATTAAATGCACAATGTACTGTACTGTAAAGGATTAATGCTGTATTGATTAAAATCGCTTCGTAAATAATCCATTATTTTTCGTAAAAAGTAAAGGATTAGAAATGGTTATTGTATCGAACCAGTTGAAGCTAACAAACATACTCTTCAACCTTATATATATATAGATATCATATCATTTTTGTCGTTCTTGTATCTCCAAAACGGTAGTACCGATTTAGATGGGACTTTCATTGTTAGATTCCTTATAAAATCCTTATTTTACGCGAATGAAGTTGCAGGTGGCAGCTTGATAATAATAAATATATAACCTTATTATAGTCGTAATATAAGAGCCCGTGAGCTCACAGGAGCCGGTAATCATTCGTAACGTAACTCACGGCCGCAGTCGCAGTGCGCGAGTGCCCTTATAACGCACTTAACAATACATAAAATATCTCAATGCCGCGTTAATTAATTTTGGTGTTAGTAGGCTTATTCATAGTTGATGGGCGCTCGTTAATTTGGATTTACTGCTAAATGTGTTCATTAAATAATAAATGGAGTGTTCACTATTTAATGTGAACACATATTTTAGTCAACCAACTGATTCCGGGATATTATGAACGATTAGTATCGAATTTTGTAAATGGTTTTGGTAATTGCTTATTGTTGAAAGTGTACATCACTTTGAGTTGGTCATTTTGTGTAACTTTAGATCTAAAACATCATAATAGTATTCTAATAATCTACGATATATTAAGCTTAATAGTTTGCTGGAACGTACTAATTTCAGGAATACTGGTTAAATAGCCCATGTATCGAAGAAGGCTAAAGGGTTTATTTTATCATAAAGTTCCTACGGAAATACGGGAGCTTGTCTCTCATTTTTATTTGATCCGTATAAGTTAATAAAAATAAATACTATAAATAGCTTATGCCGGGTGTCGTACCGTAGATAGATAGAGAAAGACTCGCAGGAAGCTAGGATAGGGTCCGGTTGCCCTCGCAAGGCGTGGCTCGCGACGAGTTCTATGCTTCATACCCGATTCCCGCGCTGGTTGATCTTAATTGTATTTATAATATAATAAGCGACTATCACATGCCATAACAACAATGGTAAATGTTGAAATGTAAACTAATTTATTAGTCAAGATTGTTTTTCTTCTTTTTAATTTTCATTGTATTTGACTTATAATAAGCACGATCGATTTGTCTGCATTATCAATAAACGTTTTCATTTCATTTCAATATCAAACTAAATATAACATTTGAAATAGTAAATTAAGTGTATTTATATTATTAGTCATCTAAATCTTATCTTATTCAATTGCAATGTTTAACTGCTGTGAAAAGTAAGTACCAGCACTCATGCCGTGCCGCATTAATAAAAGCACCCGTAAGGTCTTCATCATTTGAATCGCCTATAATATGTATAATATATTTAAAGTTGTATATAGGCTTTTATATAACCAAACTCTTTATAAATTAATTTATTGCATAACTAAAGACCGATAGAAATCTAATCATCGTTACATAAATTATACAAATGCGTACATAACAGTCACATAACAAATTACTTATGTATAATAATTATGATGGCGTGTCGCAATCAAATGTAAATTAATTAATTAATTCCATCGTTAGATATGCATTCAAAATATTATTTACTATAAGCCTAATTTTAATATTATTGTTGTTATAATAATTAATTTTAGTTTTTGTTATGATGGATTATAAATTATGGTTAATTTACATAGCTGAATTATTATCATCATACGGCGTGTATAATACGTGCACTGAAGTCTGCCCAAGTCTCCAAAAATTGCCAAGGGGATTGCCTCAGTCAACACGCTTGGCAAACGGATTGGTGACTATCATTGTTATACTCAATACTCAATTGTTTATTGCTATACTATTGTTATCAAGAGGTACTTTTTTCTTTCTCTTTGGAAGCTCATAAAATAATATAGTTTACAGCCTTTCGCAATTAATGGGCTATCTAACACTTAAAGAAGATTTCAAATCGGACCAGTATTAGCGGCTAGGATTAGCGCTTTCAAGGAAACAAACTCTTCAGTTTTCGTATTGGTATAGATATAGGTACTTTTAACTACTTTGAATATGATACTTTGCCTAAATACTATCATGAAGTCAGGAAATTTATGGTATTAAAGCCAGTGCGAAAACATGTTAAGTAGCCGGTCCAGCACCTCATCTCTCACAATTGTGCAGTAGAGCCATTCCAAAGCTTTTTAGAGTAAAGGTGAAGGGAGTGTACCAGTGTTCGTGCACACACTTGCACTATGCATACATATCTAAGTATGCATAGTGCAAGTGTGTGCACTGGCCTCCGTGGCTGTAAACGAATGGAAGGACTATTATATACCTACAATGTTTAACTGTTAAAATAAAGAGGACATTATATGGCAAAGCAATTTTCCGCAGATAAAAAAATATTATTTCAAATTATATGTCTTTTTTTCTCTATAAAGTGACGGTAAATTCCACGTAAATGAGTCCTATGTAAACGTTGAGTCGTTAACACATTCTGTAGCTAGAAAGACTGGCTGACGAAAGAAACTTGCATAAAAGTTTCTGTTGGCGAAAAGTCTGTAGGTGAATTTGTTGTTGGGGAAACAGTAATGAATCATGCTGTCGTCAAACATTCCAACGGCCAATCGATTATAGAAGTAGTAGAATGGTTTCAGTCTCAGGTCACATTTTATCTATACCAATATATAAAATTGACGAGTTTGTTTGCTTGAACGCGCTATTCTCAGAATCTACTCATCCGATTTGAAAAAATATGTCAGTGTTGGATAGCCTATTTATCAAAGAAGGCTCTATTTAATTATGAAGTTCCCAAGGGGACAGGATTAACGTAAGTTTTTATATGTTAACAAAAGAGATTTCTACGAGTATTATGGTATATTTCTTTTAAAATTTACGGAAGCGTTATTAAAAATATAACTAACAGTTGATTGCTTCATTTAACACTTTGTTCATCATCATTACGACGCAAGTCAAAATAACCCTTTTCAGAGCATACTGCCAGACTTTTTACACGTGCAGTCTGTGGGTCAGGTATACGCTGAGGGCATACAACGCCCTGCGTGTCCAGTATAACAATGTATTCAGGATGCTGTTGGGTCTACCACGCTTTTGTAGCGCTTCCGGGATGTTCACCGAGGCCAGGGTTGATGGTTTCCATGCAATTATACGGAAACGGTGCGCTTCTATTCTCGGTAGAATACGTGCTAGCTCCCACAGCATCCTGAGTGTATTGTGTGATAGATGGGACAGCCCCATGCTGGCTCACTGGATGCGGCTGCACACGTAGGTGTCAGTCGTTTCAAGTTGTAAATAAGAGTGTCTTTTACTAACACTAGGTTAAGACTTTTACTAACAATATATGGATCTTGTAATTTGGTCTGAAATAAACTGATTATTATTATTATTATTATTATTCATACAGCTCGTAGATATTAGCAGTGGACGATTCACTCTTCAACATGGGCTTCCCGCAAAGGGGTTGTTACAGTTGTACAGTTGTTGTTATAAAATTTTAACTCCAACAAAACTGAAAAAAATACCTAGTCCAAAATGCGGGACACACTACACTTGCGGTCGAAACGTAGCGGTCGCCTTGAAACGTCAACGTTTTATTATCGATACGCGTGGACAAAGAGCAGATAACCATTCTAGATTACAGGCGTATACTAAAAGATAAGACGTGATTGTGCTAAAAGGGGTTCTCTAGTTCTTGGAAGAAATTATGGAATGATATGTAAAAAAACCCAATATATTACCTAATAATTTAATTGTGCAACTTATCTTAAAAATACGAGTTTATAAAAGAACAGATCTAGTATGGATTTGTAAATACGATAAAAGTACTTGAAGGACCCTTTAGTAGGACATACATTTTTGGGACAATATTTTCTGAACAAGCTAAAATTATAATGCCTTCTTCTGCCCTTATCCCAAGGTATTCTCTCGGACTCTTTTTTTTATTGTCCCCTGTCAGTCGTCCACATAAACGTCCTGTCCATTTTTACAAATGGACAGGACGTTTATTAGACGTGTAGCGAGAATAGTTATGTATGCTAAAGTTTACACTTTAGCATACATAACTATTCTCGCTACACGTCTTATTTCCCTCCCCATCACGTGTCTATCCACACATCTTCCTCTCCATCCGTCACATTTGTATTTATCACTATCCTTGACACCTTTCTTCCCTAATCGCATGTCCATACCACAAAAGAAATCTTTAAAATTTATTGAAAATCTTCCTTTACCCCAACAATATCTATGAATACAATCTATTACAGGTAACATACCTACACGGTTAAAACATTTCTCACTACAAGTTATACGAATAGTCCGCTCTGTAAAATCCTATTTCTTTGATGTACCCCAGACATTCTCGTCACGTGCCCAATACCCTTTATGTATTGCGTTAGGGTTAGGCCACAGATTTATGGGTTAGATTAGAGCGAGATAGTTAATTGCTGAAATGGGACACAGTTTATTGTTAACTGACATATTCTAGCAATTTTGTTCCGTTTTTATTTCTACTTAGTATTATTATCATTGGTATTAGTATTCTATTGTGGCCGGTTGTAAAGTGTAGGTTATAAAAGGTAATAAAAGAACTATTTTGATAACTAGATTCAGAAAAGATTCGATTGATACTTATGTTGCAAACGTATCTTTATCAAAGTGATGTTATGCGAAGAATTTTGTTGAATGCTGTTACAATATATCTCGGCGGTCGTTAGTTTGATACCTGTATCGGCTTGATTTGTTATCCATTTTTATAAAATTAGGGGTGGACTTTTTTTAAATCCTTTCTTATCGGGTAGTTACTAACGTCATACAGAGAATGGACCCTCTTAGTTTCGGGTCTCCACGATCAGTGGTTTGGGCTGTGAATTGATACAGTAAATATCTTGGATGTAGGTACATCGATGCATCGAACGTTCTCAATGTTTATATTCGTACATAGCATTTACTTTATAAAAATTAAGAGTAATAAAATTTTACATTATCAATATACAGGGTTATTTGTAAAACACCAACAACCTCTTAAGAGGCCATTGTACTCATCATTATGAACAACTTTTACTATGGGAACAAACCTGAAATCGCGAAAAAAAAATCAGCTGTTCCATACATTTATGTTTACTTACCTCGACAAAATGTATGGAACAGCTGATTTTTTTTTTCGCGATTTCTGGGTTGTTCCCATAGTAAAAGTTGTTCATAATGATGAGTACAATGGCCTCTTAAGAGGTTGTTGTTGTTTTACAAATAAACCTTGATACATGTCGCTCACGTACAAATGTTGTTTTTTTTTTAGTATTAACCTTCACTGTCCCACTAGTGGGCTAAGGTCAAATATTGGAACTACATCTTTAAAAATAATTAACAATATCATCTTTACGAGTACAAGTGTATGTTAAGTGCTAAATAAATATTGTTAATTTAATTAAATTTACATCAAAACTGTAATATACTTGTACGTTGGCAAAATGTCTATCAGAAAAATTCCTTAACGAAATAAGCATTACTTATTCAACACTACAAATCTTTTCATTAAAATTAAACTGAAACCATGTTTGTAGCGTAAAATACTTCTTTTTTATTTCGTTTCATTAGATCTGCCACTACCGAGCGTCGTGTTAATATTCATTAGTATAATTACATCCCCTCCCTTTCTCCTGCTACCCCCACCCTTTCCACTGCCCTTTGTCACCGTGTACTTAGAAATTCAGACACTTTAGAGTACCAAGTGACTTATTATTTATGAAGTGTCCAATATGAATTTGTCCTAAATAGAATTCATGGTCCTTTTAAAAGGGAAAAATAAAATTTAGGTTTCTGTTAAACGGAGTTTGTTATTTTAAATTGTGGATTTGTTTTTAATTGAGTGGTTTTTCATTAAAGCTTCGCAGAAATGTTAATGGAATGGAAAATAATATTATGTATTACTGGAGTGTTTTTTTGTAAATAAATTAATTGCCTGAGGTTTTTTTTGCGTAGGTTTGAAATAATGTATGCGACATTACCAATGTCGCATACATTATTTTCAGTAAAAATGATGTTGGATATACGAGGAGGTGTAGTCTATGACCAACCCCCTCCATTTAAATCTAGTATTTAGTATAAGGTAGAGAGTTATCTGTTAATAATAGAGAACTAGTTATCCGTTAATAAATTAAATTATTGTCAAAACTAAATAATGTAAAAAGGCATATAATAAAATATCAGACTATGTAAATGACGGAATGGCATGGAAGTAGCTTGCTCTGGAATGACACTGCTGCTAAACTAACTAACACTATTGTAAAAGAAACGACAAATTAATTATTTAAAAAAGGATTCATGTGAGTTTTTTGCCCGTTCTTCTCAGATTTGCCACGTCTTGAACTGGTGGTAGGAAAAGAAATGGACGCGATATTTTTTTTTTTAATTGAGTCTGTATGAATAAAGAAATTGTTTGACTATGCCTTTAGTTAATACACGTATAACTAAGAGATAACATTGTAGACGAACGGTTTGGTATTCCTCCACAGAAAATGAAGATCTTCTTTGCCGGTCGAGATGGTGTATCCAGCGGCCGACGGCCATATGTTGCTTTTTTTATTTATCTATTTGTTTTTAGAATTTGTATATGTTTAAATTGGCTTCCGAACTTGCGTTACGCGATTAAGGTTAGTTGTGATGCTAGATGGTAGTGATAACAAAAACACACATAAAAAAAATGACGTCATGTTTGTTCCTGCTAATCTCAATAACGACTGGATTTATTTTGACGGGGTTTTCACTGATCGATATATAGAATGACGGGGTATAATAGGGCTACTTTTCATTTTATCTTTGTGTGTTTGTCCGGATATTCTGCCTGATATCCAAAACGGAAGAACTGATTTTTTTTAAAATAAAGTATTCATATATTTACGTTCTTCCATAAAATAAGATATTTTTATTTCGCTCCTAAAGAACAACCTAAAACCAAAGTAAAATTAATGAAAAATTAATAAATGAAAGAAATAAACTAACATCTGCCATTGCCAGAAATGCGAAATTTATTAACCCTGATACTCCTGAAATTATTTACCATTTTTAAACTTTGTGCTGTTGAAAAAATGCTAAAATGTTGAAAAAAATCGTTTTTTGTGTATTTTTATATGGAAAGGGTATAAAAAAATAACACCTGGTAGGAGTAAAAAGTTTAATATAAGTGTTAGCAGTATATGAATAAATAAAACAGCTAGAAGTGTGTATGTGAAATGTGTATATATGAGTTCTGTCCACAGTCATTTCTATGGACCGAGATATCTACGAATAATGTTAGTGTCATCAAAGTTTTCGGCAAAACGTGATCTCTACGAATAGACATTTCTATTAACTGGGATTACTGTGTATAGTGGTATCGCACAAGCGTGTTTCCACACACATATGTACGTAAATTTTAGTTACACTTGTGTCATTCGTTCAATATGCGATCGACATTGTGATCGAATTGACGATAGAAATTACCATAATTCAGAAAATCGATCTCCCACCATCAACGCTGACTACTACAATCTATTTTCCATTAAATCTGCCGCAAACGGTTCACAATTCACTAAGAATTAGCATACTAAACGTCTGTAATGTAACAGCAAGTTGGAACGGTCTGTAATGTTAGTTGGAACGAGTCGGAATCGCGTGCAAACGTACCGTTTTTATTCCATCGTGCTTCTGACACGGAACGTTCCAACATAATCGGTGTGTTGGCATCCTTAATATGCACTACAGTGTAGTACGGTTAGCAAAACGATGTTGTTAAATAAAAGTTACAAGGGTATCATGAGTATCTAATTAAAAAAGTAGGTTGTTTGCTTGGTACATATGTTATACTTATATATAAAGCCGAAGAGTTTGTATGTTTGAACCCGCTAATCCTAGGAACTACTGGTTCGATTTGAAAAATTATTTTAGTGTTAGTTAGTCCATTTACCGAGGAAGGTTATAAGCTATATCTAATAATGAAATTCGTTCGGCTACGGGAGTACGCGAGTGAAACCGCCGCGAGAAGCTAGTTAAATATATTGAGAATCAATTTAGCTGATCTCAAGGTAAATGATATTTTATTGTTGTGATAAAATAAGTAATACTTAGTACATTACGATACGTGTGACCTAAGCAGCCTATTATTGCACGACGTCAAGTTAGCGCCTGAGCGTAGCGAGGGTCCTCGGGGGGTGGTGGCGGGCGCAGAGGGGAGGGAGGGGGGGTTGCTGGGTGAATTTATTAATTTAAAAGTTACATTCAAATCATTGCAATTTTTAATGTCATCATTTCATTATTCATTTCTTTTATAATTTAATAATTGAACAAATTACAATTTTTCATCACTCAATCCAACATAATGCACTCTAGTAATGCAAGGTTTAGAAAAACTAGTACAATATTAGCGTAATGGAACCACTAAGTATTTAGCTATAACATTACCACGCACACGTTGTCATTGGAATCTCAAATTTCAGTTTCCGTTTCGTACTGCGGTTAAAGGTAACTAATGTAATAAGTAGAAATGGAATCCAAACGAGCATTTGAATAATGCTACATATAACAGGAAACGTTCAGTAGACGATTTATTTACTTGTTGCTGAACTATCCAGTTTTAGATGAGCTTTAGCTTTTGTACTTATTTCCATGGAAAATAAAATAAAATATTATATACTTAAATTTTCTGTTTTTTATTTATTTAATAAGATGAACCAATAGACCTTTAGCCGCCCAAAGTACTTCTTTTCATCTTCTAGATAACTCAAAATAAAATTGTTACAATGACGTTTATTTCAGAAAGTATTTGTCATAAGGGACCTTAATATATAACCACATAAACCTTGTGATATACGATGTACATGCCTTTACAAAAAAGTGTTAACCGGCTTATTAACAATATTTGACCTTTTATTTGGACCTCATTTCCAAAAGCCATATTATTATAGTGTACTGACGGTACACCCATAGGTACTTTTAATTTTAAAAAGAAAATACATATTTTTCTAAATAAAATAAAAAATAAATTACATTATCGTTAAAGATATTATGCCAACGGTACATGCTAAATGTGGATCGACATAATGGCAGACTAAAATGTACATCTGTGATTGTAAATTATATAGTGTTTCTGTTTTGGAATATTTTGTACTGGTTTAATTATGACATTGCAAAGTTATTTTAATGAGAAGTAATGTTAGATCAAAACTTCGTTATGTCAGTTCTGTTCTATGATCGTATGATGTCCTATAGGATGATAAAACGGCGACAAAATATATCATAAGGACATTTGATTAATTGTTTAGACAAGTTTAGTTTAGTTTTAAAAACGTATGTTTATATGAAATGTGTATACGACCGATTTCAGACACGGACGGCAGCCAATCTTCTTCTTTATTAAAAAGATTACAAGCAGAGTTTTGCAGTCTACTAGTATTCTTATTAACCCCTCGTGCTAACCTAAAATGCTTGTGTTACGAGTGGGTTCGCGTCGGTAGTGCAATGGGTGGGGATCGAACCGACGACCACAAGATCACAAGTCCGACACCCTAGCTATTGGGCTACGGTCGCTTCTACGGAGATTAGCCATCTACGTAGGACATGTTAAAGAGTACAAGTATGTTCGCTACCACACCTTTAATCTCAAAAGAACGGTTCTACCGACACGTCACCGCAGGCGCAGGACCAAAATGTTAGTGGTGTAGGGTCATCTCCTCGTGATATGAGCATACCACGCTATGGAGAGAGCGAGTCCCACATATCCCACCGCCAACGCGCGAAAACGCTGCAGCGGCGGTGGGAATGCGTAAATGCATTTCCCCCCGGACAACAAAAAAAATAAAAAAGGGGTGAATCACGACTTTCAGGCTGAAACAATTTCTTTTTCTAATAACACATTTGTACTCGTAAGTTACGGTAAAATATTTTACCTATGGTATGCAACAACTCCCCTCTCAAAGATCCTTCTGATGTCCTCGTAGACCCGAAGTCCGAGAGGCCCGCGAACTGTAAAGTAAAGCGATAGTTGCACAAAACCCCTTTAAATACTTAAAGTCATAATCCCTCAATCTCATCGCCAGCGACCGCCCTGAGCCGAGGTCCAAGCCCCACAACGCCACTCTTGCGCAGGTTGCTTAGTTTGTAGTTTTTTAAACCATTTAATAAGACTGGAGCTCGGCTCGCCTTTATGCCCGGTGAAGTAGCAAAAGCCTCGTGGCTAACTACGTATTTTAGCTTCGATTCGCACTCGGGACAAATATTTGTGTGAACCATACAACATGTGTAACATATTTGCTACCTGTTGGTTATCTAGTTTAATTCATAGAATAAAAATAATTGTGTAACATTGTGATTCTGACAAGTACAAGTATATGTAAATACCTAAGTGCTGAATAAATTCATTATTTCATAGAATTTTGTTTTTTGTCTTTGGATTGAGAGTTTTAGAAAATCACTTAATTTCCTTTAGGTGGGAGGTATGTGATAAGAAAAAAAAAATCTTTCGTACGAGAGAAAGTGTATTTCTGTATTTATTGAATGTATCGGATCCATGTTTCCAGTACTTTAACAAATTACTCGAGTCATTTCGTTACAAAATCGGAAAGGTTAAGCAATAACTTTCCGATGCAATATCAGAAAACGTTTGATTTCAAAGAAATGTACGCTTTTAGTACTGTAAAGTGTTACCTGCAATTCCGTTTTAAACCCATTTAGAGAATATCTTTTAAGGCGGAATCTCTCAACCGAAATGAACTCGGTCCGGGAATTGTACTGTGTATTGAATAGAAAATATATCGTTCTTTAAAGGCAGTAATGGTTACTATGTATGTATTATTACTGTTGAAACATCTGTAATTTTATGGTAGACTATCTGCGACCCGCGGTTTTAACCGCGTTTCTCTCCTTAAGTTGGGTTGGAGTGTGATGTTCTGTCGCCTATATTTTAATCCAGCATAGAAACTACTCGCGTGCAAACATCTAATTCATCTTAAAGTTTTTAGCTGAGAATTGATAAATCATCTCCTAATCAAATGTCCTAATGGAATATTTTTTCTTACAACGATCAGTATCTTTTTATATCAGCATTCGAAACATCCACCTTATTTCATAGTTAGCAAAGATATCAAAGAAAAATAAAATTGGTGGTACATAAGAAACGGCCGAAGAAGGCTGCAAACAAAAGACACAACCTTGGTACTCCGGTGCGGAGTCACAAAAGAACTTCATCGCTGTCATTTCCATTTTCTTGTGCACCGCCGACGTATTGAGGCGGGCCAGAGAAGCAGCGGGATTAATTGTAGTGACGTATGGGTATGGAGCGCAGTAATATGTTCAACTAAAAAAATCTTGAAAGAAGACTCGCAAACTATCTAGGACCAAACCATTAGACGCTCTTACTCAAGCTCAAAAATTGAAATGGAAATGCGCTGGACACGTAGCCAGTCTTAAAGACCAGCGATGGATCATAACCAGTCACCAAGTGGAAAGGCCCTCAGGGAAAACGACACAGAGGAAGACCACACGCATGTTGGAAAGATTAAATAAAAAAAGGGTAACTGGCCCACAATTGTTGAGCAATGCTCAACATCGCGATAAGTGAATGTCCTCGGAAAAGACCTTTACCTGAGATGGGTTCCTAAGTGATACTTTTTTATATATATCATGATGACAGTTAACAAATAACTAATGTAAATCAGTAAATTTTGAAGCGGCTGTAGCCCAATGGCTATGGCGTCGGACTTGTGATCTTGTGGTCGCCGGTTCGAACCCCACCTATTGTGCTACCAACGTGAGCTCTTTAAGCATTCGAGCTTAGCACGAGGGGTTAAAGGCACTTTTTACCCCTTTCTACTTCTTTCTTCTTGTACTTTCTAAAGCACAGAAGGTAACAGATATTCCAATAAAATATTTCATTAACCATTTTTTTTATGCAATTGGTATGCAATTTTGAACTTTTATTAAATTTAGCTGCTTCTTATGGTTAATGGAACATATAAAAGTGCCTTCCTTGCCTCCGCTCGCTAGAAATATTGTTAGAAACGTATAGATTATTTCATTTGACTTTTAAACATTTTCTTCGCTTAAGATTTTGAAAGTAATTAAAGAAAACACAAATTGCCAAAGTCATAATAGTGTATGTCATAATAGTGCTGTAGTAATTTAACTTACTAGATTCTTAATTTTTTAATTATTTTTTATGATTAAATTCTAAAATAGGTCTTGCTCTTGCGTCTCTCGCTATAAAAAAATAAAATATATCATACATTCTTCTTTGTAGGAAATTCCGTAATAGAAAATAAACCGTAACCGCTTCCACTTTCGTGGCCCGACCACAACTTTATGTGCTCCCGTATTTCCTTTATAAGAGGGCGGGCAAAGGCTTCGTTCTTATTTCCGGTTCGGGGGATATGACGTCACGTGCCCGAGAAAGACATTGCAATAATAATATGTTGGTTTTCTTTTTTTTAATCTCAGGTAAGATTATAAGTTGGAGTGAATTGCGAGTCTGTCTGGTTTCCTTATTTAAGTGACGGGAAAGTTGGTATGAGCAGTGTTGTGGTGGAAATTGTAGATGAATAATATTGATAAGACATTAATGTGTCTTCGTGAATAGCTTTTAATTCGTCTAACTTGTTTTTAAATGATAATTTTTAATATTAACGGATACATCAGAAAACTGATAACAGATGATTTTTATTTTCAATTTAAATAATTGGAAAACTCAAGGAAATAATTCTGAAGTATTATATAGTTAGGTACTAAATGGAAAATTATATTATTAATAGACGACGAGATTCATCGACGTTACTTTTCCCTAACTAGGTATTTTGTTTTTTTTAATGTGAGCTGAATAAAAATATTTCTACTGTAATATAATTTTTCAACGTGGATTGCACATTTAATTCAAATAAAGTTAAACTTATATCTCACACAAAAAAAAAGTTAAAGTTAAAAGTATCACAAGCTATTTTACGAATACGTTTAATACTAATATTTAGGTTAAAATAGATAGTGTATAATTTATTTTAAATCCTTGATTTAAATATTTAAATTTGGTCGATATGCTTTATTTATCTTTACATCCTACTCATATTATAAACGCGAAACTCATATTATGAAGTATGGATGGCTGGATGGATATTTGTTACTCTTTCACGCCAAAACGGAATTGGCTGAAATTTTGCACCGGGATAGTTTATACGCTGGATTAAAATATCGGTACAAAACATCACGCTCCGACTCACTGGAGCAGAGTAACGCGGGTAAAACCGCTGGGCGCAGCTATTTAGATATAAAATCGTAAACAAAACAAACAGAGCACAACATCCACGTCCAAAACATGTCAAACAGAAAACGTAATAAATTTTCTCATCGCAACTTAAATAATCCAGTTATATTTGTGTTGGCTATGTGTCGAGATTTCTTAGTAAAGCAAACAGTGAATATTGTGTGCGTCTCAGAGTTGGCGCCAATGTTTGTCGTGGCTGTTGGTCTTGTCTGACAAATGTTTAGGGCTGAAGCGCAACATTAGTTATATTAGTTAGGAGGTTTACTTGCATGAATTGCAATGGCAAGCATTTGACACTACCCACCTGCGTGGGTTTAGTTAGCAATTTAAAGATAACAATATACGACTTCTCGACTTGATTTTTTCGTCCTCTAAACAGTGACCTATATCTGACCCGCCGGAGAGAAGTACGTCTGCAGACTTGAAGCGCTCACTAAACTATCAAATCAAAAAAAAATTACATCGGTAACAAATATGGGTATTAAATTGTGTTATTAATAGTCGATCATGGGGAACGAGTTGGTTTTAAATAATAATTATTAATTTTTATTTACGAAACCAAGTACAAGTAGAATGATTTTTTATAAGATTTTAGCATTCAACATTATGTAGATTATTAGGCATTTTACAACGTATCAAGTCATCGCGGTACTAATTGTATTACTAAGTCATAACTAAGCCACAATAATGTTATTACTAATTAGGTACATACGTAATAATGGAATAAGGATGGATGACAAATTAATACTAATTATTTAAATAGGCATAATTATAGCTCAATTTGCATACATTGATATATTTCAGTCGGGTTTCAATCCTAACAACGCAATGTAATCGTATTAGCTTCACGCGCGCTTTTTAACCCGCGTAGCTCTCGTTCCCGTGGGAACTTCATAATTAAAAATAGCCTATGTTATTTGGGGATAGTGAAGCTTCCAAACGGTGAAAGAATTTTTCAAATCGGTCAAGTAGTTTCGGAGCCTATATATGCAATACAAACAAACAATCATATCTTTTCTCTGTATATTGTTAGTATTGATATAGAGTAACTTATGCCCGTTACTTAGTCACAGTGTAATCATCATCATCAGCCCCTATAACGTCCACTGCTGAACATGGGCCACCTCCCGAGGGAGGGTATTGCAGTAGTCACCACGCTTGGCAGGCGGGTTGGTGACTGCAGTATTATGTTGTAACACACAAGGAAACGCTGCTGCCCGTTCCTTGATATACGATTATTATCGATGATGTTATAACAATCGGGACCAACGGCTTAATGTGCTTTCCGAGACACGGAGGGTAGTCCCTCAACCATTCAGACCCGGAAAGAAATCTTGGAATTTACACAAAGATTTCTTGACCAGTGTGGGGATAGAACCCACGACCTCCAAGATTTAAAGCGAGCCAATTACCGCTACGCTACAGAGGTTGTCACAGTGTGATAGTGTTGGAAAATTTCCACAACATACTTTTATATCGTATTCCAACCCCTTCAAGCCTTTTTTCTTCATTAATGATAGCCCATATTCTAGTCTACTTACCACCGGATATCATGCACAAGCAGTTCCTGGTGACCCCATTATTGGCGTTTGAAGAAACCCCCCGGGGTTTTAGTGGGTAAGCCCTCTCCTCGTGGTATGTTAAGCATATCATTGATATGGAGAGGGGAGTCTACAGTGGTTGGGATGACCCCCAAAAACAAATGGAGTAGTCTTTGTACCAAATTAATCGTAATAAGTTTAGTATTTTTGATGTTAAAGTATAACAGACAGACAGAGCTTCTTATGCTTTTGTGATAATAATGGTACGGTGGGAATTTTCTTAACTTTATTTATAGTGAAACAACTAACTATTTACGAGTTAATACTACACATATAATATTAAGTTATTTGTAAGCCTTACAAAACAATATAATTGTTAAATTGTTGTACATTTCATACCGAGACAAAAGCTTATTGAAAATATTAATTCTAATCCTATTGTGGTGAGGATTATGGCCGAAGCCCGATTTAGTTGACTATTATAATGATTTTAATACATTAATTACCTGGTTTGTAATAGAGTTTTGCTACAATTATCAATGGCACTGTTTTATATTCCTTAATTTGGTTTAACTTGTAACTTTATATTAACATACTAATATTGTTTTTATGAAAAACGAAATCTTAATGTTGATATTATAATATTCGTATTTCATTACTGGCTACACTTAGTTAACCAATACAAATATGTTTGCGACATGACCAATGTATACTATGTTTTGCTAATAAATAAATTATGAAAGATTCTTGTCAAAAAGTTATATTTTTATTTTGAATTAACATTGAACTCCTGACAATCTTACACACAAATCACAAATAAGCAAAAATACATGTACACGAATATTTATCAATCATCAATATAAAAGTTGAAAAAATATTATTTTTTGATGAACATTCGCTTTATAAATTGTATTTAAAAACCCAGTACATCCAGGCTAAGAACACATACCGCCATAGTGTTTGCCTCGTGAAATGGAGAACATAGGCCCGACTACCTATGAGGTTACACTCATGCAGAGGAGGACAGCCTTGGTGCTCCGGGCGTTTTCAAAGGCCCAGAAGGTGTCAACTCTCTTTTGAGAATCCAGGAGAGCCCATGGCACCATTATAGGTGATAGCGTATCTATTCCTACGAACATCGCAGTAGGGTATGTTTAGTTAAATTCCCCTTGAAACATAAAAAAGGCTGAGACAAACGATCAGTGGTCCTTTTTTTTTTGTCCGGTGCGATATGCATTTACTCATTCCCACCGCCGCTGCAGCGTATTCGCGCGCTGGCGATGGGATATGTGGGACTCGCCCTCTCCATAGCTTGGTATGCTAAACTCATACCACGAGGAGAGGATCCTACACCACTAAAACCCCCCGGACACTCCTTCGATCCGCCGTTGGCGGGGGCCGGGTACGCACAAGTAATCCGGCGAGACAAACGATCAGTGGTCCTGACAAATAACCGGATGGAAATCGAATATAGAACAACAGGTCTCAGAAGCAACTACCGTAATCACTAATCAGGAAAATCTATCATAGTTGCGAAAATTCTCCGTATTTATTTTATTACCTTGGAGTGACTTACCGTGTCGCTGCTCTGATATAACTAGGAATATTTTTATTCTGTAAGATAATACTAGAAACAATAATAAGCTTACAAGTCTCATTTAAGTTAAATTTGTTCCAGGTATAGGCATATTGCCGGGGGTCGGCGTTGGCGACGGTTTGCGTCCGGAGCGTCCGTACTTCGACGACGTCTCGCCCCGAAACGTTTCTTCTGTGGTCGGACAGGCTGCCGTGCTCAGGTGTCGAGCTAAACACATAGGAAATAGAACAGTGAGTATTTCTTATATTATTTTATAGTATATATAAGACAGGACACCGTGATTTTTTAGTTGTTGCAAATACCCGAAGAAATAATTTATGTATAGTAGTATAATCAATATAAGTATAGGTACTTTTTTGATAGCATTCAACATTACAGATCAGAATGACTTCGAACCTTTCCAGGGTGCCATAGATTATTTTTTATGGCAAGGCACTACAACTCAATTTGCCATGTAGGTATATTTCTTATCTTTATTTTCTCATAGAGGCATCATTTTTTTAAAAATAAAATGTAACTTTAATATGATGACAAATCATCCTCTTAATTATTAACAATGATTAAATTATCACGCTATGTCACATGTGTGACTCCCTTAAAAAACAAGTCGCCAGGGACCACCCTGAGCTGAGGTCCAAGGGCCGCACTAACTTGTAAACACTTTAATAAGGCTAGAGATATGCTCGCCTTTTGCCCCACCACCTGTACACGCGAGGACCTGTGCAACGCCACTGATAATGCTGTGTCAGTGGCCGAGTACTGGTCTTCTCAAATTTGAACGCCAGGTAGACACGAAAAGAAGAAGTAGTGAAACTGACTACGTATCTTCGTCCAAAAATAAAAGAAGATTATCCATTTCTCCGAAACATAGAAAAGCATATCTACTCTACTCCCAAGATCCGATTGCTGAGTGATCAGGTATAGGACCGACGGATGAAGTGTCCTCTGTAGCACAGATGTGACATATGTAACATTGAAAGCATTGACTCAAAATTACTTAAAATTCTTTTGGCCGATCCGAAACTGACAACCTCCGTAGCACAGCGGTATTTGGCTCGCTTTAAGTATCGGAGGTTGTGGGAAATATTTGCGTAAATTCTAAGTTTTTTTCCGGGTCTGGTTGGTTGAGGTACTACCCTCCGTGCCTCGGAATGCACTTTGAACCGTTGGTCCCGATTGTTATAACATCATCTGTAATAATCGTATATCAAGGAGCGGGCAGCAGCGTTTTTTTGTGTGTTGTGACATAATACTGCGGTCACCAATCCGCCTGCCAAGCGTGGTTACTATGGCAAATACGCTCCCTCGGGAGGAGGCCCATGTTCAGCAGTGGACTGATGATGATGATCCGAAACTAGTACCCAGGACCTCGTAGTCCCGCTACATTACAGCTGCTAACAAGGTAGTCATAAAAATAAGCTTACAAGACACTAAATCTGCCCTCGAAAATCCCTTAATCACTTAGCTTTACTAAGTATTCAATCACTTTAATCCATAACATAATAGATTATCATTACTACACCATGATTGCACGGTCAGCGATATTAACCCGGCCGTATTATCGTGCCATTAATACATTGATTACTGTTCTCTGAAGCGCCACTTTGTAGTGAGCCAGAATCGGCGATGTATAGCGTGTAATATGTATTGGGACTTTAAATGGATGGCTTTGCTCGGCTGCTGTAATGCGATCTGAGTAATGGTAATCTACAAAATGTGTATATTAAAAGGTTTTATTTATTTATTTATTATTTATTTATTTATTATTAATTTATTTATTTATTATTATTACATAATAGTGCTTAACCTTAGTGTAATATATAGGTCCACAAAACTGTTCTAAACAGTTTGTCTGTGGACTCAGGTGAGTCTTTTATATTTTAAGTATTTAGCTGGACTGGTTGTTCACTATCAAGTTTTAATAACTTTAGCGCACACCATATTATTCCGATGTGGACTTAAATAATTATGTTAAAACATGTACTATATTTCATCATTTTAATATAAAAAAATGATAATCATTTCATATGTAAAAAATGGCACATTACTAAGTACCGATGAAATTCTTCATGTTTTTTCAAAACGTATAGCGGGCCTTGATATTCGCTGTTTTATTATAAGCTTTGAAACTTTGATTTTTTTAAAGAACCTCACACTAATGGACCTTAGTAATGGAAGCTTACATCAATGCACTCACTAATTCATTGAAAAAATCAACGGGTCGACATTATTCTGTCAAAATATAATAACCACTTCATTGTTTTCAAAATATCAAATAAACGTAGAACCATTACGATAAAGAAACCTCATTAATAATATTAATAAGCCGCATTATATTATCTATATTATCACCATTATTCATTGGACTTAACCAAATGCATTAAAATTAATTACTTCCATTCTTTAAATGTTTCATTTGGCCTAGTTTCTAAGCCCGAGCTTTTTTTAATTTATCAACATTTAAAAAAACAATTAATTAGTTATATTTATACAAATACATTTAAAGTATCTGCTTGTTATGTAACAATAATAAGGTTGTAGTAAATGCATAATTATGAATGTTTCCAGAGTGCTGGTGTATACTTCGCTCAACAAATAAGCATTACCATTCAGCGTGGCAATGCTGCCAGCATTCTGGGAACGCTACCCAGTGGCGCCATTTTAGAATAGTTTTATTGTTTTAATTTTACTGTAGTTTTAATTATAGGTTATTTTTATTTAATAGGTTTAGTTTTAGAATTATTCTGTTACATGTAACTTAGTTTAGTATATACAAAAACCTTATAATGTGGATGTTAACAATGTTGACAGCGCATCTAAACTGCTAAATGCATTTTGAGTAAACTTTGTATGATTATAACTCATACTGTGGAGTCTTACATGCATTTCATGCCAGATTTTGCACAGTTCTCTTGGAAGAGAGGATAAATATAAACATGGTTATAAGTTTTGAGCGATCGTAGTCCTATTTAATAATTATTTTTTGTAAGAATGAGAGAAACCGAAATCGACGCAGTTAATGTCTTGGGCAGCACAATCGGCCGTAGCCCAATGCCTAGGGCGTCGAAGATGTGATCTTGTGGTCGCCGGTTCGATCCCCACCCACTTCACTACTGACGTGAACCCACTCGTAAAATCTTACATTTTTAGCTAAGCACGCGGAGTTTACAAGAATACTAGTAGACTGAAAAATTCTGCTAGTAAACTTGTTAAAAAAAAAACTGCTAGTATTTACTACTATTTACTGATGACTACATTGTATATAAAAAGTTCGAGCAAAACAGATTCCTTCTTACAAAAATGGATTGTTAATAACAATAGATTTTCCTGATAATAAGTGGCGTAACAAAAGGAAAGCTCTCAGAAGATAAATATCCTAACATGTCGACGTTTGACCTCAGCCGTAGTGTTCATAAACCACCTGGCAACCTCTCCAAATATCATTCTTCAATGTCTATATCCTTATAGTCTCGATACCCCTCCTCAGCTGCGGTCCACCGGACACTATATTAATGGAACTGAAACCGAATACTGACTAGTGATGGGAAACTATTCGATTGTCAATCGAATTACAACTTACTAGATATAAAAAAAGTTGTATTTTAAACAAACCCTTTTTTGTCGTATTTAGAATGTATATGTTACGGCTAATAACCGAAGTGCGGCTACACCTAGTTTTAGCCGGCTACAACTAGGTGCAGTCGGCCACATGCGTTTATAAGTCCCTGTTCGACTCCATTGGTTTAGGTATAGGTTATTTTTTTTTAACCACCCCAACACCCTCCCTTGCATAGGTATTGTTTAATTTAGAGTTAAGTTAGAGGAACTTATAGGAACTTATTAAGGTTGACCTAAGTTTAACCGCAAGTTGTCGGCTGCACCTAGTTGTAGCCGGCTAAAACTAGGTGTAGCCGCACTTCGGCTATTAGCCGTAACATATATACAATTCACAACAAAAAAAAACAAATAAATTGAATATTTTGCAAACGAATACAATATTAAAACTTGGTATTTAATCGGAATGAATGAAAAAAAAACTTTTTTAATTGGAATTCTAGTAAAATACATTAAAAAGTGTATCTTAATATGTATGATAGTTAGTCCAAATTGAAAAATTAACAGTTCAAATAGTATGACATCGGCAATTCAGCAAAAAGAAAGTCGTAAGTAGTAGGTACTAGTATTTAATTGGCGATATAGTTTTGTAAGACTGGACTTTAGAACGGTTTTGTATTAATAACATTTTTATATACTACTTTTAGCGTTATAAAATGACAGAGTTACATGTGTCGCGTAGGACGTAAAACGAAAATAATTCACTAACACAGCCTTTATACACTTATAATCACTATTAATAAATTACATAAAAAATGTTCTTTACAGGCATAATCCAATATCAGTATTTAAAGCCATAATAATAAGTTAAACAATTCAATCAAAATAATCGATTTCGATTCACATAAATACGACTCGATTCTTATATTGTGACTCGATTCGCATCACTAATCGAGAAAATAAATAGCCATGTGACGTGTCCTACGATGCATTATAATATATTGTTCGGCATGGATTATCTGCCGTCATTTTCTTGTAAAAGGGTTTTGGGAATTAGGAAACCCTTTTTGAGGACAATGGATTTTTTATGTAACGTTTTATTGGAATGTAGTTGGTTTTAATATGAATGTTTAATAGTGTAATGCGAATAAAGGATTATAACAGGTTTATAGTTAGTCCGTAGAAATCATCATCATCATCATCAGCCCGTATTACGTCCACTGCTGAACATGGGCCTCCTTACGAAGGAAAGTATTTGCCATAGTCACCACGCTTGGCAGGCGGGTTGGTGACCGCGGTATTATGGTGTTCCACATAAGGAAACGCTGCTGCCCGTTCCTTGATATACGATTATTATAAATAATGTTATAATAATCGGGACCAACGGCTTAACGTGCTTTCTGAGGCACGGAGGGTAGTCCCTCAAGCAACCAGACCCGGAAAGAAATCTTTGAATTTACACAAAGATTTCCTGTCCGGAGTGGGGATCGAATCCACGACCTCCGAGTTTAAAGCGAGCCAAAAGCGGTACGCTACGGAGGTTGTCGATACGGAGGATGAGGAGGAGGCTTGTAATAGAAAAATAACAAAAATGTGTCCGTCTGTCAGTTTATTTTGACTAATCTCAGCAATGGTAGGATAGCTTTTGACAGGACTTATACAGGTAGATAGCGAAATTGTATACGGCTACTTTTTATTTTGTTTGTACGTGTATGACGTCTTTTCTCCATAAATTTAGTATCTTTATAGCTAGTAGTAGTAGTAGTAGAAGCTATTATACTGGCACTAGTGGTGCTTGTTTCGATACCCTTTTGCTACTTAATTCTACTAATATTATTAACGCGAAAGTTTGTAAGTATCGATGGATGGATGGATGGTTGTTTCTCTTTCATGCCAAAACTACTGAACGGAATTGGCTGAAATTTTGCACCAGGATAGTTTAAGCGCTACATTAACATATAAGCTACAAAACATTACGCTCCGACCCACTGGAGCCGAGTAACGCGGGTAAAACCGCGGGGCACAGCTAGTATCAAGTATAAATATAAATCAATCCCAACAATAGCTTAGAAATCAAACAGCACTATTTCGAATAACAATATATTTGCGACCAAAATGAAAAACCTCGCAATTATCATGAATTATTGAAAATGTATCATTTATAGCTCCATTCCTGTCGGCAAAATTTTCGGGCATTCAATGCGATGGCTCCTGTAATGGCTGATACCATTATAATGGGCATACTCGTTAAAATCGCTTTAACTGCAATTTTATGAGAAATTTCGTATTCGGCTCACAAATGAATTCTTGTGTGTTTATTTTTTTATAGCTTTACTCCTGTTGGATGATTGTGAGATATGCCGTGTGGTTTCCGGCTTAGAATAGGCACCTCATATCTTCCTATGACAACCTCCGTAGCGTAGCGGTATTTGGCTCGCTTTGAATCTCGGAGGTCGTGGGTTCGATCTCCACTCCGGACAGGAAATCTTTGTGTAAATTCTTAGATTTCTTTCCGAGTCTGGTTGGTTTAGGGACTACCCTTCGTGCCTCGGAAAGCACGTTAAGCCGTTGGTCCCGATTATTATAACATCATCTATAATAATCGTATATCAAGGAACGGGCAGCAGCGTTTCCTTGTGTGGCACACGTAATACTGCGGTCACCAATCTGTCTGCCAAGCGTGGTGACTATGGCAAATGCCCTCCCTCGGGAGAAGGCCCATTTTCAGTAGTGGACGGGCTGATGATGATGATCTTCCTATGGGAGACATAAAAGGCGACTAAGAGACATGCACCTGATGGTAGGGTAGCAGCATCTATTAGCACAGGGGATCTGACCATCTTACTGCGATCACCAATCCGGTTGCCAAGCGTGGTGATTACAGCAATATCTCTCAACTATCCTGGTTTGCCAAGGTGTGTTTATACTCGGGCTGATAAAGAATTAATTTTGTAAACAAACTAAATTGAACATTTTCCTTTATTTTCTTAATTAACTACGATCACAAGGCTACGAAACAAGATCCTTGTCCAGATAAACGCAATAATGCCGACATTTTTCCACAAAAACTCAAGCAAAGCATAAATCTCTGTTAGACGGGATGAACAATAAACCAAACAAATATACCCCAAAGAGGAAATAAGACACGGATTGGTAGTCTTAAATAAGACGTTTGTGTAGACGACACGTTCAGAGTTAAATTGAATGACTTATGGCATTGTGGCATCAGTAGCTGTCTTCTTTTTCCTTGGAGAAATGCGCATTCCCACCGCCGCTGCAGCGTATTCGCGTGCTGGCGGTGGGATATGTGGGACTCGCCATCTACAAAGCGACAAAGCGTGGTATGCTAAACTCATACAACGAGAAGAGGACCTACACCACTAAAACCCCCCGTACTCTCCTTCGATCCACCGTTGGCGGGGGCCGGGCACAGGTGTATAGGAAACTTAATTGTAGTTACGATCTCCAATGTACAACTATTTATGTTATTGATTTATTTCACAATAGTTCAATTAAGGTCTCAATAACTTGATTTTGATCTATAACAGTATCATAAACAGGAAAAATTTGATTATTTGTTTGTATTGAATAGGCTCCGAAACTACTTGACTGATTTGAATAATTCTTTCACTGTTGGAAAGCTAAACTATACCTAGATGACATAGGCATTCACTTTAAAGTTCCCATAAAGGGGGTTTGGGGCTAAGGGCATGGTGATAAGCAGCAGCGTCTATCAGCTCAAGTATACTTACCATCTTACAGCGATCACATATCCACCTACCAAGCATTGTGATTATGGCAATTCCTCTCAACTACCCTGGCTTATGCCAAGGTTTGTAATGAGGAGGCCCATGTTCAGCAGTAGACGTAAACAGGCTGTTACATTAAGTAAGAAGTAAATATTAATACATAAGACTAATGATGTCTGATATTACAGACGATCGCGCTTTATCTGTCTAAACAATAGGATTTTGACTTTGTTAATTGTGCGTCACTAATTAGTCTGTTAATGTCTGTTGTGCGTGTAATTGTATTTAAATCAGCTTATATTATTATATTAAGTCATTTGATGTTGAGAGAAGCTTCAATAAAGCTTGTTAGTATGTCATGTACAAAGCTAGTTAATAATATATATCTCTCTAGACACATAAAGAGATAGCTTGTTAATATGTTATTATATCTGTAGAAATAATAACAGATTTCTAGATTAGTATGACAAAATATCTAGGTGAAGTTTGTAAGGTTGTAGCGGGTATTCTCTGAATCGACGGAATCAATTTTGAAAGTTATTTTATTAATCACGTTATTTTTGAGTAACATAGCGTCATATTTGAAGATTTATGGAAACAGTACCGGCTCGTATTACAACCAAAGTGCTATCAAAACATACAAAAATATCGTCACCAGCTGAAGACTCGATAAGTGTTTCCCAAGATTTGTGTAAACTACAGATATACTGAGCCTGGGTGTGCTTTGTGTCAGTATTTTGCCCAAATCAAATTTACTGACAAAGAATAGAAAAGAAAATAGTATTTATCTTCTTTAAAAAAAAGTTTAAATAAAAGAGAACAGAGATTTTGCGAGCGTGTAAATTACGGACTAAAAGCACATCCAAATTTAGAACAGTTGTGGTTGACATATATACGTAGTTGTCTGAAATATAGCATAGACCAGTGAACGACTATTGCAATTTCGATTATACATGACCCTCTTTTCTGAATAAACCAAAAAAAACGCATCAAAACTAACGTGCAACGAATATACACACACAGAGTGTGTTCAAACTTGCGTCGAGGGTTTAATTATGAACATAAAAACAATTTTTTAAACATGTAAGCTTATAGGTAAAACTGTCATGAATGATGATTATAGTCCGTTTTTGGCTATGGTGGCCAATATCTAAGGTGATTAACATTCTTTAACTCTCAAAATCCAATGGGACAGTTCTACTGACACGACCGGTCAAAGATCAATCACAGGAACAGCTTCAATTTTATTTAAGCAAAATTTAATTAAAAACCACTTATTTTTTAGAAATGTACAGAGTAGATGTTAAGAGGTAGTATAAAACATTCAAAATATCTTCAACTAATTACGTTAATATATTTTTGCGGCACTTAAGCAGTTAGCCTCGAGTCCGGACGCTTTCAAATTGGATTTAATTCATCAAATTTCTTTGAGGGATCGAAAAAAAACACTTGGTCGCTTAGCCGTTACTTTATTTTATTATTTTAAAGGCTGTTTACAGTTCGAGGACGTTCCATCTTGCTTAATTACGGAGCGGGCTTACCGGCTCACCCCCAGCTTACTCTAATTACGCAGAAAAACAAAAACCCAACAAAAGAGAGGAGAATTTATTTTCTAATTTCTCAGTCTAGAGGGTCCTCGAATTAAAAATATAATTCAAACGTTTATTGTCGGTGTAATTTTAATCAAAGGGCAGGTCTATCTCGACGTGACGCAGGTTGTATCACGAAACGTTGGCCGCTTATGGGCTTGTTAGAAATTCTTTGTTTTATTAAGCACATGTTGAGTTTTGCAATGCGATGATATTATTTTTATGATTATCGTCATATTTATCTTGATTGAAATATAATTGTTTCTTGCTTGATCCATTCGAAGTCGGGGTTGCTAGAGTAATTATATTAAAACCTTAAAAAATTGGTCCCCACGTACCTCTGCACGTAAACTCTGCTAGTATTTTATATAAAAAATAGTTTTAGTTTTTTACTCACAAAACTAAGAACGTAATAGGCATATAATATATGTATAGAAAGTATAAGACAACCTCCGTAGCGTAGAGGTGGAGGTCGTGGGTTCAATCTCCACGCTGGACAGGAAATCTTTGTGTAAATTCAAAGATTTCTTTCCGGGTCTGGTTGGTTGAGGGACTACCCTCCGTGCCTCGAAAAGCACATTAAGCCGTTGGTCCCGATTGTTATAACATCATCTATAATAATCATATATCAAGGAACGGGTAGCAGCGTTTCCTTGGGGTGCGTACCATTTGACATAATAAAAAAAGTTCTAACGATCACATGTCCTAATTTCATTTAATATATTTTTTTTAGTATAGCGATGAAATGATAAAATGAATTATTGATATAATTTCAGTTTACCTACTTTTATATGGTTTAATAAACATTTTCTATAATGCACATTTGAACTAATATTCAGGTAGTATAATATATATTATCTGTTATCATGTGGGTTAGGTTAGGTTAGAACCATGACGTGCCGCGGCAGCGGCCGGCCAACGCCAGATCCCTTCTATTTGAATCATTTGGGTTAGATGCAACTGAACGTAATATAAAAAGAGCGATATACTAATTGAAAATTATATCAGATGAACGTTATACTAAATGTTATTAGAGCAAAATAAGTTTATATGAAATGTAAGTAATATTCGATCACATGAAATTAGGTTATTTGTTTTTATAGCATATGAAAATTATATCATATTAACGTTATTTCATGTGATAATATATTAACAGTTATTATGGCATATACTACACACCCGTTTCCTTGTGTGTTACAACATAATTCTGCGGTCACCTACCCGCCTGCCAAGCCTTGTATGTGTATGTGGATTGAGTGGCAAATACCCTTCCTCAGGAGGAGGGCCATATTCAGCAGTGGACGTTATACGGGCTGATGATGATATAGAAAGCATACAGTATTTTATTACTCACAATATTTATCAGTCATGACAATTATAACCTAGAATCTATATGATATTATCACAACTTATTAATATTCTGAGCCGCCATTCTAATAAGTAGGTACATAGACTCCATATACGAATTATTCAGTTGACGAGATAGCTCTAGGATATAATATATAGTATATTAGGTACAAAGTGAATAAATATCACTATTAATCGAAATGCGGCGAAGTGTGTAGAATACGAAATGTATTACTAATTAAGGTTAGACCTGATCATAGTCTCTTACCTAATAAACACGAGTCCTGAACGATATTCCAATTCGTGTGAGGTAGCTTCTTCAGTGTATTACAGTAATTTTAACTTTAAGGCCAGGACTACTCTGGTACGGCAACAGCGACGATGCGAACAAATAACTTTCGCTAGTCGTGCGTAGTGTGGACGCCGTAATAGATATATGTATGTGAGTTTATTTCGCAAAATAACCGTTGCGGCCCAGACACCGTACCAAGGCGTACCAATGCGGAAGGCTTGAGTATTCAATTTACATAGTAATTTATAATGAGTCAATCATAATAACCATCCGATACCCACGTAGACCTGTTGCCCGAGAGGCCCGCGAACTGTAAAGTAGAGCGACAGTTGCACAAAACTCCCCTTAAATAGTAAAAGTCATAATCCCTCAATCTCATCGCAAGCGACCGCCCTGAGCCAAGGAGGCAGGTTGCGCAGGTTGCTTGGTTTGTAGTTTTAAAACCATTTATTAACGCTAAAGCTCTGCTCGCCTTTATGCCCGGTGAAGTAGCAAAAACCTCGTAGCTAACTATGTACCTATATCTATCCAAAAAAAAACTATCATAATATTATATAACGTATGGGCGCTGAATATGGGCTAGCTGTAAAGATGGTTTTGCCATATTCATATGTGTCATACTACTCTGCTCCAGTAGGTTATAGTGTGATATGTTTTCAAAGGTAATCTACCTTATAAATGATACTTGTGCAAAATTTCGGCATAATTGGCCGTGTTGCAATTGTGTGCGTTTTTAAAACTAATAACTGATGCGATTATATTGGTTTTAAACAAACATATTGCTTGCTATGCATGCTCACTTATCTGTACGGGAAACCCAGCCTTAATAAGGTCATAATGGTTTTAAATTCCTTAACGTAAATCCTATCAATATTCTAGAAAAACTTCGTTACGCTATATTAAAGTTTCAAATCAGCATCAATAACCCAAATCCTCTTCCACAGGTATCCTGGATGCGGAAAAGAGACCTCCATATACTAACCTCTCACATTTTCACGTACACCGGAGACGCGAGGTTCAGCGTACTCCATCCTGAACCCTCAGATGATTGGGATCTGAAGATAGACTACGTGCAGCCAAGAGACGCAGGAGTTTACGAGTGTCAAATCAATACAGAACCGAAAATCAATATGGCGGTGATGCTCACTGTTGAAGGTAATTGTAGGTTTGATTTTGAGCATTAAATAAGTGAGAATAAAGTTGAAATTTATAGAGTAGAAATTAAAGTTTTTATTTTCTATTAGATCGATATTGTATAAAGCTTTAAGTAAGTATTTTATTATTAAAATATTTAAAGGGCACATATAAAACAGACGTGATGTTTTATATATGGTATTTCTGTTTTTTTTTTTTTAATAATTAATTTAAAAAACTTTTTTGTTCGTTGAGTATACGTTCTTGTATATAAAGTTGCATATTATAAACGGCAAATTCTTTAATAAATTACGGCTATATTAAATAGTTAATAAGTATATGTTGTTACGACTAAAGTAAACTGTAAGTTAACTACGGACTTAATGCTTTTCCAGCGGCTAAATTATTTTTTATGAAAAAATACCAGTAAAGTCCTCCTGTGTGTCTCTAGATTAAAGGATTTGGATTAAAAAATATTATGAGTTTACAATAGTATAGACAAACGCGCAGAAGTTGCATGAGTCAAACTAGGCTTTTGCGGAGAGGCTGGTGATAAAAAAAAGAAAAAAAACTATGAATTTTAATAAACAGCAGTAATAATATTAATCTAAGTCCAAATCTCTGAATGTAAAACAAAATAATACGTAAACACGGTAACATTCGTTATCTGCTTAGTATAATTTCTTTCGTTCCTCTATAAAAACTTAATTTAAAATTTTATAACCCAAAAATATTTTTATTTAGGCCAACTTGTTACGGAACGTTAAGCTTTTACAACCGTAAGTCTTAGTATTGCTTGTATTTTTTGTACAGTACAAAACTCAGCCAATCATTAATTCACGGATGTTGAAAATTGTACTATATTAATATCTTATTAATTTAAATTTCCTTTTGAAAGTTAATATTACTTATTATGATATTATAAATCATGAAATTTACGGATACATTTTTACGTAGATTAAATAGGAGATATTTCTTTTCATATTTGCTGTTTATTTTATTCGTTTAAAAAGATTACTAGCAAAGTTTTTCAGTCTACTAGTATTCTTGTTAACCCCTCGTGCTCAGCTAATATGCTTGTGTTACAAGTGGGTTCACGTCGGTAATGCAATGGGTGCGGTACGAACGGGCGACCTTAAGATCACAAGTCCGACGTTCTAGCCATTGGGCAAAGCCCTCTTCTGCTTCACTGTACCGTTACCTCACCCTTCTGTACGCAATAAGTTATGAGTATAATGAGGAAAATTTTAGAAAATCTTGTAAATTCTGCAATACATCGCATCGGATAAAATATAGTGCGACGAAACGAAAAATGAGCCTTTAAATGGATAACAAAATTTTCTTTACATTAATTCAGTAGAAAAAATCTACAGATATTATTAGCAGTAAATATATTATACATATTTTTTCAAATATTTAAATGGAATTGAGTAAGATTCACGAGGGCAAACATTCACGGTAGCTAGATTTAATTTCATGGGATAAAAGACTGCCTTCGTACCCTTTAAAAGGCTTGCAACTTCACAACTCACCACAACTTTGCAACTTTCAGCCTTCAGATATAATTTCTAGGAAATTTAGTATTCTGCGAAACATATTTTCCCAGATTCTATCGCTTCTAAGTTTCTTTTGCTATTTTTAGCCTTAAGCTTTCATTATTTTCATTCGCAGGACATTTTGTCCTAGTTAAATGAAGTTCACTCTCTCTTGAACACCGTAAATCTGGTTGTTTGCAGATGTTCCACTCTTAGTTCAGTTCGTTGCTCCCGCTCCTGTAAGAACTTTATGACAGATTTATAGCCATGCCATCCGGGTATAGTGTAACTTCCCAAAGGTGAAAGAATTTTTCAAATTGGTCAAGTAGCTTCGGAGCCTATTCAATACAAACAAACAATCAAATATTTACTCTTTATAATGTTATCACCATCACCAGCCCGTATAACTTCCACTGCTGAACATGGGGCTCCTCCCGGGGGAGGGTATTTGCCATAGTCACCACGCTTGGCAAGCGGCGACCGCAGTGTTATGTTGTACCAGACAACGAAACACTGCTGCCCGTTACTTAATATACGATTATTATAGATGTTGTTATAACAATCGGAACAAACGGCTTAATGTGGTTTCCTCAACGAACCAGACCCTGAAAGAAATCTTAGAATTTACGCAAAGATTTCCTGTCCGGCGTGGGGATCGAACCCACGACCTCCGAGATTTAAAGCGTGCCAAATAATACTACGCTACGGAGGTTGTCATAATGTTATGAATGTGAATTATTCTGCGACAGTCGCTACTTTATAAAATCTTTTGATATGACTCTCGCAGATAGTATTGACAATAGAATTCCGCTTTCATACTAAAAAGGTAAGCCTCGATCCCAAAATTACAAGAGCGGCAATCGCAATAACAAGCAAAATAACACGACCGAATATAGTAAAGGGGTTACAAGGGTACTTTAGTTAAATTACATACACTTTTATTACAACATTCCCAAGTTACCTGTTACAGTATCGTTCTGTTATAGCACAAGCAAAATAATACCGAAAATCTTATTAAAACCCCACTAGACTTTCATATTTAAATTAGTTTCTGGGTTTTATTACAAGATTGTGTAATCAGACCTTTTTATTTCGTAGGACGTTTCAGATTGCGTAATATTATGTGATGTGAATTAAACTGGCTTAAACTCGCTGCAAACTTGTTAGTTCGTAATAATTAAATTTTAGAAGAAAATAACAGATTAAAATTTTGTACAAGTTTAGCTCTGTACACGGTGAAATTGTTTGATGATTTTCCCGGTCAAATAAACGGGTGTACAGAGACAATTACAAAGGTTCAATGTTATAAATGATGTTATATTAATCTGGACCAGCAGCTAAACCTTTTGAACGCCATGTCAGCCACACTCGTCAGTAAACAAGTCACTCACACTTACCATATTGTATAGTTAATATTATGTGTTATATTGATACAGCTCAAAAACGGAATCTCGAATTACTACCTAATTGTATATCGCAAACAAAAATACATGACAAAAAAAAATTTTTGGGCGTTTGGAGTTTCCGCCATTATAGCGTGGCGTCCAATAGGTTAATGTGCTTTCTGATGCACCGAGAGTTATTTCTCAACTAACCAGTCCATGGAATAAATCTTTAATTTTACACAAAGAAACCTCATGAATTCCTCTATCCATTTGTGATATCGAAATGTTTCCTCTAACCATTTGAATTTACAGACCTGCATAAAAGAGGTTTTGCTACGTAATATACTAACTGCTGTCCGCGATTTCGTCTGCATAGAAAAAGGTTTTTGTTATTGGTACATTTTATAAACTCATATGCATTAAGTAAATTAAGTAGTAAAATACAAACATACACTTCATTTTATTTAGTTTTATATGAAAATTAAAACGTTTATTGATAATGTAGACGAATCGATCGTACTTATTATAAGTCAAATACAATGATAATGACAAATAAAAAAAAAATTGTCTAATAAATTAGTTTACATTTCAACGATAATATTATTAAATAAAGTTTACCAATGTTGTTATGGCATGTGATAGTCGCTTATTATATCTAAATATAATTAGAATTAACCAGCGCGGGATGGAATTAGGACAGAAGCATAGAACGCGTCGCTAGACTCGTTTTGCCAGGACGACCGGACCCTATCGTAGCTTCCTACGAGACTTTCTCTATCTACCTACGATGTGACCGGAGAAGAAAGACTATAAGAAACTCGGAGTTCATTCTTTTTGTCATCTTTTAAAGTCTTTGATCAAGAAAAGACGTGTTTTTAATAATAATTGTTACCCCACACGCGTCGCTGCTGTCAGTTCCATTACAGTAGCGTCGGACAGACTGACGTGAACTGATGCCTCCACTTTGTTTTCATAACGCCACCTACTAATATCTCAGGTGGGCGTCAGATTACACGTCCGTTTGTCCGTGACGTCTTTATGTGTGGTTTATCCTTATTGCGGTGTGTTGTATACTATATTTGGTATAATAATGTTAATGATCATATCATAAAGAACACACCTATGACTAAATAGCTACATGAAAAATATTCGTAAAGTGGCTGCTGCGACGTCGTCTACTAAAATAAGGAATATTTTGTTTAAAAAAACCCCGACCCACTTCACTGTAGTGTTATTAGGCTGTGGCACACAAGGGTTTAGGTAGTTTCGACCGATCTATACTAATATAAATCTGAAAAGTTTGCTTGCTTGCTTGAACGCGCTAATCTTAGGAACTACTGGTCCAATTAAAAGAAATCGTATAGAAAGGCCCATTTATAAATCATCTTGGTACTGATATTTATATTAACTATCCGGTTGTAATCACGATTTGTCATCATCGGATATGTCCGACTAGTTTCGAGACCATCCCGAGGTCCATTCTCAAGGAGTAGTCGACTCGACGGCGCGGCGCCGGGCAACTAACTGAGGTCGCGCGCCGCGCTCGCCGCTAACCGCGCTGCCTGTCGTTGGACTCGATCCGAGATGGTATTCGTAGGGTAGTTGGCAATTTGCAGGGGAGGTGCATCCTCGGCCCGCAGTGTCATTGTTGTGTTGCGTAGTCCATGTTTGGCCATTGGCGCACAGCCATAGTAATCTTGGTACTACTCCACGTGGACGAAGTCGCGGATACGTATCTTGTATCCGCGACTTCATGAATACTTTAATTTAGAACTCTTATAGGTACTTATAGTACATTCAATTAAAATGTTATATTTTGACAAATTTCTCTCTCCGTGCGAACATTCTTAAAAAAGCAATTTGAATTTTCTATTGTAAGTTTTGTGAGGAAAACTGTTTATTTGTTTGTAGGGAAGCTATGCGTATTTTTATGGTATGACATAGATAGATTGAAGCGTTTTGTATTATGTATTTGAATTCTTGTATTTTACGACTCTCTTGGGGGTAGTAAAATATTTTTAGATATACGTTCGACAATGCGACACAGCAAGATACTTTCTTGTCAATAAATGTAAATTTTCCTATTTGATTAATGATCACATTTCAGCTTTTGAAGAGAATAATTTACAAAAGTTAAATCATAGTCACCACGCTTGTTAGGCATGTTGGTGATCGCAGCATTATGAATTATATCAGCTTCTACAGTTTTAACCCACGTATCTCCCGTTCCCGTAGGAACTTCGATATAAAAAAATATATATAGGTATATATATTTATAGACTCTTCGATAAATGGGCTATTTAAAACTGAAAAAAATTTTCAAATCGGGCCAGTAATTCCTGATATTAGCTCGTTCAAACAGACAATCAATTAAAAAACTCTTTAGCATTTTATATTAGAATATATATTCATAGGATAACAGCTTTTAGCTTTTTCGTTAGATGATAACGGGTTAACGTCTTTTTCTGAGACTAGATGTCTCAGAAAAAGACGTTAACCCTTCACGCCGCGGAGAGATAATCAAGCAACCAATATCGGACAGAAATAATTGATTATACATAAAAAAATGTACAGAGCGTCAGTGCTGTAAATAGCCTTTTCTGCGCGCTGTGCGACAGAGTGCGAGCTTCTTTAACTGTGACCTTGATTTTTTAGATAGGTATGTAGCGACACACGTGTTGCAAAGACACTATCTCAGAGAAATATACCATTAGGCCACGGAAGTTGTAAAGTTATTCTATTTATTTACAACCTCCTCTAAATTTGGACAACCAGTAGTTGTTACATTGTTTTTCTTAAAAATATAAAATAATCGCAATAATTAGGATTAAATGCACAACATTTTAAGGTGTCACAGCATACACATACTAGTAACATTATTACGGTGAATTTTTTTTAGAAAATATATGAGGTATATAAAACAATATGAGAAAATATATATTTATATGCCTAACTTATACAATAAAATTAAAAAGATACGACAGAACACTAAAAATTCGACATTTTTAGTCTCAACAAGCCCACAACAACAGCTTTAAAGGTGGGTAGCTCATCTTCAAAAATGTCCACCTCCCCGCAGATAGCATTAAATGTCTTTGACATTCGAGATATAGCTGAGAACTGCTTGAGATTGGTTCTAGCAAACGGCTGTTGCAATAATCCGGACCCAACCAGAAGAAATATACCATTACCAGGCCACGGAGGTTGTAAAGTTATTCATCTCAGCCCAACACAACAAATACAATTTTTTTACATCTGTACTTACGAACATTTTTTATTTTATTTTTATTCTATTTATTTAACACGGGGTTTTTATCCACACGGATACGCCAACCCCATCGTCTGTACGAATATTATCTTATTACATATCGCTATTGGGTACTTGTAACTTCAACATCATCAACAGCCCGTTCACGTCCACTGCTGAACATGGGCCTCCTCTGAACAGAACTTGGCAAGCCAGGATCGTAGAGGGATGTTGCCATAATCACCACGCTTGGCAGACGGATTGGTGATCGCAATAAGATGTAAACCTAGAGCTAATAGATGCTGCTCCATCAGCCATATTTCCCTTAGTCGCCTTTTACGACACCCATGGGAAGACATGGGGTGGTCTATTCTAAGCCGGAAACCACACGGCAAATAATAGCTAAATTGTTGCTTTTGTCGGTTTCGACGAGAGAACCAAATCAAAATTCTTTACGTATAAAAAATTGTAAGAGCTTCGATGCTGTTTTATACTAAGTAGATACCTATACGATTATATCTCCCCTTTCTTCCTTTATCTAAATAGAACATTTCTAATAACATAATTTTTGGGCCGAGCCGGTTTTCGAACCCGGTAAATTTATATTACTATCCATTTTAGGTAAACACAGTAGGTAGCTATTTATAATATTATTATGTATTTCGCACACTCTCTCACTTAATTCTTTGATAAACCGTTCTCAAAGCGCTCAAGAAAATAGTCACGTCTTGTATTATAAATTTATTGACTTCCGATCTTTGTAGGGTTAATGAGCGATCAAAGAGTACGTCAAATATGAATGCAGGACGGAGGGCCGACGGATCTTGATGAATAATTTACCATTATCTCAAGGGAAAATAGTCCATTAGAAATCAGAAGGAATTATTTACAATACAAATGAATGAGGAGTCATTATTTAGAGGTGTAAAGTAAAATAAAATGGGCTACATCAAAGGAGCTACGTGTTTGGAGTTTGGAATATTCTTGATTAATTGTGTTAAATAAATAAAAAAAACTTTCAATACGTTTTAGACGGTAAACACATTTAGATTAACATTTCAGAAACAAAGTCTGACTCTTTGACTTTGTTAGTTTTAGAGAAATAGAAAACCGACCAAGTGCGATTCCGCACAAACCTTATATATTTTGTAAACGACAATCGAGTAATAGTTATAGTATTTTTATTACAAAAAAAAACCAAAAAATTACAATGTAAATCGTTATCGTTTCTGAAAACTTTAATTACAATTCAGTCACCCTAAAATTAATCTCTTAAGGCTTCAATTACTAATTGTTTTTATTCTTCGAAGACCGAATGAGCTACCAATTAAATCATTCAATTGATTCCGAGTTTGCCTGTCAAAGCATTATGTTCATAGGTGCGTCAACCCAGTATGTACGGTCGATTGCATTAAAAGTACCCTCAGGAGATTATCGGGGTAAAAATATTGTAATGTTAGGTTTACCTACGTCATATAACTAAACTAGTAATATGTTGGCGTTTGAGTAGCTTTAGCAAGTAGTATGTATTTGGTTCACGGTGAAAAATCTATCATAATACATACAATTTTAAACTTTTGCTAATAATGATAGAACAAATTGATATGTAGATGATAGACAATTATTTTAGGACCTACTATCACGATATAATGAAATTGATAAATAGAGTGAAAAATAGCAACATAGGCTCCCCCTAATGGGTTGAAAGAAGACTGGGAAAGATTGAAAAGGGAAAGCGATGGTTTGGGCATGTAGAAAGATGGATTAAAGAAGAGTTATGAAAGAAGTTTATCGAATGTGTGAACGGAGACGCTGGAAGAGGCGCTCTGGCGCCCCCAGCGCATGTATGTCGACCAAATAGGCAACCTATTTAAAAAAGAGCCAAATGTAATGTACCTTTGACCGGCGAGCATGCATGAAGAGACTGATGATTGTGGAAGAAGCCGGCGTATCCATTTTGAAATGAGTTGCTTAACTGCGAATTAACTTCGTCCAATCCGCACGTCAATCGCGGCCACTATGGCAAATACCCTTCCCCAGGGGGAGGCTCGTGTTCAGTAGTGGAAGTTATACGGGCTGATGATAATGATGATGATGGTTTCCGAATTATAAACATTTGCCTGCTATTTGACTAGGGATAAATATCCATGTGCTTATGATCCATTTAATAAAACAATTTAACCCTCAAAAAACTTTTCAATCTACGCACACAATATCCGTTCATTCTCCGTACACAAAAATATCTGAAAGTATTCATAAAATTTGTTACAACATGATCCAGTTAAAATTTGATGTGCCGTTGTTAGGTTAACGAGGCAAAGTTTATTTTTCTTTTCTTACTTGAAGGCTATAACTTTCAGTGCTTTCAGTTTATATAGAAACAGAAGTAAGTCTTGAAACGTTTGAAATTATAATAAGTTTAGGAATTAAGAATTAGAAGTAAATTTACCAAAAATATAAATTTGCCACTGACCGGATTTGAACTTGCAACTTGCTTATTTTAGGTCAGCTCACCTGTTATTTTGCACCCAGGACAGTAGCTTCCAGCGAATTGTTCCCTAGCACCACCTCAACTTGTAACCTTGAAGATGGTTCTTGTTCGTGTATAGTTTAGGAGGTAGAGGCTTGTTGATACCTATAACCTATTCATACTAACTATGAATAATAATAAAAAAAAAAAACTAAGTAAAGCGTGTCGTCAAGATGAGGAGCTTAATCTAAAGTTACCTGTAAAATACAAACTATTCTAAATCTAAGCTGGCTGAAAGGCAATGCTTTCCTGCCGTTCGAAGTAAAAGTGATCATTTGGGGAACGTGCCGTAGTCGTAAAGTCAAAGTTAGGGATCTTTTAAACTTACATAACGTTTTAGTTAAGAACAGGTGGCCCATGTCCACTTTTAACAAAAGTAGAATATTTTTTACAATATATTTTGCAAACAGATGCTTATATAATGTAAGACAAAAACATAACACTTGTTTTAGCTTAATTTTTGTAATTTTTCACGATCCCAATCAAACAATAAAAAATCTGTATTAATTAATTAAAATATAAAATACTTTTTCTAGTGTTGCCGTTATTCATATCGAGCGAACGGCATTCCAATAACTGTAAGTGAGCCCCCTTAATATTTACTTTATTCTCTTTTTAGTATTTGTTTTAAGAGAGGATCAACTGTCTAGATAGCTAGACAGTTGATCATGGTTCATGAGATACAGTCTGGTGAGAGACAGACGGACTGACGGACAAACAGGCAGACGGTCAGCGGATTCTCAACAAAAGGGTTCGTATTTACACTTTGGGTGCGGAACCCTAAAAGACAAGTACCTAACAATTGAAATAATTGAATCAGTAGCACTTAGCTTACCAGTCTTAAAATTAACATTAAGAAAAATAATTATAGTTGATGTTCAGAGGTATTCACTGAAAGGCTTTTAACCAATCTCATAATATTTAAACTCATTTCAAACTTTAGCTTTCTCTGAAATCTTTGTAAAACGACAAATTAATACGATATTTTGTTTATAATTCGCTGGAAAACTTCGACTCGCTGGGACTTGAATTTGGTAGCATTGTTTCTTAAGAAGCTTTGTTTAGAAGGAAGATATTTGATATATTTACTTAGATGTATAACTTTACGAAGACAAAGACAATTTGTTATTGACGATTTAGGAGAAGGAAGTGACAGGAAAAACATTAAATAAGCTTTTGAAAATTTTAATTAACTAACTGTTCTGTGCGGTTTCACCCGAGTAGATCTCATTCCCGTGAAAACCTTGTAAATTCATAATTCCTCAATTTGATCGCCAGCTACCGCCCTGAGCCGAGATCCAAGCCCCACAGGGACCTCTTGCGCAGGTTACTTAGTTTGTACTTTTTGAACCATTTATTAAGGCTGGAGCTCTGCTCGCCTTTATGCCCGGCGAAGCGGCAAAAGCCTCTACCTACGCATGTCCATCCGAAAAAAACAAAAAAAAGTGGAAACCTTGAAAAAAAAATGTGGCTTTCTGTTGTGGTGAAATAATTTGCAAAGTAGGTTCAGTAGATCAAGAGTATAATATTAATTACTTACAAACAGTTAACAAACATTGCCTCTTTATAATAATTATTCGTATAGATGATGAATCTATTCTTCTGAGACCTGATGTTATTAGTTCGATTCCCACCCGGGACAATTATTATTGTACGCGCGCGCACCGGCGAGCGGCGGCCATCAGTGTGAACCACAACGTCAATCTGAGTTTAGATGTGTTTTGTGTCCATAATTTTTGTAAACAGCGACTAAGCTATTAATATTATAATTTGTTAGTTGTTTTAAAAAATAACTAGCGACCCGCAACGGCGTGGCATGGGTGTAATGCTGATGTATTATACATATAAACCATCCTCTCGAATCACTATTAAAAATAACCGCATCAAAATTCGTTGCGTGGTTCTAAAGATCTAAACATACATAGGTACATATAGACAGCGGGATGCGACTTTGTTTTATACTATGTAGTGATATATATACGTAGCTTTTATACAGTAATGACGTTACTATTGGAATATAAAATCTCTTTGCTATAGCTTTTAAATAAGGCTGTAGTTTTATCGAAAATCTGAATCAATCAATACCAGTATTACAAACAAACTCAACTAACTTATAACCATACTAGCGACCCGCCCCGGCTTCGCACGGGTGCAATGCTGATGTATCTTACATATAAACCCTCCTCTAGAATCACTCTATCTATTAAAAAAACCGAATCCAAATCGGTTGCGTAGTTTTAAAGATTTAAGCATACATAGGGATATAGGGACAGAGAACGCGAGGTTGTTTTATACTATGTAGTGATACTGTCTATTGAACCGTCTCTTTTGAGTTTAGTACAGAGATGGACTTGATCACTATTATCTTGTTAATATGTTGCCCAAAAATAGAAAAAAACGGACACAGACTTAGTTGCACGCATAGCTTTAAGTGTTTTGCGTAATTGTTACTTTGAAGCACACATTTCTTGACTATTCTGGAATCGAACCCCTGCAGCTGGATGCAAAGGTAAAAATACATAATTATCTTACAAATTAGTAATGCTTCCTTTTCAAACTAATTTTGCACATAATTTTAATATTTAAGCTTAGTTGTTTTTCTAATTATCTTGCCTCTTATACTGACGACTATAACTTTACATACACAGCTATCTTTTAACGTAATGAACAATACAATCCCGCCCTGTCTTGATGTTCCTATGTAATGTGCCGTTTTAAAAAAAAATGACAAAAAAATGTCAGCTGAAAACTATCATCATCATCGTATAACCTTTACTGCTGAATGGACCTCCTCCTGACGGTGGTTTTTGCCATAGTCACCACGCTTGGCAGGTGGATTGGTGACCGCCATATTATGCTGTAAGACACTAGGAAACACAAGATTTTCGGTCTTTGCTAAGCTTATAATAAATGATACCTTGCGGTAATCCTTCAACGACCCGAAATTTAATCTTCGAACATCGCAAAGACTTTTTGTTCTGCATGGGGATTGAACCTAAGACCTCCAAGAGTTGAATGCAAGACTAATACCACCACGCTAAGGATGCACTAAAAAACTTTAATAAAGTAAAAATAGAAATAGACATTTATCTAGAACTCCTATGTGGCAAACGCAAAGCCTATCCATTCATCGATTCAGTGACTCACGATCCGGAATGAAACCGTCCTTCAAACCGATGCTGACTAAATGAGCACAATTTTTTCCTGGCACATATTCATAGCCCACCATTTATCAGGCCTGAAGCACATAGTTCTCAAATTCACGTAGCCAATTATAGAGCTTGTTATATTTGAAAAATGGCTGTATTGGCCATGTAGTACATTTTAGTGTGTTTGTTGGTGCAGAATGATGGGCCGCCATTATTTTGAGTTGAGAGGACTCTCGATGTTTGGAGTAACGAAACTGGAATATATTTCTCGAGCGATTTGGAGAAAGTAGGTTTATAGGGGTTCGAAAGCATATAGGAAAACATTTGTTCCATTTAAAAGTCTTATAATTGTAATATACAAAAGGAAGTAGAAATTTAAAAAAAGAAATCACATTATTTTTATAGGAATGGAATGAAAGCTATAATTTTTTTTGGTAAATAAAAAAAAATGCACAATCTTTTCATGCCTGCATAAACTTGCGTTCATATAACGTCCAATGCTGAACATGGGCCTCTCTTGAGAGAGGTTCTACCATAATAATCACGCCTGTGATTGTAATACACAAATAAACGTTGTTACCTGTTCTTTGGCATACGATTGTGATGAAGATGTAATAACAATCAGGACCAACGGTTTAATGTGCTGTCCGAGGCGAGGAGGTTAGTCCTTTCCCTACCCTCAAGAAGAAATTCTAGATTTCTCGTCAGTCACGGGGATCAAACCTACTAAATCTGCGATTAAAGCGAGAATTTTGCGGCTATACCACAGATGTTTGTTATTATATTATATTATAAATAAAAATGGAAACATTAAGAGAACTGTCAAAATTATTACACGATCGACACACGGTAATGTATTTTTGATTGTAACGAAAATTTCCAAAACCGACCGATTCTAGACTGATTTTTAAACTTATTTCATAATTAGAAAACTATGTTGTCCAGGATTAACGTAGGCCATATTTTTATGAGATTCCCACGGACACCGGATCTACCAGGATGAATCCTTGTGATACAGCAAGTAACATATTATATATGAATATGAGAAAATACCTACTAAAAAAATATTTTAAATAAACACTTATTGTGTTAATAAAAAAACGTATTAACAATAAAGTTTTACAAAGTTAATTAAAAATGAAACGGTAAACTGTGTTCAATATGAAGTTAACATAACGGTTTCATGAACAAAAAGTTCACTTTTGTAACTATGTGTATTTATAAAACAATCGAGTAAACTGCACCGATCGGATTTAATTTGCCAATTTCAAGGTTGAACAAATATCAGCAAGTTAAACAGGGCTGATATGGGACGACGGTTTAAATAACCAATGCTACTAATCGATATTTAAATATGTGTGCTGTCTCAAGGTCGACCGACCAGTCAATCTACTAGTCGATCCACAAATCTCCACTCCGCTACCTCTATTTCTAGTTTCAACCAAACCTAATACTATTTTCAACTCTTTCAATGCATCTGTGTTAGGGTCACAAGCTGTTTTGTATTCCTCGCCCTCTCCTAAGCTGTTGTCTTGTGAATTCCAGATGAGTCCCTCATCCCCGCGACCTCGGCCCCGCCCCGATCCTCAGGTACCAGTTTCGTATCCTTCTCTTCACTTTTAATTACATTTTTCATTTGTTTATTCATTAGTATTTCATTATACTTTCATCTGTTTGTAGCGGCTTCATTTTGTTGTTTGAGCTGAGATGGCACGAGATGTTTTGTTTCGAGATTCATTAGTTTTGGATCGGGATTGGCGTAGCGCATTTTTGAATTTGCATGAACTGGACAGTAGCGGAGGCATTGTTGCAATAGCGTCCAGTTTGTGTTGAACCCCACTTTGACCCACATTGGCTATTGTGTTATATTCAATTGTTTCTATCTGCGTTATCATAATAATTATTATTGGTACATCAGACTTGCATAAGATTTTAATGCAGCTGATACTATTAATAAAATAAAATCCGTAACCGTAATACAATTACTACCAATCGAAATGATTTAACAGTTTTGATTTACTCATATTAAATTGAAAAGACGAAAACTTTAAAATACTTGTAATATTTATCAATATATAAATATATTGTAAACTAAAATACTTTTTTCAGTTACTTTTTATTATGTAATAAATCAGTTTGTTTACTTTTGGATACACACATGCTGATTCTAACAATAGTGCCTGCTCCGTTACATGAAATGAATTGTATTGTGTGTGTGACATTTTAAAGTAATGAAAACATATTTTAAATATAGAATGTAGCGTTCAACGCAAAAAAATGATAATATAAACCCAAGACGATGTAACAAAATATTTTCTCCGAAAGGCTCAAGATAGGCCCACAACTTTGCCAACGAATAAATACTGTCAAAAACAGTACCATAGAATAAAGACAATAAAATTTTATTGCCAACATCCAAATCGGTAGGTAGCCATAATAAAAATAAACGTTTAAGTCGTTACATCAACCAGTGCTTCGAATCGAGTAACTTAGAAAAAGCCATAATGCTAAGTTAAACACTTTTTAAAGTCGAATTAGGTTTAGCTTAAGTGGATTTGGTTGGCATCGCTTTTAAAGTTGCATCATCATTGTCTTGTTTAAGTAGGCTGTTTGAATTATTAGAGATTAACTTTGTTTTAAGTGATTGAGAGTCGAATAAAGCTAAAATGTGAGTTTACAAGTTATTGGCATAAATTAAGTGAATTGTTTAAATATTCCTTTATAATTTTATCAGAAAATCAAAAACATATATTGATTAGAATGTAAGCATGGACATTCAATATTATGAATAATTAATTAATCCATGTCTTCAGATTCACTTACAAAAGACGTACAAAGCCACAAATGCATAAAAATTTAAATGATACAAAATAACTTAATCATTTAAGAAGCATAAACTATTTATGATGACAAACAGTTGTGTTATTGAGTAATTTCAAAGCTGGCGCCCTAATTAAATATAATAGATTTATTATTCTTCAATAATTAGAAATTATTTATTTTTATTGACTGGCAACTTAAATACTTGTAATATTTTATAATCGCACATGAAATATTACAAGTGTTTGTTGCCAGTCAATAAAAATAAATAAATTCTTATTATTGATTTTAAATGACTGGCAACAAATACTGAGTCATCATATTTCATAAAAACCCTAGCATAAATATACATCTGTAACATTAATAACAACCCGCTTCTTCCAAGATTTAATAACTTACCTATATTCCTCGGATTTCGATTTGCATACCATTTGTAAATATGCAACCATTTTCTTTGGCTGTTCGAGTTTTATCCGATGGAATGTCATCATTATAAACTTAAATTTAAGGTTGGTTTTCGTTTGTTGCAGCTGCAGCGGCTACCATATGGGGCTCTCAGGATGTGTACGTGAAGAAAGGCAGTACAATATCGCTGACGTGTTCAGTGAATGTGCACTCGTCGCCGCCTTCCACCGCCTCAATTTTATGGTAAATCTTATTGTTCGTGGTATTACGAGAAACATCGACATTTTGTGTTGGTTCTACAGTTTTATTTGTAGCATCTGGTGTGTTGATTTAAGATATTGGGTTTTTCGATGTACTTTATTGCATTGTAAACAAGATCTTAGATAAACTGGTTAATGTAGACAATGCAGAAGAAAAGTCTAGTTTATTATTTCATGATTTTATCTTGCGTATTGATGTAGGTACTATTTGATGATACTGTTTTAATTTAAACGTGTGATTTTGGACTTATTTTAATTCTCGGTTACTGTTATCATTGGTTATCATTAGACGACACGAAGCATTCGAGTATGTCAGATGCAGACTAACTGAAAATGTAATGATTTTATTGTATCTAATCATAATAAGCAAGATTTGGTTCACACTGGTGGTCTACAATTGATTCCCACCCAGGGCAATTAAGTGACACTTTTAAATGAGGCTAAGGCTGAGGCTAAAAATGGGCTCGGACCACGGCTCAGGGCATTTGTGAGAACCACAGATAAGTTGTTATATAAAAAATACGTATGACTCTAAAGTCTTCCTCTTTCTCTAGGTACCACGGCAACTCAGTGGTAGACTTCGACTCGCCTCGGGGTGGTATCTCCCTGGAGACGGAGAAGACAGAAGGCGGCACCACTAGCAAACTGCTGGTGACTAAGGCCGCGCTGACCGACTCCGGGAACTACACCTGTGTGCCGAACAACGCGCACCCAGCCTCTGTGTCGGTGCATGTGCTCAATGGTGGGTACCTGAACAACTGAAATAATGAAATTCAGTCAGCACTTGGGTATTTACATACACTTGTACTTGTCAATTATACACAATAAAATAATATTAATATAATTTAATAAAAAATATGGCTACTTAATTCTATTGCGGATTAGCTAATCATATGTCTGTCAGTAATAATATTACAAAATTGTAATACCTAATATTAATAGGAAATAAAAAAATAAATAGAGCAAGGACTTATTACATACATAATATATGCAATAAAAACGCTTTTCAAATACTTAAGGGTTAGGTAAGTATTTTTAACTTTACTACTTTTTGAAATATATTTACCTGTACAGTTTTACGTCTTCAAATACTATTGAGATTTTCAAGCTTAGTTCATAATATTAAGCTCGGATAAATTTCTTTGGAATAAGTTTTAAAATCAATATAACGTGTGTATTCAGCAAATCGGCCAATATAACATTTTTGTGTATTATGACTGTGTTTCCAGTTCGTTCTTTAATTATTATTTTTAAAGACCGTGAATCAAAACTGCATTTATTTGTTTCATAAATTTGAAGCGACCGCCCCATGGCGTGTGGTCATGTGATCGCCGGTTCGATTCCCACGCATTGCACTACCGAGGTGAACCCACTCGTAACACAAGCATTTTAGCTTAGCACGAGCGGTTAAAAATAATACTAGTAGACTACAAAAATCTACTAAAAATCTTTAAAAAAAAATAAAAAAATGTATATATATTTTATATTAATTTTTAAAACAGTATTTTTTGTTATTTGAGATGATATATAGTCTTGGCTTCTTAATGTTTAAAAAAAATATTAAAAAGGATAAGGTTAATATTTTTTTTATTTTTTTTTATTTTCATATTATTAAGAGAGAAGATTATTATTTTTGTGTGTTATCAATTAATACAAAGACAGCGGGACCGTCTTAAGAAATTGTATCACTTTAAAATACCTTATAAGTAGTAACATTAACTAGAATTTATGAATAGATTCGTATGAGAACTGTACAAAATAGCCACTTAATGTAAAATTATAACTATATATATATATGGCTAGTATGTGGTAGCATATTCTTACAGATTTTTTTTTAATTGCCACCAAAATTAAGTAATTATAATTCATTTTATTCATAAAATAAAAATATACTGTTACTTAAATCGTTTTAAAGTGAGCTGTGGTTTTTTGTTTGGGATAAATATTGTAAGAGAAATGTTGTTCACAGGTGAGCATCCAGCAGCGATGCAGACCAGTAACCGCGCCTCGTCCTACCTCACATCACAGCTCAGTTGTGCCATCTTCACCTACCTGCTCTCGTCCGCCGTCTGCAGATGATTGGCTTAACTGTCGACTAACTACGGGGGGACAGGAGCAACCCTATTGCGTTCAACATTCCATTTTTAAAGACGAATGACATTTGACAGTTCTTGTGTTTTTTCAAATAGGTACCGTCATTCTTTTTTTTTAAATGAGAGGGTTTATTTTTAAAAGGAATTGTCACTAAAATTGTTTAAAGAAAACTTGATGATTTTAATTTTAGTATAGGATTGGGATTTCATTTTTCTAATCTTACTGTTACTCAGATTATGTATTTATTTAGTATTTAATAACTAATATTCACACAAAGATTTTTAGCAATCAAATCTCATCTTTTTGATTACATTGCGAATGTCTTTTCAGTTTTAAAGTTCTTCGCAGCTTTTAAGTTTAATCATCATTTCAATTCACTTAAATCGTTACCCGAAAATTTTAATACTTATTATATTATATAAATGTACCGTTAACTTAATCTGTAGTTAAAACTGATGAGTCGTGATTGCTTAAAACTCCATACAATCCTATACATTACGATTTTGCTTGGTTTATAACTAACTGATATTTCCGTTTTGGAAGATAGATCATGTTTGGTTGTGAATACAATTAACTGAGAAATATTGTGATAAGTTGCACAAACAATAAACGAACAAACACTTGTGAAAATGCTCTGCAACCCCCTCTAACGTAATACAAGTAGATTGTAATATTAAAACTAAATAACAAAAATAAATTAGTGATTTAAAAAAAAACATTAAAAATCAAACTCGTGATTCATTGGCAGTATTATAATTGCATTTATTGTTATCTATACTAATATTATAAAAAGAAAAGGTTTGATTTTTTGTTTGTTTGTTGGCATTGCATAAGCTATGGAACTAATAGACCGATTTTTTAAATTTATTTCACGATTCGAAAGCTATGTTATCCTGGAATAACATAGGCTATATGTAATTATGAATGCCCCCCGGTAACTAGATCTACGTGAAAAAAACCGCGGGTGGGAATAAATTAAAAAATAATTTATTATTTCAAAATTAATTTAATTATTTTAACTAAATATATACTAAATACATTTTTTTATTATTAATTTGTATTGAGACGAATTTATTTTAAAATACAATTAAATGTAAAACATTTTTTGTAAATAAACTAAATTTATACGTAACAAGTGTAGATTATAATAATATGAACTTTATATCAAATCGCATTGTACATATTTCGTAATATGTTGTAAATACAAATGAAACGAGTTTAATATATAAGATTAAATATTACTATTATGTAGTCGGTCCACCATTCTAGTGGTGAAAAACTATTTTCTTTTCGTTCTTAGAACAATGTATTTAATATTTGTTAAGCATTTTGTCGATGGACTTAGAAAATATACATTCTAAAACGGTTAAATTTATATAAAATTAAAGTCAATAGGTATATCTTTATTCCTATAGACACATTTATAAATATTTTTTAAATAATGTTCTTATAATGCGTCCTACTTTTTTTTCTACCACTAGTTCTGGACGTGGTTTTTCTTAAACAGACAGACTTAGACTTTCTCTTAACAGACAAGAAACTCAAGAGGTTTACATTATGAAAAAAAATATCATTAGCAGTAAACAAAGTCAAAGAAAACATTTATATAACACTTATATTTTGTATCCGGATTCGGGGATTCTAATTTCGTTTGCAAGCAGTTTTGGTCATAACTACAACCTACTTAATGATTTATTTATTATGTAACTAATACAAACATGCAAAGACCCATATAGAACAATGCAATGGAACATATGCGTGCGTATTTGATCATCATTCAATGAGAATGCTCTAATTTGCTCACCTAATTTAGTTATTTAGAGATGTGGTCATGGCTGATGTATAAACATAATTAACTTTTACCAAATCCATTAAAGCATTTGGTGCTTGTATCATAAAATGCATGAATTAATACAGCGAATACAGTTAAAACGAAGCACGATCGTCACTTTTTATCACTGAATAAATTCCCTTGCATAGCCTTTAATTACTAAAAATACATTCCAATAAATTAATAAATAATTTAACTAGAGCATTACGTGTATAACGTTAGTGTGTGTCACAAACAAACCCAAGTAAACTTTGCCTTCTTGTTCGTTGCTCACTGGTAGGTGGGTGCTGCAGTGTCAAATAAGTTTGTGTTTCGAATCCCCAACAGGCAAAGTTACCGAACAAGCCTACCTGCCGTTTGAGTTTCCGCCTTACGGAATTATTACCAAACTTTCTCTGTATATATACACTGAACCAATATTGTGATTTTCAAAGGAACTTAAGGCTTACCTTAGCAAAACGAAAGTAACAACACCTCACAAAATTTCTAATCTCATCGACAAGAGGCTTAAAACTGTAATTACTAGGAATAAACGACAAATAATTATTAAGAATCTATTGACTGTTTTTCCCTTAAACTTTTATGTATAAACTGAATTTGCATCGCAAGTAATATAATTTGATTTACATGTTAATATAGACCCGTTCGGACCGAATTTGCGTCACGTAAAACGAGACTTATTAAGTTTACGAAAGAGTGGATTTTGTAAGTTATTTAAGGAGAGGTGCTTAATTGGTAATCTGGGTAAGCTCGTAGCCGACGCGGCGCACGTTGGGTCCACGTTACTCGATGCCTCGAATTGTTGATCTTTTCCATCTTCTTGTATACTTGTAAAGTAGCTTAATACTGACATATTATTACGATAGTACGGTAGAAGAATTATACCTAGCTATGTTCCTTTAAATAAAGTGTAGGGTGATGTTATTAAATGTAATTCGACGACTTATTTGTATGTTTGAAAATATGGGGTTTTTAATAGCGGACATTTGTGACGGCGTCCGCACTCATTATTATTGAAGGGGATGATTTCGTTTGTTTTTGTATCTTGTACATACATTGTAATAAGAAAACGGGAGTATTAATAAATATTATTAAAAAAATATGTGCTGTTTTATTTCTTGTAACATCGATCAACAAATATCATATATGTTTCAGCGGGTTTGTTAAATTGCGCTTGTTAAATGTATTTTTCGTTTTGTTTCGTTCGTTAATAATGAACGAACAAGAGGCAATAACGGTTACACGAATGATATTGTTATTTATTTTTGATAACATGTAAAAGCGAAATGAAACGTTTCGAAGCACACATCGGGCACTCAGTTGAACATCATATTTGCTAACCCATCATAAAATCGTATTAAAAGCAACTGAGGAAAAGCGATTTAGAAGTGGAATAAGAAAAATAATATCTTTACTCTTTTGAAGTGGAGTGGCAATCTCGGAAATTATATTTTCCCTTTTTATAATCTCGCTAAGTATAATAATATTTTCTTTTGGAACGAATAAAATCTTGGTATCAAATGATGTCGTTTAAGCCGCCGTTCTGATGTGACGACACACGCGGTTGTATTAAGATCGGATATTAAGGATTATATGAGGAGTGTGCTCGATGCTTTACTCTGTTGAAATTTTTATAGGAAGCTAGCACCATAATATCGACGATGGGATTTTTGTATCGGAATTTAGATTGTTGATTTATGGCTTCCGTGGTTGGTCGGCGTGGAGCGTGGAAGCGAATATTATATCCTGATATAGGTTCTGCTCTGGGGATTCAGGAAAGTTTTTGGCTTTGTTCTGTTAAACAATAACGTTGTGGAAATGGAATTAGTGATTTATGCGCGGACGGAATTGAAAGTATTGCATTAATAAGTATTTATTATAAGGTTAGATTTCACTTAAAAGTTATAAGAATTGTATCAGTTTTTTTACTATTTCAAGATTGCAAACACCTAAGTAAGAAACGTAACTATATTATTTGACGAATTTGATCATTGTATGGTCATTGGTCATTCTCGTATTCAGCATTTGTCTGGCATTGGAATACCTTTAAGACCATGGACATATATGGTGAGGCGTGTGCACTAGGTTTGATTTGGAAGACAACAGGGATTCCTCTAATATAAAAAAAGTTATTGATATCGATAAAATTATGTCGTAGACTTCAATATTAAGATAGACACAGGGAATAATGTATCCTATGAAATAAAAACAATGGCAATTTTTTTTTTCAATGTTGCTTATCAAGTATAAAGCTCGCCTAATCCTTTTGAAATAAAATGGAAACGATGATGGTAAATAAACAAGTTAGTTGTAGAATAGGAATTTATAATTTCTACTGGGTAATAACTTTCAGTAGAGTTGCTTTTATCGCTGTATTTTATTTCATAATATTATTCATAGTAAATATTACATTTTTTTAGAAGGTTTTGATAACGTTAATAGTAAAGTTTTGGCGATACCTATAGAATTTTTCGACATTGCGATTATTGTGGAGTATTATTAAGCTTTCCGCAATCTTGTATTCAACTGCTCAATCAAATCAAACCCCGTGTAATAATATGTTGAAGAAGACGGACGTATTTTTAACAAGATTGATTTTATTATTATTCTTTTTTTTTTTTCTTTTTTAAAGATTACTAGCAGATTTTTTAAGTCTACTAGTATTCTTGATAACCCCTCGTGCTAAGCTAAAATGCCTGTGTTACGAGTGGGTTCACGTCGGTAGGGTGGGGTTCGAACCGGCGACCTCGAGATCACAAATCCGACGCCCTTAGCCATTGGGCTACGGCCGCTTATAAAAATATTATAAGGATTTTTATGTACAAATAGCACAACGCGCAGTCTAGGTATTAAACTATGGATTTTTTTCGCAAACATTGAATAAAAAACTATAAATATTATACTAATTCATATAACTACATATTGTTTTACACGACATATAATGATAATTATATCTATTTTTTCAATTATTTGAATCCATTTTTTGACGTGATTAAAAAAGTTTATTTTTAGTTTATTCAAATCAATTTGTATTTTACGATCTTTATCGCTTTTTGCCTTACAATATCATCGTTAAATGTACCAATAAACGTTTACTATCCACAAAGGAAGTTTCAAGTACTTTCACTAACAACCCAGAATTCAATACGGATATACGATCTGTCTATCTCGTATTTTCTGTCGAATAAACATGCATTTGCAGTACGGTGCACAAGGCTCGGATCTCTTCGGTTAGGTATCGTACTATAGTTTGTGTGTTGTGGTATCGTTACTATTGTAGCAAGATGAATTGGAGACAGCGCACTCAGGCGTGTAAGACAAGTATTGCTGTCTATGACGACGCACAGTGTTTCATTTAGAACAAGCTAGGTAGACAAAATCATATGTTCGGGCATTGCTTTCTACAACTTTATTACAAATGTTTTATGCGGTTGTAGTAAAAAAAAAAAGTTCGTTGTAACTTTGATCGATGTTAATAATAGTTGATTGAATGAAAGGTAAATTGCGGTTTACGGTTTATGACGTATTAAAAAAAAACTACTGACTTGATCTCGTTCAAACCAATTTTCGGTGGTAGTTTGCATGGTTATGTACATCATATATTTTTTTTAGTTTTATCATTCTCTTATTTTAGAATTTACAGGGGGGGGGACACACATTTTACCACTTTGGAAGTGTCTCTCGCGCAAACTATTCAGTTTAGAAAAAAATGACATTAGAAACCTCAACATCATTTTTGAAGACCTATTCATAGACACCACAAAGTATGGGTGCGACGAAAAATTTTTTTTTTAATTTCAGTTCTATGTATGGGGAACCCCAAAATTTATAGTTTTTTTTCTATTTTTGTGTAAAAATCTTAATGCGGTTCACAAAATACATCTACTTACCAAGTTTCACCATTATAGTTCTTATAGTTTCGGAAAAAAGTGGCTGTGACATACGGACGGACTGACAGACAGACAGACAGACATGACGAATCTATAAGGGTTCCGTTTTTTGCCATTTGGCTACGGAACCCTAAAAACACCACGTACGTCCATAAAAGTCTGCATATACAAAATATCTAATGCAATTTTATGAAATAACTTTTGAAATAAAATAATAGTAACAATAGTCATCAAGTACTTAACTATTAATAACGTTGCTCCTAAACAATATTTGAGACAGAGAATTCGTATTCTACAATAACTAAATAATAATAGTGTAGCTAATATTACTAAAATTCAATAGCGAAAATATCATTTCTAGTTTGATTACGTAACTGAGAGTACTTTCTCCAGTTTTCAGTCCAATTAATACAAAAAAAATATTCAAAACTAACAAAATGATTTCTGTTTCGTGCTAGTATTAAAATTTTATACATTCACTAATAAAACATACAAAGTACATAATAATATACAAAAAACTTAAGCTCGTTAATAAATACCTAAAAATTCAAATGTGACTTTTTGTTCAGCGCGCATCTTAACAACGAATCCCAGTGCGACAGCGTGGGCATTGTTTGACTGGCACGAATTGCTCGTGTGGTGCTGTCAAACACGGGCACTATTCTTGCCCATTGTGCAGTGCACAAGAATGATACAATATTGTGTTATTAGAGCAGTGGTCTATTTATGTGTGTCACTGCGGGCAGCTTTTGTGTCTTTAGTAGGTAAATAAATGTTATTAAGTGTTGTCAATAAACTTAATATTTTTTTTATTTATACTTTATTGCACACAGAAAATTACATGAAATAAATTTTATAAATTGGAAACAACATGTACAAAGGCGAGCTTAATTCAATTATGAATTCTCTTCCAACAAACCTTTAGGAAAGAGATACATGATAATGAGTGCAAAGCTAGTGTACAACAGATTTAAAATAATTGTAACCAAATTGGTAAATACATATCTATAAACATGCACACTAATAGTAACATATACAACTACATACATATACAACTACATACTAATAAATATGCCTGCTATTTATAATAAACTACATATACTGGCTTATATGTCCATATTACGTAATAAATTACTGAGAGAAAAAGTACTCCCTTGTTCTTTTTTTGAAAGCATCAAGAGACTGGCAAGCGCGTATAATATGTGGAAGTGAATTCCACAGACGCACTGCACGGATGGTGAATGAGTGGTCATATTTGCTAGAGACACGGGGAGGGTTTTTTAAAAGGAGAGAAGTGGCAGTACGACACCGTTTGTATATAGTTTAATGTTGTGAAATACGTATGCGATGTATTTATTGGGTGTTATTTATTATTATTTAGTAAGTGTTAATTAACGTTCAAGACCACGATCACGCCGTAAATCAAAAGATTATATTTTTAAAGTGAAGAATCGTGATAATAATATATCAGTAACACTTACGTTTTTTGGCGTACGATTTATCGTACAGTTGTTTTTTTGTTATCAGCCCTTTGTTTTCATAGTTTTCAAATTTCATAATTATTGTTTTCTACTTTAAAATGCAATGAAAAAAGCGAACAAAGTGTTGAGACCCACTCAAACTCTAACAAGTTAAATCCTAGGAATAAATCGACTTACATTCTCAGAGGAAAACTTCCGGCAATTCGAAAAATATAGTCCGTCGTACCCACCCACATTCTTTCTACACGACTTATCATCTCACTGACGTGTTGACCGAAATCTGTAGCCAATTTGTACTCCGCAAGTTAAATGAGTGATATAACTCATGCATCTCTCTCACTCACTCTTCCCACTCGCTCTAGCTCTGCTTTAGCGCTGAAATTGATAAATTCACTTGATATTTCACAGTGAAAAATTATGTTGGCAGCCAGGACTTTGTAGCTTGAGAATTCAGTAGTTTTAACATTAAATAATGTAGTAGAAAATATTATTTAAAAATAAACCTGGATATTTTTATCACGTTCGCAACGTGTATAACTTTTTATATACAGGGTTATTTGTAAGACACCAACAACTCATTTTATTATACTCATATAATTATAAACAACTTTTACTATGGGAGCAAACCTGAAATCACGACAAAAGTGGTTCCCTGCATTTTGACGAGTTAAACGAATATATAAATGTCGAGAACAGCTGATTTTTTTTAGATTAGATTTCAGATTTTGTCCCATAGTAAAAGTTGTTTATAATTATGAGTACAATGGCGTATTAAGAGGTTGTTGGTGTTTTACAACTAACCATGTACATATTTTTTAATAACCCTGCAGTCTATACAGACGTCGAAAATAACGATGAACGAAACGAAAGAACTTTTCGATGCCCTCGTAGACCCGAAGTCGGAGAGACCCACGAAATGTAAACTAGAAAAAAAATAATTCAAAAATTCAAAATTATTTATTTGTCAAAAATACATAATTTTGAATTTTTGAATTTTTTTATTCTATTTTACATTTCGTCGTTCTAGAGTGACAGTAGCACAAACTCCTCAATCCCCTTGTCAGTGACCGCCCTTAGTCAAGGTTCGAGTTTAGATCTAAACACGTGGGGTGCCATTTTGTGCAGGATCCTAGTTTTTAATCCATTTAATTCCCAGTGAAGGAGCAACGAAAGTAGTGCGTCCGAAAACAATAATGTTTAGACCGGTTTGGTCCTTAGGAAGTCACTTTTTTGAGTTCCTCCGAGTACGTAACAGAGAGCATGAGAATTAACAATTTAACCTGTCAAGTCGCGTCACAATCCGCCTGCCAAGCGTGGTGACCTTTATTTATAAACATCATCAACATCAACCTGTATAACGTCCACTGCTGAACATGGGCCTCCTCCAGAGGGAGGGTATTTGCCATAGTCACCACGCTTGGCAGGCGCATTGGTGACCGCAGTATTATGTTGTACCACACCAGGAAACGCTTCTGCCTGTTCCTTGATATATGACTATTTCAGATGATGTTAAATAATCGGGGCCAACGGCTTAACGGACCGGTTTGCGAGGCACGGAGGGTAGTCCCTTAACCAACCATACACCGAAAGAAATCTTAGAATTTATACAAAGATTTTCTGTCCAGCGTGGGGATCGAACCCACGACTTCCAAGATTTAAAGCTAGCCAAATACTACGCTATGGAAGTTGGCAACATAGTAAGTACAATAATAGTATGATGTTGCAACAGACCTAGGGTAAAATGTAATAAAATTTATTTAGAATAAACTATTGAAAAAAATGATCCTTTGTCTATCTGGACTTATATATAAACCTGAAGAGTTTGTTTGCTTAGACGCACGAATCTCAAGAACTATCGGTCTGATTTGAAAAATTATTACAGTGTTAGATAGCTTATTAATATACTATATTTAATTATTAAATTTCCATGGGAACAGTAGAAATCCGTCAATTTGTTACTTGTACTCGTATGTACAACTAGAATCCTGCGCGCGGTTACACTCGCAAACTCCCGTTCCCGTGGGAACTTCATAATTATAAATAGCCTATAGAGTTCCTCAATAAACAAACAAACAAAAAACAAACTCTTCAGCTTTATATACTAAGTATATATTTGATTAACGCACGAAGTCACCACGTACTACACTCGGTAGATATTGGTCACAGTTGGCAAACTTGATAGAACTATAATTTAGTATCTGCTTGTCAAAAATATGGCTTGAAAAATCTTCTTGATGATTTTATGTTGCGTAGGAAATGGAACCCTAAAAAAGTATTAAGGAAACTCCACTCCTCCTATATAACAGAAAATATTTGAACAGAAAATATAATTACAGCCTTTGACTTGGCAGTTTGTTTGATTTTAAGCAAAAGAGGTTTCCTTCGACACGTAATTTATATTTTACAAAGGTTATTCAATATAATTAAAATATAATACATAATATACAAATTACAATTTTATTGGAATCAGAAATATTGACAATTTACATTAGTGCACGAGAATAACTACATTAGTGTACTGTGGTGTAGTTATTAACGCTTACCTTTGGGGAAGACGCAGCGTCCCAAAACTTCATTATAAAGTTATACTTATTAATAAATTTGTTATTATACATGTTATGCAGAATGTTAATAATGAGTGCGCAAGTGTTTTTAACGTGGATATCTCTGCAGATGATCGCAGGTTTTTAAACACAAATATTAACTTTCTGACCCTAGCAGTAAGGGATTTAATTTGGGCAAGCCATGATAATGCGTAGTCTATTGTTACTCTCAGATATTTTATGGCACTTACTCGGGTAATTTGGATACAGGAACAGTGGTTGGGAAACGTAGAGTCACAACTGTGAGTTGTAAAACAAAAAGAAGCACAGGGCTGAGACGTTATTCTTGGGGCAAAAGATAGAAAGTTTATCTTTTGGAGATTGAGATTTAAGAGTAAGTAAGTTATGTGCCAGCCAATTCATATTGGTTTTTAGGGCTGCTTCTGCACAGTGACGAGTCTGTAACCAGTCTGTGCCATGACCTAATATAGTCGTATCGTTGGCATATGTGATAACTTTAGAATGGACAAGGGGAAGTTGGCAAAGGTCATTAATATACAATATAAATAGTGTAGGGCCTAGCACACTGCCCTGTGGAACTCCGTAGTCAAGAGATTCCTCCCTACTAAAATATTTTCCAATTTTAACGATTTGAGAGCGATCGGTAAGGTAACTTCTAAATATTTCAAACGGTATCCCCTTACGCCAATTAGCTCTCATTTTCTTTAATACAGTGAATATTTTAATAAAATTATATTTTTTTTACAATAATATGTAAAATAGTTAGTCTAGTTATAGGTAGTTACGTTACGTTAGAGTAACTACTATAATTTAACGATGGAAAATAATTTAAGAATAACAATAATTGTACATACACCACTATTTAGAGAGGTCTCCAGAGTCTCTTGAGAGGGCCGATTTAAAAAAATATTTTACCATTAGATAGCTATGTTATCCAGTAGTAACATCGGCTAAGCATTTTTAATTATAAAGGAACCATGTTAAAGGACCAACTCGGGTGAAACCGCGCGCGGGCAGCTAGCTGATACTTAATAATAATAATTTGAGTATCGGAACATCCGTATAAAATCAATATAAAATATTTTAGGGTAATTTCAAAACTGAGAGCAAAACGGCTTTGTAAAAATGAAGTGAATTCCTCTTCATATATTCGGTATTCGATGATAGCTGAAAACGCGAGGTATAAGGGCGGAACAAAAAGGAAAAAAGCAGCTCCGGATACCGCGGTTTTCTACCATATAACTCTTTAAATTGTGCCAGTTAAACTCTGTTGAATGCCAAACGAAAAACTTTGGAGTTTTTTAACAAATTTAATTATTTTGCAAAAGGGTGGTTTCATTTTGAATTTAACGTTACATTTTATATGACTACGGGACGTAGTTCAGAGTGTGGTTAGGTGTTATTTTCACAGTATGTTATTGTGTTGACATGCAAATTATATGTCTTCATTAGAAAAGTTAATTATACCACATGTTGTGCAGAAAATATGGCATTTTTCAGATTGAAATAAATAATAGTACTCCAATCTTAGCTAAATAACTTGTCTCTAAAATATTTTCCCCTAGCTGCGCCCCGCAGTTTTACCCGCGTTACTCTGTGTCAGTGGGTCGGAGCGTGATGTTTTTATAGCCTATATGTTAACCCAGCGTATAACCTATCCCGGTGCCAAATTTCATCCTATTTCGTTCAGTAGTTTTGGCGTGAAAGAGTAACAAACATCCATCCATCCATCAATTCATACTTAAAAACTTTCGAGTTTTTTATATTAGTAGGTTAATAGGTTTCTTTTCACAGAAGATAGTGTCACGTATTAGTATCAAGTTAATAAAGAAATTTCCATAAGAATAAAACCGTATTTTAAGAGTAAAACAAAGGTGCACCTGGGTTTTCACACCCACTTTGTGTACTAAAAGATGTGCGCAGATGGCTAATCTTATTACAAGTTGGCAGCGGTAGCCTGACTATGACAGAATTTTGTCCTCTGACACTATTTTGGTAATGAACAATTTAAATTTTTCCCAGTTACTTCCGCTGACGTAGTTTTTCGTGCTAGTAACCTCAATCGGTGATCCAGTACGGCACGTCATTATCCTTTGCGGTATGACAATAAACTGATATCGTTATGAAGTTAGTGGACTAACAACTTTTGCCATAATTATATCGGTCTTGAAGCAACTATGACGCATCATATAACACTACGTACGGGTATCTTAAAATTAATCGTCGCCTTAGCTCCAACACGACGTATGACAGAAATAAAACTTTTCAGGACCTGTAAGCTGTCTAGTTGGCAAAACTTCATGGCATCAAAATTTCATAACCGCCCAAAAATGACTTAAGCGAAGTAAGAACTTAAACGACGTTTTTGAACGCTAAAATTGTGCTAGCGAGAAATCTTAATTTGTAGGTGATCATATTTCCATGACAGATTTTAGACATTACACTTACGTTGCATATTTAAAATTTACTCATTTCTGTTCCAAAAAATAAGTTTATATACTGGGTGACATTTTTACCGTCTTGAAAATAATAGGACGTGATATGTATGTGAAATATATGTCTAGGGCATAGTTATGTTATCTTTTTTTTACTGATATTCGCAGATAGATGGGAGTCTCCAATGCTGCGACATTGGATGACACTCCATACTAAATAGAACATGTTTGTGTATGTATTTATGTCTACTAACACTAGTATTTAATACCATTGTTACTAACACTATGGGCGTAGCCCGAAATAAACACTATTATGATTATTTAAGTGAAAATTGTTAAGATTAAAATACGTACCTAATTAGGTAGTTACGTTATGTTAGATAAATACCTACGCCGCAATCACATATGAATAAAAAAGTTTGCTGAATAGGGTAACTACCTACTTAGGTACGCATTTTTACTGTAACTTTTTTATTTTATGTCACTATAAATATAAAATAACTATGCCTTAGACATTTATTTCAAATACATATCACGCCCTATTACTTTGAAGACGGTAAAAAGTCACCCAGTATATTATTAAAGTTATTTTGAATAGCTATTCTTAGCAAAAGTGCCATTTGAATATAACACTATAATACGCGTCTAGTAAAAAAACAGAAGTTATAGTATTTCCCTTCATAAAGGAGTTTGAATCTATTTTCTCGGAAAAGCAATTTATACACATAGGAGGTTTTGAATTTGCAACAACGATAACAACAACAAGATTATAAGGGCAGTATAACACAGAACAGGCAGCAATAAGACCGCATTACTCCAGAAAATCAAAAATACTACGAATTACCCTTCCTTGTAACGTAAATCAAGGGGTAATTTTGAGAAATTAACCAAAATACCCGTTATTTTGTACCGACACTTGTAATAAAGCTGTTTCAGACGGTCTTGATGATGAACTATTATAGCCCGTACTAGATTTAGTTTATTTCAAGAACCTTATAGTTTTATACCTTAAAATAATGACTGTCTCATCAAGAAACGAAATTTGTTCATTGATACACTGCGCACGAGTCAAGGAATGATACAAGGGTTTTCCAAAAAATATATATTTATTTTAGAAAATACCCTAATTACAAGTTTACAGGTTGAATCGCGGAAACAGAATGAAATTTAATTAATTATTACAAAGAAAGAAATGTACAGGTTTGCGTCATACAGGATATCATATTCTTTAAGTAAAATGCTTAGCTTAGTATAAATTGTTCCAGAATGTTCTTTACTTATAAAATGGTTAATGAGTCAGCCCCTTCTACATGTTACTTCGGGCTGACTATACATATATCAATAGGGTGAGCATCCTTAACTCCTCCCCCCCTAAGAGAGAAATCAGCTGGGGACAATTTATTTGGTTCCAGATGATTTCGATTAACAATAAAAATCTTTCTATAAACTTTAAATTTAACAAAAAATATTATCAAAAGTAAAAACATTATTATTAAAACACTTATCGTCCATACACTTATGTCCTTAGTTACTACAATGTCTTTTTCGTTAACACTTTCACTATTATATCTAGCACTATTGAGAATGTCCTTTATGTCGTTGAAGTCCACACCACGAAGATCGACTTGATTGTCTTCTATCCTTATCTTCTTCTGCACCTCTGGCATGTTGACCGGTCTCATCTGTAGACTGATCTCTAATGTCCTTGATTCGGATATCTTCTTGATAGACTTGTCTCCAATTTGAGTCTCGCAGCTCTGATTGGGAATAATCAAAAATGTTCCCCTCACATTGTACTTCATGACCTCATTGTTACAAATTTCAGTGATTACTAGATTCTCCCTTGTGAAAAGTAACCAAACTCCATCAGCTACCTTGTGGCTTCTAACATCTTCTATTTGGATAAAGTTCTGACGACACGCAGAATAATTTTTTAATAACATGATCTGTTCAATACACGTCGTTTCAGCATATTGCACGATGTTATTTTCCTTACACAGGACTCGATCATCATCTATCTGCTCACACGGGCTAGATACAGGTATGTATTTCAATCCATTCACTATAAGGTAAGGATATTTGGGAATAATAATAAGGGTTCTCGATGAACTAGGGTTGTATATAGGAATGGGAATGATTTTGTAATAATTATATGTGATCGTGTCTAACAATGGTACTTCTAAGACAAAAACTAACTTATTATCATCTGAATATGATTTTAAAACAATATTCTCTTCTAGCCTAGTCAAATTATTCTTACTAACGGTATATATTAACCTATTATGTTTTTCTATCTCTAATAAAATATTGAAAAGTTCTGTAGAATTAATTATAGATTGGTGCAATATATGCAACCTACTGAAAGCTATGGCTGTTTCTATTTCTAAAGTCTTAAAAATAGTCCAGTGACTACTCTGAATCACTGCTGAGCTTAGTCGTATCGGCGCTATCCCAGGATTCTGTGTCATATCCTGGAGGTTTACGCTTCGTGCTGATTCCACTAGGGCCAGGAACGTCAGGATCAATTGCCACCACCTGTGGAGGACGTTTAACGTTCTTAATTGCTACTTTTGTATTCCTTTTTCTCAGTTTTACTGGTACGATATTTCTATGTACTTTCCCTATCACTTTAGCCTTTTCATAACGTGGCTCTTCCTTAGCTTTACGAGTCCTGGTCGTTGTCATAAAAATATCCTCTCCTTCTTTGAAACTCGGTGGGCATTCACCACCTTTCTTCTCTAAAACCTTAACCTTATTATCTTTAATCTTATCACTAACATATTCATATAATATTTTTAATCGTTTTCTATGGTCTTGAACTAATTTCTGTAATAGATTTTTTTCTCTATCAATATCGAATACATTTCCGCAATCTGTATGCCCAAATACCATTTCGAAAGGTGTAAAACCTGTTGCGCTATGTATGCTATTATTATACGCCATGATTGCGTAGGTCATTACTGACGCTGCATCTTGATTGCTTCTTTCATATCTAGCTAATCTATATATTTCTATGATTGTTGAATGAAAACGTTCAACAATTGACATTGAATTGGGGTTGTTTGGCGTCCCCACGTGCATCTCTATTTTATATAAGCTTAAAAGTTCTTTTACTAAATGATTATTAAATTCGGTACCAGGATCACTACTTATTTTTCTCGGTAATCCGTACATACTAAAGTATTTTATTAAGGCTTTTACAATTTCAGGCGTACTTCTATTAGGTACCTGAAATGCCTGTGCTAACTTACTAAAAGCATCAATTATGGTTAAGTAATGATTGTTTTCAATGTAAAAAAGATCCATAAATACTTCCTCAAACGGTAAACTCTGAGTTTGAGTCAACTGTATAGGAGTTTTAATTGGTTTCCTATCGTATTTCATTTTTCGGCATTGTTCACAAGAATTAATGACTGCTGAAATAGTCTCTCTCATGTTCGACCACCAGTAGTGTCTTTTAAGTTTGATTAAAGTTTCCCTAATACCACGATGCACAGTTTTGCCTTCATGATATTTAAGGATAATTTCCCTTTGCTCATTCTCATCAGTAACATTTACTACCCTCAATGTACATTCAATTAAATTTTGAGTACCTTTTTTGTACAAATCTGTTACTACCTTACTAAATATTTTCCTAAAACTTTCATTTTCGAAATATATGAAATATTTGTTCTTAAAATCTACGTATTCTTTTAAAAAGTTCTTAACTAACTCTTCATTATTTTTTGGTAAGTGTACCTCTAAAATTCTTTGATTGTTACTTGATATATCTTTTACACAAATCTTATCTTTATACCAAATATGCACAAGTATCTGACGAGGTTTTGTGTCTACTGCTTCGTTTAAAATTGGGATTCCTTCATGTTCCCTGTTAGATATGGAATGTGCAGTAACACCGTCATCTGATTCGGAAACATCTATGACTGCTTCCTCTTTTTGCTTAACACTTAACTCTATCTTCTCAGAGTCGGTGTCAGACAAACTAATTATTTCTATCTTTTCACTATTTCCTAATATTTTATTAGCTTGATTTTTGACAAATTCATCAATATCAATTACTTCAGCATCTACTTCCATTGCCTTATCATTATTAACTTGCATGGATTCATTATCATTATCTAACATATTTATTTTTATTTCTCTAACATTATTTCCATTTAAACTAACTATTATACTATTACTATCTGTACTTAAACTATTAATCTTAACACGTGATAAAGCATCTGCGTTAGAGTTTTGCGACCCTTTCTTATAATTAATTTCAAAATCATATTCTTCAAGTCGCAACCTCCATCTAGTAAGCTTACTGTTAGGTTCATTTAAGGAGTAAAGCCAGGCCAAAGGTCTATGGTCTGTATAAATATAAAACTTCTTACCCCATAAATATGGTCTAAAATGCTTAGTTGCCCAAATTACAGCTAAAAGCTCTTTCTCTATTGTACTATATCTCGTCTCGGTATCACTTAAGGTTCTACTGGCATATGCTATAGGTTTATCTGACCCTATAGTGCCCTGCGAGAGTACAGCGCCGATCGCAAAGTTTGATGCATCGGTGGTAAGAATAAAAGGCTTTGTAAAGTCTGGAAATTGCAATAAAGGAGCATTTGTAAGTAGCTTCTTACATGTCTCGAAACTTTCAATGTATTCGTCACTTAAAACTATATTTTTACCTTTCTTTAAACATACTGTAAGCGGCCTAGTTATCTTAGCAAAGTCTTTTATAAACTTTCTGTAATAACCTATAAGACCAAGAAAGCTTTTTATTTCAGTGACGGTTCTAGGAATCGGATACTTTAAAACTGCGTTAATTTTATCATTATTCGGTTTTAACCCGTCACTGGTTATAGTGTGCCCTAAATAAAGAACTTCCTTTCTTAGGAAATGACATTTATCTAGTTGTACCTTAAGATTAGTTTCTCTAAACCTATCAAATACAGCTCTAAGTTTGGCATTATGTTCGTGGATACTTTTTGCGTAGATTATAACGTCATCTAAGTAAACCAGACAATGTATACCCTGTAGACCCCTTAAAACATTATCCATCGTTCTCTGGAACGTGGCGGGGGCCGTCTTTAAACCAAATGGGACCCTATTGAAATGATAGTGACCAAATGGTGTACTGAAAGCTGTTTTAGCTCGGTCTTCCTCTTCTACCTCAATCTGGTGATAACCACTAGCTAAATCTAAAGTTGTGAAGTAAGTACTCTTTCCTAGCATATCAAAAAGGTCATTGATATTAGGTAGAGGATACCTATCATCTATAGTCATTTCGTTTAGGCGCCTGTAGTCTATTACCATCCGCCATTTCTGTTTCCCTGAGCTATCTAGCTTCTTTGGTACTAAATGCACCGGTGCGCTCCAAGGTGAAAAAGATTTTTCGACAACATTATCTCGTAACAGTTTCTCAACTTGCTGTTTAATTTCTGACGTTTGAGTTTGTGGCAGTCTACGGGCCTTAATATAAACTGGATCTTCATTCCTAGTTCTAATCCTATGTTTAACTTCGTTTGTGAAGGAAAGAGGTATCTCTTCACAATAAAAAATATCTTTATATTCATGACAGATACTAGTTATTGCCTGTTTCTCTTCACTATTCATATGACCAACTTCTAACTTAGAGAGATTATCCGTTAAAAGCTGATCTATCTTAATACTATCCCTATCAATAAAATTTAAATTAAACCTATTACGTATTAATAAACTACTGTCGACTGGTTCAACTTTAAATGGACTGGTCACCATTAGTTCCATTTCTTCAGACCTAGTGTTTTGTATAACGGTGGTAGCGTAACCTTTTATACACGTTACTAAGGCTGTTGGCATCCTAACACCTTCCGTAAATTTAGTAAACTTTAATATGCCCTGGCCGTGCAACAAATTAACAGGAATTTTGACCCTTAATTCGCTACGCGGTGGTAACATATAAACTTCACGTAAAGGTGGGCTATACACGATCGGTATGCAAGTATCTTTTGTGAATAGTTGCTGGTGTTTCATATCGATGTTAGCCTGAAGTTGAGTTAACAAATCGCTACCTATTAAGCCGTCATACCTCTCATCTACATTATATATATAAAATTTATGCCATTCATTTGTACAGAATATACGTGGTAAAGGCATGTATACAATCTCATTGTGTTTGCTGCTAGCATGAGTGCTAACTACCTCGAAATTTTCTTGTCTTTTAAAGTCGTGAAAAAATTCATTCGCTAACTTAGGACTAATAAAAGATCTTTGGCTACCCGTGTCTAACATAAAAATACTATTTAACTCTGGTACACGTATATGCGGCAAATTTGCAACGCTACAATTTAATTTAATTCTCTCTCTTGTGTAGAGGCCCTTATACAAAAATTTGCAACTGGTTCGTTATCATAATAATAAGGATTACTCGGTAACATATTATTCTCAGTATTATTATAGTCCGTGTAATTCACACGTCGAGAACTAGCTGTCCGCATCGTTACGTCAGTGTTGTTACCCGATCTATTCGGCTGCACCTGTGCCTGTTGCGACCCGCGCGGTGCGCCGTCAGCAAACTCCCGACCTTGTGGTGCATATTGCGCTTGCGGCGAGTTATAATTATAAAACGGATTATTCTGATAAAATGGACTATTCTGCCTAATGTTATTTCTATATGTATTCTGAGCTAAATTATGATTTGGGGAAAAACCATTATTAAATCGTGGTGTGCTTGGTGGACTATTATTTGGGTTATTTCCCTGTGAACTACTGAAATGATTTCGCCCCTGGAAGTTTAAGTTAGCTTTTGGAATTCTAGATTGTTTTTGATTATAAACTTCTTGGAAGTTTTGTTCTTCTAAAACAGCCTTTAATGCATCTTCCAGTGTCAAAACATTTTTAAATCTAACTAACCTAACTAAATACTGCGGCAAATTATACAAGAAAACATTCAGTGAAATATTAGTATAGATGTTTTGTTTGGCCAATCTGTCGGCGGCATTATCTATGGTTGAGTTTATCTTCGCAATTAAAATGCTTCTTAGCTGTTGTATTCTGTGACAAAAATCGAGATAACTCTCGCCTTTATTTATTTTTAATGTTTCTAGCTCAAGAACTAGACAGTCCTCTGTCCTAGGATCTCCAAAATGATCCTGTAAGACCTGTTTCAGTTCTGTCCATGATTGTATGGATTCTCTTTCTCCTAATAAATTGGCAGCCTCGCCACTTAACCTACTAGTTATCGTATGAAATAAGTATTCATTTTGTTGCTCGTTTCCCCTATATAATTCAATAACATATTCCGATTTACGGATAAATAATGGCAATAACCTAGGTTCACCACTGTAAACCGGAATGATTTTTAAAACTGCTGGGGGTACGGCAATAATTCCTACGTTACCTTCCATTTTCGACAATAACTGTTTTTTTTTTTTACACACAAAAAAAAATATAGTTAAAAATAAAAATGCTTAATAATTAACGTGAAAATGTATCACTTTAAACTAATCGTGAAATTTTATCACTTTACTCTCTAATATGCTACGTGAAAAATGGGCGTTTTCTAATCCCTAATATACACGAAACACTTATAATTACCACCAGGAAAATTCAAAGGAAAATTGACAGGATAGTGAAAAAGATTTACTCACATAACCCGCAGCTTTTCCGCTCTCCTTCTGTGATAGTGATTCTGCTCCAGATTTTCTCTGCGCCTTGTTGCGTCGTCGCGGCCCTTGACGAATTTGTTTGATGGTTCGATGAACTCGCTGAATCGTTGAAACGAACGTCTGGATCGGCTCGGCCCACGAAAATGTTGATTCGCGATAGCACAGTGACCCAAAACGGCAAGGTCAGTACCGGCTGCGCCAGTCAAGGAATGATACAAGGGTTTTCCAAAAAATATATATTTATTTTAGAAAATACCCTAATTACAAGTTTACAGGTTGAATCGCGGAAACAGAATGAAATTTAATTAATTATTACAAAGAAAGAAATGTACAGGTTTGCGTCATACAGGATATCATATTCTTTAAGTAAAATGCTTAGCTTAGTATAAATTGTTCCAGAATGTTCTTTACTTATAAAATGGTTAATGAGTCAGCCCCTTCTACATGTTACTTCGGGCTGACTATACATATATCAATAGGGTGAGCATCCTTAACTCACGCTTACCCTAAAAATGATTTGATTGTTTTTCGTAAAAATATTGATTATTTTAGCAAAATAAAGACTTTTTAAATAAAATATTTTCTACAAAAAATCGTCATAAATGGTTAGTGTGGTATGGTATATAGTATGAACCTGTTAATTCGCAAGAAGAAACTCGCCTTGAATCTCGGAGGTCGTGGGTTCGATACCCACACCGGACAGGTAATCTTTGTGTAAATTCTAAGATTTCTTACCGGGTCTCTTTGGTTGAGGGACCCTCCGTGCCTCGAAAAGCACGTTAAGCCGTTGGTCGCGATTGTTATAACATCACCTATAATAATCGTATATCAAGGAACGGGCAGCAGCGTTTCCTTGTGTGGTACAACATAATACTGCGGTCACCAACCCGCCTGCAAAGCGTGGTGACTATGGCAAATACCGTCCCTCGGGAGGAGGCCCATGTTCAGCAGTGGACGTTATACGGGCTGATGATGACGAATTCACAAGAAGGCGGAGCTTAACACCTAGTTAAAAAACATTACAATATTATAAAGCCGCTACACGAAACACAACTCTTAAAGTGAATTTTCTTTTCCGAATAAAAACTCCAGTCTGAAACACCTTAGTTCGCATTTGACGTCGGTAGTCACGCGATATGGCCATCTCATTCCGTCTGAACTAGCCTAATTATTGTTGATGGCTGACGAGTATAGCCTCTGACACCACTTACAATCAGACCAGCGATTCTCAACCTGTGGCTTAACATTTCTTAACAATGGGGGAGAAATCCTAAGAAATCCTCCAAAAACTTGTTGATAAAAATATACTATAAATTTTCAGAATTTCTTAAATTGATTTGTTTCCTTTTTTTAATAATTCTATAGTGCATGTGTTAAACAGTTCTATCCATCCCCCCTTTCTAACTATCCCTCGGTAGCCGATACAATTGTTGAGATATACAGTCGAAAGTGATATCATCATCATCGTTAATCCGTATAACGTCTGAACGTGGACCTCCTTTTGCAATAGACACCACGCTTGGTTGGTGACTGCAGTATTATATCGTAACACATACCATATACCATGATGTTATGTGATATTGTTGAAAAGCTATATTACACTATACCATGTATGATTTTACCATGTTTTATACAAAGCCTCAAATTCAAAAGGTATAAATAATTGAGTGAGACAAATGTTTGCAAAAAAGCTGTCACATTTATAATCAGAAAAAAACTCTTTTAAAAACACGATAATTATGAAAAAAATATTATTCATATAGTTGTTATATATCATCATCATCATCAGCCCGTATAACTTCCACTGCTGAACATGGGCCTCCTCCCGGGGGACCCTCCCCCATTTACCATATTCACCACACTTGGCAGGTGGATAGTGGCGACCGCAGAATTATGTTGTACCACACAAAGAAATGCTGCTGCCCGTTCCATGATATACGATTATTATAGATGATGCTATAACAATCGGGACCAACGGATTAACGAGGCACGGAGGGTAGTCTCTCAACCAACCAGACACAAAGATTTCCTGTCCAGCGTGGCAATTGAACCCACGACCTCCGAGATTTAAAGCGAGCCAAATACCGCTACGCTGCGAAGGTTGTCGTAATATAGTAGAATTAAAACTGAAAATAATAATGTTGTAAATATTATGTCTAGATCGGCTTATAAATTTTCACAAATCTCATAAAGGCCCCAAAAAAGTTTGAAATTCGCTGAAGCCCGCTACTTTTGGATTTTCCCAAATAATGACTGAACTATACTGCTTAAGGGCAACATGAAAAGCAATAATTAAGCGAACTTGACTGTTTTGAAGCTTGAGTAATTTGAAACGAAGTTAGATTTAGAGATACGTCCACTAAATAGGTAGTAATGCCAGATATAATTGAGTGATATTTGATCGCGATGACATTGATAATAACTTTTTTGTTTTTACTGACTGAGGGAGGAAGGGAGGTAGAAAGATGTTTAATATTTATTTGGAATATTAAACTTAACAAATTCAATAAAATCTTTATTAGTAACTTTTATTTGTCTGCGAGTTCACGCGCGTAGTTTATAATGTGAATAATTTGGTTTTCTAAAATTGAACAAATTTTAGCTCCTTTATTCTAGGGAATTCCCATTGTACCAGTTTCCATCCCCTATTATACGATACTAGCTTTGGATTTTTCGGGCGGACATAATGTAGTTAGCCAGGAGATTTCATAAAGGCGAGCAGAGCTCCAGCCTAAATAAATTGTTTAAAAACTACAAACTAAGCAACCTGCGCAAGATGGCGTCCCCTGTGGGACATGGACCTGGGCTCAGGGCTAGATGGCGGTGGGATTGAGGGATTAGGTATGATTTTTTGTTTTGTTAGGGGAATTTTGTGCAACTGTCGCTAAACGTTACAGTTCGCGGACCTCTCAAAATTTGGGGTCTACGAGGGTATTGGAAGATACCTACAAGCGGTTACATGGTGGTTTATTTATTCATCTGAATGTAAGACCAACAGCATATTAAAACATTGATAGAAGCTTGAACAACATAATGCCAATTATGGGTCTTATCTTATAGTTTGTACCTGTTATTGTTTGTCTTGTATAGTTTGTGTGTTGTGTTTGTGAGTTATAAGTACCTATGTAACAGCCTATATGAAATCAGGATACAATAACGTACAGTTAGTAATAATTAAGAGTACGATACAAAGGAACTACTAATCTAAAAGTCTCCTTACTGACTCTATGAAAGCTATTTATGATAATTATTAGTTTGTTTTTTTTACTACTAACTAAGATATAAAGTAAGTAAGTGTAGAGCTAGTAAGGTTATAGTCCAATGCCTCGGGCGTCGCACTTGTGATCTTGTGGTCGCCGGTTCGATCCTCACCCATTGCACTACCGACATGCAACCCACTCGTAACACAAGCATTTTAGCTTAGCACGAGGGTTTAACAAGAATACTAGTCGATGGCAAAACTCAGCTAGTAATATTTAAAAAAAAATTAAGTAAAAAATCTACTTATTGGATGTTACAAAATAATTGCAATTATTATAGAGTGTAGCTAATATCTTCAGTCACGGGTAATGAGGTCTCGGGTTCGATTTCCGGTAGGAAGTTGGCGACACGCACGTACCTCGGCTGTACGTGCCGTAAAATACTTATATTGCCTTTCCTTGCACCAGCCAAGAAAGTTCTAAGTTCGAAGATAATAGGAAGAAAATTTCTCGTTTATTGAACATATTAGAACCGTAGGTGAGAGATCAAAACGTAACTTCTTTGCCTTTATTAGAATATCAATATCTACGTGAAGGACTTTTATTGCCTATAATACTATAGCGCCATCTACATTAGCCGCACAAACTACTAGGAGACGAGCAGCGCCATCTAGCGCCTAGTATCCCAACTAACCTGTATCGCGCAATACAAGTTTGAAAGCCAATGAGAACATTAACGTAGTTATAACTAATACACATTTTTTTTAAGAGGACATTTCATTTTATTTCGATGTAATTATAATTTATATTAAAGTATCAAAGGGAAAATGCGACATCGACCATTTTGTTCCGGAAAATTGCAAACGGACGCGTTATATGAATCAGAAGAACAAGCATCAAATATTTTTATTTTGTATTTAGAAAGCATTTATTAAAAAAATATAATTTGTCCCAGTAACAGATATAGCGAAACTATCCAAAAAAAAATTACATGCCGTTTTGTTAGTTGGTTACAGAAATGTACCCATAGAAATCGAAAAAGTTGTCCCTGAAGAACTACCCATAAGTTCTGAATATTAACAAATGGCCGTCGGCTGCCAGGCATACCGCACCTCACCAATACCATACCTTTAAAACTATCTATCAATCAACCTACCTCAGTAGTAGGTACTTATGTGTTCGCCAGTCTGGTCTAACACGGCCACGATAGGTGCTCCGCGACATAAATCACCTTCTGTAGAGCCAGCGTCTGGCATTGATATTTCTATGCAGGACATAGAACAGTTTGCACGGAAGCGTTACTTGCAGGCATGATTCCCGTCGACCTCGAAGTTCAGAGGCGTGAGGTAATGTGAAATGCGAGGTCATTTAAGTTCGGATTTGTTACCATGTAGCGACCGCCACAAAAATTCCAAGCTTATCTACGTAGCCAGTGAAGTAAATGATATTTTGGACCAGTGGCAATATTGATAGCAAAATTATATTAACCTATACCAGTTCTATCCATCTGTTCGAGAACTCGATCATTGCGTCGCACAATTTTTCACTGGTCACAGTAATTTTCAAAATAAATTATACGATTTCAAATTAGTACCATTATCGCTATGTCAATATTCATCATATTACTGCACAAGGAACTATTTGTCCATTATATTCTTTAGAAGCGTGTGGTCTTTGGCAACGGAGGGGGGGGGGGGAAGGCATAAAATTGTATCGAGTGATAGCTTCAGAATTGACTAGAGGCTTATTAACGTCTTATGGCGACATAGATGGATCTTATGGTGACGCTTTTGCTATATCATTTTTGATGAAAGAATAAAATGTAATGAAAATATCCTACTTCAACTACACATGCGCAAGTTTAGATTCAAGCATATTTTTACTCTATCACCTTCAAAATAAAAGTGGCTCAACAAATCTAGATTCAGGTACTTTTATAAACTAAATTACTACTAGTTAAAAAGTTGGCGTAACCGTAGGTCGGTAGAGTAATTTTACTAGCAAGTAAGCTATACCTTCATCATCATCATCTCATTAGCCCGTATAACGTCCACTGCTGAACATGGGCCATAGTTACCACGCTTGACAGGCGGATTGGTGACCGCAGTATTATGTTGTACCACACAAGGAAACGCTGCTACCCGTCCCTTGATATACGAATATTAAAGATGATGTTATAATAATCGGGACCAACGGCTTAAAGTGATTTCTGAGTCACGGAGGGTCACTCAACCAACCAGACGCAGAAAGAAATCTTAGAATTTACGGGGATCGAACCCACGATCTCCGTAGATTTAAAGCGAGCCAAATACCGCTACGCTACGGAGGTTGTCTTAAAAACCTTATTGTACTGTATTAACACAGCTAAGTTGCAAGTAAGTCCGCGGGTACAGTTGCTTTTATTAAATTTAATAATATTCACGGCTGGTGACTAAAGTGTTGACTGTCTAAATTATTCCATTTCTGACAAACTTTCATATTTAACTTTAATATAGCCGAATTTATACTTGATGTAAATAGCTTTCCACCTGAACAGTTACTTTATATACATAGAATAACTGCCTTCATTATTCATTTTATGTACATAAATTACCTTTCCATTCCATAACTTACAAATACACACAAATGTGGAGCGTCATAAACACAATCGCATTTAAAAACCAATAAAATGTTTCAGAACATCCCGAAACCGTTATCATTGGTCATAACAATAAATTAGAAATCACCCTAAACGTGTTATACATAAAGATTATTATGGCATATCAAAAGTAATGCACCAGTAATAATTTCTTTATCGGCCCATCTGAATATCGGAGATCTTAAATATTTATGTAGTATTTTACTGTAGTTTTACGTTGATGGGGAAAATGATTTATATTTGGCTGCTGTATGCGAAGATTGTTATCTTTTACTAGGCTCTTCGGCATTTCTCCGTTTCCGTTGGAACTTTTAAATAAAATATAATATAGTTTCATATATAAATTACTATAGATAACGTTAGTTTTAAATGTTAAAAAATAATAATTGTAGTGTTTAGAGGCCCTAACATTTTTAAGTTTTGCAACGCAATTTTTTTTTTTTGTTTATGAATCAAAAATTAGAAGTGAGAAAAATGTGTTTACTAAATTAATGTTATTATTGTGAAAATATGTCGTTCCTGAAAATGTACATATTTTGAGTTCATGAGAATCATTTTCAATCAAATCGTTATGATACAAACTAATAATAAACACTTAAATGAGTATAAGCAAGTAAGCGGTTAGTGTATGCTACAAAAAAACGAATGAAAAGTGTGTCTGGTATGTCCTTCCACTTTGTATATTCATTGAATTAAATTAAAATAAATTATCGTACACCGAAACACTATTAATATAATCGTTCAATAGGTAGTATTACCGCTACAGCGATTTCTATCGAGCTACTAAAGTACTGATTTAAATATTACTAGCTTCCCGCGCGCTGTTTCACCCGCGTTACTCCCGTTTCCGTGGCTTTCCAATCGGCACAGTAGTTTTTGAGTTTATTCATTATAAACATACACACATAAATTTAAATCTTTCTTCTTTATAATAATAGTATAGAAGTATAGATTATCTTAAAGCAAAATTATAAGTCTTCGAAAAAAAAAAGATAAAAGTCGCCATAAAATAAAATAAATAATAAAAGAGACCGCACTCCAATTTCACATATCCAAAAACTTATAGCACACATATATTTTACCGTCCATCCAATCATAGTGATATAGGCAACACAAAATCGCCTTACCGACACATATCACCGACATATCATAGGACAGACTTGACGTCCATTCGACGTCAGTAAAAGTTTTTATTACGAAGCGGCCAGAATTTTATGATGTCTGTCTTTGAGTGAGTAGCGATAGACTTGCTTTTTGATGATGTAGTGTTACTTGGGTACTACGAGTGTTCTGCCACTTTGTTTTTACCCGACTATGACGAAGCAAAAAGGAAGGTTATGGTTTCAAAGTTTACATGTACTAGTACAACAAGTAGATACAAACTTTGAGACAACCTCCGTTGTTTAATTTGGCTCGCTTTAAATCTACGGAGATCGTGGGTTCGATCCCCATACCCGACAGGAAATCTTTGTGTAAATTCTAAGATTTCTTTCCGGGTCTGGTTGGATGAGGGACTACCCTTCGTGCCTCGGAAAGCACGTTAAGCCGTTGGTCCCGATTATTGTAACATCATCTATAATAATCGTATATCAAGGAACGGGCAGCAGCGTTTCCTTGTGTTGTACAACATGATACTGCGGTCACCAATCCGCCTGTCAAGCATGGTAACTATGGCCCATGTTCAGCAGTGGACGTTATAAGGGCTAATGAGATGATGATGATGAAGGTTTTTAAGCTTACTCTACCGACCTACGGTTACGCCAAATTGTTTAATAAGTAGTAGTTTGGTTTATGAAATTACCTGAATCTAGATTTGTTGAGCCACTTTTATTTTGAACGTGATAGAGTAAAAATATGCTTGAATCTAAACTTGCGCATGTGTAGTTGAAGTTGGATATTTTCTTTCCGGGTCTGGTTGGTTGAGGGACTACCCTTCGTGCCTAGGAAAGCACGTTCAGCCGTTGGTCCCGATTATTGTTACATCATCTATAATAATCATGTATCAAGGAACGGGCAGCAGCGTTTCCTTGTGTTGTACAACATGATACTGCGGTCACCAACCCGCCTGCCAAGCGTGGTGACTATGGCAAATACCCTCCCCCTGGAGGAGGCCCATGTTCAGCTGTGGACATAATACGGGCTGATTATGATGATGATGAGTACTACGAGTACGTTTGTATGTTTGGATTGCCGTATGTTCCACCTAAGATACATAAGATTCATTCATACGATTTTTATAAGTAAGTAGACAATAAATTTGTTGTTATGGTGAGAAAATTCGAGATAAAACGAAACCTAGGTTTTGATAGACCTTAAATAAGTGATGACCATTTTGTTTCATAATACATACATGAAGCAAAACGTTGTAGCTTCACTTTTTACGAATCTTGCGGAGACAGAGTATGATATGTCGCACATTCGTTTATTAGCTTCCCGCTCGCGAATTTACCTTCGTAGCTCCCAATTTGCGTTCAAGCAAACAAACAAACAGGTTTTATATATTAGTAATAGATATAGAGTAGGAGTGCAGAATGCTCCGTGTTTTTTTATTTATTTATTTATTAATAGGGCAACTTACAAAACATACACTCTGGAAAGGATCATACAATGTTATAAGTGCCTCAAGAAATAGTGCTGTTTCAATTACAAGTTGCCACGACATGCATTAAAATTAACAAGGTATATTAGCAAACTATGTTACTGAAATATTTTTTTAAGAAACACTTAACTAATTTCATATACTTAATCACTTAAAACTAAGTTGGTATCAAATAGTACTTATCAGTTGGCGCAAAAACAATAAATATTCATTTTAAAATCTATTACATCGACTGTTTAGACAAGTGTTCATAGCAGAAACAAAATAAGGAACAGAGTTGTAGATTGTAAGCAATAACAATTTTTATTATGGTCTTATTTCGACCTCTGAGTGACCTCTACTTATTATTATTAGAGATGTAATCTAATTTAAACATATTTTTACTGAGTTTTGTGGCAGTGTTTCTCAGTAGTCGCCACGTCACGCACTGAAAAAATATGACGATTCCAAAGAAATTTAACCATTTTTTTACGGAATAAATGAATTTTGAATTTGAATATGAATGTGTTTTAGGCCGAGGCTATACGATGGTGCAACGATGCGGTAGCGATTTTGTAAAAACAAACTCATATAAATATATGTCGATGGCCGCACGTTAGGAATGACAAGCGAAATTTATTTGTCCGAAACGTCGCCACCGGAGATGTTGGAATACTAACGCGGGCCGGCCTTAATGAGCTGTGAACTAGTAATCAAGTAGATAATAATGAAATAAGGAAATCTTCCTTTAAGGAAAATAAGTCGTCCATACTTTTGCAACCAATTTTTGCCTTGTTCCAATGACAATACGAAGTTATCTTTCGTTTTCACTTGGTTGTTTGTCGATAAGCGAAGTTTGTAACTTTGTTTCTTGTTTGTGCTTTTCTTGTTATCTGGATTTGAACAATTACCTCAGTTTTGATTGACAACTCGCTGATGTGCGCTTTCCTTTGCGTTAAGTTGCAGACACGTTGACAGATATCAATAAGTACCGTACTTGAAAAACAGTCGTTCGTTTTTGAGATTATTACGTTCAGACAGACGGTGCAATTACTTTTTTTTCCTAATAATTCCTAAGCAGGGAAATTACTCTTATCCACCTGATGAAGAGTGGCATAGGGGTCGAAATACATGGACTACTCGTACCAGTTCAGTAGATCACCGCCCTTATTCTGTCGGCCGTATTCCCTTACCCCCGTGATCTCTTACGTACTAACAATGTTGATTAATCAGTAATGTTATTTGGCTGTGGTAAGGTGGATGTACTTTGCCAGTCAAGTATCTCATTGAGCGTACTAAAGTTATACTCTGTTTCTCTTAGACTATATAATAAGCGGCCGTAGCCCAATTGGCTAGGACATTGGACTTGCGATCTTAAGGTCGCCGGTTCGAATCCCACCCACTGCACTACCGACGTACACTGAACCCACTCGTAACACAAGCATTTTAGGTTAGCACGAGGAGTTAAAAAGAATACTAGTAGACTGCAAAAAACTGCAAGAAACCTTTTAAAAAAAAAAAAAATTGTGTAATATGATATATCTAAAAGTATATATTGTATTATACTGCTATCGTGTTACACTTTACTTTATTCTCCTCTTTAACAGACCTTGGCAAACCAGGGTCGTTGAGGGATATTGTCATAATCGCCAGGCTAGACAGGCGCATTGGTGATCGCAGAAAGATATTCTATGCCCATCATTCAGGAAGATATGGAGTGTTCTATTTTAAGCCGGAAAACACACGGCGGTCGTACTATAAGTTTATTATGATGATGATTATGTCTGAAGATTGATGGCAATGTTGTCATCATCATTATCATCAGCCTGTTGTAGTCCACTACTGAATATAGGCCTGGATCAGAAATGAAGAGATCCGCAGGCAACGAAGGTCACTGACATAGCTCAACTGATAAACGGAAAAAGAACTGACGGCCGATGGAGCAGAAAGGTTCTCCAGTGGAGACTACGAACTGTCAAGCGCAGCGTAGGACGACCGCCTGCACGATGTACCGACTACCTCATGAAGGTCGTAGGGAGTCGGTGGATGTAGGCCGCTAGCGTTAGGACGTTCATTTTAAATTATAAATAAATTGAAACAAGAAAAAAATAAGGTAAACAAGAAATACGTCTATTTAATTGAAACTGAATGATAATTCCTTGTATGACGAGACTCAACAAAATATTTTATTGAGATGTTTTTATGAAAGAAATTACCTACTTTCATGTTACCCAGTTTGTTTCGTTTGACCCACCGAGACAAAGTAAGCATGATTCTATTTTCACCATTAGCAATCCGGCTTTGATCTGCGTCGCTTTGTGGTACCGCCAGCACTTCTGCTGTCATTTAATGGATGCATGAGAACCAGCTGCTGCTTTGGTGATGTTTAATTGAGCTTCGGTTTTTTTAGTCTTTATGAGATTTCTTTTTGTTATTCTGTTAACCCTATGCTTAGCTAATATTATGCTTGTGATACGAGTGGGTTCACAATTGTTGTAAAATCTGTAGTACAATTGAATAATAATAATGATAATGAAATAATGAATTTTTATTCAGCACTTAGGTATTTACATACACTTGTACTTGTCAGAATTACAATGTAAGAAGACAAATTAATGAAAAAAAAAACTATAACTAACTGATAATTCTTACTCTATAAAATATCCGACTAGGTAACTTACAATAGTAGGTAGGCAATAGCAAATCATACAAATCTACAGACTGCAAAGTCAGTCCGTCTGTCCTGTGACATTATTGCAATTAACCAATTATTATAATTATAAGAAGAAATTAAAACCTCATCCAAATTGCAAGTGGTCACACTATATTTAAGTGGAACACACCTGAGGGCACACTTATGGGGCTTAGGACCACGACCCAGGGTGCCACTGAAGTAAAAAGATATATATAAAGAGGATGTGATCACCGGCACCGACTAGAGGCGCTCAATCACAGGGCAGGGGTAGGGGCGCAACGCGGTCCTCGCTGGCGAGTACCCTACCCTAGCTATATAAATTAAACAAAATGTATATATATATTAAAGTTATTAATAAAACTTTAATGTAATTTATTGCAAAAATGTTTGATTGACAAGGCCTGTAATTAGGTTAATGATTTTTCTTTATTTAATGGGTGGGGATCGCACCGGCGACCACAATCGCAAGTCCGACACCCTAGCCAGCGGGGAGGCGCTTACTCCTTATCTGTACTTATTTTAAATTTGGAGTTAATATCAAATTAGTGAACTAACATTAGGTATACTTATCTAAACGATAGATTATATCCTCAGTTTTGCTATGTATTATGCTTCACGACATAATTATGTAAGCTTACAAAGAGAATAGACCTAACATTAATCTGAATATATATTTACTATCTTCTGTTACTTATACAAGCAGATTATACTTGTCAAGTTATAGAAGAATATGTATCGCATATTTAATACTATTAATAATTAATTCTATCTAGGATTATGCTATAATTTTACCTATCAAAGGTTGCCTTGAAGGCATTTTATTGTTCGTTTTTTTTCTATATCAAATGCCTACATTTTCTATGATAGAGTATTAACACTTTAACTTTACTCTGGTGGTTGGCACATCAGATGTATAATAAAGGCGCTGACTAGCATCTATACTAATGGAGAGGTCTAGTGCCACATGCTCGGCCGGTGGAAACACGGTAAACTTCTCACGACGGCGTGCGGGGAGGAAACATTGTGCATTTTCATTAACTCAACAGATTACCAAGCTGAAATGGCAATAGAAGGATACATAGGGTCAAAGAACTGATGGTCATTGGAGCAGAGAGGTTCTCGAGTGGGCACTACGAACTGGCAAGCGCAGCGTAGAACGACCGCCTGCACAAAGGACCGACGACCTCATAAAGGTCGCATGGAGTCAGGCAGTCAAATGCAGACAGCTAACAAGCCATACCGCTGAAAATCGATAAAGTAGGCCTATGTTCAACGTCAACAGCCTGATATGATGATGGTTCTTGATTCAATGTGGTATGTCACAGGTTTGGCAGTTATCATTATTTAGTTAATTTCGTAGTTTTAAGCTATTCATCGAAGGGAAAAAGCGATTTGTCTAGGTAATCTGGTTTCTGAAGAAGTGCCACAACCGCACTGCTTTTTGGTGCTGAAATAACCCAATATCCACGTTAAAAAAGCAATTTCGTAAAAATATTTTTGTGTCTTCTTTATAATAAATTACATCTTACTACACATTTTATACCAAAATCTAAATCTTAATAATCCAATATACCGTAGAATAATAAATAATATGGTGGAGATATACCGGGGCATTATGTAAATACAAACACCACCTTCGCGAAAAGATGACGCTGAATACTTTGATTAAAACTTATGAAAAACTCTTTGACAGCCCTAAAGGGAGTGAGGGAATATTAAAGTTATTGAAGCTTGGCGTTATATTGCCGGCTGGCAAAAAACGTGGCGTTGTATTTAGAGTTCCGCACCGGTAAAAACGGGACCCTATCAATAAGACTTCGCTGTCTGTCTGTCACCAGGCTGTATCTCAAGAACCGCGATAGCTAGACAGTTGAAATTTCCACAAATGATTTACTTCTGTTGCCGCTAAACCAAAAAATAATAAAAACAAAATAGAATAAAAATTCAAGAGGAGCTTCCATACAACAAACGTGATAATTTTTTTGCCTTTTTTTGATCGATATCAATAACGGCAACAGGTAGGCACTGGAAAATGGTACGGAACCCTTTGTGCGCGAGCCCGACTCACACTTGGTAGGATTTTTATCAAACGAGGGTTTACAACACCTGCTTAACTAATAAGAATGTGAACTCATTCTTCACTTCAAAAGCCCGTCCAAGCCCACTGCTGAACATGAGCAACTTTTTAACAGACGTTGGGAAGCCGGGGTCGTTGCCATATTGCCATAATCACCAAGCTTGGCAGGCGGATCGGTGATTACGGTAAGATAATAGATTTTGCTTCCTATCCATCAGATAAATGTTTCTTAGTCGCCTATTACGACAGCCACAGGATGAATAGGAGTGGTATATGTTAATATACAGACAGCCTCCGTAGCGTTGCGGTATTTGGCTCGCTTAAAGTCTCGGAGGTCGTGGGTTCGATTCCCACAACGGACAAAAAATCTTTGTGTAAATTCTAAGATTTCTCTCCGGGTCTGCTTGCTTGAGGGACTTACTTACCCTCTGTGTCTCGAAAAGCACGTTAAGTTGTTGGTCCCGATTGTTATAACATAATCTATATCAATCGTATACCAGGGAACGGGAAGCAGCGTTTCCTTGTGTGTGACGACATAATACTGCGGTCACCAACCCGCCTGCCAAGCGAGGTGACACCCACCCACCGCAAAAACCCTCCCTCGGGAGGAGACCCATGTTCAGCAGTTGACGTTGTATGGGCTGATGATGATGAATTATCTTATAACATCTTTAACACAATACTCTTTGCTTTGGTATTTTCCGCCATGATGGAATCCAGAGCGGAAAAGTGTTGCCAATTAAAATGTGCAACAGTTTATTTAAAGCCAAAAACCGCATGGAAAGATAGGAGGTTAGGGTAAGGCAAGAAGTGTTTCTTGATGTCATAGATCGAGTTAGACGCCACCAACCTCATTGGGTTGCCATGTTACACTATGCATATGAACAACATAATTCTTTACAATAACCATTTAAAACCACTTTGAGTTACATGAGAATAAGTGCCGTACTTAAAAACTCGACCTTAAACCGTTTATATATCCTAACAGACCAAAGTTATTAAATTAGTGAAGTTTTAACGATTTGACAACTATATTCCACACTATTATTCTCAAGTAGCATTGTAATTCCAAGTTCTATCTGCGGCTACTAAGCTGAATGTTCTACTGTGTTTTTAAGTAATTCTTTAGCAGTTTTTTTTTAAGTCTTAGTAGAAGGCTAATCTCTTCAAAGCTTAACTGCCATAACTAAAATCGGTCAGGAAGACTCTATTATAACTACGCAAATTGACTCTCGAAACCGTTCCCAGTTCACAAACACTCATAACTCAAATTTTATAACGAAGCCGAACTCTCACAAGTCAAACTTGTTAAAAATAATCAATTTAACTTTTCCGAGATAACATCGTTGCCTTTGACCGCGTCTGTAATTTTATATCGGAAAGTTAAATGATTAATCTTGGAAACAATCCGTAATATTCACGGGTCTGTAGGGTCTGAAGGGGGACTTTGGATTACGCAGATTGAGATACAAGTATTTTATGTTGAGATTCCTTTTTTATTATATTACAAGCTACGCTTTTGTCGACGAGTTTGTCCGTAGATTTCAATTTATACATACAAACTATTGATCCTGTTTCTCTTGGAGGAATTCGAAAAATCCTTTGCAGTTATTTATTTATTTATAACGGTTAGCCAACGATTATTTACATAGTACATGATATTAAATTTAGCAAACAAAAGGGATTTCTCGTGTAACAATCACTTAAAGGTGAACACAGCATGCGAAAAAGAACAATTTATTTAATAAGTTATACAATTTACAGCTCAATTCTAATAAATAGAATTAAATTAAGCAAAATTTAAGCAAATCGAACCAAATTCAAAAGGATATTAAGCCAAATTAAGTAAGATACATTTATAGAAATAGATTAAGTTACATAAACAACAATAATATGTTCCAATATCAGTGATTACATGACGGTCAATACCAATTACATTCACGTCAGTGTTATAATAAAAATATCTACGTCATAGGTATATGTCATATAATAACTATCGACGGGCCAAATTTGCGCAACATGTCCAGGAATTTCACCCATAGTTCTCTTGCTTTGGCGAAAACTCTTCAAAACTATTACCTATGCTACTCATGGATAAGGTAGCTTTTAAAGAATTGTTAACTAGTCTCAAAAGCTTTTATTACAATTAAAATTTAAAAAAATGATAAACGAAATAGAATTTGGCTATTGACATTATCCTTATATTGGCAACGCGTGCGTAACATTAATATAAATGAATAGATTCCATGCCGATTTCGGCAACGGCGTCCGTCTTCCCTGAATCTGTTACTGATGCGTCCTTACATGACTGATGTACCCGATTTTAGCAGCAAAAGTTCTTAGACAGTGGCTACATGTAAGGACGCCATTTACATAATTATAGTAAATATTTGAAGGTGGTTTAGTTTTAGCTGGTCACGCCTTGTATCCAGCTCTCGCCTTCGCATAATCTCAAAAACTATGCACATGTTCGTGCACGGTTTGCCGCCATTTAACGCGATTAGCGGCTCGAGATTCCCAGGTGGAGGGCTCAATCCCACAACCTTTCATATGCCTCTTCAGCACATCTTTATATCTCAGATACTGGCCTCCGCGTATCCGCTTACCTTGTTGAAGTTCTGAGTAAAAGATGCGCTTGGCTATCCTCTCGTCAGGCATTCGGGATACGTGCCCACACCAACGGAGCTGCCGCCGCATCAAATATGCTTCTAGCCCATTCACATTCGCACGCCTCAGAACATCCGTATTTCTTTACATTTAAGGTGAAATCTGTTGAGAGTGCGAATGTGGCGACGGTATAGGCACCATGTTTCTGCCGCGTCAAGAATACAAGGCAGGACTACCGCCATGTATACCTTTATTTTGGTCTCTAATTTAATGTCGTGTGAGCGGAATACCTTAGATCCTAATTTGCCAAATGCTGCAGCAACGGCTCCAATTAAAATATATTATAGTACTAGGTACTATCAATTTCAACAGTTTTATTATACAAGTATAGCTCATCCGAAATCCATTCTCTATTTTATTCGATACAACCTTATCTCATACACTTTTCAGTGACTCTTTTATAGACAGTTACACAATTCGCCGCTTTAGTTCTTAAATGACATACACGCCGTACATTTTTAATTAAATTTGAATTCTATTGCTCACGAATACGGATCAATATTCAGATAAAATTGGATGGTCACTTGATCTTTCGCGTAGTAAAAAGTCTTATACGCTGCTGAAGTTCTTAAATGATCTAATCTTATTTCATTTTTATTCGAAATTGAATCCTATTCATGATAAAAAAGGGTTTAATTTAGAAATAAAATCGAGCGGTCACTAGATCACTTAAGAAGTAAAAATCCTTATCGATGACTGGCCGACTGCAGCGCCATCTATCGCCAATAAAGTTGAACTTTTTATGGGTTTTCGTTACGCCATGAAAATACTCCACTTTCATAAGGCAATTGAACAAGAACATGAAGGACTGTCGTAAAATATTTACGATTTCTGCACAATTTGGTTTCATTGTGTTTTGTGTATGTTAAGCCGGTACATGTGTTCGGAAATTATTCAATTATAGGTTTTATTGTGTGAGTTTCAGAGTGTTAATGGCTTGTGAAATATCTATGTGTTGGGAGGCGAGATATGTAGTAAAATAAAATGTCATACTTATGCTATAAATATGACAGTCCACTGGTTCCCAAAAAAGTGATATGGATCGAGGTCACTTGTGTTAAAAGTTATCTATCTCACGGGAATCAAACAACTTTCTAGGATACACAGTAGCTTAATCTATCTATATGCCAAAATTCATTCAAATTGATATGTGTTACTCAATGACGCCGCGCCGTTCTGGTATTTGTATCCATCTGTACATTCAAAATTCAAAATTGGTATTTGTAAAATAGCTTAGTAAATAGTGCAGAGCCATTCATTAACAGTAGATTAAGTAATATATAGTAAAGGATTTTTAATTAAAAAAAAAACGATTTTAAAACAGGGGTTTCTTTTGAATTAAGTTAAACCGCACCAGCCAATGTACCGTAGAGTGAGATCGGCTTCACCATCACCACGTGCTAGTATTAGTTTTGGTAAAATGAAATGTATTATTTCAAAGATTTGTTTTCACGAACTTAATCAATCTATACTAATATTATAAAACTGCAGAGTTTGTTTGTTTGTATGTTTGTTTGTTTGTTTGAACGCGCTAATCTCAGGAACTACTGGTCTGATTTCAAAAAATCTCCAAAAAATCCATTTATCGAGTAAGGTTATAGGCTATATTTTATTTTAAAAAAATTAGGGATCCGTAAAAAAATTGAGATTTTGTAACCCAAGGTCTATCGAAAACCTATTTATGCGTGCGCTGCAAAAACTATTGACAATAGAACAAAATGATGTACTACGGGTTTGTAGGTGTTATTAAGATCTACAAAAAAGTGCGCAAGAGCACATACGTAACTATCATAGTTTAGTCACAATAACCACTTTTATGTTATATAAAATATTAAATCGTCTAAAGAAAGAAACTACGTTAAATGTGTATCGTAATATTAATCCTTATCCAAATTAAACATTAGGTTATCAATGTAGAAGTAAAATACTTTTTGTTTTATTCTAATCGGACATTTCGTTGAGAAATTATCACGAGTATAAAAACGCAAAGAATTGGTACCTAATAATGAGTTATCACTACATAGTACAAAACAAAGTCGCTTTCTCAGTCCCTATATCCCTATGTATGCTTAAATCTTTAATAGATAGAGGGGTTCAAGAGGAAGGTTTATATGTATAATACATCAGCATTGTACCCGTACGAAGCCGGGGCGGGTCGTAATAGATAAAGCTGAAGAATTTGTTTGCTTGAACGCGCTAATCTCAGCAACTACTGGTACGATTTGAAAAATTATTTCAGTGTTAGATAGCCCATTTATGGAGGAAGGCTGTAAGCTATATTTTATTATAAAGTTTCTACGACATAGGCTATATTTAATTATGAAGTTACCACGGGAACGGGAGTTACGCGGGTGAAACCGCGCGCGGGAAACTAGTACTATATATTTTGAAAGCACCTTATATAATAACACGACCAATCACAAAAGCAGTAAATCAACATTTGTTTAAGTCAGTTCAATTTATCTTTTTCTATTCAATATAGTAACATCTGTTTGAGCACTAAACTGGATAAATTCTAATAGAATTTCAAAATTTGAAATCAATCCTATATAGACAGACACTTGCGTCAAATTGACGTAAATTGTCTCTAGAAACTGGGAATTTCAGCCGTAGTAAAGAGAGTATGTTTGTTTGAACACGCTAATCTCAGGAATTACTAGTCCGATTCCTTCAGTGTCGATTTTCATTTATCGAGAAAAACTATAGGGTATATTTAAATATGAAGTTTCTACGGGAATGGAAGTTACGTAGGTGAAACAGGTAGTCTATATAGACCAGTGGTACCCAACCTTTGAGCGACGAAAGACAAAATGTTAATCTCGTTAGGGACCACCTTTTTTGCGCTATCCCTCTAGAATGAACTCAATTAAAATAATTTCTGAATGGTAAATTTACTATGTTCAGTAAATAGACAGTTTTTTTGGGCAGCTTCAGGATCACATCTGCTTCCAGGATCCACCAGTGATTCGCGGACCACCGGTTGGGAACTGATAAAGACAGACACCTTACGTCAAATTGATGTAAATTATATCTGCAAATTGGAAATTTCCGGCGTAGTAATTTAAAATGAAACTTTCAAGAGTTAAAAATGGGTGAATCTTGGGGTACGGCAGAGCCCCGCCAAGTCGAGTAAGAAAAAATCCTATCTTTTCTCGAAGCAACTCAGGCTATTTTCGACCCCCTATAACTTCGTTGTGGATAAAGATAGGCGCCTGAATTTTCAGTAACTAAGCAGGCTTTGTAAAAAAACAGTATGTTTCAAATTTCATTCAATTTGAACCAGTACTTTAATAATTATAACTAGTCAAAGTTTGCTAATTTTGTCACTCGCTCACTACCTGACTGACCGATCATCAAAATGTTAAGGCACTTCTAGCAGACGTAGGAGCTTCAAATTTTGAATACTAGTAGTGTTTAGTGTAAAACTCATAGGAAAATTCCAATATTTAGCTATTTCGGTCCAGTTCTTAAGTTTCACCAACTGCATAAATAACTTTGTATTTATTTATAAATGTATAGGATTACAAAGTTACCATTGTAGTCAATGAATCAGTGTACATGAATATGTGTGATTTAATGGTGGAATAGGTGTAGATAGGGACCTAGATGTGATTATATTGAAAGGTAGTGGCTTGGTTACGTTAGCTGCTTCAGAGACCTGATTTTCTGCGTTCGATTCCCACTCGGGACAATTATTCGTCTGAAATTCAAACAGTTGTACTGAGTCAGGGGGTGCTTTGTTTTCGTTAATCTATCGAGCGGTGTGACCTTCGCGACACGGGGATTAATTTAACAACATAAAAATGGGAGAAAAAAAAAGAAGTCATTTGAATGTAAAAGCAAGATAGTACATAAGTTGTGCTATGAACGATAGAATACTAACAATCATAACAGCGTCCGATAGAGGTGGCTTGCCCGCTTGAGTCATGTCTCAGCAGGAGGCCGCGGTCCCTTGAGGAGTAGGGAACCCTGGTCGGAAGAGTAACCGGAGGTTTTAGTGTTTTACTCTCATGGTATGATTAGCATTCCACTGCTATGGAGAAGGCGAGTCACGCATACCCCACCGCCCGTGCGGGAACGTCGCTAGGGCGGAGGAGATGCGTAACATTCTTGCATTCCCCCCGGACAAACACCACGGCTTCCATGCTTCCAGTTCGTCACAGAAAGACGGTCACTTTCTTCCAAGCAACCAACAAGTCTTACCGCGATATCGCAGGTATACACACAAACCACGTTTTATTTATCTGACACAAACTGTATTTACATAATAATTTTGTCAAATATTTTTTTACTCAGTTTGATGTTAAATAGGTAGCTTGTGGCCGCGACTCCGTCCGCGTGGAAAGTTACTTTGTACTAACAGTTACATTAACCCGCGACATAGGGAGACAGCTCCCGCACTAGTGAAGTGCGGGAGCTGTCTTTGAAAAAAGCCAGATTCGGACATGTGTTATGTAGTTGTACCAAAATTCCATTAAGAAAAGTTAAGTAATATCTTAATTTGAAAAAAACCTCTCATTGCGAGGCAGTGAGTGCCATACATAAGTTCAGGTTAATCCTCTGTTAAGCTTGATGTTGTAGTTTTCGATTAGGTACATTGTCAATATTTATAACGAACAAATCTGGACGGCTTACATCTAATTTAAGTCTACTTTGGAAGTATTAAAGCGAAGGAATCCCCCATTTGTGAATACAATAGACTAAAACCGGCCAAGTGCGAGTCGGACTCGTGCACTAAGGGTTCCATACCATTTTCACGTGCCTACCTGTTGCCGTGATAGATATCGAGCAAAAAAGGCTATAAAAAAGTTTGTTGTATGGGAGCCCCCCCTAAATATTTATTTTATTTTTAGTATGTTATTATAGCAACAGAAATACATCATTTGAGAAAATAACAACTGTTTAGGTATCGCGGTTCTTGAGATACAGCCTGGTGACAGACAGACAGACAGCTAAGTCTCAGTAATAGGGTCCTGTTTTTACCCTTCGGGTACGGAACCCAAGCATTTAATGTCAAGACATGCTTAATATTGTTACATCAAATCTATCGAGAAAAACCCATATAGACATGGAGTGGGCTTTGAGAAAAACTGGAGCTGAAGTTCAAGAAGTAGTACCGGTAATGAAAAACAGGAACACATTCAACAAAAATTGGAAAGCTCATAAGACAGTGATAGAGTGGTAATATCCGTTGTTGGTATTCAAAAAAAATATGTTAATTGTAAAGCAAAGGAAAAAAGTACAACTATCTACAAAAAGAAATGAGATGTCATCAATAACATACTTGTAAAAAAACCCAAGTCTCGTAACGCAGTTCTTTTACCGTAAAACGTTGTGAGATCTATGTACACTCGGTTCCAAAAATAACGAGTTAGTCACATAAACCCGAATATCTCCCGAACTACGTATGCCATCCTAATGAAACGAAGACTGTTAAATTGAGAATTTAATTATACAGATAAAAAATAAAATAAAACTTAGTTGCACCCACAATATTAATCTCTAAATTAAAAAAAAAAAACTAAAGTAGTCATATTTTTCTTAAGATTACATTTTTGTATGATTGTTTTTTTGCTGTTTTTCATCACTTTCTTCATTTAATACTTTGTATTGCCTCCACGAGCTCTTCTGACAGCTTCCAGGCGATTAGGCATGCTGTACACCAAATTTCGGGCCGGTGCTGAGGAATACCTTCCCATTCCTCCACCAGTGCTTGTTTGAGCTCGGGAAGCGTGATTGGTGGGGGATTTCGACCTTTCACGCATCTCTGAAGCTCGTCCCAGGCGTGCTCGATGGGGCTTAAGTCCGGGCTTCGCGCTGGCCACTGCATGAGTTCGATACCGACCTCTTCAAGGTAGTCATGTACAATTCTGGCGGTATGGGGACGCGCATTATCATGCATTAGTATGCCATGCCGGTCCATCCTGGCCATGAAAGGACCTACATGTTCATTGAGGATCTCTTCTACGTACCTCTCTGCATTTAGAGTTCCATTTTGAACTGTTTTCTAGCAATTATTGTAAGATCTGATTCGTCAAAATCGATTCAGCCGTTCAAAACTTATCAGCTCTTTTGTTAGCTGCGGTAGGAATTTTAGACGAATTATGTTTTGGACTTTTTAATTGTTCGCTTTTTTATCCTTTTTGTATTTAACCAAGATGCCTAAGAAGAACACAATTTTAGAAAACACAATAAACCAAATCATGTTTGTTCGTCACCCATAAACAGTACATGAAAAATGCAAGTAAATAAAGTTAGCATACATTTTACGAGCAATCATTTTGTTGTCAAACTTTTACTGTCGTTCAAGTATTTTCTTTGCCTTCCTCATTTGAATAACATCGTCGTAAAAATAAGCCAAATAAATATGAGTGCCTACTGGTTTTTTTAGATGTTAGGATGTTTTTGTTTTGACCTAAGATCTACTTCTTCATTTCTACAAGTCACCAGCCCGTTTATAACCACTGCTGAACATAGGTCTCCTCTTAACAGACCTTGGCAAACCAGGGATATTGCCATAAACACCACGATATTCAGGAGCTGATAGATATTGCTGCCCTTCCATTAGCTGTATAACTCTTAGTCTCCTCTTACAATACCCATTGGAAGACATGAGGTGGTCTATTCTAAGCTGGAAACCACACGGATTAAGATCTAGAATACTTGTAATTCGTTTGTTTCTCTTTTTAATTTAAGACATTTACGTGTCTCCGTTACGTGATTCATCGAAAAGTCGTATTTTCATAAGACACTAGTTGCCCTTGCGTGGGGTTTCCCGCTTAATTCCTGTTCCCGTAAGAACTTCATAATTAAATATAGCCTTCCTCGATAAATGGGATATTTAATTAAGAGTTCCTACGGGAATTAAACTTACAGTGAAGGTGAAACCGCAGCTAGTAAGCTACATTCTTATGATGACAAGTAGCGCCATCTAGCGACTAGCATCCGAACTAACCTGTATCGCGCAATACAAATTCGCAGGCCGTAACAAATGCGCCAGGCGCACCACATCTTCATTTTTTGTGGAAGAACATCACCAAACGTTCCTCTATAATATAATATAATTTTGTTGAATAATAAATTTGTTATTGTAACTCTGAAAACTTTTAAAATAATTACCCATCTTTCGTTAGTGTTGTGTTTTCGTGTCTCATACGAATGAGAATCGCTCCGCAATGATGAAAGAGGAAAAGTTCAAAACTAATTTTCACAATTTTTATCAAATAACCTAGTTACCTATTATTATGGAATGTAATTTTTCTCAGTTTGACAGAAGTGGGTTGCTATCTTATTATCTTATGAAGCAATGGCGGACTGTTATTTGCTTTTCTGTGCCTCTAAAATTGGATGAAAAACAGTTTTGCAAATACACAATTCGATATTTTTTTTGTCTTTTACAAAGCATTTGATCTTATTTTTCGAAATATTATGATGTTTATTTAATAATGACATTTAATAAAAGTATGATACAACTAACACACATATACAACTAAAAGTAGCTAATTTAAATTGCGAAGAAGATTGTAGGCACGGCGAAATCCATTTTAATGGTTCGTAAATATATTTGTTGAAGATGTTAAATGTATGTGAATAATTATTAAAGTTAAATTAAAAAAAATCAATAATTAAACCTTTGCTTAGAGAAGAACTCAAAACATTATTCACCATTATAAAATTAACCTATTTAATCGAAGACTAACTTAAACATTGTATTTTTTATGAGCGCGCGCGGTTTCTTTTACGTTATGCAATATACCCCTTAAGTCATTTTACCAAACTTGACAGCATCGTATCTTGATATTAGTTAGTAACTACATCTGTGTATTTCAGACGTTACGGAGTAACTAGTTAGGAATACTGGTTAACTTGATGTGTATTACTCGAACACAGTTCACGTTCCTGTTATACGGAGTGACTTTTTTGCCGTCTTGATAATAATATGGTGTCTTGTGTAAATGGAATAGAATTTAAATACCATAGTATTTGTGACTATGTCGATTTTAACTGTTACGGGAATCCAATAAATGTCTTAGAAGAAATACACACTACATAGCGAGTGCATAATAATAGCATAGGTGCCTATAATAGCTAGGCCGCAAACACACATGAATGAAAAGAGTGAGCAAAATAGCGTAACTACCTACTTAGGTACGCATTTTTACCGTTAGAAAAAAAAGATTAAATAACTATTTATTTTATCATTTTTTTTACTGAAAGAGAGAAAATTGCACTATATCAATAAAAAAAAAAAAAAAAAAAAAATAGTTATATTTCTTTTTTCTACTGTCGAAATCAATAGGCAAGGGAAGAAAGGCATAGGCCTTAGACATATATTTCATATGAAAAGCACGTACACATACATATTTATCACTATCATTTTCAAGACGGTAAAAAAAGTCGCCCAGTATATATCAACTGTACTTTTAAGTTTTTTAATTTCTATTTCAAAATTTCAGTAACAGTGCAACATATCTTCAAATTATTTGGTAACATAACTAACAGCACCTTTGAGTGTCTCAGACTGCGGAGTAAAGCTGGGAATGCACTCGGGAAATGAAATCTTACGTCGTTTCACCTCGTCCCGTGACATACAGGTTAACTTGATGTTTATTACTAGGTCGAAATTAACATCCCTTGTGTATATCAAAGATAGGATGTGACACTTATGTTATGATTGCGAAATTTTGTGTCGATAAATGTTTGTTACTGTGTCACGCAAAATCCGATAGACATTTATTAAAAACTAGCAGCCCGCCCCGGCTTCGCACGAGTGGACTTTTATACCCTACCCCTGCCCTACCCTACCCCTACCCTACCCCTACCCTACACCTACCCTACCCTACCCCTACCCTACCCTACCCCTACCCTACCCCTACCATACCCCTACCCTACCCCTACCCTACCCCTACCCTACCCCTCCCCTTCCCCTACCCTACCCTACCCCTACCCTACCCTACCCTACCCTACCCTACCCTACCCTACCCCTACCCAAAAGTATCCTATGTCCTTCTCCCAGTTCTTAGCTACCTCCCTACCAATTTTCAGCCAAATCGGTTCAGCCGTTCTTGAGTTATAAATAGTGTAACTAACACGACTTTCTTTTGTTTTTAAAATGTATTCTGCTATTCGGGACGGAAACAAATCAAAAACCATGGCAATCGGTCCAGCCGTTCTCGAGTTATAAGTGTTGTAACAAACACGACTTTCTTTTATATATATAGATATAAATATAGACATATTATTGTCGACGGTGTTAGTGTTATACCTACCGTATATGTGACAGTTGTCATTAGGTTTTGGTTTTTTAATCTGTTAAGAAATTTATTCTTTCCTTGTGTGATATAGAGCGAAATATCAAATTAACTACATAGTAACATAAGCTTACTATGTCTCAGACTATGGAGTTAAGCAGCACTACACTCGGGAAATGAAATTATACGTCGATTCACCTTATACCGTGATAAACTTACGTCCTTTGGGTTCATCTTATACTAAACGCCAAATTGACTTATACAATGCAGATAAATTAATTGGATGTGAAATTTATACTTTGTAGAGATAATTGTCTTACTTGTTAGTTAATCTAACACGTAAAAATTATCTTCAAATATGTTTAGTAACAGCAGCTATTTCCCTCAGACGTTACGTAGTAAAGCTAGAAATGCACTCAGGACATAAAATCGTACGTCATTTCACCTCATTCCGTGACATAACGTTAACTTAACACTGACTTGAATAAACTTGACTTTATTGCTAGAGCGAATTTAGCACAGAGATTGCTTATTAGGAGGATTAACATATAGTGTACATATTATAACAATATGATCTGTAGGAGCAGATTCCTTTTAAAACGAGAGTAAAACTTTAGGACTCTGTTTGTAATTTTACTTATTTCTCTTTCAAAAATAACTTAGTGACAGTGCAACATATATTATCTTCAGATTAGTTGGTAACAGTACCTTGGTATGCCTCAGACTTCGGAGTAAAGCTGGGAATGCACTCAGGAAATGAAATCTCACATCGTTTCACCTCGATACGTAACATCGTCTATGTTAACTTAAGTTTATTACTTGGGTGATATTAACGTTACTTGTGTAGGTATATTAAATTTATTATTTGTATATCTTCAAGTTATAAATTTAATACACGTATAATTTCTTTAAACGACTATGTATAGATTTTTGATACTGTGTTACTTAAAATTGACTTATAAGGCTATAAAATGATACGTCATATAAAAGGAAAGTGTAATGCGCACAGCTAGTAACTGAAAAGTTTCCTTATTCGATTTCAACTTATTTAAAACATTTACTAAAACTCGACAGTATAACTTCACCTGAAATTAGTTTGTGACAACTTTGAGTCAGCAGTTACGAAATTAAAAATTATAATTTGGTACTAGGGTATTTAACATATAAATTTGCGGCATAAGCCTCTACTTCAAACTCGGAGATCGTGGTTTCAATTAATAAACCAAACAAAATATCTTCGTGCAAAATTCAAAAACATTCTATATATTTCTTTTATTTTTAAGAATTAGAAGAGTTCCATTATTTTTGTTAACCCCTCGTGCTAAACTAACATGCTTGTGTTACGAGTAGGTTCACGTCGGTAGTGCAATGGGTGGGGATCGAATCAGCGAACACAATATGATCGCAAGTCGTAGCTATTAGGCTACGGCCGCTAATGGTTGAAGAACTCCCATTCGTTCCTAGTAAAGCACGTTTAGCAATCGTTGCTATACCAGGTGACGGGCACGAGGTTTTGTTTTTTATTAATTATAAATAATACTACCGCTTATGTGCCGCTTATAAAGCCATCGAGATAAACCCCAGGTTAATTACGATATATGACAGTTTATATAGATGGGCATGAAGACTAAAAAAATCTATTTAGTCCGTCAGTTAGATTACCAAAAGATATTGGACACGATTTTTTTTTTAATTCTCAAACTAAAATGACGAAGATACAGCGCGTTCCAATTTTGTGTGACCTCACTTCTAGGTACAATCATCATCATCATTATCAACAGCCCGTTGACGTCCACTGCTGAACATGGGCCTCCTCTTAACAGACCTTGGCAAGCCAGGATCGTAGAGAGATATTGCCATAATCACCACGCTTGGCAGACGGATTGGTGATCGCAGTAAGATGCAAATGTTGAGCTAATAGATGCTGCTGCCCATCCATCAGCCATATGACCCTTAGTCGCCTTTTACGACACCCATGGGAAGACATGGGGTGGTCTATTCTAAGCCGGAAACCACACGGCCGTGACGTCTTTACTAAGTACAATATTACCTAGTAAATACGTCACAAGGCCCCCTCTCCTGAACTTTAGTCCTCATACCTATTATGACATAAAAATAAATAGAAATGAAATAAATCTATTGGTTTCCTCACGTCACGAAATAAAATTAGGAGTGCATTTTGGAATGAAATTCCTCGTCTCACCTATTTCCGTAACGTGCTGGTTAACTCGATTTTTATTACTGCAGCAAATTGAATGTTTCTTTTGTACATTAAGGTAATATGAAGTTGTCGGCTTCGTAAATATATGAGAAAAGATTAGTTTCGTAGTCAGCATCTTCAAAGTATGTATTGGCCTATTTTAAGGCGAGTGAAGCCCGGGCTTGTGATCTTGTGTTCTCCAGTTCGATCCTCACTTATTTCATTACCGGCGTGACCCACTCGTAACACAAGCATTTTAGCTTAGCACGAATAAATAGACTGCGATACTCTGCTAGTAATCTATACAAAAAAAAAATGCTTACAATGCTAAATGTCTAACTAGTTTTTTTCTATTCTCTTAATGATTTATATTAAAAGCGAATTCCCGCACTATGGAAATAAATACTTGTGTCGCGGGGGACTTTACACATCATTCTCGGACACAAAGCAACCATAATTGTCCTGTGGATTTTCCGGTAAAATTCTCAGAATCATCACCGAGAAACATCTGGTCCCAGAGGCCCCTGCTTAAATGAGCCACCGGTGCATTTCAATAAAAATATCACAAGCGTCGTGTGCATTTAAATAATGCAAAGCGCTTTCATAAATGCTGTTTCATCATCATCATCATCATCCCGTATAACGTTCACTGCTGAACATGGGCCTCCTCCCGGGGAGGGTATTTGCCAGTCCCTCAAACAACCAGACCCCGAAAGAAATCTTAGTATTTACACAAAGATTTCCTGTCCAGGGTTCGATTCCTACAATCGAACCCACGACCTCCGAGATTTAAAGGGGGCCCAATACCGCTACGCTACGGAGGTGGTCATAAATACTGTGCTCCAACAATATACTTTTATCAAACGCAAAAGTCACATCTACCTCAAGTATCACAGCTATAAGTGATTCTCCGAGGCCCTCATAACACGTCTCCTTAAACTCAGCGCTTACCTTTTATGATCTCCAACCGTCAATTTTATACTTCTTCATCCCAATTATGAATGGCACAAAGCCCATACACTTTTACTACTATGATTCTGATTTGATTGAAAAGCCTGCACAGCGAAAAGATTACCAAGGGTAGCAGTAAACCATTTTATGGACATCCAAGAGATTTGTGGGAAGCATTCGATGTTTCTTAAGGTTTTGTCGGATCGCAAAAAATTGAAATACATATAAAACGGTTTTGTTACAATGTCGCTTGTGGTCCAGATGTGCGGAATAGCTTGGATCGTCTGAATTGAACGAGAATTTATTTGTTAACATAATTTGGTGGTTTTATTTGAATTGTTGTCGGTTATAAAGTGGGTTATGGCGAACCATTTTTAAGATATCATTATTTTAAAACGATTAAGTAAGTCATACGTCAGCTATTATTACCTTAATTGGTTTTTTAATTTATATCTCGTAATAAACTATAGTTACAAAACATAAAATATATTTTTTATATAAACTTGTACTTACATCGCGCGATGAAATTTATTTATACAGTTACAAAACATTTTATCTTTATTTTGAATACTTACCGATTACTAAATTTCAATATTGATATAAATAAAATCAAAGTCTCCCTAAAAGACGTGTATTTAATAGATTGATATATTTGGTTCCACCGTGGTCCAATGGTTAGGGCATTAGGGGCTATACTTAAAATACAGGTTCGAATCCTTCCGGTTGTCTAAATTTATTAATCTCAACGTCGTATTCAGTTATATAATAATTATAATAAAACATCGTTAACAGGCATTTGGATATTCTTATTCATAATCCGGACGTGAGGAAGTAATAAAAACCACAACAGTTATAAACAGGCAGAACTAGAATAACATCTTAGTCTATTTCCTTTAAAACATTATTTTTCAAACCATCACACCCCTCCCTATATTTATTTGTGACTTATAAACTCATTGCAGTTCTAGGTGTCTTGAAACGTATAATGTTATAAAAAGAAGAGACCCTTAGAATACCTTTACATCTCCGCAAACATAAATCGTATTTAAAAAAAATAAAACAGCTAGCACAACTTTGCCAAGAAAGCTTTCACCGCAAGCATTCCTGTACATGGTTTAAATCGCTCCTTTGAGATATGAAAGCCATCCAGATAAATATTAAACTTAACCCTTATATCATAGAGCTCATTTTGCATTGCAATCCAGAACTATTACTTCATATGACAGACTCAAAGAAATCCGAACTTTATACACAACACGGAATGTATATATTCGGGGGTAGGACTGGAGCTGACTCGTGGCTCCGCCTGTCATGGTCCCAGAAGTGGGATTCGCCGGCACAACATGTCGTACAGTCAACTTGTTTATTGTCAAGAATTGGTTAAAGTAGTGACATTTTCCGCATTCCTTTGATTCCCTTATATTTTGTATGGAAAGTTTTGTAAATTGAGTTTTTGGAGTACTACAGTTATGTTGAAGGAATTTCACTGAAATGCTGGCCGACGGAACGGATTTGTTTAATGAAATGTTTGTTTGTTGGTATAGTGTAATGTGTTTAGCTTAAAGGAAAGTATTTTATGAAAGTCGTTGGAGCGCTCGTAAATCACAATTGTATTACTAGAAACTATCTTTGTCTAGTCTGCATTATAAGCTACGAAGGAACTAGATAAATGGATGAACAGATAATTATCATTCCCTGGTGGGTTTTCGTCTAGATCGTGATTTTTAATCATCGCTAAAACTCAGCTTACTTATTTATTTTTGGTAGTAGAGTCGAGATATATATAAACTTTTTCAATAGCATTCAACGTAACATATTTAATTAATTTATAGGGCACTAATAACAAAAGTACAATCTAATTAACGCTTGGACCGATTTTGATACGACTTTCACGGGTAGCTAATTTTATAAGGCACGGGTGAACTTTCATAGCTTATGTTACTCAGGAATAATGTAGCATTCTAATGGCGAAATCCATTCAGTAGTTTTTGAGTTCGAAACATACATAAAAAATCAAAAATACAAACTTTTCCTCTATGTAATAGTTTGTCGGTCTGTATGATTATCCGCGTATTTGACTTAATCTCCAAAACATTAGTACTAATTTAGCCAGAACTATTATTCTTAGAATATGGCTTATAAAGTCCTTAATTTACGCGGACGAAACTGAAGTCAGCAGCTAGTTATTATACAATAATTGTCTGATAACGATTTTTTCCAGAAAGTACTAAAACTTCAATAAATTTCCGATCTCAATGAAAGTAAATAAAATACAAAGTAATATACAATTGACATTAAAAATGCGATAAAATATCGCAGCATTTTCTTTAAAAGTAATCAAAAGACATCCAGACCACTTTTATAAAATCTAACTTAAATCTAAAGTGTTAAAATGATATAAAATTATGTAAACCGATCCTTTCACTTTATGCTCAGACGATGAACTCAAACGTGCCTTTTTTATTATATTTTCTACTCAACGTTAATGTGTTACACTAAAATTTTACTCGTAGTATCAAGAATACCCACGAGGTATTAAAGGTGCATTTTAATAGGCGATTCTGTGCTTAGACTAGCCATTGTAACGAATACAAAGAATATGAAAGAAGTAGAAGTGATTTAAATGTATAAACATTGAAAATAGTTCAGTTGTATGGTGATAATCTATATTTATACCAATATATAAAGATGACGTGTTTGTTTGCTTGAACGCGCTAAACTCAGGAAGAACTGGTCCGATTTGGAATATTATTTTAGTGTTAGATAGATTATTTAACGAGAATTGCTACGCTGAGGCGCGAGAAGCTAGTTATAGATAACTAGTATCACACGTTCCCGTAAAAACTTTATAATAATACATAACCTAAAACCTTCCTTGATAAATAAAATTGAAAGATTTTTTTTTCTCCTGGGCCACACTTACAGTGGCCCACTTGAGGCCAGAATCCTACCCTAGTTAACTTATATCATCAACTTTAATACTTTAATATACCGTTGTTTCCACAATTCTCAACCCATAGTTTTACTCTATGTCCAACCTATATGCACGTCAGCTGGTTAAAGTTTGCTTTCAGTTTTTATCGGATGCAAGTTTTGATAATTTTCTCCGTAACTATCGTATTACAGTTTTGTACAGGAAGCAGTTGAGATAAAAATGTTATGACTGTGTTGCTTACAGTTATTTGATTCAGGAATTATTTAACTGGAAGCTTAAAACAAATTAATCTTTTCAGTTTTCGTGAAGCACGTTTCTTTTTCTGCTTTTAAAAAGGTAACTACCGCACAATGGGAATTAATCTCTATGTAGGGGTTATAAAACACGTAATTGAGGGACACAACAACCTACGTAGCGTAGCGGTATTTTGCTCGCTTTAAATCTCGGAGGTCGTGGGTTCGATCCCACGCCGGACAGAAAATCTTTTTTTAAATACTAAGATTTCTTTCCGGATCTGGTTGGTTGAGGGACAACCTTCCGTGCCTCGGAAAGCACGTTAAGCCGTTGGTCCCAATGGTTATAACATCATCTATAATAATCGTATATCAAGGAACGGGCAGCAGGGTTTCCTTGTGTGGTACAACATAATACTGCGGTCACCAACCCGCTTTCCAAGCGTGATGACTATGGCAACTACCCTCTCTCGGGAGGAGGCCCATGTTCAGCAGTGGACGTTATACGGGCTGGTGATGAATTCAGGGACACAAAGTACTGACTCAGAACAACTAACCGTAGCTCTCACAAATAATTGGCCGGTTCGGGACAAATGTTTATCAGATATCGTCGGCGATAGTACAATACCGCGGAAGTGTCAATAGGTAACAAGGTTGAAAATCAAATGTAGCAAATTTCTGTTGCCCTTTAAAAGATACGTAACAAATATAATTCTTGACAGATGAAATTACAGCTTATAACCAATTGTAACTTACGCGGAAATAACTATCACAATATATAAAAATAAAGATATTGTGGTCGATAATGAGTCTATTAAGTGATTATTGCAAAACCTTTAGTTTATTCCCACTAGTTCAATTCATTAGTTCGCTCGTCGAACTAGTGAGATTTTTTTTTCTCATGTGTTCGACCGTTGCACTAGTGAGAATTTTTTTCCTCATTTGTTCGACCGTCGAACTAATTAGATTTAAAAGTAGTTCTACTGGGCAAATGACAATCGGTTAGGTTAGGTTAGAGCTGCGGCCATACAACGCCAGAACCGAATAGTAAATTAGTAAAACCTTTAAATGTAGTAGAACTATTTTCAAATTTAATTAGTTCGACGGTCGAACAAATGAGAAAAAAAATTCTCACTAGTTCGACGGTCGAACAAATGAGAAAAAAAATTCTCACTAGTTCGACGGTCGAACAAATGAGAATAAAAATCTCACTAGTTCGACGATCGAACTAGTGGGAATAAACGAAACCTTTTGCTAGAAAATAATCACTACGCTTACTAAATAGATTATTGAATTGAGTATTATATTTTTTAACTTCTTTGTTCAAATGAATGCTCTCTACGGGGTCTCTAACACAGGTTCAAGGTCATTTTAATTTCTAATTTTTAATGCTGTTGGAAATGTTTTTACTTCCAAAAATAATCATTTCGCTGAGTATTTACAACGACTAAAAAACTGGTCAAGTGCGAGTCGCACTCGCGCACGAAGGGTTCCGTACCATTTTCAAGCGTCATCCTGTTGCCGTTATTGATATTGTTGTATGGGAGCCCCCTTAAATATTTATTTTATTTTATTTTTAGTATTTGTTGTTATAGCGGTAATAGAAATACATCATTTGTAAAAAAATCAAATGTCTAGCTATCGTGGTTCTTGAGATACAGCCTGGTGACAGATAGACAGACAGACAAACAGACAGACAGTGAAGTCTTAGTTATAGGGTCCGGGTCCCTTCGGGTACGGAACCCTAAAAATGTGTATATGAATTTTATTGTGCAGAATATTATTGTAAGCTATGAACTCATGTTATATTGTGTATCGTATGTGGCTGTTAACTATTATCGCTACCTACTTATACTCCAATGAAAAATGGCCAGTCAGGCGTTCAATATTACAGGAAAATAAAGCGCTACACAGCTTGCTATCACCGGGCCATTAGTGCTCGCTTTCCTTTTGAACAAGTGATGTATTGCACACAAGATTTATGTTCGACTCAAGACCTGTTTTGTTGTTGTAAATGTCAAGATTTTTGGTTTGTCCGGTTCTTTTGGATGTTCGTAACATGTTTAGCACAGATAAAGAATTTATTTTGCAGAGAGAACATTTTAAGTTAATGTAAACAAACAACATTTTATTATGCAGAAGAAGGTCTTTATAGGAGTGAAAATCCATATTTTGTCATCATGTTACAGCACATCTACAACGCAGGAGCATAATCTTAATATCATCATCATTTCAGCCATAGGAAGTCCACTGCTGAACATAGGCCGCCCTCATAGGTCTTTAGTTCGTCATCATGATCCTGCGGCCATTACCAGGTCATCCATCCAACTATTTGGTGGTCCTACGCTATGCTTGCCGTTCCGTGGTCCCGCGGCCTGAAAACGTGGGCTGCCGACATAGCAATTTAGATTAGTTCGTTGAAATGGCAGTGGGCACTGCCATTTCAACGAACTAATCTAAATTGCTATGTCGGCAGCCCACGTTTTTCTATTCTTAGAAGTTTTCTCATTTCTGATTAGATCACGCGAAGAAACACCGAGCATAACTTGCTGAGCTGATGATTTCTTAATGTAGGTACTCTTACTAAATCATACTCATCTCGAACCGAGATGAGGAATCAGTCGTTCGTGATACCACTAAGTCTCCGATGCAGGTTAAGCCCAACAAAAATAATATGCATCCATGCATGCTGCCCATTAGCTTAGCGTGTACGCTAGGGCAATGCGATTAAACGCGTACGCTTAATCGCACTCAGTTGCCCACCGCAGCTGTCTAACTGAACTGCCACAAAAATATTTAAAATTTATGATAAGCTCATCAACTAGCCTTCCGACTTCAAAATTGCCGATAAATATTGACAGGTCCTTTTAACGTTCCGCAAGGATACAGTTTTTATCATATTTAAAAATTTACTGATATAATAAAGGCGGAAACATATTGTTAAAACGCGACGCGACCTGATGAAACGTGAGGCGTGTTGAGTCGAATCAAATGTATTGTTTTCTATAGACCAGAATCACACTATGAACACCTGATGCGACGCGACGCGACGTGTCATTCTTCTGATAACATCTGTGACGCAGCGGTATATGTCTTGCTTTAATTCTCAGAGGTCATAGTTTTCCAAGCTGGACAAGGAATCTTTGTGTAAAAACCCTAAGATTTTTTTACCGGTTTGGTTAGTTGGGACACTACCCTCCGTGCCTCGGAAAGCAAGTTAAGCCATTGGTCCTGATTGTTGTGACATCACATAAAGCAATTGGAAGCCTGGAAATGGACATTAAATAATTCTGCGAAGAAGAATTACACGCACAAAGCATGGTGATTATGGCTTCAAAATCCTCCCTCGGGAGGCGGCCTATGTTCAGTGGACGTTATACGGGCTGCTGATGGTGAAAGGGCTTACTTTATAAATTATAAATTTACTGCCCGCTAAAATATTTAATAAGTATTTATTCCAATTAAATATCTAATAAGCAAGTATGTGATGTATTAACTCTATTCATTATACTAAATACATGGCTTAATCATTAGATTTATATAGACGGGTTTGGTCATACACTACAAGTAAATCGATAACATTTTCCCGATTAACCTTCCAGGTAACATTAACGCTAACATAACTCAATTAACAGAATGGCTGAATGCACACAATACATTAATAGCTAGCCATCAGATTAATATGCTAGTAATTAACAGATCGACGCAAGCACTTTACCAATATACTGCAGTCGAAATGAACAATAAACGCTAGGTATAAATTCAACAGGAGATCTACCAGAGAATTAGACAGTAATCGGATTGCTAAATAACAGTTGCACATTATTCAATGCGTCTTTTGGATGTTCTATTTATTATGTTGACAATACAAAAAACTCCTTGGACGGTGTGCAAATGTGGAATTTCGATTGAATTGCTGATCGTTAGAATACCTAAGTAATACAATTGCCGGGTTGCTTTTGTGTTATTGGAATTGATAAAAAACTTATAATAACTTATATTCAGCATAATTATTATCAGATAAGGGCTCATTTACAATCATCATCATTATTAGAGATTTCCGACAAACGTCATTCCAAAAAAAATCGTAATAATAATAATAATTTATTTCAGACCAAGATAGTCCATAGAGTGTTAGTAATACACAGGTACTTAAGAACTAAATTAGTAATACACAAAAATACAAACTAGCTTAACATTAAAATTATCCTTTATGTAGGCGGATCCAATGCCTCCATATAGGACTCTCAATATGCTCAGCAACCACCCTCAGGTAGCTGTTGGGACTGTCCCTCACTCTTCGCATCAGCGATGCTGCTCTTTTCCTAATTATTGCATAGTACCCATCCACTTGTGCTTGTGCAAACATTGCTGACGCACTGCAATAACGAGGCAGTCCCATCAACATCCTGAAGGCATTGTTGTACTGAACTCTCAGAGCGCTCACGACCCGCTGCATGTAATTGGCCCACAGGCTGCAGGTATAAAATGATTGGCAGTAGGCCCTAAATAGGGTTATTTTGACTTCTTTTGAACTTAAAATGTATTCTCCTAATATATTTATTATGTACTAGCTGACCCGGCAGACTTCGTACAGCCTCAATCGATACATAAAAGACCTAAACATTTGTATAAAATAAACTGGGCTGTAGAGACTTCGTTTATGCGGTACTCCTACCCCTACACTACCCCTACCCTACCCCTACCCTACACTACCCCTACCCTACACTACCCTTACCCTACACTACCCCTACCCTACACTACCCCTACCCTACACTACCCCTACCCTACACTACCCCTACCCTACACTACCCTTACCCTACACTACCCCTACCCTACACTACCCCTACCCTACACTACCCCTACCCTACACTACCCCTACCCTACACTACCCCTACCCTACACTACCCCTACCCTACACTACCCCTACCCTACACTACCCCTACCCTACACTACCCCTACCCTACACTACCCCTACCCTACACTACCCCTACCCTACACTACCCCTACCCTACACTACCCCTACCCTACCTCTACCCTACCCCTACCCTACCCCTACCCTACCCTACACCTACCCTAAAAAATCTTGGCAAAAAAATTCAAGTTTTTAATTAACAAAATAAAGCTCAAATTGACTCTACACTTTAGTTAGAAAACGAATGTATGGGAAAAAGAAAAAGGCTGTTTTAAGGGGTTTTCAGGCAATTATTCGAATTTTTCTCGCCGTAAAAACCATCCTTGAACTTTCACGAACATAAAAAAAAAGAATTGGCCAAATTGGTCCAGGCTTTGTAGAGTTATGCGCTTACCAACACATTTTGCGATTCATTTTTATATTATAGATAAATGGCCCTTATAATAAAAGTATGACACATATTTTTATAATAATTTACATTTAAATTCATTGTTGTTAATTTTACACATATTTTAAAGTTCAGCGTCACCTTAATACTGTTGTTAGGATATTATATAATTATATTGCGGCTATTATTCTATACAGCCTCAATATAATGACATCTTATCAGTATCATAAATATGAAATATAATATTCAGATGTTATATATATATATATATATATATATATGCTTAATTGCTAAGCATACTGCTGTTATATCAAAATAACTTATATATTATATGAAAACCTTATTTTAGACAAAAATGTCATATAGATTTATAATTTGCAACGTCAGTATATTAATTATATCAAGTCAACAGTCTTTTTTGAGGTGCGTATGTAACATAATATATGTTTTTAACTGTGACCCACCATATTGGCATACAATATGAGGTTAAAATTAATACACATATGTAGATGTAAACCGTAGTTGTTCCTGCTATAGCTTTACACGTGATTCATGTTCAAAGCTCTCAAGTTAAACTAGAGCAATCGCAACAAGTATTGATGCAAATGTATTCCCGAGGCACACTGCTGTCATCGTGTAAAATTTTTAGAAAACTACTACCAGAAAATGTAAAATTTTATATGCCCGATATGTGACTATGTGGCTTCCTGAATTCAGATACGTATTCTATTCAAATAAGATATTTTCAAATGTTGTAGCGTATTTATAGATTTTATAGGAACTAACGGAGTTTTGACAACATTTGACTCGTTAGAGCGGTTTCGCAATACGTCCGATCCGAATCCGATCCGAACCCGTGTAAATATGTTCCGTAGTAGCCGTAGAACTATTGCTATGGTAATTTACGCACTAGATTCCAAATTTTTAGACCAATATTTTCACGGGTTCGGATCGGATTCGGATCTTACATAGTGCGAAACCGCTCTTACTCTTGCAGAAATATTTTCAGTTTTGTATGGATCCGCGGTTCGAATTATTCGAAAGTGTTTGAAATCGTTATTCGGTTGGGATTTTTTTTTTGCAAGAAACTTATATCATCATCATCCCGAATAACATCCGTTGCTGTTGTCCGTTGCATGGATAGCTTCCAAAGAAGGGATATGACATAGTTACCGCGCTTGGCAGGTGGGTTGGTGACCGCAGTATTATATGTATATTGTAACACACAAGTAAACGCTGCTGCCCGTGCCCTGGTATACTTGTTATAGATGATGTTATAACCATCGAACCAACGGTTTAACGTGCTTTCCGACGCACAGAGGGTAGTTCCTGAATCAACCAGATCCAAAGCAGTACACATATCCGTAAAAATATTTTTTAACAGTATAAATGATTTGTCGAATTTTTCTTTTTTATTCATAAAATAAAAATCCACAATGCACAATAGAGTTGATGAAGTTAATTGTTATAATATTTACTTTCTCTTCTAGTGTTGTACATATTTACAATATCGTACCAAAATATTTTTTTGGCATACATAAAATAATTTCCTTTAAAATAATTTATCGGCATGTCATCGAGAACGATGGGGTGGAACAAAAAATGTGTGTGAAAAAGAATGTAAGTTTCATTTTGCAACTATCACTCACGGCCGTCAAATTTTGAAACACAATTATCTCTCTTCATAACCAAAGTTTACTAAACCATTTTGAAAAAATATCTATACGAAAATCCGTTCCACATTTCTCGGGCGGTACGCGGAGTCGGTTCGCAAAGTTTGTTTGGCCTGCGCAAAATTCGTTTGCTGAGCAAATATTCATTTTTTGTGTCCACTCGGTATAAAGCACTTTGCATTGTTTTTTAAACGGACGTGCTATTTACTTTTGTGGGGCCATGGTCGCGGTTTGTGTCCTTGTTTATTGTGTCTCGTGTGTACACGGCTTTATTTTGACTTTATATAGCTTTAGCTGTTATGTTTGGAAATTTAATGCTTTTGTTAATTGCTACTGGATTTGCGAGGATCTTATTGCGAAATATTGTTTACATTTTAATATTAAAAGAAAAATGTATGAAAAATATTCTACACTAGCTTCCCGCACGTGGTTTGACCCGTGTAGCTCCTTACTAGGTGAAGGGGCTATCAAACATTGAAATTTTTTTTCAAATCGGACGTGTAGCTTCTGAGATTGGCGCGTTCAAGCAAACACACATCTCTTCAACTTTATTTATTAGTACCTATAGATAATCGATACTTACTGAACCTTATTTTTTTATCGTACGACATTCAATCCTCAAACGCTCACATTGGCAAAAAATGTTTTGCCTCTCTACAAAAACCACACACAAATTGATTGACCACACACATTATAATCTAAATTGTTAAATTTTACTATTATTTTGAAGATAAGGGAGACAAAAAAAATAAAAAAAAAATAAAAAAATTGCTACGTGAAAATCCCGTCCAAATTGTCCCATTGCCATGCCGTTACTTAAATTAAGCTAATAATACAGATAGAAAAAAAAAAACAGTTTTTGATATTATCACCCTATATACATTCAAAGTTTTTATTATTTAATATGTTGGTGCCTTAACAATATACTGATTGAAATCGATACAAGAAAATAGATATACCGACCTCATTACATACTAGTATCGTACAACTATCAGTTGCCTCCAGATGAGAGACCTTCACCTTATTCTGAACATGTATTCTAAAGAACATTTCCACTTAGTTATTTATGTTAGCTGGTAATACGTTTTCATTCGTTCTCTAAAGGGTTACAAGGTCTGGCAGATGTTGTGTGTAGACTTCAGCTGCCATTTTTGTCTAGTTTATGTTTGGCTGAGGGTATGTAGGTCAGGTATTTGAATAACTGTTTTTTTGGAGCAGTCAAAGACTCAAAGCTACCTGATGTTGAGTAGCTATGGAGTCTAAATTTAAACATATCTAGTGAACGTGCAGTGGATGTACCTACCTAATATGACAGCCCTTATGACGTCAGTCTCGTCTTCGTCTCCCGAAGAGGAACTTGGTCATATTTACCTTTTGTCAGTGGCTCCCGGGTCTTGATCTTAAACCACATAAATTAATTTGTACTTAATATAATTAATACTAATTAATACTAATTTGTAAATATCTGAGTGTGGGATAAAATTAACTTATTTCATAGTCACCATGCTCAGCAGGTGGATTGGTGTCCGCAGTAATTTGATGCCAGAGACAACAAAACGCCCGTTCCCTGGTATATAATTGTTATAGATGTTAACAATCGGGACTAACGCAATGACATAACGTGCTTTCCAAGGCAGGTGTAATTCCAACTTTAAATAGCAAGAATTGGAAAGAAATCTTAGCTTTTAAAAAAAGATTTCGTGCCCAGCGTGGCTCTCAAACCCACACCCTCCGATATAATAATTTAACTTACGCTAAACAATAACACTTCAACTCAAAAGTTTTTGTACCAAAATACATAGTGTACGATTGCCAGCGGCCTGCACCCACTTTTATAACTTTTCTTTTTTTTCTAACAGACGTACGTAGTTAGCTACGAGGCTTTTGCTACTTTACCGGGTATAACAAGGCAAAACTAGAAACTAAGCAACCTGCGCAAGAGGGCGCCGGCGATAAGATTGAGGAATGATGACTTTTTGTATTTTAGGGAAGTTTTGTACAACTGTCGCTCTATTTTACAGTTCGCGGGCCACTCGGACTTCGGGTCTACGAGGGCATCGGATTAATCTTTGCAAAGTAAGAGTCGCGAGGAAAACTTGTTTCCACTTACTCCCTGCAACTTTTATGCTAACTGCATGGTGCTAGCGGTGTAACACACGCAAACTTACATTATTGGATGTTTTGTATTTTTTATTATTTTATTGCCAATGTTATTATTGTATACTCTGATGTACTTCGGAACATGCTATGCTGAATCTAACTTTTTGCCTCTCCTTTTAAACGTGATTCCTCAAATGTTGCTATCAGTGTGCTCGTCATGCTCCCATTGTTTGTCATTGCTTGCGGTGGCGATGTGAGTCGGGTCGCCTCCTTCCCTCTAATATGGTGAGGGAGACGATGGCTGTGTGCTGTGTGCTGTGTGACACGTTGCGGTGGCTGGTCGGCTTGCTGGTGGTTGTATTTGAGATGGTTGTTAAAACATTAGTGTGTGACCGCTTAAGACGATAATTTTCTCACATGGCTTGTTCTTTGGTAATGTTGTGGATGAGCCCTCCGTTTTCAAGTGCTAGAGGTTTATGAGGCTTTTGCTTGCTTTTTGCTAATTTTATTAATCACTATTTAGCTATATCTATGAAAACGTCTAGAGCGTGCATTAGCGCACATGCTTCATATTATACTTTAAATGAAATATTGTAAAGAAAACATATTTTATATTTAAAAAAAAATGGACACACTGGGATAAAAAAGATGACGAAAAAAAATAATCCCGGAGTTTCTTTCTCCCTTTCTTCTCCGGGTCGTCCACCTAGGTAGCTAGTGAAAGGTTGCAGGTTAGCTAGGGTAGGATTCTCGCCGGCGAGGACCGCGATGTACCCCTACCCCTGCCCTGTGATCCAGCGCCTGTAGGCCGTGCCAGCGATCACTTCCTCTTATATCCACAAATCTGTCTTTAATATCAGTGGCACCTCTGGGTTGTGGTCTTTACCCCATAAGGGTGCCCCCAAGTGTGTGTCACTTAATTGTATGCTTTCAAATTTTTTTTTATGTAAGTATGAACTAACTATTAGTAGAGGAATTAATGACACACGGACAGACGGAGTAAATTGTCTGTAATGTCCTACAATTAGCAGCACTCACAGGTTGCATTTGCTAGTTATAGTTACCTAAGTAGTTTTATTCATAGAATAAGAATAATAACCTATTAATTATATTTCTTTTTTATTGTGATTTTGACAAGTACAAGTGTATGTAAATACCTAAGTGCTGAATAAATTCATTATTTCATTATCATTATTTCATTGTGGGATCGTGCAGGTGATCGTCCCACGTGCGCTTGCCAGTTCGTAGTCTCCACTCGAAACCCTTCTGGTTCCTCAACCGTAAGTGCTTTGAGCTATGTGTCCTGTCGTTGAGTACATAAACATCTGAAATCACAATTGAATTGAAATCCCTATTGATTGAGTAGTAAAACCAACAGTGAGCGCACCCCAATACTAACAATTCATCTACAATTTCCTACAAACTTAACATTCCATACCAGATATGGATTCTGAATGTCGAATGCATTAAAACAATATTTTCTTATGCAAAGCGGGATCTCTAACCAAACAGTAGACGAGCAAATTCAGGGCAATCACTAGCACATGCCAAACAAAATCTCGATACCAATAGACATGAATAAAATATGTTCCGATCTCCGATTTATAAGATATTGATAGCGGACGTGACACTCGAGAGATGTTTCAATGAAGACTTGTTTCAATAGTTTTGGGTTCTATGGCTTTTAAAGGGGGTTACGAGGAAATGGGAGGTAAATGGTATCATTACGTAGTTTAACTTTCAGTCTTAACAGATTTAAAGAAATAACTCGATTGATTGAATTGATCCCGATCCTGGTCTAGCAATCTATGTATTTAAGTTTTTTTTCGGGTATAGTTGGCTGATTGAAGATTTTCTGATTCCTTGGAGAGCACGTTAAGCCAACAGGCGTAACTTGCTTTCCAAGGCACGCAGCGTCTTCTATTATAGGAGTATACCAGAGATTCTGAAAATTATATATATTGTTTCATTATGTGGAAGAATAAATTAATGCGGTTACCAACCCACCTGTCCAGCGTGGTGAATATGGAAAAACCCTCCTTCAGGAGGCTGCCCATGTTCAGCGATGTACGATAAACGGGCTGATAATGATGATGACGGTTTGATTAAAAGTTTTATATTTTAATTGATAACCAGATCAAGACGACATTTTTATTTATGGTTTGCTTAATAATGATACATGTACATTTTAACATTTGGATTAACGATCCCCGTGTTAAGGGTGTGAAATATGAAAAAAAAAGGGCATCATAACATCTCCATCGCTGCCGTAACCGGGGGGGGGGGCGGATAAGTAAGTAGCGCATCTCTCTCTATAGTGATGATATGCTAATCATACCCTGAGCAGAAGGTCTGCCTACTACAGCTTCTAGGCTTCTCTTGCAATCACCAGAATCTGGATAACATTTCGAAGTATAGAAATAAACCTAGTGACAGACACATTCTCGCTTTAAATTATTATAAAGATCTTAAACCAAATATGCCTAACTAGACGTTTATAGACAAAAAAGTTTCTAAACCCAAGTTTTTCAAACTTTAAATTATTCCACTCGAATACATTTCTCTCAGCCCATAATTTCACGTTACTTTAACGTTTACGATGTGTCGAGTTAAAATAAACCCACACTCAATCCGAGAGCGAAATACAAAAGGATCTCAGCCACTCTCCAATATTCAATTTATTTTCTAACAACTAGACCCAGTTGTTGTACAGACTATGCTACTTGAAGACACAGTATAGGAAATTTGCTAATAAATGTTTCTAGAAAAACTCAGTGTGGCAATGAGAAGTAGGTTGTTTGTTTAAGCTGTGGTGTTGGATACGGCCTGCATTACAAATGTATAGGGGAATTCTCAAAGGACGTTCACTGATTGAAAAAGAAAACAGCTTCGCCGCTGTCCGATTGATTCTTTGTGCCCTCGTCGTGTATATCTTGTCTTTAATAGGACGAGAGCTGGGGAACTAGGTTTAATTTTGTAAACATATTTTTTTTTAATGTAAAATCTAATTATCAGTTCCAATATACATCGAAACAGAAATAATTAAAATAACAATTTTAACTAAACTTTAAAAAGTAGGTATTATACAAATACGGTAAGTTCAAATTCTAGAGTCTGATACTAACCCTAGAAATTGAAGTAAGAGAATATCCAATAGCCTAGATCTAACTTAGTAAATATAACGAGGTAAACTGCTTCACTAAGCATAACGTTACATTTTATTCATGCGAATCATAAATCACGTGTAACACAAATAGTTGTTTTAATTGAAATTCTCATATAAAAATAATAAGAAGTAAAATTTCAAAATTTGCATATGCACTTCGTGAGGTAAAAAGACGACTAACCTTCAAACGGCTTTAGTTACATTATTATGCTTATGCATATTCGTGGCTGAGCTACGGTATTACACTGTCGGGTAATAGCACTGACGCACCGACACTTTTGACTCTACAGAAAAAACTTATTAGAATTATAGTTAATATAGAAGATACTGATAGTTGTAAACCTCACTACCAGGAACACAAAATCCCTACCTTCCCATGCATATACATATTAGAAGTTTGTAAATTTGTACGTAAATATCTTAATTTCTTTAGCACTAGAGAAGATAAATACCACCAACATAAATACACATTGCGCCATAAAAACAGACTAAACATTCCTATGTCTAAGTTAAATATTCACGCAACCAGTACGTTAGTGATGTCAATGAAAATATACCACAAACTAACTGAAATCATAAAAAAAAACATTCATAAACAAACTATTTTTTTTTTCTATACACCAATACTACTGTTTTTTAGATGAATACTTCAATAATAATTCTGTAAATAATTTATAGCGTATGTTAACAATTAATAATATAAAGAATGAATATTTCCCTCTCTCCTAAATTGCTGTGCCCGGCAGGGTCCACTATGACCCAATATTGTACCTAATTTACCACCTTAGTTCGCATTGTGGAATGCAATAAATTGAATAGTTGCTTTCATTCCACCTGAAATCAGTAATTCTTAATTTCGTTACATTCGTCTATGATAGATGCTCATTAATGTTGAAAATAAAACATAAATTGTAGTCTCTGCCTAAATAGGCGTTTCATTAGCAATCTTCAATGACTCAAAAAACACAGTGCGTCCCGTCGACTAATTGAATCAACTATCGATCGAGTTTTGAGATTATAAAAAAAACGTCTTAAAGGCTAAAATCTTTTTGCATAATTTGCAGTCCTTATCTCGTGCAAGCACCCTAAATATACATGTTCCTAAAAAATACGCTTAAATCTTCACAGAAGTCAATCCATCGCTACAAAAACAAAGAATGCTTAAACATTTTTAAAAACAAATACCAACTTAATATTTTAAAAATCTTTTCACATAATTCTAGGTCCCCAGCTCTCGCACTAGCGCCCTCGATGGCCCCAACAAACACAGTCCGTTCCGGTCCGTTCGTTACGTGCTCCACACACTCACTTATATGCAAAAATACTAACGCTATTTTCGACTCGCGCCAGAAAATAATGGCGCTCGTATAGAAATGGTACTGAATAAAGCATTTGTTTTTGTAAAATAAATGTTGTTAGGTATAGGTGATTCTGGTTTTATGTTTTATTATGGTTAAGTTAAAAAGTGTGTTAATATTGGGCAGTGTGAAATTTTTCATTGTTAATAATAAAACAACCACGAAACACACAAATTCTTCGTGGTTATATGAGATATTTGTGTGTGCGTTTCATGGTATTTTAAAATGAATGAAAGAGATTATAATTTTTGGCGACTCGAATGAAATAATGTAGAAGTATGTATTAGCAAGCTATTTACAATCATTTCTTTCTGATACAATAGTAGATTATTTATCTAGGGAGCAAACAACTATTTTAAAGGCGAAAGTGTTTTTTTTAATCCAGAGCGGAGCGAAGGATTCTGGAGTAGAATCCCGAGCGGAGCGAGGGATTCTTAACTAGAATCCTGAGCGCAGCGAGGGATTAAAAGTATGTCACTCAAAGTATGACAGTTTAAAATAGTGTTGCTCCCGTGATGGACACTCTACTTTTTATCACCCTCTATGAGAAAATAAGTAAGTACAACTTATGAACAAGAATTTATTTACGTACAATGAAGAACCATAAGACATAAAATATAATTAATTAGAGGCTGATGTTTATATTTGAACAATTATGGAAGTGTATCGTAACAATTTTACTATCAATATCCACACTCCAAATTCAAACCAATTTTGGTTCCTAAGGGATTAATGAGCTATTTTGGTCCCTATTTACGAGGAATAAACTAGCTCTTTTTGAATAGATGTGATAAAAATATATTTTGATGGTTTGGAAGCAACGATTCCAATAACAGAAAAACATCCGGTCAAGTGCGATTCCGACTCATATACGAAGAGCTCCGAATCTTAATAACATTAGACACCATATAATTTTAAGATTTTAAAATAAATAACCATTTAAATCGTCTACCTTTTCCCGTTATTAATATCAAGTAAAAATCGGCAAAAACTCGTGTTTGTTTTGTTCAATTAAATATTTATTTTATTCTTCTTCTAGTATTTATTGTTATAACGGCTAAATAAATATTTTTATCTGGTAAAATAATAACCGTCTAGCAGACAGAGTACATACAGATAGTAGAATCGTAGTAATAAGGTCGTTTCTACATTAACAACCCGTAGCCTACGCAAGTGCTACGTGCTACGACGTAGATGATACTTGTACTACGGGGACATATTTTGTGTTGCCAGTGACACATATGAAATTATGTTAAGATTATGTTTATTTCTAAAAGTATTTGCCATATGGAACCTAAATATAATAATTTCTGTTCAAAAAACTTGAATATGTTTGTATAAATTCAATATGAAAATTATTTCTTGTGTCTATGTCTTTAACTTCCGAAAACGCTATCAGCCATTTTGTGACGTCAGACATCTTGTTAAAAAACATTAACGCGATTGTTAAGTATTACACTTTATGAGTTATGACTTCATCGATCTAGAACACAGGTAATGTATATAGACCGATGAGATGAGATGAAACGATGCCAGCCAAGTTGGCTGACATCGTTTCATCTCCAATGTCAAGTCTATTTTATTAAAATATTTATTTAAGTGCTTTCTCGATCTCAAATATGCCATATTTTTCTCTTGATCTAGTAAAACCATTCTTAACTATATAAAAATAATTTCAAAAAAGTGTCAACTAGCCTATTGGTGTTAATACGTACCTTTTTCATTTTATTAAATATTGTATTGGCAATCACATATGATAATGTTTTATTAGGTATGTAGGTAAAAGTAATGGCCGCAGCCCAATGGTTAGGGCGTCGGACTTGTGATCTTGTGGTCGCAGGTTCGATCCGCACCTATTGCACTACCGACGTGAAACCACTCGTAACACAAGCATTTTAGCTTAGCACGAGAGGTTAACAAGAATACTAGTAGACTGCAAAACTCTGCTAGTAATCTTTATATAAAAAAATTAAACTATTACTACCTACTAACTATCACTATTTTTATTTATTTTTTAATCTTTACGCCGCGACCGCTTGATAGTCTTTCTGCTCCATCGGTAGTCAGTTCTTCGAGCTATGTGTCCTGCCCATTGCCATTTCAGCTTGCGCTCGTTGAGCTATTTATTAAGAAATATTATTTTTAATATATTCGGATAAAGTAAGGCTATCTATGAGATATTTAGATCAACAAATAAAAATGCCAATAGCGTTGTCACGAATCAAAATGAAACTGAGCAAGTGAAATTGAATCGAGTTCCATGAATCGAGGATAATAAGGAAAATGTCTCAAATTAAACTCGCACGTGGCATTCAATGGTGTTGACGTCAATGTTTTCAAATTAAACCAGCAATGTATTTGACCTTATTTTTTTGTGCCATTTTGTGTTATTGTAGATTTAAGTAGAATATTTTTTTATAGACAAAGATACCTTTTAATAATAAGTGATTTATAACAACGGACTGTATTAACAAACATTGTTTTTATTTTAAAAGTTAGTTTTAGTTTAATTTAAAGTTTTTTTTTTTATTTGTATGGATAGTTTGCTGACAAATACATTTTCTGAACACAGAGACACACAGAAACCTAGACTAATAACAACTGTATGTGCTACTCAGGGCTCGGAACAACTATATTTTATGCAATTTAGATCTGTAGAAATTCATACAACTATAATGTGTGGTTTACACTAAAATTGTCTCAGGTGGGGTTCAAACCCAGAATCCTGAAGACAACTATAGTATAGAACTGTAATTTCAATATATCCTTTAAATAATGTGTTTTCAAAATATATCCCATCCTTTAAACAGTAGATAGGGTCTGTGCTTGTTATTTAAGATTTTTTTTCTTTCTTTCTTTCTTCTAATCATGTGTATGTGAATGATAAAGTAAGTGAAGAAATTTGTTTCAAATATTATTTTTTAATGATGATGATTTACTCTACATAAAATAATTTAATATGCAACTATCAATTTAATCCTGCAGGAAAATTTATCTGTAAGGAACTTGAGAGGCTCTATGCTTATGTATATTTTCAAAGCAAATAAGCCAATGCTTATTTGCTTTGAAAATATACATAAAATTATCACATTCAATGGCAATCCATTCAACGTGAAAATGATACTAGCATTTTTGGAATGCTGCCCGATGCCGCCATTTTGGACTTGCTTACGGTTATAGATTATATTTAAATTTTATGTTAGTTTTAATTACAATTTATTTGGTATGTATGCTAAGGTTTTTAATTATTTATTCTATAAATTATATTAAAAAGGTTTAAACGAAACAAATATCTCCCAAATTTTGTTTACAACATAACAGGGTTACTACAACCCTACACCCGGTTTGACCCAAATATATGATGGAATGTATTCGATGCAAAATATGATGAAATTAAATTCCATAGGAAACGCTATAGGGAATATTGGCTATGGCGAATACTTTTTTGTAACATACCCAACAAAATAGAATAAAAAAATATTAGTCCGAAGACTTTAGTGGATCTTTTTCATTATAATGATGATAGTTTCTTCTCGATTATAAAGTAAAAGATATTTGTAATTGTTCATAATGGAGAAAAATTCAAAACTAAAACATTCATCAATTAAGTTCAATAATTAGATCACAACACTGAATTAGAACCGAGATTTTTCTATACAAAATATCTTGAATTATATTTTGGATGATGACGGATCATCATACAGTCTAAACTACTAATAGTAAAGATGTGAATCTTGCCAGTGACTTATCGAGAATACATCTCGATAAGTCACTGGCATCGGATAATAATATATTTTTCATTATTATCCGATGATTTTTCATCGGAAATTGAATTTAGAACATCGTGTGCACTAAGTTTGTGAATTAAAAAAAAACATTAAACCTATTTACTGCTACCTCTATGGTGCCGAATATATCATACAACTTTTTTTTAATTTGTTAAAAACTCAGACTCGGAACCTTCTTGGTGTTCTTTTTTCAATTTGCTGTGTACGCGGTTCTTTACGCGGCATTTTTTCACGTCATTGTTAAACCTTATATTAAAAACAAGAAACTTGAAAACAAGTGAAAAAACTAAAATGAGTGATTCTAGCGACGAGGAAGTTTGTTTGACGCCAACAGAATTGACTGAAACTGTTAATAATGCGCATTTCCTCGCTGAGGTGGAATGAAAAGTTACGTGTTGCACTCGAGTGCAAAGATTTTTCACCTCGTGCTCTTTTGATTCCCTCGCTAACGCTCAGGATTCTAATTTTAAATCACTCGCTGCGCTCGTGATTCAATTTTAAAATCCTTCGCTTGCTCGGTCATTAAAATTGAACACGCGGTTAAAAAGCAACTTTGCACTCTTGTATAACAAATAACTATTAAATATTACACTCATAAGAGGGCAAAAACTACCTATAGTAACGTAGCGGTATTTGGTTGGCTTTAAATCTCAAAGGTCGTGGGTTCGATCCCCACACAGTTCAAGAAATCTTTGTGTAAATTCTTAGATTTCTTTCCGGGTCTGGGTGGTGGTGACTATGGCAAAATCCTTCCCTCGGGAGGAGGCCCATGTTCAGCTTTGGACGTAAGGGCTGATGATGAAGAGGGCGAAAAGGGGTGGCAAGGTTTGTATAGAGAAATTGACATCTATATCGCGGGACAAACATCGGTAAAAAAAAATCGGGGCAACAGTTAGTAATATGTAAGTACGTAGTTTAAACGCCACTATGAAAAAAAGTTCAATATTACCCATATTTTAGCCTCACAGTAGTGGTATATAATATTTTTTTTATTTTGGCCCTATCTTAACAAATCTATTTTTTTACAGAATCACGCCAACTTCGAAGCTTAAAATCTTGAATCTAAATAGATCTTCAAATTAACAGGCTAAAGAAACATGGAATAAGGGGAAACGAAGAAGGGAAAAACAAAAAATCGTAAACGTTTCATTGAAATACATAAAGGCCCACATCAAAATTCACTTTGCTCTCGGGAGGCGCAATAAAAGTCGCATAGCAAGCCCTGACGGCGCTGAGCCAGTGATAAATAAAATAAATGCTGTCAATCTGATCAGACCAACTTCTACCACGATACCAACAACGATACACCTATCAATAAGCTGTCCATTGCCGCTTTTGTTCTTAACATGCTAAAGTTTGTGCAGTTTAAAAAGCAGTGGTTAATGGAATATAAGTTTCGATACGATTTTATGTTGTTGTGTGGATAGGATTGCGTCAAGGGCTGGTTACGAGGTAGAAGTACGGGAATCCTGAGTAAGCTTTCGTTGTGCTAGAGTTTTTAGAGGATATTTTGTTCAAAGCCAATGTAGCAAGTTTCATAATCCTCTTTGTTTTAGACGCCAAAAATAACTTTCAAAATAACAATAGAATAAAAAGAAACTATGCAGCTGTTACGTGTCTAGTCATAACTTTTATTATCTTCTAATACAAATGAAAATGAAAAATAGTGGAATGGAGTGAAAAAATAAACTATTTTGGTACAGTCAACAAAAGAGATTTAATACATTTATTTTGTATGATGAAACGCCATGTGGTTATCGGCAAAACATACCACCCCATTTATCGCTCACTAATTCCATTTTACTATGCCTTCCAAGCATGGTGATTATGGCAATATCCTTCAATGATCCTGGTCTGCTAAGGTCTGATGTGCCATGTAATTATAATGATAGATATTATTATTAGATTTATTTGTCACAATTTTCAACCATTCTCCATTCACAATCACCATCTTGTCTGGCGTTGGGATCGAACCTAAGAGACCTAAAACGAGACTTGTACGGCTACGCTACTGATTCTTACACTCGATAATTTATTATTTATCTTCAGTTACCTATTCTCTAAAATGTTTTTAGAATTCTTACAAAAAACATAAAAACAAACTTCAACTGCTACAAAAAGCACATGCATTCAAACAAGGAAACCCCTCCATCCATAACAATATATTTACATTACCAATAAAGAGTTTAAATAAATTTTCAATCCATGTAAGATATTGTAGGAACATCAAATTTAAACAAACACCAATTCGGCGATGAATAATACATGAGCCGGTCTGTCGATCCTTTTGCTGCCTATCGATATACGCAGGCTGGTTAAAACCAAATTATATCATTCATATCTAAAAGACCTTATCACTACACAATAAAGTTCAGTTTAGAATGTCACGATTGAAAAACTATCTGGTCCACATTTGCCGCTGTGAACTTGTGCATGCGGTAGTAAAGACTTTTATGTTTAATGCGGTAAGGTTGATATTTGCTTGAGTAGGTGTAATAATTGTGTGGGATATATTTTCCCTAAAGACGAGTCAGTGTTAGGTTTATGATAATTTTTAGACCTCATCCGGTTATTATTGCTGGCTATTAAATTCTCGACTGAGATGTTTCTATAAAGATCTTTTCGTTACCACTATGAGATCAATTTTCGATCAAAATGGTTGAGGATTTTTTTCTTGAGACGCAGATCACACTCCTTAATTTCCTTCGGTTATATTGAGGGAATATTTGTTAGGGAATGTTTATTTCGTACCATCTTATAATTTTAGCAAAGAAAGTCTTTTGTACAAGTGATCACAATTTTCGTGGTTTAGGAATGCTTCAATAAATAAGTAGGTTTAATAATGCTTTAAATAAAAATACAAACAAACGTCTAAACGTTGTGCTTTTTTTTATATACTTGTATTCAATATTAAACTACGTAATTACCAATCGGAACATTGGATATTAGATTTATGTATTATACAAGATGGCAGCGAGCGGTTTCTATAAAAAAAATATTTTTATCACATCTATTCAAAAAGAGCTAGTTTATTCCTCGTAAACAGGGACCAAAATAGCTCATTAATCCCTTAGGGACCAAAATTGATTTGAATTTGGAATGTGGATATTGTTAATAATTTTTCAATCAGCAAAGAGGTGAATCACAAACCATGCGGGAACAATGTATTGAATGCGCGCCAAATTTAAAAAAAGTTGATGAAAAATAAACAACGCTCGAAATTAAATGCATTCTGCTTTCGTTCGTAGTTGATTCATATTCAGATTTTAGAATTATAAAAAATGAGTGCGTCTTCCTCAAGTGAAAGTATTATTATGTCTTATGGTTCTTCATTGTACGTAAATAAATTCTTGTTCATAAGTTGCACTTCATATTTTCTCATAGAGGGTGATAAAAAGTAGAGTGTCCACCTCGGGAGCAACACTATTTTAAGCTCGAGTGACATACTTTTAATCCCTCGCTGCACTCAGGATTCTAGTTAAGAACCCCTCGCTCCGCTCGGGATTCTACTCTAGAATCCTTCGCTCCGCTCTGGATTAAAAAAAACACTCTCGCCTTTAAAATAGTTGTTTGCTCCCTAGATAAACAATCTACTATTTATTCACGTAAACCTATTATGCCATCAAAAACATACTTGTAAAAAAACCCAAGTCTCGTAACGCAGTTCTTTTACCGTTAAAAGTTGTGAGATCTATGTAATACCAAGTCGGTTAATTTATTCAGTCCCTACTTAAGGGACCTTCTGTCTTAAGCTATTACGTAACTATCTCACCTAACAGACTCTTAAAATGATCTTATCAAAATTCGAAACTTTTAAGTTTTAAATAATAAATTAACTTGGCCATCGGATACTACTAGAATGTGTCTCACAAGTGTTTATTGCGATGGCCAAGTCAATCTAATATTCATAACATAAAAGTTTTGAATTTTGATAAGATCATTTTAAGAGTCTGTTAGGTGAGATAGTTACGTAATAGCTTAAGACAGAAGGTCCCTTAAGTAGGGACTGAATAAATTAACCGACTTGGTATTACATAGATCTCACAACTTTTAACGGTAAAAGAACTGCGTTACGAGACTTGGGTTTTTTTACAAGTATGTTTTTGATGGCATCTCATTTCTTTTTGTAGATAGTTGTACCTTTTTTCCTTTGCTTTACAATTTACATAATTTTATTGAATACCTACAACGGATTTAGGCTGTATGTCAAGAACCGCGATAGCTAAACAGTTGACATTTTCACAAATGATGTATTTCTGTTGCTATATTAACAAACTAAACATAAATTAAATAATTAAGGGGGGCTCCAATACAACAAACTTTTTTGCGGCCTTTTTTGCTCGATATCTATAACGGCAATAGGTAGGCACTTGAAAATGGTACGGAAACCTTAGTGCGCGAGTCCAACTCGCACTTGGCCGGTTTTAGTCTATTGTATGCACAAATGGAGGATTCCTGCACTTTAATCGTTCCAAAGTAGACTTAAATTAAATGTAAACCGTCCAGACTCGTAACTCGGTGCCTTTATTTACAAAATAACTTAACTTACGAATATATGAATACCCACGTACCTAGCTGGCATGGCAACACTCACCATACGTAACAAGAGCAGCTGCGTCGTGTACTTTTTTATGGTTTAAGGGCTACGCACAGCAAAGGTACGTGCGTGTACACGCACGTACCTTTGCTGCTCGGTGTGACGTCCAATAAGGCGCGCCATTGAATACAACGTCATCATGCAACGTTGCCGCTCTGCTCTGCGTAAGGTACGGCGTAGGTCACGCAGTCAGTTTGTGCCTTGGGAGCTGCATTGCGTAGGGCTACGCATTACGTCTACGCGCACGTCTACGTTACGCAAGCGGTGTGTCCTGTCTCATACGGTTCCATACATTACAACTCAGCGGTACGTGCACGTCTACGCTTACGTCTACGCATACGCATCCGGTGTGCTCAAGGCATTATTGATATTCGTCGCACTCGTCAAACGTCATTTAAAATTAATCCTTATTTAAAATTGTTATCTCTCATTCATTATAAATATTGTCAATGTACCTAATCGAAAACTACAACATCAAGCTTAACAGAGGATTAACATGAACTTATGTATGGCACTCACGGCCTCACTGTCAAAGGTTTTTAAATAAAGAAATTACTAAACTGTTTTTAATGGAACTTTGGCACATGTCCGATTTTGGCTTTTTTTGAGACAGCTCCCGCACTAGGGAAATTATTATCTATGTCGCGGGTCAAAGTAACTTTTCCACAGAGACAAAGTCGCGGCCACAAGCTAATATGTACATAAGTAAATTTAAAGCTACTTTAACATCAAACTGTGTAAAAAATATTTGATAAAATGAATATGCAAATACAGTTTGTGTCAGATAAATAAAACGTGGTGTGTGTGTATACCTGCGATATCGCAGTAAGACTTGTTAATTACTTGAAAGAAAGTGACCGTCTTTCTGTGACGAACGGGAAGCATGGAAGCCGTAGTGTTTGTCCGGGGGGAATGCAAGAATTTTACGCATCTCCTCCCACACTGCGGCGTTCCCGCACGAGCGGTGGGGTATGTGGGACTCGCCCTCTCCATAGCAGTGGAATGCAAATCATACCTTGAGAGAAAAACACTTAAACCCCCGGTTACTCCTCTGACCACAATTGGTGAGGGGCCCAGGAACTGTTGCCTATCTGGGATACCCTATGGCAGCGTCCGCGACTCAAATGGTGTTGCGGGCTCTCCTGGGTCCAAATAACCAGTTTCAGGGATGCCAGAGTACACGGGGTCCCTACTTCTCAAGGGGCCGCGGCCTGTTAGTATAATATCGTTCATAGCACAGTTGCTTTTACATTCCATTGAGTTTTTTTTTTTTTCCTTCGATTTTTTTTTTATTTTGTTATATTAATCCCTGTGTCGCGAAGGTCGCACCGCTCGATAGATTAACGAAAACAAAGCACCCCCTGACTGAATACAACTGTTTTAATTTCAGACGAATAATTGTCTCGGGTGGGAATCAAACGCAGAAAACCAGGTCTCTGGAGCAACTAACGTAACCACTTAGCCACCACCTTTCAACATAATCGCATCTAGGTCCCTATCTACACCTATTCTTCCATTAAATCATACATATTCATTTACACTGATTCACTGACTGCAAATGTAACTTTGTAATCCTATACATTTATAAGAAATAACAAAGTTATTAATGCAGTTGATGAAACTTAACAACTGGACCGAAATTGCAAAATGTTGGAATTTTCCCATGAGTTTTACACTAAACTCTACTAGTACTCCAAATTTGAAGCTTCTACGTCTGCTAGAAGTGCCTAAACATTTTGATGATCGGTCAATCACGTGTGAGCGAGTGACAAAATTACCGAAATTACCGAACTTTGAGTAGTTATAATTCTTAAAGCACTGGTTCAAATTGAATGAAATTTGAAATATGCTGTAGTTTTACAAAGCCTGCTTAGGTTCTGAAATTTCAGGCTCCTATCTTCATCCACAACGAAGTTATAGAGGGTCGAAAATCGGCTGAGTTGCTTCGAGAAAAGAGGTACGGCCGTGCATCTTTTTTTTTTTTTTTTTTTTTTTTTTTTCTTACTCGACTTGGGGGGGCACTGCCGTGCCCCCAGATATACGTATATTATTACGTAAATAGTCAAAACATATTTTGCTTTTTAAATACACTATGTTAAATTACTTAATTTTATTTGATTATAATATGTAGTTTATATAGGTTAAGGGTAGTAAAAAGCTGTCAGGTATAATATACAATCTTATTTTATTATTTTTATAACTATGAGTCTTAGTTCCGTCCTTTGAGTTTGTTATTATTTATACGGACCATATTATTTCACCCGTGTAACTCGTTTCCGTAAGAACTTAGTTTTGTGCGTTTTAGCAAACAAACTCTGCAGTTTTTTTTAAATATTAGTACTAGCTACATGCGCGCACTAAAATACGCATAGCTCTCGTTCCCTTAAGAATTACACAATAATATATAGCCTATAGTCTTCCAAGATAAATAAGCTATCTAACACTAAAATAATTTTTCAAATCGTACCAGTAGTTTCTGAGAATCTGAGATTAGCAAACAATGTCTATATTAGGTTTAAATTATTTATATACTATTTTGCTCTTCAACCAAATAAATATTCTATACATTAAATAGCCGTGACTTTAAACGAACAGGGAACATCAACATAATATAGTAACCCCACACCCAATTACCTCCTACTTTAAAAGGAGTTCACCAAACAAATCCACACGTTCAAGTAAAAATTACTTACATTAACATAAAGCACCCAGTTTAGTTTCCACAACCTTTTCGCTCCTGATAACATCTTTTACACAGAAAATATAAACTAGAACTGAATACGACCATGTATTTGGAGTACTTAAAATATATAAAAGGCTTTCAAAATATATGCAATTGCAGGAGACACACATTAAGCGATTACATTTGTGAAATGTTAAATTTGATATTTCCATAAAAGGAATCTATACTAATATTACACTTGCCGTGTGGTTTCCGGCGTAGAATAGACCACCCCATGTCCTCCCATGGGTGTCGTAAAAGGTGTCTAAGGGACATATGGCTGATGGACGGGCAGCAGCATCCATTATCCAAGATATATATTACATCTTACTGCGATCACTAATCCGTCTGCCAAGCAAGGTGATTATGGCAATATCCCTCAACGATCCTGGCTTGCCAAGGTCTGTTAAGAGGAGGCCCATGTTGATGATGATGATGACTAATATTACAAGCAGGAAAGATTACATTGTTTTTTTTGTGTTTTCAGTATTTTAATACGCACCCATTTTAAACGTATATATTTTAAATTTATGTATTACGATGCCGCGGCAGCGGCCGGCGAGCGTATCATCACATTATTTTTGTTCAAAATTTACGCACTATATTTTGACCATTTGGTATTTAAATGTGTGTGAATCTAACTTTGGTGTTAAAGCTATACATAAACATGAGATATTTAGTCCGATTGGTATTTTGAACTTAGGTATTTCTTATGTAGGTGTAATTTGCTTAGGTATTTAAAACCATTAGGTATTTTTATTTTAGGTATTTTGAACGGAGGTGTTTTAACGTGAGGTTTTTTAATTTCAGAGATGAAAATACATACCCAAGAAACTTTATAATTTACACAAAGATTTCTTGTCCGGCGTGGGGATCGAACCCACGACCACGACCATATACGTTACATTGGTTATAGCTACTTAAGTGACACTTGCTGGAATTAGTCATAAAAATTTTAATTTTGACAAGTACAGGTGTATGTAAGGCTAAGTGCTGAATAAATCAAGAATGTATAATAACTTAAATATAAAATTTGCACGCCGAAAGGCTAATATGACATGGACTGTATTATATTTAAGAACTTTGTGAACTCATATTTTTGCATATAGATTATTTGATTTGAAATTTAATTTGTACAATCTTTCATCATCATCATCATCATCAAGCCCTTATAACGTCCGTTCCACTGCTGAACATGGGCCTCCTCCCGAGGGAGGGTATTGCCATAGTCACCACGCTTGGCAGGCGGGTTGGTGACCGCAGTATTATGTTGTAACACACAAGGAAACGCTGCTGCCCGTTCCTTGATATACGATTATTATAGATGATGTCATAATAATCGGCTTAACGTGTTTCCGAGGCACGAAGGGTAGTCCCTCAACCAATAAGACCCGGAAAGAAATCTGAAAATTTACACAAAGATTTCTTGTCCGGTGTGGGGATCGAACCCACGACCTCCGAGATTTAAAGCAAGCCAATTACCGCTATGCTACGGAGGTTGTCGTACAATCTTTACTAATAAATAAAATTGGAGTGTCTGTTTGTAACATTAAAATAAATAAGTTCTTACTATATGCATAGGAATATACGGTACATAGACAAAAATATCATTATTTTCGATTTTTGTCTGTCTGACAGTCGATCTGTCTGTTTATTCCGAATAATCTGGAACGGCTGGAACCATTTTGACAGGACTTTTACTGGCAGATAGCTGATCTAATAAGGAGTAACTAAAATAACTTTTATGTTAAAATCCACTCAGACGAAGTCGCGGCACAGCCGACTTCATAAAAATCATCAAAGATTTCAGTCACTTCTGCCACTTTAAAGTTCTTTGTATATTTGAATACCGATACCATCTCTAAGAGTCTTATCAGCCTCATTAAGGGTACTAGTGAATTGTAAGCTGCTTACTTGCACTTTATTAATATACTCTGATACTATTTCTGCTATCTTAGGAAGCAAATCGTAATTAATTTCAACAGAGGATTTAATAGTTTCTTACTGTTTTGTAGCGTGGAGTGTTGTCGTAATTTAGTTTTAGCAGTGGTTTTTGTTCCTTGAGAGTAATACAGACGTCAGTTTACATACATACATATAATCACTCCTTTCTCCTATGGGGGTAGGCAGAAACTACAGAACGCCACCTGCTACGATCCTTACACACTCCCTTTGCCTCGTCCACGTTCATACATCTGGTCATACACGCACGCCGGTTGCGAGTACTACGCACCTGACCTTTCTGAAGAACATCACCTATGAGGTCAGTGTATGTCCTTCTAGGGCGTCCTCTCCCGGCGTTTCCACTCACATCTGCCTTGTAAATACCTTCTGTTACTCGCCTTTCATTCATCCTTTCCACATGACCAAACCACCTAAGCATACTCTTTTCAATTTTTGTCACAATATCTTCTTTACTTCAGTTTCTAGGCTCAATTAAGGTTTGAGCAACTGTAAATGACAAAGCAAGAAATACTATCAACTAACTTTTTTTTTAATTGAGCTCTATACTCTTTACTCTACCTGCGCCCCGCGTTTTTACCCGCGTGACTCTGCTCCAGTGGGTGAGAGCGTGATTTTTGGATCGAGCTTATTAACTATCCCCGTGCAAAGTTTCAGCCAAATCCATTCAGTAGTTATTACGTGAAAGAGTTACAAACATCCATCCATACTTACAAACTTTTGAGTTTATAATATTAGTAGGATATTTTGAATTTAAACATTAGTTGTGCCCTTTCTCATCATGACGAAAAAAAAGTAAAATTATGCTTAAATTCTTTAAAATTGGCACCACGTAAGAAATATGAACACTATCCACATACCCTTTACTTAATATTTTGAGAAGAATCAGGCGTTACTTTGCAGAAATCCATTATATTAATCTAGATTTAAAGCAAAATATCCCAGTGTTTCGTGTTTCGCTCCTTCACGGAGCACTACCAGGATGGTGTAGACTTGTCAACGGGAGGAGCATTGCAATGAATTTCATCCCAATATTTAAGCACATTTTTAGAAGTTATCAATTGATATTTTGTCTTTTTAATTTACATTATTATGCATTTTGTTGTATTTTAACAATGTGTGTGATAAATTAATGGGACGGCCAACCGTCTGCACAATAGACCGACGACCTCATAAAGGTCGCAGGGAATCAGTGGATGCAGGCCGCTCGCAATAGTTCAAGCTGGAAATCATGGAGGGAGGCCTGTGGTCAGCAGTGCCCGACAACAGACTGATAACTTATAATAAAACCATAGCTAAAATAAAATAAAAAATACTGAATAGCAACATTATAGTACTGTCCTGAAATTATATCATTTATAGCCCGTATAATGTCCACTGCTGAGCATGGGCCACCATTGAAGAGGAGGTGTCACAGCCACCATGCCATGTAAATGGATATACACGAGGTGAACGTAGCCGTCCGTACCGTGGTACACGATTATCATAAATGATGTTATTATAATCGGGACAAACGCCATATCCGAAATCATGATTGGCTAATTTAAATTGATTATCGCGTTAGTTAATCTATGAATAACATTTTCGTTCAGAATCAAATGACAAACGACCTTTTGTATGTATTTCGAATTTATGTTTCAGAAACTGAATTTCAATTAATTGATAGAGTTGATGGTGCCATGTATATTCCGGCTTCGGATAGACCACTTTTCTTATCATGGGTATGTTAAGAGGCGACTAAGGGACATACAGCTGATAAATGGGCAGCAGCATCTATCAGCTCATGGTTCATGGCGATCAACAATCTGCATACCAAGCATGGTGATTATGGCAATATCCCTCAACAACCCTGGTTTGGCAAGATCAGGGGGCCGAGTCTGCTATTTTTTTTATTTTGTGCCACCGTAGTGCCATCATGATATAATTTATGCCAAAAACGGTAATCTACTAATCTCATTATGGTGTTGGCGCTGGAATGGCAGTCGGTGTTGCTACCGCAGAAAAAGGCCGTCAACAGAAGTAGCAGGGGAGATGGTAAGGGAGATTATAATGTTTATTTAGGCTATTTAAAAACTTATAAATGTATCATTAGTAAATATAATGAAATATGTCAAGAATGACGTCTGCCAACGTCACTCTAGCGGAGCGTCGTGTCTTTGGAAGCGGGGCGGCCATCTTGAAAAAAGGACTTCTTGGAGAGCAGCGGACAGCGCACCACGTTTACGACTAATCGCTATCTATCGCGTTAATCAAAGTTTATTTAAGCGATATTGGTGTACCTTTCGATAATGTTTATAGTGATCAATGTGATTAAGACATTATTTCCGTATAATTTATTATAGTAACTTATTAAGTGCAGTAGAGGCATTTATTTTATTTATCATATACTACCCTCCTCTTCCATTTATATATTACTAGCTGACCCGGCAGACTTCGTACTGCCTCAATCGATACATAAAAGACCTAAATATTTGTATAAAATAAACTGGGCCGTAGAGACTTCCTTTATGCGGTACTCCTACCCCTAGCCTACACTACCCCTACCCTACACTACCCCTACCCTACACTACCCCTACCCTAAAAAATCTTGGCAAAAAAAATCTAGTTTTTAATTAACAAAATAAAGCTCAAATTGACTCTACATTTTAGTTAGAAAACGTTTGTATGGGAAAAAGAAAAAGGCTGTTTTAAGGTGTTTTCAGGCAATTATTCGATTCTCGCCGTAAAAACCATCCTTGAACTTCCACGAACATTAAAAAAAAAGAATTGGCCAAATTGGTCCAGGCTTTGTAGAGTTATGCACTTAGCAACACATTTTGCGATTCATTTTTATATTATAGATTATATACACTCACTTATATATAAATGAATTCAATTTTATTCAAAACGATATAGTATTCTGCAATGATGTACCCACTCGGTAGATTCTCAGAAAGTGAATACAATCAAGTCAGTGAATACAAATTGGTGAAGTTGTCGCCACCTGGTGCCAGACAAATATGTTTTTTACAAAAGTATTCGTTACTACGGTTTGGAGGGTTTATTTTGATGGCATATTATGTTGAGGGTAAATGTAGTAAACATATATAAGATATAAGTAGGTAGGTTGTAGATACAATATTTAAATTAGAAGTTTAATAAGTAACGTACTGAAATTTGATAGCGTGCAAAGTTTCAGCCAAATCCATTCAGTAGTTTTTTGCGTGAAAGAGTAACAAACGTACATACATCCACACATACAATCGTTCGCACGATCGTTTATTAGGTAACAGGATTTAATGTTGCCTTAGTGCTTTTGACAAGTCAAACTTTTTAATGTAATCCTATGGCGTTTGACATAACATTGATAGAATGCGTACTGCTCTTGCAAATCACGGTTAGTTCAGAGCTACCTTCCGATGCCCTCGTAGACCCGAAGTCCAAGTGGCCCGCGAACTGTAAAGTAGAACGACAGTTGCACAAAACTCCCCTAAAGCAACTAAAATCCATAATCCCTCTATCTCCCCGTCAGCGACCGCCCTGAGCCGAGGTCCAAGTCCCACAGGGGACGCCCTCTTGCGCAGATTGCTTAGTTTGTAGTGTTTAAACCATTTATCTAGGCTGGAGCTCTGCTCGCCTTTATGCCCGGTGAAGTAGCAAAAGCCTCAGGGCTAACTACATATTAAGTCCGTAAGAAAAAAAATAAAAAAGTTCAGAGCTATCACTCCTAATATAAAAAGAGTTTTGGGGTCACGGGTCACCATCTATCGGTTCAACTTGTTTGTTATATTAATAACAATAAATATTCCAACTAACAACTTATATAAAACCAAGTAAAAGGCAACTAAACTCAAGTTCGTAGGAACCCAGACCATAATCTGTAGCAATAACAGTTAGACGTGTTTAGTCAGATACAGTTCAAGATAAAAGTTAGCGTGTACTCTAACAATAGTTTAAAAGATCATTATCTTTACTACTATTACTGTAGCAAGCCTTAGTTACATCGCGTATCTTTTTGCCTTTTGCTTAAACGTTTCTGAGTTCATATTTTATGTTCTCGACTATGTAGGGAGGTTTTTGTTTTTGTCAGATGTAGTTAATGAGTTATTATTAAATGAAGCTCGTTATAAATACCTTTATTTAATTAGAAAAGAGCATTTCATTTGACTTGAAATGAGTAATTACAGATATATAATTGCAATAGTTTTGAACTATTTGTTATACTATGTATTTTCATGTTGTGTTCTATTTTTATTAAGAACAGGACTAGTCTCTACTTTTTTCTTCTTAGGTCTTTAAGAGATTTCTTTAGAAAAAGTGTAAAAAGTAATACATATTTGTTTTTAGTTTGCGTTTTATTTCATATCTTATGTAGTCTTTATATAAATAAATAAGTTTAATTTCAATTCTATATTATATTATGTTCAATGTTTGTCGCAGGAGACACAATAATTTCATACCTTTATTCAGGAAACACATTTTACACAAGGAAACGCTGCTGCCCGTTCCTTGATATACGATTATTATAGATGATGTTATAACAATTGTGACCAACGGCTTAACGTGCTTTCCGAGGCACGGAGGGCCTCACCCAACCAGACCCGGAAAGTATTTACACAAAGATTTCTTGTCCGGTGTGTTGATCGAACCCACGGCCTCGGAGGTTTAAAGCGAGCCAATGACCGTTACGCTATGGAGGTTGTCACAGGTACAGTCAAAGTCAAAATCCTTCAAAACAAAAATTTACAAAACACTTTTTATACAAACATACCAAACAACAGATATGTAGATATGTCGCTCACAAAATAAATTGAAACGAATCCCATCTAATCCACATTGTGACGTCAGGTACGTCGTGTGAGGTTTAAATAATTTGACATGAACTTAAGGGCGGGAAAGCGAGCTCTCAAACTGCGGGCTAATTTGAGGATCTCAAGCAATCTTCATAATATAGGGAAAGAGGGCGCAAACATGGGGATAGGATGCTTTGAAGTTTTATATTGGGTGGCTTCGTTTATATACGCTTTAAGGCAAAGGCACAGTTTTTTTGGTTTGAAATGGGTTGTAATTTAGCTTTTGAATGTATAAGACTAGCTGCGCCCCGCGTCACTCTGCTCCAGTTGGTCGGAGCGTGATAGTAACCTATATGTTTATCCAGCTTATAAACTATCCGCGTGCAAGCTTTCAGCCAAATCCATTCAGTAGTTTTTGCGCGAAAGAGTAACAAACATGTATAAACATACAAAGTTTCGCATTTATAATTTTAGTAGGAAAGTTTTTAAGGTAACAGTATTTGTCTTTAAAATTCAAATTCTATAGTATTTTTTTTTAAACTATAAGAAGTTTTTGTCGCAATATATCAGGACACTAATCAATATCATGTTTTTAAGATACGTTCTAAAACTAAACTCATTCTTGAAATTACAAGTAGTAGCAATCATTCGTCGCACTTATCATCATCAGCCCAGTATGACGCCTATATAAACCCTCCCTCGCCATGGTCACCACGCTTGGCAGGCGGGTTGGCAATATTATGTTGTAACACACAAGTAAACGCTGATGCCCGTTACCTCGTATTCCATTGTTATAGCTGATGTTATAATAATCAGCATCAACCAACCCGGGGAGAAGTTTTAGAATCTATACAAAGATTTTTGTCCAGCGTGGGGATCGAACTCACGACCTCCGAGATTTAAAGCGAACCTAATACAGGATAATAATATATCGGTACATGGATGTTGTCAAAAAAAAACGTTAAATCGTTATTTAAATTCCACGTAAATACGAAAGTAACTAGGTACTGTCATGATACTGTCTGACTGTCTGTCTATCTGTCGGCCTATCACGCCAAAGCTACTGAACCGATTTAAATGAAATTTTGTACATATACCTGAGAAAGGAATCAGAATCAAAATGCTTTATTTGTAAGCATAGGTCACATTACGGGAGAGTGTGAGATGTTACAGATAGGTAGGTCCTTTATGTTTTGCCTGGAACAAAGGACAGGACAGGACATAGGCTAGTTTTTAGAAAAAAAGGTTGTAGCGTGTTGAAAAAATGATGATACATCCAAACAATCTACATCCCCCCTTATGAAGATTGTAGAAGTAACATAATTTTTATGCTAGAAGCTTAAAATTTATTTTTCAGAAATGATTGCGAATTATCCTAAATGATCAAAAATACCGGCCAAGTGCGAATCGGACTCGCACACGAAGGGTTCCGTATCATTTTCAAGTGCTTGCCTGTTGCTGTTATTGATACCGAGCAAAAAAAAGTTTGTTTTATGGGAGCCCCCCTTAAATATATATTTTATTTTTAGTATTTGTTGTTATAGCGGCAACAGATATACATAATTTGTGTAAATGTCCACTGTCTAGCTATCGCGGTTCTTGGGTTACAGCCTGGTGACAGACAGACATCGAGCCCCCTTCAATATATTATTATATGTTATTTTTTGTATTTTTTGTTATAGCGGCAACAGAAATACATAATTTGTGAAAATTTCAACTTTCTAGCTATCGCGGTTCTTGAGATACAGCCTGGTGACAGACAGACAGCGAGCCTCCTTAAATATATTATTATATGTTATTTTTATTATTTTTTGTTATAGCGGCAACAGAAATACATAATTTGTGAACATTTCAACTGTCTAGCTATCGCGGTTCTTGACATACAGCCTGGTGAAAGACAGACAGACAGCGAAGTCTTAGTAATAGGGTCCCGTTTTTACCCTTCGGATACAGTACCCTAATAATTACTACTCAAAGTCACTATTCCACACGGACGAAGTCGCGGACGGAGCTATTTATGCAGGCTAAAATTATTTAATGTAGGCAATCACTTAAACAGTAGCCACAAAAAACACGATATTTCCATAGAGCGAGATTTGCGGTGACCATGTCCGTTAGGCTCGGTGCACACGATGAGCGCTTGTAATAGCTCTGCGGTGGACGCGGTGTTTGTTCGCGACTCGTGACGTCAGCTAGCACCGCTTAAGTGAACATAGATCATAATAGAGAACAGACACTATGATGATATGCCTAAGTATTTGATGTGGTGTGTAATATTAAAGTGTAGTCATATTTGAGGCTTGCCTTAAATGGCAAGTAAGTTTTTCAACTACGATCTGAATGGATGCGTCGTTTATATGTCTGTCAAACTAAAACCTGTAGAGTATCTGCTCTCTATTGACATAATGTCTGTCACAGCATAAGTCAGTTATTTTTTATTATATTACATTAAAAACAATTACTTTTCTACTCCATGATGGAGTAATTTATTCCTTATGAAACTACATCCAGATGAATCCAGAGTCCGCGATTCAGCTATGCCGGAAATATACAATTTTCTGTTTACGGAACCTTTGCTATAGTCACCAGGCATGAAACCCGAGATTGATGGCTTCAATGTAATGTCCTTTTTATTTTGGCGAGCTAAATTAATCCACGTCAGCCCGTATAAACTCCTATATTGAACATGGGCCTCCCTCAAAGTGGGTGTTGCGTATTAAAGACGAATGTATATTGTAACCGCATAAACACAGGTAAACACTGTTGCCCGTTACTTGGTAAACGATTTTCTTAGATTATGTTAAAACAATCGGGACCAACGGCTTTATGTGCTTTCCGAGGTAAGGAGAGCAGTATCTTAACCAACTAGACCCAGAAAGGAAATTTCTGATTTCACACAAAGATTTTGCTGTCCCTTAAAACGCTTCACCACTGAGTCTGTCAAAGCATCTAATTTATATTTCAATTAAATTTCTAAATATGTTTAATATCTTCCCTGATGCAAACAAAACTAGGCAAAAACCTAACAGCATTCCCATCACATCTAGTGACCTGATATTTCATAGTCATTAAACCAACAATCAGGGGTTGTAACGGTTTATAGTGCACAAACAAACCTAACATTAACTTTCGTTCTAAATACAACTGTATGTATGTATGTGTGTATGTGTACGCGGAAATTACTAACTTTGTTCTAACTGATTTGAAAATTAGTGCCGTAGGTGCTTATTTTGTATTCATACGCAATTATGTGTTGTGTTTGAGTTTCGATATTGAGGAGTTAATTAAGTAGAAAAGTGGGTGTATGGATACTTGGATAGCTTCTAGGTATACAAAAATTGTTAGAAGTATTAAAAATGTTTGGTATCTCAGAATCACAGACCCAATAAAAAGGAAAGACGGGACACTGTTAAACCAGCACAGAACTCGGGGTTATTAAGTGGGTAACATTTTTTTTTCTATCATAGTTTTGCATTCTACTAGTATTCTTGTTAACCCCTCGTGCTAAGCTAAAATGCTTGTGTTACGAGTGGGTTCACGTCGGTAGTGCAATGGGTGGGGATCGAACCGGAGACCTCAAGATCACAAGTCCGACGCCCTAGCCATTGGGCTACGGCCGCTTTTTTATACATTATACTTTGTACATTATAGCTATGAGTTTGTTGATTTTCGAATGTTATAAAAATAACGGTAAGCTTTGATTTGTACACCTATTCATGACACAATTTGGCATTTTTGTAAACACATCATGATGTTGGTTATGACATCAAGCACCTGACGTTGCAACGGATCGACTGACAAGGTAAGGCTTAGTTGTGTATGTACAGTCAACAAAAGCGATAGGTTTACACCGTTATTTATTTATTTATTTTTATTTATACTTTATTGCACACAGAAAGTTACAAGACATACATTTTATAATTGGAAACAACATGTACAAAGGCGAGCTTAATTCATTAATGAATTCTCTTCCAGCAAACCTTTAGGAAAGAGATACATGAACATTAGTGAATAGGAAGTGTACAACAGATTTAATTTAGCTACTTGGTAAAATACTACATACTATAAACGTACACACTAATAGTTACATATACATATATAATTACATAGTAATAAATATGCCTGCTATATATAATAAACTACATACACTAACTTATATGTCCATATTACACAATAAATTACTGAGACAAAAAATACTCCTTTGTTCTTCTTTTGAATGCATCAGGAGACTGGCAAGCGCGTATGGGATGTGGAAGGGAATTCCATAACCGCACCGCACGGACGGTGAACGAGTGGTCATATTTGCTAGAGACATGAGGAGGGTTCTTTAAAAGGAGAGAAGTGGCGGTACGACAGGGTTTGTCTCTAGGTATTAAATACTCAAAGCGTTCGCGAAGATAAGTAGGGGCATTGGGATTATGGAGGATAGAAAACAGATGAGACAAGATGTTACAGTCCCGACGCCGTCGAATAGGCAGCCACTTCAACTGCGACCGAAACTCTGACACATGGTCATACTTTCGGAGGCCGAAAATGAAGCGGATACACAAATTCTGAAGGCGTTCGAGTTTGTCCAAAAGTTCTTCTGTTGCATCTAGAAAGCAAACGTCAGCGTATTTATGTAAATAAATATGTTTCTGTCACTACCACAGCCGTTAATTCTTTATGGATGAAGAGTTCGCTACTAGCTGTACACAAATACAGATAATAGTAAACTCTCCTCATAAACGTGTACATGTAAATTTTAAATGCGTTTCACTAAGTGTAAACCTATCTCTTTTGTTGACTGTACATGCCAAGGCAGAGTTTAACCAGTTTCAGTGCATCACTCACAGAGTTCCGATTTTACTTTTTATTTAACCTGAGCTTAGAATAAACTATTATATATTTTGGTGATTGCGAAACAATCTCAAACATAATATTGTTTATTTCACTTAGAGAAATGATGTTTTGATAGAATATTCGATTTAACATAATGCTAATGCATTAAAGTTCCATAGTCTTAAGTTCCATAAAAATACCTTTGCTAATAAATTTGCAAATGTATTTTTTGGGGCCGAAAAGTTCTCGAAAGGAGACCGCGGATCGGCAAGCCTAGCGTAGGACGTCCACCTACACGATGGATGGATGATCTGGTTAAGGCCGCGGGATCACAGTGGATGCAGGCCGCTTCTAACCGCAACAACTGGAGAGCTATGAGGGAGGAATATGTCCAGCAGTGGATGTCCTACGGCTAAAATGATGCGGATGATGATGATTTTTATGGATTTTAAGACATAAACACGCTTGTCAAGTACAATCTTATAGTAAAATATAAAGCTGTAAATTTTATTTGCTTACTTGAACACACTTATCTCAGGAACTACTGGATTGATTTGAAAAAAAAATCTTTAGTGTTAGATAGCCCATTTATTGACATAGGCTATATTTTATAATGAAGTTCCCACGGGAACGGGAGATACGTGGTTTAAGCCGCGCCCGGAAATCTAGTAAATGAATAAAAGCTGTTAAATTATCCCTTAATTATGTTGGTTTCATCGCATCGGAATGGTAGTGACAGATTTGTGGGTGACATTGATATTAATTTGCACACATTTGTGTTGTGTTAATAAAACTAAATATTATATGGTTAGCTGTAAAGGGTATCATTTTGTTATTCAAGTTCATGAAATCAGTTTGAGTAGTAGTTATTTACATCGTTGTATTTAACTTTGAACAGTAATGTTTATAAAGAATCGGCCAATGGCTAGGGCTTGTTGCTCGGACTTGTGATCTTGAGGTCGCTAGTTCGAACCCAACCCATTGCACTACCGACGTAAGCCCACTCGAAACATAAGCATTTTAGCTTAGCACGAGGGGTTAACGAGAATACTAGCAGACTGCAAAACTGAAATAGGACTTAAAAAAAAAGAAAAATAAACATTTTATAAGACATTCACAAGAAAACTACATTCACCCTGAGTGACATAGGCTATATTTACTTTTAAGTTCCCAAGGGAACGGGAGTTACGCGGGTGAAACCGCGCGCGGGAAGCTAGTATTTTTATAAAGATAGTGCTGTCCGCAACTTTGTCTGCGTAAAAAAAGATTTTAGAAGGTATTTGAAAGTCTCGTCTTTATCAGTTCTGCTGTTTTGGAGGTAAGACAGTAGTTACCTATCCGTTGTAATTAATAGAATCAGGCGTTACTTTGCAGAAATCCATATAAATCTAATTTAAAAAGACAAAATATCAAGTGTTAATTTTGCTAAAAAATTGTTAGCGGAATTAACACTAGATATTTTATCTTTTTAAGCTAGAGACCCACCCCGGCTCCACACGGGTGCAATGCTGATGTATTATACATATGAACCTTCCTCTTGAATCACTCTATTTATAAAAAAAAACCGCATCAAAATCCGTTGCGTAGTTTTAAAGATTTAAGCATACATAGGGATATAGGGAAATATGGAGAAAGCGACTTTGTTTTATACTATGTAGTGATTAGACCTCTCTGTTAGTAAAATTGCAATTTCGATTACCACTGTAAGTTCTAGGCTCCAAATGGTTGTAATATTACACACGGTGCTACTCGCCAGTTCTGTTACTTGAACTTGGGCTTGACACACTACCGCGTGTCTAAATAAATGCGAAGCGGCCGTAGCCCAATGGCTAGGTCGTCGGACTTGTGATCTTGTGGTCGCCAGTTCGAACCCCACCCATTACACTACCGACGTGAACCCACTCGTAACACAAGCATTTTAGCTGAGCACGAGGGGTTAACAAGGATACTAGTAGACAGCGAAATTCTGTTAGTAATATTTAAAAAAAAAACAACGTTCTAATACAGTACACAATACCAACATCAAAGCTACTTGTTATTTAAATAAACAACTAATAAAACCTCGCTAATAAAAGCTAAACATTAGAAAACTACATAATTCGCTAGCATATTGCACAACATAGCGGTTAGGAAAGATAAATATACCAATATGAGGCACATTTCCCCCATGTGTGGGCTAATAAAACCTCTATAACATACGCCTTTGTTTCTCTAATGCGATTTAAAATACAGCCGGTCGAACGCTACTTTCTTTGTACGGGTTAGTACGACCACAGCGTAAATCAATCAGTAGGTAAATTTTAAATAGTGACCACAATTTTTAAACGTTGTAAGTTACTAAATACTACACTTGTGGCGCCACAGTTGTCCCTTACCTATGTCTTGTTTTCTAAATGAAATTGTTGCATTACGCATTTTCTCCACAGTGGCAGAAAGGGGAAATATATAGGAAATTATTTTAATAGTTTCCGATTAGTAATCGTAGTATACTATTACTAATCGGAAAGTATAGTAGTTGTCATACCTACTACTAAGGTTGTCCAAGAAACCTACCTGAATGTAAAACTTGTAATTTATTTAGTAAATATAATTAGTCCTTCAGTTAGATTTCTAAAAATATTGGACACGTATTTTTTTATTTATCAAATCAATAAAAATTTCCAAACATACAGAGCATCAACAATCTATAAAGTTATAAAGGACATCGCTACTAGGTAAAATTGTACCTAAAAGTTTCACGCAAAATTTCAACGCGCAGTATTTTCGTCAATTTTGTTTGAGGAACGAAAAAAAAATCATCATCATAATTATCATCAACAGCCCGTTTACATCCACTGCTGAACATGGGCCTCCTCTTAACAGACCTTGGCAGGTCAGGGTCGTTGAGGGATATTGCCATAATCACCACGCTTGGCAGACGGATTGGTAATCGCAGTAAGATGTAAACCTTGAGCTAATAGATGCTGCTGCCCATCTATCAGCCATATGTCCCTTAGTCGCCTTTTACGACACCCATGGGAGGACATGGGGGAAAAAAATACGTGTCCAATATTTTTTGGTAATCTAACTGACTGACTAAATACATTTTTTTATTCTTACTGCCTATGGCATAAGCACGACTTTCCATGCCCCCTGGCAGTGCCAATGACTACAGAATCCTTTGTGCCTATTATTTGGGCCCGTTCAATAGATCGCAAATACATATGGATATTCAAAATAGGTGTTTCTAAAAATGAAAAGTTAAAAACTTTTTTTAACTCACTTTTCCACTTCAGCTGACCGAGCTAAAATTGTAGGCATGGCTTTGATAAAAAATAACACTTTAAAAGTCTAATATTTTGCAAACGGATGCGTGTATTGGAAAACCGTGTTCAAAAAACCGCAGTATTTTGGAACGACACTACATGCTGGATTATATGAGAAAAAAAAAATACCCTGAAATATTGTTTGTTAAATAAATGATGGAAACCAACGAAATTAATAAAAACAATAAAAAACATTTTATTTACGTAAGAGTGAAGACAAACATATAAATAAACTGAGACGTGGTCTTTCACAGTGTGCCTCATGAAAAAGTTCGAAGTCACTAAGCGAGTCCATTCCTTGCGTGACTGAATCAGTAATGAAGAGCAGGAGTACGAAGGTATTTGACATAGCTCAATGGTTTAGCGAGCTGAAATGGCAATGGACTGAATACATCGCTCGAAGAACTGATGATCGATGGAGCACAAAAGTTCTCGAGTAGAGACCACGCACTTGCAAGCGCAGCGTAGGATCAACGCCTGCACAATGGACCGACGACCTCATAAGATCGCTGGGAATCAGTGGATGCAGGCCGCTGCAGGTAAATTATTTATCTTATCATCATCATATCATATGATGATGATAAGATAAATAATTTGAACATATTCATGTGTAAGTTTGTTCTGTCAGTATTTTAAATAATCGAAACTCAATTTAATACAAACCTATTTTCATTTAACCATGCGAAAATGGTCAATTTAGCCTAATCATATTTAAACTTTACATTATAGCTATCATTGCACATAACGCAATTACTTCACATCACTTATCCCATTAAAGCAAATCACTCCAAATTAACATGATATATGAAATAATTATAACACAGTTAGTTAGATTTGAATGGGAAATGCTTATGAGTAATTGAATTATGTTCAAATACTTGTATGAAGATATATTATTAACTATTGGACTACACAATAAGTCTAGATTATATTTTAATTATATAAAAAATGTTTATTTCTCTTCTTAATCTAACACTGACGTTGGCACGCTGTATCTGGCTTAAAAAATCTTTTAACGTTGCCGCGTTGGGAAGCTGCACGATCTCCGGATTACATAGGGTATATTTAATTATGAATTTCCCACGGGAGCGAGAGCTACGCAGGTAAAACTGCGCGCGAGAAGCTAGTAGGTAATAAGCTAAAAACAAGTTTTTAATTTATTTTTTTGCTACACTGCTATTTAGTAATCTGTGGCAATGCAGTTGGAGGTAAAAATACTCAAACACACTGAACAAGTCTTTGTAACGCACTCTTTGTATAATTTGGGACATATCAAGTGATATGTTAGGAGCATTCCGTTTTAACCACAAAGGATTCACATGAGTAGGTACGTATTGTTTATTCTGTACTGGCTTATTTGAACTGAGTTAATAATTCGTTGAAGCGTTCGTTGAAGCTATTATGTTTTACGGAAGATTTCGCTTTTATAAAAATATACCCAATGTATTGGAAAATATTTATAAATATTTGTAAAGAAATAGTTTAAAACAAGATGTAGAATTTTAATGGGTTTCGTTTTTAGATACCGAATGAGAGGTTTCATCATAATCATCATCATTTTATATAACGTCCACTGCTGAACATGGGCCTCCTACCGAGGGAGCGTTTTTGCCATAGTCACGCGTGACCGCAGCATTATGTTGCCACAGAGAAACGCTGTTGCCCGTTCCCTGATGTAAGCTAGTTATAGATGTTGTTATAGCATTCAGTACTTTTGGCTTAGCATGCTTTTCGAGGCACGGAGAGCTCTCAATCAACCAGGACCGGAATTCTTATCCGGCGTGGGGATCGAACCCGTCGTGGGTCGTCGATATCTTCAGAGATTTACATCTAGATTTATACTGTTACGCCAACGAGGTTATCTTCTTCATACAGAATACCACATTCTTATAATGTTGGTGATTTATGATGATATTGTGATCTTTATACGGTAGCTAAGTCTGTTGACAGCCTTTGTAGCGTAACAGTATTTGGCTCGCTTGAAATTTCGGAGGTCATGAGTTCGTGACAAACAAACTTACATTCACATTTATAATATTAGCAGGGATTTGGAATCAGACAAAAAAATATCACCGGCCTAGACGTTCTTTTCACATTAATATTTTGACACACATTAGATTTATGTCTATCAGAGTAGCAGTGTCAAAAGGTATGCAGATAATTTGTTGTTAGTTGCAATAAAATAGTCTAGGTTTTACCTAGCACATAACATACTTTCTTTTCACATTGCAATCCTGACTGATAAAAATGTATCATCATTATCGTCATCAGCCCGTATAACGTCCACAGCTGAACAAGGGCTTCCTTCCGGGGGAGGGTATTTGCCATAGTCACCACGCTTGGCAGGCGGTTTGGTGATTATAGTATTATGTTGTACCACACAAGGAAATGGTGCTGCCCGTTCCTTGATATTATACATGATGTTATGACAATCGGGATCAACGGCTTTTCGTGCTTGCCGAGTCACGGAGGGTAGTCCCTCAACCAACCGTCCCGGACAGGAATCTTAGAATTTGCACAAAGATTTCCTGTCCGGCCTGGGATTTGACGCGACCTCCGAGATTTAAAGCGAGCCAAATACCGCTACGTTACGGAGGTTGTCAATACAGACACAAATGTATGCAAGCATCAAAATGCTTATTTAATTACTTTCATTAATTTCAGTCTCCCCATTGTATGACTATAAATTTCTCCATAGTAAACTCCATCTTTTCTCAAACCAATTACTACCTGCAAGAAACAGAAATTCATTCATTTAACAAGAAGTTTCCATTCATAACGACAAAAAGTAAAAACCGGCTAAGCGCGAGTTGGACTCGCGCATGAAGGGTTCCGTACCATTTTCAAGTGCCTACCTGCTGCCGTTATTGATATCGAGCAAAAAAGAGAAAAAGAAAATGATTTTGTATGGGAGCCACCCGTAAATATTTATTGTATTTGTTGTTTTAGCGGCAACATAAATACCACATTTTTAAATGTTTTTGTATGCTTTACTGAAAAGTTAACCATATACTATGTTTCAAAATTGAGATTATTAAAATCTCAATTTTTATTAATCTCAATTTTAACGTCTTCCTGAGAGACGTGTTATAAAAGAGATTGATAAATGTCGATGACCGGTAGTGTTCCACCGTAGCCTAATTGGTTAAGGCATTAGGGGCTTAACTTAAGATGCGGGTTCGAGTCCCGCCAGTGGTCGAATTTTATTAATCTCAATTTTGAAAAACAGAAATACCATCATTTTGTGAAAATTTCAATTGTCTAGCTATCGCAGTTCTTGAGATACAGCCTGGTGACACACATACAGCGAAGTCTTAGTAATAGGGTCCTGATTTTACCCTTCGGGTACGGAACCCTAAATAAGTAAGTAGCATGTTCTTCGTTGGAACCTCCAAGTTGCGGCAGAGTAGTGAAAAAACGAGAGGAAGGCAACTTCGTACAATCCTTGCCTAACGAGCTCTCTAGATAATTAACTATTTGTTCCGAAGTCAAAGAGTAGAATTTTGCTGCGTTCACTCCGGCTTGAGTTAGGGAATTTTAACTATTTTTTTTTTAGATTTAGTAGGATTTGTAGATGTTTTTGCTTATTGGTGTAAACCATAAACTAAAGCATGATAGATTCCTGTTTTAAGAAAAACGAATTCTGGTTTATGAAGCACTGTAGTTAGCAAATTAAACTAAAAGCGTATTAAATAAAAAGATTCCACCCAAACAACATACATACATTGCAAGTTAAATAAAAGCTTGTAAAAACCATTAGTTACGGACTTAGCAACAAAAAATATGTGTTAAACTATTGCCAAATTAAATAATTATATTATTATATAATAAGTTACATTCTGAATGCAACAGGAATATGACACGATAGCTAAAAAATAGGTGTACTCTCTTCCGAAGTGAAGCTAGGTCGACGCTCATCAGATAAAATAACAGTAGCATCTTTTCTTGTAGTGCCTCTAAATGATAAGTTTATTTTTGATTGTACATGCATAGATTAAAGAAACGGTAGTGAAAAAAGTAGAGAAAACAGCTCTTCAGATAATTTAATATATGTTCCAAAGTCAAAGAGTTTTTCCTCGTTCGGTCGGGTTCGAGTTAGGGAATTTTAAATTTCAATTAGAGATTTCGAAATCACCGCGTATTTCGGCTTAAAATAGACTACCTCATATCATCCCGTGTCATAAGAGCCATACACCTGATGGATTAGCAATAGCATCTATCAGCTCCAAGATACTTCCATGCGATCAAGGTAACCACAAAGTTACTTTTAAAGCATAGGTAATACACACCGTCGTCGGATAGGTTCTAACACCACGTATATCAGAAATAGTAACTTTCCTGAAGAGTGAAATAACCATAGAATTTGACATAGGCACCAGAACAATACCAGTCTACTTTTTTTACTTTATTTTATTAGTTTTTTGTAGGACGCACCGCCTGTTTGATCGACCGACGACTTCATAAAGGTCCCAGCCCGGCTAGCATAGGCAGCGCGACTCGAGTCTACTCTACAGAGACCGACCAATCACATTTCCGAAACGCACAAACAAAGTCAGTGGATGCAGGCCGCTAGCAATCGTTTCCGCTGGAAATCGATGAGGGAGGCTTATGTTCAGCTGTGGACGACAACCGGCTGATAATGATGATGATGATATGCGTTTCTAATTAGCGTAACAACGTGAATTCCCATTTTCGAACTAATCGCATCAAAATGTTGAAACCGCCGACAATACAGAAATATTACAGCAGAAAATTTACTACTAATGATAAGTTTAAATATCAATAGGTATGTAATTAACGAAAATTTACATACACACATCAACACAACTACTAATACGTATCCTCATACAATTAATTTGATCCGGATACCAAATGAAACATTACAAAACTCAATTAATTTATAATGATGGAAACAATATGCTCGCTCCGCTCCCGTAACTCAAACCGCGCGTTAATATTTCGACCCCAAACAGACAACAGTTTTTAACTTGATGAAAAACACAAATGAGGTTTTTAATTGAATTTTTTAACATGACGTTAGGGAGTGAACGGTGCTGACGCGTTAAAGACATGCGGGGTAATAATTTTCCTGTGTGTGTGTTATATTAATACTAGATACCGCGCACGGTTTCACCGAAATCTAATGAAATAATGAACTTTATTCAGCACTTAGATATTTACATACACTTGTACTTGTCAAAATTACACTGTATACTAATACACTGTAAGACTAAATCTAACACAAGTATCACTCAAGTAGCAAAAAACATTGTTAAAATTATTTGATCTTACAGAATTTTTAATCAGTCTGTCCGTCTGTCGTGCGATAAATGACAAATGTACACATTATAGTAGGATGCTTTAAAGGTGACAGGTCTAAAATAACTTCCAAGAATCCGGCCAAAGTTTAGGCGACATCCACCTGAGGGCACCCTTAAGGAGCCAACGCTCAGGGTGCCACTGGAGTAAAGTAGATTTACGAACAGTGGTGATGATCGCTGGCACGAGATCACAGTTCGAGAATAAGCAACAACGCGATCCTCGGTCATGCCGTCGAGGCTCCTACCCTAGCTAACCTGCAACCTTTCACCTACCTAAGTGGACGACCCGGAGAAGAAAGAAAGAAAGAAACTCCGAGTGTTATTTTCGTCTCTTTTGCTCTGTTTCTTTTTTTTATTCTCTTTCGTAACAAAATATAGCTTTCCTCGATAAATGGGCTATCAAACACTGAAAGCTTTTTTCGAATCTGACTGAGATAAGTGCGTTCAAGCAAACAAACAAACAATTCGATGTAAAGTTGATTCCACATTAGCCGTACGATTTACTTGACCATTAATTTGCCATAAAATATATTTATTGACAAAAACGAATTAATTTTTTTGTCATGTCTGGTATGATTGTGGCACACCTACTGCTGTTATATCTGCACGTTAGGGGTGAACCACCCTTAACATTTAGGGGGATGAAAAATAGATGTTGTCCGATTCGCAGACCTAACCGATATGCACCAAATATTTCACGAAAATCGGTCGAGCTATTTCGGAGGAGTTTAATTACAAACACTATGACACGTAAATTTTGTATATTAGATGTGTTTACAATAAAGTATTGTATAATAATAATTATTATTATTATTAAAATGTTTTTAGGGCAAGTTTTAAGAACTTTATAATTTCTAAAATTAATTTAAAATAAAAGAGAACTTTAAAACAATAGAAAATTACATGGTATGAAATATATAATGTATCAGCTTAATTTATTCTACAACATTCAGTAGCATAATAATTATAATTGTAAGGTAGGTAATTGCTGACCCAGCCAGCCCCTTCAGCATGTTGCTACATCTACTTAGGGCCGAATATGCATATATCTAAAGGGTGGGCATCCTAATAAAGGTCACAGCTCATTAGAGCCACCCGACACCCACTCCGGACCGCACCTCGTGTGCGGTTAATTAGTATTCTTTATATGGACCTGTATGGTTATGCACTCACTATATCAACTCCGTAGCCTTGATCGTAAGCTCACCACGCGCGGACGCTGGGTTAACCACTCGGTGACAACTCGCATACTTGCTTTGCGTTGCGGGTCTCGAGTGGACCGTGAATAACACGCAAATGATTCACGCGAGGACGTCACGTTGACGATGCTCCGCTCATGTTGCTCATGATGTCCACCCTTGTTAACGGACTAATCGAAAAATTGTGGACCAAGCGACGTCCACTCGTTGACCACGCGGCATTCACTCGTTGACCACTCGGGGTCCACTTCGTTGACGACGCGAGGTCCACTGGTTGACCGCGCGGTGTATGAGGTGCGCGTGTGGACTCTCAACTAATATAATAAAGAGGAAAGATTTTATTGTTTGTTTGTTTGTATTGAATAGGCTACGAAACTTCTAACTGTCTAACTTAAACAGACAAAAAGACACACGGACGATGGACAGTGTGGTCTGAATAATAGGATCCCGTACCAAAAAAAAACACAAATAAAAAGTTAAAAAACTGGTCTAGTGCGAATCGGACTCGCGCACGAAGGGTTCCGTACCATTTTCAAGCGTCTACCTGTTGCCGTTATTGATATCGAGCGAAAAAGGACAAAAAAAGTTTATTGTATGGGAGCCCCCCTTAACTTTTTATTTTATATTATTTTTAGTATTTGTTGTTATAGCGGCAAAAGAAATATATAATCTGTAAAAAAAATCAACTGTCTAGCTATCGCAGTTCTTGAGATATAGCCTGGTGACAGACAGACAGCGAAGTCTTAGTAATAGGGTCCCGTTTTTACCCTTCGGGTACGGAACCCAAGAAAAGGTTCGATTTGTAACACTCACCAATTTCTTACTACATTCAGTAAAACACACTTTGTCATTAAATAAACATTTCTATTTAAAAGCGACCATATCCATTTACATTACGTCAGGTATACAGTTAATATATAGAAAAATGTCGCTCTTACATTTCCAACGTAAATAGTGAATACAAACGGAAATGTTAACTGCACCGTTTATTTGTGAGTAATTAGTTCCCGTTCAACTAGATGGAAACTGAAGATTATAAGTTTGAATGCACGAACAAATACATACATATGTTTCGGTTTATACATGTTATTTTAAGCAAAACATTAACAAAATGTTATAGTGATTGTTTGTTCACAGTTTTGTTAACTACCAAAGATTAACCGTTTTAAGAGTAAATAATTGATCTGAATTAAAAACCAATATCTAGTAATAATTCCACTAAAACAATTGTCAAAATGCTGGGATGATTTTTTTGCACCGCCCTCCCCCCCGCAAAATTATGCACAACGTGCAGGAAGTTCTACTGCACTGCTGCACATTAGGCCTCCTCTTAACAGACCTTAGTAAGCCACGGTCGTTGAGATATATTGCCATAATCACCACGCTTGTCAGAGGGATTGGTGATCGCAGTAAGATGGTCACTATCCTTGAGCTGATGCCGATCCATCAGGTGTATATCCCTTAGTCGCTTCTTACGTCATTCATAGGAAGACATGGGAAGCTCTATTCTAAGCCGGAAACCACACGACAGTGCTGTAATAGACTCTATATTTTTTCAGAATTTATTGATTTTAACACTCAATTACCTTGTCAGCATAGCTAGCCTGGCCTAGGATGCCAGTCTTTGGCATTCTAGGCCAGGCTAGCTATCCCGCCGCTTACCGCCCTAGGCTCGGCTTCGGGGAGTGGGGCACATGGGCCCCGCTCCCTTCGAGGCTGACCCATAAAGAGTAGGTACGCCTCTACTCTCCGGGCGTCCCTATAATTGGGCACATGGGGCACTGTAAGTGAGGCCAAGGAGATCTCGCGGAGTCACATGGGCCGCGGGTGCCATCGGGGGATCGGAACGCTTATGCGTACCCGGCCCCCGCCAACGGCGAATTGAAGTACGGGGGGTTTTAGTGGTGTAGGGTCCTCTCCTCGTGGTATGAGTTTAGCATACTACGCTATGGAGAGGGCGAGTCCCACATATCCCACCGCCAGCGTGCGAATACGCTGCAGCAGCTGTGGGAATGCGTAAATGCATTTGCCCAAAGACAACAAAAAAAAAATGCCTGGCCAGCTATGCTGCCTATTTACACTCCATGACCCCCGATACATAAGCAAATCTTGACCTCAGAAGCATATAGACGGATGTATATTATACTTCAGAAGCATTAGGTCGTAAGTGCCAGTTTAAGATAAAAGCACATACGACGAATGTTTCTGACGTATAATCGCACATACGACCTTGCGCTCCGTAGCGTAGCGGTATTTGGCTTGCTTTAAATCTCGGAGTTCGTGGGTTTGATGGTGAGCAGCAGCGTTTGCCTGTGTATTACAACATAATACTGTAATCACCAATCCGCCTGCCAAGCGTGGTGACTATGGCAAAACCTTCCCTCGGGAGGAGGCCCATGTTCAGCAGTGGACGTTATACGGGCTGATAATGATGATGATGACCTTATGCTTCTAGCTCTTTTAATCTCTAGAAATGTAAACATTATTTCGTAATACCATGGAGTAATGTGGATGTGTACTTTAATTACTCACTGTTGAACTTTTACTATGGAATTGTAAAGGTTGCATTCTTTTTAAGTTTTCAAATGTTTGTAGCAACCAAGAGCTTATGGCTTTCATATTGATATTATAATGTACAAGTTGCAGACATATAATTTATTTTTCCTTATTACATATCACCTAATTCGAGAATTTTTTTCATACGGATTAAAACGTAGGGTAAGCCACATTAAGGTTGATACTATTGTGTACACCAGTGCTCGTTCCTTGAGCGTATGAACCACAGTGAGCGTGCGTCTTCCGTTAACCCCGCCGTCGTCCACAAGTAACAAGTGTTTGAGGATCATCATCATCATCATTCAGCCGTATGATCTCCACAGTTGGATACAGTCCTCCCTCATAGGTCTCCAGTTATTCCTGATATTCGAGGATCTCAAGTTTTTGTTCGAGAATCACGAAGCCTTAAATGTTTTAAAGCTAGAGAATATTAAATCATAGGTCCGTTTACAGCACCGGATATAAACCGTTTGTGTAAAAGCAAATATTTGGGTCTGCTTAGCGGAGCGACCTGCGTATCTAGGAAAACATGTTAAGCCGTTGATCTCGATGTTCATAACAACATCTATGATAATTAATTAAACCAGTAAATAGGTCTTGTAATCCTTGTAATCGTTACTAGTATTACAAATGCGAAAGTTTGTATATGTGGATAGATGGATGTATCTTTCTCTTCTCTCTATATATATCTCTTTCACGCAGAAACTCCTGAATAGATTTATTTTTAAGTTTGCACGGGGATAGTTTATAATCTGTTTTAACATATAGGCTACAAAACATCACACTCTGACCCAATGGAGCAGAGTAACGCATCATCGCGCAGAGTACAACATAATACTGCGGTCATCAATCCGCTATACAGAAGTGTTGACTTTAGCAACGCATTCCGGGGATGTCCATGTTCAAGAGTAAGTAGAAACTTCCTCTGCATATGGAGATGGTCCCACTTTTTATAATAATCAATATCATTCTGTATAACGATACGGGTTGATGATAATCAATACTATCTTTACTAATATTATAAAAAGGAAAGATTAGATTGTTTGTTTGTTTGTATTGAAAAAGCTCCGAAACTACTGGACTGTTTTGAAAATAAAACGATATATCGCCGAAAAGTAAGTTTTTCTAAGTAACATAACGTCGCAGTAAGAAGACGTCGATTAAACAAGGCTTCGCAGTACAGTTTTTCGATGTAACGAAACATTGCAGTAACAAACCTTCGACTTAACAAGGCGTCGTCGCAGTAAAGAGATGTCGATGAAAGGTTTTTGAAGAAACAATATTCGATGTAACAGCTTTCGCACTGATTTAGGTATCCCAAAATTTACGGCTCCTACAGTTTTTTTACTGTCTAGTAATTTTGTAATACGGCAAATACTAAAATTTAATAGCGACATATATAACATTGAATCTCTTCTTTGTGATGTTCCTGCCTTTGATTACTTTCATTGAAAAACGTTTCCACTTTGACTTTATGAGCAAGGAATATATTACAAAGTAATCCCTCTAAGCATTAACATACTGTTTAAATATGAATAAATTTAAGGCTTCCAATTACTCGTGGCTCATATAGTTTTATTCCGTTTCTGGTTTTTGCAATCATGTTTTTTTTGTGTACAAGCTTTTCCTTCTAAAAAGCAAATTTTACAGACACGTATATGTTATTTTTTTTTACATATTACTAGCAGAGTTTTGTAGTTTACTAGTATTTTTGTTAAGCTAAAATGCTTGTGTTACGAGTGGATTCACGTTGGTAGTGCAATAAACGGGATTCGAACCGGCGACTTCAAGATCACAAGTCCAGCCTTAGCAAGTGGGCCGCTTAAATATGATGTGGCCGCTTGAATATGATTGACACATATTATTTTCTCGAAAATGTATGACCACAGGGGTGACTAATACAGACACGACGTAAGGCAAAGACGTAGGCTGACGCAGTGGAGGCGCGAGACAGATAATGCACGGACGCCAGCCACACACCGCTTCTGTGTATTTCTCTACACATCGCCTACGTATATTTTGTATAAAAATATAAGTAACTAGCGTCCCGCGCGCGGTTTCACTCGCGTTACTCCCGTTCCCGTAACAACATATACCGTAAGAACCCGTGGGAACTTCATAATTAAATATAGCCTATGTGATCCGGGGATAGTGTAGCATCAAATCGGTCCATTAGTTTCGGAGCCTATTCAATACAAACAAACAATCAAATATTTCCTCTTAATAATATTACCTAGTACCTATACATAATTTGACGCAAAGTCAAAGACAAAGTCGCGAGCTAAAGCTGCTAGTTTACAATACTTTATATGCTCTATTACGGACGTATAATTAATTAAATTAAATTACTCATCATAATTAAAGTACTAAATACAGTGAATACCACTACAATATTTACAGCAACACTGGCAAAATTATGTGAACATTTACATGTACAAAAGTTGCTAATATTATCTAAAATCATGTTTTAGAAATCATATAATGATATTGGCATTAATTATTGTGCAAATTCGTTGGTTTTGCATGTAATTTTGGTTTGTAATCATTTCGTATTTTCGGCTGTTACAAATTATTTACCGGTATTAATAAATTAATGTAGGCAGCTTTATCTACACTTCTATACTACTAATATATAAAGCTGAAGACTTAATTTGTTTAGCAACTGCTAGACTGATTTATTTCAGAATTAAGAATTATTTCAGTATTTCAAAATTGAGATTAATAAAATTCGACCACCGGCAGGATTCGAACCTGCATCTTAGGTAAAGCCCGTAATGCCTTAACTAATCAGGCTACGGTGGAACCACAGCCAGTCATCGAAATTTATTAAGGCGGAAACATGTTATTAAAATGCCACGTGTCAACACCTGTGCATGAGTACGCGCGTGGCGTCGTATCGGTTGTTCATAGTTTGTTTCTGGTTTATAGAAAACAATACATTTGATTCGACTCAACACGCGTGGCGTGTCGTCGGGTGGTGTGGCGTTTTAATAATATGTTTCCGCCTATCTCTTTATAACACATCTCTAAGTGGGGCGTTAGTGCCATCTATTGGTAATGATCCGCATTATTTCGACAAATACCTATATATCCAAAGTTACATTTGGTATTAAATATTAAACGATGACACCACCCGTTTTTCACATTATTTAAATGTGAAATATAGTATAAGGTAAACTTTTCCATAGAGTGTTCAAAACATTTAAATTATTTCAGTGTTATATAGCCTGTTTATCGATAAAGGCTATAGGCTATATTTAATTATGAAGTTCTTGTGGCAACGGTTGTTATGCGGTTAAAACCGTGGGAGCTAGTTTGTTATATTTGTCATTAAGAACTATGATCTTACTTCTATCTGTATGGCACCATTAAAGAAAAGCCATTACCAATGTTTAAAAAATATGTTACAGAACTATTGTTAAATAAATGCTACTACTCTGTGCAGGAGTTCTTAGCTGATATGTTATTTAATACCAAGTTTTTATAATTGTAATCATTTGCATGCCGTGATAAGGTAGAATGTACTGGAACCTATTCAATATGTAACACCTAATATCTTATTTAAATGTTTTTAACTCTTTATGGAAAAGATTACCTTATACTATATTTCAAAATTTGAGATTAATAAAATTCGACCACCGGCAGGATTCGAACCTGCATCTTTGGGTAAAGCCCCCAATGCCAAATGTAACTTTGGCGATATTTATCGAAGTAATGCGAATCATTACCGATAGATGGCACTAACGTCCTCCTTAGAGACGTGTTACAAAGAGATTAATAAATTTCGATGACCGGCTGTGGTTCCACCGTAGCCTAATTGGTTAAGGCATTGGGGGCTTTACCCAAAGATGCAGGTTCGAATCCTGCCGGTGGTCGAATTTTATTAATCTCAAATTTTGACCTAATATCTTGTACCTACATTAATTGCAAATAAATGATCTATTCTATTCTAACATTTCAATAGAGAAGTGTCCCTCTGCCCACTGCCTGCTAAGTTGGAGACCGTACTGGATGCCAATCCCAGACTAGGTAAAGTTATATTCCCCTAAAAATCTAGTCAACATTCCTCAATTCCCCCGCCAGATCGAGGTCGAAGTCCAACAGGGGACGCCCGCTTGCGCAGATTGCTTAGTTTGTAGTTTTGAAAACACTAATTAAGGCTGAAGCTCGCCTTTAAGTTCGGTGAAGTAGCAATAACCTCGTGCCTGACTACACTAAAACTGTTCTAAAATTATGTAATTTTCAATTGTATCATTGAAAAATCATACTCATCCCAAAAGTATCGGCCTAGGAGCGTATTTACATTGAGGCTATAAAAGGCGAGCGTCGCCTCGTTTCAATTCATACGCGGGCGTGCGTATCGGTTCATGAATAATGCACACCCGTGCTTCGAACAGCCGTGGGCCTTTTAATTTTGTTTTTAGATATCTACGAGAGGCAGGTGTAGCCTGATTTTAAAGTACCATCCTAATTGTGGATCCCGATGAAATTGTACAGAGGACGAAAATGATAATTACCAGATGGGTAAAAATCAACTTGGAGTTTTATTCGGTTTGGTAATGATTTCAAATAATAACTTGATTTGCCTACGGAAAATGGATGCTTGAATTAATTTGGAGCCATCTTAGCTATTTTGTTGTGGTATTATTTACATTGTTTGGGCTGAATACGTCTTGTTTACAATTCACGTAACCTATTTTCTGACCTTAATAATATATTTTTTATTTAGGATAATCGTTATTTTTGCTTATCAGAAAATGTTTTTTTTTTATATATAAGTTATTTACATAGAATTAAAAGACAACATTATGTTAATAAATAAAATTAAAGTGTATTTTGTTGTAATGATAAAATAACTGTTTCTTTTTCTCCATAAAGGTAGTACCGATTTTGACGGGACTCAATGTTACATCGCTAACGAAATCAATAAATAGTTAAAAAATATTGTTAAATGACATAAATATGGTTATAATAATATCTAAGCATTACATAATTTTACGGAGCCTACGCTGTCACTACACAGAGACCACTCTATCCGACCCGCCTTAGAAGAGTGCGCCCGCGCACTTGACGCGTCCCCCCTCGCCCTTCCGACCCTTAGTTTGCTAAGAACCTTCCGATGCCCTCGTAGACCCGAAGTCCGAGAGGCCCGCGAACTGTAAAGTAGAGCGAGAGTTTCACAAAACTACCCTAAAGAAACTAAAAGCCTCAATCTCCCCGTCAGCGACCGCCTTGAGCCGAGGTCCAAGTCCCACAGGGGACGTTCTCTCGCGCAGGTTGCTTAGTTTGTAGTGTTTAAACCATTTATCTGCCCGCCTTTATGCCCGGTGAAGTAGCAAAAGCCTCAGGGATAACAATATAAGTCCGTCCGAAAAAAAAGGGCCTACGCTGTTTAATCGAGCTTCATCATTAAATATAACCTGAGTTATTCCTGGATAACGTAACTTTATAATAAATAAATATTTTTTGAAATCCGTTCAATATTTCCGGGGCCTATTCAAAACAAACAATCAAATCTTTCCCCTTCATCATCATCATCATTATTAGCCTTAACTTTTCCACTATAGGGCAAAGGCCTCCCAACTTCCTGCAAAAAGTCACGCGGAACCTATCGAAGGAGTCAAGTCCATCTCTCCTTCAGTTCCCCTGTATAATAATTAATGCTACTTAGTATAGTATAGGTAGAATAAATAAATGTCATGACCTAGAAAAAACCAACAAAAATATAAAAATATCATCCCCAGAATCTAATTCCTCTTCCTTCAAGAGCCGTGAAGCAAATTAGCCTTAATTATTATGCATGTAGCGAAATAAGTTAGCAGTTGGCGTTGCACATACATTAGCATGCTCGCTGACGCGTCGCTGCGCTCCTGACCGCATTTTTGATGCAAGAGAAACAAGGTTTTTGTATGAAATCGTGGAGTTTTAGGTGTAGGTTTTCAGTAAGATTTTATCAGGATATGGAACGTTTTTAGGTGTAAATTGTGGATAAATTTTAGTTAACATAGTGGAGTTTTGATAGTATCTTTAGCAACTTTTTGTTTGTTTCTTTCCATGCTTTGTTTTGTGTATATAAATAGGTATATAAGACCAAATAGAGCCACGGCGGACAATCTTTAAGGAGATTAGTAATTTACTAAATCGAAAGTTATCATTCCTCAATCACCTGCCAGGAGACAACGCCAGGGACAACCAAGCGGGTTGTACCCTGCAGGTTGCTTAGTTTGTAGTTTTTAAACCACTCATTAAGGCTGGAGCTCTGCTCGCCTTTATGCCCGATTAAGGAGCAAAAGCCTCGTGGCTAAATACGTATGTCCGCAAAAAAGCATAGGACATCCTTTAGTGCACAAGTGTGTGAGCTACCACAGGGGCACCGTCTATTCCTTTACTCTTAAATCCGGTGGGACGATTCTACCATGCATGGTAAAAACCACAAACTTCCTTACTTCAGGCTGGTAATTAGATTTTTCGCGAGAGACAATTTCTAGAGACACCATTTTTTGCCAACCTGGGAATCGAAAGCATGGACCTGGTTGCTAATTATAGTCGAATATATTATTGTGCTGTGTGGTTTTCGGTTTAGAATTGACCACACTATAAGAGGCGACTGAAGGACACACATTTGATGGATGAGCAGCAGCATCTATCAGCTAAAGGTTAGTGACTATCTTACTGCGATCACCAATTCGTCTGTCAAGCGTCGTGATTATGGTAATATACCCCAACTTGCCAATATACCTCTTTTGTTTGGAAGAGTTTTTTTGTTACTACTGGTCTAATTTGAAAATTAGAATGTTCGAGAAACGAGAGAGTTATTTGGGTGCGCGGAAAGCAATTTTTTTATATATACCTGATATCCTCTGTGGCGTAGCGGTATATGACTTGCTTCTAGTCTCGGAGGTCGTGGGTTCGATCTCAACGCTGGACATAAAATCTTTGTGTAATTTTTTGAATTCTTTCCGGGTCTGGTTGGTTGAGTGACTGCCCTCCGTGCTTCGGAAAACACGTTTATTAAGCCGTAGAAATAATCCCGATTGCGATAACATCATTTAGAACAATTGTATGCCAGGGAACGGGCAGTAGAGTTTACTTTTGTGCTAGAACATAATAGTGCCCGCCTGCCAATCGTGATGACTATGGCAAAACTCTCCCTCTGGAGGAGGCCGTTATTCAGATGTAGAAGTATATACAGACCAATGATATACCTAAAATAGTTTTAACTAACCGTCTGTACATTTATATAATACTAGTGCCCGCGCGCGATTTCACCCGCGTATCTCGCATTGAGTATGAACTTCTTGATTAAATACTAGCTGCGCCCCGCAGTTTTACCCATGACACTCTGCTCCAGTGGGTCGGAGCGCGATATTTTGCCTAAATGTTATTCCAGCGTATAACCTATTCCGTTGCAAAATTTCAACCAATTCCGTTCAGTAGTTTTGGCGTGAAAGAGTAACAAACACCCATTCATCCATACTTACAAACTTTCGCGTTTATAATATTAGTAGGACTATGTCATGTGCTTTCCGGTTAAGAATAGCCCATCTGACATCTACCTATGGGTGTCATAAGAGGTGACTCTTACACTTAGCTGATAAATGAGCAGCAGCATCTATTAGCCGTGGACGTGAACTTTATGTTAGAAAAGAAGAATATTACTGTTACGTACATGGCAAAGAAGGTATTCTGTACAAACAAAAATACATAATACAAGTTTTTAACGCCGTATATTATTATAGTGAACGAGCTTCCCTTGCGTGGTTTCAGCCGCGCAACGCCCATTCTCGTAAGAACTTCTTAACTAAATATAGGCTGTAACCTTCCTTGTTAAACCGACTATCTAAAACTGAAAGATTTTTTCATATCGTACCAGTAGTAGCTGAGATTAGCAACTTACAAACAAACTCTTCAGCTTTATATATTAATATAGATTCGTATACAAGTACATTTCAATATAACTGTCATGTCCCTCCTCTATAGAAATCAGAAAAGGTACGCACAAATGGCCAATATGATCGAACGTCGAAAGCTAAGCCAAAGGGCAACGGCTGATGCTAATCAGGAAACTAGTCGGTGGTCCAAGTAAAGGTCAACTATTATATTTTTCGACTTTGTTTGTAAGATGCCATTAGAGTTACTTACTTAACTACATTTCCATCTATACTGGTTGACTTTTTTACCGTCTTGAAAATAATAGGGCGTGATATGTATATGAAATAGATGTCTAAAGCATAGTTATTTTATCTTTTTCTTGTAAAAATGCGTACCTAAGTAGCTATTTACGCTATTACGCTCACTCTTTTCATTAGGCACCTATTTTAACTAACGTAACGTTTACCTAATTAGATACGTATTTTTATCGTTATGATTTTCACCCTATGTCAGTAAAAAAAAGATAAGATAACTATGTCTTAGGCATCTATTTCATATACTAATCGCGCCCTAATATTTTCAAGACGGTAAAAATTCTTCTGTTTTTGTAGGAACTTGATAATTGAATATATCCTAGAGCCTTCCTCATTAAATAACCTATATCTAAACCAGAAAGAAATTTTCCAATCGGACCATAAGTTCTTGAGATTAGCGTATTCATTTAAACAAACAAACCATTCAACGTTATATATATTAGTATAGGTAATCACGTTGCGTTAACTATATGTGATCAAATTTTTTACCCATACATTCTAGAGTTAGAGCTATTCGTCGACTCGACAGCGGTATGTAAGCTACAATCTCATAAGATTGTAGCTTACAGTTTACTAAAATAATCGGCTTACCAGTATAAGTCACGCCTTAAATCTTGGCAGTAGTGAATTCGATTCCCGCTCTGAACCGAAACACTTTGTGTAAAATCTAAGATTTTGTTTCGGGTCTCGTTGGTTATGGAACTAGCCTCCGTGCCATGAAAAGCACGTTAAGCTATTGATTTTGTTTGTCATAACATTGTCTATGGTAATGATATACTAGGTAACGGGCATCAGCGTTTACCTATGTCACTGCGGTCACAAACCCGCCTGCTAACCTTGGTTAACTTTTTTATAGGGTTCCGTACCCGAAGGGTAAAAATGAGACCCTATTACTAAGACTTCGCTATCTGTCTATCTATCTGTCGCCAGGCTGTATTTCAAGAACCGCGAAAGCTAGACAGTTGAAATTTTCACAAATAATGTATTTCTGTTGCAGCTATAACAGCAAACAAGGGGGGGGGGGGGGCTCTCATACAACAAACGAGTATTTTTTTGCCTATTTTTGCTCGATATCAATAACGGCAACAGGTAGACACTTGAAAGTGGTATGGAACCCTTCGTGCGCGAGTCCGACTCGCCCTTGTCCGCTTTATTTTTACTTTACTGTATTTTTTCAAATTTATAGTAAAACAAAGATTTGAAAAGTAAATGCTGTGAAGTCGCCTATGACTTGCGTCTTGGCTACTATAGATTGAAGACCGGTGGTCACTTCAGGACGATATCAGACGATGTTCGCGGGGTCTGCTCCCTCAGGGCTTATTGTCAGAGCAAATTTAACGGAAGGCGAGCACGAATCTGCGTTACGCATCGCCGCGATTTCGATGTAGGTATAACACGGTAGGGTTAGAAATTTTATTTGATTAGGCTTAAGAAGATTTTGGGAAGTTCTTGGTGAAAATGTAAGTACTCGCTTTAAGTTTAGTAGGTCGTGTGTTGATCCAAGATATTTTTTTTTAATTCTAAATTTTGTTTCACGGTCCGGTTGGTTAAGGGAATACCCTTCCTACTTCGGAAATCACGTTAAGCAGTCAGTCCCGATTGTACTAACAACATCTTTAACAGTTGTATACCAGGGAATAGGGAGCAGCGTTTACCTGTGTGTTACAAACATCATACTGCGATCACCAACCCACTTGCCAAGCGTGGTGAATCTGTAAATCTGGAATTATACAAATGTTTGTATAAGTGGTTTTTTTTATATCTAAATTCAAGATAAACCTGCTCTGTGCCAAATCCTATTTACCGACTGGATTTTCGTAAAAAATTTTACCTCTGAAATTGTATTTGCAAAATAGAAAAAGGCAAACCAACATGTTATATTTTCGGCTAACGGACTTGGTTACATGCATATAAAAAATATTATGTAGGTAACATTGAAATATACAAATGTAGACATGACATAAAAAAAAACACCTAATGTTCCTGGAGAAGGCCATTTATTTAACACTAAATATTGTAATTCTGGTCTCTGCACCCTTCAGAGTCTTGACCCAACAAATAAAATAATAAATATTCAAACAAAATAACTGTGTGATTTATTTTTGTACATTCTCCAAAATGATACATTAAATAAATAAAGTGATTACTGCTCCCAAACTAATATAAGTAATCCAGCTTTTATTATTCCATGCCATGCATCTCTTTTTCCATCATCTATTACTACCTTACTTCATCTTTCTTCTTATTCATCTTCATTCCATGCAAAGGTTATATGGAAGAGATTGCTGTCTGCGATAAGGCCGATGATTGTACATTTCTAACTATTACTTTTTACCATTTTGCCAATAAAGCCTCATCTTAACTGTGATGATTTTACTTAGAATTACTTGGAAAAGCTAAAAATTTTGTCAAAGTTCTTGGTTTTCATCGGTGATTTGCAACTCATTTATCCAAAAAGCAAAAAATATTATAGCCCGAAGAAAATTGACCAGATCTAGTACTTAGTTAAAGTTTCTGTTTTGTGAATTAGAAAATTAAGTTCTGTTGCAAACACATCAGGAAAATGCGTATCTTCCTGCATTTTGCTAGATGAGAACTCCAAAACTATTCATATTTAGGTGTGTTCTCGTTTTCATTTACCAATGCAGCTTACAATTTTACAAACTAACTGTGCATTAAAGCACAGACTAATTGACAATGTTTATTTGACTATGATAGAGACATGCTTTCATCAGCTCCAGTAGCCATTTTAAATGAATTTTATAAATATTATATAATATTATTGGAGATAAAGCATTATTTTATATTTTTTGGTAAATAGCTCGCTAAGTTTTTTAAAACGACAGTCTTATGCTGATAGTTCAGTTCATTTGTACGACGTGTGTGCGCTTGAAAATATATAGCTATTCCTTGAGGGGCAGTGACGCGGTCCAGTACACACAAATTCACCATCATATCATACTAATAGATATAAATCTGAGGGGTTTGTTTCTTTGTTTGATTGAACGTGCTAATCTCAGGAACTAATGGACCGATTTGAAAAAAAAAATCAGCGTTAGATAGCCCATTTATTGACAAAGGCTTTAGGTTTTATTCAATAATAAAGTTCTTACGGTAACGAGAGTTACGTGGGTCAAACCACGCGCGGGAAGCTACTTACACATAGTTCCGAGCTTACAGTTGCGTTAATATACTCATATCTAAGAATACCTACAGAATTAGAGACAATTGCACAAATCACTCCATTTTAAGTATGTAAGTACTTTCATCATCATCAGCCTGTTGTAGTCCACTGCTGAACATAGGCCTATGTCCCCCATCGATTTCCAGTGGGAAAGATCGCTAGCGGCTTGCATCCACCGACTCCCCGCGACCTTTATGAGGTCATCGGTGCATCGTGCGCTTGCCAGTTCGTGGTCTCCACTCGAGACCCTTTTTGCTCCATCGGCTGTAAGTTCTTCTAGCTATGTATCCTGCCCATTGCCACTTCAGCTTGCTAATCCGTTGAGCTATGTCAGTGACCTTCGTTCTCCTGTGTTAAGTACATTATCTGACTTAAATTTAAAATAAACATAACTTAATTGCTAGTTACTAGTATAACCGTGGTGATTGTTTGAATTATAAATCTTCCAAGTTGCTATTTACGTTCTAAAGTTACTAAAATATAAGTATAACTTACTTCACTTTAACCGCCAAATAACACATTATCTCGAACAAACGAAACTAAAGCAACAACGAAAATCCAAGCTGTGTTATTCTTCCCACAACAGTAGTCGCCTGTTGAGTTAACAGTTTTGCAATTTGAACCAACTCTCTTATTAACACAGTGCCATGAATACAGGATTTAACTGAAACGAGCAATGCTAATTAATTGAGATATAAAACAAACAAACCGTCACTCGGACTTTTTGACTTTAATTGCAAAATTCAGCGGAGTCAGGAACGCTGGGATGTCTTGAAATTCGTATTTAGTTTTAGTAGTTGGGAGCAAAATTTTAAGTTTTGAATTTTTATTTTTTGTACTCCAAGTGACTGATTGTGGAAAAATGTTGAAAGTCGTATTAACCTAGTGAAGTTTTATTTTTCCGTGCTGCTCAGCTCAGCTATTCACATTTATGTGCTATTTTCGTTGAATAGATCTGGCTATGGTGGTACCATGGGAATCGTCGTATTAATTTGGGTATAAAAACCGACTGAATGCTGGCCACATTTAACTTAAAGTAATGTAGTTCAGTATAGAGAGACCCCAAATAGTTTATGCTAAAATCATCATCATCCTCGCCGGCCTCCTCCCGGGGGAGGGTATTTGCCATAGTCACTACGCATGGCAGGCGGATTGGTGACCGCAGTATTGTGTAGTTTCACACAAGGAAACGCTGCTGTCCGTTCCTTGATATACGATTGTTATAGATGATGTTATCGGGACCAACGGCTTAACGTGCTTTCCGAGGCACGGAGGGTAGTCCCTCAACCAACCAGACCCGGAAAGAAATATTACCTACAATTTACGGAAAGATTTCTTGTCCAGTGTGGGGCTCGAATCCACGACCTCCGAGATTTAAAGCGAGCCAATAAGGTTATTGAGGTAGCACGGAGGTTGCATAGAGAGTATAGACCCCAAATAGTTTATGCTAAAAAAACCACCTAAAATCTATTTAAAAGCAACTTAATTTTTTGAAGCGGCCGTAGCCCAATGGCTAAGGGCGTCGGACTTGTGATCTCGAGGTCGCCGGTTCGAACCCCACCCATTGCACTACCGACGTGAACCCCCTTGTAACACAAGCATTTTAGCTTAGCACGAGGGGTTAACAAGAATACTAGTAGATTTAAAAACTCTGCTAGTAATCTTTAAAAAAAAAAAAAAAAAAAAAAAAAAAAAAAAAAAAAAAAAAAAAATATTAATTCACCTTATATTTATTCAATAAAATAATTTCATTGTTACCGGAAAATATGGCATAGAAATATTAGATTTAACAAAAACTTAATTCGATTTGATACTAACAAAATCTGGAGCTCAGAAGCATAAGGTCAGATGTGCCATTATACAAGGTGTAACGGAAAGAGTATATACATAGAAAGAGCAAGGCTTCTTTGGATCATAACAAACGATATGGCAAGGGTTATTTAATCTTATCTCTACAAGTCCGGAAGTAATGATTTTTTTAAATTCATAGATACCAAAAAACATTTTTTTCAAATTGAAATATATACATCACTAGCACTCAATCAGCTGATCGATTATTAAAAGTTATTGACCCACGTAGTGCGGTGACACGTTTGTTATGATTTGAATTTAGGAAACATATGTATGAAACCGAGAATTTGGTATCAATTCTTGGAGTATTTTATTTTGAGTTGAAACCCTTGCCATATCGTTTGTTATGATCCAAAGAAGCCTTGCTCTTTTTATGTATATACCCTTTCCGTTACACCTTGTAGGTACGTTAGAAACATTAGTCGTATGTGCCTTTATCGTAAACTGACACTTACGACCAAATGCTTCTGAAGATGAAAGTATATCCGACCTTATACTTCTAAGATCTAGTAATATAAAATGTTACACTATTATTAACGAGCACATATAATACCTAAAAAATTTCATTTCAACGCAAAAAATAAATGGCTTCTTTGAACTCTATCTATATTAATATCGTTTTCTCTGATAGTATTAAATCGATATAATAATAATTTTATAATCAGTTGATCGTTCTAAGTTCATTAACACTGAATTCTGAGAATATAATTCCAAGGATTTATCGATAAACGAGCTACGATAACGGTTATTTTATGAAAAACCAATTTTGCCACGAAATCAAATCACCTTAACTGCCAATTAGTCATAACTCAGAGTTGACCGAGCCGACGCCGAGCTGTCACCGACATAATATTTACGTACTGAATAGTAGTGATAGCATATTTCCGCACCTTCCGATGCCCTCGTAGACTCGAAGTCCGAGAGGCCCGCGAACTGTAAAGTAGAGCGACAGTTGCACAAAACTCCCCTAAATAAACTAAAAGCCATAATTCCTCAATCTCCCCGTCAGCGACCGCCCTGAGCCGAGGTCCAAGTCCCACAGGGGACGCCCTCTTGCGCAGGTTGCTTAGTTTAAACCATTTATCTAGGCTGGAGCTCTGCTCGCCTTTATGCCCGGTGAAGTAGCAAAAGCCTCCTGGCTAACTACATATGTCCGTCCGAAAAAAAAAAAAAAAAAATCATATTTCCGCGTCTAATGAGATTTCTTTGATGAGCGATAGCAAGCATGCAATAGGCAAGGGTTGAAATACGTACCATATTTAGGGTTTCGTATCCGAAGGGTAAATACGGGACCCTATTACTAAAACTTCGCTGTCTATCTGTCACCAGGCTGTATCTCAAGAACCGCGATAGCTAGACAGGTGAAATGTTCACAGATGATGTATTGCTATTGCCGCTATAACAACAAATACTAAAAATAATATAAAATAACTATTTAAGTTTGTTGTACAATTTTTGCTCGATACTAATAACGGTAACACGTATAGCCGCGCCACGTCATCCCCGCGCGCCGCCGCCACTTGCTACTCGGCGTGAGCAAGGCCAGCACGTGCCAATTTGTTTCGATTTTTCTTTGTTTAATTTTAAAATGACCAGTTTATTAAATATTAGTATAAATAAACTCTCTTTAACCGTGTTTTATGATGCTAAAACTCGTAGCAGTTTTTTTAGACTTGCACTCGTGCGCGAGTCCGACTCGCACTTGTCCAGTTTATGTTTAGAGACATCTTCCACACTATAGAAAAGGGGACTTTAAAAGCACTTTATTCACAGACACAAAGCATACCAAGACGAAGAACAACTAACTGCGTTTCACACAACCTAGTTAGCCACGAGGCTTTTGCTCCTTCACCGGGCATAAAGGCGAGCAGAGCTCCAGCCTTAATAAATGGTTTAAAAACTACAACATCAGCAACCTGCGCAAGAGGGCGCCCCCTGTGGGGCATGGACCTCGGCTCAGGACGGTCGCTGGCGACGAGAATGAGGGATTACGACTTTTAGTATTTTAAGGGGTCTTGTGCGACTGTCGCTCTACTTTACAGTTCGCGGGCCTCTCGGACTTCGGGTGTACGGGGGCATCGGATGGTGAGTTCCGGTTCGAATACGATTATATGTATGGTACGTTTATATAGTAATAGCTTCCCGAACGCTTCACCCATTTCCGTTAAATATCCTAATTAAATATAGCCTAGTGCTAGTAGTAGCCATAGTGTTAGATATACCAGTTATCGAGGAAGGTAAGACTCGGCGCAAATGGGCCACCGACCACAGCCACCGGTGGCCAGCGACGGCCACTTATCATACTTTTTCATATAGTAGCGAGTGGCCGCCAACAGCTACACGTGTGCCGCGCGTCTATACAAAATATATGAAAAAGTTTGTTAAGTGGCTGTTGCTGGCCACCGGTGGCTGTGGTCGGTGGCCCATTTGCGCCGAGCCTTACCTTCCTCGATAACTGGTATATCTAACACTCATAGAATTTATAGAATTGGACCCGTAGTTCTCGAGATTAGCACGTTTAAGCAAACAAACTCTTCAGCTTTATATATTAGAACTAACGTCCCGTTCTCTATAATAAAATATAGGTAGCATATAGACTTCCTAGCACATTCCAGCAAACAAACTCTTCAGCGTTCTTTATTAGTAAAGATTATTCGTTTCCAACACTAATATGCTTAATTTTACATGTTTTATAAATACTTCACGGAAAAGCTTACCATATACATAACATAGTATATATAACGTCCCCCTTAGAGACGTGTTAAAAAAGAGATTGATAAATTTCTTGACCGGTAGTGTTCCACCGTGGCTTAATTGGTTAACGCATTAGGGGCTTAACCTAAGATGCAGGTTCGAGTCCTGCCGGTGGTCAAATTTTATTAATCTCAATTTGAAACATAGTATATGATACACTTTTCCGTAAAGTATTCAAAAACATCCAACGGCTTAAAGTGCTGTCCAAGGCACGGAGGGTAGTCCCTCAACCAACCATACCTGGAAAGAAATCTTAGAATTTACATAAAGATTTCTTGTCCGGCGTGGAGATCGAAACCACGACCTCCGAGATTTAAAGCGACCTAATTACCGCTACTACGGAGGTTGTCCGATTGTTATAACATCATCTACAACAAGTGAACCAGGGAACGGGCACCAGCGTTTCCCCTGTGTATCACAACATAACACTGCGATCACCAATCCGCCTACCAAGCGTGGTGACTATGGCAAAAACCCTCCCTCAGGAGGAGGCCCAAGTTCAACTGTGGACGTTATACGGTACAAGATGATGTTGTACGTGTGACTTGTCCCTAAGTCATCCAGTAAAGATGTTGAATTATTAGTATTCTGTAAAGACAGCAGTACCGCAGAGATTTTTCATTCACATGACATAAATGTTTTGTGGCGCTGAGGTGTTGCACTCTGGTGTAATATTTCATTGGCACGTCCTTAAAAGCGAAGTTAGTTATATGAGTTGCTTCGCTAAATATAATTATAGTAACAAATGGTTGCAACTCTAAAGAAGCCTGCTTAATTATATCTTCTTACATTAACAACATTAGTCTGTATCCTTAGATTAAATAAAATGACTTGCATAACTAGTACCTAAGTTTGAATATATTTTTTAATTTAATATAAACACTAGCGACCCGACCCGGCTTCACACGGGTGCAATGCTGATGTACACATATAAACCTTTCTCTTATAAATTAATAATAGTTTAAAAAAACACACTTTTATAGCTAACCGAACTAAAAAATAGAAAATAATTTTCACCTCAAAATAAAGTTATTCATTTCAGAGTAAAAAGCGTGTCATCGGTCCTTGATACGTATAAAAAGTTTCAAATTAATCAGACCTCTGGAAACTGGTGAAAATTAAGTTCAAAGATTCCGTTACATATATACAACCCAAGCTAATAAAAGCGTGTTAATAACCGCATCAAAATCCGTTGCGTAGTTTTAAAGATAACTAAGCATACATTGAGACAGACAGATAAAGTTTTATACTTGTAGTGTTACCGTGATTTTTAATCATGGCTTAAAATAAGAACAAATTGTTAAAATAGACTCAAATAAAATCCTTCCAGGGAATGCAATGATAAAAATATAAGCATATAGAGGTACCTCAGCCCAGCCCAGTTCAAAGTATTTTTTTTAATCTGTTGTATTATGTATGTCTGTTTTCATGCAATTTAAAAAGTATACACATAGATCGTTTGTACAACCAAAAATAAATCATGTCTTGTCTACATTTATTCATAAAACTATATTATTAATATATTATTCATTTTCTGGGGCAAAATGAATATTAAACTCCCATAACGCTATTAAAACCTATAAGGTGCTCCAACGAGAACTGCAAATGCATGGTATCTTGTATCTAGAGAGGCAAAGAAATATACATAAATAGGATACTGAAACATAGAAAGATCTGTCACAAAGTTAAAGTTAAACATTTTATTTTTCATGAAGTAAAACCAATAGGTGCACCTAAAATACAAAACCGTTCTCGTTATGAGCGGAAAGTAGCAAAATAATAATTCCTAAATGCCACAATAAGGAATCCACATCTACTTCTAAAAATATCAGTTCAGAGCCCTGTGTGAACGCTATAAACAGAGTATAAAAGATATTCTCCACGACACAGCGTATATAAACACATTTGGGAACAGCTATAAAGGCAAAATCGCGGCGAATGTATTCAGAGGAAGTCAAACGTGCGTATCCCACTATGAATAATATATAGTGAATCTTACGTCGCTGGGGTTACCAGGGGGATCTTGTGAAGTCCTTAAATGTTGGGGAAGTCAATAATACATATTAATTTAATCGTTTATTAGGAAAAATTTTAGGTTAAATGTGAATGAGACCACCAATGACTTCCTCCGAACCGTAGCGGTATTTGGCTCGCTGTAAATCTCGGAGGTCGTGGGTTCGATTCCCACACCGGACGATAAATCTTTGTGTTAATTCTAAGATTTCTTTCCGGGTCTGAATGTTTGAGGGACTACCCTACGTGCCTCGGAAAGCACGTTAAGCCGTTGGTCCCGATTGTTGTAACATCATCTATAATAATCGTATATCAAGGAACGGGTAGCAGCGTTTCCTTGCGTGGTACGACATAATACTGCGGTCACCAACCCACCTGCCAACCGTGGTGACTATGGCAAATACCCTCCTCCGGAAGGAGACCCATGTTCAGCAGTGGACGTTATACGGGCTGATGATGATGGTGATGTGAATGAGTCTTCCTATGGGTTCAAGGTCGATCGACAAGCGTGATGATTTTGGCAATATGTCTCAACAGTCCTGGTTGACCAAGGTCCGTTAAGAGGAGGCACATGTCTAGCAGTGGACATAAACGGGATGTTGATGAGGTTAAAATATAAAAAAAACTATCCTTTTTTCTATGTAAAAATATGTAGACATAGTTTCCACGTAAGCCAAACTAGACACAATAACATTGCCTGATCAAGGGACGAATAAAAGTACGTTAGTATTCTGAAATCATCGATATATTCAATTTTTTTTTATAAATTACGAAATTAAAAGTACGAAGTCGTGCATCCAAGTAGCTTGTATTAGTTACTATTTAAGGTTGTTTTTAGAAGGTCAAAACTGTAGGTAAAACACAAGTAGGTACCTATCTATTTTATCCAACCATTTTTAGAATTCTTTAATCTACAGAGAAACCGTTTTTGGTACTGTTTTGTTATTATTATTATTTTACTTTGAGGTTTATTAAGCGATCGAAATATAACTGTTTTAGTTTTTTTTTTGGAAGTGTGCAGTGTAATAATAACATAAAAATGTACTATATCCAACTACTTAAAAAAATCTCAAATTTTGGGACAAATACTTAGGTATGGCAACCCTTTTTTTCACCATATATTATTATTAGCTTCTTTACATTTAAATATAGCGCAAGTTTTTCCCAGTATTTGGTTCAAAATGGTTTATAAAGTGGTTACAACCTCCCGGGGGGCAGGTGTGAGTTCTTTTGGCAGTTCTAACTTTGATATGAATTGAGATTTTTCGGTTAAAAGTTTGTTGGCGAGACGGTGACTTCAAGAAAATGTATTGGATGTCAAAAAATATTTCAAGACTGTACCGATGTCGTCATGGTGGAAGTTTTCATGAAGAGTTTGTTTGTTTGCTTGAACGGGCTAATCTCAGGAACTATTGAACAAATTTGAAAACTTCTTTTAGTGTTAGATAGCTTATGTATTGAAGAAGGGTATAAGCCCCCCAAGCAAACAGGACTTACGGGGGGGGGGGGTAGTTAAAATACATTTTTATTAATAAATAAATCTTAAACAATTTCTCTCAAGAACATTATATGTAAAACTAGCCCTAAGTCAGGAAGTTGGTGGTGTTTCCCATATCTCTTAAAGCAAGTTGTTGGTTCAATAGGATATAGGATAAAGTGTTGTATTTTGCAATGTAATATGTCCTGCGCAGATGGCTTATCGCCGAAATCAATAGGTTAAGCCATATATTACTTCTAATTAATTTCCATAATAATCAGAACACTGATTTCAATTACTATCGATAACAGGTGAAGATAAACAATGGTATTTACCTTAATCTACTAAATTGTGCACACATACAAAATATCGGTGGATCGTAATAGCATCAAAGGATCGGCTAAATACATAATTTGTGATGAATCAATCGAGTTTGTGGGATGAAATAAATTATGTTTGGTTAGCGTAAGCTCTCGAGAAATCCGAAATTCGTTTGAGAACAGTGAATGTCAATCGTTAACTTGTGCGTGTTACTGGTTAATTAAAGTTAGTTTATTTTTTGAAACGGTTATCATACGTACTTAGGAAAAAGATCGCAGCGTTGCGGAGAAGTTAATCTATAATATAAAAATGAATCGCAAAATGTGTTGCTAAGCGCATAACTCTACAAAGCCTGGACCAATTTGGCCAATTCTTTTTTTTTAATGTTCGTGGAAGTTCAAGGATGGTTTTTACGGCGAGAAAAATTCGAATAATTGCCTGAAAACCCCTTAAAACAGCCTTTTTCTGTTTCCCATACAAACGTTTTCTAACTAAAATGTAGAGTCAATTTGAGCTTTATTTTGTTAATTAAAAACTTGAATTTTTTTGCCAAGATTTTTAGGGTAGGGGTAGTGTAGGGTAGGGGTAGTGTAGGGTAGGGGTAGTGTAGGGTAGGGGTAGTGTAGGGTAGGGGTAGTGTAGGGTAGGGGTAGTGTAGGGTAGGGGTAGATTAGGGGAAATGTGTAGGGTAGGGGTAGGGTAGAGGTAGGGTAGGGGTAGTGTAGGGTAGGGGTAGTGTAGGGTAGGGGTAGTGTAGGGGTAGGAGTACCGCATAAACGAAGTCTCTACGGCCCAGTTTATTTTATACAAATGTTTAGGTCTTTTATGTATCGATTGAGGCAGTACGAAGTCTGCCGGGTCAGCTAGTAATATATAAAAATGAATCCGTATTTCCCTTGGTCACAGCATCACGCGTGAATGGGTGGACTGATTTCACAAATTCTTTTTTTGTTGAGTTTGTTACTGTCAGGAGAAGATTCTTATGAATGAGAAATTTAAGAGAATTGCGTAAATATTTGAAAATTTAAGAATACTTAACCACCATATATTTTTTTTACTTTTTTAATGTAATCTTATGGCGTTTGACATAACATTGACAGAGTACTTTGGTAGTTTAGAGCTATTACGCCAAATTTAGTTTAAGACAGGGCAATGTCTATAGGGTCAGCTAGTACTAAATATTACATAAACGGTGGTATCCAAACTTTGAGAATCGTTGTTCGAGATATCTTCTCTTATATAGAATGTAAATTGAATCGAAGGAATAAATATGTGAATTATTTCATACAGCGATTGAGGAGTTTAGGTAAATCATTAATATGATAAAACATTGTTGATCTAACGGTATAGTGTGCGATTGCCAGTTTTAAATGCTGACGTAGTGCTCATTTACTTCACATTACTCATTCAAAAACTGTAGCTTAGCACGTTAAACATAATTAGTTAGCATAATGTCTTCTGCTAAACATGGGTATTCTGATGGGGATATTGCTTGTCGGGTGGTTTGGCTACCGCAGTATCGGATCGCATCATTTGGCTTAACATGCTATTCAAGAAAGTTCCAGAAATTGGTAAATATTTTAACTACCACAAATATATTTTATTTGAAATTGATACCGAATCATACCGTTCGTACCCACGGAACTTTTCATTCAGCACTTAACTGATTAATATTTTGCAAACATATTGAGTAAATTGTAAAATATATATATATATATATATTTCTACTTATTATAATATTACAAAGAAAAAAAATAATTTATTGTTTGTTTGGATACTTGTTTGCATTGAATAGGATCTGGAACTACAAGACTGATTTCAAAAATGGTTTTACTGTTAGAGAGTTATGTTATCCACATGTAGAGTAGACTATATTTAATGAATGCGACATTGCGCGCGTGAACCTATTACCTATACTAATATTATAAAGACGAAAGATTAATTTATTTTTGTGTATATGTTTGTTATGAGTAAACTCAAAAAGTACTGTGCCGATTTCAAAATTTCTTTCACCATTGGAAAGCTACATTCACCCTGAGTGACATAGGCTATATTTAATTATGAAGTTCCCACGGGAACGGGACTTACGCGGGTGAAACCGCACGCAGGAAACTAGTATCATATATTTTTATTTCAATAGTGTTCATAAAATTAATCTAATATTCAAAATCTTTAATTCTGTCCGGTGAAGTAGCAAAGACCTCGTGGTACTACAAAATCATGTTCGTATGAAAACGAAATTGAAATACATAACTACACTACATTCAGTGATTGCCCACTTAAAATTCATCAGCAGGATTCGAAGCAAGAACATGATAGAATGTAGTGGAATTTTCTGGAAAATAATAACAAAAAGGCTTGCCTCGGATTTTAATGCAAGGGATGAGCAAAAATAAATTCACGAAGATTTTTCAGTGAACGCGACGAGACTGCGTAATTTGTTCGCTGCGTATACCGAGACTGGGTTCCGTATAGTAAATATTGGTGCTATTATTGCACTGCTGGTTTTATTGGGGATTTAAGGTATTATTTTGAAATAAACTATTTCAACGTTGCAATTCAAAACGATTATAAGTATTCCATGTGTGTAATTTTGTAATAATTTTAAACTTAATCTGTTAAGTTGTTTGAAAGGGATAGCATCAAAATTCATTTTGTTATGTCAGTTCACTACTTACCTATTAGTTGTTAGTCGATAATAGGCTTCCGTCCCGGTGTCATGTATCTCGGCTTATCATCATCATCATCATCAGCCCGTATAACGTCCACTACTGAACATGGGCCTCCTCCCGAGGGAGGGTATTTACCATAGTCACCACGCTTGGCAGGCGGGTTGGTGACCGCAGTATTATGTTGTGCCAAACAAGGAAACGCTGCTGCCCATTCCTTGATATACGATTGTTATAGATGATGTTATAACAATCGGGACCAACGGCTTAACGTGCTTTCCGAGGCACGGAGGGTAGTCCCTCAACCAACCAGACCCGGAAAGAAATCTTTGAAATTACACAAAGATTTCATGTCCGGTGTGGGGATCGAACCCACGACCTCCGAGATTCAAGGCGAGCCAAATACCGCTACGCTACGGAGGTTGTCGGCTCTCAGCCTCATCTCGGCTTATCAGCTTAACAAAATATAGGACACTAGCTGTGCCCCGCGGTTTTACCGCCGTTACTCTGCTCCAGTGGGTGGGAGCGTGATTGTTGAAGCCTATAATAATGTGCGTACATCAGCGCACATGGTACTCTGCAATGTATTCAATGAGATTTTGTTAACAAGCTTGTTAATAAAAAAGAAGAGATTAAAACACAACAAAAGATGACGAAAAAGAACAACCCCGGAGTTTCTTTCTTCCTTGCTTCTCCGGGTCGTCCACTTAGGTAGCTAGTGAAAGGTTGCAGGTTAGCTAGGGTAGGATTCCCGCCGGCAGACCGCGTTGCGCCCCTGCCCCTGCCCTGTAATTGAGCGACTGTAGTCGGTGCCAGTGATCACATCCTCTTTATATTTCTACCTTTTTACTTCAGTGCCACCCTGGGTCGTGGTCCTAAACTCCATAAGGGTACCCTCAGGTGTGTGCCACTTAGATATAGTGTGACCACTTGCAATTTTGATGCGGTTTTAATTTCTTCTTATGATAATAATAATTGGTTAATTGCAAAAAATATCACAGGACAGACGGACGGACTTTGCAGTCTGTAGATTTGTATGATTGGCTATTGCCTACCTACTACTGTTAATTACTTAGTCGGATATCGTATAGAGTAAGAATTATCTGTTAGTTATAGTTTTTTATTATTTTATCTTCTTACATTGTAATTCTGACAAGTACAAGTGTATGTAAATACCTAAGTGCTGAATAAAATTCATTATTTCATTATGTTAAACCTATTCTAGTGCAAAATTTCAGCCAATTCCGTTCAGTAGTTTTGGCATGAAAGAGTAACAAACATCCATCCATCCATACTTACAAACTTTCGCGTTTATAATATTAGTAGGATGGTCATCATTCTCTTTCATGTTAACACCTCGTGCTAAGCTAAAATGCTTGTGTTACGAGTGAGTTCACGTCGGTAATGAAATGGGTGGGGATCGAACCGGCGACCACATAATCGCATAACTAATATTACCTACGGAACCCTGGATAGCGATGGGAAGCTTTGGCCGAAAATATAGCACATTTGTTAGTGGGCAGCGGTATCATAGATAGCGTAGTCACAGTATTAATAGCTAGCTATTAATAAAACAGACAATATAAAAGAAAGAGGACTTTATTTAGTATAGCTTGTATGAGGGCACATAAATAAGGGTTAATTTATGTAGGGCCTAGAATGTATTGTTTTTGTTGCCCTTTGAAGGTATTGACGTGTTTCGTTTTGATTGTACGGACGGGTCAATAAATTATTTGGGAGGTAATACCATTTTATACTTAAGATATATGAAATATGGTATGGATATTTAAAACAACTTAATATTCTAGAAATAATCTAATACGCGAAACCGATACGTTTATCAAAAATTTTACACTTTCCATTAGCTACCTACTTTTTGTATTCTTTTCGTAGGCTAATAATATTCTTCCCGCCGCCTACCGCCCTAGGCTCGGCCTTGGGGAGTGGGGAACATGGGCCCCGCTCCCTTCGAGGCTGACCCATGAGGTGTAGGGACGCCTCTACACTCCGGGCGTCCCTATAATTGGGCAAATGGGCCACTATAAGTGTAGCTGCTTCCAAATTTCGCAAACATATCAGGCAATGGATTTGAAAATTATATTTTTTATTCGAAATACAAACTCTCACACGCCCAGTGATGGATAATTTTTGCAATCATGAATATAATTAGCAGTAAAATTTTATTCATTCTTCATTTTACATTCATATCTCACAAATTCTCAACAATTACATAAAAAATATGTCGCAGAAATTTTGTGAACATTCCTTCAACACTTGTACCACTGCCTTTGATAAACATATTATTATTTACTACATTAAATAAATATAAAGGTAATTAACACATAGATGAATTTTAAACTCAAACCCATGTTGACGCTTTTCTTTCTTTTTTCACTACTCCATGACACGTAGGAATAGTATAGTGGCACATCTGTCTGTCACATTGAAATTTATTTATTCTATCACTAACCAATGTTCGGTTGCCACTCAGCTATCTACGAAAACGATATTAACTCTATTTACAATTAATTGATGAAATATTTTCTATTATTCTATAGTACAGACAACATAAAAGTTGTTTTTATATTTTGCTATTTATTTGATTATAAATAAAGCTTAATTGTCTACGGCATGCCGCAATTAAACCGTGATTGCATAATACTATCAAAGGTGAAATGGAATAAAGGGTAATACAGTCTTAAAAAGTTTATAAAAAATAGGAATCACAATTTAAAGAAAACTATGGATCTGAGACGTGGTCTCTTACTGTGTGCCTCATAAGAAAACTCAAAGTCGCTCAGCGAGCTATGGGAAGAGCTATACTCGGCGTTTCCCTGCGTGGTCGAATCAGAAATGAAGAGATCTGCAGGAGAACGAAGGTCGCTGACATAGCTCAACGGATAAGCATGCTGAAGTGGCAATGGGCAGGACACATAGCTCGAAGAACTGACGGCCGATGGAGCAAAAAGGTTCTCGAGTGGAGATCACGAACTGGCAAGCGCAGCGTAGGACGACCGCCTGCACGATGGGCCGACGACCTCATAAAGGTCGCGGGGAGTCGGTGGATGCAGGCCGCTAGCGATCGTTCCCGCTGGAAATCGATGGGGGAGGCCTATGTTCAGCAGTGGACTACAACAGGCTGTTGATGATGATGATGATGATGATGAATAACAATTGACACTACCCCCTAGTACGCTAAGTAATACAATAGTCATAACTATTTGTTCTAAAACATAACAAAATTTTCCGTCTAAGAACAGCAATAAAAATATTTAATGCCTGAAGCGTAACTTTAAAAAATCTATCTCAAATCGTCTAAACATAAGCTCGCATCGAATAATAGCGATATAAATCCAACTAGCTCTCAAGTCGTCTGTAAAGCAAGCTGGAACAACAATGCCTCAAACACAATAAAAGTTAAATAAAGGTCGGGCCACTTGCTAGCGGAAATCCATTCGTTCAAGCCTGAGGCTCTAATTTCCGTTGACAGTACCAGCCGCATAGGCAACGAGTGAGTCTTTAACGTTCGGACAAAGTGACGAAAGTAATTCGGTAATTTCATTGCGTGGGATGATGATTGTTTGTGGATCTTTTTAAAGGTTTTTCTTATTTGTTAATTGGATGTCGGTAAGGTTTAATTTTTGACATTGACATTGACATTAGTAATCCTGCTAATATATTATAAACGCGAAAGTTTGTAAGTATGGATGGATGGATGGTGATCTTTGTTACTCTTTCACGCCAAAACTACTAAACGGAATTGGCTGAAATTTTGCACCGATATGGGTTATACGCTTGATTAACATATAGGCTACAAAACATCACGTTCCGACCCACTGGAGCAGAGTAACGCGGGTAAAACCGCGGGGCGCAGCTAGGCCTTACTAATATTATAAACGGGAAAGTTTGCGAGTATGGATGAATGGATATGGATGGATGTTAGTTACTCTTTAACGCAAAAACTACTGGATAAATTTGGCTGAAACTTGGCAAGGGGATAGTAAATAAGCTCGATTAACATATAGGCTACAAAAAATCACGCTCCAACTAACTGGAGCACAGTAACGCGGGTAAAACCGCGGGGCGCAGCTAGTTTATAATAATGTTATATAAAATATTTTAGAAATCGCAGTTGAGCCTAAATTTCAAGGTGTATTATTGTATGTTATTGATCATTATTGATTAAAAATGACAAACTAGTAGGTACAGGTCGATCTTAAATGCAATCGCGGAAGTTCAACAAACCACCAACGATGACAACGTTATAGAAGCGGGGTAATGTTTGAGATCGTCATATTCTCTTAAAACCCTTTTGACTTACCTACCAATTGTGCCATATTATTTTTTTTTACTTTTACTAGCTGTACGAAGTGCACGTTTCCCTGTAGATCTTCTGTACATTTGATTGTAATAGCCTTAAAATCTTTATTACATAAATATATGTTATACTCTGTCTTTAACATCTTATACTAATATATAAAGCTGAAGAGTTTGTTTGTTTGCTTGCACTCTCAAGAAATACTGGACCCATTAAAAAAAGTCTATCAATTAATTCTTTCTTCTTTTTTTTACCTTATTTTGTTCTTTTAAAAAGACAACTCTCGCGGAGTTCGTTACAAGCTTGAGGAAAGCTAGTTCAACAATAAATATTCAAACTCCCAAACATATTAAGATTTAATTTAGTTTTATCAATCCTCAGATAATAAATATCAGATAAATAAATGTAAAATTTGACAGCATTGTATTTTTTTTTTAATTATTTTCTCCAACAATTGATTGCATAAGTACATGAAATAATGATGCATAACAAAAAATAACATTATCCATGCAACAAAATAATTACTTATTACCTATAAGTAACACCGCTTACAATAATAACGAGAAGTAATATCAAATGCAAGAATTAAACTAAAGCACCTTAACTTCAATAATTTCTTAAAGTAAAAAGAATGAGAATATACAAATAAGATAAGTTAGGCAGGCAGGCAGACTCCAAAAAAAAACAAAATTTACTTAACTAATTTATTAAAATAAAGAAAGTAATACAAAAGTTGAATTAAACTAAGTAGTGACGATCGTTCGATGTTAGAAACAAAAGTGAGTCGATTCCGGAATATGATGCCCTTGTTGGATGCGCCGAGTCGTCGCGTTGCGTCTTGTCAGCAATTCTTGGTTGATGCAATATTGATAATGAATTGCGGTATGTTTCCTTAGTATGCACATTCTAGGTAATATGGATACTTAACATACGTGAACATACACATATACAAACATATTACAGATTAAATTTAGTTTTATCAATCTTCAGATAAAATATATCAGATAAATAAATGTAAAAATTGATTGAATTGTATAGAGAAATGCTGTCGAAATAAAAATTAATTGATTTGATGAATCTAACGTTTCAAAATGAGCCCTGAACCTCTAAATTGGGAATTTGTCAAGTATAAAATGAATTTTAAGATACCTGATCTGATTTCTCTATAACAAGTTCATGCTGAGGTTGTCTGGAAGAAAGCAGCGCGCAGCTATAAGACCGCCACATGTACTTTGTAATTATTATGCACAATTTATTTTGTATTATTCCTGGTGTACAATAAAAAGTATTTTACTTTACTTTACTAATAGAACTAAGCATCGTAAAACTGTAAAAAAATCAAAAAGAGCAGGACTAAAAATGACAACGTTACTCTTAAAAACCTAAATCCAATTTCCTTAACGTGTGCTAAAAACATAAAATGTATGCACTCCCTCATAAAAGGCGAACAAAAATCTTTATCCTCTTATCTGAGCGCCCAAAACTGTACGTTTAAGTTCCTACAAAAAGCTCCTATAGGGTTTTCACGAACCGGAAATTAGTATCTTCACTCGTTCCTCATGAAAAGCCCCGAGCGAGCGGAAGTGACGAATTTCCCGGGCCCGAGTGGGCATTGGTAATGCCCGAATCAAATGGTACCACATTAGAGTGACTTATGTTACTTAAAACTTAGCGAATAAATTGTCTTCGCAGTTTGAATTTCGAATTGTAACTTCTCGAGTGCGGTTTCACCCACTTAGCTCCCGTTCCCGTGGGAACTTCATAATTAAATATTGCTTATGTTACTCCTTGATAATGTAGCTTTTTAATGGTGAAAGAAGTTTTTTTTTCCATTACAGTTTTGCAGTCTACTAGTATTCTTGTTAACCCCTCGAGCTAAGCTAAAATGCTTGTGTTACGAGTGGGTTCACGTCGGTAGTGCAATGGGTGGGGTTCGAACCAGTGACCTCAAGATCACAATAGTCCGACGCCCTAGCCATTGGGCTACGGCCGCTTTTTGAAATCGGTTTAAAAGTTCTGGAGCCTACTCATTGCAAACACACGATCTTTCCACTTTATTTTAACACGGGTACAATGCTGATACAATGCTTACTGTATTTTTACGAAATCCGAAAAGAGAAACAAGAATGTAATAAGATTGTACATTATTATTATGTGTCACGGGTGGAGGTGCGTCGTGAAGTGTGAGAGGCGCAGTGTACCGCGCGGGGGCAGACCCTCCCCGCGCCGCGCGCCACCGGCCATGCTTCGCGATGTTTGGTGCGCTTGCACCGACATAGTAATGAGCCATAATGATCTATATTAAATGTACCAATGTATTTAAGGTACTTTATTGGATAAGGATTAATGCCTTGAGCACACCGGATGCGTATGCGTAGACGTAAGCGTAGACGTGCACGTACCACTGAGTTGTAATGTATGGAACCGTATGAGACAGGTCACACCGCTTGCGTAACGTAGACGTGCGCGTAGACGTAATGCGTAGCCCTACGCAATGCAGCTCCCAAGGCACAAACTGACTGCGTGACCTACGCCGTACCTGACGCAAAGCAGAACGGCAACGTTGCATGATGACGTTGTATTCAATGGCGCGCCTTATTAGACGTCACACCGAACAATTTTGTACACGCACGTACCTTTGCTGTGCGTAGCCCTACGCACGTAACTTGCAGTCAGTTGTATATTTTTACAGATATACTGGCACGTAGTGATGTTTTGTATTGTTTTTGTAATGAATAGAGATAAGAAAGAAAAACTTATTGAAATTGTGCGTATTTATGAATGTATCTACAATCCAAAAAGTAAATTCTACAAAAATGCATCGTATAAATATATATATTCCGCAGGATTATTCTGGCACAATAGTATTAATATTGCTTCTTCCTCGTCATGTCAGTCATCGTGCACAACACAATCTTCGAAAACAGAATAAAATATGGCTGCCGCAGCCGGGTACGCAATAGGCCATGTGCGTTGCGTACTCGGCTCGGATGCGTAAGCGTATGCGTAACCCGGTGTGACATCGGGTTACGCCGTAACTACGCGCGTGTCTACGGCGTGATAACGCCGTAGTAACGCATACGCATTCGGTGTGCTCGAGCCTTAACGCTGTACTGCTTAAAATTGTGTCATAAGCCATTATTTCTCGAAAAAAGTAAAATAAATAAATAAAAATCATTTTTATTTACGTAAACCTATTACAGGCACTTGCAAATAGTCAAAACAATAATTTAATATTAATCTATGTATAATTTTAACATTTATAAATGAGCATATTAAGCAGGTATTTTAGTTATTGTTTTTAATAATTTTAGTCTTAACTTTATTATTTTACTATATTGTGCCCAATAGCTTGTTCTGTCTATATTAAATTATTTTAAGAACAATTGTCATTATTTGGGCGGACCATGAGTATATAACGCACGGAGCGTTTTTCCATTCTATACAAGGCCAGAACGCAAGGGTGTGAAAATAATCACGTACAGATTGGAAATAACTTTTTTACTAAATTCTTCCAATATATACAAGAGCAGTACGCAAATACTCGCGTATACTTTGTAGTGATGTAAGTAAGTACAGCGCTCCAAAACGTACAGCGCCAGTACGCATGCGGACCAATAGTGTAGAAAAGAAACGTTGTAAACGTTGTGTTTGTTGTCAGTGCAACCCCACTCGGATCAGTTAGGTTAGAATACTAAATCTTCGTGGTTTTTAGGGTTCCGTAGCCAAATGGCAAAACATGGAACCCTTATAGATTCGTCATGTCTGTCTGTCTGTCTGTCCGTCCGTATGTCACAGCCACTTTTTTCCGAAACTATAAGAACTATAATGGTGAAACTTGGTCAGTAGATGTATTTTGTGAACCGCATTAAGATTTTCATACAAAAATAGAAAAAAAAAACAAAAAAATTGGGGTTCCCCATACATAGAACTGATACTCAATTTTTTTTTTTTTTCACCGAACCAATACGTGTCGTTTATCTATGAATAGGTCTTCAAAAATGATGTTGAGGTTTCTAATGTCATTTTTTTCTAAACTGAATAGTTTGCGCGAGAGACACTTCCAAAGTGGTAAAATGTGTGTCCCCCCCCTGTAACTTCTAAAATAAGAGAATGATAAAACTAAAAAAAAGATATGATGTACATAACCATGTTTACTTCCACCGAAAATTGGTTTGAACGAGATCAAGTAAGTAGTTTTTTTTAAATACGTCATAAACCGTAAACCGCAATTTACCTTTCATTCAATCAACTATTATTAACATAGATCAAAGTTACAACGAACTACAAGAACTTTTATACTATGTTACTTATTCTATTCTTGATATCAAAAATAGCTAGACACTTGTAACTAGTAGGTACGGAACCCTTCGTGCGAGAGTCCGACTCGCACTTGGGCGGTTTTTTTTAAACCACTCAGAAGTATGAGCCCCTCTAAGCGGGGCTCCGTCGAGCTTAGTTAGCAGAAACAAATTTTTTATTCACAATTAAACCTAAAATAAACCTCATATGGCGTCTACTAACTAAGCTCGACGGAGCCCCGCTTCGCGAATCGTAAGTAACTTGTGTAGTATAGTCTGGAACGAAGACGAAAGCATCCACAGACTTAAAAACAGCATTACAATATATACACGAGCAGTTTCCTATGGTTGCGTTCTGGCCTTGTATAGAATGGAAAGATGCAACGACGGACGCGCTTTAATGCTACCACCGGATCCAATACGCCCTAACTGAGAAGATCCGGCGTAACAAACTCAGTGGGTTATTCTACTGCCGGTTTTAACACGACCCACATGAGACGGTCCGGCGAAACATACTCAAATGGGCAGAGCGTAGGTTTTGGTCCAGTTACTTTTATTATTTATTTGGCATACACATTATTTTCCCGAACGGTTGTCTTTATAATATTTGATTATCTATTAATGTTTTTATACTAATAAAAGACGCTAATTAATGTAACTCATTAGGCCGATTACAGATAGTTCACAGAACATCACACTATTATGCTTACTATTTTACTTAGATACAGGGTCTCTAGGAAGTGTTACGCAGGATGGTTCATGAGACCAAACGTAAAGGTTATAGACATATACTATCGCAGACTTTTTTGTAGACCTTTAAAAGGTGTACAACAATACAATATTATTTAAGTACAGTAGTAGTTCATTCAAGAAGACAACCTCAAACGGAGGTTGACTTCTTGAATGAACTGAATAAATTTGGCTCGCTTTAAATCTCGGAAGTGCTGAGTTCGATCCCTACACTGGACAGGAAATCTTTGTGTAAATTCTAAGATTTCTTTCCGGCTCTGATTGATTGAGGGACTACCCTCCGTGCCTCGGAAAGCACGTTAAACCGTTGGTCCCGATACATCATGTATAATAATCGCATATCAAGGAACGGGCAGCAGCGTTTCCTTGTGTGGTAAAACATAATACTGCGGTCACCAACCCGCCTGTCGAGCGTGGTGACTATAGCAAATACCCTCCCTCGGAAGGAGGCCCATGTTCAGCAGTAGACATTGTACGGGCTGATGATGATGATGAGTAGTTCATTATTTTGACCTATGTTGTAGGCTTTGCAATGTAAGCGCAAAAGATTGTGTTTATTTACGACATTACATTAGAAATCTCTAAAACTATTAGTGTTTCTCTTCTTCATTGTACATGTATTATATATATAAACCTCTTGAATCACTATCTATTTAAACATACCTAACTAGCAACTTAATTTAACAATATAAGTGGCACGGAAGTTCTTTCAATTCAAGAAAATAACTTTCAATTCGTATTATTTTTCGGTGACATATCTACCAATAGGCATGAGGCAAGATTTTGAAATCCTCTTGCGCAACGTGGTTAGTCATTTTCTAAGTACGAAAAACACAATATTTCGGTAATAAATTTAAATTTAACGAAGTTTAAGCCATATTTCTATTAAATTTTAAATAGCGCGCGATAAAAGGCCTCAAGTGTCATGGCGTCGGCTATGACGTCACGCTATTGTAAAAAATGTCATTGAGTCCGCCAAACCTAACGTAGTGGTTAAATTCTCTTTGATGGTTACAATATCGTGACGTCATGCGCCGTGATTGGTGTTTCAGTCAAAATGGCCGATTGCAGTATTTTAATCTTTTATTTTATTAAAAATCACATTAATCTCAAGGTTATATATAAAAATAAATAAGTGTAATAATTTCTTTTTATATGTACTTTCCCCTAAAAACATTAAATCTTTAATTTTTTGATACTGTCGTCACGCCTATTCTAGCAATCCAAGGGCATACATTTAAAAGCTAACAACTAATTAACACTTGTTAATATTCTCTAGAAGCACAACACAGAGGTTCATCGCAAAGAAACGCCTTAGATAAGACAATACTAACTGAAATTTCACCACAAAGACTTTTCATAAAGAATTTTTAAACAATAGTGAGTTAAGTAATTAATGATAGGAAGACTGAATATTTTAAAATTACTCAGGAATTAGTCTAAAAAGTAATTTTGAGTTAGTTATCAAATAAAAATCCATTGTGTTTAAGATGATTTTATTTGTGACTAAATTATTAAAATAGACGGCTTTATCTGCAGCGCCCATAACAGTCTGAATATGAAAGATAAAAAAAAGGAATTTATTGAACACTCAAAAAACACAAAAAAAATACTAGATTAAAAAATAAAAAGGTTCACAATTAATTTATCGAAGTAATGCGGATCATTACCGATAGATTGCACTAGCGTCCCCCTTAGAGACGTGTTACGAAGAGATTAATAAATTTCGATGATCGGTAGGGTTCCACCGTAGCCTAATTGGTTAACCCTTAACTACCTACCACCTATTTCTGTAACATAACCACCTGCGTGCGGTCCTGGAGACCGCTCATGAATAACCAACTTAAATTCGGGTTCTTTAGTATCAAAAAAGGATTTAAATGAGTAAAATACTTGTTTATACTTTAATCTTGGGACTTTATCTATAAAATTAAAGAAAAAAACTAAACAATAATGATAAAATTCAACAAAATTGCAACCCCCAAAGATTCTCAATTTTTCGCGGCAGTTGCGGCATATTTTTTTCGTACACTCCAAACAAATTGGCACATTGCACAATAATACGTGAAGATCTTGGTCTTGAAGAGACTGTACCTTTTGTTTGGTTCGAGCTGAGATGAACTGTCTTGCTCTGAAATTGCATCATCATCACCCTCGATCTCAGATTCGGATTCAGTCTTCAACCTGAACAGCATACTCGACCAAATCGGATTCCACGTCAGTACAATCTTCGTCTGGCATAACCTCGTCATCTGACATCTCCTGTTGCAACCATATTTCTACACTTTTGTCGTTTTTATCCATTTTTGACTTAAAAAAATAAAATCGTGTGGGTGAAAAAAAATCACGTAACCACCTACGAGCGGTCAGCGGTACACAGACCGCTGACGAAATATTTTTACGTACCCTGGCCAAACGTGCTCCACTTGCCGAGCGCTAGGGCGGTGCTGATGGATGTGTAGAAAAGGTATATATATATATAGACGCGCACTATCTTACGACACATACAGACCGAAATATTTGAATTTATAAATACGTTGCGGTCTCAGAGACCGGTGGTAGGTGGTTAAGGGTTAAGGCATTGAAATGAAAACGTTTATTGATAATGTAGACGAATTGATCGTACTTATTATAAGTCAAATACAATGATACAAATATAAAAAGAAAAAGAAAATCTTGAATAATTAATTAGTATACATTTCAACAGTCATGTTATTAAATAGAATTTAAATCTACCAATGTGGCATGTGATAGTCGCGTACTATAAATATAATCAGAATCAACCAGCGTGGGCTGGGATTCGGTCAGAAGCATAGAACGCGTCGCGAGCCTCGCCTTGCAAGGACGACCGGACCCTATCCTAGCTTCCTACGAGTCTTTCTCTATCTATCTACGTTGTGACACCCGGAGAAGAAAGACTATAAAAAACTCCGAGATCATTCTTTTGTCATCTTTTAAAGTCTTTGATTAATCATTTGTACATATTTTAAAAACATTTTTAGTATCTAGGTTATTGATCCCCATACATCGATATGTAGGTACTCGCAGCAGGATATTGTGACGGAAACCATGAAACCTTTAAGTAAGTATCGAGTATAGGGAGCGCTCATCCAGATTTACATTTCTTTTTTTTTACAATTGGAACATACCTACAGTCTGATCAGTTGTCTTACATGTAGATTAACAATTACTAATTTATAAATTACATAGAATAGACTTTTAATTTAGTTGCAAATTCGGTGTGATAGCTAAAAGGTGCCAGTCTGCCGCAATGTAACCGATGGACTCATCCGCCAAACATCTCCATTGCCATTGGGCTTTACCCAAAGTTGCAGGTGCGAATCCTGCCGGTGGTCGAATTTTATTAATCAAGTTAATTAGCCACAAAATTTAGATTAGTTAAACTATATGTAGTGGTTATATACTCTTTAGGTAAACTATGAAGTGACTGCAACGAAAAACAGTTTACTTTTATATTTAAGTTTAACAGCTAGAGTATTCACTAAGTGCTGTATTCTTTAAACAGCGGAGATGAGCAAATCTCTAAGATATTGTCAACTTAGTTTCAATATTCATTGTGAATCGCCTTTGAGACGAGACCTTGCTTTGTGTACGACACGCCTTTTTATTTTGTTCTTTACATTTTGATATTGAGAAAAAAATTATAGGCAGACGATGTATTATTATTTTCTTTGAAGTAGATTTTCGTTATGAGAGCGACTGTTAATTTATAAGCTACTTTGAAAAGAATGATCTTGGTTTGTTTGTGAAGTTTTATTTAAGTTTCATGTACTATATGGGGACAGATTTTTTTTTTGTACAGTCTTACATTCTTATCCATGAAGGTTTTGCAACTTCACCGGGCATAAAGGCGAGCTGAACTCCAGCTTTGTATTGATGGTTTTAATGCCATCGTAAGAAAACGAGCAGCATCCATGATGCGCAGAGTGCGTGGGAGCGTCAACAGCATTCTGAGGGTCATTAGTGATAAGCCGTGTTGCGCCACCTTGGCACACTGGGTGCATGTACATGTGAATGTACCCGGTGTGTCAAGTGAGCGCAAAAGATATTTAAATTAAATCCCTTGTATCTTTTTACTAACATAGTTTATTAAGGTTTGTTATTACTAACAATTATGGACCACGGTCTGATATAAAGTATTTTTATTTTATTTATTTATTTTAATAATTGGTTTAATTACTACAAACTAAGCAACCTGCGCAAGAGCGCGCCGCCTGTGGGGCTTGGACCTCGGCTCAGGGCGGTCGCTAGCGATGAGTTCAGTATTATAGGGGAGTTTTGTACAACTGTCACTCTACATTTCTCTCGCGGGCCTCTCGGACTTCGGGTCAATGATGGCATCGCGGATGGGAATTATAATTATTATTGTAAGTATATCAATGTATGAAATTATGTTAAGTTTAGATATAAATGCTTCATTATGTAATAAAATTATGTTTATACTAATATTATAAATAGGAATGATTTGATTGTTTGTTTGTATTTAATAGGCTTCGCTTATCTATTTGAACGTTTTCAAAAATAATTTCACTATTAGAAAGCTACGGTATATAGGCACTTTCAAAATGTGGCAAACATAATTGAACTAGCAGGTTATTTATTTATTAAGGTTAACCAACGATTATTTACACAGAACAAGATATTAGATTCAGCCAAACAAAAGAGATTTCTCGTGTAACACACACTTAAAGGATAACGCATGCATATATAAAAATAGAACAATCAATTAAATAGTTATACAATTTACAACTTAATTTGTAATTATAAATTAAATTAAATTAAGCGAAATTTAACCAAATTGAACCAAATTCAAAATAATGTTAGGCCGAAATATACTTAATAAAATATACTTAAATTATATTACATTAATTGAATTAAATCAGATTAAAACTACATTAAATCAAATAAAAAAAATCAATAAATAATTCAAATTATACATTTATAGCAGGTTGATACATTCATAGAAATAGATTAATTAAGTTAAATAAAAAAAAAATGTTCCAATATCAGTGATTACATAACGAGCAAACCAATTACATTCATATCAGTGTTGTCAATTCGATTTGTTCGAAAATATTTAAGACCCCACTTCTCAGAGTGTAAATTTACTGGATAAAGTAGTGAACATCCATCGTGGATAGTTCAAAGTATCAACAATTATTAAAAATACGTATAAGTTTACATATTCAGCAGTGGACGTTGTACGTGAATGCTACATTATCACTGATTAATATTGGCTATATTTAATTATGAAGTTCTCACTGGAACGGGAGTTACGCGGGTGAAACCGCGCGCGGGAAGCTAGTACCGAATAAAGTACTACAAATTAAACTTTATACTGCTTAATACAAAAATTGATATTATATTTTTATATACTCAAGCTAATCAGGCATCTCTGATATTTTTTTGAAATTCATCTCAAAATGCGCCAAAATTATTTTCAGGCATATCAGTAGTATCTGAATTGAATCATTCGCACACAATGTTGCCATTAATATAAGTCGCAATCGATCCTCTTTCAATACAAGCCATTCTCGGCTACACCTCAAGGAAACAATATCAATATGTAAATCTTACTCAGAGATCACGACTGGTTTAATTACTGCCAATAAATCTTGGCAAACTTCCTTTACGACATAGAATAGAATATGTCACAGAACTGACATGTCTTTGCTTACTGAAACTTTATATCATCATGGTCTTTCACCACCGTAGATAGAAGTCCAAGACGCACGCAAACTGTAAAGTAGAGAGTTGCACAAAACTGCTCTCAGAGCGAGAGAGAGAGAGAGTCTGAGAGATTCATGTCCTACCGGTAGTCTAATTTTATTAATCTTAAATTTAAAATTTAGTAACTGGTGAAATTTTGCGTAGATTATTAAAAAAAATTAATAGGGGTGGTGTGAAAGTTTCAATATTTAACTAATTCCAAATGCAACTTTGGAGATAGGTATTTGTCGAGTAATGTGTGGCATTACCTAAAGATGGAACTTACGTCCCCCTTAGAGACGTCTTATATAAGAGATTGGTACATTTCGAGTACCGGTTGGGGTTGCACCGTAGCCGAATGGTTAAGGCATAAGGGACTAAATGTATTTTTGGAATAAAAAAATTAAAAAAAATGTAAAATGCTCTCAGAGCTATCAGTGGGATGTTTGCGGACAGTTCAGATCTCGCGGAGCTTAGACCACGGTCTTAGCTCTACAAGCCTGCCAAGCTTGATGACTCTGGCAAATACCATCCCTTGGAAAGCTAGTTAAACGTGTACCAAGGGACGGGCAGTTCCGTTTCGGCACGGGCGGTTCACGGCTCGAATATTGCGGTCATCAGCCTTCCAAGTGTAGTGACTATGGCAAAACTTTCCCTTGGGTCTCCTCCCAAGGGAAAGTTTCCCATGAAGCCCTTGAGGAGCCCATGTTCACCAGTGGACATTATATGGGCGGATAATGATAATTATAATATAGAAGATACAGTGCTTATTTGAATCGATAATCATAAATATATTCAATTGCATTCAATTCTACAGTACACTTGCTTCCCATATGGGGTTTTCCATGTATCTGTCTTTCCAGTGGTCTTCATAACTGTTACTCTGGATGACGTAAGTTTCTAATGGTAGAAGAACTTTTGAAATCAGTCAAGCAGTTCTGAAGCCTATTTATTCAATGGAAACAAATAAACAAAAATCATATCTTTGCTCTTTATAATATGAGCTATTATTACTCACTCTGGCATATCTTTCAATTAACTTCTCTATGCAAAAAACAGATAGTCTTATGGGAGAAGAGAGATTAGTAGGGATGTGATAAATTAAAATACATATATTAAGTTGTACCACCTTCGTAGAGCAAGGATTTTGTGTAAACATTACCTTAATGGTTGTCCGTGTAGTCAACATATATACATACATACATTCACGCCTCTTTCCCATAGGTGAAGGCAGAGACCACTTCCTTCCACTTGCTACGATCTTTACATACCACTTTTGCCACTTTTACATTAATTAATCTCCTCATGCATGTCCTTTGGTTTAGGGTACTTTTAACCTGGCCTTTCTTAAGTACGTCCTCGTTTTGATCGTAGAACGTCCGCCTTGATTTTCCTCTTCCACCACTTTCGTTAACATTACCCGTAGTCAAAATAGCTTCAAAACGTCCTACTGCTAGACTGAAGTTTTAGATGATAGAAGACGAGTTTTATATGAGTCATCATCAGTCAGTATCATCATCATCGTCAGCCCGTATAACGTCCACTGCTGAACATGGATATCCTGCCGAGGGAGGGTTTTGCCATAGTTACCACACTTGGCCAGTGGGTTGGTGACCGCAGTATTATGTTGTAACAAACAAGGGAACGCTGCTGCCCATTCTCTGGCATACGATTTTAATAGATGGTGTTATAACAATTGGGACCAACAGCCTAGCGTGCTTTCCGCGGCACAGATGGTAGTCCCTCAGCCATTTTAACTTCTATTAAACAAAGATCATCCCCGAAGGGGGTTAGTCATAGTCTCAATGCGTGGTAATTGTGTTAATAGTCGCATTAACATGTTTTAATGCGAAATGTGGCTAATCATTGGTGGACTTTAGAAAAACCAAACCGGTGCCAGAAAAACAAAAGCCAAAAGTGCCAGTTGAACTCCCATGAAGACTTGGAGAGAGGAACCCTATTTAAATGAAAGTATTATATTAAGTTCACCACTTTCTTTTCAATTGATATCTAAAAGCAATGAACTATATACATTATTATTTTTTAAATTTTAGACTCAGTTTTGGAGATCGCCTTATAAATAGCACAGAATGTAGAACACAGAATTTTCAATAAAAATCTAATAAGTTCAAATAAAATACAAAGTTAACAAGTTATGAAACAAAAACAATTGCGATACCGACCTCTATAGAATATATAAAGCAAGTTACACAACAATCAGCGGAGGCGTTCCATCTTCCGCCAGTGTATTCAGTGCTTTATTTATTTCCAATTGCGAAGTAATACTTCGGTACAGCTGGTCATAATGCTGGAACGTGCTGTTAAATAGAGATTGTGATTTGTTTCAGCATTTTATATTTATATTTTTTATTGTTGTTATGACTTTAAAAGACGTTTCAACTACTTGAGTAGGTTATATAGACTGATTGACAACCTCCGTAGCGTAGCGGTATTTGGCTCGCTTTAAATCTCAGAGGCCGTAGGTTCGATCCCCACGCCAGACAAGAAATATTTGTGTAAATTCTAAGATTTTTTCGGGTCTGGTTGGTTGAGGAACTACCCTCCGTGCCTCGGAAAGCACGTTAAGCCGTAGGTCCCGATTGTTATAACATCATCTACAATAATCGTATATCAATGAACGGGCAGCAGTGTTTCCTTGTATGGCACAACATAATACTGCGGTCACCAACCCGTCTGCCAAGCGTGGTGACTATGGTAAATACCCTCCCTCAGGAGGAGGCCCATACTCAGCAGTGGCTGATGATGATGATGATGATGATAGATTGATTTGTAACCGTTGCTTTAACTTACCCTCATCAGTCCAGTTACCTCCACTGCTGAACCTCACAATTGCTGTAAAACCTCCCATCTTACTGCCATCACCAATCCACCTGCGTGATGATAGTCTGAGAGCTGGCGCCAATTTTTGGGTAGTTAGCCGGCACCGGCCACCCGGCCCTCATCAACGGTGGACGTAGGAGTATCGGGGGGGTTTCAGTGGTCCTCTCCTCGTGGTATGATTAGCATACCACCGCTATGGAGCAGGCGGATTGGTGACCGCAGTATTATGTTGTACCCCACAAGGAAACGCTGCTGCCCGTTCCTTGATATACGATTATTATAGATGATGTTATTTATCACAATCCGGACCAACGGCTTAACGACTTTTGAGGCACGGAGGGTAGTCCCTCTACCAACCAGACCCAGAAAGAATCTTAGAATTTACACAAAGATTTCTAGTCCGGCGTCGTGGGGTTCAAACCCACGACCTCTGAGATTTATAGCGAGCCAAATACAACAACTAAGGAGGTTGTATCTCTTTGGTTGACTGTATATAACTGTACTGGCCTGTACATGAGAATTAGATACATGATCCAATGGTTACTAGTTTAATAGTTAATAATATAACTTAACATTAATACAAGGTTCATTTTAACAACAACAATAAAAGGAGATGCTGACATATAACAAACTAGTGCTGTAACTTATGTACCTTGCCTTACCCTTTAGGCTGTTATACACACAGGATCGCTACAAAGGGCCTTTTAATCAAGTTGATTCTCCCAGCCCTTGAGTGAAGTAAAGTTACCATTTGGTAACGTTTACCCTACATTGTACGATTAGCTAATGAAATTGTAATTGTGATTTAAAGTCTTCGTAGGGTTCAGGTTTTAGTACTGGATGTGGTTTTGAGATTTACGCTGAAGTCAACGAATTTACATTTATATGTAATATATTTTGTTTGTTTGGAAAGTACAACCTATTTTTTTTTCGTGTGGACATATGTAGTTAGCCACGAGGCTTTTGCTACTTCACCGGGCTTAAGAAAAGTACAACCGTAACTATATTCTGTAGGTAGGTTTCCAATTCAAATAAATTGTTTGTAAAATATGTGACTATTCAGTAACCTGAAGCAAAAGCAAATTCCAAGATACTAAAGAGTTTGCGTGTTTCAGTAGATCAATATTTCATCGTCATCATCAGCCCATGTAACGTCCACTGATGAACATGGGCCTCCTCCCAAGGGAGAGTTTTGCCATAGTTACTACACTTGGAAGGCTGGTGACTGCAATATTCTACCCGTAAACCGCCCGTGCCGAAACGCAAATGCCCGTCCCCTGGTACACGTTCAACGTGCTTTCCGAGGCATGGAGGGTAGTCCCTCATCCAAACGTAGTAATTTCAAAAAATAGAAAGAAATAAAAAAATGACTTGTATCTAAAGCTGAAATCAAAACAGAATGCGATGATTTTGTTTAGTAAATTTCATTACTTTTTAAGATTATTTTTCAATATCCTTTCAAAATTATTGTGTAGGATCGTTGATTCGTCACTTAAGAAATAATAGCCAGGATTTAATATAACAATAGCCCTTAAAACGACAACAGAATGCGAAGTCACCGAACTCCTAATATCACAATATATATCCCCATTTTCAATAACACAATCCAATTCATAAGGACACATCAGCCTCGGTTCCATAATACCGGGAAAAATACTCGAAACATTTCGATACCGGGCGCGTTCCATATCCTACCCATAAAAATATACATATATAAAACATAACAGTGGAAGGTCTTAGATATCTGATTATAGTATTGGGTCGCCATCACATTATGATAATGGATACTTTGGAGACGCTTCGGTATAGAAATAGATTGATTTCCAATTTTTTCCTTCGGTGTTCAGACTACGGCTCCGACGAGGCGAGGCCTGATTGATTTTTAGATTATTGTGTGATTATAACTATTGGTTTTCGATAATTATATGATCAAAGGACCACAAGGACCCTTCTGTTTCTGGGTAAAATAGTGATATTATTTCAGGGTACGTTAATAGAAATGACGAGACTCCGTGGCATAACGGTATAAGTGTCACCTTGAGTCTCAGTGCTCGTGGGTTCGATCCACACACTGGACAAGACATCTTATCTTTGTCCGGTTGGGTGAGAGACTACAATCCGTGCCTCGTAAAACACTAAGCCAATTGTCCCGATTGTTATAACATCTATAACAATTGTAAACCAAGGAACGGGCAGCAGCGCAGTGTATTACAACATACACTGCAGTCGCCAAACCGCCTGCCAAGCGTGGTGAATATGGCAAACACACTCTCTCTGAAGTAGGCCCATGTTCACCAGTGGATTGATTCGCTATATGGGTTGATGATAATAGACATTGTACTTAGTATGAAAGACTTTATAAAAGCTAGCGTTATATTCTATTTGTTCATTAACAAAAATATTCTGTTTATATTTTGTACAGATAGACTCGTTTATCTTCACTATTATAACAAGTTTTATTGAGATATTGGAGACTTACATTTAAATAAGTTTAATTTTAGATTAAAAAAGAAAATTGTATAGAATTACCATTTTATAGAGGTTTTGTTTCAAGAAATTATTTTTAATGTCTGATACTAACTATCTTGAACTATAAATTTAGTTATTTATCCTTAAAAGTAATACCCCATTCTTCAAAAGGGTACTTAACTAATAAAATCTTAGTAAATAACTGAAATGAAAGTTTCATCAAAATTTGTTTTGAGTTAGTTACGTACATATTTTAATGTCTATGTAAATTATAATAAAAATATTGTAATAGTCTTTCGTACTTAGTTTTATTAAAACAAATGTTTTCAAAGAACCTACGCCAGGGATTCTCAAACAAAGGGCCATGCTATATTTGATGGAGAGTCATCCAAGTGGAGTACGTTAAAGGGCTTGAGACTAGAGCCTTACTAGTATTGACAGGGATTTTATTGATTGGTTCCCTAGATTTCAATAAGTCACCGAGAAGACAGACCAAATCAAAACTGACAAATAAGACAAACGAATTCCTACAAAGAATAGGAAAATTGTGGTGAAGGAAGAATGGCATCGTATTATGAGGTGGGTCACTACTGAAGTAACAAACAATACTGCTCTGTCAAGAATGTAACAACAAAAAACAAGAAACTTCGTACATTCAGTAGAACAAGAGTATAATTGTACACCTCGTTAAAAATGGTAATTAAAATGAAAGTACAACTTATCAATTATTTCTAACAACATGCCTCTAACATAACAATCGTTAGTGTATTTCATGGTAAAGGAAATAACTTTAGAGCAATATATTGCAGAGCAAAACCATTTTAGATGCCTACATTTTTAAATTTCCCTCATGAACAATTGCACTGACTGAAATGATGTCCTTGTGTTACCGATGCACGCGATGGTGCGACTTCCTTGCTATTTAAGTAAAGCTAATTTATAGATTCCATGTGTGGTTTCCGGCTTAGAATATGCTATGGGTGTCGTAAGAAGCGACTAAGGGACAAACAGCTGATGGATGGGTGGCAGTAAAAGCCATAATCGCTCAATCTCCCCGTCAGCGACCTGAGGTCCTGACCTGAGGTCCAAGTTCCACAGGGGACGCCCTCTTGCGCAGGTTGCTTAGTTTGTATTCTTTAAACCATTTATGTAGGCTGAGCTCTGCTCGCCTTTATGCCCGGTGAAGTAGCAAAAGCCTCGGGGCTAACTACATATGTCCGTCCAGAAAAAAAAGTATGAACAGCAGCATGTATCAACTCAAAGATACTCTCATCTTACTTACTGAGATCGCTAATTCGCCTGCCAATCGTGTAGTGGTGATTATGGCAATAAAACTCAACTACCCTGGCTTTCCAGGGTGTATTAAAGAGGAGGCCTATGTTCAGCAGTGGACATTAACGTACTGATAAAGTATAATATCACTTTGTCGGAAATTAATTTAACTTGTGAGGCGCATAAGGTAAATAATGATGAAATCTAACAAAAGTATCACTTAAGTAGCTTAAAACTATGTACGCAGTCATCTGGTCAAACCAACCATTCAATGCCAACCAGCCAATCAAACGCCGACATTTAATTGAATGCCTAGGGCAATCGTTGATTGAACAAACATCACTTAGTCTTAAAGTTTAACTAGTTGACTTATAGTAAGCTTGCCCTGTGAGTTTGGCTGACGTAAAATCAGGCAGGTGCTTTTAATTTAGTTAAGGTTTAGGTTTTTTAATTACACAAAATCAACGATTTGGCTAGTTGTCTTATAACCATTTCTTTATAAGTCGGCTTCCAATTAACGGGCTCACCGTCCAATGATGAGTCGATCGAACTAGTTGGCTGTGAAATCATCATCATCATCATCAACAGCCCGTTTACGTCCACTGCTGAACATGGGCCTCCTCTTAACAGACCTTGGCAAGCCGGGATCGTAGAGGGATATTGCCATAATCACCACGCTTGGCAGACGGATTGGTGATCGCAGTAAGATGTAAACATTGAGCCAATAGATGCTGCTGCCCATCCATCAGCCATATGTCCCTTAGTCGCCTTTTACGACACCCATAGGAAGACATGGGGTGGTCTATTCTAAGCCGGAAACCACACGGCTGTGAAATATACACCTTTAAATGTTTGTAGATTTAATAATCCGTCCGTCCATCTGTCTTAATGTCCCTACAATATTATTTAACTACACATAATCTTAAGATGCCTTAAAGGACGTTTCCGTTGACCGTCGCTTTGACAAACTGGAACCTTCGGGGCAAGTCCTCATTTAAAGTTAACTCTTTTATCCGACGATTAAGCGTGCCCGCCCGCCTGCATACTTTTTGTAGGGCCGATTATCAGGCACATTTTTCCTCCGATTCTTATGACTGGTTTAGTGACAAGTGCCCAGGCAAGTGCAAGCGGCCGACTGTCAGTGAGCACTGTGTGAACGCATACATTTCCATTTTTTTACCGACAATCGCATCGGTCGGGATGCACCGATTTTATTTCTTACTGACTTTTAGTAGGTCGTGTGCGTTATACTATTGGAATCAGTACGTTCTATTCAACTACAAAAAGTCGGTCACCGATTGTAGGACGTGGGCGGGCACCCTAAAATGTTGGCAATCTCTGATCTAGACATTCTAGACTTAAGAAGTAACTAACTGTCCAAAGCTAACAAACCTTGCGCACCTAACAGAAGGTTTCAAATAATTTTAATCTTTTCTAATAACTTGAGACATTGTAAATTATTATAAGCTTCAACCTTGTTCACTAGGTGTACTGTATATTCAGAATGTTCAGGTTTAATTAATTATTGGATAACTAACTTAATTAAATATAATTATTGAAAGTTTAGATTGGCAACTATAAATTAATAATTAGTATTATATTAAGCGTATAGGTATTTAGACGGAATGTAAAGCATACGCCGAGTAGTATAGGTATTTTATTAATTTAGACTTAAACCAACCTTTATCGGTCTTCATGGCGTTGACTTTTGAACATAGGCTTTGATGGGAGTGTGCCAATGTTATGCCATATTCTCTACCATTAGACTGTGTGGCTTCCAGCTCGGAAAAGACAACCCCATTACATCTTTATCGCATCTTACAACTGATCTATTAGCTGAAGGTTACCATGGCCAAGGCTTACCATGTTACTGCGATCACCAATCAACCGGCTAAGCGACGTGATTATGACAATATCCTTCAACAACTCTAGCTTCCTTCGCTATGGCCAGTAGGCCACTAGGGCCTCCTCTTTTAAGACCTTAGCAGGTCTGTAAGGAGGAGGCCCTTCATTAAGAGGAGACACGTTCATAAGTGGACGCAAACGGGCAGTTGATGATGGTTTCCATTAAGCCATAATCACTACATACAAAAAGTTTTAGTTTGAGTAACGATTTTTTTATAATATTCAGGTAAATACTGCTGCAAGTTACCGTACAAGCTTAATATGTTTTTCGAGACACTCAGTTCTTCAGCTCTTCAGACTCAGAGAGCAATCTTTGAAACCATAGCGAAAAACACATCTTGAAAGTTTTTTTTATGATTATTAGCAGAGTTTTGCAGTCTAGGTACTAGTATTCTTGATAACCCCTCGTGCTAAGCTATAATGCTTGTGTTACCAGGGGGTTCACGTCGGTAGTGCAATGGGTAGGGATCGAACCGGCGACCACAAGATCACGAGTGCGAAGCACTAGCCATTGGGCTAGGGCAGCTTAAAAAATAATGAATGATGATAAACAATGACTGATGAATTTACAAATTCAATGTATTTAACCATCTTAAGTAGCTTATTTATTATTAACAAATAATTTAGTTTACCCCGTTATGACTAGCTGTCACCACACAGCATTTTATAGCCAATGTAATGGTTGACTGTTCAGTAATTTGTCACTAGATGGCGCTGATCAATTTATCTGTAAGTCGCTATAGAAATTTTATTGTTAGCACACACTAACATATCTTATAACTATATATAACTTCAGAAGCATTTAGTTTTAAGTGCCAGTTTACGTTAAAGGCACATACGACGAATTGTTAACGTACGACATCCGACCTTTATGCCTCTGATCTCTAGATTTATGAACGGATATCAACAATAGCTTGTGTAATAGTGTATGCGTATTATAATCACTACAATCTTACAATATTTATACATTAGTAGATTTAGCACTTTTTATGATTGATTTTCTCCAAATTTTGCGAATTAGCCCTAAAAGAGCTATCTATTCAATTTTATTTACTGAAATTTCACTTAACATGATTATTAAACTGATTAAATTAATAATGTAATCATAGATGAGTTTGGGAAAGATTCCGAATTTTTAAACATAATGACACAATAAGCTGAAGAGTTTGTTTGTTTACTTGAACGCGCTAATCTCAGAAACTACTGGTCCGATTTGAAAAAATATTTCAGTGTTAGATAGCACATTTATCGAGGAAGGCTACAATTAATTATAAAGTTCCTACGGGAACAGTAGTAAGGTGGGTGAAACCGCGCGCGGGAAGCTAGTTCGTAGGAAAGTGAAGGTGTGTTCTTGTTACCCGAGTGGTGTTTTTTCACCCCTGATGGTTTTGGCGGTTCTTCACAATGACTAGCTTGCCTATTTATATTAAATAACCGGTTGTAATCACGATTTGTCATCATCCGATATGTCCGACTAGTTTCCAGACCATCCGAAGTCCATTCTCAAGGAGTAGTCGACTTGACGGCGCGGCACCGGACAACTAACTTAGTACTAGAAACTAATCGGACATATCCGATGATGACAAGTCGTGAACAACCGGTTAGTTAATATAAATATGTGTACCACTCACGAAAGTTTTAATTCTAAAACTAGCTTGCCTCTTCAATACAGCCCACTCAATTTCTTATTTAAAACGCAACCAAAATAAGACGATGTAAACTCCATGTGCCGTGTTACCCCGCTGTACCTTTCTTAAATAACGGTCAAATGGGGCCCATTGGGTTGTAATTTTCCACACCACTAGCCATAATTAGGTCAGCTGGACCCTCTGCCCTTAGTTAAGACACCCTGGCTTTAAAACTATGTGAAGACTTACCTACGCCGACAGAGATATACTACGTTAGTGAAGAAACTTGAGATTGGTAAGATATCTTGTTTAAATTTTAGTTTAAACGTTAACGTTAAAACGTAATATATGTATTTCTATCTCAAAAATCCTACTAGTAATTATAAACGCGAAAGTTTGTAAGTCTGGGTGGATGGATAGATGTATGTTACTCTTTCACGAGCCAAATACCGCTACGCTTTTGTGTATAAAATAACATAAAAGACATTTGACAAAAATATTGAATTTTTATTTATTGTTATATTGAAATGGCCAACCATCAGTCATAACTTTGCCTGCACATCAAAGTGATATTGATATCGACAGTCATAACTTTATCTAGCAGTTAAAAAAATGTATCGACCTGTTAGCCGAAACGCATATCCCATTGAATTTATCCGTTTGTTTTGTTATGAAACTTTTATTGAGACATCAAAATGTTGTTTTTGTATATTGCGCCTATAAGATTGCACGATGATGATAAGTAAACTTGATCGGATAGATGCTGTTGCCCATCCATTAGGTTTATGCCTTAGTCGCCTCTTTCGACACCCATGAGAAGATGGTGGTCTATTTTACTAGTATTCTTGTTAACCCCTCGTGCTAAGCTAAAATGCTTCTGTTACGAGTAGGTCACGTCAGTAGTGCAATGGGTGGGTATCGAACCGGCGACCAAAATACAATACAAGTACGACGCCTAGCCATTGGGCTACGGCAGCTTAACTATCAACATCGTAGCAATCATCATCATCATAATTTCAGCCGTAGGACGTCCACTGCTGGACATAGGCCTCCCTCATATATCTCCAGTGGTTGCGGTTATAAGTGGCCTGAATCCACCGTGATCCCGCGGCCATAACCAAATCATCCGTCCATCTAGTAGGTGGACATTGTAGAAATAATCATGTATTAATAACAAAATCTACAATAGGCATGAGGCAAGATTTTGAAATCCTCTTGCGCAACGTGGGTAGTTATTTTCTAAGTATGAAAAACACAAAATTTCGGTAATAAATTTAAATTTAACGAAGTTTAAGCCATATTTCTATTAAACTTTAAATAGCGCGCGAAAAAAGGCCTCAAGTGTCATGGCGTCGGCTATGACGTCACGCTATTGTAAAAAATGTCATTGAGTCCGCCAAACCTAACGTAGTGGTTAAATTCTCTTTGATGGTTACAATATCGTGACGTCATGCGCAGTGATTGGTGTTTCAGTCAAAATGGCCGATTGCAGTATTTTAATCTTTTATTTTATTAAAAATCACATTAATCTCAAGGTTATATATAAAAATAAATAAGTGTAATAATTTCTTTTTATATGTACTTTCCCCTAAAAACATTAAATCTTAAATTTTTTGATACTGTCGTCACGCCTATTATACTAAATCCTTATTTCCCTCAACAAGCTTGTAACACTAAATTAAACCCGTTTCAAACAACTTGGCAAGTTTTAAAATTCAACTCCAACTCGAAAGCTTCCGCCGCAAACACTAACCTACTTTCCAACAGATCGAAACAAATCAACATCCAACACAGACCGGAGTTATACAAACGTTGATTTAGAGTTCCGTTTAGATGTAAAATGGCGTCAACCGCTGCCAAAAACATTCGGTATGACTATAATCGTTACATTATTGTAAGTATCGATGTATAGTTTATTTTATGTAAAACTTATTTATGAGGAATATAATGAAGATTGTATCCATTCATATTATAACACTATTAGTCTTTTTCGTCTTTTATTTATGGCAATATGCCGGTAACGACAAGTCTGCAAAAGTCAGGAGTGAAATGGTCTTTCCATGTCACTCCTGACTTTGTGTGTTATGTCTGATTAAAGTAAACATCGAATATTAATTAACTAGTTGTAAATCTTCAAGTGCTGGTAAGTAGGAATTCTGAAAAAGAAAATAATTATAATATAAACACAAATACAAATTAAAAATTAAAAAATCATAAATATATATTCTCAAATGAGCATTCATAGATTTGTGTTGTTTTACAAATGCAGGATATAAGGATTTCAAAGAGGTGACGAAGATTTAAAATGTCTGAATGACATCTGACATCTGACAGTTTGACATTCGGATATTGACGTCTGCAGGAAGACATAAGTCGGGCCGGATTGCTTCGTGCGTACCCGGCCCCCGCAAACGACGGATCGAAGGAGTGTCCGGGGGGTTTTAGTGGTGTTGGGTCCTCTCCTTGTGGTATGAGAGGGCGATTACCACATATCCCGCCGCCAGCGCGTGGATACGCTGCAGAGGCGGTGGGAATGCGTAAATACATTTCCCATGTGACAAAAAAAAAGACACACATAAGTCGCATGTTGAGAATAACGGTTGTTAAATTTTGTTGAAAATAAATCCTTTTGTTTCTATGTGGTCATGCATTATTTCAGTAGACACAGTATCCAGCCATCATTATGAAGCGATCTCGTCCATAATTTGGGGCATGCAAATGTGGATTCCAACAAAGGCATCTACGAACGAGCGGTTAACACCAAGAGTAGTAATTCACGCGATAAATAACACATTTCATTCGTATTTGCATTCGTCGCTAAGGCGGAAATTGCTTGCAAAATCTCGACTTGAAGGTATAATGGCATTAACGAGCATCCGACGTGGTGGATGCGGTTGTTATGTATTTTTACAGCAAGCGTAAAAGATTGCAGGTTAGCTTAATTAGGTAAGGTCCAAGAACAATAAAAGTGTGCAAATAAATAAAATTGAAGTGTAATTAAAAAGTAACAGGCTTTTTCTCAATGCATGAATCTATATAGGGGATTAGAAATAAAAACTTATGTAACAGCAGGATCAGGAACAGCAGGCTAATCTCAGGAACAGCAGGCTAATCTCATTAACAGCAGGATCGATTTTGACGGGACTTTTTCTTCGAAAAATATAATTTTCCTTTTTTTACGCGGACGAAATTGCGGGCAGCATATTCTTATATATAAACACAAACAGTATATTGTAAATCTAGGTAGGACTACCAATCTTAAATCTTTCAATCGTTTTAATCGAAAAGAATATAGTCGCAATGAGAATTCATCAATTTGATGGCTTTAATACAAATTGAGCATCATTATAATGCAAACAGTACTGGAAATATTCAATTTGGAAATTAATAATTGCTTACCGAAATTTACTTACTTGTACAATAGTCATAACATTTTTGTAGCAAAATTACTTCGTTTCAGTCCATATTATATCTCCCAAGCAATAAAAAATTGTTACATATTTTAACAGCTAATCACAATAAAAACGCAGTTCCACGCAATTCAAAAACTCACCGCAACCCAACCATAATGAACCAACATTTCCAGCAACAAACTATCAAAATAAACTCGCCACATTTTCAAAAGTTCCAACCGACCAATGCGATGCAAAAAAAGAGCACTTCACTTGTAACTCTATTACCACATCCACACCACACAGCGCCTCGTAGTTGCATTCCGAATGAGATGCAAATGCTAGAAGCGTTGGCCTCCTGTAGAAATTTGAGCACTGTTTGTTGAAATTTTGGGGCAGGTAGTGACGTAGCAAAGTTTCAGAGAATTAGAACGATCAATGGATAAACAAAATGGAGGATAAAAAAGATTAAAACAACAACAGCTGGGCACCTAAGTGCTAATTTTGGATTCGAGCAAATACGGTTTTTTTTTCGGACGGATATATGTAGTTACGTAGGTACGGATTTATGTAGCCTCGAGGATTTTGCTACGTCACCGCGCATAAAGGCGAGCAGAGTACCAGCCTATATAAATGGTTAAGAAACTACAAACAAAGCAACCTGCGCAAGAGGGCATCTCCTGTGGGACTTGGAACTCGGCTTAGCGCGGTCGCGGGCGGGGAGATTAAGGGATTTTTTTTATCGTTCTATTTTGCGTAATTGGATCATTGGATACAATAACACACAACCTCCGTAGCGTAGCGGTATTTGGCTCTCTTTAAATCTTGGAGGTCGTGATTCGTGGGTTCGATCCCCACGCCGGACAAGAAATCTTTGTGTAATCAGCACGTTAAGTCGTTGGTCACGATTGTTATAACATCATCTATAACAAGTGTATACTAGGGAACGGGCAGCAGCGTTTCCTTTTGTGTTACAACATAATACTGTGGTCACCAACCCACCGAGCGTGGTAACTATGGTAAAACCCTTCCTCGGTAGGAGGCCCATGTTCAGCAGTAGCCGTTATACGGGCTGATGATGATGAGAACGATCAATGGAAGATGAAAGGATTAGCAAATACATAATAATCATTGGATGAAATAAGGAAGTTCAATAACTTTGTTATACTAACAAATAGTGTGGATAATCTGACAGTTCGTGAGTGTATTTTTATTCTTATGTGCCTAACTACTAATCGAGGACGTTCTTAAGATAGGCTTAGAAGAACCCTTAAGCGAATGACATGCATGAGGAGATTAATGAATGTAAAAGAGGCGAAAGTGGTATGTCAAGATCGTTACAAATGGAACGAAGTGGTCGCTGCCTACCTTTATGGGAAAGAGGCGTGAATGTATGTATGTAACCAGTACTGAGTGTTTCCACCGTAGTCTTTCTGGGGCTTGATTTAGCACTTTTTATGATTGATTTTCTCTAAATTTTGCGATATAGATAAAAGAGCAATCTATCATATTTTACTTACTGAAACCCCACTTAACATGATTATTAAACTGATTTAATTAATAATGTAATCTTAGATGAGTTTGGGGAAGATTCCGATTTTTAAACATAACAACACATAAAGCTGAAGAGTTTGTTTGTTTGCTTTAACGCGCTAATCTCTGTAACGTTAAATAGCCCATTTATTGAGGAAGGCTTTATGCTATGTTTCGTTAACGTTTTCGTTTTTTTAAAAAGACAACTCCCGCATTAGGGAAATAAATCCCTGTGTCGCGGGGGACTTTACAAACATTCATTTCACGGACACAAAGAACACCCAGACTCAGAACAACTATTTGTGGTTCACACAAATAAATAATAAATGTTTAATTATGAAACTCTTAACTGTCTACTCAACCAGCAGATATACAGAACTTTCACTGATAGTAATCAGTGAAAGTTTCGCCAAAACCAGTATAAAGCAGTTACTGAGATAAACTGAAATAGACGGACAAACCTTTAGACTGTATTTTTTTTTTGTGTTTTATTATAAGTAGCTTATACTTATACCGGGTGACCGTTTTTACCTTCTTGATAATAATATTGTGTGTTGTGTAAGTCGAATAGAATCTGTAGAGGAACGGTTGGTGGTGTTCCTCCACAGAAAATGAAGATCTTCTTTGCCGGGCGAGGTGGTATGCCCAGCGACCGACGGCCATTTGGTACTGTTCGAAACTTGTATATGTTCTAATTGACTTGCGAACTTGTATTGCGCGATACAGGTTAGTTAGGATGCTAGGTGGTAGATGGCGCTGCTCGTCTACTAGTAGTTTGTGTGCGGCTACTGTAGATGTCGCTACAGTACTCCCCTCCGAGACTGTAAGTCGTTCTTGCTGAGTTGGAGTTCCAGTGAGTCGGAACTGATTCCAGTGAGTCGGAATCGATGCGGGTCTCAGTGAGTCGGGACCGTTGTGGCTGTGACTGCGTGCGGCGAAGCTGGCAGTGCTGCGCGGACCGGTGCGTGTGAGGTCGTGTGCGCAGTGCCGTGGTGCTGTAGCCGGAGTCGGTGGAGCCGTGTTGAGGAAAGCTAGTTGCTTGCTGGTGATGGTTGTGGAGCTGGAGGGGGAGTATTTTGCTGGAGTAGCCGGTTGCGTGCTGTTTTCGGGGTCACCAATTGTAGAGGAACGGTTGGTGGTGTTCCTCCACAGAAAATGAAGATCTTCTTTGCCGGGCGAGGTGGTATGCCCAGCGACCGACGGCCATTTGGTACTGTTCGAAACTTGTATATGTTCTAATTGGCTTGCGAACTTGTATTGCGCGATACAGGTTAGTTAGGATGCTAGGTGGTAGATGGCGCTGCTCGTCTACTAGTAGTTTGTGTGCGGCTACTGTAGATGTCGCTACAAATCTATAGACAACAGTATATTTGTTCTAGTATTTCGGTAATTAGAGTTTCAAAAACTCATTAATTAATCTATAATATAAAAATGAATCGCAAAATGTGTTGGTAAGCGCATAACTCTACAAAGCCTGGACCAATTTGGCCAATTCTTTTTTTTAAATGTTCGTGGAAGTTCAAGGATGGTTTTTACGGCGAGAAAAAATCGAATAATTGCCTGAAAACCCCATAAAACAGCCTTTTTTTTTTTCCCATACAAACGTTTTCTAACTAAAATGTAGAGTCAATTTGAGCTTTATTTTGTTAATTAAAAACTTGATTTTTTTTGCCAAGATTTTTTAGGGTAGGGGTAGTGTAGGGTAGGGGTAGTGTAGGGTAGGGGTAGTGTAGGGTAGGGGTAGTGTAGGGTAGGGGTAGTGTAGGGTAGGGGTAGTGTAGGGTAGGGGTAGTGTAGGGTAGGGGTAGTGTAGGGTAGGGGTAGTGTAGGGGTAGGAGTACCGCATAAACGAAGTCTCTACGGCCCAGTTTATTTTATACAAATGTTTAGGTCTTTTATGTATCGATTGAGGCAGTACGAAGTCTGCCGGGTCAGCTAGTATAATAATAAATTAAAAGTAATACATCCAACATAACGCGTGCATAAAATAGGTGCATAAAATAGGTAATAATTCCTATATAGGCCGCAATCACATATAAATGAAAAGGGTGAGCGTAATAGCGTAACTACCTACTCAGATACGCATTTTTACCGATACGATTTTCAATCTGTCAGTTAAAAAAAATGATAAAATAACTATGCCTTAGACATCTATTTCATATTAATTAGATGTCTAAGGCATAGTTATTTAATTATTTTATTTTTTATACGTATATATATGTTACGGGCAATTTGATAAGTCCGGGCATTATCAATACAGACCGGTCTGTATTAATAATGCCCGACTCAATTGGGCAATGTGATTAAAACAGCATGATTAATCACTTTTCCCCGGCCATTATGAATAATGCCCACCCTATCTTGGGCAAAGTAATAAAATAGGTGAAATGTAGTGTAAACCTAAACTAATTTATCACATGGCCCGACTACAAGTTGGGAATTATTCATACTGCCCGGTCCAAGTGATAAATTAATCACTTTGCCCGTCGCTCTTGGGCATTATTTATAATGCCCGATCCTTATTAATAATGCCCGGTTAATGACATTGCCCGTAACATATCTATACTAATATTATAAAGCTGCAGAGTTTGTTTGTTTGTTTGTTTGAACGCGCTAATATCAGGGACAACTGGTCCGATTTAAAAAATTCTTTCAGTGTTGGATAGTCCATTTATCGAGGAAGGTTATAGGCTATATTTTATTTTCAAAAAAGTTGGGGATCCGTAAGAAAATTGCGTTTTTGTAACCCAAGGTGTAAAAGCGAAAACCTATTTATGCGTGCGCTGCAAAAACTATTGACAATAGAACAAAATGATGTACTACGGGTTTGTAGGTCTTATTAAAATCTACAAAAAAGTCCGCGAGAACATATATCTAACTATCATAGTTTAGTCACAATAACCGCTTTTATGTTCATAAAAAAATATTAAATCGTCTGAAGAAAGAAACTACGTTAAATGTATATCGTTATATTAATCCTTATCCAAATTAAGCATAATGTTATTAAGGGTATTTATGTAGAAGTAAAATACTTTTTGTTTTATTCCAATCGGACATTTCGTTGAGAAATTATCACGAGTATAAAAACGCAAGGAATTGGTACCTAATAAAGAGTTATTTGCCGTAATAGATAAAGCTGAAGAGTTTGTTTGCTTGAACGCGCTAATCTCAGCAACTATAACTGGTCCGATTTGAAAAATGCTTTCAATGTTAGATAGCCCATTTATCGAGGCTATATTTTATTACAAAGTTTTTATGGGAACGGGAGTCACGCGGGTGAAACCGCGCGCGGAAAGCTAGTACAATATAACGCCCTATTCGTTTCAAGACGGTAAAAAAGTCACCCAGTATATTCATAAGCATTCATTTATTATTCCATTACAAAAAAAAAATTCAATGTTATTTATTTGTTTTGATAATACAACTTGTACTTTGAATCACACCCTTCTCATAATTGGTAAATTATAAACGTTATCCACCACCACAATTACCTTAATAACTCCTGATCTCAAACAATCGAAACAACTTAGTGTAAACCGCGCTTTGTAAACTATTAAATTATGGCTCATAGTTATTTAGGAACTGAATTAGAGAATGGACCCAAGGCAAGGTTGTTAGCCATCGCTTTGGGCTCTCGTTAAAAGGCAAAACGCGTGTCGAATTACACTTTAATTAATTTGCATTTCTCCGTGGAAGATTGTAAATTACTTGGGTACCGTTGACAGAGGAGTTTAATTGGTAACTTTTTAACATTTTTATTAATGAGTAGCTAATTTAAGTAACTTTATAATGCCACATAGGTTTTATCAATAGCTTTATTTTGTCTTATAAGAAAGCTCAAAGTCGCTCAGCGAGCTATGGAAAGAGCTTTGCTCAGCGTTTCCCTGCGTGATCGAATCAGAAATTAAGAGATCCGCAGAAGAACGAAGTTCGCTGACATAACTCAACGGATTAGCAAGCTGATGTGGCAATGGGCAGGACACATACCTCGAAGAACTGAACACTCTAGACTCTAGAACCTTTCTGCTCCATCGGCCGTCAGTTCTTCGAGCTATGTGTCCTGCCCATTGCCACATCACCTTGCTAATCCTTTGAGCTATAACAGTGACATATTTAATGTAATCCGTTGAATTAAACGTGAATGGCAGACCTAAATACATCCTACACTTAACTCCATTTACACTGTAAGTGAAAATAATACCAGTCATATTTTCCATTCCGTATTCCTAATAACATTTCTTCTGCTACACAAACTTATGATGGAATAAATTAAACTGTATGATTGTAATGAACATTAAACATTGAAATATCCCGTGGATAAGTGTAATAGTTATTATAGTACGGTTCGCATGCCAAAAGTAATAACACTAAAAAACCTAGTTAGATTTTGCATGGTGCATTTATTTTTCTTCCATGTTAAGGCTACCCGAAGACTGAAAGCGTATTTTCATTAGATGTAAGTACACAGTACCCATTAAAATTCATGTAGCTACTTAAATATTTATTTTAAGACTTTCTGTAGTGCGGCGTGGATTAGACGCTGAAACATAGGTTGGTTTAACCGATAAATGCAGCCAAGATGTTATTTTATAATAAACATTTTGTACAATGTATAATAAAAAATCAGCTGTTCTTTCTTAATGATGCGGATAATGCTGAACAAATTGAGATGGCAAACAGAACGACAGTATAATAAAATTCTAAATCAATTGTAAATTATAAATCGCCATTGTGGCGAAGCAAAGTTTCGATTTTAATACACGCACGATAATCCGTTAGCCCCGATTGGTATAACATCATCGGGAACGTGAGGTAATCAACCACATTTTTAGCTTTGTAGTTCCATAGAGGTGACTTTTGGAAATACCCTCACTGGGGAGGAGGTCCATGTTCAATAGTCGATATTTTTCGGAGTGATGATTAAATCGATAAATTTTATTTGAAGTTGTATTTTACCACTTTCAATAGAATTTTTTTTTTCAAGGCATTATGGGCTTAACCTAAGATGCGGGTTCGAGTCCCGCCGGTGGTCGAATTTTATTAATCTCAATTTTGAAACGAGTAGGTATCGTTTTTTATAAAAATATATAATTTTGTTTCAACTAGATGCATTCTTATTCCATTTATAATACAGACCATCGGTCAATAGCACGCAGCAACTTTGAAATAGTAAAAAGTCTATCTAAACTAATATTATAAAGAGGTTAATTGTTTGTTTATATTTAATAGGCTCCGAAACTGCTTGACCGATTTGAAAAATTATTACACCGTTGGGAAGCTACACTATCCTCGGATGACGTAGGTTATTTTTAATTATAAAGTTCCCACGGGAACGGGAGGTACGCGGGTGAAACCGTGCTAAACTGGTATTCAATAATGTAAAAATGAAAACATAGACCAACACAATGAAAAACTTCTTCATCTTCAAAGTAGCGTAGTATAATATAAGTATGATATTGTATTCAGGCTTCACAGTACGAAAGTAGGAATTTGTTTATTTTGATTAAACTTTGTACACCAGCCAAGGTTTCAGGATGTAATCAAATAAATCTTTGTGCTGAGCCACACCCAGAGCCTTGTTTTGGCAAATTGGTTCCTACTTCCTGTTAACATAGCTGTTTAGATTTCCCACTTTAAGCAAAATCATTTTAGTCACAGCGTAAACAACACTGTGGGTTATTTTATGGGTTATCCTTGACCACAATGTTCAGTGTTTGTTTAAGTGCGATGACTATTTCTTTTTTGCTTTTATGTTTGTCAAGCTAGCTTAAGGTAGCATCGCGGATAAAACGAGAGTGTAATTCGACCACTTTCAACCATGACTCACATAAATAAGATCACTTTTTTTTTCGTTCGCGTTCCCGCTCCCCCATTCCCGTCGGAACTTTAATAAATAGGCTATCTAAAACTGAAATATTTTTAAAATCAGTCCAGCAGTTCCTGAGATTATCGTTTAAAGCAAACAAACGTCTGCTTCTATTAAATCTATATAAAGCTGAACTTTAAATAGATTTAATAGAAGCAGACGTTAATACAAGATTTTACAAAAAAGCACTTGTACCTATTAATACGGCAATACGGCTCAAAATGTGTAAAAAAATATGTAAATAATAAAAAAATATAAATGCTGGGATGCACTCTTTACACCTACCCCCGAACACAAAAATGATGCACAATATGTCTGAAGGAAAATAAAAACATGCAGAAATACAAAACAAACAATAAAATTTAAGGAACATTTTTTTTTCTTGTTTTGCATATTTTAATAATATAAAATAAGATACTTTACTGTATCTGGGGGCACGGCAGTGCCCCCCCCCCCCAAGTCGAGTAAGAGAAAAAAGAATTTTATATTTAGTTACATTTGAACAAAAATATACATTAATTTTTAATCGTAAATCGATTTGCTCTACTTTTTATTTTACTATCATTTTATTTTTTTCTTGTTTTACATATTTTAATAATTTAAAATAAGATACTTTGTATCTGGGGGCACGGCAGTGTCCCCCCCCCCCCCCCTAGTCGAGTAAGAGAAAAAAGAATTTTATATTTAGTTACATTTCAACAAAATATACATTAATTTTTTATCGTAAATCGATTTGCTCTACTTATATTTAACTACTAGCTTCTGCCCGCGGCTTCGCACGCGTGGATTAAGTTTTTATGTCATGAAACCCTTCATTTTCCAGAATGCAAAGTATGTGTTAATCAAGGTAATAAACTATAAATTTCATTCTAATCCTACTACTACTCCTACCCTAGTTATAGTGAAGTTGAGATGCCAGAAATATTATAATATAGCTGGTGCCCGCAACTTCGTTCGCGTTGAAGTATGTAACAGTAATTAATAAGTTTATAAATTAAAGAATTTCTCTATAAACTACATTATTAGTTTTTCCCGTTGGGGCTAAAACAAACAATTGTTCAGCGCTACTCACTCGTGAACATGCAACATACAGCTGGCCGTGAGTAAAACAGTTAGATCTTGGATCCACTCCAGCAGCCTTAAGAGGACCTTGGGATTTGTTAATGGTCATTGCGAAGCAGAGGCTTATAGGAAACTGTGTGCGCTTAAATTCGAACGGGAAATTGTTGAGAATGAGTGGAATTCTTGGTATAAAAACGGTTTCGCCCGCACCACATCCAGTGAGAATCTCAGCATGTATTAAATTTCTCTGCAAAGCACTTACTTTAAGTCGGGTGCCATTGCATAATTTGGGTGGAGTTAGATTTCTCAAAAGCATTATGGGCACTCCGACTTTCAGTGTGATTTTATGTGCAGGAAGGCCACTCGCTGTTAGAGAGCTCAAAAACTCTACTGGGTAGTTTGTAGCATCGTCCTCGTTTACAACGCTGTTAAAGGACGTGTAAACCACTTCATCTCCAACAATACCTGCCAAAATGTTTTTATTTAATGCAGCAGCTTGTTCGTTTTTTGGTGTAAGTATGGCGCGTTCACATAACCAAGAATTATCATGATGCGGAATACTTGAAACGTCTCCAAACACTGAATTTATCAGCTCATCATCGGACGACACAACTCTGCCTAAAACTTCGGGAATTACAACTTGTCCTTCATCTTCAGGAAGAGTACCCTCTCCAATTTCCAAAAGAATATTAGAAAATGCTTGTGCCTGAGAATTTCCGCCTAGTTGTGCTCGCATGTTTATTGTAAGACGCAATTTTTTTATGAGGCCATAGATATGACCGTTTCGATGACGCATTGATTTCATCGGCTCTGGTTCCTCGAGTAACAACCGGAAGAGTTTGCCGGAAATCGCCAGAGAACAGTACCGTCACATTCCCCATTGGACTATCGTTTCGGCGAATGTCCCGCAGTGTTCTATCCACGGCTTCAACAGCTTTTTTATTTGCCATTGTGCATTCATCCCAAACCTAAGACAGCAATCCTGAAACACCTTTGCTTTATCGCAGTGTCTTGTAACTGCACATGTTGGTGTTTCAGTGCTATCTAAATCGATTGGGATTTTGAACATTGTGTGGGCAGTTTTACCACCGGGAAGAAGTGTAGCTGCGATTCCGGAAGATGCTACAGCCAAAGCTATCTTACCTTGTTGCCTGAATTCAGCAAGAATCGCTTTTGTTAGGTAGGTCTTTCCAGTACCACCTGGAGCATCTAGAAAGAATATCTTCCCTTCATTATTAAGTACGCTTTGGACGATGATGTGAAATATTTCCCTTTGTTCTGGTGCAAATTTTGTAAATTGTCATTTACTACAGCGGTAAGGTCAGTGGAGCTATAGTTTATCTCCGTAGCATACTCACGATATATACGCGGTTGATCAGGTATCATTTGGGGAGAAGGAAGACTGAAGTCACTTAAAGATTTACCACCAATTGATAAAAGGATCTCCTGAATAGAACAAAGGGAACTATTAATTACTCTTTCGTCATTTGGATCAATTTGTTGATTTAAATTGCTCCTCAGAGAATGATGGAAGTCTTCAGAAAGATACGTCTTATACTTTTCCCATAACATTAAAGGGTCTGAAATACCACAGAACACTAACGTGATAGCAAATAGGTGATTATTTGTTTCCTTTGTTCAAGTCCAGATAACAGTCACTTGATTAAAAAAATAGTTCCATTAAAATCGGTTCAAAACAATCAAACTTCAATTTTCTGCCTACCCCCTAAGTCAGGTGGCGTGATTAGTTTTACTCCAGGTAAAACTCAGTCGAACAAAAAAAACTGTCAAAATCGGTTAAAAGCAATCAAAATTCAATTTCCTGCCTACCCCCTAAGTCAATTGGCGTGATTATTTATATCCTAGTTTACAGTCCAGGTAATACTCTGTCAAATAAAAAAAGTTCCATCAAAATCGGTCCCGTAGATTCTGAGATTAGCCCGGACAGACAGACAGACAGAAAGACAGATAGACAGACAGACAGACAGACAAAAATTCTAAAAATGGTTGTTTTGGCTTCTATTGCTATAATTAAGACCCCCTGTAACGGTTTTTCATAAAAATCTTCAATGTACAGACATCGACCACTTACAGTTTTATTATATGTATAGATTATTTTTCTACACTCAAAGTACTCTTACTAAAATAAATTGATTTGAATTTATTTAAAGACATAAAAGTCGACGAGATAACATCTTCAGAGATTACTAAAACAGAATTTATAAAATACAATTTACGACTTAAAATTCAATCATTATTGATTGAAAACAAAATTAGACGAAATCTATTTGCATTTTCAGCAAAACTTTAAGACTTTGATCCGAATATTCGTTTGTAAGTACTTATTATAGTAATGGCCGTGTGGTTTCCGGTTAATACAGAATAGACCACCCCATGTCCTCCAATGGGTGCCGTAAAAGGTGACTAAGGGACATATGGCTGATGGATGGGCAGCAGCATCTATTAGCTCAAGTTTGACATCTTACTGCGATCACCAATCCGTCTGCCAAGCGTGGTGATTATGGCAATATCCCTCTACGATCCTTGCTTGCCAAGGTGTGTTAAGAAGAGGCCTATGTTCAGCAGTGGACGTAAACGGGCTGTTGATGATGATGACTTCTTATAGATAACATTATTTCGAAGCCTTCTCAAACTTTATTTAACATTTCGTAATAAAATTATAAATGTAGTAATAATGGAATATTCCTGAAACTATGAGCAAAATTAAATTATTATGACATCAGTTTAAACGTTGTTACTACTAGATTAAAAACATTGCATACGAGCAACTTTAGCTGTCAACAATTAACTATTTTCGGAAAATGTTATCAGCGTGCGGCATGCGTGGCGTCAAAACTGGGACTGGCTAGAAAACCAGCGCTGCCGCAATTGCCAGTGCCCACTTATGGTGCATAATTATACCGTAGTAAGTCCGTCCGTATGTCACAGCCACTTTTTTCCGAAACTATAATGTTGAAACTTGGTAAGTAAATGTATTTTGTGAACCGCATTAAGATTTTCACACAAAAATAGAAAAAAAAAACAATAAATTTTGGGGTTCCCCATACATAGAACTGAAACTAAAAAATTTTTTTTTCATCGAATCCTTGCGTTCCTATTTATCTTTAGACTGACTTATACGAAACGTGATTTAACGTTATATATACCACTAGCTCCCCGCGCGCGGTTTCACCCGCGTAGCTCCCGTACCCGTGGGAACTTCGTAATAAAATATAGCCTATGTCATCCGGGGATAGCGTAGCTTTCCAACGGCGAAAGAATTTTTCAAATCGGTCCAGTAGTTTCAATAAAAACAAACAAACAAATCTTTCTCCCTTATAATATGAGTATAGAGTATAAATTTGTTTTTATTACTAACCACGTGTCACAACGTAAATAGATAGAGAAGACTCGTAGGAAGCTAGGATAGGGTCCGGTCGTCCTTGCAAGGCGAGGCTCGCGACGCGTTCTATGCTTCTGACTGAATCCCAGCCCACGCTGGTTGATTCTAATTATATTTATAATAAGCGACTATCACATGCCACATTGATAGATTATAATAGATTTAAATTCTATTTAATAACATGTCGATCAACTTATAAATTAAAAAGTGATATTTTAGTCCATTTTACGTGCCACAGATGCACAAAGTTAGTGTTTATCGTATAATATCAGAAAAATACCTATTTATCATTCAATTGACTTATACGAAACGTGATTTAACTTTATATATGCCATATGGTCGATCGTAAACAGTAAACAGTCGATCTTAGGTCTTATTAAGTTGGCCACCCCTGCACTATAATATATCAGTCACTTTTTTAAGAGCAGCCCGTGTACACAGACTTCAGAACGCAAACTTTCCAGAGGTAAGATATTAGGGTAGTTGCCGTGATGAAAATGTCTTGCGCCCGTTCTTAAGTTCATTATTTTTATAAAGGAGTCAAAGAAAACTAAAAGAAAATATTATATAAAAAGAAAATTGAAATGGCGCAGTTCGTTTTTACCTTCTTTGCTACTTATTTGATTGGTTCTAGGGAAAGAAATGTATAATTGATATTCCAATGAAAAAATGTCTTTAAATCGCAATTTTTTACTTAACAACAAAATTATTAAACTATTATGGTATTTCATGGTCGTTCTATGTACAATAATTATCGTACCATTAAAAAAAATCATCTTGTATGCATTTACAACGGACAAGGCAATGCACAAATGGATGATGCCAAGTGACGTCAAGAATCCTAAATGATGTAATAAAAATTTACATGATAGTTGACACTTTTTTGAAATTATTTTTATATGATTAAGAAAGGTTATACTAGATCAAGAAAAAAATATGGCAGTCATTTGAGATCTAGAAAGCACTTAAATAAATATTTTAAAATTGCGTTGACATTTAGAGACTGAAACGATGTCAACCATGTTGAGCTATATTCATTATCTGTGTTCAAGATGGATGACGTCATGACTTAGAAAGTGTAATAGTAAAGGATCTCGTTCATGGTTTTTAACAATATGTATGACGTCACAAAATGGCCGATAGCGTTTTCGGAAGTTAAAGACATAAACAAAAGAAATAATTTTCATATTTAGTTTATACAAACATATTCAAGTTTTATGAAAAGAAATTATTATATTTAGGTTCCATATGATTAAAACTTTTAGAAATAAAAATCATTGTAACATAATTTCATAAGTGTCAACTAGATTATTATTAAAAAAAAAACTAGCGTTATAAATAATAATGGTCGTAAATTTATATGTATGTATACTATAGACCCATGTTATATTCTTGTTATTTTTCTAACTAACCTCATGTGCACCCACTCTCCTTTTCTCTGCAACATCCTGGCTGAAAATATCTTTGGCATTAAGTCCGCCTTTATTCCCATGTTTTTAACGTGCATACTAAAAATAAAACTATTTTTTTCACAACCCATTCGTAAAGGGCAAGTAATAAATAACAAAACGAATAAAACTCAAATAGCACCGCAGTAACGCGCAGCTAGTTGTTGAAATAACGAACAAAACATTTTTACTAACACGAAATAATTCAAAGCCACTCAAAATAAGCATTGCCCTAACAGCAACACTGCAAAAAATCCCTCAACGAAAGTGTAACGTGAATTTTTCATTAAAACAATTTCTCTGGCGAGCGCCATTCTTAAGATGGCTAGCAATTAGTACCCCCCAGTAATTGCCCAAATGAAATCCTCTAGAGCATTGTAAAGATGGGTACCCAGTGAAGTCACTGTAGGAAAATTTAAATGAATCATCTTTGAATGTCTTGTCTTTACAATTTTAGCAATTATCGTGAATTTGAGTGTCTAAGTTTTCATATTTCTGTTTTTTTACACGAAATACTTGGGATTAGGGTGTAAAGTGGAACTTTGGTATATTTTGTTGCCGGAAACTTGTACTGTAATTTTCTTTTTAAGGACTCTATTAAAATATGCATAATTTCGTTCTTTTTTATAAGTGTAAGTATTATCCATGGTTCCCAACTTAATTGGCTGCCCATCCAGCAACGCCGAAACATGAGAGCACTGACAACTCTCTTTTCTTTGTTAGACTCCCCCACTTCTCCTTCGTATCTTACTACTAAATTTAAATAATAATTATACTAATAATAATAAATCCCTACGTTCATTACATCATCGTCTCTTACACTGTCCCCCACACCGTTCCGATTTTATTCATTCTTCTTTCTTTGTTCATTTTATTTATTTATGTATTATTAGAATGTAGGTATATTTTATTTCATGTACCAACATGGTATTCATTTTCATCGGAGAACTTTGCAATTTCTGTGCACCTACCACTTTTTCTCTGCACCATCCTATGGTTGGCTGGCGGAAAATGCCACCGGAATTAATTCCACCATGTACTATTTAGTGTGACGAAATAAATTATTTGATTCATTTCTAATTTCAAAATAGTTAAAATAACTTTTAGCATAACTATGTTATTGAACTGTGCAATTATCATATGTATTTCCAAACAGCCAATGTAAACTGTGTAGCATACATTGGCTGTAGCAGTAGCTGTACATATAAAAAGCTAATGACATGTGTATCCACAAAAAAAAAAGTCAATTTCTGTATACTTATTGTCAGCTTTATCTAAACTTCGTTATTTAAAGCAATGTGTTATTTATTAGAAATGTTATAATGTGTATTTTCATAATACTTAACTATTATTTTAATAATATTGTCACTCTATTCATGGAATTCGTTGAAATACAGTTTAAGATACGATAGGACTTATTATATGAGTACTTTACGAATAAGTTGGCGCAACATTCATCGCTTCCATTCTGGCCAGTCACCCGTCACACTATCAGTAACTCTTTTTTCTTTCATATCACTCTTTACAAAATCCATCCATTTTTTCGTTAGCCTTCCTCTCCCTCTCCATCCATCTACATGTATACTTAAAACTCTTTTAGTCACAAGCCATTAAAACCTAGCTTCACAGCTTGGTTCATCGGTGTAACTTTGCCAGTCTATCGATATTTTACAGGTTGTACTTCGGGGAGTGTGCGCAGGAGCTACACGAGCTTATCTCGCCAGCTCCTTTCTTTTATCGGGAATCTAGACGCACGGCTTGTTTTCACCCTTACTTGGTCGACATTCCGTTCTGCCGCAAGAAGCGCTTTAAATCATCTTTTATTATGCGCACGGCCAGTGAATGGAATTCTTTGACTGCTTCTGTGTTCCCGAGTGCGCTCCAGCTTCGGCTTCATCTCGTCTCTCGCGGACTCGATTGGGTTCAAGAGTGAGCACATAATAAGTAAAAAAAAAAAACGTTTCGGCCCTCCTCTTTTTCTTTTTGGTATATTTTGGCATGTTTGCAACAAAATTTTTCGTGTCATCTTTTATTTAGATTTTTGTCAAAAGGAAAAAAGATTCGCGTTGCAGTATGGCCGCGACTTTAGCCAGTCCTTCAAGCTTCCCTCAGTTAACCTATTTACGTTGTTATCCAAATAATAACGGCAAAGCTTTTATTTTGAGCCGCGAGTTTAGCTTCGGTTTAAACTATATAACCTACTGGCCTACGGCAGTTATTATTCTTTTAGGTTTTTTTTACGAGTATTTTGATTTGCTACCGTGGGAACATATAAAAGAAAAATGAAACTATGATAATTAAGCTGAGATCTTTAGTAGGTATTTGGTTAAGCCTGATGAGAAACAATGATTTATTACTGATTACAATAAGTACAAAAACATTAGAATTCAGTAATTAGAGTAAATACGCGTATTTTTTTCAATTGACCTTTTATAATATTTTGAGATCATTGGATTATTATGAGATTGGCACCATCATAGTGGAAAAACTGGTCAAGTGCGAGTCGGACTCGCGCACGAAGGGTTCCATACCATTTTCAAGCGGCTACCTGTTGCCATTATTGATATCGAGCAAAAAAAAGGCAAAAAAAAGTTTGTTGCATGGGAGCCCCCCTTAAATATATATTTTATTCTATTTTTAGTATTTGTTGTTATAGCGGCAATAGAAATACATCATCTGTGAATATGTCAACAGTTTTGCTATCGCGGTTCTTGAGATACAGCCTGGTGACAGACAGACAGCGAAGTCTTAGTAATAGGGTCCCGTTTTTACCCTTCGGGTACGGAAACCTAGACAACATCCTTAGAATCTCAAGTATTTTTTTTATTCTTTCTCTTTATGGTACCTATACATTATCCATCCAAAGCCAGCCTACAGTTATCAATTTACCTTAAAAGTAGGGTATAATAAAATAAATAACATATAAAAATATTGTATTTGTATTTATGTTTGTGTCGTTTACATATAGTATGTATACGCGTTCGGTCATCAGTCACTACATACGGTTCGGTGATCTGTTTGTTTGTCAGAGCATCAATAACATCTAAATTTTTAATCCGCCAGTGGTATTAAATTGACGAGCCGGAATGTACCGATGGCAAAAAAACGTTATTTAGATTGCAGAGGTTTTAATGTTTTGTTATTCATAGACACATAAATATTGTATCATAATGTAATGTGTATATGGCGTAGCGGTATAAAACTCGCTTTTAATCTTGAACACATAGGTCAAAGGTTCAATTTCCACTCTGGGAAAAAATATACGCGTGTCGTGTCGGTACGTGTCGGTAAATCTTACTTATTTCCCCCGCGTAACACCACTCTTCATAGGAACTTCATAATTAAATATAGCCTTTAGATTTTCTCGGTAATAGGCTATCAACACTGAAAAATGTTTACAAATCCTGACCTAACCTAACATTAGTACGCTCGAGCAAAGAAACAAATTATTCAGCTTTATATATAAGAAAACATATATAAGATTGACTTAAACATCAATTGGTAAAAAAAAACCATTCGGTTTTGAATGTGGGACTAGCTCTTAACAAAAATACAACGATAATATCATTTTAATTATCTTAACATATAATATATCATCTTCATCATCATCAGCCCATATAATGTCCACTGCTGAACATGGGCCTCCTCCCGAGAGCGGGTATTTGCCATAGTCACCACGCTTGGCAGGCGAGTTTGTGACCGCAGTATTATGTTTTACCATTCAAGGAAACGCTGCTGCCCGTAACTTGTACGTTAATATATCAAGCTATTATATCTATTAATATACAGCTTAACGTGCTTTCCGAGGCAAGGTGGGTAGTCCCTCAACCAACCAGACCCAGGAAGAAATCTTAAAATTTACACATAGATTTCATGTCCGGCGTGGGGATCGAACCCATGACCTCTCCTCGCTTTTAAAGCGAGCCAAATACCGCTACACAACGGAGGTTGTCGCAACACCTTCAAAATATATATACGTACAAATTATTTGGAGCACATACTAAGATGATACCATCACTGTCTGTCAAATCCGATACACCTAACGCTTGAAGTGAACTATCCATTATCTGCATCAGTGGTTCTCAAAGTGGTTTGTAACACCCCTTAGGGGTCGAGTTTAGCCTGCTTCAGAACTTCGGCATCAGCCTTAAGATAAATAAGAGTACGAATATGTAAATGAAAGTACCTATGAAACTATTATTTTAAATAAAAATAAATGAACGCATCATAAGAATAAGATTTAAAATATTTTTAAATGAACAAAGAATATCTTTACTTTTTAACAATTTACTTGTCTGTCCTGCTTATTGTACTTGCATTTTTGGGATTTTCACTTCAAATTCCGTACTTGCACAAAAATGGCAATAACGGCGTTTCTCGTTAAATAAATAACATGTTTCCAATAAAAAAATATATTATTTTAATTTTTTATGTATTGATTAGAGTCCTGAAATGTCATTTTCGCAAAAAAGTGCAGGGCAGTTTTAATGCTGCACGAAAGAATTGACTTTTTTCATAATAAAATGAAACTATTTTAAAAACTAGATTGGCGTGCACGATTTTGCATGCGTAGCTCGTTACCGTAGAAACTTTATAATTTACTATAGCCTATAGGTAGCCTTCCTAGAGAAATGGGCTATCTAACATTGAAAGCTTTTTAAAATCAGACGGAGTAGTTCCTGAGATTATCGCATTCAAACAAACGAACAAACTCTTCAGCTATATATATTAGTAGTAGCTTTTCGCGCGTAGTTTCACACGAGTAACTCCCGTTCCCGTGGGAACTTGATAATAAAATAGTGCGTTCAAAGAAAGAAACAAACTTTTCAACTTTATAGTATACCTATATATAGTATTCTTTTATATTTATCAAATATTTATTATACTTACTTATCAGCTCTATAAAATATAAGACACCTTCGAGACAAAAACGTTTGAGGACCACTGTTTTATATTAATCCCTATCTGTGTTACATCAAATTAGTGTATGTCAGTATAGGTATTACAATTTCAATGGATTCTATAAACGTGCACTGTAGTGGACGGATCTTAATGTACTCAGTAGAAACTAGACCTACACGTAAGCCGATACTAGATTCCCATAATAATGTATTATGAAATAGTAAGTAGGTATATACCTCCGTAGCGTAGCGGTATTTGGCTCGCCTTGAATCTCGGAGGTCGTGGGTTCGATCCCCACACCGGACATGAAATCTTTGTGTAATTTCTAAGATTTCTTTCCGGGTCTGGTTGGTTGAGGGACTACCCTCCGTGCCTCGGAAAGCACGTTAAGCCGTTGGTCCCGATTGTTATAACATCATCTATAACAATCGAATATCAAGGAACGGGCAGCAGCGTTTCCTTGTTTGGTACAACATAATACTGCGGTCACCAACCCGCCTGCCAAGCGTGGTGACTATGGCAAATACCCTCCCTCGGGAGGAGGCCCATGTTCAGCAGTGGACGTTATACGGGCTGATGATGATGATGATGATGAAGTAGGTATATTATATTCGAAATAGCTTCCCGCGCGCGGTTTCAACTAAGTACCTCATGTTCCCGTGGGAAATTTATAATAAATTATAGCTTATAACCTTCCTTGATAAATGAGCTATCTAACACTAAAATATTTTTTCAAATCGGACCAGTAATTCCTGAGATGAGTGCGTTCCAGCAAACAAATAAACTCTTCAGCTTTATATTTAGAATAGATAGATGCCATCAAAAACATACTTGTAAAAAAACCCAAGTCTCGTAACGCAATTCTTTTACCGTAAAACGTTGTGAGATCTATGTAATACCAAGTCGGTTAATTTATTCAGTCCCTACTTAAGGGACCTTCTATCTTAAGCTATTGCGTAATTATCTCACCTTACAGAATCTTATTTTGACCTTATCAAAATTCGAAATTTTAAAGTTTTAAATAATAGATTAACTTGGCCATCGGATATAATTAGAATGTATCTCACAAGTGTTTATTGCGATGGCCAAGTCAATCTAATATTCATAACATAAAAGTTTTGAACTGACTCAGTACAACTGTTTGAATTTCAGACGAATAATTGTCCCGGGTGGGAATCGAACGCAGAAAACCAGGTCTCTGAAACAACTAACCTAACCACTTAGACACCACCTTTCAACATAATTCCATCTAAGTCCCTATCTACACCTATTCCTCCATTAAATCAAACATATTCATGTACACTGATTCACTGACTGCAAATGTAACTTTGTAATCCTATACATTTATAAGAAATAACAAAGTTATTAATGCAGTTGATGAAACTGAACAACTGGACCGAAATTGCAAAATGTTGGAATTTTCCCATGAGTTTTACACTAAACTCTCCTAATACTCAAAATTTGAAGCTTCTACGTCTGCTAGAAGTGCCTAAACATTTTGATGATCAGTCAGTCAGTAGTGAGCGAGTGACAAAATTACCGAAAATACCAAACTTTGACTAGTTATAATTCGTAAAGTACTGGTTCAAATTGAATGAAATTTGAAATATACTGTAGTTTTACAAAGCTTGTTTAGTTACTGAAAATTCAGGCTCCTATCTTTATCCACAACGAAGTTATGGGGGGTCGAAAATCGGCTGAGTTGCTTCGAGAAAAGATAGGTACGGCCGTGCAACTTTTTTTTTTTTTTTTTTTTTTTCTTACTCGACTTGGGGGGGCACTCCCGTGCCCCCAGATTAGTATTAGTAAAAGTAAAGATAAATTACGAGTAAATAGTGCTCAATATGTAGTTTCACGATTTTATCTGCGAAAATAATAAATTTCCATACAAACTTTCATTCCCAATATCAACCCCCTCAAGTCTTCTTTTTCAACATAGCCTGTGCCCTTTCGCAAGGTCCAGTCTATCTCTGTACAAAATTTTGTCAAATCAGTTGAATAGTTAAGACGTGCAAATATAACACATACAAATAAAGTAACTTTCGCATTTAATATCTTATCATCATCAGCCCGTATAACGTCCACTACTGAACATGGGCCTCCTCCCGGAAGAGGGTATTTGCCATAGTCACCACGCTTGGCAGGCGCATTGGTGACCGCAGTATTATGTTGTACCACACAAGGAAACGCTGCTGCCCGTTCCTTGATATACGATTATTAATAGATGATGTTATAACAATCGGGACCAACGGCTTAACGTGCTTTCCAAGGCACGGAGGGTAGTCCTATAACCAACCAGATCCGGAAAGAAATCTTAGAATTCACACAAAGAATTCAATTCCTGTGCGGCGTGGGGATCAAACCCACGACCTCCTAGATTTAAAGCGAGCCAAATACCGCTACGCTACGGAGGTTGGAATATCTTATAATGAATAATATTCGCGCTTGACTTCAAAATAAAATCGAACAAAAACAGAACAGCTTAAACCGTATTTTTAGTTCGTAAATACTTAAATACAAAACTTCCTTTACAAGGCGAAACTATTCCTTCAAACATTTCAAGAAAACACCAGTGAACCAGCGAACAACACAACACTTATTTAGAAAAATTACGCCAAGTTAAAAAGGATAACAAAACTCCACACGTAATGGCGCCGCATGCACTTCTTGCAACTAAGACGTACTGAATAGGGTTGCAGTATTTTCAGCCTGAGTCCCGGGATATCCCAGTACCGAAGTAAAGTCAAATTTATACATCGTGCTATTTTCATCATCTATACTAATATATAAAGCTGAAGAGTTTGTTTGCTTTAACAAGTTAATCTCAGCAACTACTGATCTCATTCAAAAAAATATTTGTGTTAGATAGCCTATGTATAGACTAGGCTTTTTAATTATGAAGCTCTTACGGGAACGGGAGTAATGCACAAACCGCGCACAAAAAGCTAGTTGCTAACAATTGAATAGTGGTTAATAGGAATACCGATGACAAATCGTGTTGATTCGTCGTCAGCATTACTATTGACAAATTAAATTATAATGTTAAAATAAACATGTTTTTATACAAAAAAGTTTAATGATAAATGGACATGGAAAAATAAACTCTAGTGCTTCGCAATACAAAATAATCTAGGATATCCGTGCAGCTTCATCAGGGTAGATCCTGTTCCCATTGGGACCTCGTGGTAAGACATAGATTATGACACTCACAAATAATGTGGATTTGTATTGGTTAAATAATTTTCAACATCGGTTCAGTACATCTAAATATATTTGATCATATGATATTTTATTCATAAATTGAAGATGTTCCCAAAAATTCAAATGAAGACAAGTAGATTAAATAGTAATTATAGATCAAATATTTCATTTGTTTTTTAATTAAATATTAACTTCATTTATGCTACTATTAATAAATAATCATACAATAAAAGTTCGTATTTATTATATTATGTTGAATATTTTAATACTACTTATTTGAAATAAACAGTAATTTAAATTTATTTAACTATTAAACTAAATAGTAATCATATTTACTTGTAAATTAACTTTAGTCTCTATACATGAACCTTATGACTGACTACAAACAATAAGCCTTTAGAATGTATTTACGAAAGCAAGCAGCAATCTTCTTGAAAGTAATTTCATTAAGTCACATTCTTGAATCCCGGGACTTACTTCGAAACAGAAAATTCGGTACCCGTTATTGCGTTAGAATGCACTGAAGTGTCTTTAAGTTACCTCTAAATGCGTCGGAGATGCCACAAACAGACTCATTCTTACCAGTTTAGATTCAAATCGCGACATTAGATGATATCGAGAATCAAATGTAGTATTTCACAGAGTCCCCTTATCTCTTGATTACATGGGAATTTATTTGGCCCTACAGAATGCAAGCAAACGCCCTTTTCGTCGATTACTGTAACGTATATATTATTGTTATTATCACATCATCGTGATTTGTGTTTCACTGAAGAGTCCCTCGACAAAGGGATTTATTTCCCACTAGCTTCTCGATCGTATCTCATCCGCGAAGCTCCTGCTCCCGTGGGAACTTCATTACAAAATATAGCCTATGTTACTCCTGGATGACTTTCTAATGGAGCAAGAATTTTATGGCAAACAAATAGTAAAATCTTTCCTTTTTATAAAATTAGTTAAGAAGTGCAGGATTTGTCTTGAGAAAATAATGTAAGCTAATCTATATTTTCGTATAGATACCCTTCTGTTTATCCACATATTCTATAGACCTAATAAAAAAACTGCTATTTTTCATGGTAGTAGTTACTCGGATTTAGGATATAAGAAAGAAGAAAAGAAAGAAAGAAAGAAAATACATTTATTTCAGCACAACACACAAGATATTACATATAACATTTAGCTAAATGTACAAAACAATGAGACGCCTTGCATGTTCTGCCGAAAAAATCGCCACCTCAGCATAGGCTAGGCGATACCTAGCGCTGGTTTTCAGTTGGCAACTCGAGTAGTGACCCGATATCTATCTAAACTAGGGTTGCCATACGTCCCGGTACGTTATATATTGATGTTAACTCTTCAAATTGTAAAATATAGTTTCTGTTTGTAATCCCCCCCATTCCCAGACCATTGGTCAGCGCCGAAACATTTACGGCAGGCCTAATCTAAACACACAACGTGTCTTTCAAAGTGAAACTACAGGTGTCCTGTAATTAGGTATTATTTTGGTTGAATTAGGTAGGGTGACTGGTAATTAGTGACCGATACCTAAACACATGAGTGTGCTCATGATAACAAACAACTTTTACTATGGCACCAACTCTGAAATCTCGAAAAAAAAATCCGCTGTTCCATACATTCATGTTCACATAACTCGTCAACATGGTAGGGAGCAGCAAATTATTTTTTTTCACGATTTTAGGGTTGGTGCCATAGTAAAAGTTATTTGTTATCATGAGCACAATCATGTGTTTAGGTATCGGTCACTAATTACCAGTCACCCTATATATATCTATAGTTTTCCGACTGTTCTCTGCCACGATGGACAAGATCCGGAAATGGCAGGAGCGGCTAGAGGGCGCGACGCGGAGTGGAATGCGTACGGTGGAGGCGATTCGGCCCCATCTAAAAAAGTGTGCCGGTCGCCGTCACGGCGACATCACTTACCACGTTGCACAGGTCATAACAGGTAACGTAGTGATAGGCCATGGTTGCTGCGGCCGCGGGTGCCGTTGAGGGGCCGGGTTGCTTCGTGCGTTACCGACCCCCGTCATCGACGGATCGAAGGAGTTTCCGGGGGGTCCACGGCTATGGAGAGGGTGAGTCCCACATATCCCGCCGCCAGCGCGCGGATACGCTGCAGCGGCGGAATGCGTAAATGCATTATCCCCGGACAAAAAAAAACGGTTATTTATTAACTTATTATATGATTAAAGTTCATGTTAATACTAAAAAAAATATTTTTACTCTAAATAGAATTGTACATAAGTTAGTTCTGATATTTCCAAGCTGCTTCAACTTAATAACAAATTTTTAACTGAACCGTCACATTTATAACCTCACAACTTGAAATTCAACTCATTATAAATAGTTTCGCTCCAACAAAACAACTACTCTAATACACGAATATATTTCAAAATTCTGCATATCATTTTAGAATCGCACTATTTCTAACTGCAGAGGAAATAGCTTCGAATCTAGTCTCACATATTATTATGCCGGTAAATCCTGGCGATATTAAATATTTCGCATACCGTCGCGGTTCACACTGTTTGAATAGCTTCCAGTGTTAACACCAATATTAAAGCGATATTCAGCTTTTAGGAGCTAAGGCGCGGTGTACACTGTGACTGGGAACATGGGGATTTAAGTTGGTTAGGAAATGGTGTGGTATTGTTGGAAATTGTACGTGTGTAGGGGTGAAAGGAAATAAAACCGTTTCTTTTGTCTCGGTAGTGAATTAGCAGACTGTGCTTCTTAGTACTCGTAGAAGGCATAAGAGGGATAATAATATTCTATTAATCGAATGCCCAGTGACTATTAGAGTATCATATCAATAACACTGATATCTATAGATACTCTGACGTTAATAATGAGTATTTATGGCGCTTTCAATTTTCAATTAATATACGAATGGTGGTCTACCGCTTAATATTATAGCTGACCACACGCTGGGACATTTAATAATTCTGGAGTCCTGCAAGCGTATATGCCCGGTGAAGTAGCAAAGCACCATCCGAAAAAAAAATCACACCGAACGGCCGAGTAGCATGTTTAATAGAAAAGGATTAGGCGCTATCCTGTAAGTGGACGTGTATAGTATTTGCACATAGACAATTACTGTGCGGTTTTTATAATGGTTTAATATAATTCTGACGTGTAATAACTCTTACCTATGGATTGTGACTTTTCTTGAACAACCCGTTTGCGTCCACTGCTGAACATGGGAACTTTAGATACCTTTGCAAGTCAGGGTTGCTGTGCAAGATTGCCTGCCAGCAGTGAAGAATATAGCAATATCACTTATATTTCTTTGGTCTTCACGCGTGGCAGGCAGACCGGTGATCTTAGTAAGATGGTAAGTAAACTTAAGCTGAGAGATGCTGCTGCCCAACGATCAGGTGACCCCACGTAAAAAATGGGGTGATCTCTTCTAAGCCTGAAACCACATGACTAAAACTAGCTTGATTACTGCAAAATTAGTTGCTGTATTATAGGAATATAGAGACAACCTTCGTAGCGTAGCGGTATTTCGGTCGTGAGTTCGATCCCCACTCTGGACAGAAAAACTTTGTGTAAATTCTAAGATTTCTTGCCAGGTCTGGTTGGTTGAGAGACTACCCTCCGTGCCTCGGAAAGCACGTTAAGCTGTTGGTCCCGATTGTTATAACATCATCTATAATAATCGTATATCAAGGAACAGGCAGCAGCATTTCCTTGTGTGGTACAACATAATACTGCGGTCACCAACCCGCCTGCCAAGCGTGGTGACTATGGCAACTACCCGCTCTCGGGAGGACGCCCATGTTCAGCAGTGAACGTTATACGGGCTGATTATGATGATGATTATAGGAAAACCAACGTGATTATAGGATGGTTTCTCAGTTTTCAAAGAGGACTTCGTCTTAGAAAGAAAGAAAAAAGAAATCTATCTTGGTTTCCATGAAAACCTTGTCAGGTTTCGACTCCATTGTTAGTTAAATTTGTCATTTAATTTAATATTGCAGGAATGGTGTTCAAAAACTAAAAAAATAACGACGAAGTAAGCAAGTGTACGTCGCTCCTAACCCCACTAACTCCTAATGGTTCCCAAATGAGGTCACGAATAGATTTAGCGGGAAATATTCTTAGATCTGAAAAGTCTTTATTCGGGGGCGTCTCATTGATTTCGCTTCGTCATAAATATTGTAAAAGTGCTGATTCATGACGTCATGAGCTTGTATCGGTTCGGATGAGTTTGATGACGACGGTATTAGGAGGAAAGAAGAAAAAAGAAGGTGATTGACATAAGAAATGTTTGCAACTTATCGCGTGATTTTCTGATTAAATTAATCATGATCAATGTGTTTTTAAGACACGTTATTATATAGAAACTATATATAGCGACCGTAGCCCTATGGCTAGGGCGTCGGACATGTGATCTTGAGGTCACCGGTTCGAACCCCACCCATTGCACTACCGACGTAACACAAGCATTTTAGCATAGCACGAGGGGTTAACAAGAATACTAGTAGAAATTTGAGCTAGTAATGTTAAAAAAAAACATTGTATCTAGCTTATTGTATTAAGCTTTACTAGCTTAGTTCCCATATTCGTGAGAACTTGTAATAATTGAATGTGTAATAAAAAATAGCACTGATAAATAGGCTATATAAAACTGAAAGAAATTTTCAAATTGGACCATAAGTGCCTGAGACTATGCACGTTCATGCTGACAAACAAACTTTTCAGCTTTATACATAAGTATAAGATTAATTGTCAACTCCAGATATCTTGCTAGAAGTGCCTAAACATTTTGATGATCAGTCAGTCAGTAGTGAGCGAGTGACAAAATTACCGAAAATACCAAACTTTGACTAGTTATAATTCGTAAAGTACTGGTTCAAATTGAATGAAATTTGAAATATACTGTAGTTTTACAAAGCTTGTTTAGTTACTGAAAATTCAGGCTCCTATCTTTATCCACAACGAAGTTATGGGGGGTCGAAAATCGGCTGAGTTGCTTCGAGAAAAGATAGGTACGGCCGTGCAACTTTTTTTTTTTTTTTTTTTTTTTTCTTACTCGACTTGGGGGGGCACTCCCGTGCCCCCAGATTAGTATTAGTAAAAGTAAAGATAAATTACGAGTAAATAGTGCTCAATATGTAGTTTCACGATTTTATCTGCGAAAATAATAAATTTCCATACAAACTTTCATTCCCAATATCAACCCCCTCAAGTCTTCTTTTTCAACATAGCCTGTGCCCTTTCGCAAGGTCCAGTCTATCTCTGTACAAAATTTTGTCAAATCAGTTGAATAGTTAAGACGTGCAAATATAACACATACAAATAAAGTAACTTTCGCATTTAATATCTTATCATCATCAGCCCGTATAACGTCCACTACTGAACATGGGCCTCCTCCCGGAAGAGGGTATTTGCCATAGTCACCACGCTTGGCAGGCGGATTGGTGACCGCAGTATTATGTTGTACCACACAAGGAAACGCTGCTGCCCGTTCCTTGATATACGATTATTAATAGATGATGTTATAACAATCGGGACCAACGGCTTAACGTGCTTTCCAAGGCACGGAGGGTAGTCCTATAACCAACCAGATCCGGAAAGAAATCTTAGAATTCACACAAAGAATTCAATTCCTGTGCGGCGTGGGGATCAAACCCACGACCTCCTAGATTTAAAGCGAGCCAAATACCGCTACGCTACGGAGGTTGGAATATCTTATAATGAATAATATTCGCGCTTGACTTCAAAATAAAATCGAACAAAAACAGAACAGCTTAAACCGTATTTTTAGTTCGTAAATACTTAAATACAAAACTTCCTTTACAAGGCGAAACTATTCCTTCAAACATTTCAAGAAAACACCAGTGAACCAGCGAACAACACAACACTTATTTAGAAAAATTACGCCAAGTTAAAAAGGATAACAAAACTCCACACGTAATGGCGCCGCATGCACTTCTTGCAACTAAGACGTACTGAATAGGGTTGCAGTATTTTCAGCCTGAGTCCCGGGATATCCCAGTACCGAAGTAAAGTCAAATTTATACATCGTGCTATTTTCATCATCTATACTAATATATAAAGCTGAAGAGTTTGTTTGCTTTAACAAGTTAATCTCAGCAACTACTGATCTCATTCAAAAAAATATTTGTGTTAGATAGCCTATGTATAGACTAGGCTTTTTAATTATGAAGCTCTTACGGGAACGGGAGTAATGCACAAACCGCGCACAAAAAGCTAGTTGCTAACAATTGAATAGTGGTTAATAGGAATACCGATGACAAATCGTGTTGATTCGTCGTCAGCATTACTATTGACAAATTAAATTATAATGTTAAAATAAACATGTTTTTATACAAAAAAGTTTAATGATAAATGGACATGGAAAAATAAACTCTAGTGCTTCGCAATACAAAATAATCTAGGATATCCGTGCAGCTTCATCAGGGTAGATCCTGTTCCCATTGGGACCTCGTGGTAAGACATAGATTATGACACTCACAAATAATGTGGATTTGTATTGGTTAAATAATTTTCAACATCGGTTCAGTACATCTAAATATATTTGATCATATGATATTTTATTCATAAATTGAAGATGTTCCCAAAAATTCAAATGAAGACAAGTAGATTAAATAGTAATTATAGATCAAATATTTCATTTGTTTTTTAATTAAATATTAACTTCATTTATGCTACTATTAATAAATAATCATACAATAAAAGTTCGTATTTATTATATTATGTTGAATATTTTAATACTACTTATTTGAAATAAACAGTAATTTAAATTTATTTAACTATTAAACTAAATAGTAATCATATTTACTTGTAAATTAACTTTAGTCTCTATACATGAACCTTATGACTGACTACAAACAATAAGCCTTTAGAATGTATTTACGAAAGCAAGCAGCAATCTTCTTGAAAGTAATTTCATTAAGTCACATTCTTGAATCCCGGGACTTACTTCGAAACAGAAAATTCGGTACCCGTTATTGCGTTAGAATGCACTGAAGTGTCTTTAAGTTACCTCTAAATGCGTCGGAGATGCCACAAACAGACTCATTCTTACCAGTTTAGATTCAAATCGCGACATTAGATGATATCGAGAATCAAATGTAGTATTTCACAGAGTCCCCTTATCTCTTGATTACATGGGAATTTATTTGGCCCTACAGAATGCAAGCAAACGCCCTTTTCGTCGATTACTGTAACGTATATATTATTGTTATTATCACATCATCGTGATTTGTGTTTCACTGAAGAGTCCCTCGACAAAGGGATTTCTTTCCCACTAGCTTCTCGATCGTATCTCATCCGCGAAGCTCCTGCTCCCATGGGAACTTCATTACAAAATATAGCCTATGTTACTCCTGGATGACTTTCTAATGGAGCAAGAATTTTATGGCAAACAAACAAACAATAAAATCTTTCCTTTTTATAAAATTAGTTAAGAAGTGCAGGATTTGTCTTGAGAAAATAATGTAAGCTAATCTATATTTTCGTATAGATACCCTTCTGTTTATCCACATATTCTATAGACCTAATAAAAAAACTGCTATTTTTCATGGTAGTAGTTACTCGGATTTAGGATATAAGAAAGAAGAAAAGAAAGAAAGAAAGAAAATACATTTATTTCAGCACAACACACAAGATATTACATATTACATTTAGCTAAATGTACAAAACAATGAGACGCCTTGCATGTTCCGCCGAAAAAATCGCCACCTCAGCATAGGCTAGGCGATACCTAGCGCTGGTTTTCAGTTGGCAACTCGAGTAGTGACCCGATATCTATCTAAACTAGGGTTGCCATACGTCCCGGTACGTTATATATTGATGTTAACTCTTCAAATTGTAAAATATAGTTTCTGTTTGTAATCCCCCCATTCCCAGACCATTGGTCAGCGCCGAAACATTTACGGCAGGCCTAATCTAAACACACAACGTGTCTTTCAAAGTGAAACTACAGGTGTCCTATATAGGGTGACTGGTAATTAGTGACCGATACATAAACACATGAGTGTGCTCATAATAACAAACAACTTTTACTAAGGCACCAAATCTGAAATCTCGAAAAAAAAATCAGCTGTTCCATACATTCATGTTCACATAACTCGTCAACATGGTAGGGAGCAGCAAATTATTTTTTTTCACGATTTCAGGGTTGGTGCCATAGTAAAAGTTATTTGTTATCATGAGCACAATCATGTGTTTAGGTATCGGTCACTAATTACCAGTCACCCTATATATATCTATAGTTTTCCGACTGTTCTCTGCCACGATGGACAAGATCCGGAAATGGCAGGAGCGGCTAGAGGGCGCGACGCGGAGTGGAATGCGTACGGTGGAGGCGATTCGGCCCCATCTAAAAAAGGGGTGCCGGTCGCCGTCACGGCGACATCACTTACCACGTTGCACAGGTCATAACAGGTAACGTAGTGATAGGCCATGGTTGCTGCGGCCGCGGGTGCCGTTGAGGGGCCGGGTTGCTCCGTGCGTTACCGACCCCCGTCATCGACGGATCGAAGGAGTTTCCGGGGGGTTTTAGTGGTGTAGGGTCCACGGCTATGGAGAGGGTGAGTCCCACATATCCCGCCGCCAGCGCGCGGATACGCTGCAGCGGCGGAATGCGTAAATGCATTATCCCCGGACAAAAAAAACGGTTATTTACTAACTCATTATATGATTAAAGTTCATGTTAATACTAAAAAAAATATTTTTACTCTAATTAGAATTGTACATAAGTTAGTTCTGATATTTCCAAGCTGCTTCAACTTAATAACAAATTTTTAACTAAACCGTCACATTTATAACCTCACAACTTGAAATTCAACTCATTATAAATAGTTTCGCTCCAACAAAACAACTACTCTAATACACGAATATATTTCAAAATTCTGCATATCATTTTAGAATCGCACTATTTCTAACTGCAGAGGAAATAGCTTCGAATCTAGTCTCACATATTATTATGCCGGTAAATCCTGGCGATATTAAATATTTCGCATACCGTCGCGGTTCACACTGTTTGAATAGCTTCCAGTGTTAACACCAATATTAAAGCGATATTCAGCTTTTAGGAGCTAAGGCGCGGTGTACACTGTGACTGGGAACATGGGGATTTAAGTTGGTTAGGAAATAGTGTGGTATTGTTGGAAATTGTACGTGTGTAGGGGTTTTAAGGGGTGATTAAACTTGAAAGGAAATAAAACATTTTCTTTACTAGGTAGTTAATTAGCAGACTATGCTTCTTAGTACTTTGTAGAAGACATAAGAGCGATAATAATATTCTATTAATCGAATGCCCTCGAAAATGCGATCGAATAGTCACTACTATTAGAGTATAATATCAATAACACTGATATCTATAGATACTCTGACGTTAATAATGAGTATTTATGGCGCTTTCAATTTTCAATTAATATACGAATGGTGGTCTACCGCTTAATATCATAGCTGACCACACGCTGGGACATTTAATAATTCTGGAGCCCTGCAAGCGTATATGCCCGGTGAAGTAGCAAAGCACCATCCGAAAAAAAAATCACACCGAACGGCCGAGTAGCATGTTTAATAGAAAAGGATTAGGCGCTATCCTGTAAGTGGACGTCTATAGTATTTGCACATAGACAATTTCTGTGCGGTTTTTATAATGGTTTAATATAATTCTAACGTGTATAACTCTTACCTATGGATTGTGACTTTTCGTGAACAACCCGTTTGCGTCCACTGCTGAACATGGGAACTTTAGATACCTTTGCAAGTCAGGGTTGCTGTGCAGGATTGCCTGCCAGCCGTGAAGAATATAGCAATATCACTTATATTTCTTTGATCATCACGCGTGGCAGGCAGACCGGTGATCTTAGTAAGATGGTAAGTAAACTTAAGCTGAGAGATGCTGCTGCCCAACGATCAGGTGACCCCACGTAAAAAATGGGGTGATCTCTTCTAAGCCTGAAACCACATGACTAAAACTAGCTTGATTACTGCAAAATTAGTTGCTGTATTATAGGAATATAAAGACAACCCCCGTAGCGTAGCGGTATTTCGGTCGTGAGTTCGATCCCCACGCTGGACAGAAAAACTTTGTGTAAATTCTAAGATTTCTTTCCAGGTCTGGTTGGTTGAGAGACTACCCTCCGTGCCTCGGAAAGCACGTTAAGCTGTTGGTCCCGATTGTTATAACATCATCTATAATAATCGTACATATATCAAGGAACGGGCAGCAGCGTTTCCTTGTGTGGTACAACATTATACTGCGGTCACCAACCCGCCTGCCAAGCGTGGTAACTATGGCAACTACCCGCTCTCGGGAGGACGCCCATTTTCAGCAGTGAACGTTATACGGGCTGATGATGATGATGATTATAGGAAAACCAACGTGATTATAGGATGGTTTCTCAGTTTTCAAAGAGGACTTCGTCTTAGAAAGAAAGAAAAAAGAAATCTATCTTGGTTTCCGTGAAAACCTTGTCCGGTTTCGACTCCATTGCTAGTTAAATTTGTCATTTAATTTAATATTAAAGTAAAGTAAAAGTAAAAGTAAAAAATATTTTATTTCAAAAGTTACAACCTTGGTGAGTACAAATAATTACAACTTAAACTAAAAGATATACAAAATGCAAGTAGTAGATTGTCGGCAGGTACCTGTTTAAGCTATTCAGTATGCAGGTACACATATACATATTACAAGTTATAGGTAAATAAAGTTATAAGTGTACCTTTCTCGATTTACTCGTCTTTAGACAACCTGTGAGCCACGCCAACAGTGTTCCTATAAGTAATCGGATTTTGATGGAGAATTCTGCTCTAAGATATAAGAGTTTAGATTAGGAGGAAGTAAATTCATCGAGTAAACAAAGAAAACAAAAAGTTGTCCGGACGAACTGTTTGCGCAGCTCACGCGCAATATTTGCACTCCCTACCTACCTACCTACTTAATTATTATCCAATTACTACATCAACTTATTTGCACATTCATTTCAAGATTTTTGGTATAGAAAAGGAATCCAACTAAAATACTACTTACAGTTTTGGCGCATAAGTTTTTGTCATGTTATCAGAAACATACGATTCATCAAAACAGGTTGCATGGGTCACACAGAACGAATCACACTATCCTCCGCACTAGTATACACTGTATTGCAGAAAACAATCCTACTCACCCCTAATAACCACATTTTGACACTATTTATGACGAATAAATATATTTAATTACTTAATAGCTATGACAATTAGCGAAATGATGCGCCCCGAGCACGGATTAGTAACAAGCAATGTTTCGCTACAGATATTGTGTTGTGAGGCGGTAGTACAAAAACAACTTACAACTTATAGTATACGCAAAGTAAACAGATAGGTAAAACGATTATAAAAAGGTTTCTTGTTTTTTTTTTTTTTTTAATTAATTTTTTTTTTTTTGTTTAATGGCTGCATAAACGTATTATTAATTGTTATTTATGTAAATACCTTTACATACAATAGGTATTATATGTAAAACACCTACAACTATATATAGAAGGATATATAATATCTATAATAATATCTATAATATAATAATATCTAGGGACATAATATCTAGGGACAATGTCACACAGATCAACCTAGCCCCAAACTAAGCAAAGCTTGTACTATGGGTACCAGGCGACGATATACATACTTATATAGATAGATAAATACTTAAATACATAGAAAACATCCATGACTCAGAAACAAATATTCGTGCTCATCACACAAATATTTGCACTTACCGGGATTCGAACCCAGGACCACCAGCTTCGTAGGCAGGAGCACTACCAACTAGGCTACGGTGACCGTCCCGTGACCGTGAATATGTATTTATATAACATGTTATTATGTATGTGTTAGTGTGTGTGTGTGTGTCTATGTTTATTACGGTTATGATGATATTTTCAGAATAGATTCGGTATCTAAATAATTCTTTGATTTTAAAAATCTATCAATTTTACGTTTGCAATATTGCAATATTGCAGGAATGGTGTTCAAAAACTAAAAAAATAACGACGAAGTAAGCAAGTGTACGTCGCTCCTAACCCCACTAACTCCTAATGGTTCCCAAATGAGGTCACGAATAGATTTAGCGGGAAATATTCTTAGATCTGAAAAGTCTTTATTCGGGGAGCGTCTCATTGATTTCGCTTCGTCATAAATATTGTAAAAGTGCTGATTCATGACGTCATGAGCTTGTATCGGTTCGGATGAGTTTGATGACGACGGTATTAGGAGGAAAGAAGAAAAAAGAAGGTGATTGACATGAGAAATGTTTGCAACTTATCACGTGATTTTCAGATTAAATTAATCATGATCAATGTGTTTTTAAGACACGTTATTATATAGAAACTATATATAGCGACCGTAGCCCAATGGCTAGGGCGTCGGACATGTGATCTAGAGGTCACCGGTTCGAACCCCACCCATTGCACTACCGACGTAACACAAGCATTTTAGCATAGCACGAGGGGTTAACAAGAATACTAGTAGAAATTCTAGCTAGTAATGTTAAAAAAAAACATTGTATCTAGCTTATTGTATTAAGCTTTACTAGCTTAGTTCCCATATTCGTGAGAACTTGTAATAATTGAATGTGTAATAAAAAATAGCACTGATAAATGGGCTATATAAAACTGAAAGAAATTTTCAAATTGGACCATAAGTGCCTGAGACTATGCACGTTCATGCTGACAAACAAACTTTTCAGCTTTATTTCAGTATAAGATTAATTGTCAACTCCAGATGTCTTGACAGTCAACTAGCAATATTTCAATATTTTTTGTTTACTCCACTCTCTTTACAAATAACACATTTCCCTGCACACCGCTCCTACTTCCGACCGTAGTAATGATATACAAAAAGCAAGCGCACACGACCCGAATACCGTGACCGTTATAAATCACCTCGCAAATTCACTCAACGAAATGTCGCCCCAAATACATTGAAAAGGAAATAACGTGAAGCATTGAAGATTTAATAAATTTTAAAATTCCATCTCCTTCACGAACTAGGTTTCGATAAACAATGTTAAACCCAGACGGAGTCGCGCAGTTATAGACATGTTTTAGGATATATCTTTATCCGCTAAACATTTTCGAAATTTGTTTTTTGTTGATGTTACAATGAAATCGTAGCGTAGCGATAAGTCTCGCTTTAAGCCTCAAAGATGTTGGATCCCTATGCTGTACAAGAAACTTCTTCCCGGGTCTGGTTGGAAACCGTGCCTCGGCAAGCACGTTGGTACCGATTTATTGTAACGTAATCTAAAAGCGTTATAATCTAATCAGGAAATGGGCAGCAGCGTTTCTTCGTGTGTTGCAATAATAATGCAGCCACCAACTCGCTTGACAAGCTTTAGCGAAACCCTATCTCGGGAGGAGGTCCATGTTAAACAGTGGAGTTATACGGGCTAATGATGAGAATAGTTCATTATAATGTTAGAAAAATATATAGAATGCATTCATTTATAAATTGTGTCAAATAAGAAGATATTTTATTAAAACAAAAGTAGTTGATATTCCTTTAATAACAACATGGATTAACGCTGCTCTCTCATTTCTTTACTAGAGCATGGACAGAAAAGTTATTTTTGCTTGATATGTATGGTTTCAATGGAGCAACCGAGAGGAATTTGCTGAAAAAAACTATTTGTGTTTAAAACTAATATAAGTAATGTATTACTGTTATAGCGGACCATTTTTTGTTAAGTAGCTAAATGTGAAATTATGTAATAAATTCTAGCAAGTCCAAGTTTATTTTGTGTATTGAGTTTATTGTAGGTACTTATATATATAATCCAGCAAATTACCTTTACATAGTAAGTATAATAAATTACATTTTACAAATTACAATGAATTTTAGAAAAATCCTTTTTGACCCCACAAAAAGACTACAGGCGCACTTGTTGCAGTTGCCACTGACAAAAATAACATTCATATTGTTAAAACCCCAAGTCAAAGAGACCGAAAATAAATTGAAAGCAAAGCTACATACCAACCATTGAAAAGATTTTCAAAGCTTACCTCCAGTGGCAACGTGCCTCGAGGCTAAACTATCCGCAAGAGATAGCCGCAAAGAACGTAATGAACTCCACTCAAGTGATTCAAAGGGCGATTTGAAAAAAAAAAGTCTATGTTGTTTTTCTACGTTGTCTCTGTTCTCGAGCACCTATAGATGTAGGAATTCAGGTGAAAAGAATATTGTTCTGTGAGCAATTTAAATGGCAATGGTTTTTATATGAGGTAATATTTTGGAAAACATGATAAAACAATCGACAACCTCCGTAGCGCAGCGGTATTTGGCTCGCTTTAAATCTCGTAGGTAGTGGGTTCGATGCCCACGCCGGACAGTAAATCTTTGTGTAAATTCTTAGATTTCTTTCCAGGTTTGGTTGATTGAGGGACTACCCTCCGTGCCTCGGAAAGCACGTTAAGCTGTTGGTCCCGATTGTTATAACATCATCTATAATAATCGTATATCAAGGAATGGGCAGCAGCGTTTACTTATGTGGTACAACATAATAATGCGGTCACCAACCCGCCTGCCAAGCGTGGTGACTATAGCAAATACCCGGGAGGAGGCCCATGTTCAACAGTGGATGTTATACGGGCTGATGATGAATAAAACAATGAAGTCGATAAAGTAAACATTATTATACTGATTGAAAGTAGCTTTCATATTTATTAAGGGACCTATTTTGCGTTGCGATACAAAAAAATATTTTTTTTAGAATAAAGAACAGAAGACCCATGTTCCATGTTTCAGTTTTCTATATGACGCTAAGACTTGGACCACAAGGGCGTCTTTCTCGTGGTGCTCTAGAAAGATGTTACGTATGGACAGCATATCAAACCAACGTTCTTGATTAAACATTCATCATCATCATCATCATCAGCCCGTATAACGTCCACTGCTGAACATGGGCCTCCTCCCGAGGGAGGGTATTTGCCATAGTCACCACGCTTGGCAGGCGGGTTGGTGACCGCAATATTATGTTGTACCAAACAAGGAAACGCTGCTGCCCGTTCCTTGATATTCGATTGTTATAGATGATGTTATAACAATTGGGACCAACGGCTTAACGTGCTTTCCGAGGCACGGAGGGTAGTCCCTCAACCAACCAGACCCGGAAAGAAATCTTAGAAATTACACAAAGATTTCATGTCCGGTATGGGGATCGAACCCACGACCTCCGAGATTCAAGGCGAGCCAAATACCGCTACGCTACGGAGGTTGTCTCATGTGATTAAACATTACGGGAGCTCAATCCTTCTTCAGATCTAAACCTCTCTACATCGTGAAATAAGACAGTTCATGAAGCTCATCATCCAAAGGAAAGTAGAATTAAACGATATTTATTCAGCACTTAGGTATTAACAGACACTTGCACTTGTCAGTTATACACAATTAAATATGATTAATATAATGAAATACAAAATATCGCAATGATATGTCTGTCAGTCTAGTGTCACGTCATAAGTAATAACAATAATTATTTCTATAATCAAAATCTTAATATAATTTAGCTCTATAAAGAGGCGCGTTTTTAAACAATATTTTTAAATATAAGCGACACACGCCTGAGGGCACCCTTATTGGGCTAGGACCACGGCTTAGGACATCGCTAATGCTATGAGAACTATTACTGTTACAATAAATATATTTAAAAAAGAGGGTATGATCACTGGCACGGACTACAGGCACTGGATCATCGGATTGGGACAAGGGGCCAACGCGGTCCTCGGTCTGTCCGGCGAGGACCCTAGCCTAGCTTACCTGCAGGTTTCTCTAGCTACCTTAATGGACGGCCTAGATCCTCAGCGAAGACGTAAACGACTCCAGAAAAGCTTTGGTGTTAAACAAATAATGGCACATAAATCGTTTAAGACCAAAACACTCATAACATTAACCAAAATTACACTTCTTGTATTACAATTAAAACCACACTTACAAAACAAGACGGATAATCTTGAACGCGTCGTAAACCCCACAGTGAACACCAATAACCCTCGTATGCAAAATGTTACAGTGACAATCAAAACTCGAAACTGTTGGACACTTTGCGAAGTTCGCGCGGCGGGACCATCCTAAACATTTGCATTGCTAATCACACACACCCTATTCTAAACGTGACAATATTGTGATTGTTAGCTGTTAACCACCGCAACATAGCGGTATTTGGCTCGCTTTCAATCTCGGAGGTCGTAAGTTCAATCCCCACGTCGGACAATAAATCTTTGTGTAAATTTTAAGATTTCTTTCCGGGTCTGGATGGTTGAGGGACTACCCTCCGTGCGTTAAGCCATTTGTCCCAATTGTTATAACATCATCTATAACAATCAAATACTTGGGAACGGGCTGCGGCGTTTCCTTGAGTGTTACTATGTAATGCTGCAGCCACTAAACCGCCTGCCAGACGTGGTGACTATAGCTAAAACCCTCCCTCGGGAGGAGGCCTATGTTCAGCAGTGGACGATTTACGGGCTTATGATGATGTTGATAGCTATTTTATGTATGTTAATCTGGTGTAGAAAAGAATACCATCATCTATGCTAATATATTATAATAGAGATGCATTTTCCTCTTTACGAAGATAAAGAGAAAAATGCATAAAAATACTTACGAGTAAAACTAAACTTAAAATTAGCGTCCTTATCACAAATTATGATCTCTTCCAGGCAACCGAGGAAGTAACCATACAAAAGAGTTAAAATATATAATGCTGAAGAATTAGTTTGAACACGTTCATCTTATTTTATTAACTACTGGTCTGATTTAAAAATCATTTTAAGTGTTATATCGCTCATTTATCGAGGCAGGTTTTATTTAATTATGAAATTCCAGGAATTAGAAAAAGGAATGCTAATTATTTATGTTAATAAAAATACATAGTTTGGTATGTAAGAATTTATAAATTTTGACTTAACGATGTCACACGAAATTTATCTCAATAGACATATGAGTTATGGCATAAATTATTGTGATAACTTTTATTTTTTTGATAAATTAATGACTGCTCTAATCAGGACTTTTACTAGTTTACTAATTAAATTGGTATTGGTCATATTCCTGTCAAAAAAGGGGATTTTTTAAGTAGTTAAAGTAATGTCGATCATCACCGATAGATGGCACTAACATTCACCTTAGAGACGTGTTATATAAGAGATTCATAAAATTCGATGATCGGTTGGGTTAGCACCGTAGCCGAATTGGTTAAAGCATTAGGGGCTGTACTTAAGATGCAGGTTCGAGTCTTGCCAGTGGTATTAACTTATCTCAATTTTGAAATTTTGTAAGCGGTATACTTTAACGTAAATTATCAAATCAAAACTATGTCAGCTACCCACCACTTCTGAAACCTCTCTAAAACTCAACACACCTGCAAAAATATAAAATAACCCAGATTTCAGCGTCTAACCAATAAAAGGCTTCCATTCAACGCTGCTAAAAATAGAAAAACTTGTAGGTGCATTTTTGCAGAAATTTTAGGTCCTAGACGCTTAATATAACAAGAACATACATAGTTACACAGAAAAATGCCTTTAACAGTTGTCACCTTGGGAAATTTTACACTCTGCAGCATATTCTCACCTAGCAAGGTGCGATGGTATTTCATAGAGAGATGCCTAGAGAGGGACGGCTCGAAGTATAAGAGAAAGCGTGGATATACTTTATACTGTATTGTTTTTTTAGGACATGTTTCCTTATTTAAATATAACTTATAAATGCGTTGGTAATCACAAAAATAGTGAACGGCTCGGTCATTGGCAGATTTTTATTTATATTCTTCACCGTTGACTAAACAATTCCTTTAATTAAATGGTTTAATTGAATGACTAAGGACAACTCGTCATGTCGTTGCATATAACGTCAAACGTCTTGACTGTCATTTAGCGAAGTAACTATTTTCTTTCACAAAAGCGATTTGCTTATGCCAGAAGCGAATCGCTTTATACAGGGTTGATACGACAGAGGGGCTTTCCTTTAAACTGCCTATATTAGGTACCATTTCCAATCTCTGTACCAAAAATCAATTAAATAGGAGCAGTAGTTTAGTCGCAAATGATTTTTTTTTTTTGCGCCGTTTGAACACGATGTATCTTAAAACGATAAATCTGAGTATAACCTACGATGCGTTGTTGCCGCTCTGACGCAAATCATTGCAAAACATCCCGCACCGGCGCGCGCGCGACTTTGCCGCTTTGCTAGGTCAGTGAAATTTATTTACAAAGGGTGGTTACGTTTTACTCTGATTTGTAAGCTATTTAGTTTGTTTGAAAGAAATAAAATCTCAATTTGGTTGCTTTTTATTTTTATACCGTATCGGATTAATAAACAACACGTATAGTAAACGTAGCGTAATTTAATGCCCCTCCGTCGTATCAACCCTGTATAGTAACCAGCAAGAACTCTAAGTTACTAATTAATATCTGTGCGAGCTGTTTAATGCCATATTTGTTTTGGTGACTACTAGCGCCGCAGTGGGAAAAAAAGAAACTAAATTTGAATCACCTAACTAATTTTACGTCTTCTCTGTTCAAAGGGGTATGTAACAATCCGCTAACTGTCTACTAGTATTCTTGTTAACCTCTCGTGTTAAGCTAAAATGCTTGTGTTACGAGTGGGTTCACGTCGGTATTGCAATAGGTGGGGATCGAACCGGCGACCACAAGATCACAAGCCGTAGCCATTTGGCTACGGCCGCTTAACTAGTTGGGCGTTGAGTGACGCTTGTTCAATCAACGTTCGGCCTAGACATTCAATTGAATGTTGTCATTCAATGAACGCGCTAGTCTATTATTTAACAAAATTTAGGGTAAGCAGTAATGTAAATAATGATGAACAATAATTAATAATGCTTCACCTCGGGAACTATTTTGCAAACGTATCGATGAAATGACAGTGGAAATTTTATTAAATATTTCGTGTAATTGTAACTTTAATTAAATGAATTCTAATTAAATAATAGTTATTCAATACTTTCGGAATTAAAACATCAATAACAGGAATAATATGGTTACAACACCATAATTAAAATTCAAGGTAATGATTGAAAACCAGATAAAATTTCATCAAATATTTGGCACTGGGCAACGTTCCCAGAAAACTGGCAGTATTACCCCGTTAAATAGCAATGCTTATCCGCTAAATACCAGTAGGCACTCGGGAAACATAATTGAATTGTAATACCTCAATGTATTCTTAAATAAAATACTTTTTCTGTTATTGATATTAAGGAGCTCGGATAATTAATATCAAATAAATTTGAGCTGTTTTTAAATATTTTCCATAGAACATTTTAACTCCTATTATGCACCCTTAAAAGGTGACTTTAATCAACCAAGAAAAATGTATGTAATTAAATGTTTTTAGAGCCAAAATTTCAAGTTTTATAAAAAACGTGGTTAATTTAAAGATTTTTCCATAAAACCCCTATCATATATATCAGTGTATTGTCGGTAGAACGTTCCCACCAAATTCCGAGGTTAAATAAATGGGAACTTAAACCTATGTTTGCGCACACTAAACTTGACTGTTAGTAAATGCCTAAGGCATTAAGCCCACCTATTTACTAGAATGTACTAAAGTTAAATAAATAACGAATACCACAAGTATTGAAAAGAGTATGCTTAGGTGGTTTGGTCATGTGGAAAGGATGAATTAAAGGCGTGTAACAAAAGGTTACAAGGTAGATGTGAGTGGAAACGCCGGGAGGGTACGCCCTAGAAGGACATACACTGACCTCATAGGTGATGTTCTTCAGAAAGGTCAGGTGCGTAGTACTCGCAACCGGCGTGCGTGTATGACTACTATCGATAATATTATAATGTAATAGTATCGATACTATCGATACTATAGCTTCCAATCAATAGTATTAGTTAATTTGTGATATCGATAGTATCGATATTATCGATAGCACTATCGATATTGTTACTATTTTTCGAGGTCATCTATCGATAGCGAATCTATCGATAGTTGGGCAACTCTACCCCCATGGGAGAAAGGCGTGATTATATGTATGCATGTATGCACAAGTACTCTCGTTCGTAAGTTCGTACCTTGTGCCAGCTGCTATGATGTTCGCGCTGGCGGCGGGCGTTTTATGCTAGATTCTGATACGAGTCTCCCCCGAGGCCTCTTGCAAAATAACTTGTAGTGTGGAATTTTTATTAACCACCCGCTTTGAGCGCCGGTGATAAATCCCTGAACATTTTATTTGAACTAAGTCTAGTCTCTGTTTATCTGGTAGCCATCTAGAAATTGTTAGTCCTGAAAAAATATGTGCTTTAATAAACCTTGCACACTCCGTCCAATTCTATATATAAATAAAATAAATAAAAAAAGTTTTTATTCACGTAAACCTATTACAGGTATTTGTAAATAGTCAAAACATATTTGGCTTATTTTTGATTTAATTAATTAATTTTATTTATTTATTGCTATAATAATAATAGTTTATATAACTTTAGCCTAAAAGCTGTCAGGTATGAAAGTACAATATTATTTTATATCTATGATTAAACCCATCTAAATTCTGTCCTTTGAGTATGTTATTATTTAGACGGACCAAAAGTATCTCGACGAACGCGCTTTAGTGCTACCACCGGATCCAATACGCCCCAACTGAGAAGATCCGGCGAAACAAACTCAGTGGGGTTATTCTAATGCCGGTTTCAGCGCGGCCTCATCGAGACGATCCGGCGAAACATACTCAGATGGGCATGTCCAAGAAGTTTAGGTCCAGTTACTTTTATTATTTAGTTGGCATTCACAATTTACCAATCGGTTGTCTTTATACGAATTTTATTGACATTTTCATTAAAAAACAGATTAAATAATTTAATTAAAGAAAGAACTGAATATATATTTGGTAGTATTATTTTTATTATTACAGATAGTACACAGAATAGCTTTATACAGAATACATTATCTTGGTCTTTCAATGCTTCAACAGCTATAGGGTTACGATCTAGTGCAAGGAGGTATAACTTCCCATACATCTTTATCATCTACATACTCTTTAATACTATAGTAGCCTCTAGTCATTAGGATTCGTTTGACGTGCGTCTTAAATAATGAATCAGGCATGTCAGTAATATAAGAAGGAAGCTTGTTGTAAAATCGAATGCAATTTCCCATGAATGACTTACTAACTTTGCTAAGCCTAAAGCACGGCATAGCTAGTTTGTTCTTATTTCTAGTATTTATATTGTGAAAGTCACTTTTCTTACTAAAAGTATCTATATTTTTTCGAACAAATAAAATATTCTGGTAGATATACTCAGATGGCACAGTTAATATATTTATATCTTTAAATAAGGTTCGCAGAGAATCGCGGCTACCTAGTCCATAAATATAGAGAGACAGACTACCTACGCCCCGCGGTTTTACCCGCGTTACTCTGCTCCAGTGGATCGGAGGGTGATGTTTTGTAACCTATATGTTAATCCAGCGTATAACCTATCCTGGTGCAAAATTCCAGCCAATTCCGTTCAGTAGTTTTGGCGTGAAAGAGTAACAAACATCTATCATCCATTCATCTAGCAATATCAGCTAGTATGTGTAATTAAATAATAATAGCAGCAGTTGCTCAATGGCGTCGGACTTGTGATCGTGTGGTCACCGATTCAATTCCTACCCATGGCACTACCGACGTAAACCCACTCGTAACACAAGCATTTTAGCTTAGCACGAGGTGTTAACAAGATCTACATAGTAGTGTGCCACTCTGCTAGTAATCTATAAAAATATATAAACATATGCGCTATCATTACTACCGTTTTGGAGATCAAGCGCGATACTTGAAAAAATAGCCAAGCAAAATTAAAAGTTACATACATACATACATAAGCTCACGCCTGTTTTCCAGCGGGGTAGGCAGAGACAATGGACCTCCACTTGCTACGATCCCTACACACATCTTTCGCTTCATTCACTCTCATAACATTCTTCATACAAGCACGTCGGTTTAGGTAGGATCTTATTTGACCTTTTGCGAAGATGTCTCCGATTTGGTCAGAGAACGTTCGTCGAGGTCTTCCCCTTCCGACTGTGCCACTCACACTTGCCATGTATACCTGTTTTATCAATCTTCCTTCATCCTTCTTTCCACGTGACCAAACCATCTCAACATTTTTCTCTATCTTTGAAATCAACATCAAATTAAAAGCTAGTTTTTATCTATACCAATATTATAAAAAGGAAAGATCTCTTCTCTTTTTTCTTTTTTTTTAAAGACAGCTCCCGCACTTGGGAAGTAATTCTCTGTGTCGCGGGGGACTTTACAAACATTCATTTCACGGACACAAAGAACACCCAGACTCAGAATAACTATTTGTGGTTCACACAAATAATTGTCCCGGGTGGGAATCGAACCCAGAACACCAGGTCTCAGAAGCAACTACCGTAACCACTGAACCACCAGTGCAGTCAAAATATTGCTTGTTTGTTTGTATAAGATAGATCGATTTAACACAACACACAGACCGATTTACAGAAAGATTTACAAGTACCTTATAAAATTAGCTCTCTACCAATAAAATAACCGTCAAATTCGTTCCAGCCATTATTGATAAAGCCGGAACAAACAGACACATAGACAGACTTTTTTTATTGTGCTTTTGTTACTAGTACCCGATATAGATTAATATTAATTTAGTAAAAAATTGTTATTTTTCTATTATAAACTAACAGTTAAATTTATTTTTATAAATTATCATTCATTATTTCAGCCGTATGACGTCCACTGCGAGACATAGACCTCCCTCATAGATCTCCAGTTAACCAGATCATCCGTCCACCTAGTAGGTGGACGTCCTACGCTACCTACGCTCCATTGGAGAACCTTTTGCCCCCTTTTTATACATAACATAACTTAAATGCAAAACGTAGTCAAGATTTAACAATAAACTTATTATGTTTCAGTTGCCATAAAGTTAAAATCATATTTTTATTTAACACCTACATTCAAAACACGTTTTTACTGACTTATACTAACAATAAAGATAAACCTTGCTTTTTATAGGTTTTTAAACATAAATTAAGATGTACAACCAAATTAAATTAAGTTGTACGTGAATTTAAATGTGTGTGGTATCATTAAAATCCTTATAATTATTATCTCGGTTGCCTATTAACATTAAGACCGCTGTTTTTGGTTACATAATGTTCTTGTTATGTTATAATCAGTAGATATGACTCTCGTTTTATAGAACATATTTTATATAAATTCTCTGCTCTACCTCACTATATTGTGGCTTAAAATTTTGTTGTCCAACTTCATTATCATCATCAATATGTATACTGTCCATGGGCCTGTTCCTGAGGGATGGTTTTGCCATTGTCACTACGCTTGGAACGCGGGTTGGTGACCACAGAATTATGTTTATTACGGATTCACCAACTTTTTTTTATTGTGCTTTTGAAATTTTCACTAATTAATTTGATATTGTATTTTTACGGAAAACAGTGCATTATAAATAAATCTTTTTCTTTCTTTCTTTTCTTTTTATAGTTTGTTTATACTGTTTGCTTTTATTAATACTTTTATATTTAAAATCTTTTTGATAGATTCGTTTTGACAAGTGATAAAAAGTATTGTAGGCGAAAAGCTGTGTTCTGCTTAAACTAATTACTGAGGTCTGGTCCTCAACTATGTTATATTCGATAAACTATAGGTAAACGATTGTAATAGATGATGATTATAACGATAATGTCATAAAGTGCTTTTCGAAACACAAGGGTAGTTCTCTAACCAACCAGACCCGGAAAGAAATCTTAGGTTTTACTCAGAGATTTCTGTCCAATGTGGGGATCGACCCACAACCTCCGAGACTTAAAGAGAGACTCATACCACCACGCCACGGAGGCTCACTATCCACTAGGTTTCACGTGGTTTCACCCACGTAGCACCCGTGCCCGAGGGAACTTCATAATAATTACTTATAGCCTAAGTTACTCTTCGATAAAATCGCTTTATAAAAACCGTTAAAAAAGTACACGTTATTAAGACTTTTTTGATGTGTAAGTTAGTTTATAAAGTTGAATATAACATCTTGTTTTCGTACTGAACTAAAACTTAGACTTAGAACTTCTCATCTAAAGCAATAAACTAAAAGTTCAAAGTTATTTTATGGACGAAGAAGAGCTTAACTGCAATTTAATTTACGAGGTTGAACAGTATATGGAAATATAATAGTTTGCTTGTAAAATTCAAACTCACCTACTCACGAATACTTACGGCAGGTGTACTACGTCCTAGGTTGTTAGAACTTGTACTCCAGGCGTCCCTGTCTGGCTTAATGGGCCACTAGTGTGGTCCACGAGTACCCATGGCGCCAACATGGCCGCGGGCACCGCCGGAGGATGCCTCAGAAAGCCATGGGTTCCTTGGCCCCTCACCAACGGTGGACGGAGGAGTATTCAGAGGGTTTTAGTGGGTAAGGTGCTCTCCTCGTGAGTAGCATACCACTGCTATGAAGAGGACCAGTTCCACATACCCCTTCACCGGCAGCAGTAGCGGAGGGTATGCGTAACAACATTGCATTTCGCATCGGACAAAAAAAGGGTAGTAGCAGTGATACGTGTCCGATGCACTCGTAGACCCGAAGTCCAAGAGGCCCGCGAACTGTATAGTAGAGGGACAGTTGCAATAAACTCCTTTAAAACAATTAGGTCATAATCCCTGAATCCCATCGCCATTGACCGCCCTGAGCCGAGGTCCAAGTCAAGAAAGCTACACTATATCCGGTGAACATAGACTATATGACTATTGATTATAGAATGGGTGATACGCGAGTAAAACCACGTGCGGAAAGCTAGTAACCTATTACCACGTATAAAGCCGCGGCCACAAATACATAGTCAAATCTAATCAAATCAAAATATTCTTTATACCTTTATATGAATCAAGAATATTTGAAGACACGTTTAAAATATTTAAAATCATGTTCTTATGATTCTACTACCAATTCCTGACGTGGAAACTGAGAAAAACTGGCAAGAAACTCAGAGTTAACGATTATAAAATAAATGTTTTGTTATAATTATTAAATAATTAGTACTGTTTCAGAGCAACGCACTCTCAAGCAGTTCTGTCATTAACATCATTAGAAATTTTATGATAAGCTTTGTTACAGTAATCCATAGTATCAATAATGGGAGTAAAACCATTACATAATATTCATGCCTTGAATATATAGAGTATCGAATATTATAATAGTTTGGCTTTCAATAGCAATTTGGTTGATATTAATCGGTACAATAAGTACAAAAACATTGTTTCTGTGCCAACACTATCGGACTGTTCTCAAAGGATTGCGTTTCATGCATTGTTTATTTAGAATATCGGTTTACGTATAATATTTGGGTAGTTTCGTTGTTTTACTCAATTTAGTTGGAAGAGGAAGACTAGCAACCTTTCGAAGCTAGTCTCACTGTCTATTTTGGATGGACATATACATATGTTGAAGCCGTTGAAGTACCAAATTTCTTCAAATAAGAATTTTGTTATTTCAATGGGTAGAAAACCAGTGCTACAGCCTTAATAAATGGTTTAAAAACTACGAATTAAGCAACCTGCGCAAGAGGGCGTCCCCTGTGGGATTGGGACATCGGCTCAGGGCGGTCGCTGAAAGATTTCGCTGTTTAGTTTTTACGGGAGTTTCGTGCAACTGTCAATACTTTATCAACAGGAGTATTTATTTGTGTGTTGGAACGTTAACCAAACCGACTTTTTTGGAAACATATAGTTAGCCAACAGGCTTTTGCAACTTATATGAATGAACCATCCACCAAGCTTTGTGACTAAAATATAACAACCCTCCCCTTAACCTCGTAGTGATCACATAAATGCCACCCAATTATGAACTCTGTAGATTTGAACTTGTAAGAAAGTTCAAAATCAATGAATTCTACCCTAAGCCAGGCAGTTACCGTAGTAGGTAACTGCCTGGCTAAGGGTTAAGAGGTGACCAATGTCCAGCAGTGGATTTTACAGACTGATGATGATATAACCGTAATGGTGGCAGTTCATTTCATCGCCACAACGTAAATAACACTATATATCGTAATACGCGACTGGTATGCATGCCAAAATAATTTGGCCGGTCGCCCAAACAAAACTGATTCTTTAATTCCTCGCACTCACGAGTTTATGACATAATATATACATAATATGTGTATATGAGTGTTTTATTTGAGGTTATGTGATTTAAAAACTTGAAAATCGGTCAAGTGGGATGTATGTATCACTTTTTACAAGCTTTTATTTAACTTGGAATGGATGTACTATGTAAGTTCGGGTGGAATGTTGCGTTAAATTTGACCAACTTCCCGGTTTCCGATTGACCTGAAATTTATAATCCTTATCTCTACTAGTATTTTGATTTTTGATTCGACCGACCTTTTTAATTTTTTTGTTTGGGTAAAATGTATTACGCAACCCCACCGCCGCGCCGCCCGCGTCTGTGTCGGGGTATGTGGGACTCTTCCTTCCGTCTTCTTCATTGGCGATGGCAGGTATGCTATTATAAACTCCCTAATTATATTACAGACTTGCCTGATACAAGATTTAAATCACATGTCAAAACTGTTCTCATGTCAAAAGGTTACTATAGTATTCAGGACTATATTGAAGATAAAGGCGTTTGGGTTTCGGTACCATCTTTGCACCTACCTCACTGAAGACCATAATAATATAGCCAAGTACAATAGTTGTGACTAGAACTGTGTCTTATCCTGTGAACTGTCTGTAATTGACTTCTTTACATACCTTAAATATTAATACCGCTAGTTCTGTCTCAATATCATTCAATCTTATTGAGCAAAAATAAACAAATAATAACAAGACAACCGTTAGGGCAATAAATGTGTGTGCCTACTAAAATATAAATTAAAATAACTGGACCTAAACCCCGCGTAATTGCCCATTTGAGTATGTTTCGCCGGACCGCCTCATGTGGGCCGTGTTGAAACCGGTGGTAGAGTAACCCACTGAGTTTGTTTCGCCGGATCTTCTCAGTTGGGGCGCATTGGATCCGGTGGTAGCATTAAAGCGCGTCCGTCGTTATATGCTCATGGTCCACCCAAATAATGACAATTGTTTTGGCATAATATAGACAGAACAAGCATTTTGCCTCCTAGCGACATTAATTATAATAATTAATTTAATTATAAATAAGTAATTTGAATAGGTTTATAAATAAACAGCAAATGTAATTTAAGATAAATAATAATTAATTTTCAAATAATGTTTGACGATTTACAAGTGCCTGTAATTGGTTTACGTAAATAAAAATGATTTTTATTTATTTATTTTATTTTATTTATTCATACCAAGAGATGAGGACTTTACCTACTATAACCCCCCGGGTACTCCTCCTTCTGCCATTGAGTTTGAGGGCCACGAGGAAATACTGTACGCACTTTTCTGGTGGGTTATGTAATAGTACTTAATTTTTTTCCTTTCCTTCTTCCATTTTTAATGGGAACGATTGCCAGCGGCCTGCATCCACTGGCTCCCTGCGAGCTTTGTTAAGTCGTAGGTCTATAGTGCAAACGGTTGTTCCACACTGCGCTTGCTATTTTATAGTTCTCTACCTTTCTGTGCAATTTTCCGTTTTTTTTTGTTGTCCGGGGGGCATTCTTATCGCCGCTGCAACTTATTTTCGCACTGGCGATGGGGTATGTGGGCCTCGCCCTCTCCATAGCGTAGTATGCTAAACTCATATTACGAGGAGAGGACCCTACACCACTAAAACCCCCCGGACACTCCTTCGATCCGCCGTTGGCGGGGGCCAGGTACGCATGAGCAATCCGGCCCCCCGACGGCACCCGCGGCCAATATGGTACCGCGGGATCTCCTACTTTGCCTGATAGGAGAGGCACGAACCAACGACCTGCACGAAACTACGCCACAGATGTTGTCACATATAAGAACTACGCAGTCAAAATATCTTGAAGCTTCAACTCACTCTATCGAATAAACATATATCTACTATAATATATAGTATTTACGTATGCTCAACCTGGTGTCAAAGTAATTATCCTCACATTGGCATTCCCCGCGCAAACCGAGTAGAATTGGGTACAAAATGAACGTGTGAATATTATAATTTCCTATATAACGTACGTAATACATCCTAATGGTAGTAGTTAGCGCATCGTGTGTGATTCTAACATTATAATGTCGTTATTTCATTGGATAATTAGCCTGTTTGGTTTGTATTTGAAAATTGACTATACTGGTTCAGTGTTTGTGAGCGTCCACCAGCCAGTTTTGGCATGAGTTTATTAAATTTTCAATTAACAACAAATATGTATTGAATCTTTCATCTGCAAAGTTTAATCAGCCCGTATAACGTCCACTGAAATCATGGGTCACCTCCCGAGACAGGTTATAGCACCAAGCTTAGCAGGCAGTTTGGTGCCTGCAGTATTACGTAACTGGCGACCCACCCCGGCTGCGCACGTGTACCTACAATTCTGTAGTATGATACGTGTAGGTAAACCTTTATCTATTACTAGCTTCCCTCGCGTGGTTTCACTCGCATAACTCCCGTTCCCGTGGAAACTTTACAATTAAATATAGCTCATGTCATCCGAAGATAGTGTAGCTATCCAACGTTGAAAGAATTTTTCAAATCGGACCAGTAGTTTCAGAGCCTAATCTATGCAAACGAACAAATGAACAATCAATTTCTTCTTTTTTTGTAACATTAGTATAGAAAAAAACTGCATCAAAATCTATTGAGTAGTTTTAAAGATCTAAGCATACATAGGGATACTGGGATAGACTGCAGGAAGAGACTTGGTTTTATACTATGTATGTGTTATGATGCATCCTTTTCCAGGCAACTCTCTGAAAAAATCGCAAGAAACTTAGTGGGGTCCTTTTTAGGGTTCCGTAGCCAAATGGCAAAAAACGGAACCCTGATAGATTCGACATGTCTGTCTGTCTGTCTGTCTGTCTGTCCGTCCGTATGTCACAGCCACTTTTTTCCGAAACTATATGAACTATAATGGTGAAACTTGGTTAGTAGATGTATTTTGTGAACCGCATTAAGATTTTCACACAAAAATAGAAAAAATAAAATAAAATTGGGGTTCCCCATACATAGAACTGAAACTCAAAAAACGTTTTTTCGTCGAACCCATACGTATGGGGTATCTATGAATAGGTCTTCAAAAATGATGTTGAGGTTTCTAATATCATTTTATTCTAAACTGAATAGTTTGCGCGAGAGACACTTCCAAAGTGGTAAAATGTGTGTCCCCCCCTGTATCTTCTAAAATAAGAGAATGATAAATCTAAAAAAAATATATGATGTACATAACCATGCAAACTTCCAACGAAAATTGGTTTGAACGAGATCAAGTAAGTAGTTTTTTTTAATACGTCATAAACCGTAAACCGCAATTTACCTTTCATTCAATCAACTATTATTAACATCGATCAGAGTTACAACGAGCTACAAGAACGTTTATACTATGTTACTTGTTGTATTCTTGATATCAAAAATAGGTAGGCACTTGCAACTAGTAGGTACGAACCCCTTTCTTGCGAGAGTCCGACTCGCACTTGGCCGGTTTTTTTTTAATAATGTATTTGTTATAATTATTAATAAAGTAGTATATTTTCAAAGACATTCAAATCTATTCCAATAGTATAAAGACTATAATTGTTTGCATTGAATAAGTTCCGAAAATATTTGACCAATTTAATAAAAAATCACCATTAGAAGGCTACATTATCCAGGATAGTAATAGTTATAGTAACATAAGCTATATTATTTATTATTAGTCAAGAGAACCACAAATCAAACTGCGTTTCATCACCAATAAACCTGAGTTTAGGTTTGAAAACGTACAAATAAAATATATATTTGTTTTAGTTAGGTGTGTGTAGGTACAGGCGCAATTTAGTAACGATTTGCATCACAATGGCGAGTGATTGCCTCCGCTACCGGTGGTTGGCTAGCTATAAAAATAAGCGAAATTTCAGTCTGATTTGTAGATAAGTCTACCAATTATGATTAATTGGGCGCGGGCTGTCACGAATCACATCTTTCACCTTGATCTTAATTTGAAACCTTCAGGGCTTATATTATAGACAGTCCTTTTTTATTGTGAATATAGCTTTCATACACGTTTCAGATTCAGAGATACTAGGTAAATATTCTTATATAGGCTGTTAATATATGCCGTAATAAAGACCCTCAGCGAATTAAACTATATATATTGAGCACTGGTGGTATGGTATTTACATATACATTCTAAATTATACACATATACTGAATGATCTCGGAGTCTATTATAGTCTTTCTTCTCCGAGTGTCACACCGTAGGTAGATAGAGAAAGACTCGTAGGAAGCTAGGATAGGGTCCGGTCGTCCTCGCAAGGCAAGGTTCGTGACGCGTTCTATGCTTCAGATTCGATCCCAGCCCGCGCTGGTTGATATGCCATAACAACATTAGTCAAGATTGATGTTTCTTTTTCGTGTTTATTATCATTGTATTTTACTTATAATAAGTACGATCGATTCGTCTTCATTATCAACACATGTTTTCATTTCATTCACTTTGGAATTGTATACATTATATTTATAAAATTTCACCAAACATAATAGTTACGTACTTAAGTAAGCTTTAAAGTGATCACGGCGAAAGGTGTGTTTTTTTTTGGATATGAAAAGTATAAGATAGTACCTGAATTCAAATTTAATAAACAACATGTTCGATTAGGCATTTAAGATGTTGAAGCATAAAACAATCCATCCATCATTCATCCTCAGCCCGTATAACGTTCACTACTGAACATGGGCCTCCTCCCAAGGGACGGTATTTGCCATTATCACCACGCTTGGCAGGCGGTTCCTTGATATACGATTATTATAGATGATGTTATAACAATCGGGACCATCAGCTTATCGTGCTTCTGAGGCGCACGGAGGGTAGTCCCTTAACCAACCAGACCTGGAAAGAAATCTTAGAATTTACACACAGATTTCCTGTCCGGTGTGGTGATCGAACCCATGACCTCCGAGGTATAAAGCGAGCCGCTACGCTACGGAGGTTGTCATTAAATAATACCACTCTCAATTTATATCTATACTAATATATAAAGCTGAAGACTTTGTCATTTTGCTTGAACCCTAATCTCAAGAAATACTGGTCCGATTTGAAAATTTTTATCAATTTTAGATAGCCAACATATATTGAGAATTTTTTTATTCTTTATTTAATTATGAAGTTCCCTCGGAAACGTGAGTTACGCGGATGAAACCGAGCGCGGGAAGCTTGTTGATTATTTTAAAAATAAAAGTGATGCTGCACAACATGGCCCACTGCCGCATATAATACAATTTGCGATAGCCGCAGCGGTCCCTCGTCAGCAAACTACTCGAAAATATACAATACAAACAAAAATACAACATTTACAATAATGTAATATTGTTGTAGATAGTATACACCGTGTTTTTTTTATAATAATTGACAGGGCGATTTACAAAACGTACATTCAATCCTAAAATAGATATATTATGATTTTGACAAAAACACTCTTAAAGAGACGGTAATGATCTCATGGCATGGCAAAATGAACTCTAGTGCCTTGCAACAAAAGATAATCTAACTTGCATGAACGAGCGCCCCTTATACAGGTTGGAAGTCTCTTCAATTTGTATATTTTAATGCTGTAGAGGAATGGTTGTAATTTAAAGATCTTCGGAGCCGGGTGAGGTGGTGTGCTAATTTAATGGCCGACTGTCATTTGTTATTGTTCAGAACTTATTGTGCGATACAGGTTAGTTGGGATGCTAGGCGCTAGATGGCGTTGCATGACTTCTTGTAGTTTGTGCAGTCACTGTAGATGTCACTACAATGCTATTACAAAAGCAAATACATACATTCATCATCATCATCAGCCCGTATAACGTCCACTGCTGAACATGGGCCTCCTCCCGAGAGAGGGTAGTTGCCATAGTCACCACGCTTGACAGGCGGGTTGGTGACCGCAGTATTAAGATAAGATAAGATACTCTTTATTGCACACCAACATAACAACACAAATACAAATAGCAAAAAGTAATAGTTAGCCATGTACAATCGGCGGTCTTATCGCAGACAGCGATCTCTTCCAGACAACCTTTGGATGGAATGAAAATGAATAAGAAGAAGTATGAAGGGTAGTACGCAATAGGTGATGGGAAAATAGTAGCAAGGAGTGAAATAATAAAATTATACTATTATTTACATACTATTACATATTTAATTATATAAAAATTATGATAAATGTAATATATATACATATAAATAAACAATAAATAAAAATATAATAAATATTATATGTCTTTATATACATATATGTTTCAATATAAATACTAATACATACTCTTGAAAACATAGCAAAGGACATGTAACAAGTGAAAGTTGAATATGATTTATAGCGATAAATAGTAATTTTTGACGTGGGTTTTAAAAATGCAAAGGGTCTGAGAGCGTCTTATGGATAGTGGCAACGCATTCCAAAGACGTGCAGCTTGGACAGTGAAGGATTTTGTATAGAAATGTGTGGAATGCGTTGGCAAACATAAATTTAAGTTTTCCAATGATCTCAGCGATTTTGTGTGGGTGTTATACAAAAACTTAAAACGTTCTTTAAGATAATTTGGGGTGGAGGGACTGAACAGAATATTATAAAGAAGGGACAAAATATGCGAATCCCGGCGATGTCGAATGGGAAGCCACTTGAGTTGGGAGCGAAATTCGGAGACATGATCATATTTACGTAAACCAAATATGAATCTAATACAGAAGTTTTGAAGTCGCTCAAGTTTATCTAGCTGTTCCTCTGTTAAATCAAGGTAGCTGGCATCGGCATAGTCAAGTATAGGAAGAAGAAGAGATTGAGCTAGCGCAGTTTTGGTGGCGACTGGTAAGAAATTACGGAGTCGACGCATGGAACCTGCAGAAGCAAAAAGTTTGCGGCTTACCTCTTGCAGTTGCATGGCCCAGTTGAGGTTTTTATCGAAATGGACTCCCAAATTCTTTACTGTGTCACATATTGCAATGATATTGTTATTTAAAGTTATATTAGGAATATGTGACCAGTTGACCTTAGCTCTCAATCTGTTGCTACCAATAATTATGGCTTGAGATTTAGTGGGATTTACAGTAAGCCCAAAACTTTTACTCCATTCAGAGATAGTTGCCAGATCCCGGTTAATTTGATTGATGGCTATTGTTAAGTCATCTGGACGAGCTTGACTATAAATTTGAAGATCATCAGCGTAAAGGTGGTAGGACGAAGTAAGTTTTAAGGAAATTGTATTAATAAATATAGCAAATAAAAGTGGAGATAAAACGCCACCCTGTGGCACGCCAGCTGAAATATTGCACCAAGAAGAATATGAATCTTCAATGCGGATCCGCTGACGTCTGCCAGACAGGTAACTATGAAACCAGTCAATTGCCGTTGGAGATATGTTAAGAGAGCGCAGAATACCGACCAAAATGTCGAAGTCAACATTGTTGAAGGCATTGCTGAAGTCGAGTAAACATAACACCGTGAGATTGCCATTTTCCATACCTGATCTAAGGTCATCTGTAATTTTAATTAATGCGGTAGTCGTACTATGACCAGGACGGAAACCAGATTGGAAAGGATTAAGGAGTGTGTTTTTACAGAGAAAGGAGTTGAGTTGGTTATACACTAAACGTTCTAGGACTTTGGATAGGAAAGGCAGTATTGAAATTGGGCGGTATTCGGAAAAGGATTGAGGATTGCATTTTTTTGGTAATGGAGTAATTTGGGCATCTTTCCACAAAGAGGGAAAGCAGCCTTTGGTCAATGAAAAATTCAGAATGTGCGTTATGATGGGAAGGATTAGGTCAAGGATAGGAAGGATCATTTTACGACTCAGGCAGTCACTACCCACAGCATTTGATGTTATCGACTCTATGCTTCTCTTAACATCACAATCGGTGAATTGCGTGAAGAAGAATGGGGAGTGATCGGGAGTAGGAAGCCATGAAAGAGATGTAAGAGTATTGATTTTAGTTGCCCTATCTATACAAGGCGAAGATGCAAAATGGTTGTTTAACATATCAATGTTTAATCCTGTTGGAATTGTACTTTGACGCGCTTTACCCACTCCCAGCGATCTAAGAAAGTTCCAGACTTTAGCTGGATCACCGTTTTCTACGGATTTATGAATATGCTGGCGTACGGCTTTGCTACACACCTTATTGCAGTGATTTCGAATAGTGACAAATTTTTCCCAGTTCGCAGGTGACGGACGAGCTTTATACTTAGATTTGGCTGACACTTTTTTATGTATTATTGCCTTGAGCTCGGTTGTCAACCATGGTGCCGGAAGGTGCTTCAGTTTAACGGGGCGTATAGGAGCGTGTCATATAGCCGGGTAATGATTTCATTGAAAGTGGAAATTTTTTCATCAATGGATTCTGATGAATAAACAGCTTCCCAGTTTATATTGCTAGCATCCTCCCGTAGGTTGTGAAGGTTCATGGAACCAAAGCTGCGCTGAAGAAGAATTCTTGACTTAGCCTTGGGCGGGCGAATTCTATAAGAAAGATATATCAGATCATGATAGGAGAAACTATCAGCTGAACATTGTCCGTGCTTTATGACATGATCATTAGAAGATACTATCATGAGATCAAGAAGAGAGGGAACAGAATTAGGGAAATGATGAGTAGCACTCAGCGGCAAGACCGTCAAGTTCTTAGACTGCGTTATAGTCAGAAGAGATGAAGCACGGGAGTCTTTCTTAAGAAGGCAGGTGTTGAAGTCACCCATGATAATTACATGCTTATAAGAGGGAATGAGTTTGTCAAGAAGATTTTCAAAGGAAGGAAAAAAATTTACTCTAAGAGAAGGGCTGTAATAAACCCCAAGTAGGAGTTTAGTGTGGTGAAGTTCAATCTCTAAGAGAAGGTGTTCACCAGCGTTTTGCGGCGGAGGTTGTGCTGATATATCAACAATGGTATAAGGGATATGAGATTTAAGATATATTGCAACACCTCCACCGCCACCCACGGCTCGATCATTCCTTATCAATTGAAATCCTGGAAGAGAGTATGAGATAGAAGATAAGCATGGCTTGAGCCAAGACTCGGAAACAAGTATTGCATGTAAATTATCGAAATCGAAATTTGCCAGCATATCAGGAAAATGAGCCGGAATACTTTGGGCATTAAAATGTACCACGTTAAAACCACCAAGAACATTCGAAAACTGGTGTTTTAATGTATCACTGAGTGTGGGAATACTTTCAAAACTCTCGTTTTCACTTAACGAAAAGAATTCATCATCACTGTTATCTAAATTATATAATGACATATTCAAAATAAATAAATATTCTTAAAAAATAAATACTAATAATAGTAAAATAGCAATATAATATGTATTATGTATATTATACGTGTAAACAATAAAAATAGATGCTTCTTCTATACCATCTGCCAGTTGTGCCTGTACAGAAATATCATATTAATAAGATAACAATTTAAACAACTGTCACATACAAGTCATCGATAACAAACAAGTAAAATGAATACATACTGTGCCCAAAAGTTAATTTTATGACAACAATAAAATCATGGTAAATAATCAAATTAACTAAGGACTGGAACGCACCCGATCGTCAACAAGAATATCTACAATTATTACTCTCTTTGACCAGATGACATTTGACATTTAAAATAAAAAAGAAATGTGCGGTATAGTCAAAAATAACAAAAAAATAAATAAAAGTGAAACTGTGGGTGTAACAAAAGTAATGAATTACCTATTAAAAAAGCGATAACAACATTAGACATCCTGAAAATCACTTCTTCGTCGTTCCAGTACGCCTAGAACGGGAAGTAATAGGTTTCTGCGACCCAGTTTTCGCTGCAGCAGTCTCTCGGGATATGGTGACATCCCCAAGATTCGAAACATCCTCCACCGAAGATATATGATGACGGGCATTGTTAAGACCCATCACGTAAACATTGCCGTCCTTGGTATAGCATTTGGAGACACCGAACTTCTCCCTGGCTGCCAAGAAAGCGTCGTGACGAGATTTAATAAGAAATTCAGACAGGGTTATACCAGTGCCCTTAAGTTTCGTTTTGGAATACCAGATAGCATCACGATCCCTTTGTCTGATCAACTTGAGAAGAATGGGCCTGGGTTTATTGTTGGTCCGGGGCTTACCCATACGCTGACACCGCTGAATGTCGTTTACATGGAAGCCAGTAAATTGTAGATTTGTGTGAACGATGTTTGAAATAATTTCTTCAATATTCTCCTTGGACGTCTCTGGTACACCATGAAGTAATAACACCCTTCTTCGGCTTCGCACTTCAATCTGGTCTGTAGTTTGAGCTATCATCTCAATCTGCTTTTGTAGAATATCAAACTGCAGCAACATAAATGACTTCAGTGAAGCAAGATCAGCGGCTATAGATGACGGAGCAGACCCAGCCGATGACTTCTGGATTTCTGCCTCAACATTAGCCATCCGCTTCTGGAAAACCTCCTTCATCTCCTCCAGAGTGCTATGAATATTTTCCATTGTGTTTGATGACAGATGACACACCACAATTCAAATTGGATTATACTATGTTATGTTATCTTTAGGATAAGGATAACACTAGACCGGCAGGTGAGGTATATTAGCTATAATATTTACACATAAAACAACTATTATATTTAGTCTAAATAATTAAATTTTAAATTAAAATACGAAACGTAAATAAAAGTGTCCGTTTACTTCAAATACCCTCCAAAAAAAAAAAAAAAACAAAACAACAAAGTATTATGTTGTACCACACAAAGAAACGCTGCTGCCCGTTCCTTGGTATACGATTATTATAGACGATGTTATAACAATCGGGACCAACGGCTTATCGTGCTTTCCGAGGTCCCTCAACCAACCAGATCCGGAAATAATTCTTAGAATTTACACAAAGATTTCTTGTCCGGTGTGGGGATCGAACCCACGACCTCCAAGATTTAAAGCGAGCCGAATACCGCTACGCTACGGAGGTTGTCTACAATACAATACATACATACATTACATAATAGCAACCACCAAAAATCAAAGTGTAGAAGATATTCCAACCCGGCACACGATTACTTACACTTATAATAAACCATATAGTTTCACACAAGTCTGTTTCAGCAACCTTGTGAGATTTCTGTTAGTAAGTAAATAACAACGAAATCGTAACATCCAGACGCCGGTTGTCAAGCATCATACATTATACATGTCCTACAGTCTAGATGTGCCAAGACACCATTTGTTTCGCGATGTTATCGTATTTAGGGAAGAATACATCTACGGCAAACTCTAAAACAGGTCTGGGTCTAGTCGTAAACGAGCAAACGATTTAAATTATTTTTGAAAAAGTGGGAGAATTGTTGACATATGAGTGATTACCCGAAGTTCGAATTATTTGAGATGCAGTTTTTCCATATTCCACTTTTATTTATTTTTTAGTTGTCCGTGGGGAAATGCATTTACGCATTCCCAACACCGCTGCAGTGTATCTCCGCGCAGGCGGCGGGATATGTGGGAGTCGCCCTATCCATAGCGGTGGTATGCTTACTCATACTACGAGGAGAGGACCCTACACCACTAAAACCCCCCGGACACTCCTTCAATCCGTCGTTGGCGGGGGCCGGGTATGTACGAAGCAATCCGGCCCTTCCATAGTAACCCTGCTTGATAGGCGCGTTGATCGTAGTATGTTCTTTCTAATACTTACAATAAAACGTGGAGCAGCATTAAAATATCTGAGGTAAACGATGCGATAGGGAAATAGGGATGCTGACTAATATAATATGTTTTATCCGCCTGTTATATTCACAAACAATATTACTAACACCTTCGCCCGAAATATTTGTCGAGAGTGGACGTGTTTTATGTTTTATTTAAAAACTATTAAAAGTGATATAAGCTACTGGTTAGTTATTATCTTGCAGTACTTTTTAGTTTGTAGTTTTTGGTTTTTTTCCTTATATCTGTAAATTTCTCGACAGAATGATGAGCACACCATATTGTGTACATTATTTTGTGGTGGTGGGGGCCTGATGTCCTAAGATACAGGCCTCGGCTTAGTTTAGGCATCAGTCTCCCACAAATTATTGTATTGTGTAACCTAACTTTATGTTGTAAACTGCTGTGTAATAATTTGTGGAAGAGAAATAAATAGATTTTTATAAAAAAAAAACTGACAGACCAAAAATATGTTTTTTAGTCTTTTTTTTTAGTAAAACATGTGTCCGTTTGTGCAGCCTCTGGAGGATTTTTTTAAGTTTCCCGGGAAAATGGCTAATAAACTTAAAGATAATTGAAAAATTAATTATACGAGAAAGAAGTCTTTAGTTTAACACAAATATTTTTCGCGGCGTAAGAGTAAATCCGTCAACCTTAGATAATTAAAGCGAGTCTTACTCTACGAAGGTCTTTTGTATGTATATTCTAGGTATGTATTTAGGTTTTATTAAAACCTATACATGCTTGTGGGTGACTGCTGTCAAAGCAATACTCGGTTTTATTTCAAGTTATTTCACAACAAATTTGTGAGTTATCATTCTGACACAATCTTCTTGTTAACAGTAGCTGTTGCTGACAACTTTGTTATTTTTTCTAGACATCAATTTCAAATAAAACTCGATCTAAAGAAAGTAAAATGTCTATCTTTCTGTACCAAGAATTATTTACCAATGAAAATCACATCAATTCGGTTAAAAGACAAGTTACATTACGTTCTCATAGTACAGATCAGATTTTAATATATTTTCATCTGTATAAATATTAAACATGAATATACTGAGAAAACTTAATTTAAAAAGAAATAGAAATGTCTCTTTCAGTTTGTGAACAATCTAAGGACTTCAGCCAACCAATATCAGTGCACTTATTTATATAAACTGAATTGTAACTGAACCTAATTGTAGAAACATTTATTATATTCGAAGGAGTATCAGTTTGTGAGAATTTTATTGCTAAAATGTCTAACATTTATATTTATTTATTATTTATTGTACATAATAATATGAAAGTAAATTATGAGAGTACTACTACGATTAAAGATGGTGTACAATGGCGAGCTTAACTTATTTATGAGTTTTTTTCTAGCAATCCATATTCAGAGTGAATTTTGTGATAAACGGGCAACAACACAACATATATTAGATGAAATATTAACAATTTTAAAGTATAATTGTATATTTATTTTCATTAAATAGGTACCTACCTTACAAAGTTATATTATGTAAATATATTGATTAATCATAAATTATATCCAAAACAACTCTTTTAAATAATATAATAATTTTAAAGATAAATTTAACTCTGCGAGTAACATATTTAATTAAATTTTCCACGTAATACAGGTACTTCGAAGAATCCAAATTATGCAATTTTCTCACTTAAAACTTAAAATAAAATAATAAATTAAAATAAAATAATATATATAAAGAAGATCAAAATTTTTATTATGTCTTTAGTATTATTTAAACTCTATGTAGACAAACGTCGTTTTATTAACTTTATTACATAACAACTAAACGATTTTTCAAAACACACTTATAATAATATTATTAGAATTTTACAAAGATCCAAATATTTATATTAACTAACCGGTTGTATTTACGATTTGTCATCATCGGATTTGTCCGACTAGATTCGAGAACATCCCGAGGTCCATTCTCAAGGAGTAGTCGACTACTCCTTGAGAATTAATATAAATATGTGTACCGCTCACGAAAATTTTAGATCCAAATATTGTTATGGAACTGAAAGTGGAACTTGCTAATCGGAGGGACTATGGCAAGGCATAATCAAGGATAGACGTAAGAAGTAAACGATCTAGGAGAAATCTGCTAAGGAATATCTTTAACATTTTGTCAGTCCGCTTACGTCCACTGCTGAACAAAGGCCTCCTATTTAACATACCTTGGCAATCCTATATTGTTGGGATATTGCCGTAATCACCTCGCTTGGCAGGGCGATTGGTGATCGCAGTAAGATGGGAGTATCTTTGAGCTATTAGATGCTGCTGCCCATCGATCAGCTGTATGTCCCTTAGTCACCTCTTACGGCAACCATATGAAGATATGGTTTGGTCTTAAAGCAACAATAATGATCTGAGAAGAGTTACAATCGAAAATATCCGTAGCGTAGCGGTGTTTGGCTGGCTTTACATCTCGGAGGTCGTGGGTTCGATCCCCGCGCCGGACAAGAAATTGGTTTAAGATTTCTTTCTGGGTCTGGATGGTTGAGGTAATACCCTCTGTGCCTCGGAAAGCTCGTTAAGCTGTTGGTCCCGATTTTATAACATCATCTATAACAATCGTATACCAGGAAACGGACAGCAGCGTTTCCCTGTGTGTTACTACATAATACTGCGGTCCCGCCTGCCAAGCGTGGTGACTATGGCAAAAACCCTCCCTCGGGAGAACGCCCATGTTCAGCAGTGGACGTTATACGGGCTGATGATGAAGAAGAGTTTATGTTTTTCTTAAACACTTAAAAGCGTTTCGATTTAAGTGATTCCATCTATTAATTTAAAAAATGAGAATAACATCTTTATCGTTCGTAAAGCAAAAATAATGGCCGTGATAACAACAACAAACAATTAATATGCTACTTTATCATGTCTGGCTTCCAACAACTTCGTATTCTTCATATAAATCTCAGAGCAAATACCAAACGGTGTTTCCAGAAACCTGATAGGTTTAATGAGTTCCAACTAACGAGGCCACTGAAACACGACCAACAAAGAAAGATATTATAACAAGACTAACGAAATGAAAACTCAAATATAATTCAACGAGTTTATATCATTATTAAATTGTTCGTGAAAGGAAGATAACCTCAGTTTAACTCTGTAGAAAGTTTGGTTTAACTTCGGTTAAACGAAGTGAGGAAACCTGCCCCACGCGGACTCTTTGAGACACCCGGTGTTTTTGTTTCAGAAGAAGTTAGATGCATTGTTGGCGCAGTCGAGATTCTGGGCGGGATCTTAGACTCGGCTTAAGACTTAGACTTAATGTCACACCAGTTCGTGTTTGGAAGTAAATTAGAAGTAAATTTAGATCTAAAATAGGAGGTAAAGTTGTCAGATAATTTTAATCTGATAGATAAATCAACAGTATATCATCATCAGCCCGTATAACTCCTCCCGATGGAGGGTATTTGCCATAGTCACCATGCTTGGCAGACGGATTGGTGACCGCAGTATAATGTTGTACCACTCAAAGAAACGCTGCTGCCCGTTCCTTGATATACGATTATTATAGATGATATTATAATTAACGGGACCAACGGCTTATCGTGCTTTCCGAGGCCGAAGGGTAGACCCCTTAACCAACCAGACCCGAAAAGAAATCTTAGAATTTACACAAAGATTTCCTATCCAGTAGACGTGAGGCATAAATATTAGAATAGGTTAGTGTATTAGGTAATTTTCGATCCGAATCCGTACCTAACCAAAAGCGTCGAGGATTAGGTATGGTACAAAATATTCGTTACATAGAGTACAATTTACATTCCTTATTTTTTTTTATACTCTGACATTGCTAGAGGCGTAACTTATATGACATATATCTAATTTAGTATCGATATCAAAGTTAGTAAAATAAAAGTGAATTACAATATTCTATTCGACTAATTCTCATTCTACCATGAATGGAATAATTAATAAAAATCTACCTAGATTATTAATTGTTATAAATTTAATTTCGAAAGTACTTCAATTTCAACCATAATTTATGATTATTACGAGTGAAAATATATTATAAACTTTTCATATGCCAACTTCCCGATTACTTAACAGGAACGATCATGCTGAATATTTCCTACGTAATTCACATACGATACCTACATAACATTGGTAACAGGCCAGCTATATTGAATAAATATTAGGATTAGGTAAATGGAACGGGTATTTTAAAATACTAGGATTAGGTGGATTAGGTATCATTTTTTAACTAATCCAACCCATCTCTACTGTCCAGTATGGGGATCGGACCCATGACCTCCGAGAATTAAACCGAGCCAAATTCCGCTACGATACGGAGTTTGTCCCCGTACAGTACATAACGAATAGTTAATAACGCAAAGTATTGCATTAAAATTTTTGCGTTTTTGTGTGCAATTAAGCCGGATGATATTGAAACAAGAACTACATAATTAAATATAGCATATGTTACTCCTGAATAATGTAGCTTACTGATGGTATTTTTTTTTAATCGGTCCAATTTTGACTGAACTTTGGCTATCGTGCGGTTGTCCTCCCATGGATGTCGTAAAATGCGACTAAGGGACATATAGCTGATTTATGGGTAGCAGCATCTATTCGCTCAAGGTTTACATCTTACTGCACCAATAATCATGGATCACCAATCCGCCTGCCAAGCGTGGTGATTATGGCAATATCCCTCAACGATCCTGGCTTGCCTAGGTCTGTTGAGAAGAGGCCCATGTTCAGCAGTGGACGTACACGGACTATTGATGATGATGATGATGATGATGTTACTGCACACTCCAGCAAAAAACAAATTATTCCGTTTTGTAATAATAGTATAGATACAAATACTTTCTAAACATTCAATTCAAAATCATGCTGTATCTTTAACTATAAGAATACCATTGTACCTTTAGAGAGAAATAAACAATATTATTATTATTATTTTCTGTGGTTTATTATTATTATAATTTCAGAAACAATGAAATCACCAAAAAAAAAAAAAAAAAAAGTAAAAGTAACGCCTTATTCAAAGCATAATTCTTCAACAGATAACCATAACTTATGACGTAAACATCCTAAAGCTGTAAGAGATTGGGATTTTCCATTTCATTACGGTACCCTATAAAGTAGATAACATTTCCCTGCGGTATATAATTACAGTGTAAAGAAAAATGTGGGGCCATTCAGTTCCAACGCTTTTTAGCACTTTTTTACGAAAATGCGTGATTACAGCCACTGGATTATGTACTTATTCGTAATTGAATTTAGACAGTAATGACATCACTGTTAAGTTGAATTTGCATAGTGTTTGAATAGAAATGATTTTGATTGTTAGTATTTGAAAAAAAAGTGCAGCATATTGTTTGAACACACGATTATTTTATAAAATATTTCCTAAACAAGATCTCTCACTACAAAATGTCCAAAGTCAACTTAGTAACTCTACAGGCACTAACTTTAATATTTCTACATCATCATCAGCCTCCCCTTTTTAACTGCATAAACGATATAGCTTGTAGCCTTCCTCGATAAATGGGCTATTTCGCAATGTAAGATTTTTTTAAATAGATTCAAAAGATTCTGAGATTAACGCGATTCGGCAAACAAACAAACAAACTCTTCAGCTTTATATATTAGTATAGATAGATTATGTTATATCTATCGGGGCCAACAGTCTATCCAGCCATGCCCAGAAAGAAACAAAGATTTTTTAGGTATCAAACCCACGACTTCAGAAGGTAACAAAGTAACTTTTTACATGAATTCAACCCAAAATAAAATTTAAGATGTCTAAATCATAATTTCCAACGTTATTACTCCAACTAGTTCCACTTAAAACTACTGATATTAAAGCAGACTAGTTTCTCTATAAATTTCCTGAAGCACCATAAATGGTGTTATAACAAAAACCTATAATGTTCGAGAGCTGACAATAAAATGAACTGCTCAGCAATAATCGAAGTGCAGCTATAAATACTTAGTTTTACAGCGAGTGTTCGGCTGAGGCATTTCATTTCGTCTGGCCATCTTCCAAGGACACTCAACTGGCACAGATTAGATAAAATAGTTTAACACTCGTTAGTTAACAAAAACATTTCTTTATTTGAGCAGATTTAGTCCACCAAAACTTCGACACAACGCTTGTACTTTAAAACTAATTTGTACAAAATTGCACCTCCGAAAATGGATTTAATAAATGAAATAAATAAATAATTAATTGTGCTGCAATTCCCGGTGAATCCAACATGGGCGTTCAGAGGAGCACCCGGGATGTTATATTTTATTAGTCCCTTTTCTCGAGATCAGTAGCTACCAAATGCATTGCGTAATGTCTTGCTACAAAACATTTTTTGTTTTACTATGGTATTATCGTTGAAATTACCGTCTTCCGATGAAAATTCATTGGTGAATGGCGACACACTCAATATTTATCGTGATATTTGGACCATAATCTAGGATCACGATATTAATCAAGTGTGTAGTCGCTGGATTTGTAGAAATCCAAAAATCCACGATCTGTATCAAGTATCGTCGATGAATATCGAGCGTCTACTCTCTAATCGATATTTATCGCGTCAGTATTCATTCTATCAGCGATGGAAGAGGTCGCGCATATTGAGACGGCGCCGACCGTACTTCAAACGAACTATCAAAAACACTTGAAGGAATTTATACTTGTGTTAGAAACACCGGCGGTATGGGACAGCTTAAATGCAAACAGTCATAATAAAATGAAAAGGGCGAATGCCTATGAGCAGCTGCTTGAATTTTTTAAGATAATTAAACCTGGCGCGATCACTAATGATGATATAAATCATTAAAATCAATCTACAGAAAATAATTAAAAAAAACAGATCTTAATGCTATCGCTAATATTATAGCAACGCAAGCTTTATTTATATTGTAATACGAAACGTACGAGTGTACTCAATGAAATTTACCGTCGTACTGACGCGATTCGTATCGTATGTGTAGTATACCAAAATATAACTAGATAAATATAACGATAAACATCGAGCGTGTAGCATTTGCCATTCATGAGTGCAAAGGAATGACAAAATCGTGAAAACTCACCAATTTCTTAGCTTAAAATTTTGAGTTTAACCGTCACAGACAATAACAAACAAATATAATATATTATGTTCTTTTTTAATGTTTCCAAAAATGACATCCAAATCCAGTAAACCATTTCACTGCGATTGAGTAACAAACTTTATAATATCCCACTCCATTCTAAGCTATCATTCATGACGTTGAGGGTAATAAAAGCAGAACGTAATATTTGAAAATGCAGTACACGGCACTAAACCGTAGCTTACACAATTTGCAGCGATAAACGTCATACTATATTTCACTAAGCTGTGGCTAAGATTTGAACGTAGCAAATTTAAATCCCAATTCACAGGACAACTTTGCAATATTAAGATTTTATTTCTGTGCTGACTTGGGGATTTATTAACCTCTGAGAGGTGGGGAGAAGGGGTTGTTTGGGTGGTGTATTGAGAACACAAATCTTGATAATAAATTAATTTGACATAGCTGTGGTGAATGATGACTATTTATGTAGTTAAGTATATCCTTAACTTTAATATTATGAACGCGAAAGTTTGTAAGTATGGATGGATGGATGGATGTTTGTTACTCTTTCACGCAAAAACTACTGAATGGATTTGGCTGAAAGACACACGGATAGTTTATAAGATGGATTAACATATAGGCCTATACAAAATATTACGCTCCTTTCCTACTTTACAGTTCGCGGGCCTCTCAGACTTCGGGTCTACGAGGGCATCGTATAGTTCTTTGCAAACTAAGGGTCAGAAAGACGAAGCGGGAGGGTAAAACCGCGTGGCGCAGCTAGTTACTACATAAAAATCAATCATTTTTTAACTTTGAGGTATATTTGTAGATATGTTTCTACGTTCAAAGTATGAAAGAAATCTATACGTGGAGCAAAAACCTTGTACAGATTTTTAAGAAAATTGCACAGACTGAAGAGTAGTAAATTTTGCGCACTTATAGTTTGTATAGAGAAGGAGTAATATCTAATAATAATATTAATATCTAGGGACAATGTCACACAGATCATCCTAGCCCCAAACTAAGCAAAGCTTGTACTATGGGTACCAGGCGACGATATACATACTTATATAGATAGATAAATACTTAAATACATAGAAAACATCCATGACTCAGAAACAAATATTCGTGCTCATCACACAAATATTTGCACTTACCGGGATTCGAACCCAGGACCACCAGCTTCGTAGGCAGGAGCACTACCAACTAGGCTACGGTGACCGTGACCGTGACGGTGACCGAGTGCAGAAAGCTAATATATTTTTTTTGTATGGTCAAATTTCGACCACTCGTCAAACCACTAGTAATTATTAAACTGTAACATTGAAATCAGACAATGAAGAAGATTAATGTAATAAAGATTTGCCATATATTTACTTATATAATCATTAAAATTGACGTACCTATATAGGTACGTTTATGTTGTTTGTGTTTTCCATTGTTTACGTACTGTTGTTGTCTTTGTAATATTATACCTAATATTATGTTTTGGAACAATCACACTAACTTACATATAACCTATATTTAACAAACCACATTTTATTTTGTGTACTATGTATAATATCACATAATTTTATTGCTATAAATCACATTGACCTGTTTTTAAGTAATTACAAACACATAATAAATTTACAAAAAAACAATTTCATTTCAACAAAACTCGCTAATAAAACGTTTTACATTGTACGACCAAATTAACATCGACACTTCAAATTTGATTTCCCATAAAATTCATGGGCCATTTTTTTATTTATCCATTTTAAATTGGCTCTCACCTTATCCCAATATACAAAATAGGGAATTCCGAAAGCTGTTGAGTTAAAAAAAGCGTAATTGTCAATAGAAAAGGCCTATAAACACGTTGAACGACAATAAATTGAGAAATCCTCTGAAAGCGAATAGATATTAAATTTTATTGGTGTACAGCGACCGTAAAACAGCGACAATGTCCGCGGTACGTTGCGACTCCACATAAAATTTGAGAGGTTGGATAAAACAATTGTTTTCTATATTTATTTGTGTATGCAGGTAGTAAAGGTATGTTTTTTTCTATTATACGTGTAGAACAGTCATCTTTAAAATATTTAATTGGGACATAAACCGTGGAGAAAAAGGTTGGCTTATTTTTAAATTTTAAAAATTATTTGGTGGACCGCCAGTAGCATCTGGGACTTTACAAAAACCCGTAAATCGTGTGGATTTAGGGACACAAACTATCACACAAATTATTGTTGCGGTTGATAATCGAATCTAGAACACCAGATGGCAGAAGCAACACCCGTAACCACTGAGCCGATAGCCAATTGATAATAATTGTTTAATATTATCTTTTATCTAGTTTAGTTTAGTTTTATGAATGAAATTTATGTTTTATTAAAATGCTAATGATTAATAATAATTATTATAATGCTTTTAATTATAAATTATAATTTATCAATGTTGCCACAAAATTTGTAGTATCAAGTGAATTATAAATTAAAGAAAACCACTCAGGCACCGTTGCAATCAAATTATACTACGTTTTTTCAGTCATGTGCTGGGTAACAAAGCTTGAAATATCCACCACTCGTAGTCTCCAAAAAAACCCTTATATATAGAATTATTCGTTTAACGTTAAATTGATTTTTTGTAAAGGAAAATGTTTAAAAATTTTTGAAGGTAATAAAATTTTCTATCGATATACCTACTTGCATTTTTTAAAATGTCCGTAATTTTTTCTGTCTTTATTCATAAAAACCGTTCAAAGCTCAGGCACTTACTAACTGCAAAACGATACATCTCCATTTATATACTGTACAGATTGGATGGCATTCTTACAAATATACAAACACCGTAAGCTTGTAACATGGTTATAACATGGATTCCCTCCCGGGGGAAGGCTTTTGCCATAATCACCATGCTTGGCAGGCGGGTTGGTGCTCGCAGTATTATGTCGTAACACAAGGACACAGTGGTGCCCATTCTCTTGTAAATACTTGTTAAAGATGATGTTATAACAATCGGAACCAAGGACTTACCGTGCTCTCCGAAGCACGGAGAGTAGTCCTTCAACCAACCAGTCCCGGAAATAAATCTTAGAATTTACACAAAGATTCCTTGTCCGGCCGTGTCGAACCCACAACCTACGTGACTTAAAACTAGGCTTATACGGCTAAGCCACGGAGGTTATCAAATAAACGAGTAAAATGATAGTAATCTAAAGAATCATATCAAATTGTACTTCATTGCATATTTGAACTTGATCTCAATATAAACGAACACTGTCTCTCACAGCGGTCATACTCAATTTACTTACAAATACCTCGGGAGGAGACCAAAAATTCTATTTTACGAGGGTACCTACATAAAGTCCGATTTATAAGAATAAATACAAGGTAAGTAACGGTCGCACAAGCCTCCACGTCTTACTCATTTATTTGAATTTAGGTATGTACGGAACCAAGACTTGTGGTCTATGGAAGTGACCTGAGCGTTACAAAATGGGACCCCGGCCCAAGGATATGAAATGTACTACGTAAATTAACTTGGCACCTAGTTCGAATAACTTTTGCTTAAAGTACCTAATGACAGCAAATAATAATGAAATTTAAAAAAAATAGATATTTATATATATATTATTATATTGTAAAGAAATGTATAGGTATTTGTGCAATTGTATCCTTCATTTATTTAGTTCCAAATTGTCTGTGTGGGAACAGATATTTTCTAGCACCGGAATAACATAATGTCAAATCCAAAAACTTGGCAGGCATCTTGACAGTGGATCTAAGGCCCTAGACAAAAGCCATACCCCGCTAGAATGGTAACCTCGAAGAAGAAAAAAACATGGCGCAAGGCTCGTTTTTATTCCACCGAAAATTTGTGAATTACTTTGAATAAATAAACTTACGTGCTTTGTGTAGTGTTGTGTGACAACGTTATATGGTCATATTATGGGAGTATTCATCGGACATTAAAGGTACGGTGCATTTCTTTCATTATACGGCTGCATTGATTCCATTAATCCAATGGCAGTCGTAATGCCTACCTAAAATAAATTTGTTCCATTCATATTCATTTCATCTCGTAATTGGCATAAAGAAAAAAAAATATATAGTCCATCAGTTAGATTACAAAAAAATATTGGACACGTATTTTTTTATTAATCAAATCTATAAAAATTCACAAAGACACAGAGCAACAACAATCATCAAAGCTTAGGGGCTTGTGACGTCACTACTAGGTAAAATTGTACTTAGAAGTGACGTCACATGAAATTTCAACGCGCTGTATCTTCGTCATTATTTATTTGAGAAACGAAAAAAAAAATGTTTTCAATATTTTTGGTAATCTAACAGGCGGACTGAATAGATTGTTTTGGTCTTCTTGCTTATTATACACACACTACGTCTCACAAACACGTGTATGTCTTTCTCTGTCGCTTCTATCATTTAAAGTTCTTTGTTTCATGTACAGGTTTATAGTAGCTCTCGTGTTCACATTTCTACGTAACATTTTCGTTAAGTAATTTGTTTATTACGTGATTTATTTTTAAACGAAATTGGATTTTGTTGTAGGGGTTTTGAAAGGCTATTATTTGTTATAAAGCTAATTTTATGTTTGAAGAAAGATGTTAGGCTATTGTCAATTATAAAAAGGTACTCTTATTGTTATCAGGAATACGTATATTTAGGCTATTATTATCTTGGGTGTATATGTTTTAACAAAGGATACAATATATATATATATATATATATATATATATATATATATATATATATATATAAAAGCGAAAGGCCAATTCACTCACTCACCACGAAATCTCAGAAACGACAAGTGCTGTCGTTTCTGAGATTTCGTTCAATGTTATGTCGTTTGACATAACATTGTCAGATGCGTGCGTCTCTAAGTGCACATCAAGGTTAGTTCAGAGCTATCACGCCTTATATAAAAATACATTTAATACAGAGTTTTAGTTACGATAGGATAACGTCAATCGGGTTAGCCAGTAAAAACATATTTAGATTCTAAGTGGCATGTCTCAAATTCTATTCCAATAAATGTTCTATCAAGTATGTTTTCAATATTAAAATACTTTATAACGCAGAAAAACGAATTGTTTCGCCGGAAACAGTGACATTGAAAGGAAAAACTTACAATAAAATGAAACACAAAGGATCTGTGAAACTCAGTGGTCTACAAATGGTGTGAAATCTAACCCGAATCCGGAAAACATGTCAGTACACATACACAATAAAAAAACAGTCGGGAAATAGGATTTACGAGTTTGCGAGTTACGCGTGGATGAGCCTATGGTGTGGAGCTATGGAGCCCATGGTGATAGGAAGGACATTTTGTTCCGGTTAGACATATGGAGCCACGAAGCTTTTGTTCCTTCACTGGGAATAGGGAAAAGGACGTTGTCGTTCTTACACGACCTGTAGCTAGGTTTACTTTGTTTATTTACGTATAAGTGAGATAAACTCCATGGCGTATAAGTTTCACTTTGAGTTTCAGAGATTTTTCCATCTGGTTGGTACCCTCAGTGCTTAGACACGTTAAGCCGTAGGTCCCGATTGTTATAATAGTAGCTGGGACCAATTTTTGGGTAGGTATTTGAGGCAATCTGAAAACTTGTCACATATTTTATTTTATTTATTTAAACTTAAGCACTATAAAAGTATATTGGCGGACTTAATGCCAAAGGCAACATCTACCAGTCTACATATCTCTCCTATTATATCCGAACACGGAACTGCAGACCTGCCTGGTGAGTAGCGGGGCTAAGACCCCTAATTTTTTTAACGGTTGTATACTATATGTTGTATACTCAAAGCGCTGAGTGCTTTTAGGAGTATACATTTGAGTAAAATAATCCCGAGATAGCGATCATGTTGCTATCATCATCATCATCAGCGCGTATAACGTCCACTGCTGAACAGGGGCCGCCTCCCGAGGGCGGGTATTGCCATCGTCACCACGCTTGGCAGGCGGGTTGGTGACCGCAGTATTATGTTGTAACACACAAGGAAACGCTGCTGCCTGGTCCTTGATATACGATTATTATAGATGATGTTATAACAATCGGGACCAACGGCTTAACGTGCTTTCCGAGGCACGGAGTGTAGTTTCTCAACCAACCAGACCCGGAAAGAAATCGTAGAATTTACACAAAGATTTCTTGTCCGGTGTGGGGATCGAACCCACGACGTCCGAGATTTAAAGCGAGCCAATTACCGCTACGCTACGGAGGTTGTCATGTTGCTATAGTTTAAGAAAACTATATGTACCTACTTATGCACTTTAATGCACAAATAGTTAATTTCATATTCGTTTGGCCGCAGTGTCCAGTCTAGGAATATAGTTGACAAGTAATAAGTACACCAACATAATCTTAAGTAAATTTCTTCCTTAAAGATGGGACGGTCCCGGCCATTCGGTTTCATCAGGTTTTGGACTGGGACCAAATCCGCAATATCCCAGATACGGTATAAGAGTGACCATTATACAAACTGCTGCATCTAGTTTATGAATATCATTTCTATTCAGATCTATAAAATATGTCTTAAAAATATAATTTTTTTGGTTTACCTTAGTATATTATAGTAAAGCAGTTTGGCAACGTCCGTAGCGTAGCGGTATTTGGCTCGCTTTAAATCTCGGGGGTAGTGGGTTCGATCCCCACGCCGGACACGAAATCTTTGTGTCAATTCTAAGATTTCTTACCGGGTCTGGTTTGTTGAGGGACTACCCTCCGTGCCTCGGAAAGCACGTTGAGCCGTTGGTCCCGATTATTATAACATCATCTATAATAATCGTATATCAAGGAACGGGCAGCTGCGTTGGCTTGTGTGGTACAACATAATACTGTGGTCACCAATCCGCCTGCCAAGCGTGGTGACTATGGCACACGCCCTCCCCGGGAGGAGGCCCATGTTCAGCAGTGGACGTTATACGGGCTGATAAGCTTTCATCACTACTAATAAAGTGCTGTTGTTTCTTGCCATAATATGGCCATAATATATCTACTATTCATGTTGATTGTAAAGTTTTTTTACTATGACTTAATATTGAAATAGCTGATATTTTAGTAAATGTCGCATTTACCGAGGTCCAGTCTGGATTATTATTAAAAGTTTAGGGCATCATATAATAAAAGCTGTTGGTTTTGACCTCATCTCTAACATCGTAACAGGAATACGCCACATTTCCAATAACCCTATGTATATTTTTAATGATTTGATATTTTTGTTTTTTATTTTGCAACACCAATTAAAAATCACATCAAAACGTACACAACTCAACTATCGGACATCGTTAACATTTGATCCGTGAATTTGTCGAGGCGGCACTCGATTAAATCCAGGAAATGGTATGTTGCTGCCGTCAGATTGACGGTAATCGGTTTACGTGATGCTTTCAATTTGACACCTGATGATCTGGTCATTCGTTAGTTGATGGTTTAGTTGCAAATGGAAGGACGTGATGTAAATGCTGAATAGGTCTTTGGGTTGCGGTGTCTTTGACTAGTTGAGCCGAGTTTTGGTTGTTGCATGATACTCGTATTTTACATGAATGATGGAGTAATTGATGAAGCAGTCCAGCTTTTATCTCTAGTCATTCATATAGATACAATAATATAACATAATTTTAATGTCGCTACAGATTATTGACAAACTCCGTAGCGTAGCGGTATTTGGCTCGTTTTAAGTCTAGTAGGTCGTGGGTTCGATCCCCAGACCGGACAAGAAATCTTTGTGTAAATTCTAAGATTTCTTTCCGGGTCTGGTTGGTAGAGGGACTACCCTCCGTGCCTCGGAAAGTACGTTAAGCCGTTGGTCCCGATTGTTATAATATGATCTATAAGAAGCGTATATCAGAGAACGGGCAGCAGCGTTTCTCTGTGTGCGGTCACCAATCCGCCTGCCAAGCGTGGTGACTATGGCAAAATCCTCTCTCGGGAGGAGGCCCATGTTCAGCAGTGGACGTTATACGGGCTGATGATGATGATGATTTATATTCATATACACAAAATAGTATAACATAATTTTAATGTCGCTACAGATTATTCAATTCGTTAGACAGTACCTTTTTCCACAACCTATTATATGGTTTTTAATATAATTTGCTGCACAATACACTATGTGTGATGTATGTTTCAATTTTGTTGTAAAAAATATCTTTAGTTTGTTTTTAAATCACTAACGAAAGAAAAAACAAGTTTAAAAAAAATAAACCAGTAGATATTAAATAAACATTTACATTAAATTCAAACGAAGCTCGTTTACCTTTTCCACTGCATATAAAACATATTTTATATTATAACAGAAATGTTTCTAAGCGAATAAATTTAAAAGACATTCTCCATTTGCATTAACTTATTTATCTTGTCCGTGAATAAGATTTTATCAAAGAAACGCCTTCAATGGGTTGTAAGAGTATTAAGAAGTCATTTTACCTCTTTACTGAAGTCATTTCGCAAGAAATTAAGCAGTTATCAAACCGTTAAGTCTGCCTTATCTATAAAACAGGACCAAAGACTTAATTTTTATGCATATTATATTAAGGTTTTGATGTTAAAGCAGTTTTATTGCGAGAGACAATGAGGACTGGTACTGCTATAAAACTTTGTGATAATGGTAACAAAGTTGTTACAAATAGTTAAATATTTGTATTTGTAAGAATGTCCTTCCTATGCCATTACTTTGAACATCAGTGAGTATTTATTGCTTTAATAAAATACATAATATACAACTAAAAGTAGCTAATTTAAAATAAAACTAACCTATAAAATACTACTATTCTAAATCTATTCTACTTGGCAAGGTTCCCAGAATGCTGGCAGCATTACCCCGTTGAATGGCAATGCTTGCCTGCTGTGCAAAGTAAAAACCAGCACTCGGAGAACGTGCCGCACTAAAGAGGGCCGCTGCGAGGTATTTATAAATTATACCCACGGCCCCAATGTTTCGACACCAAAAGGCACAAATACATAACCAATATCAAGGGTACTATATTTGCGCCTCTTGTGATTCTCTGCGGATTCAGCTGCCATGCCAGCCCTACTCTGAGTCCCGGAAAGATAAGACGGCGCGAGGGTGTCGACGCACGTAGCGTCCCACACCAAAGGCCGTCCCATCCTCCAGGGCACCAGAGTCATTCCGTCGGGCCTCTTACCGTCGTCGCGCATATGGCCATTAGGCTCTAAAACGGCTGGCATATTTGCCGAGCTAAAAGCCCGACGGATTATATAATTAATAGTGGTATGACGGGACAGACGTCCAGCACTTTTGCTACGACACAGGCCGTGATGACCGAGTTGGGACACATGTGCGCCACACTCGCAGCGGTGGGAGCACAGCACGGCGCACCCAGGCGCAACGATACTGCCACACGAAACGTATTTGCATCCATTAACGTGCCTATATTGTACATCAGTTGTACAACCAATGCTGAGGTGGCAAGTTTTTCGTCAACACATGCGAGACAACTTATTAATCTTGAGTGTAATTATTTTTTTATAAAGAATACTAGCAGAGTTTGCACAGTTTTAATATTCTCGCTAACCCATCATGCTAAGCTAAAAGGCCTGTGTTACGAGTGTGTTTACGTCGGTAGTGCAATGAATAGAGTTCGAACTCATTGGGGTACGGCCGCTTCTCTTTCCACAAACATGTTTTGTGAGGCCTGAATTCAAACAGGATTTTAACTAGGTATATTAATCAACGACTAAACCACTTAATGTATCGACCAGAATCTTATTCAAATGTCAATGTGTGTATCAATTGTTATTTCTCTATCTACAGGGTGTCCCAAAAGATTACGTAGCTGGGAAGGGGGGTGATAGGGATGGTCACAAGGGTCACCAGAAAAATATAAAAAATTCCCTCTGGGTGTTTAAAAAAATAAATGGCATTTTTTAAAAGACTAAAAATTTTACACCTTGTGCTAACTGTACCTACAAATATGGCTGTATTTAAAAAAAATGCTGTTATGTAATCTTCAATAACAACAAGGTCATCAACATCAACATCAAAAATAACAAGGTGTAAAATTTTAAGTTTTTAAAAAAATGCCTTTTTTTTTTTAAATACCCAGTGCGGATTTTTTTTTTATTTTTCTAGTGACCATTGTGTCCACCCCTTTCACCCCCTTTCCCAGCTACTTAACCTTTTGGGACACCCTGTATATGACATGAGCGTAATTCTATAAAAAATATTTTTTTTATTCCATCCCAAATTTGATGAAAGGGAACACGTAGGTGACCGCAGTATTACCTTCTTACACACAGGGATACTTTACTGCCCATTCCCTGGTATACGCTTAATGTGAGCAACAATCGCGACCAACGGCTTAACGTGCTTTCTGAGGTACAGAGGGTAGCCCCACAACCAAGCAGCCACGACGATAATGCTTAAGTTAAATGTGTATGAAAAACTACTGACTATTAAATTAATGTTCGTCTTTCAGAGGCTAAATACCATACATTGTGTTGAAACCGTCACAATACAAACAAATTCTAAGTAATAAACAAAATAGGAACTTAAGGGATCACACCGAGGTGACCCTTCCTGAATGTTTGACAGCCGGAAATGAGCTCGGTCAAGCGGATATGACGTTAATGTAATTGTAGTCTCAAAACAGATGTTTCAAGGTCAAGCTGACCCTTTGTAATATTAAAGGTTTGGATACCTACTTATAACATTCTTACTTAAAAGCTTAAGTTAAACTACAATAGTTGAATAGCTTTATTCTAAGAATTCTAAGATTTCTTTCCGGGTCTGGTTGGTTGAGGAACTACCCTTCGTGCCTCGGAAAGCACGTTAAGCCGTTGGTCCCGATTGTTATAACATCACCTATAATAATCGTATCAAGGAACGGGCAGCAGCGTTCCTTGTGTGTTACAACTTAATTCTGCGGTCACCAATCCGTCTGCCAAGCGTGGAGACTATGGCAAATACCCTCCCTCGGGAGGAGGCCCATGTTCAGCAGTGGACGTTATACGGGCTGATGATGATGATGATGAGGATTAGTTGAATAGCTTCAAATAGTAAAACATTTTTATTCACCCTATCATTTTATGCAGTTCTTTTTGTCGTAATTGTATGATTTCACTTTTTGAATGTGTCGTTTTTATATAATATACCTATCATCATCATCATCAGCCCGTATAAAGTCCACTGCTGAACATGGGCCTCCTCCCGAGGAAGGGTATTTGCCATAGTCACCACGCTTGTCAGGCGGGTTGGTGACCGCATTACTATGACGTAACACACAAGGAAAAGCTGCTACACGTTCCTTAATATACGATTATTATAGATGATGTTTTAACAATCGAGACCAACGGCTTAACATGCTTTCCGAGGCACGGAGGGTAGTCCCTCAACCAACCAGACCCGGAAAGAAATCTTAGAAAATACACAAAGATTTTCTGTCCGGCGTGGGGATTGAACCCACGACCTTCGCGTTTAAAGCGAGCCAAATACGGCTACGCTACGGAGGTTGACAACCCCCTATAATACCTATATTATGTTGATAACCTCCGTGATACGGAAAACCTTTGATCCCTACCGTTATTACATCGGCTATAAAAATCGTATGCCAACAAACGGACAGAAATGTATCCCTTTGTGTTACAACATGGTACCGCGAACAACAACCCGCTTCCAAGCGTGGTGACTATAACAAACTCCCCTCGAGGGAATCCCATGTTCACTATGGACATTGTACGATGATGATATACCTCTAAATATATTAACTTACAAACAAACAATTACATTATACTAGCAATCATGTTATTTTTTGGTGGACAATTTAATGTTTTTAAACTCTCGTGATTTGTACACATAATTTATAGTAGACGCGGGTCTTAATCGCGGTACAATTTTAAGGCCGCAGTCCAATGGCTAGGGCGTCGGACTTGAGATCTTGAGGTTGCCGGTTCGAACCCCACCCATTTCACTACTGACGTGAACCCACTCGTAACACAAGCATTTTAACTTAGCACGAGGAGTTAACAAGAAAACTAGTAGACTGCAAAATTCTGATAGTAATCAATTTAAAAAAAAAAACGACAGTTTATCCGTGACCACGACTGGTGTAACTCACGTCGAAACGTCGGATTATTAAAAAGGTTATGATTACCCGCGTCTACTGTAAATAATAGACATTACTAATAGGTTTTCTTTACTTTAACTCTCTTGTTTTTCAGACGTGGATTTATCTAGTCAGCTATGAGGCTTTTGCTAATTCACTGGACATAAAGTCAAACAGGACTCCAGCATTATTAAATCCGTACTTATATTATAAAGAGCGATTATTTGATTGTTAGTTTGTTTGCATATAAGCTCCGGAAATATAAGACCGAAATCAAAAAAAAATCGCCCTTAGTAAGCTACGTTTTTCAGGATTAATATAGGCTATATTTTATTATGAAGGTTCCACAGGAAAGGGAGCTAAGCGGGTGAATTTGCCACGGACAGTTTGGAGAAAGAGAAATTATGATTTTTAGTTTTTTAGGGGAGTTCAGCGCAACTGTCGCTCTATATTAAAGTTTGCGGGCCTCTCGGCTTAAGGCTGGAGCTCTGCTCGCCTTTATGCCCGGTTAAGTAGCAAAAGTCTTGTGGCGAACAACGTATTACCGTCAAAAACGAAGATAAGGTCGTCTCGGACTTCAAATCTATGAGGATATTGAAAATCCTCACCAGTCAACAACAAGCCTTCAGTTAAAAAGCAATCTATATTTTCTAAAGAATAAGCATAAAATGTTATTACTAAACTAGAGTACCCTTAAATTGAACCCGAGAAAACATTTCACTGTAATGTAATCAAACTGAGATTAATACTAAAAAAAGATAAGAAGTGTTCGGCAAATTAAATTGGAAACTTTTCTTTGTTTTGAGTTAAATTTACATAACTCCATTGTGAGAAAAAAATAAACTCAACTTTATTCGTATTGTTGTAGAGCTGAATTTGCATTAGCTATTGTTAGTTCAAAGATTCACACGGTCTAGAGAGAAAAAAGTAAATTTTGTGTCGTATCGGATTTTAATTTCTTCTCTGTAGAATTAATGACTTTGCTTTCGTTTCGATCGCTTTCGACGATTCATATGTTACAAAGTCGATCGTATTTAAGCATCAGACTACAGTGATTCTAACTGTCATATGTTAATGTTGGTAGTTTATTTCTCAAGATACATTTGGTTAGTGTGAAGGTACATCTTTGCTTTATTAAATAATAAGGTTGATTATGTGGGTAGTTAGAGATCGATATGACTTCCTCACTTCTTGTACTGGCTACCTAGCTCAATACATGATTTACATTTCACAATGTGTTTAATTTAATTTCTGGACTTAATAGTGGCGACGTTTGGTAAAAAGTGGTAAAAATGGACGGTAAAGCAGTGAAATTTGACGAGTTCAACCCAAAAACGGACAATTGGGACATATATCTCGATCGCTTAAAATTTTGTTTCGAGGCGAATGGCGTCGTGTTGGATGGCGCTAAACGAGCTAATTTCTTCACAGTGTGTGGTTCGCGAGTGTACGAAACATTGCTCGCGTTGATCACGCCAAAACGAGCCAGTGATGTGAATTTTGAGGAAATACAAACAATCCTTACGAAGCACTTTAGCCCAAAACCGAACGAAATATCAGTGTCGTTTCAGTTTTACAAACGGGATCAAAAACGTGACGAATCCGCGTCGGACTATATAGCGCACCTCCGAAAACTAAGTGCCGGTTGCAATTTTGCGGACTTGGAACGAATGCTACGGGACAGATTGGTTTGTGGTGTGCGGGACGATAAACTTCAGTACGAACTATTGAAACGTGACAATTTAACATATCAATGTGTAGTGGACGCTATGTTATCGGCTGAGAGCGCGGGACGCGACGTTCGCATGATCCAGGACGCGGCCGGCGCCGCCGCCGGCGTCTCGCAGCCGTTCCTGTCGCCGCCGAGTACTACGGCGCTCGCCGCCGCCGAGCCGATGGACATTAATGCGGTCCAATCGAAGAGCATCACTCGTTTGTGTTACCGCTGTGGTGACCGCCACGCTGGAGAATGTCGTTTTGTGAATACAGTGTGTCGGTATTGTAAGAAAAAGGGACACTTAGAAAAAATATGTTTGACCAAAAAAAGAAACTCAAACCGAGACGTAAATTTTGCTGCTGAGTCAGAAGATCATTTAAACGGAGTCTACTGTGTACAGGGCACTAGCCGCGTACCGCCCTACGAAGTGGCGGTGTCGCTCGCGGGCATGCCGGTCCGCATGCAGGTGGACACGGGCGCTAGTTTTTCTATCATAAACGAACGCACTTGGCAGTCGCTGCGCGCCTGCTTGCCGCGCGGGCGTGATACGCTGCGCCCCGCCGGACTATCGCTGCGTACCTGGACCGAGACTCCCGTCCGTCTCCTTGGACAAGTGTCATTGCCGGTGAAATACGACGCAGCAGTGCGCGACCTCAGCATCATCGTCGCTAAAGGAAACGGGCCAAATCTTCTGGGTCGAGATTGGTTCACACCGCTCAACATAACTATGAATATTAACTTCGTGGCGAACGGACATAATCACGGAATTGATAGACTTATGACTGGTCACGAGGAAGTATTTCGAGACGGACTAGGTACTTACCGTGGACAACCTGTGGCGATTCATCTGAAAACAGGCGCGACACCGAAGTTTCTGAAGGCTAGACCTGTTCCGTATGCCATCAAAGATCGAGTAGAAAAAGAGATAGACAGGCTACAAGGTGAAGGAGTACTACGACCGACTTCTTACTCGGAGTGGGCTACACCGGTTGTACCGATAGTGAAAAAATCGGGGGAGATTAGATTGTGCGGCGACTACCGCAGCACGGTCAATGAAGCGACCGAATCGGATACCTATCCTATGCCGACGGCAAATGAAGTTTTCGCTACCGTCGCCGGAGGGAAATTTTTCTCAACTTTGGACTTGGATCGGGCTTATACTCAAGTGATCGTTGACGATGACACGTCTAAACTGCTAACTTTGAACACATGCAAAGGCCTATACACCGTGCATCGATTAGCATTTGGAGTTAAGGCTTGCCCGGGGATATTTCAGCGTTTGATGACATCCCTACTCGCTGGTATCCCGGGAATAGCGGTCCTGATCGATGACATTATTGTGAGTGGCCGTACTATGCAGGAAATGCAGGTAAGGCTAGACTCAGTACTGGGTCGTATCGCGAGAGCAGGGTTGCGTCTTAATAAGAGCAAATGCAAATTTGCTAAAGAGCAGGTAGAATTCCTTGGTTTTGTCATCGACGCAGAGGGCATACACCCCGCACCAAGTAAAGTAGAAGCGATCGCGAACACTCCCGAGCCCAAGGACAAGCGCGAACTGCAAGCATTTCTCGGCCTATACAACTTTTACGAAAGATTCGTACCACACAAAGCGACAATACTAGAGCCACTACACAGGCTGTTGGAGAAATCGCAGACTTGGAAGTGGACAGAACGTGAACAACATGCATTCGACAACGCAAAACGTCTCATCACATTCGACTTAACGTTGGTGCACTATGACTTACATAAACCATTAGTACTTACATGCGACAGCTCTGAATACGGTGTCGGTGCAGTATTGTCGCATGAGACGGATGATGGACAGGAACGTCCAATAGCTATGGCGTCAAGAACACTACATTCACACGAAAGACGTTATTCACAACTAGATAAAGAGGCTACGTCTATTATGTTTGGTATCACCAAGTACCATAATTATCTTATGGGAAGACATTTCCGTATAGTGACCGACCACAAGCCCTTACTAGGCATATTTGATCCTAAAAAGCCTATGCCTAATATGCTGTCACCGCGATTAACTAGAATTGCCATTGCTCTAACATCGCACAGCTATGACATAGCGTATAAACCAGGAGCGCAAATTGGCTTTGCCGACAGTCTAAGCCGCTGGCCGCAACCAGTACCAGAGGAGCCGGAACAACAACTCAGCGAAATTTTGTTGATGGCTGAAACACCGGAGGAGTTCCCTTACGATGTTGAACACATAGCAGCCGAAACGAAGCGGGACAAGACATTATCGCGAGTCATCTACTACGTACAACGTGGTTGGCCCGCTAAAGTAATCGACAATGACTTACGACCATTTTGGTTAAATCGTTTGGAACTATCACTGCAAGGCGACTGTATATTGTTGGGCTGTCGTGTGGTGGTGCCAAATTCACTTCGCCAAGCGGTGTTAAGAATGTTACACAGAGCACATTCGGGAATAGTCCACACTAAGGCGCTGGCCAGGAGTTATGTGTGGTGGCCACACCTTAATGAAGACATCGAATCACTAGTGAGCAATTGCACTAAATGTCTGGCACACCGACACATGCCTCCGAAGTCCACCCATGAATGGATAACACCCTCGAGACCCTGGTCACGAATCCACATAGATTTCGCTGGACCGTTCCACAATAAATATTTTTTGATTATCGTGGACGCATATTCCCGTTGGCCCGAGTTATTTATGGTGAACAATACCACTTCGGCCACAGTCGTTAAGCATTTGAGAATGGAATGAATTTGCTACACATGGGCTGTGTGATGTGGTGGTATCTGACAATGGAACATGTTTCGTATCTGACGAGACAAAGCAGTTTTTCGAAGCAAATAATATCCGTCATGTGACTACAGCACCATATCACCCAGCTACAAACGGGTTGGCGGAACGAATGGTGCAGACTGTCAAAGATAAATTGCGAAAAATGGACGACATGACATGGGACATCAGAATCCCAAATCTGCTGCTGGGACTTCGTGTCACACCATGCTCTACAACAAATAAAACACCGGCTGAATTACTGATGAATAGACGCCTACGTACATTACTGGACACCATACACCCGGACAATCGGCAGCATAAAAAGACTGAGAAGCAGATAAACAATAACAGTGAGAAAAGAACTAGAGAGACAAGTGTTGGTCAGAAAATAATGTATCGGAATTATAGCACAGTGGGTGCAAGGTGGTTACCGGGTAAAGTGTTTGCCAAAAATGGTCCATCAAGCTATAAGATTGAAACGGAAAATGGTACTGTGATTAACCGTCACATTGATCAACTAATAAAAAAGACATCTGCAGAGTCCAGGCCTGAGGAGGGAGAGATAATAGCTGCAGATCCAGTGACAGATGTGCCGGTACAGTCAGAGAGTACAGTCAGACAGGTCGAGACGGAGACATCAGATAATCTGGAGTCTGATCTAATAATTGAGATTCCGGATGCTGACAAATGGGCAGATATTTTAGGGATACCACCGGAGACACCTTCATCTGCACCAGGAAAAATTAAACATAAGCTAGAGTTGCATTCTAAAACTCCATATGAACGACAGAAGAATAATCTGTATTTGTCCTAGAGGCGATTTGATATTATATGTGTATTGTGTATGTTTGATAAACTTGTTAGATTACTTTCTGTTACAAGAATTATGTATATATATAGTGTTATTGATTGTTATATCATACTTATGGGGGAGGTATGTCATATGTTAATGTTGGTAGTTTATTTCTCAAGATACATTTGGTTAGTGTGAAGGTACATCTTTGCTTTATTAAATAATAAGGTTGATTATGTGGGTAGTTAGAGATCGATATGACTTCCTCACTTCTTGTACTGGCTACCTAGCTCAATACATGATTTACATTTCACAATGTGTTTAATTTAATTTCTGGACTTAATACTAACATTCTTTGTTCGAAGGTTATTAAGCGTGATATAATTTGAAAGAAAAATATAAGATTCCGATTTCACGAACACTGCAGTACGTTGGTAACGTTTTAGCAACTATTAGGCCTCATTTACATGCATGACATTGAGTGGCAGCCCCCCCTCATAGAGAGAGAGGAGGAAAGAGGGCCTCCTCTCCCTCTTAATTCACTTCAGAGTTTCAGTGTCGTTGCACCAATCATCTTTGCTCCTCTTACAACCGTCCTTCTTTGCCAAGTCCATTTTATTCGCAAAAAAAATCAGCTGTTCCATACATTTATGTTTACTACTTACCTCGACAAAATGTATGTATATATATGTTGCAATTTCATGGTTGGTCCCATAGTAAAAGTTGCTTATAATCATCAGTACTTTACCCCTGGAAGGTTGTTAATGTTTTAAAAATAACCCTGTATAAAAGCTACTATGTATGTATGTTTATTTGTATTTCAATATCGATATAACACCCTTCGAACTATCAAATATCCCTGTCAAAGCTTTTTATCCTTCACCACTTAGGCCGTGGTCACAATACGGGTATTACATTTGTTTCAATAATAGCCTTGGGCGAGTGACCGATGGACAAACAAATAATGTTAACCCCTGTTGATATTACATTGTTTACTTATTGCTCGTTTTGTTGAAACAGGGATCTTTGGTGTGAAGATTTTGTTTATATTCAAATATTATTTTCTAATGAAAAAAAAAATATCTTAATGGATAATTTACAAGTGGCCGCAGCCTAATAGCTCGGGCATTGGCCTTGTGATCGCCGGTTCGATCCTCAAGCATTGCATTACCGACATGAACCCACTTGTAACAAAAGCATTTTAGCTTAGCGCGAGGGGTTAACAAGAATGCCATCAAAAACATACTTGTAAAAAAACCCAAGTCTCGTAACGCAGTTCTTTTACCGTAAAACGTTGTGAGATCTATGTAATACCAAGTCGGTTAATTTATTCAGTCCCTACTTAAGGGACCTTCTATCTTAAGCTATTACGTAATTATCTCACCTTACAGAATTTTATTTTGACCTTATCAAAGTTCTAAACTTTTATGTTTTAAATAATAGATTAACTTGGCCATCGGATATAATTAGAATGTATCTCACAAGTGTTTATTGCGATGGCCAAGTCAATCTAATATTCATAACATAAAAGTTTTGAACTTTGATAAGGTCAAAATAAAATTCTGTAAGGTGAGATAATTACGTAATAGCTTAAGATAGAAGGTCCCTTAAGTAGGGACTGAATAAATTAACCGACTTGGTATTACATAGATCTCACAACGTTTTACGGTAAAAGAACTGCGTTACGAGACTTGGGTTTTTTTACAAGTATGTTTTTGATGGCATCTCATTTCTTTTTGTAGATAGTTGTACTTTTTTCCTTTGCTTTACAATTTACATTATTTTTAAAAATACCAACAATGGATTTTACCACTCTGTCACTGTCTTATGAGCTTTCCAATTTTTGTAGGTTGTGTTCCTCTTTTTCTTTACCGGTACTACTTCTTGAACTTCAGCTACAGTTTTTCTCAAAGCCTACTCCATTTCTCTATGGGTTTTGCTCGATATCTTTGATGCAACAATATTAAGCATGTCTAGACATTAAATGCTTGGGTTCCGTACCCGAAGGGTGAAAACGGGACCCTATTACTAAGACTTAGCTGTCTGTCTGTCTATCACCAGGCTGTATCTCAAGAACCGCGATACCTAAACAGTTGAAAAATTCACAAATTATGTATTTCTGTAGCTGTAATAACAATCTAAACATAAAATAAGTATTTAGGGGGGGCTCCCATACAACAACTTTTTTGACCTTTTTTGGCTTGATATCTATAACAACAGGTAGGCACTTAAAAATGGTACGGAACCCTTAGTACGCGAGTCCGACTCGCACTTGACCGGTTTTAGTCTATTGTATTCACAAATGAATGATTCCTGCGCTTTAATAGTTCCAAAGTAGACTTAAATTAGATGTAAACCATCCAGACTAGTAACTCTGTGCCCTTATTTACAAAATAACTTAACTTACGCACATATGAATATCCACGTACCTAGCTGGCATGGCAACACTCACCATATGAATCAAGAACAGATGCGTCGTATACTTTTTTTATGCTTTATTGATATTCGTCGCACTCGTCAAACGTCATTTAAAATTAATCCGTATGTAAAATTGTTATCTCTCATTGGTTATAAATATTGTCAACATATGATAACATGAACTTATGTATGGCACTCACGGCCTCCTGGCCTCCAGCCTGTCAAAGGTTTTTAAAATTACGAAATTGATGAACTCCGATTATGGCCTTTTTTTAAGACAGCTCCCGCACTAGGGAACAAGCTAATATGTACATAAGTAAATTTAAAGCTACCTAGTTAACATCAAACTGTGTATAAAAATATTTGATAAAATGATTATATAAATATAGTTTGTGTCAGATTAATAAAACGTGGTTTGTGTGTATACCTTCGATATCACAGTACGATTTGTTACTTGCTTGGAAGAAAGTGACCGTCTTTCTGTGTTTCGAACAGGAAGCGTGAAAGCCGTGGTGTAAGTTTGTCCGGGAGAATGCAAGAATATTACGCATCGCCTCCTCCTCCGCGGTGTTCCGGCACGGGCAGTGGGGTATGTGGGACTCGCCCTCTTCATAGCAGTGGAATGCTAATCATAACATGAGAGTAAAACCCCTGGTTACTCCTCCGACCACAATTGGTGAGGGGCCCAGGTACTGTTGCCTATCTGGGATACCCTCTGGCAGCGTCCGCGACTCAATTGGTGTTGCGGGCTCTCCTGCGCCCAAATAACCAGTTTCAGGGACGCCCAGATTACACGAGGTCCCTACTTCTCAAGGGACCACAGCCTCCTGCTGAGACATGGCTCAAGCGGGCAAGCCACCTCCATCAGACGCTGTTATGATTGTTAGTATCCTATCGTTCATAGCACAACTTATGTACTATCTTGCTTTTACAATCCATTGTCTTTTTTTTTTTCTTCAATTTTTTTTTTTTTATTACTTGTTAAATTAATCCCTGTGTCGCGAAGGTCTCACCGCTCAATAGATTCACGAAAACAAAGCACCCCCTGACTCAGTACAACTGTTTGAATTTCAGACGAAAAATTGTCCCGGGTGGGAATCGAACGCAGAAAACCAGGTCTCTGAAACAACTAATCTAACCACTTAGACACCACCTTTCAACATAATTACATCTAGGTCCCTATCTACACCAATTCCTCCATTAAATCAAACATATTCATGTACACTGATTCACTGACTGCAAATGTAACTTTGTAATCCTATACATTTATAAGAAATAACAAAGTTATTAATGCAGTTGATGAAACTGAACAACTAGACCGAAATTGCAAAATGTTGGAATTTTCCCATGAGTTTTACACTAAACTCTCCTAATACTCAAAATTTGAAGCTTCTACGTCTGCTAGAAGTGCCTAAACATTTTGATGATCGGTGAGTCAGTAGTGAGCGAGTGACAAAATTACCGAAAATACCAAACTGTGACTAGTTATAATTCGTAAAGTACTGGTTCAAATTGAATGAAATTTGAAATATACTGTAGTTTTACAAATCTTGTTAAGTTACTGAAAATTCAGGCTCCTATCTTTATCCACAACGAAGTTATAGGGGGTCGAAAATCGGCTGAGTTGCTTCGAGAAAAGATAGGTACGGCCGTGCACCATTTTTTTTTTTTTTTTTTTTTCTTACTCGACTTGGGTGGGCACTGCCGTGCCCCCAGATATTAGTAGACTGCCAAACATTGACAGTAATCTTAAAAAAAATATAATGCACAGCAGATAAGCATTGACATTCAACGTGGCAATGCTGCCAGCATTCTGGAAACGTTGTCAAGTAGTGTAAAAGATGGGATACAAGTGCATAGATTTAGAATAGTAAGTGTTCTTCATGTTCTATTATATTAATTCTAAGTTAGTCTAGATACTTTTAGATAAATGTATTTTTATTAAAATAAATTTACGATTGCGAAAAACCTTTATTGAATCGCCTGTAAATACGTTTAAATATAGACTTAAGCGTATACATTTTTATTTTACTGTCAATGCAATATCACCACAATTTGTTACCATTTTTGTCATTATCCAGCAGTCAGCAGTCTTTAACAGCTGAACATAAGTATCGCATTTTTAACTTTGACCATAAGCTAGAGGAAGCGGGAACGTGATTCGAACCTTATGCGGTGCCGTCGGTTTAGTAAATGATATTAAAAAGTTTTTGCTTAGAACGGGGTTTAAAATCCTATAAAAGTCTTGATTAGGCTGATTAGTCGAGCACGTTTCACAAGCGTGTGTCACGTCGGACAACGGTGCATATCGGGGGTATGAGGTAACGGCTTTTGAAAACTGAGGTTTGTAGGTTTCCTTCCTTCCTTTCGGCCACAGTGACCCCCAACCGCTCCTTATCAACATAATAAGTAAAACAATGGTTAATCGATTATTTAGTTGAAAAATCTATATTCTATCATGTATAGAATGTATATAATATGTCTCCTCATACAGGTTTTTGAGTTGTACCATAAAAAAGTTCGTTGGTATGTTGAAATATTTCATATTCTTTTAAAAGATTTGTATTTGTAAGTGTAATTTGGCAGAAAATACATATTTAAAACTAGATTTATTCAAGAAAATCGATGAAAGATAAAACCGTAGAAAAAAGAGGAATAGCGACAAAATTGACTTCAATTTATATTCGTACATCCGTTTATCAAAACTTAAATGTCCCGATGCCTTTCTAAACTCTGTTGAAACCAAGTAATACAGAAAAGAATAAAACCTCTTTTGGAAACTACCAAACAACATCTTCCCAATGCAATTTGTTTAAAAGAATTGTAAAGAACCCAGCTCCGTTATATAGCCAGACAAGAATGGACCTTAAATCTTAGTTGGAAAGATTTAAATTAGATTTGTGGGCCAGTAATATATCTTGGAGCTGGAACATATCCGCATACTTATGCACTTAACGTCCAATGCTTTTAAAATTTTAGTTTTTTGATAATATGTTGCAGTTAATGTTGTATTGTTTTAACACACAATGTTCGTAAATTTTCTTGCGCTTGTGGCTCAATTGTAATCAGTTTTCACAAATTATTCCTTGTGAATACTGGTGTAGTTCCATTGGGCAAGTATTTGTGCGATTTACGAACTATTTATTGGAGTCTGATGGTATTTTTTATCAAGAATAATAATTTTTAAGGAGAGTGAAAAAACTAGGCAATTTTACATATATACCAATCCAATAATATGTTACTTTTAGCTTTATATTTCGAGTTTCTATTTGATTTTATTTGGCTTAAGCAATGAGTATATCGACTGAAACAATGTGCTATCTACAGGGAAATATAAAAAAAAACAACTTTTACTATGGGACAAAATCTGAAATCGCGAAAAAGACAATCAGCTGTTCCCTACATTTATGTAACTCGTCAAAATGCAAGGAACAGCTGATTTTTTTTTTCATGATTTCAGGTTTGATTGTTTGCCAAGGTCTGTTAAGAGGAGGCCCATGTTCAGTGCACGTAAACGGATTGAAACATTACATTACAATGTGCAAATGACATTAAAATTTCACACTACTTTTATTCTTATTAACCCCTCGTGCCAACCTAAAATGTTTGTTTTACCAGTAGGTTCACGTCGATAGTGCAATGGTTGGGGATCGAACCGGCGACCACAAGATCACATATCCGACGCCATTAGGCTACGGCCACTGCAATTATCTAATGAAAACTGCCCATCGTCCAACAGTACCATATTATTGTGATAACATCTAAATTGCTAAACGTTCACTCAATTTAAATAACCTGCGGGCATCTCGTGATTTCTAAACAGACGGTTTCCTAAGTCAACATGACGTATAACTAAGTGTAACATACGCATATCGCGCGGAGATCCTTGCATGGCTGTCTGCAACGTTGGGATAGTGAAGTGGTCTTCTTCTTAGTATTATCGAAATTTTTGAAATGATTCAAAATCAAAAGAGAAAAATGACTTGTTACGTTAAGTAAGTCATGATATTCTGAGATATATTACTGTTTTTTTTATTAATATTTTAATTTGAATATTAGATTTATATTTATTATTGATTATATAAAATAATTAACCGCAACAACTGGAGATCTACGAGGGAGATGAATTAATAATTTTAAAAATAAAATCTATATTTTATGATATGATACAGTAGTTATATAATGTTTGTATTTAATTTAATTAAGCACTATTCAAATCATTATAAATTTAATAGATATTATTAATCTTTCGTTTAAAATTTTTTACCGTTGCTATTAAAGATGAGTTTTGTTATAATTAATTTAAGGATTAAGAGCTTACTTTGACTTGATATAGATTCTTATTTCTTAAAGCTAAAGTAATACAACTTCAAGGTAATTTACAGAAAGTTACTGCGTTCTACTACGTTCGCTATAATTTTATTTATACTGGAGTAAATATTAATTTGGAGTTTTACTGGAATTGAAACCGTCAATTTACATACATATATAAGCTCACGCATATTTCCCAGTGGGGTAGGCAGTATAGTTGCTACGGTCCCTACACCGTCAATTAATTATATCTTAAAAATCATGATAAGCCAGTATAACGTCCACTGATGGATCGTTATTAAATTCCATCGGTTCCATCGCCATAATAGAGGGAAGGAAACTAATATTCATTTACCCAACTTATACCTATTTTTTGCTGCTGATTATATTGAAGTCTGACGACAAATACTTTGCTTTAAATATTTATTTGTTCACAAAATATTTCATTCCATTTGTTAGTCGACGTTTATAAATGAATCCCATTTAATTCATAGCAACACATTAGAACTAAGCAAACATTAATGAGATGTTAACTCATTAATATTATTTAACTAGTAACTGAGTGGATGGTGGTAGAATACGTTCTGTATTATTTAATGAATTTACCACTAACTTTTGAACATTCAAATATGTACATATACATAATATATATGAAATAGATATGTATTTGTTAACAGTAGTTATCGATATATTTGTAAACAAAAATATCGATAACATACATTAGTATTGCCAAAGGATTATGGGAATTAATTTATTATTATCTAGTATATAAATTAAATTGTAAAATTTCATTTTGTGTTTTTATACATTAAATTTATTATAAATCACATCATAGGCTTGTATTTTATAATAACCACATGTGTTTTTATTTATTAAATTTTGTTAGTTAAATATTGAAAGATGCATAATGGTTATTCACGTCATGAGATAAGCAACCGAATCAAAACCACATTTATCTATTAAGTTATTTGGCTATATAATAATTGTCTAGGAGTTAAGAATAATGAAAGACCGGCCAAGTGAGAGTCATACTCGCGCACGAAGAGTTCCGTACCAATTTAAAGTGCCTACCTATTTTTGATATAAATAAAAAAGTTTGTTGTATGGGAGCCCCACTTAAATATTTATTTTATTTTACTTTTAGTATTAAATTTGTTGTTATAACGGCAACATAAATACACTATTTGTGAAAATTTCAACTGTCTAGCTATCGCGGTACTTGAGATCTAATAGCCTGGTGACAGACATAAAGACAGCAAAGTCTTAGTAATAGGGTCCTGTTAACCCTAAAAATGATATTTTTTTTAGCTTGAAATCAATTGAGTGATACTGTCGAACTGTCAAAGAACGTTAATGAGGAGACATGACAAAAAATAAAAACTAAAGAGAACGTAACAATATTATATGGAAGATGGAGGTCCTTAGTCACTTAGTGATAATACTACTAAACTCTTCCTCTGTTATCGATATTCACCAATTCACCGATACTACAACACTAATCCCTTAGTATAAAAATCATATTTGTAGAAGCGAGTCAGCGGTACGTTAGCCAAATGCAAATAACGGACTAGCCATGTGTTTGCTTAGACATGCTGTTGTATTTCGTTTGATACCCGATAGCGACTGCTTGTAACTATTTGGTTAAAACCGCTGATTCTGTTTTTGCATGTTCTCGATTCCGAATGTTTAGTTTGTATGTTTCAGTTTCTCTTTTTGGACTTTCCGCTGAGCGTGATGTTCTGAATTGTGGTTATTGGATTGGATAACGAATGCTGTTTTTGAAATGGTTTTTAATCGATTTTAGAAACGTGTGTATTCGTTTGAGAATTTGGGTTTTCGAGCTTCGTTTTTAAATGGAACAAATTTTGTAGCGTTGCTTTAAAAGTGGAGAATTTAGTTTTGGAAGTTATGGGTTTGAAGCATTGGGGGTTTGAAGTTATGGGCTTGAAGCATCATTTTTTGGGGGATAATGCTGTTCGCGTCCGTGGGCTTTAGCTTTAGTCACCCACACGTGTCCCCTGGGTAGCGCCAAATGAACAGCACATCTGTTGGTAGGTTTCGACTGCGGTTTGTCACCACCCTCAAGGCAAAGCCATGCCGCCAAGTGACTGTCGTCGCGTTCCGGCATGTTGCCTTGAGTAGCCATTGTGGAAGGGGAGTCTGGGCAGTTGTGTGGCTTTGCGAACCGGTTCCGGTGCTGCGTGGTGTCTGTACTGGGTGACTCTTCGTGGAGGGTAGCGGGATCCTAAGCACGGTCTTCCGCTGGCCGACCGCAGGTAGTAGGGGGCCCAATTAGTAGGAAAGCCATCTATGAAAGGCTGCCCCGCCAACTAGCGAAAAATCCCAGGATGCGTCACCGTGCCGGTTGGCGGCCGGATGCGAGGGCCCGGTGAACATCTCTGGGGGGGGTTAGGGCGTCCCCGCGCGCTCCAGATCAGTCTCCCGTCGGTGCAGCATCATGTGTGTATTGGTGGTACTCGTTTATGTTACGCCTCGCCCAACTGTCCCTCTTCTACTTGTTTGTTCGTCATCAAAAATAATGAAAAGTAAGCATAGGAAACGGGTAAAACAGCGGTTGCACTCCCTCGCACTAAAAGTGCACCTTTCTAACATCCGAGTTCTGCACTCCAATCTCATCCCGGTCCATCACCACCTTGAGACCGAAAAACCACATTTACTGTTCCTCATGGAGACGCAAATCAGATGTCCAGCCGACGCAGCATACTTGCACTACCCAGGGTACACCCTGGAGAACAATTTCAGGCCACGCGCTGGCACCTGCGTGTATGCTCGTGATGACATCTGCTGTCGACGTCTCCGTAACATTGAGGATTCCAGTTTCTCTGTATTGTGGGTTCTGGTGGACACTGGCTTGGAGCAGATACTCTATGCCAGTGTCTATCGGTTGCACACCGATAACATGGAGACAACCAGGTTGTTCCAGTATCTTTCTGACTCAGCTGAATTAGCTCGGCTCAGGTACCCATTGGCGCAGCTAGTTGTCCTGGGGGACTTCAACGCCCACCACCAGGAGTGACAGACTAGCATCTTACCCATCTGGGAGTAAAGCTTTTTGGTCTCTTGCCAAATCGGTCGAAGCCAATTTCTGTCGGTCCTCTTTGCCACTGCAGAAGCCGAACGGTTCATTAGCTCACACCGCCAAAGAGAAAGCAGACTTGTTTGCGTCTCTATTTGCGAAGAATTCACAACTAGATGCTGCTGGTAAAAGTCCACCCAGGCTACCACATTGCACTTCCACTATGCCTGAGGTGCAAATTCGGCAAAAAGTGATACTTAAAATTCTCAGCACTCTAGATGTGAATAAGGCTAGTGGGCCTGACGGCATTCCTGCCATTGTCTTGCGGTCATGTGCGCCTGAGTTTTCTCCTGTTTTGACTCGCTTCTATCGCTTATCCCTGAAGACTGGTCTAGTTCCAGCATCCTGGAAGATTGCCAATGTTCAACCGATCGCCAAGAAAGGTAGTCGTGCCGACCCTGCCAACTACCGACCAATCGCAATCACCTCCATACTCTGTAAGGTTATGGAGCGTGTTTTAAACAACCGTCTCCTAGCATACCTGGAAGACAACGATCTCCTCTGTGACCGCCAATTCGGATTCCGTCGAGGCCGGTCTACTGGGGATCTTCTTGTTTATGCTACTCAGTTCTGGAGCGAAGCCATTGAGAGACATGGTAAGGCTCTTGCCGTGTCTCTTGATATCTCTAAGGCTTTTGACAGGGTTTGGCACGCAAGTCTCATTGGTAAGCTTCCGGTTTACGGTATTGCCCTCGGACTTTGTACCTGGATTCAGGATTTCTTGAGGGGGAGGTCGATTCGAGTTGTCATTGATGGCGCCTCGTCCGATCTTCTTGGTATTAGTGCCGGTGTCCCTCAGGGATCTGTTCTCTCCGCGACTCTTTTTTTGCTGCACATCAAAGACCTGCTAGCTACTCCCGGTATCTTTGGGTACGCAGACGACAGCACAGTCTCGGTGAGATACTTGTCAGATGCGAAGTCTGGGTCAAAGGTTCAGTCGCTCAGGGAGTCGATGATTCTTCTCCGGGTTGTGCACTTAGGTGGCTAGTGAAAGGTTGTAGGTTAGCTAGGGCAGGATCCTAGCCGAGGACGCGTTGTGCCCCACCCCTGACCTGTGATTAGGCGCGTGTAGTCGGTGCCAGTGATCACATCATCTTTATCTATCAGTCTTTTGACCTCAGTGGCACGCTTAGTCGTGGTCCTAAACCTCATAAGGGTGCCCTCAGGTGTGTGTCGCTTAGATATAGTGTGACTACTTGCAATTTGGATGCGGTTTTCATTTCTTCTTATAAATATTAATTGGTTAATTGAAATAAATGTCACAGGACAGTCGGACGGACTATGTAGGCTGTAGATTTGTATGATTTGCTATTACCTTCCTACGACTGTTAGTTACCTAGTCGGATATTTTATAGAGTAAGAATTATCTGTTATACTTTTTTTATTAATTTATCTTCTTACATTGTAATTTTGACAAGTACAAGTGTATATACCAGGCCACTCAGAAAGTATTGCGAAAAATAGTTTTTATATATGGGAGACTGGCCGGTTAGAATCTTTTTCGAAAATATGATTACTTGTAAGTAAAAATATGTGTGTTCCATTTTCAAAATTTCCCTCCACATTTTTTGCGAGCCAATTCAAAGTATCGTGTCTTACTGAAAAATGGATGCCATCAAAAACATACTTGTAAAAAAACCCAAGTCTCGTAACGCAGTTCTTTTACCGTTAAAAGTTGTGAGATCTATGTAATACCAAGTCGGTTAATTTATTCAGTCCCTACTTAAGGGACCTTCTGTCTTAAGCTATTACGTAATTATCTCACCTAACAGACTCTTAAAATGATCTTATCAAAATTTGAAACTTTTAAGATTTAAATAATAAATTAACTTGGCCATCGGATACTATTAGAATGTGTCTCACAAGTGTTTATTGCGATGGCCAAGTCAATCTAATATTCATAACATAAAAGTTTTGAATTTTGATAAGATCATTTTAAGAGTCTGTTAGGTGAGATAGTTACGTAATAGCTTAAGACAGAAGGTCTTACATACTTGGTATTACATAGATCTCACAACTTTTAACGGTAAAAGAACTGCGTTACGAGACTTGGGTTTTTTTACAAGTATGTTTTTGATGGCATCTCATTTCTTTTTGTAGATAGTTGTACATTTTTTCCTTTGCTTTACAATTTACATAATTTTTTTGAATACCTACAACAGATTTAGGCTGTATCTCAAGAACCGCGATAGCTAAACAGTTGACATTTTCACAAATTATGTATTTCTGTTGCTATATTAACAAACTAAACATAAATTAAATAATTAAGGGGGACTCCAATACAACAAACTTTTTTGCGGCCTTTTTTGCTCGATATCTATAACGGCAATAGGTAGGCACTTGAAAATGGTACGGAAACCTTAGTGCGCGAGTCCAACTCGCACTTGGCCGGTTTTAGTCTATTGTATGCACAAATGGAGGATTCCTGCGCTTTAATCGTTCCAAAGTAGACTTAAATTAAATGTAAACCGTCCAGACTCGTAACTCGGTGCCTTTATTTACAAAATAACTTAACTTACGAATATATGAATACCCACGTACCTAGCTGGCATGGCAACACTCACCATACGTAACAAGAGCAGCTGCGTCGTGTACTTTTCTATGGTTTATTGATATTCGTCGCACTCGTCAAACGTCATTTAAAATTAATCCTTATTTAAAATTGTTATCTCTCATTCATTATAAATATTGTCAATGTACCAAATCGAAAACTACAACATCAAGCTTAACAGAGGATTAACATGAACTTATGTATGGCACTCACGGCCTCACTGTCAAAGGTTTTTAAATAAAGAAATTACTAAACTGTTTTTAATGGATCTTTGGCACATGTCCGATTTTGGCTTTTTTTGAGGCAGCTCCCGCACTAGGGAAATTATTATCTATGTCGCGGTTCAAAGTAACTTTTCCACAGAGACAAAGTCGCGGCCACAAGCTAATATGTACATAAGTAAATTTAAAGCTACCTAGTTAACATCAAACTGTGTTAAAAATATTTGATAAAATGAATATGCAAATTCAGTTTGTGTCAGATAAATAAAACGTGGTGTGTGTGTATACCTGCGATATCGCAGTAAGACTTGTTAATTACTTGAAAGAAAGTGACCGTCTTTCTGTGACGAACGGGAAGCGTGGAAGCCGTAGTGTTTGTCCGGGGGGAATGCAAGAATTTTACGCATCTCCTCCGACACTGCGGCGTTCCCGCTCGAGCGGTGGGATATGTGGGACTCGCCCTCTCCATAGCAGTGGAATGCAAATCATACCTTGAGAGAAAAACACTTAAACCCCCGGTTACTCCTCTGACCACAATTGGTGAGGGGCCCAGGAACTGTTGCCTATCTGGGATACCCTATGGCAGCGTCCGCGACTCAAATGGTGTTGCGGGCTCTCCTGGGTCCAAATAACCAGTTTCAGGGATGCCAGAGTACACGGGGTCCCTACTTCTCAAGGGGCCGCGGCCTGTTAGTATACTATCGTTCATAGCACAGTTACTTTTACATTCCATTGAGTTTTTTTTTTTTTCCTTCGATTTTTTTTTATTTGTTAAATTAATTCCTGTGTCGCGAAGGTCGCACCGCTCGATAGATTAATGAAAACAAAGCACCCCCTGACTCAATACAACTGTTTTAATTTCAGACGAATAATTGTCCCGGGTGGGAATCGAACGCAGAAAACCAGGTCTCTGGAGCAACTAACGTAACCACTTAGCCACCACCTTTCAACATAATAGCATCTAGGTCCCTATCTACACCTATTCTTCCATTAAATCATACATATTCATTTACACTGATTCACTGACTGCAAATGTAACTTTGTAATCCTATACATTTATAAGAAATAACAAAGTTATTAATGCAGTTGATGAAACTTAACAACTGGACCGAAATTGCAAAATGTTGGAATTTTCCCATGAGATTTACACTAAACTCTACCAGTACTCAAAATTTGAAGCTTCTACGTCTGCTAGAAGTGCCTAAACATTTTGATGATCGGTCAATCACGTGTGAGCGAGTGACAAAATTACCGAAATTACCGAACTTTGAGTAGTTATCATTCTTAAAGTACTGGTTCAAATTGAATGAAATTTGAAATATGCTGTAGTTTTACAAAGCCTGCTTAGGTTCTGAAATTTCAGGCTCCTATCTTCATTCACAACGAAGTTATAGAGGGTCGAAAATCGGCTGAGTTGCTTCGAGAAAAGATAGGTACGGCCGTGCACGCTTTTTTTTTTTTTTTTTTTTCTTTCTCGACTTGGGGGGGCACTGCCGTGCCCCCAGATCTGCGCCGGGAACATTTTAGAGCTATGATTTTTTACGATTTCAAGTGTCGCCTGAAACCGGATAAATCGTTCGATAGACTTCAAATGGCATTTATGGATGAAAGCCCCTCCAAGGCAACCGTGTATCGTTGGTATAACGAATTTAGGCGCGGTCGACCAACCTTGGGGGATGAAGAAAGAAGCGGTCGCCCTTTGACGGCTATTACGGAAGAAAACGTGCTAGCAGTGAAAAATTTAATCCAAGATAATAGGCGAATTACATATCAGGAGATTCAACACATATTAAAGATTGGATCGGGAAGCGTTCACGAGATTCTACACGGGCATCTTCGCGTGAGGAGGATAGTATCGCGCTGGGTGCCGCACTACCTCACCGACGCTCAGAAGCAGGCCCGGGTGGAATGGTGCCGTGATATGCTGAACAAATTTGAAGCAGGCTCGTCTCGGCGTGTTTACGACATCGTAACAGGTGATGAGTCCTGGATTTATCAATACGATCCAGAAACCAAGCGCCAGTCGACAGTTTGGGTGTTTCAAAATGAACCAACGCCTACCAAAGTGAAGCGATCTCGAAGCGGGGGGAAGATTTTGATCGCCAGCTTTTTTAATTTGACTGGCCACTTGGCCTCAATTCCCTTACGAGATCAAAGAAGCATCAACGCCGAATGGTATACTACCAAATGTTTACCAGAAGTTTTTTTCTGTTGTGAGCAACAAGCGACCAAACACAGGGCTCCGCGGACTACTGCTCCACCACGACAATGCGCCTGCACACACCGCGCTCAAAACGAGGGACTTCCTAGACAGCACACCAGTCAAACTCCTGGGTCACCCTCCTTACAGCCCTGATCTAGCACCGTGTGACTTCTTTTTATTTCCAAAAATAAAAAATCAGCTCAAGGGGATACAATTTTCGTCGCCGGAAGATGCGCTGGCTGCGTTCGAGCAGGCTGTAAATGAGGTGTCTACGGCGGACTGGAAAAAGTGTTTTGAAAACTGGTTCAGACGCATGAATCTTTGTATAGAGGCTGGTGGAGAGTACTTTGAAAAGATTTAATAAAAATATATGTACCTGTAGAACAATTTTTTTTAGTGTCGCAAATCTTTCTGAGTGTCCCACGTAAATACCTGAGTGCTGAATAAAATTAATTTTTTAATTATTATCAGGTTCACTTGAAATCTTTACAGAAAGTATTTTTTCTATAGGTATTCCTATAGGTTTCCTATTATAAAATACAGTGATATTTAAAAAAGTTATTTTATAGTAATCTTAGTTACATATTTGTACTAATATGCGCTAACTTTAGAAACTAGGTATTTAGCGTTCCCTATTACTAAGACTTCGCTGTCTGTATCTCAAGAACCGCGATAGCTAGACAGTTGAAATTTTCACAAATGATGTCGCCGCTTTAACAAAAAATTACTAAAAATAAAATAAATAAATATTTAAAGGGGGGCTCCCAGTTTTTTTATTTGCCCTTTTTTGCTCGATATTAATAACGGAAACGGGTAGGCATTTGAAAATAGTACGGAATACTTTGTGCGCGAGTCCGACTCTCTGAACTAAATCAGTTCCATCCCCAGGCTGGCCAACAAATGTTTGTGGAAAGACTAAGATTTCTTATATACCACGGCAGGCGGGTTGGCCGGGGTTGGTGACTGCATTACATAATAATGCAGTCACTAACACGCTTGCCAATCGTGGTGAGGTATTCCTCGAAGCGCCACCATTTTGAGGCGCTCCTAATGAGGCGCTCCTTTTTTATTCCTCGGAGCGCTCCTTTTAGTAGCGCCTCCCGATATTAATTAAAAATATTAAAATGTTATACCTTGAAGCCACCATGTGACTACGAAAAAAAACGGCAGGAGGTCTATGTTCAGTAGTAAGCTTTATACGGGCTGATGATGATGATGTTGATGATGAGCAAATTGTTGCCATAATTAATTATAAGCCATGTTAAAAACATTTTTATTTTATTTTATTTTATACTTCATTGCACAAAGAAAGTTACATGACATAATTTATGTGAATTGGAAACAACATGTACTAAGGCATCGTTCCAATGTTTTTTTATCATAAGTTAAATGTTTTCCAATATTGTTCATTTCAAATATAAATAATATTTTTTCGTTTGAAAAGTAGATCCCAAAACTAATTGATCGAAAATATAAAAGCGGCATACAAAATACTTTGAGATAAAACCCGTCTGACCGTACACTCGTGTTTTTACAATTTTAACGCTACATCAACTTTCAATATACCATGTTTCGGCTTAACACATCAAACGAAACAAAATATGTAATTTAATATTTTGATTTTATTTTTGTATAAATTACAACATCATCATCATCAGCCCGTATCCACTGCTGAACATGGGCCTCCTCCCGAGGGAGAGTATTTGCCATATTAACCACGCTTGGCAGGCGGGTTGGTGACCGCAGTATTATGTTGTACCACACAAGGAAACCCTGCTGCCCGTTCCTTAATATACGATTATTATAGATGATGTTAACAATCGGGACCAACGGCTTAACGTGCTTTCCGAGGCACGGAGGGTAGTCCCTCAACCAAACAGACCCGGAAAGAAATCTTAGAATTTACACAAAGATTTTCCTGTCCGGCGTGGGGATCGAAGCCACGACCTCCGCGATTTAAAGCGAGCCAAATACCGCTACGCTACGGAGGGTGTAAATTACAACAGATATAATAATATTCATAAAATGTATGTTTATTAGGTACTCGCTTAATACTGTTTCCGTAGCAACTTAATAATTTAATTTATCGGTAAATGGGCTCTCTAACACTGAAATAATTTTTCAAATCAAACCTGTAATTCCTGAGATTAGTGCGTTAAAGCAAACAAACAAACTCTTCACCTTTATATATTAGTATAGATTTCCCCCCCCCCTTAAATGAATATAGATTATGGGGGACACCTTTGCCCAGCAGAGGGACAATATAGGTTCATCTTGGTGTCATCCGTCAATACAAACTGACATTCTCTGTGAATTTCCTTAAATTACCTTCATATTGTCTTAATAACGGACACAACTAAAGACTTTGATAGAACCTTGCACTGCGCAACGATAGTTGTTGTACTGAATCTTAAAACGTTTTAGGAGTATCACTTTCGTAACCGAATTCGAAACGACAAGGTGCGAAAATGTCAAATGCCCACAATCGCTTTGTGTTGTTCACTGGATAACGGACTGAATTTCTAACTAGCACAAATTTGTTTTGTGGTAGATTGCCTTCCGATACCTACTCGATATTGAATACAATAGTCAATTTGCTATGAAACAATAAACTCTTTTTGAATGTGAATGTATTTTTATGGCTGTGGTTTTGAACATATCTATAAATAGATTTTTTTTGAAAGAAAGAAAGACAAAGAAAGACAAGACAAAAACATGAACACACAAAACGAATACAAAATAGTAATTACAGTCATTTAAATAAAAATAAAAAGAAGTACATAGGTAAGGACAACACGTGACGCTCGGACGCCGTACTAATAAAACACAAAACATGGGATAAGGGAGAAAAAAATAAAATAAAAAAAATACAATAATACATAAGTACACAATAAACAAAAACAACAGTAGGCAGCGAGGTGCGGGGCGGGGCGGGGCGCGAGCGAGACTTATTATAACAAACGCATATGACTACAATATCGCATCAGAGCGCAGACCGATCGCGCGCCGTAGGTAATTTTGTACTGATACGACAAACTGTTCATAAGGCCTATAGTGAAGCACCACATTCACGTTCTCCAGAGTAAAGGCATTATGAACAGACTCAGAGTTACTCAACGAGCTATGGAGAGGGCTATGCTCGGGGATTCTCTACGAGATCGAATAAAAAATGAAGAGATACGTAGAAGAACGCGGGCTACCGACATAGTCCAAAGGATTAGTTCGATGAAGTGGCAATGGGCAGGCCATATAGCACGGAGAACAGATGGCCGTTGGGGCCGAAAAGGTTTCGAATGAGATCGCGGATCGGCAAGCGTAGCGTGGGACGTCCACCAACTAGATGGACGGATGACCTGGTAAAAGCCGCGGGATCACGGTGGATGCAGGCCGCCTCCAACCGTAGCAACTAGAGATCTATGAGGGAGGCCTAAGTCCAGCAGTGGACGTCCTATGGCTGAAATGATGACTACAAACTAGCCCTAAAATTACTGCTTTATCGATAGAATAGAACTAAATTTTGTATTTTAATTTGGTTTCCGGCTTAGAATAAACTACCACATGTCTTTCAAAGGGTGTCGTAACAGGCGACTAAGGGACACCTGACAGGCAGTAGCGTATATCAAGTGAAGGTTACTTGACGTATTGCTGCGATCACCAACCCGATTGCCAAGGGTCGTGATTATGGAAATGTCTCCCAAAGACCATGACTTGTCAGGATTTTTAATGTGGAGGCCTATATTCAGCTGAGGAGGTGTTGAAATAAAAAGTAAATAACACACGAGAACTCTGCAGCCAATTCCCTGTTATTGACCTTATAACAATCGGGACTAACGATTTGTCGTACTTTCCGCAGCACGGAAGGTAGTGCCTTCACCAACCAGACCTAGAAAGAAATTATAGATTTTAAATTAAGATTTATTCATTTATACTTCAAACTATACTATATACCAGATCTTTACTAATATTATAAAGACTTGATTATTTATTTGTTTGCATTAAATATAATCCGGAACTATCAGACTTATTATAAACGCGAAAGTTTGTAAGTATGGATGGATGGATGTTTGTTACTCTTACACGTAAAAACTACTGAATAGATTTGGCTGAAAGTTTGCACGCGGATAGTTTATAAGCTGGATTAACATATAGGCTACAAAATATTACGCTCCGACCCACTGGAGCAGAGTGACGCGGTACGCAGCTTGTCGGCTATATTTCATGACCAAGTTCCTTTGGACACGGGAGCTACGTGGGTGAAATTATGAGCAAGACTATAGTTAAGTATAAATATATTTATTTTGTCTTGTCTGACTGTGTAAAAGTTGACATGTGTAAGAAAGGTGTGAGTATGAAAGAGACGTCTAATAGAGAATAATGAAGAGGATGACACATTGCGCCGAAATCATATAATAGGAGCAGGGCAGGAAGATGATGGGGCCGGATTGCTCATGCGTACCGGGCCCCCGCCAACGGCGGATCAAAGGAGTGTCCGGAGGGTTTTAGTGGTGTAGGGTCGTCTCATCGTGGTATGAGTTTAGCATACCACGCTATGGAGAGGGCGAGTCCCACATATCCCATCGCTAGCGCGCGAATACGCTACAGCGGCGTTGGGAATGCGTAAATGACTTTCCTCCGGAAGGAAGATGATGATCATCTTTATTTTTTCTTACTACAAAGTTTACAAAGTTACTTACCGCTACGTAACAACAAACAGTAAGTGCAAATACACCTTATGAGGCATACCCAACACAATTTCCACACTTGCACGATTCCACCGAACAATCTAGGTAAGTTGGTACGTACAAACATTACACTCCAAACCCCGAGGTAGCGTCAATTTGTGTTATCTTTTAAAATTAAGGTTAACAGAAAAGAAAAATGATTAAATTGAATCAACCCGTTCGCGAGTAAGATTTTAGTGGGGATTTCACAGTATTTTTCCGAACAGGTGTACTTTTTTCTATAGTCGTGAGTGTATGAATGTTTGACGGGGTTTTTATTTTATTAGGCAACCGCATTTGTTTGTGACTGTCTCTTATAATCTTATACTAATGGTTATATATAAATCTAAAGAGTTTGTTTTTTTCTCAGGAACTACTGATCCGATTTGAAATTGTTTATCGGTGTTTGATCGTCCATTTATTGAGGAAGGCTATAGGCTATATTTAATTATGAAGTTCCCTCGAACTGGAGCTACGCGGGTGAAACCGCGCGCAAAAGCTAGTTTTTTTAAAATTTCTTAGTTTAAAAGGTGAACGTATTTTGATGCACCTATTCAGGCTATTTAGTCTGTGCATTACTGATAAAACCCTATGATCAGGGCCAGATTTAGAGTTCTGAGGGCCTCGGGGCAATAAAGAAGTGGAGGTCCTTTGGCCACAAATTATTTTTCCTAAAGATGAACTTCTAGGGACATTTCAGGACAATTAGGAATTTTGATATTAGGTAAACTGTTTTCCTAATTAGAGAGAATACATACCAGTTGACACTATTTTAGAACGATACATTTGATAAAAATCATGTATCAAAAAATTACTGTAAAGGTAAAACAGTACAAAAAAGAAATACTGTAAAGGTAAAACAGATTTCCCTGTTTATGATTTGATTGACGTTATTGAGATTAAATTTGGTTGAAATCAAACTAAGTTCTATGAAACCCGTAGAATAATTTTGATCTTTTGAGCTTAAAACTTGATGCTTGTTGATACGTACGTACGTAAACTCTGCTATATGGATTCTATTTGTTTTACAAAACAGAGGTTTTGCATAAATGTTTTGCAATACTATACTAGACCATGCCATACCATACTACCATACCATACTATACTATACTACCATACCATACCATACTATACTATACTACCATACCATACCATACTATACTACCGTACCATACCATACTATACTACCATACCATACCATACTATACTACCATACCATACCATACTATACTACCATACCATACCATAATATACTAACCCATACCATACTATACTACCATACCATACCATACTATACTACCATTATCATACCATACCATACTAGACTACCATACCATACCATACTATACTACCACACCATACCATACCATACTATACTACCATACCTCCTCTGTGTCGTAGCTAAAAGGTGCGCTATAAATGTCGGAGGTCGTGAAAAAACATCTATTCGGGTCTGATTGGTTGAGGGGCTGCCCTCTGTGCCTCGAAAAGGCTAAGCCGTTGTTATTATATAGAACTACTGATAAAACATCACCAACCTTCCATCCAAATGTGGTGACTACGAGGAAGACATTATACGGTCTAATGATGAATACTATAATAAAGATTTTGCTGGTGTCAGAATCAATTTTTTTCGAACTCTATACATCTTTGCGTTTATTATAACTATTATTGTAATATTATACCAGATTTACAATCATATAAGTCATTTAATGACACCGAAGGATGTTAAATCCCACTGCAATATTCTAAAGTATTTGGGCTAGACTCCAAATCGCCCATTCCAAGTCAAAATCACTATGCAAAAGTTTTTGCAATAATCCCTACCATTGAGTCCTAGTCACATGGATTTAGATCAGGGGAGTTTCAACTGTATTTTGATAATGTTAAGGTAAAATTTTCTTTGTGTGGGTGTGAAGAATCTAATAAATTTTGTCTAGCATGCAACATTTGCTTCGTCACCCTCGAGGGATATTGCAGTGTACTTAGCATGGAGTTTGGCTTTTTAAAAAGTTCTGATTTCGTTTATATTTGTGTTGCTGAGTGATGGATTTAGACGAAACTCTCTGTTTTATATAAATAAAATAAAGTGAAATAGTTTTTTGAACGCTATAATAAATTCGCCCTTTGGGAACGTTTAATTATTACGTAATACAATTTTTGACCCTCCCTCCCCCCTATGTAACGTTTTTCTGCACCCCCTCTCCACCTCCCTGAACATTACGTAACATTTTTAAATTAAGTACCGGCAAGTCCCTATAACGAATGATAACGTTTGACAAGACAACTTGTCTAGTTCAATGTTTATTTGTAGTTTATAATCATTCGTAACAATTCGACTCACTATGATCGACCACTATTTAAATATAGAAAACTCACTTATGCCATGTTATTTTTATTTTGTCAATATCAACGCTTCGACGGTTCATCGATGCTACTCCGTCCGACAATTGTTATCGAAATCCGTCCAATATTGATTGCGTATTCGATTATATAATTTATACTAAGAAACATAGACATAGCATGCCTAATATGATTTTCATAGTTAATTCCTTAAAATCTAATTTATCAATCCTCAGAAAAAAATATTTTATCAACATTGTGTTAAAATGAAAATTTGTTCGTCTGATATATTTAAATCAGTCCTAAATATAGAATTTTGTTTATAAAATTAGACTTCCAACAATCATTTTCAATTTACCCAGCTAATCATACATCTCAGAGTTAAGAACAAAGATGTATTATTTGTCATGAATAAAAATCTCTCCCTCGGCGGATCCGACGAGGTCTTTCCCCTTAACCTCCAAACAATAGAATATTAACAAGACACCAGTGCAACGTACCTCAGCTTTTATACTACGTGCCAGGTAATATTCTATTCAAATGAAAATTATTCTCAGTCAGATGGAGATGAGTAGGGAGTATCTATACCGATACCGACACCGTACCCGAGCCGTTTAGAATACACGACCCGGCCACGGAGATCTTCTTCTCTTAAGTTTTAGTTTTACCCGCATTACTCTGCTCCAGTGGGTCGGAGCGTAATTTCTTGTAGCCTATATGTTAATCGAGCTTATTAACTATCCCCGTGCAAAGTTTCAGCCAAATTCATTCAGTAGTTTTTGCGTGAAAGAGAAACAAACAGCCATCCATACTCACAGGCCGTGTTGCTAAACGGCCTCCGAGTGTCTCCGAGGGTCTTTGTGTGAATTCCAAGATTTATTTCCGGGTCTGGTTGGTTGAGGGACTCCTCTCCATGCCTCGGAAGGGACGTTGGTTCTGATTATAATATCATCATCTATAACTTTCGTATACCAGGGGACGGGCAGCAGCGTTGCCTTGTGATTTACAACAGAATACTGCGGTTTCCGTATGCCAAGCGTGGTGACTATGGCATAAAACCACCATCCGATGCCCTCGTAGAGCCGAAGTCCGAGAGGTCCGCGAACTGTAAAGTAGAGCGACAGTTGCACAACACTCCCCAAAAATACTAAACGTCATAATCCCTCAATCTCATCGCCAGCGACCGCCCTGAGCCGAGGTCCAAGCCCCACAGGGGGCGCCCTCTTGCGCAGGTCGCTTAGTTTGTAGTTTTTAAACCAATTATTAAGGCTGGAGCTTTGCTCGCCTTTATTCCCGGTGGAGTAGCAAAAGCCTCGTGGCTAAAAACGTAAGTCAACCCGAAAAAATAAATAAAAAAATATGGCATAAAACCCTCCTACAGGAGGCCATGTTCAGTAGTGAACGTTACACAGGCTGATGATGACGATGTTTTTCAACTTGGGTTTTAATTTCCTAAGTCGAGTAGGTAATAATTTATAGTTACTTGTTTGAACAATCACGACTCACTCGAGTCATCTCTAATAGTTTCAGCTATAAACCTACCGCTTGGGAATGTATTACTGCGTCTGTTTATTTTCAACGGAAAAATGATTATGTTGTCTGAAATAACAAGTTGAAATAGCATTTCAAACTTTATGCTGCGTACTCACGTGCTCCTATACTTTATTTCGAAACGCGAGTATGTTTAATGGAGTTTTCTGAATCAGCTCTGATGTTACAATGTGGTATTAATATTCTGATAGCGTACATTTTATTGTGCTTTATTAACTGACCTGTCTTAAATGTGGAATTTTGATACTGGAATTGTTATTATAATATCGAAACTATGTTGTATGAGCGAATGTGAAATGGTGATTAAAATTTATGGGAATATATAAAACTAACTTTTGCCTGCAAATCACGTTGTCTCATACAAACTTTGCCCTTCTTTTTCACCCCCTTAGAGGTTGAAATTTTGAAAATCCTTTCTTAGTAGACCTTTACATCACAAAAGCAAGCCACGGTCGGATTCAGTAGTTTCGGAAGCTATTCTATGCGAACAAACAAACAATTAAAGTATTTCTATTTTTTTCAAAATTGAGATAAATAAATTCAGTCCACCGGCATTTATTACCGGCAAATATTTAATTCCAAATGCAACTTTTATGGCATCTATCATCTATCTGATTTGAGACGTATTGTAAAGAGACTGATAAATTCAAAGACCGATTGGGATCCACCGTGGCTGAATGGCTATGGCATTAGGGGCTATACCTTAGATCCAGGTAATTTATGTATCTCAATTTTGAAATGTAATATTCGGTAACTATCGGTAACCATGTCCGTAAATTACTCTTTTTTTTAATAGTATGTATGTATGTTTTAAGTGTAGTTGTTAGCAGCGCATGATAGAACTCAATGAAAAATGTTAGAGGAGACCTTTGCCAAGAGGTAAACTATGCTTAAGGATATTCTGTACAAAAACATAACCATTTTTAGTATAAATAATAAATAAATAATAAATATCTTTATTCAGTAAATACTTATATCTAATTTACAATGTATGTACTAGAATTGTAAAAAGGTTCAGAATAAAATTATTATTATTGTTTTATATTATTAAATAAGTGGCATTTTTGATATCATTATAAATTAATAGATCTGTCTTCATGGAATATTGATTAGATTACATTCTAATTGTTGATTAGCACTCGAGTCAAAGCAGTTCCTAATTAGACATAACACACATAATTGGGTCGCCGTTAATGAGCATAGCTGAACGTGGAAACGGAATACATAGTAAGCATACAATATGTTGCCAAGAAAGCTATGCTATTACATAGGTTTAGTAGAATAGTCTTCAATCAAAAGCATATTTCCCTTTTTTCCACCACTCAACTTCTGAAAGCCAGGATCAGTGGCATACACTGGAAATGGCAATTAGCACCGAGGCTCGCCAAGCCCCGGGAAGTGTTAAACAGACTGAGAATAGGAGGAGTAAGACAGATTTAAGTTTTCCCTTCTCTCCATTTTAAGCGGAGACAGTAAGAAAAAGGAAATATAGAATAAGACATAAGTAGTATTAAGAGGTAATTTACAACTAGAGAAGGCAATTGTAAAGAACCACGGACGGGCAAAATCATCTTGTCTAACGTTTCTTTTTGAAGCGGCCGTAGCCCAAAGGCTATGCTCCGAGCGTCGGACTTGTGATCTTGTGGTTGCAGGTTTGATCCTCCACCCATTGCACTACCGAAATTAACCCACTTGTAACACTGGCATTTTAGCTCAGCACGAGAGGTTCTATACAAATACACTCGGTTCCAAAAATAACGGGTCAGTCACAAAAATTGAAATACCTCCAGAACTGTAAAAGTTAGATCAATGAAATAAAAAACAGAATAAAGACTTTTTAGTTGCGCTTCTAATAGCATATTATTTAAACTGGTTGATGAAAAAAACTTCATTAGAAAAACAAAATTAAAAAAAAATACTATTTTTAAAAACAATATTTTTGTTACATGTCATTATGGATGCTTTCCATTTCTATTCTGTCACAAAAAAAATATCGTGAACGTCTTCCACGTGCATAATTATTATTCTGTGAGGTGAAGCATGGCAGTCACGCTAGAGGAATGTACCAGAATCCTAACTTTTTTGGAACTTGGGCGGAGCCAGCGTGAAACAGCCAGAAACATTGGTGTATCTTTGTCGACTGTTCAGCGGGTAGTCCAGCGGTACCAAGAGACCGGATCACACCTTAGAAGACCAGGAAATGGCAGACCAAGATGCACAACGGCCAGGGAAGACAGACAACTGGTGGCTACAATGCTCCGAAATCGTTTTCGAACTGCTGTTGGTCTAAAAACTCACTTTATTCGCTTTGGAGGTGGCAATTTAAGCGCTCAAACAGTAAGAAGACGTCTTGCTGAAGCAAATTTGAAACCATTGAGGCCCGCAAATGGCCCCAAACTGGAACGGGGACATCGAATTGCAAGACAGAGATACGTGCGCGAGCACCTAAACTGGACACTAGACGATTGGTCTAGGGTAATGTTCACGGACGAGTCTAAATTCATGCTTTATAAGCATGATGGTAGGCAGTTGGTGTACAGAAGACCAGGGGAGCGCTTCCATCAAGCGTGTGTGGAGGAAAAGTGGCGTACGGTGGAGGCTCCGTACAAGTTTGGGCTGGGATTTCTGCTGAGGCCCGCACCGAGCTGGTACTCATTCAACATGGAACTCTAAATGCAGAGAGGTACGTGGAAGAGATCCTCAATGAACATGTAGGTCCTTTCATGGCCAGGATGGACCGGCATGGCACATTAATGCATGATAATGCGTGTCCCCATACCGCCAGAATTGTACATGACTACCTTGAAGAGGTCGGTATCGAACTCATGCAGTGGCCAGCGCGAAGCCCGGACTTAAACCCCATCGAGCACGCCTGGGACGAGCTTCAGAGATGCGTGAAAGGTCGAAAGCCCCACCAATCACGCTTCCCGAGCTCAAACAAGCACTGGTGGAGGAATGGGAAGGTATTCCTCAGCACCGGCTCCGAAATTTGGTGTACAGCATGCCTAATCGCCTGGAAGCTGTCAGAAGAGCTCTTAAGAAAAATATGACTACTTTAGTTTTTTTTTAATTTAGAGATTAATATTGTGGGTGCAACTAAGTTTTATTTTATTTTTTATCTGTATAATTAAATTCTCAATTGAACAGTCTTCGTTTTAGGATGGCATACGTAGTTCGGGAGATATTCGGGCTTATGTGACTGACCCGTTATTTTTGGAACCGAGTGTATACCTATACAACTGAAGACTTTGTTTACTTAAACCAAAACTTGAAATTACTTTCTCATCATCATCATCATGATGATGATGAGAAAGTAATCTTAAGTTTAATCTTACCAAATAATCCTACTAATGTTTGTTTGTCAATCATTCACGCAATAACTACACAACGGATTTGGTTGAAAGTTTGCACGCGGATAGTTCATAAAATGAATTAACGTATAAGCTATCAAATTTAATGCTCCGACCTACTGGAGTAAACGCGGGTAAAACCGCGGGGCGCAGCTAGTAATGAATATAACTATACATTCACATCATCATCATCATCAGCCCGTATAACGTCCACTGCTGAACATGGGCCTCCTCCCGAGGGAGGGTATTTGCCATAATCACCACGCTTGGCAGGCGAGTTGGTGACCGCAGTATAATGAAGCAACCCTTAGGAAACGCTACTGCCGTTCCCTGGTATACGATGATGGATGATGTTATAACAATCGGGACCAACGGCTTAACGTGCTTTCCGAGGCACGGAGGGTATTCCCTCAATCAACCAGACCCGGAAAGAAATCTTAGAATTTACCCAAAGATTTTCTGTCCTGCGTGGGGGGCTCTGTCGCAAAATGACCACTTCTCAAAATGACTACAGGTAGCAAAATGTCCCTTTCTCAGAATGTCCCTTTCGCAAAATATCCCTTTCTTCAAACAGGCAGATCTTTGTGTGATGAGCACAATTATTTGTTCTGTCTGGGTGTTTTCTATCTAAATGCCTCTTTGCCTAGTTTGGGATTAGACAGCAGTGTGTGAGGTGTCCCAGGTTATACCATACTATACAGTATTTAATGTCGTTTGGTTTTCTAGTTCTAACAATAACTTTTGTAATTATTTTTTCGCCTCCTTTGCCGCTTTAATGGAGGTCATCGCCAGCGACCGCCCTGAGCCGTGGTCCACGGGGGGCGCCCCCTTGCGCAGGTTGCTTAGTTTGTAGTTTTAAACCATTTATTAAAGCTGGAGCTCTGCTCGCCTTTATGCCCGGTGAAGTAGCAAAAGCCTCGTTGCTAACAACGTATATCGGTCCGAAAAAAAAATTACAAATACTAAAAATAAATGACCATGACCTCCCGTGGGTGTCGTAAAAGGCGACTAAGGGACTGATCGCTGATGGATGGGCAGCAGCATCTATTAGCTCAAGATTTACATCTTACTGCGATCACCAATCCGTCTGCCAAGCGTGGTGATTATGGCAATATCCCTCTACGATCCTGGCTTGCCAAGGTCTGTTAAGAGGAGGCCGATGTTCAGCAGTGGACGTAAATGGGCTGATGATGATGACTAAAAATAAAATAAATATTTAAGAGGGGCTCCTATGCAACAACTTTTTTTTATACCCTATTTGGCTTGATATCAATAACTGCAATAGGTAGACACTTGAAAATGGTACGGAACTATTCGTGCGCGAGTCCGACTCAGTTGTTTGAGGAAGGGGATATCTTGCGAAAGGGAAATTTTACGAAAGGGACATTCTGAGAAAGGGAAATTCTGAGAAAGGGACATTTTGCTACCTGTAGTCATTTTGAGAAGTGGTCATTTTGCGACAGAGCCGCGTGGGGATCGAACCCACGACCTCCGAGATTTAAAGCGTGCCAAATACCGCTAAACTACGGAGGTTGTCGTATACAAACACAACGTTCTATGAATCCCCCCCGTAGTGTCCTAATGTGGCGACTAAACTAATGGACATGTGGAATGGATGTTTATTGAGGCAATCAATGTCGCATTTTATTTGGTTGTGAGCTAGATTGGATATATAGCTGTAGTTTGTTCAGTAAACGAGAAAAACAAGTTGAATTCCTCTTTAGAGTGACTTCTTTATCGTTAGGCAATGACCTCGATCTTCGCGACGAGGAAAAAAGCGCCGGACCAAAAAAAAAAAAAGGCTCTACTTATGCTATACAGTTGTAGATAAACGCCTTCTTTGCCGGGTAAGGTTTAAAAACTCGAAAATGTTCAAATTGGCTTGCAAACTTTTATTGCGCGATACAGGTTAGTTAGAATGCTAGCTACTACATGGCGCTCCTAATTATCTTTTGGTTTGTATTGTACGGCTACTGTGTCGCTACACATTCATGGCATATTGGTGACATGTTCCAAGGTTAACACACATACCAACTGCTAAGCACCGCAATGCTTTTGTATGATAAGGGGATAATTTAGGATGTAATCAAAACCGCAAAATCATTGAATAGCTCTGTTTATTATAACAATCCGTCGGTGACCCAACCAAACCGGGTGAATCAAACGCTTGCGACTTATAAATCGGAACTAACGCCATCTATTGCCACAAGCGGTAAACTTAGGTACTAACACTGCAAACATTGTATTCAAATATCGAATTGGTCGTGAACACCATGCGTTTTTACGGATCACACAGTGATTTATACATTACATACAGAATAATTAAAAGTAGATGGCATTTAGAACCAGATTAATAGAATTTAAATGGCGTTACCGTGTGCTTTTTTTATGTGGTTTCCGAATAGACCAGCCCGGTTTTTCGCATAGATGTCGTAAAAAGTGACTATGGGACTTACATCTGATGTCTGTATCATCAGTATCTATCAACTCAAGGTTACTTATATAAGTAACCTGCGGGTTGGTGATCATAGTAAGATAATATTATCTTACTATGATTACCAACCCGCATTCCAAGCGTAGTGATTATGGCAACTTCAACGACATTGGCTACCCACGTTCTATGTGGAGGCCCATTTTTAGCCCATTCCCAGAACTGGTGGTAGAAAAAAAACAAAGAGCACGCATCATAAGAACATTATTTAAAAAATATTTTTAAATGTGAATGAAGATTGGATTTGACTTTGAGTGGACGTAAACAGCCCGATGAAGTAACTTGTTATCCGTAACACTTTCAGTTACAGACAGCTAAGTAATAATTTACGTCACAGTAGATTTAAGTTACTGAAGCTTAACTTGAAGCTAGAAATGATACCGTTTGTGGTTACTGAGGCTTACAGAATATCTAGATACCGAACTGGAATGTTCCCTAAAATTTTATGCGCAGAAATTTGTTGGACTTCACGTAGATGTGCGGATTTAGGGAAAAGATTAGCACGTGGTTGTGAAATAGTGGTCAGTTTTAGCAAGATGATATTTTAGTTATATGTTTTTTAATGTTTGGGGCTATATTGACGGGTTATCTATATATATAAAACAAAGACGGGTTTGTTACAACACTTATAACTCGAGATCGGCTGGATCATTTTTCATGGTTTTTGTTTCGTTGGATTTGTCTACGCCCTGAATAGCAGAATACATTTTAAAAATAAAAGAAAGTCGTGTTAGTTACACTATTTATAACTCAAGAACGGCTGAACCGATTTGGCTGAAAATTGGTAGGAAGGTAGCTAAGAACTGGGAGAAGGGCATAGGATACTTTTGGGTAGGGGTAGGGTAGGGTAGGGTAGGGCTAGGGTAGGGTAGGGGTAGGGTAGGGTAGGGGTAGGGTAGGGTAGGGGTAGGGTAGGGTAGGGTAGGGGTAGGGTAGGGGTAGGGTAGGGGTAGGGTAGGGGTAGGGTAGGGGTAGGGTAGGGGTAGGGTAGGGGTAGGGTAGGGGTAGGGTAGGGGTAGGGTAGGGGTAGGGTAGGGGTAGGGTAGGGGTAGGGTAGGGGTAGGGTAGGGGTAGGGTAGGGGTAGGGTAGGGGTAGGGTAGGGGTAGGGTAGGGGTAGGGTAGGGGTAGGGTAGGGGTAGGGTAGGGGTAGGGTAGGGGTAGGGTAGGGGTAGGGTAGGGGTAGGGTAGGGGTAGGGTAGGGGTAGGGTAGGGGTAGGGTAGGGGTAGGGTAGGGGTAGGGTAGGGGTAGGGTAGGGTTAGGGTAGGGGTAGGGTATAAAAGTCCACTCGTGCGAAGCCGGGGGGGGGCGCTAGTTATGTATATTTTTAATGAGCAACGTACACAGTTTTCATATTTAACGGAGAATAAATTTGGAAATATCATTTTTTATCTGTTATATTAATAGAGTATAGTAGCGTAGAGTATTTTGCAATGCAGAGGTGGACCAACTAATTTCAATGCAATGCAACAGTTTTTCACGTTAGGGCCTTTACAAGCTCGGCCTCGGGGAGTGGGGCACACTCTTTTCGAGGCTGACCCATGAGGAGTAGGGACACCTCCACACTCCGGGCGTCCCTATAACTGGGCAAATGGGCCACAGCCAGTGTGGCCCAGGTGATCCCGCGGCGCCATATTTGCTGCGGGTGCCGTCGGGGGGCCGGCTTGCTTCGTGCGTACCCGGCCCCCGCCAACGATGGATCGTAAGAGTGTTCGGGGGGAAAGCGTAAATGTATTTCCCCACGGACAACAAAAGGGCCTTTATAAGAGTTTCATCTAATGATAACTAACTATATCACTATTATTATTCTGCAGTTTGCGTTATACGGGCTGATGAGGATGATGATACAGAGTTTTCAGGTCATCACACTAAAGTTACAAATCAATGGGCGTCAAACTTGATAAACCGATTTATACGTAGTAAGATTAGTACCTCAAGCTACGACCTACTTGACCAGAAGGGTCTTCCAATGTGAAAACAGTGAGATACATCTAGTATACATCAGTAATTTAATAATGGCACAAAAATAATTGTAATTGAAAGCAAATTGATCTATAATTCAAAGTGCCTAAAATTCATTATCAAACAGTGATATATTTCAATTTGTGTCACCATCAAATTAAAGCAGCGATATATATATATGTTATGGCTAATAGCCGAAGTACGGCTACACCTAGTTTAAGCCGGCTACCACTAGGTGCAGCCGACCACATGTGGTTAAACTTAGATGTATCCTACTCCTAACCGACACGGTGGCGGTAACACAAATTTAACATCACCTACCTAAACGAGACGTATGGTAACATAGAACAAATACTTCAACTTCAACCTCAATAAGTCCCTGTTCAACTCCATTGGTTTAGGTTTTTTTTTAACCACCCCATCACCTTTTTGTGCCGTGCATAATATACCTAGGTTTAACCATCGGTGTGCGGCTGCACCTAGTTCTAGCCGCTATGATGAAGGGTAAACCTAGTTCTAACCGAAGATAAGTACATCTAAGTTCAACCGCATGTGGCCAGCTGCACCTAGTGGTAGCCGGCTAAAACTAGGGGTAGCCGCACTTCGGCTATTAGCCGTAACATATACTCGCATAAGGGGCCATCCATAAAGTACGTCACACGTAAAGGGGATTCGAAAGAGTGACATTTTGTGACAAGGAGTGGAAGTTAAGAGACGTCAAATTTTAAAATTTGTACTTTTAAAGAAAAGCTTAAAAATATTTCTTACACCATCTGCATGAATGAAATACGGTTCAAATTCTTTTTAAAACTCTACTAATGTCACGCACCGACCGCCTATAAGCCCTTGTGACTTTAATTTCAGAACTCTTTTAATTTTACATTTAGACATAGATGTAAAACCGCTATACATCCGACGTCACAAAAAGGAAGGAGAGTTTCTTGAGTATGGCCTGCAGTGACAAGGACGGGATAGCTCAAAAAATATGAAATTCGTGTGACGTTCTTTATCATCATCATCATCATCAACAGCCCGTTAACGTCCACTGCTGAACATGGGCCACCTCTTAACCGACCTTTCCAAGCCAGGATCGTTGTGGGATATTGCCATAATCACCACGCTTGGCTGACGGATTGGTGATCGCAGTAAGATGTAAACCTTTAGCTAATAGATGCTGCTGCCCGTCCATCAGCCATATGTCCCTTAGTCGCCTTTTACGACACCCATGGGACGAAATGGGGTGGTCTATTCTTAGCCGGAAACCACACGTTCTTTATGGCTGCTCCATAAAGAACTTTCAACTGCATACTTCATCAAAAATAATGTATCTCGGTATGAAATATTCGCGACCAACTTTCCGATGGAATTTCAAATAATACCTGACTTTGAGTAATATTATCATGTACCTAACATACTTCTATGTTAGAAGCAAAACGAAATGAATTTTAAATATTATTTGTAGCACAGGAAAGTATAAATTTATGTGAAAATATACGTTTTCCAGAAGTTTCTAAGCTTATCACGAAGATTTAAGGCAGGTTACCGAGTAAAATGGACATTAAAATATTGATTATGGGATTTTCGTCTGATTTAAAACTAGCGTTTGCTAGCAACTTCATAACTAAAGATTTTTATTTGTCCATAAAAACTTCGTTCACTGTATCTCCCAATTACTGATTGAATTTTCTTATTCGAAACTCCATTAGGTACAGTCTACCAAGAAGATAGGTTTACACCGTCAGTATAAAAAAATAAAAACAAATAAATAAAATATTTTTAATTCAGACATATTTGGTCTATAATTGTAATTAGAAGACATTTTTAAGAATTACAAAAAATTGAAAAAAAAAAATGATAAATTTTAAATTACATTCCATTTCAAAATTAATAAATTACATTTAAAAATTAATAGATTAAAAAACATGATTGAAAAATTTAAAAAAAAAATTACAAATTTACCTATGAAATAATTTAAATAAATATGTTTATGTTAGTACGACAGGCGGTTATTCTTTATACGTGAAGAGTTCGCTGCTAGATGTGTACAACTACACATAACAGTGAACTCTTCTTATAAACGTGTACATATAAATTTAAAATTAATTTCCCAATGTGTAAACCTATCTTTTGTTGACTGTACATATTCTCCAAATTGAACCATACACTCCGTCACAGTACTGTTTATATTATATACAGAAGGCTATTTCTGAACTAGATTGCTCTGTTCATCAATTTTACTGCAATTCCACTTTGCAAATACATAATTAAAAGTAGATATTTATTATACGACTTTTTTATAAATATCATAATCTAATAATGACGAAATATCTATTGTTAATTCCGCTAAAATAATTAATATTATTTTATCTTTTTAAATTAGATTAATATAGGTTTCCGCAAAGTAAAGCCTGATTCTATCAATTATATAAACATAATGGTTAAACTCGAAAACTGATAAAACGCATATCCATTTAAATATCTACTTCATAACTTTACCTACTCTGATTCCTGCTAGTTCAAAATGTTATTATAAAATATGTAGGTACCTCAGATAAAATTATGTTAATTTATACTTCTATAAGGGTGTTACGCATGCATCTCATTATTACTACAATAATAACCGCGCTACCTAACTGCTGACGCTGCGCAACGTGCCGAAGACGACACCCGTTCGTGGTATTACAGAAGCGTGAAAATAACTTCACTCTTTGGTCGATCGCCGACTTAGCTAGGTCTAAAATTAGAATTAAGTTTTTATTGTAATTTTGATTTATAATTAAATTTAGTTAAAACAAATTGTTTTTTTTTGGAACTCCTGTGGCCACGGTTCGTAACTAGGGTTTGTTTGTTTGTCTGTTTGTTTGAACGCGCTAATATCCGGAATTAATGGTCCGATTAAACAAATATGTCCGTGTTAGATAGTCCATTTATCGAAGAAGGCCATAAGGCTATATTTATTTATGAAGTTCACACGGAACTGGAAATTATTCGGGAGAAACCACATGCGGGGAGCTAGTTAATCCATAATTTTACTAACAAACAATGCAATACGATATTTTGAGCCTGCTTCTGTCCCTCACGAAAAGCTCCACGACCCACTGGGGGATGGTATCACCCCGTTAGAAACCTATGTTCTAGAACATTATAAGAAAATATTTGAATATTGTTTCAATTTTATTCAATGGTATTTTATTAAATTCCTTTCATAATTAAAACTATTATATTAGTTTATATTTATACAGATGTTAAACTTTAATATTTGGAAATTAAATATTTCTGAATCACATTTCTCGAACATTCGACTTTGCTTAAAGAAAGCGCTGATGCGAACGAACCTTAAAATTGCTGAAAAGAAAATATAATTTGAAAAAATATCTTCAATAATATTAAAGCTTCATAGAATACACACCTAATTTTGATATTATAATATCATTGAAAGACCGTGCAAAGTAACATAAAAATAGTTTATACTTATAGTACGACTATTATAGTTTATACACAATTACGAACCTCCATGGCACAGACTTATGCAGTCTTGCTTTAAATCTCGGAGGTCGTGTGTTTGATTACCAATTAAACAGATCTTTGAGTAAAATCTAAAATTTCTTTCCTGTATATAAATACACTAACTATATATGCAGGTCATAGGTATTAAAGTACACAAGTCTGTGTTTACAACACAGATGCACTCTCTATTCTTTTACTCTTAAAATCCGGCGGGACTGAGTTACTGGTGAGTTAAGTTTTGTTTTCGGGCGGACATTTTTGTAGACAGTCACAATGCTTTTGTTACTACACCGGACATAAGGGGGAGCAGTGTTCCAACCTTATGAAATGGTAACCAGTGAAAGATCAAACGCAAAATTGGTAGCTTAACCTGTTCTTCTAAGTTTCTTATAGTCTTTCTTCTCCGGGTGTCACACCGTAGGTAGACAGAGGAAGACTCGTGGGAAGCTAGGATAGGGTCCGATCGTGCTCGCAAGGCGAGTCTCGCGACGCGTTCCATGCTTCTGACCCGATCACAGCCCGCGCTGATTGATTCTAATTAATGAAATAAAGAAATAATGAATTTATTCAGCACTTAGGTATTTATATACACTTGTACTTGTCAGAATCACAATATTACACAATTATTCTTATTCTATGAATTAAACTAGATACTTAATTATATTTATAATATGCGACTATCACATGCCACTGGTAAATTAAAATCTTGACTAATTTATTAGCCACGATTTGTTCTTTTTTGTCATTATCATTGTATTTGACTTAAAATAAGAATGATCGAATCATTTTTATTTTCATTTAAGCACGATCAACTGGTTCACTTCGATCTGGTATTTTATTTTTGTAATTTACTTTAACGAGACAGCTAGTAAAAGCATATAAAGTAAAAGCGTCACCGCGCATCGTTATGGAGAAATTTAACCTTCGATTTAACACGCGTCAGTTATCACGGATTTTAACATTTTTATTTCGCTATTTAATACAGCTTCGGAACAAGGGGTAATCCGGTGATGTATAGCCGTGTTTGTGGCAATAGCTTAAAGATACTGGTCGAAGTATATCATGTCATGTTAATGCGAGTAGAACGGACAAAAATGTTTTTCAACTTTTATATACAGGGTTATTTTTAAACCTTTTAGAGGGTGAAAGTACTGATGATTGTAAACAATTTTTACTATGGGTTCAACCCTGAAATCGCGAAAATAAAATCAGCTGTTCCATAAATTTTGTCGAAGTAAGTAGGTAAACATAAATGTATGGAACAGCTGATTTTTTTTTCTCGCGATTTCAGGATTGGTTCCATAGTAAAAGTTGTTCATAATCATGAGTACTTCTATTCCCCAAAAGGTTGTTGGTGTTTTAAAAATAACCCTGTATATATGTGAATAGTTATATGTTTTGAAATGTTCGCTACTTAGTTATTAGTGCCTAATTTCGTTAGAAATGTATACCTATTCATTCTAGTTTTGACATGCACAGAAAAAGCATAGCGCGGCTTAGAATAGATCAGTCTCACGATATTACTGCTATCATCAAGCATAGTGATTATGGCAATGTCCCTCAACTACTCTTTTTTTTTGTGTTGTGTGTGGGAAATGCTTTTACACATCCCCTCTAGCGCTGCAGCGTTCCCGCGTCGGCGAAGGAGTATGTGGGACTCGCCCTCTCCATAGCGTGGTATGCTAGTCATACCACGAGGAGAGGACCTTACACCACTAAGCTAGCCAAAATCAAATGGGGAGGCCCATGTTTAGCAGTGTACGGTAAAGAGCTGTTGTAGTAGCATTGCTTGTGAGCGAAACCATAGCGCGATGTTGGTATGTACATTTGAACATTAATGTATCGAACTAGAAGTAAACTTAAATAGGTACCTACCTACTTATCATTGTACAAAGGTTGTTATGTCACTACGAGATTCTTAGTTGAAAAACTTTTACCCATCTCATTTCCATGACAAGACATCAAAACAAAACATAAACAATTATAAAAAAAAACTATTTATTAGCATAGTAAGTATTTAATATCAACGTAAAATAACACATTTTTTACTCATTTACCACGCATACCTCATTCATCATGTTACAGCAAAACCAAAAATATTCATTGCCGCATTCCGCTCGTAATGACGTCACTAATTGATATGGAGTACGCACTTTCAAGAAAATGGCGTCAACGTAAAAGCTTTTTGAATATTCATTGACGGGGAATGTACGAAGGTAAGTGTACGGATATACTTACGGACAGATATTTATGTGATGTGTGTTTGTAGATTTATTCTAGAATTATTTAATATGCTAGTGTTAATAATATCTTGGATAATAAATATGATATCTATATCTTATAAACTCTTAAAAAAAACTTACATACATACATAAGCTCACGCCTGTTTCCCAGCGAGGTAGGCAGAGACAATGGACCTCCAGTGACCTCCACTTGCTACGATCCCTACACACATCTTTCGCTTCATTCACTCTCATAACATTCTTCATACAGGCACGTCGGTTTAGGGTGGATCTTATTTGACCTTTTGCGAGGATGTCACCGATTTGGTCAGAGAACTTTCGTCGAGGTCTTCCCCTTCCGAATGTGCCACTCACACTTGCCATGTATACCAGTTTTGTCAATCTTTCTTCATCCATTCTTTCCAAGTGACCAAACCATCTCAACATTCCTTTAAAACAAACTTGCGTGAGGAATATGTATGAATAGTAAAATAAGCGAGGATTAGAGTAAAAATATTACCATCATTTGTAAATATTCAAATAATATTTGTATTTATTACTTATCAAGAATCAATATTAATAACAATTTGAACACAAACGATATAACAGCGTATGTAGTATATGTAGGGGCTACATACATACACACATATGTTATACGTAACTTTAATACTGTGTTTAATAAGGCGATCCCGCCTCTAATGTATTCCGTCACTCGCGCATTGTAACCGATACCACTCTTGTCAATAAACCAGTATAAGTGAATAAAGATCGACATTTCATTTAACCGTCCCTGTAGTACCCCTAAAGATGCACAAAATCACTAACTACGTGATATTATTTCTTGCTACCCGTTCAGATTGGTTGCAAGTTTACATTCAACAACACAATATCTCGTAACCGTCCATCGTTGCCGTTCATTAATCTGAACCATCCGAAAGCCACAACACATCGGTCGTAAGCCAACCATCTTGCGAATTTCCTAGAGATCTAAATTTTTGCGCAAACACGAGGCAAGCTCAAACGGGGGATTTGGCGGCAAACAGCGTACATTCCGCGGTAAGCCCGACACAAACGTTGCACCGCTGCATGGAGCGTTCCTCTGTAAACCTTTGTTTAGTTCGATGTATGGATAACAAACCTGCTTGTTTTATTCATGTCAAATGCTGCGAGAGGGTATTTTGTTGGTTTTTTTCAAATAAGTTCTGGTATTTTATTGGCTTTTGCACTATTCAGTTTGTCCTTTGAAGATGTTTAAGCTTGATTCTGAAAATATGGTGCATATTTTCAACTGGCTTTGACGAAATAGTGGAGCCTAAAAATAATCATGTGGCTTATCAGAACTTATGTAGCTTAAATAAACTATTATTTATTGTTACAAAAGTATTAAACAAATAGATATTCATATCGTTCTGAATATAATTCTTTTGACTAATTTCAAATTCGAGTATTTTATCTCCGCTATACCGAAAATTCGGCTGATGTATTTATCACAAACAGCTGCAAGAAGCCATATTTTCAATTAAATTTGGTACAGCATGTCAGTGCAAATGTTAACAAACTACCTTATTTCACATGGACATATATTGGTAACATAGACATTTGCTACTTCAAGCGAAGCCGATTAAATAATAAATTACAACAGATCATAACAGCGCAACAAAGCGAAAAGGTACACTAGTACAAAATATCTTACAATATTATAGCAATGATTGTAAAAAAGCAAACAAAACGATACAAATAAAAGCAGCTCTGCAACTTAATCTAAGTGTAATGAGACTGATTCCACCACATGCTCCCGCCACTGCAATTCCACTGAAACAGAATCGACATCAATTAAATTTAACTTAGGTAGTAAAGAGTTTTATTCTAGAAATTTTCTAGACATTCTTCGTCCAGATCTATGAATTACAAAGCGTTTTGAAAGTTAAACTGAGTGAGTTGCATAATTATTTTTTCTAATTAAAATTATAATTAAGCTAGCTTTAGTACTCAGTTCACTCAGTTCAACGGTAATGAACAAGGTCCCGAATTTGAATCCTGGGCTAGACAAAAATATGATACTAGATTTTTTTCTAACTAAACTAAACTAAGCAATTGCTTGAAGTCTCACTTGAAGTGGAACATTGTTAGTGTTTTGCCTGCGCCTCATAGAGCACTTTAAATTTAGTTAGCCTAATCATTCATCGATCCTGTCGGTAAAACAGTCCCACCAGATTTTGTGGATAATGGAATAGAGGATGCATCTATGTTGGCGCAGCCACTTGTAACCTATAATATGATGTCGGTAGGGCTATACTTTGGCGAAAAGGCCAGTAGTAACACTTTGCCCGATCAGGGACAGCACTCGAGGCTTCAGGCGCCATAAACAAATGCACCACTACACATAGCCACAGAGGAAACGAAATTATAAGCCATGAAGCCATCACACTGCCTTTTTGACCGACAACTTCTTGCATAACACATCCAATATTCAAAGTTCGCGCAATATCGAACAATAACAGGCAATTTGTAAATATCGAGAGCGGGTAATGCGAACAGATCGGATCGGGCATCGAACCGAAACTACGGTACGTCAAAAAGCAATCAATGTACTAACGCAGAATCATTCGCCGGTGACGTCAGCCGGAACAAAAGCGAATCACTTTGATCTGAATGTAGGGTGGCTGTGAATTAGCGTGGGAGACGGACATGTGGGACGCTTTGGGAATTATTTATTTAGCCTAGTGCTTAGAGTGTCAGTTACAATAATCTTTGGAATTAATGTCTATTTGGTGGAATAGATTTGGTTGAACGGAATTATAATACTATTATCTGATATTAATTCATATATACTTTTATTACCACGTAGTAAAAAAAAAATCATAAAGTATTGTATGTTAGCTGTATGGATTTTTTTAATTTAATATATTAATTATATATGATAGCTAAATTCTTGAAGTTTTTAGTTATTTTGTATAATACTTTTTAATAAGACTGGTCGTCTTTTATATCATAAAGACAAAAGATTTGATTGCAGTTTTTCATTAAATATGAACTATTGGGCCGATTTCAAAAATTCTTTAACCATTAGGAAACTACGTTATTCAGGAGTAAAATAGATTTTATTTCATGATTAATTGCCAACGGAAACAAGGGCTGCGCAAGTATCGAATAAAATATATAATATCGCAGTCAACTGTAACATAATATCTGCAACTTAAGTAATTTGCACTGATTTCTATTGTGGTTCTATCAGTATAATCACGCTTAAAGCAATATCAATTACTGTTATGTGCTGTAATCATAATTATTCATTTTACATAAATAAAACCATGTATTAATAACGCCAAACCTCTTGAGCGTTGATTGTGCTCATGAATATGAACAACTTTTTCTAAGAGGCCAACATTGTATCTCGAAGTAAAAAATCTGCTATTCCATACAATTTGTCAATACCTACTCGAGCAAAATGTATGGATAAGTTGTTTTTTTTTCTTCGAGTTACAATGTTGGTCCCAAATAAAAAGTTGTTCATATCCATGAGCACAATCACCACCTAATAGATTTTGCGTTATTTAATTAACACGTTGTATAATTTGTCCCATAATTGATGAATGTAACAATTTCCTGTGAAACATGATATGTCGCCACACACTCGCATGCAGGGCCTGACATCGAGTATTCAATCAAGTAAAGGCTTGAACCCTTTCAAGTACTGGCTTTCGGATGTCTCCAATTCGGATCGGATGAAACCGCAAATACGGTAACACCGGTAGGTGCCACCACTTAAATGTTTCAGGCTAGGATAGCCTTATATTTAAATCCTTGTTATTTTTAACCTCATAAAACCTTAAGATATAAACAAGCTTAGCATACTAAAGGATTTATTATAAATTCCTTATCTAAGAATTAAAGTAAAATTTAACAAAAATATTTTTAAACTAGTTACTTACTTCTGGTTCTTACGAGAATACAATTGTAGTTATTATCACTGCATAGTATAAAACAAAGTCGCTTTCTCTATCCCTATATCCCTATATCCCGGAATGAATCTTTAAAACTACGCAACGGATTTTGATGCGGTTTTTTTAATAGATAGAAGCATTCAAGAGGAAGGTTTATATGTATAATACATCAGCATTGTACCCGTGCGGAGCCGGGGCGGGTTGCTAGTAATATATGAAAAAGTGATAGATTTATATTTAAATATGTTTACCGGAGAAACAAACAAAATAAATAAATAATATTAATTCAGTACTATGATGTGTACATACACTTGTACTTATCTAAATTTCACAATGTAAGTTTATATAATAATAATTATTAATATGTTACAGTATAGAATTAACTTCATCGCAGGTGTGCTAGAAGTCCGTCAGTCTTGCACATCAATAAATAATATCTCAGTATGATTGCTAGTAAATTATTTGCTATCTCATTTTTAATAAAGCATTTGAATTATTCTAACAAATACCTATCAATAAAAAATTACATAATATGTAAGCCGGTCGAATGACCGGATCGGAGGTATAATTCAAATTGTTTTTTAATAGTAGCGATACATGCCTGAGACCACCCTTAAGGGTTTTTAAGGCCTTACACCTTAAGAGTGGTCACCCTTGAAGTGTAAGTAAAATAGTCGTTGCTTTTATCCGAGGACCACATTAACGCCTAATCGTGTCGCGTACGCTTTGTTTTATATTATTAAGATTAGATCATTAATTTTATCCTTACTGTCTCCACAACTCATAGTTGCCCTACTGGCGATAGAGCATAGGCGCTCACGATAGGTTCAAACAATGAAATGAAAGCCTGTGCGATATTTCAATGTAGGCACAAAGCTAGGCTTGCCACCCGACCCTACCTGCTACCAGAGATTCAGAACACATGCTTAAAGATTGAATGTTTGCGGAGCGGAGTTCATATTGGGTTAGTAGATACTTATAAATCTGCGTTTTGAGTTATATAACTGTGTTTGGTATATTTATAATTGAGTTATTAAACTGCTATAAAATATTCGTACATAAATAACAAAGAGTAAAGATATTTTGGAACGCATTACCTACGGCAAAGTTTACCACGCATTTCAAAGATTAAGATTGATAAATATATAGACGACAAGCAAAAAAATGCTACATTTGAAAGTGGATTTCCTTCCATTACCACTCGGTCCTCTGCAAGTTTATTTACTTCTGCATACGACATGACCTCTATTTTTACTTGATCCATGCATGTTGGTCGAGTTCTCCCAGCTATCCTCCGACTATTTTAATTCCATATTATTTATTTTTTTATAAAAATAAATAAAAATAAGAATAATGTCACATCAGTTGCCCAAACATAGTTCCTCTTCTGTTTTCTCTAGTTCTTACCAGGAAGTAGTATAGGTTATATTTTATGTAAAGATTTCCCCGGGGACAGAAGTCATACGGACAAAACCATATAAGTCGACAATTTCTACGAATTTGTCAGATTCATACCAAGTAATGTACTAACATCAACATATCAAGAGTTCTCATTAAGACGCATAGCAATGCAGGCTAACTTTGTGCCAAGAACATACTCACATGTGGAGGAGGCATTTGGGTTATTATTTTTAAATTTCAAAAGGATAAAAACTGTTCATATCCGGATACAAACGTCATCATTTCAAAGTTGAATGATATTAGTCGTAAAAAGTTCGTATTAATTAGAAGTAAACTCTAATTAATTCATAATAATCTGCCAAGTGAAAGCCTTTTTGACAACTGTTGAAAATAATACATATAAATAATATATGAGTTTATATTTCTGGAATCGCACCACCTCAACAAATAGGTACTCATAATATGAGTACCTATTTGTTGAGGTGGTGCGATATGTAATACAAATCAAATTCACAGAAAGGGTTTTAAAGAGTACCAGATTATATATCGATATGCAAAATCCGTGTGGTTTCTGGCTTAGAATAGACCACCCCGTGTCAACCCATGGGTGTCGTAAAAGGCGACTAAGGGACATATGGCTGATGGATGGGCAGCAGCGTCTATTAGCCCAAGGTTAACATCTTACTGCGATCACCAATCCATCTGCCAAGCGTGGTGATTATGGCAATAGCACTCAACGGTCCTGGCTTGTCAAGGTCTGTTAAGAGGAGGCCCATGTTCAGCAGTGGACGTAAATGGGCTGTTGATGATGCAAAATCGAACTAAATAAATTAAATCTATTGGTTTCGCCAAACATTTCTAACTTTATAATTAAATTTGTGGCAGGCTTCAAGACATTTCGGTATCCGGAATCAATTTACCTAAACCTCTTCATCTGAATTAGCTTTTATCAATTACATTGACTGGAATGTGTACGGTCTATTGATATATGCTGACCAAATAGTAACAAGATGTTAACCTGGTGTTCGAACGATAATGTGCTCAACTGTAGTGAGCAAAGATGTTCCAATTCTATTAAATCTGAGACATTTTCTTAACAAATAAATATGTATGTGATGTTTTGCTCGTATCTGGGTTAGCCCGTAAAGATGGCGGTTCTTGTGAGTCAATGTCAAAGCCAAAAATGTTCTTTCTTTCAAATTGACACGTTTTTTTAAATCATGTTCTTATTATGCGTCCATTTCTTTTTCTACTATCAGTTCAGGAGTGTTCTTTTACTGGGCCCCGAGTCTACTATCGTAATGGCGTATCCATAAACTGTCAATGACAGTTCAATGGTCGGATTTTTCCCATTTGGTAATCTACTAATCCATATGACATCATAATAGTGTCACTATGACGCCACGATGACATTAGCGTAGTTGAATATAATCTCAAATGATACATTTATAAGTTTTGAAATCGCCTAAATAAACATTACAAGTACAATCTCCCTAACCATCTCCCCTGCTACTTCTGTTGACGGCCTTTTTCTGCGGTAGCAACACCGACTTCCATTCCAGCGCCGACACCATAGTGAGATTATCAGATTAAGGCACTACGGTGGTACAATACTTAAAAAAATTGCAGACTCGGGCCCCTGGTCGTGTAGGTACTCTGTCTCACTGGACTTTCAAAATACATGAAAAGGACCTGAGCTTTCTGATGAACATACCTCATTACAAATGAGGTATTTGCTACTTCACTGGACATAAAATGCACTTTGGGTTTGGCGGAGATGGCTCAAATTGCCAAAATCTTTAAATTAGTGCGCCATTTTATCAATGCAATTGAATTATAAGAGTCCAAAATCTGGAATCATCATGTACCGTATCAAGCTGTTCCCAAATTCTGAAGCCCAAAGTAGTTTATCGGTAGTAAGTGAATAGTTAGCACTAAGTTCCTCTAAGTCCGCCGAGTAAGGAGGGAGCCGTGACCACCCGTCCAATAGTTCACTTAAACCGACTTCATTTAATAGCCATGTGGTTTGAGAAGGATAATCCCTGTATTCAAATGCAAATGCATATGTGGAGTGCACTTTTAGATGATAGAAAGGATTGGAAGCAGCCAGTTATAAAGAAACGCGATGGCAAAGTTAAAATCACACGTTTCATAATGAAATCAAATCGTGCTAGTTTTCAACGTCGTATCAGAGTGTAATCTTATTTCTACATGTGTTATAGGTACTCCATTATGGGCGATTTATCCTTAAAAGTCTTAATTTTTACAATTATATTTATGTGTAAGTTTAAAAGGATGTTTGTTATTTAATCTTACAATGACTTCAGAAAGATTTTTTTACAAAGATTACTGGCAGAGTTTTTGCATACTACTAGTACTAGTGTTCGTGTTAACCCCTCGTGCTAAGGAAAAAACGCTTGTGTTACGAGTAGGTTCACGTCGGTAGTACGGTGGGCGAACAAGCGATCACATGATTATACCTAAGTCTGACGCGAAGCCCGTGGCCGCCTATATTTCAATGAAATATAAAAAATATAACAAGTTTTTCCGCGTAATACAAGAAATCCAGATAGAATAGTAGTACCTAGGATACCGAGAACGTGTCTATATAAAATGAACAGACATCACATGTGTGTCTATATATACATTAATCTACCTAGAACTATTAAGGACTCAAAAGATAGTTTATCTTCTATATATATAAAAGAAAGTCGTGTTTGTTACAACACTTATAACTCGAGAACGGCTGGACCGATTGCCATGGTTTTTGATATGTTGGATTTGTTTCCGTCCCGAATAGCAGAATACATTTTAAAAACAAAAGAAAGTCGTGTTAGTTACACTAATTATAACTCAAGAACGGCTGAACCGATTTGGCTGAAAATTGGTAGGGAGGTAGCTAAGAACTGGGAGAAGGACATAGGATACTTTTGGGTAGGGGTAGGGTAGGGTAGGGTAGGGTAGGGTAGGGTAGGGTAGGGTAGGGGTAGGGTAGGGGTAGGGTAGGGTAGGGGTAGGGTAGGGGTATGGTAGGGGTAGGGTAGGGGTAGGGTAGGGTAGGGGTAGGGTAGGGGTAGGGGTAGGGGTAGGGTAGGGGTAGGGTAGGGTAGGGGTAGGGGTAGGGTAGGGGTAGGGTAGGAGTAGGGTAGGGTTAGGGTAGGGGTAGGGTAGGGCAGGGGTAGTGTATAAAAGTCCACCCGTGCGAAGCCGGGGCGGGCCGCTAGTTTTATATAAAACTTAAATCATGGCTTTTAGTAAAAAGATTTTATTCCGTTGACAAATTAATAAAATTCAATACACTAACCTAAATTTTGAGTAATTTGACATTGTCCTCAAATTATTGTCATTTCCTTTGTAGCTGTTGATTTACCTTACATTTAAGTGAATTGGAAATTATCGATTTATTCATTGTATTCTTTATATTATTGACTTTTTAATATGTAAATATAATTTAAAATAGATTATATTATTCGCACAAAATTTGCATGCCTTGTAAACCAGGCAGAATATTGTAACTGTATTTTATGTATGCCAAACCACCTGCAAATGTACCTACCTGTATATTTCGAATAAATGATGATTAAATTATTAAATGAATTTTGTTTCGATTTTATAAACGTAGATACAGGCTATAAAGCGAAGACTGGAGCTGAGTTACAACAGTCTCGATCAGTGCGAAAACCACACGGTAGCTAATAAAAAATATAAAATAAATAAAGTAACATAATTCCTTAGTCATTCTTTTATTTCCCTTGCGCGGCACATATCAGTCGTATTCAACATAATCCAGATATCGGGGTTCAATGCATTCGCTACACTGTTGTTTAATACCGTGACTTTATCCGCAGTACGTGGGTCTGGCATGTACGAGTTATATACTTACTATATAGTCAACAAAGAATTTATGGCCATCTTAAGGAATGAAGCGCTGAAAATACAATGTGTCTTCAAAGTTATTTTTTACTTTAAAGCAGTTGAAAATTACTCGTAAGTAAATTTTAATGTTATTGCATTTTTTTTTAATCATAACGTTGAATACGTTTAAAACTCAAATTAGTTTATTTTTCTATCAGTATAAAAACACAATAAACAAATATTACAAAGACATCCATTCGGGCAAATAATGTGTATGCCAATAAATAGTTAAAGTAACTGGACCAAAATCTACGTTCTGCCCATTTAAGTATGTTTCGCCGGACCGTCCCATGTGGGTCGCGTTTAAACCGGCAGTAGAATAACCCACTGAGTTTGTTTCGCCGGATCTTCTCGGGCGTATTAGATCCGGTGGTAGCATTAAAGCGCGTCCATCGTTATATACTCATGGTCCACTTAAATAATGACAATTATTCTAACCTAATATAGACAGAACAAGCTATTCGACACAATATAGTTAAAATAGCTAAATAATAAACTAGGTAATACGTTCAGACTAAAATTTTGCTAAAATAGTAACTTAAATACTTGTTTAATTTAAAAATTTATGAAACATGATAATAATACTGAATACAAAATTATTGTTTTGACTATTTGCAAGTGCCTGTAATTAGGTTTACGTAATTAAAAATGTTATTATTTTTTTAACGTTATTTTGAACAAAATTGTGATATTCATAAATAAAATAGATTGTTTTAGCTTAAATAATCAGACATAGACAAAAACACGCAGCTGGTCTCTAAAGGATGTTTTGCTAGGTATAGACACTACGCTTGGCAGATAGGATGGTGTCTGCATTCATCTCTGCAAACCGTTACCTGCTATACAATTTTTGTCATAAACGATGTTAAGAACATGACTGTGTTTTTCCGTGCGAGGGTTGTTGTAACTATCTCTGACTGACTGACACTGCATTCATGACTAAGTGGTTACGGTAGTTGCTGGTGTTTTAGGTTCGATTTCTACCTGTAAACCACAAATACTACTTGAGAATCCGAGTGCTTTGTGTCCGGGAATTATTTGTATTCTTATAAAATGTATTTGTTTATTAAATCTCCCGGGACATATAAAATGAATTCCCAGTGGCAAATAATTTTAACTGTGAATTAATAAGTATAGAAACTCCGTAAGGCAAAGACGAGGCACAGACGCTACACTGCATGATGTCGCTGCAAAGAGTTTTCATACAAAATTGTTCGCTGGCATGTCGTGAACTATAAACAAGCGGCGTGGCGTAAGCGTGGTTCGATCGTGCTTTATCCGTCTCTCGTCTCCGCTGCTCCTGTGTCACATCTTTGCCTTACGTTATTTCTGTATAATCCATGCCTTTAAAGACGGACACAATTTTCAGAATTCACTCAAAGTTTTTCCCGGCACCAGAATGTAACCCACAAACTGCGAGAATTAAAACACAGTTATCAAAACATCACAAAACCTTTTGTTGCTGACGCAGATTATCGCGTGCAAACGGGGTAACTACAGTCATCTAATCAAGTTTCATATCCATTGCGCGTTATATGCGGACCGTAAGCAAACTAAGCCATTGAACAAGCATTGGATGACAATCGAGCCAAATTAGGCCCCGACCTAACGGTCCGACTTAAATAACGTGCAAACGAACCAGCTGTCTATTGTGTGCGATTGGCCTAATTTTACATTGAGGCTGTTTTCAGACGCTTTGTGGGTTAATAGGTATGTTTCGTGTTGGTTAATAAAGTTTTAGTGTATGAGAAATAACTATGTATTTAACAAGCCTCGCTGCGTAATTAATATCTAGTATATTATTATAGTATTCGGTCAGTTTCCAATGCAAAATATTTTTTTATCTTCTATATAAATTAAAATTGACAAACTCCGTAGCATAGCGGTAATTGGCTCGCTTTAAGTCTCGGAGGTCGTGGGTTCGATCCCCACATCGGACAAGAAATCTTTGTGTAAATTCTTAGATTTCTATCTTCTATAATAATCGTATATCAAGGATCAGGCAGCAGCGTTTCCTTGTGTAATAATACTGCGGTCACCAACCCGCCTGCTAAGCGTGGTGACTATGGCAATACCCTTCCTCGGGAGGAGGCCCATGTTCAGCAGTGGACGTTATACGGGCAAATGATGATGATATAAATTAAAATGAGGCGGTATCGTAATCCTATTTTATTACTAGTTTCCCGCGAGTGGATTCACCCGCGTAACTTCCGTTCCCGTAGGAACTTTATAACTAAATATAGCCTATAGCCTTCCTCAATAAATTGGCTATCTATCAAACAAACAAACAAACTCTTTAGCTTAATATCTATACTAATATAATAATATATTAAGCTGAAGTTTGTTTGCTTGAACAGGCTAATTTCAGGAACTACTACACCGATTTCAAAAAATCTTTCATTGTTAAGGCGGCATGTCGGCGGGTTGAGATAAGATATTTATTCGGCAGTTAGTCACTACGGGTCGAGTTTCGCCGGGCAACTGAGCGCAGGCGTACGCAAGCCGCCAACATGTCGTCGGGCAACACGCGCGGGCGCATGTTGCCGACATGATTCTTTTCATATAGGCCGCCGGGTTGTGTCGGCGGGCTGTATCGGCGGCCCGGCGGGCTCAGTGTGTATTGTGCTTTAGATAGCCTATTTATCAAAGAAGGCTATAGGCTCATTTAGTCTATGCTACTTTATTACGAGTTGCCATGGCAACGGGAGCTACGTGAAACCGCGCGCAAGAAGCTAGTTTAGAAAGATATAAATCATTTAAATCACATAACCACGACACAAAGACCTACCTAGCAATTCCCCACTTATTTAAATCATTAACTTGGCATATAACTCCGCCGCGCCTTGCAACGAGCATCTTAATTTGAATAACAAAGGTGGGCTGCATGTGGCTGAATAATTACTCGCTCGTACGAATTACTACCGTTGTCGCTTTTGACGGCGACTGTACTGTATGATGGCGAGTAATTATTGTATTATGACGTACAACTGAATTTGTGACGTCAATTCTAACGAGTAAAATCCGTGTTGCGAAACCTTGATGTTATTTTTTGAGTTGGTTAAAATTTGCCTTTACTCGGATCATACTTACGAATTGATTAAATAACGAAAAGCCAAACTAAATCCATAATTTAGGAGTTCTAATGCAAACTACGTAAATACAAACCTACAATATTCATTAATTTACAAGTTAAGATAGTTAAGTTAGAGCTTTGTTTATGACACCCAGGCTGTTTGGTACAATTGATCAGGCAAATGTATGCATGTGGACGCTTATGCAGGGTGAATCGGCTTGTGAATTTCCTATCCTAAATTTATCCTAAATATTATCTGCTCCATCAATACTTCAGCCATTAAAAATACCTAAATTGGCTCAAGATGCGCGGACTAGTTCTATTTCGCGCCACTCAACACACCGCGGCGCTGCCGTCGCTTGCTTCGCCCGTTCCCGCCGAATGCGTCGAGCGACGTCATATTCTCTGAAAAATTCTGAAATACTTAAGTAATCTATGTGAAATCATCAAGACAGTGTGCGTACAACATTTAGTTAACGTGTTCGTGTAAAATCAACTAATTTTAATTAAGAAAACTGAGTAGTTTGTGTGACTGCAAACGAACGCCGGCCGGATACCTAGCGAGTACAGCGGAGGCCTACCTACTACCTACCGTCAAGGTGTCTTACTTCCCTTCCTACTTCACAAGCCTCGGGTCTCTGGCAAATATCATACACCTCAGTAAGTCGTTAAATCCATCAAACAAACAAATTAAAAAAACTAAAGATGGTGCATAACCACAGGGTCTATTTCATCGCATCATTGCTTGATAAATATTGTTGTTGTATTGTGACTAAAGCTTCGATGTACAACGTGCAGGAACGAAATTACGACTAGTCTACTGCGACGTTCCAATTTATTATTACAAGCTTTCCGTCTATCTAACAATGTTTGTACCTACCTATGTTTGTTTGATCATAATTTGCAGCTGAACTTTAAAAATGTTCGTCGTTTTAAACTTTCGGAAGATTTGATTAGACAAATTAGGTACTTGAGCGAATAAAATAATTTGTATGATATTACCACGAAAGCTAATCTAATGCACTAAATAAAATATATACTAGTTATGGAGTATTTCTCCACTATCCTGGTAGACTGAAGCCTAAACTAGATATTTCAATACATAAGTTTACTTACTGTACTCCAAGAATATCTTATGGTGTTTTTTTTTATATCTATGCTTTAACCGCGTAAACCCCTTTCCGTAGTAACATCCTAATTAAATATATAACATTTCACATTAAATAAATAGGCTATCTAACAATAAAAAAGCATTTTTCACATCTTGCCAGTAGCTTCTGAAATTAGCGCCTTCAAGCCAACAACATTATTATACCTATAAGTTTGTAGGCGAAGCATGGATTTAATACGAATTATTTTCTATGGTCAATGTTACTTTTAATATAAGTTTTAAAGATATTAAATAAGTCTCCAATCTCTACCACCCACTCTTTTCATAAAGAATTACTATCTCCAAAAGATTACCAATTCTAATCCTCCATTAATAAAGATATCCGCATGTATTTTTACAACGAAAATGTTCGGGGAAATTCAATCAGCCATTTTTCCACCCACGTTTAACCGGATTTTTTTTTAAAGATATCGAATTAAGCAAACAAGCCGAACAAAAACGAATAAAGTTACTAAGAGAGTGTTGTAAAATAATATTTTATGGTAGATAAAAAGTTATTAGAGTTAAACAGAGGTGCTTGAGTACCAGGTGTACAGAATTATGAGAAATGTTTTGATTTTTATTTTATTTTTTATTGAGTTTGCGATAGGTTTTTGTTTATTTTGTAAGATGGAGAAGGGGTGTTTTAAATTTGGAAGTGGGTTGAGAGTGTTTTAAAAATAAAACTTTCGTGAGTGGTACTCATATTTATATTAACTATCCGATTGTACCCACCATTTGTCATCATCGGATATGTCCGACTAGTTTCGAGGGTTGGTGTTGGCTCTGTGTTTTGAAAGAACTGAATATAATATAGTTCGATGAATACTTATAACTGTAGTTATATTATTGCCGACTAAAGGTCTACTCTGGTTGTCTTAAAAGGTGACTAAATGCACACAATGAATGGGCATCAGCATCTATCAGCTAAAAGATATTTCCATCTTACTGCGATCACCAATTCGCCTGTCAAGCGTAGTGATGACGGTAATATCCCTTAACGACCCTGGATTGCCAAAGTCTATTATAAAGGAGGCCCACGTTCAGAAATGGACTTCAACCGGCTTATTCAGAAGAAGAAAGGACTACACTTATTAAGCTTAGTTCTAAAGATAACGATTTTTTGTTAATTCTGCTTTAAGCTTATTTAACATTGGGTGTCCTCGAACGTGTGAACGAAGCGGAAGATGCAAGCGCCAAGCTCCTGACCCCACTGGATTGGTGACTGCAATAAGATGGTCATAATCTTTGAGCTGACAGATGTTCCTGCCCATCCACCAGGTGTTAGCCTCTTCATCACTCCTTACGACATCCATGGGAAGATATAGGGTGGTATATTCTTAGATAGAGAAGGGAATGTTGAGATGGTTTGTTCACGTGGAAAGAATGGATGGAGAAAGATTGACAAAACAGGTACACATGGCAAGTGTGAGTGGCACAGTCGGAACAGGAAGACCTCGACGAACGTTCTCTGACCAAATCGGAGACATCCTCGCAAAAGGTCAAATAAGATCCACCCTAAACCGACGTGCTTGTATGAAGAATGTTATGAGAGTGAATGAAGCGAAAGATGTGTGTAGGAATCGTAGCAATGTGAAGGTCCATTGTCTCTGCCTACCCCGCTGGGAAACAGACGTGAGCTTATGTATGTATGTATATTCTTAGCCTATTATATATTTTGATGAAATATTTTATTGTAAGTTCAAGGTTCAAATTGTAAATCACTATTTTGAACTTAATATCAGCACAGCCGCGGGATATGACTACTCCTTTAAACAGTTTTTAACGTAATTAGATAAAACAATAGGTATTCTAAATAAACAATGTACTAAAACGTTATGAGTTAATTTAAAACGGCCTTAATAAGTTAGTTAAATGGCTTAAGGCGCTGTGATTTATCTTCGAACTTCACAATCTTAGTACAGCAGTGTTTCGCTTATTACTTTATCAAAATGTGATTAAGTGGACCAAAGATACGCTGGAATGCGATCCGATGGTCTCTTACACTTAATTAGTAGTGTCACTTGCTTCCCAGCATATAATATTAATACCTTTATAAACTACATATCATCATCATCATCATCAGCCCGTATAACGTCCACTGCTGAACATGGGCCTCCTCCAGAGGCAGGGTATTTGCCATACCACGCTTGGCTGGCGGGTTGGTGACCGCAGTATTATGTTGTACCACACAAGGAAACGCTGCTGCCCGTTCCTTGATATACCTACGATTATTAAAGATGATGTTATAACAATCGGGACCAACGGCTTAACGTGCTTTCCGTAGTCCCTCAACCAACCAGAACCGGAAAGAAATCTTAGAATTTACACAAAGATTTCATGTCGGGTGTGGGGATGGAACCCACGACCTAGGAGGTTATCAAAACTACATATAAGTGTGCGAAATGACAGACTTCTGATTCTCGTAAAAAAAGGTAACTACAAAGTTTTTTTTACACTATTATATAGATGACTCATCACTACTAAACCATTTTTAATTTTTAAAAAGATCTACTATTTCTAGCAATAAAACATGATGCGTTATTAATTAATTACGTATCAGCTATACAGATTATGAAATCACTACATATTATGAAACAAAGTTTTTGCCCGCTGTTTCTCGGTCCCTTTTTTTTTTAGTTGTCCGTCGCGAAATTCATTTACGCATTACCACCGCCGCCGCTGCAGCGTATTCGCGCGCTGGCGGTGGGATATGTGGGACTCGCCCTCTCCGTAGCGGAGGACCCTACACCACTAAAACCCCCCGGACACTCCTTCGATCCGCTGTTAGCGGGGGCCAGGTACGCATATAAGCAATCCGACCCACCCGATGTCTCTCTGTCCCTATGTATGCTTAGACCTTTAAAACTACACAACGGATTTTAACGGAAGAGCAAGGCTTATATCATCATCTTGTGGTTGCCGGTTCGATTCTCACCCATTTTACTACTGAAGTGAACCCACTCGTATCACTAGCATTTTAGCTTAGCACGAAAGGGTAACAAGAATAGTACAATTAAAAAAAATCTGTTAGTAATCTAAAAAAATTAAAATTGCTCTCGTCCGAAGCCAGGGGGCTTCGAAGGGTTGCTATTAGCCAAATAAAACGATCAAAAGATTTGATTAAACGTTTCGTTTTCAACATTTACATTTAAAGCCTTCCATGAATAATAACCCGTATCTTAAATACGACGCTTCCATCAATTTATCTTCCCTTCTGCTATAGTATTATAATTATAAACAAGTTAAATTCATTCGTCAGATTCTTCGCTCATGAAAGTCGATAAGTTAACGGTTTTCATTTTGTGAATTCAATTTTCTGTAATGTCACACTTTGCTATTAGTGCTGTGGGTAGGGTCGATGTTTCCGGCGCCATTTCTTTTTGTAGCTATGAAACGTAGATAAATTATTTGCACTTGTTATACGTAATTTACAATCATCATCAACAGCCCGTTTACGTCCACTGTTGAACATAGGCCTCCTCTTAACAGACCTTGGCAAGCCAGGATCGTAGAGGGATATTGCCATAATCACCACGCTTGGTAGACGGATTGGTGATCGCAGTAAAAAGTAATCCTTGAGCTAACAGATGCTGCTGCCCATCCATCAGCCACATGTCCCTTAGTCGCCTTTTACGACACCCATGGGAGGACATGGGGTGGTCTATTCCAAGCCGGAAACCACACGGCAAGTAATTTACAATGCATTAACATATTTAAGAACATTATTAATAGTTATTTAATAAACTCAATTAATTATCAGTCACCCTGCTTTTTCATATTTATGAGATGTTGTGGAATAACTGGGTATAAATATGTTTACCTACATTTTATTTTTCTAGCATACACATGTAGCCACGAGGCTTTTGCTTCCTCACCGAATATAAAGGCAAGCAGGGCTCCCTCCTTATTTAATGGTTTTAAAACAACCAACTACGCAAAAGGGCGTCCCCTGTGGGACTTAGTACTCGGCACAGGGCTCGCTTGCGAGAGATTTGAGGAACTGTGATTTGTTTAGGAGAGTTTTGTGCAACTGTCTTTCTTCTTTACAGTTAGCGGGCCTCTCAGACTTCGGGTCTACGAAGGTATCGAAAGGTTCTTTGCAAACTGAAGGTCCGGGCATGTGTAGGTGGTACCCTTTACAATTTTTAAGCAAATAACTCATTTGTTCGCATTGATGTTACTCTGCTACAGTGTATTGTGTTGTCTTATAACCTAATAAATACATACATTTAATAGAACTAAACTAAAATTGTATTCTGCACTCTTTCTCTATATAAACTATGTACTAGCGATCCGCCCCGGCTTCGCACGGGTGAACTTTTATAGCCTATGTTACTCAGGGATAATGTAGTATTCAAATGGTAAAAGAATTATCGAAATCTGTTCCGTAGTTCTTGAGTTCATTCGAAACTAACATACAAAAATATAAAATTTTGATTTTTATAATATCTAGACCGCAGAAGCATAAAAACGAATGTACTATTATACTTCAGAAGCATTTGGTCGTAAGTGCCAGTTTACGATAGAGGCACATACGACGAATGATTCTGACGTATAATGACACACCCGACCTTATGATTCTGAGATCCAGATATAAGTATAGATAAGTGTGCAAAATTTTATACTCTTCTGTGCGTAAAAATGTATACAGGGTGTCCCAAAAGGTTAAGTAGCTGGGAAAGGGGGTGACAGGGGTGGACACAATGGTCACTAGAAAAATAAAAAAATAAATCCGCTCTGGGTATTTAAAAAAAAAATGGCATTTTTTTAAAAACTTAAAATTTTACACCTTGTTATTTTTGATGTTGATGTTGATGACCTTGTTGTTATTGAAGATTACATAACAGCATTTTTTTTAAATACAGCCATATTTGTAGGTACAGTTAGCACAAGGTGTAAAATTTTTAGTCTTTTAAAAAATGCCATTTATTTTTTTAAACACCCAGAGGGAATTTTTTATATTTTTCTGGTGACCCTTGTGACCATCCCTATCACCCCCCTTCCCAGCTACGTAATCTTTTGGGGCACCCTGTATAAAGTTTAAACTTCACGTATTAATTTTAGATAAAATTTATATATATTTAACTTGAAGTTTCATTGACTGTCTATAGAATAAAATGAGGAAGATAATGGGAGTACCTACCTAGTTTAAAAATAGTGATACTATTTTATTTTAAAAATTCACAATCCTCATTATCAACAAGTTATTATAATTATAAACATTTTATTAGGCGATGTAATTAATATAGAATCGAATTACTGATAACAGATTCATTCACAGATTTAATCAGTAATAAATGTTTGGAAATAATGGTACGGATTGTTTACCTAATTAAAACAAACGTAATAGATAATAAATGTAATAGGTATATGTGTATGAATAGTGTACATAAAATAAAAAATAATAATAAACCGGAATATTTCGGATTATATTTAATCAAAGTAAATTATTTACCTACTTATTTTACGACAAGATAGTAGCAAATCCCGGGAAGTGATTTACCCTAATGGGAAAGAAGCGTGTATGTATGTATGTATTTACTAAAGTGTTTTTATTAACTTTACTAAGTGAAGATGACGTAAGGCAGTCATCAATCATCATCATCATCATCAACAGCCCGTCTACGTCCACTGCTGAACATGGGCCTCCTCTTAACAGACCTTGGCAAGCCAGGATCGTAAAGGGACATTGCCATTATACCACGCTTGGCAGACGGATTGGTGATCGCAGTAAGATGTAAACCTTGAGCTAATAGATGCTGCTGCCCAACCATCAGCTATATGTCCCTTAGTCGCCTTTTACGACACCCATGGGAAGACATGGGGTGGTCTATCATATCATCAATACGTGTTATAAATTGAAGACTTACTATTTATTTAATAAACAAACATGAAAAAATACCGAAATAATATTACCTACTAAATTAATAATTACATGTTGAATAATCGGGACCAACGGCTTACATACTTTTCGATCCACGGAAGATAAACCCTCGACCAACCAGACCCGGAAAGAAGTTTTAGATTTTGCATAAAGATTTCTTGTCGAGCGTGGCGAGCGAACTCACGACCTTATACTGCTACGCGACTTATACTATGGTTCATCATCATCATCATCAGCCCGTACAAAGTCCACTGCTGAACATGGGCCTTCTCCCAAGGGAGGGTTTTTGGTATAGTTACCACGCTTGGCGGGTTGGTGACCGCAGTATTATGTTGATACCCACACGGCTGTTGAGCTTGGCAAGCCGAATGGTGGTCGCAGTAAGGTGGTAGGCAACCTTGAGCGGATATAAGCTGCTGCCCATCCATCAGGTATGTACCTTAGTCGCTTCTTACGATACGCATGGGAAGATATGGGGTGGTCTATTCTAAGCCACACACCACACATGTATTTACCATTTACCACACTTTCGGCTTCACATGCTTTATACTGGGTGACTATTTTAACCGTCTTGATAATAATATGGTGTGTTGTGTAAGTGGAATAGAATCTATCGACGTCAGTATATTTGTACTAGTATTTCGGTAATTAGAGTTTCGGAAATCTCATACATAACTTAAAAGAACTACGCCCTAAATAGCGCGTGCATAATAATAAAATAGGTGCCAATAACACCTAGGCCGCAATCACACAAGAATGAAAGAGTGAGCGATATAGCTACGCTATTTCACTCACTCTTTCATTCATGCGATTTACATTCTAAGTCAGTAAATAAAAGATTAAATAAATATGCCTTAGACCAGGGGTCCCCAAACTTTGACACCTTAGGGCCATAACGATTTTTTCAATATTATGTTTGAAGGGACAAAAGTGTTATAATTTTTCTATCCTTAACTATACTCTTATTTCTAGACTAGTCGCAAAGTTTGCGACCGAGTAGTTATCATTTTGTGTTGTCTTTTTCAACTTATCACAGCAATAGTAACAACAATAAGACATTAGGTGTCGCGGGCCAGATTGATGACACTAGTCTTAAGCTGTCGCGGGCCGGATTGTTGGCACTGGCGGGCCGGACTTGGCCCGCGGGCCGTAGTTTGGAGACCCCTGCTTTAGACATCTATTTCATAGACATATCACGCCATATTATTGTAAAGACGGTAAAAAAGTCACCCAGTATAGGTGGCGCCACATGTAATGAAGATATGAGACATTCTCATAGTGTTAGTGTCCCAACACTATGGCAGCAATGCGGCATCGTTAATCAGAGACCGTTGTTAATATCGCAAATATTTATCTTTGCTCCACAATCCAAATGAAAACGTCCATTCGACTCACCTGAGTGTTATTAATTACTCCCAAGTCTAAAGCATCAAGATTGTTCGGTCGCTGTTTAATTTATTAATTCTACTGTTGTTGTGAACTAACCGTTAATGTTTGTAAGGTGCTACAAATATATATGCCGTTCCATTAACAGTAGATAGTCTCATGATGGTAAAGTAGCAGTAAACGCATATTAAAATATATGCAACTAGCCGCGCCGCGGTTTTACCCGCGTTACTCTGCTCCAGTGGGTAGGAGCGTGATGTTTTGTAGCCTATATGGTAAATCAGAGTATAACCAATCCCGGTGCAAAATATCAGCCAATTCCGTTCAGTAGTATTGGCGTGAAAGAGTAACAAACATCCATCCATCCATACTTACAAACTTTCGCGTTTATAATATTAGTAGGATAATCTTATTAAGGGGGCGCAGGCGCAGGTTGCTTCGTTTCTAGTTTATAAACCACTAGCTCACGCGCGCGATTTCAACCGCATAACGTAAGGAACTTAATAATGAAATATAGCCTTAGTCTTCCACGTTGAATGGGCTATCTAACGCCAAAATAATTTTTCAAATCGGACCAGCAGTTTCTGAGATGAACGCGTTCAAGCAAATAAACAAATTCTTCAGCTTTGTATATTAATATAGATATGCAACACTATTATAAAGGGCGTCCTGTTGCGCAGGTTGCTTAGTTTGAGGCGTATAAACCATTTAATAAGGCTGGAGCTCTGCTCGCCTTTATGTACGTTAAAGTAGCAAAAGCCTAGTGGCTGACTTCATAAATTTCCCTCCGAAAAGTATTATACAGGGTTATTTTTGAAACACCAACAACCTTTCAGAAGGTGAAAGTAAAACTGATGATTATAAACAACTTTTACTATGGGACCAACCGCGAAAAAGAAATCAGCTGTTCCATACATTTGTCGAATTTTTTTTTCGCGATTTCAGGGCTGGTCATATAGTAAAAGTCGTTTATAATCATCAGTTTTACTTTCACCTTCTGAAAGGTTGTTGGTGTTTCAAAAATAACCCTGTATAATACTTTTCGGAGGGAAATTTAATCAGTACTTTGATAAAATATCGATAATAACGGTATGCTAATAATTTTCACCTGAGAATTTTGTTACTTCTGTGCACCTACCACCTTTTCTCTGCACCACCCTATGGTTGACTGGCAGAAAATGCCACCGGCATTTAGTCCACCATGGAGGTAGGTACTATTAAGTGCAAAAGTTTTAAATAAATAAATCAATATAAATATATTATATACCTACATAAATACAAACAGTGTAATTAACTTTTACTATTTACTGTTACTATTACTAAAACTTCGCTGTCTGTCTGTCACCGGGCTGTATCTCAAGAACCGCGGTAGCTAGACAGTTGGAATTTTCACAAATGACGTATTTCCGTTGCCGCTATAACAACAAATAAAATAAATATTTTAGGGGGCTCCCATACTACAAACTTTTTTTTGCCATTTTTTGCACTTAAAAATGCTACGGAACCCTTCGTGTGCGAGTCCGACTCGCACTTGGCCGGTTTTTATTTATGATAAAGCAATCAATCGATGTACATATTTTTTCAAAAGCAAAGGTTAGGGGCGCTCGTTCATACGATCAAGATTATATTGTATTGCAAGGTGCTAGAGCTCATTGTGCCATGTATGTACATTTATCAGTGCCGTCTCCTTGAGGAACATTTTTGTAAAATAAACCTAGGTATATTTTAAAATGTCAATGCTACGTTTCAATAGCAATACTAAAAGCAAATCGGCATTCATCATATTAGCAATGATTAAACAATTAACCTCCGTGGCGTAGCGGTACAAGTCTCGCTTTGAGTCTTGGAGGTCGTGGGTTCGACCCCACAACGGACAAGAAATCTTTGTGTAAATTCTAGGATTTTTTTCCGGGTCTAGTTGGTTCAGGGACTACAACTCCGTGCCTCGGAAAGCAATTTAAGCCGTTGATAGACATACATTTTCATGAAATAATACCAATTTATCCAATGATGTTATAGTAGTAAAGATATAGTATAGTAGATAAGATACGGCACCCGAGCTTGAAAAATGGCACCACAAAACCAATGGACCATGACGTACCTACTTATCTACCTCTTTTTATACAACATCATTGCTGACAACCATAAACTATATATATATTTTTTTTCTTTTTCTTTTTAAAAAGATTACTAGCAGAGTTTTGCAATCTACTAGTATTCTTGTTAACCCCTCGTGCTAAGCTAAAATGCTTGTGTTACGAGTGGGTTCACGTCGGTAGTGCAATGGGTGGGGATCGAACCGGGGACCACAAGATCACACGTCCGACACCCTAGCCATTGGGCTGCGGCCGCTTATAATATTAATATTAACTTAATTTAGCTTAGTACCTAAAACCTCTTACGCTCTAATAAAACAGATATAAATTTTCATGAAATAATACCAATCCATCATAATAATGTTAATTAATAATAAACCTAATTTATAATACAAGCCTAATTTTCTAATATTCATTTACGAATAAAAATTAAATCATTCCAACCAAAAATTAACAAAAGAAAAAAGTCAATTACACAAATTGCACCAGAAAGCTGAACTCCAAACTCAATTGACATTTAAATTTCAGGGAAAGAAAGTAAAATTGTATTTTCACGGCCAACTTTGGCCGATAAATCATTCAAACCGTTATAATTTAAGTGAAATCAGATTATGTAAGAAAATCTGAAAGAAACATCTGAGGTGAGAGACAATGATTAAAATTGTTAGAAATACAGAAAAGACACGAAATTAGACTGAACTATGCTTATCGAAAGATCCTTCTAATATTATAAAAGCGAAATTTAGTATTGTAAGAATGGATGTATGTTTGTTACTGTTTCACGCCAAAACTACTGAACCAATTAAGCTGAAACGAACGAAATTTTGCACGGAGATAGCATATAAGCTGGATTAGCCCGGCGCCAATGACGTGAAAATAATTACTAGGACGATGACGCCGCCGGGTCAAAATGACCCGAATTTTATCCATAAATTTTCAAGAAATTTCACAAGTTACGTTAATTGTAATGATTTTTTATTAAAAAGGATTCATTGCGTAGGTATTAAAATAAAAATAATAACAATAAGTTTTAGAAATTAAACTTATTTTAACTTTTTCAATAACACTTCCAAAATCAGCTTTGAAAACGTATTATAACATTTTTTAAATTATGAATTTTGGTAAAGTATTCTTAGCAATAATGGGAACCAATAATCTTACATACAAATAGAGATGAAATGAGCTTTATAATATGAAAATAAAAATGAACCAGTCTTCTACGTCATCATGCAAGCTGATGGAACTGCTGCAGTAATTGCAGTAGATTTACACCAGGATTTTTAGATAATATATAGTACATACGGCCGTTTCCACATGGTTTCATCCGTTTATTTGTAAAATACGTTTTTGTTATTATGATTGTACGGACGCAAGATCGATATTGTCTGAATCTGATCCCGTATCACTATTCAGATATATGGTCGTCAATATCCACGTCTCAAGCAGTTTAGGACTGTTCACTGTCGGAATCCGATTTTTCTAACTACTCCCCCATTTTAACTAGCATTTGTCAATGATATTTAAATCAAAAACCTATAAAAAAGAAGGTTTATAAACATTAAACGTTAAATAATAAAAAACAATTTTCTTTGAACTGTTTTTTCAATAATACTGATAGGATAATCATGAATAATAACCTCTCTCATTACCAATTGAACAATAAAAGTAGTTTTATAATAATTTATTGTTGTATAAAATTAAAAGATTATTTATTATATTTGAATTCGAACATAACAATTGTACATTAGTTTCACTAATTAGCTATGTATTTCTTTTTAGGTATCTTTTTAGTGTGAATAAACATTTGTACACAACTTAAAAAATATGCTCCAGGTGAGGCTCGAACTCACAACCCCGGCATTACTCACACGCTTACTGTCTTATAAGTACCGTGCGCTAACCAATTGCGCCACTGGAGCGACGATGACACACGCCAAATTGTTTATCGGCTCCCACATTATCATAACTATTGTTAAATTAACTATCGTTTTATACGGAATGCCATTAAAGGCATGCTATGGAATGGTTCTTTAAATTATTGAATACCTACTGCATATATTTAATTGTTTCAACACATTGACTCATCTATTATTTAATTGAGATACCTACGGATTTAGTTAAATAAAACACAATAAAGAAAGAAGTTTACGTTTATCATTAAACGTAATGTGACTATACGATTTAGAGACTAAATAGGATACACGATCCGAAATCGTGTCGTAACACGTATTAAATCATGGCACGATGCGACGCGGCGACGATGCAGAAAGCGTCATAGAAATTTATTAAAACTACTAACTCTAGCCAGCATATAACATCTTATATACAACGATACGATATCAAGTCGCATGATGTTTTTTATATCATACGTTTTTAAATGCTAAGTGTGAATTCGAATGTTGACAAAATTTTTTAACTTGCCATGATACGACTAGTATCGTAGGTGTTTGCTTTGGCTATAAATCGTATCAACTTCTTTGTACTTTCACTACACTACTGTTCACGTTCGTACCACCATACAAAAACGTGTACTGGTTTTTTACGACACATGTGGATCGTGTTTGAATGTCGTAACTAGCAGTAACACGATGTCGTGTCGTGTGTATTAAATCGTATCGTGTTGCGTTGATATTGTTGACACTATCTTTTGTTTTATTTTTTTAGGAAACACAAAATAGTATAATAGTACACTATTATAACTATTTGTAATTTAAATGTAGATTTATGTTATGATCAGTTTGAGTATAAAGAAACTTAACTATTGTAACCATCTCTTATCTTAAGTTGGTCTTTGGTACAATAGAATGAAATTAGCAAATGGCTCCAAAGTTAACGCGAATTTTTCTTGAATTTGATTAATGTTCTGTGGAATCACCCGCAATGTTAGAATAGAGTTATAACTAAATGTAGGTCCCTGACTTAATTTGTGTAGTGAATTCACGGGGAATATCGTCAACACAGACGATTTGCAATAGTTTACAAACTCTTTTGATGATCATCATCCCGTATGAAATCCACTGCTGAACATCACCCCTCTCCCTTAAAGGTGGTGTTGCCATATTCACTACGCTTGGAAAATATATACATTCTGAGAATTCCGAGTCTTTTCTAATACTAAATGATTTATTTTTGATAGTATAGAATTTGTCCATGTATACTTTTTCAAGATTAAAATTACTTGAATTCAGTGTCAGGTACGGCCATTCGTACCTAGCCTAGCCTATACCTAGATTATCTTTTATTGCAAGACACTAAGAGCTAATTTTACCATGTAGTATATATCATGGCAATAATTGAAGAAAAAAATTGATGACTATTTCGTACATTCTAGATTATCCTTGATTGCATCATTGCTCCATGTAGTTACATGTATCATTACTAAAAGTTTTCTCAAGAGGTCGCATTGAGGGACACCTTTTTAAAAAAAAAACATAGTATCATGTCTATTTTAAAATATTACGTTTCAATAATAATTCTGATGACAAATTGTTTCTCTCAACTACCTATAGTTCTGAAAACAAATCGAAATCGGAAACATTACTATTATGCAGCGAGATTTGAACCCACGTCTTACGAGAATGAAAGCCTCGAGGCCACGGAGGGTAGGCGATAGATGTTGATCTTATACGACAAAGTATTGTAGTGAATGACACCGGCCACTTACTGGTATGTAGTGCTATTGTGATGTATTATTAAAAAATATGATCGCTATAAGCAGTTAAAATGTTTATCATCTTTAACATTTCTATGTTTGTCAACTTATTTGTAATGTTTTATTTAATGTCAATAATTTATTTATTATACTTAAAATTTATGATTGCAAAGAAATTTCTACCTATTCACAATTTATGAAACTACTTACTTTAAAGGGATGACATATATTGTTAAAACACCTTATACTATGGTAATTATATTGAGTAAGGTAAGTGACCTTACCGGAATCGAAAAATCTCAATTTACATACAAGAAGCCATAACGTATTTCTCAATTATACCATCCAATTCTTCAACATCAAAAGGACTTCAAGTATGCAGATTATGTTCATTCGAAGGGCAAAACAGATAGAATTACCGAGTCCAAAATCTTCACATAAAGACTTCCAAGTTATTTCGCTTTTGTATAAGGTAAAACGATATTCAAATTGGAAAAGAAAAGCAAAGATAATTGATAAAATAACGTTGAGTTTCGGTGATACACATCTTGAATCGCAAATGGCGGTAATGGTTGCTGTGACAAAACATACCGCTTTGTACGAGACAATCCTGCTTTTAAACTGTCTGTCAAGTAATATTGCTGTAGAATACACCACATAATATATTTTAGGAAATGTAAGATTCTTATGATAGTCTTGTTTTTAATCTGTCAGCTATCTGTCAAGTGAATAATTATGGCAAAATGTTATCGCCGAATATCATTTAGGCCAGGGGTCTCGAAACTTTGAAGCCTTAGGGCCATAACGATGTTTTCGATATGTTCTAAGGGCCACTTGTCTAAAAATATGTTACCTGAAATAAAAGAATAAATAAATAAATAAATAAAAAATAAAAATAAAAATAAGAGTAAAAAAAAAAGTTTTTTTTACGTAAACCTCTTACAGGTATTTGTAAATAGTCAAAACATATTTTGGCTCATTTAGTTTAGAGTATAGTTAAGGATTGAAAAATTAAAACTGAACAGTTTTAATTTTTCAATCCTTAACTATATTATATGTACTGTTATTTCTAGACTAGTCGCAAAGTGCGCGACCGAGTAATTATCATTTTGTATTGTCTTTTTAAACTTATCACAGCCATAGTAACAACAGTAAGACATTGGATGCGCGGGCTAGATTGATGACACTAATCTTAAGCTTAATAATTGGCCCGCGGGCCGTAGTTTGGAGACATCTGATTTCGGCAATATTATATTCCTAGCTTTTAACAATCTTAAAACTTAATTTATATTTAAATGTGCATGTTAATTGACTAGATATCAGATGATAAAAATCATCATCATCATTTTTTTGGGGTATTACAACATAATACTGCAGTCATCTACCCGAGTGCTAAGTGAATATGGCAAAATCCTCTTTTGGGGCCTCCTTCAAGAGAGGGATTTTGCCATATTATGTTCAGCAGTGGACGTTATAAGAAGTGTTAAAGTAAGAAAAAGGAAAAGAAAAAAAAATCAAAACACTGAGTTATAGTAATTTAATGAATATGAATAATTAAACGTAACGTAAATAGAGTGTATATTTGCGACATTTCAGAATGTTTTAGCACCAGCTGACCTTGTCCCGCTGTAACCAAACAAATTATTGGTCACGTTAGTAATGTTGAAAAATAAAAATTAAGATATTGCTTTGTAACATTGTCACGTTCAAATGATTTTCTTTGGCGTTTTGCTTTATGCTTTAGTATTTATAAATAAGTGCTTATTTAAACGTGTTTCAGATTTCAGATGTAATATTATACCGAGAGATTCAATAAATAAATATAATAAGCAATATTTTGGTGTCCTCTTTTATAAGAACGCTTCAGTATATGTTTGTCATTAGATTATTTCCCGACCACGAATTTTGCGTCTTTCGTCAAAGTTTTTTACGAAGTAACAGTCTGATTTTTTTATTAATCTTGCATATTAACTTACAGTAATGGTGGTTACTTTTACAATATGGCATATTTTAGTGTGTTTGACCTCCTACTGTATGACGTGAGAAATTTTTCTATTATCACAATTATCATAAAAGTTTGTCTGGAGTGTATACATACATATAATTATATACGATTCACCAATTCATAAAAACATATCCAATATTTTCATTGGCTTAGGGCGCATTCCCACTGTGTCGTGACGACAGATAATCGTGTAGTTTTAAGTGTCGTGGCTTGTATGTTTAAATGGAGGAGTTGAGATGTAAAACGACACGATTTACTGTCGTCTACGACATTTTTTTTGCGGTGACGACTGTTGCGAGCAACACTAGTTGTAAGTCTATGGTAATAATTAAAACTTGTATTAGTAATAGTCTATGGTTGACCGATTGGCGGGAATCTCTGAGCTTCCTTTATTGGCATTGCAAGTGAGCGCATGTATATGTTGAAGAAAATAAAACATTGTCATTGTTGCACGTGCGGTCTTTAATTTAAATACAGTCCACGAAGAACCTAACATTGGTCGCTTCGAGCCATCGTCGTGCAACGTGAATATAAACAACAAATTTACGAACGCGGGAAGATCAAATAGTTGGAGCCGTGTGGTGTGCTTACTCGAGCTGCAGTGCAACGAGGCGGGAAGCTGCAAGAAACAATTCAGCCTTGCGATCATTTCAAGGCTGCGAGATAAGTTCAAATTTCAAGTTTTCAACATAGAAATTTGCTACATATCAAAATTTTTATCAATCTCACCGATTTCGCAAAGAGACAAAAATTCCTCTTTGTGTGAGCAAGAAAGTAGATTGAAGATACGATCTACAACGAGTGCGAAAAGGACGGAGCATTGGAGCATCTTCACAGTCGAACATACATTTTTATTGTAGTAAGGTTGGTACTGCTGAGGGCGACACGTCGTGTGAGGAACATAGCAATAGACTTCCGCGCAAGAAAGAAAGGGTGCGAGATATTCCGACCAGGTTGGCAACTCATCCGCGCCACGCCGTGAAGAAAAGAACGCTTGCGACGCGACATACGTATTGTATTATTTCGAGCAGCCATTTTGTGTCGATACCTATTTTGATACCTACGTGTTAACTGTTATTAAAAACTGTATTTATTACGATTTATCATAGTTGCATTAAATAAGTGTTGTGCAAGATTCAAATAAATATGGATCAAAATCTTAAAAAACTAAACATAAGTAGAGGATACGTGAAAGGTACGTTAAGCAGGTTATACGCATTTTCTTGCAATGAAGATGACATTGAATCTAGTTCTTTAGAATCTCTAATTGCAAAACGGGATAAATTATTATCGAGTTTTAAGGAATACGAAGACTATAACAAACAAATACTCGAGTTAAACTCCGACGATACTGAAAACTTTGGTGAGGCTGAGGATAAATATTTTAGATGTTTGTCTATTTTTAACCAAAACATTAAATTTATCGGTTCTAATCAGAAACAGAAATGTCCGGAGCAGGGTAGCAGTAGTAAGATTAAGCTGCCAAATATTAATATACCCAGCTTTGCAGGGCTATATTCTCAATATGTATCCTTTATAGAATTATTTAAGTCCATGATTGACAACGATAAAAGGCTAGATAACATACAAAAACTTTATTATTTAAGGTCGTTTTTAAAAGGTGAACCATATGACTTGGTAAAAAATCTGCCCCTAAGTAGTGGTAGTTATGAAGAGGCATTAGGATTATTAAATAAACGTTATTTTAATAAATATAAAATTGTCCTAGAACACGTTAATTGTCTTTTAGATTTACAAAAAATGCCAAAGTTTTCTAGTTCTAATGAAATTAGAGATTTTGTTTCAGCAGTCAGGCAGTCCTTAGCGGCTCTAAAAAACCTGGATGTAGCAATAAACACATGGGATCCAATCCTTCTTGCTATCCTCATGCGTAAGCTTGACACCTACACTGCTCGGGCTTATCAGTTGGACAGAGACCAAAACACAAGTCCAACTATCCACGATTTCCTCGATTACATTGATAAGCGAGCTTTATCTCTGGAAAACACCGAGCTACGTCCAGAGAAGCCTGATGTGAAGCATCAATCATCTAAAAAGGTAGTGTTGGCAGCAACAACGAGCATGCCAGCAGGGTGCAGTTATTGTAAGTGCTCTGATCATAAGTTATTTTTATGTAAAACATTTAAATTGCTACCGTCAAAGGACAAAATTTCCTTTGCAAGTGATAATAGGTTGTGCAATACATGTTTGAATCCCCATACTGGCAAATGTAAGTTTCATTTTAAGTGTGGTCAGTGTAAAAAGAACCACCACACATTGTTACATCCCGAAGAAAGTAGCAGTGCAAGTCCAGTAGTCCTCTTATCGGGGTGCTCTCCTGAAAATAATGTTTTAATCCCAACAGCCCGTATAAAAACATATGGCAAGGATGGACAAGAGATACATATAAAATGTGTCTTGGACACTGGCTCTCAGGTGTCACTGATCACCACAAAGGCAATTGAGGTCTTAGGTTTTAAACCTGAGCGAACTAATATCAACCTCATTGGTGTGACGGAGAGCAAAAATACCATCAGTTACTGCATATCATTACAACTTCATTCTCTTACATCTGCTTTTAAAACCTTTGTTAACTTTCATGTGGTGGACAAAATTACTTGTAATTTGCCTCAGAAGCCAATAAACATCAAAGACATTAATTTACCTCCTGGTATTATGCTGGCAGATCCAAGTTTCAATGAAACTGCAGAGATAAATATGCTCATAGGATCCGATATATTTTTTCAGGTGCTCCTGCCGCTTGAGGATACAAAGTATTTATCTGCTTGCAATGACAGCCAACCACAGCCTTCATCTCTGTGCATACTAAACACCAAGCTTGGCCATGTCGTCGCTGGAGCATGCACTTCTAACATAGTCAAAAACCAGGTTGTATCGCTTCTTTGTACCACATGTCACACTGATATCAATGAAAATATTAAAAAGTTCTGGGAGGTGGAGTGTGTTCCGGAGCTATTAATAGAAGGGGATTCAGAGCATCAATTAGCTGAAACCATTTTTAATAACACGGTTAAGCTAGAAAATAAGAAATTCCAAGTTGACTTGCCATTAAAGATAGAAAAAGATAAAATAAATGAAACATTAGGTAATTCATTTGATCTTGCCTTACATAGATTTTTTAGTCTAGAAAGAAAGCTGCAAAGGAATTTTAAATTGTTAACTGATTATAAAAAATTTATAGATGAATATGTAGAGCTTGGCCATGGACATTATGTAGATCTTAGTTCATGCAATTTTCGTGATGAACCAATTTATTTTATGCCACACCATGCCATAATAAACGAGCATAGCAAAAGCACACGAACAAGGGTAGTGTTTGATGCTTCTATGAAAACTATTAATAAAGTCTCATTAAACAATATTTTATTAAATGGGCCTTTAGTTCAAAAAGACTTATTTGACATAGTGTTACTATTTAGGATTGGAAAGTATACATTAAATGCAGATATTAAAAAGATGTTTCGCAATATATTGATAAATCCGGAACATGCTTCGCTCCAGAATATCTTATGGCGTGAGAACCCTAATCAAGCTGTCAAATGTATACGCCTGGATACAGTTTCATATGGTGTAAAATCTTCTAGCTATTTGGCCACACGCTGTTTGTTTGAGCTTGCACAAATTCATGAGCATGACTTACCTATTGCATCTTACATAATTAAAAATTGCACCTATGTTGATGACATTTTGTTTTCTTGCTCCGATGTGAACAAATTGCTTGAGGCTAAAAGACAATTGCGTGAAATGCTAGGTTATGCAAGCTTTGGTCTGCACAAATGGGCTTCTAACACCTCTGGCATTCTATCTGATATACCGGAAGCAGAGCAGCAATTCACCGAGCTTGATTTTCAAAAGGATAGCTTAAGCATGAGGGCATTAGGGCTAACGCTTGATATTAAAAAAGATTGTTTCACGGTTAACAGTCCAATACCTTTTAATAAAAATTTAATTACAAAACGAGAGGTGCTAAGTTACATATCAAAATTCTATGATCCAATGGGTTTTGCTAGTCCTATTATTATAAAGGCTAAAGCTTTCATGCAGAGATTATGGTCACTAAACATAGGATGGGACTCAAGCTTGCCTAACAATATTGTAGATGAATGGTTACAATTTGCTGATAGCCTGGCTGCCATGCAACCCATCTATCTAGGTCGATACATCCCATTGGACGATGCAGCCGAAATACAGCTGTTAGGTTTTGCTGACGCCTCGAGTACTACGGGCTACGGTTGCTGCATATACTTACGCGTGGTCGACAAAACAGGTAAACCAGAATTGCACTTACTCTGTTCGAAGTCGCGAGTTAACCCACGTGCGAATCCATTAAGTATACCCCGGTTAGAGCTCAACGCTGCATTGCTTTTGTCTAAATTAATGGAAAGAGTGCATCACACGTTATCCAAAACTATTAAAATTGATAATGTACACTTATTCACTGATTCAAAAATAGCTTTGGCTTGGATAAATAGTGAGGTGACTAAATTACAAGCTTATGTATCGAACAGAGTTAGTGTAATTCAACAAAAGGTTGGTAGGTCTGTGTGGCTGTATGTACCATCGGCAAACAACCCTGCAGATCTTATTAGTCGGGGTATAAACCCACGGGAGCTACCGAACTGTGATCTCTGGTGGAAGGGGCCAAAGTTCCTGCAAGGTAAATATGAATTTAAAAATGAAAGCTTAGACTTACCTGCTGATTTACCTGAAATGAAAGATTTTAAACACAACCAAAGCAAAGTAGTACTTACGACGATCATGCTTGATGAGTTTATGCAAGTGCTCAATAGATATTCTGCTATAGGAAAAATGACACGAGTGCTAGCCTATGTTCTTAGGTTCTGTCATAACTTAAAAGGTGGTATTAAAGACAAAAATCAGGCACTCAGTCCTGACGAGTTAGAAAATGCCTTGCATATAATAATAAAGCATGAACAGTCTATTCATTTTCGCGAAGAATTAGAATTGTTGAAAAAAGGTAACTGTGTGCGAGGCCCACTGAAACCTTTACATCCATTTTTGGATAAAAATGGGCTGCTTAGAGTAGGTGGACGACTACATAACTCAGATATACCACTATCACAAAAACATCCTATAATTTTACCTAAGAAATCGCGTATAACTGAACTTATAATATTAAATGAGCATATTAGGTTATTACATGCTGGTCCAAAGTCACTTTTAGCTAATTTAAACCAAAAATATTGGTTGATCAATGGAATACGGCAGGTCAAAAAGGTCACTTATAAATGCTTGGTATGTTTCAGGCTCAAAGCTGGTGCAGCAAAACAGCTGATGGGGTCCTTGCCTCAAGACCGCGTCACGGCATGCCGGCCTTTCCAGAAAGTGGGCATCGACTTCGCTGGGCCAGTTCAAGTAAAAAACTCTAGAATTAGAAAATCCCTAATCAAGCTGTCAAATGTATACGCCTGGATACAGTTTCATATGTGTGTGTATATGTTTGTTTTGTTACCAAAGCAATTCATTTGGAATTAACTTCAGATCTCACTACAGAGGCTTTTCTAGCAAGCTTCAAACGGTTTGTTGGTAGACGAGGCTTGCCCAGCGACGTCTATTGTGATAATGGCGGATGTTTTCGTGGGGCAGGGAACCACCTAGCTGATCTGTACAAGTTATTGAATTCTGCTGATCACCAGACGCCTGTGCAAGCTTATGCAGCCAAGGAAGGCATAAAGTTTCATTTCACACCTAGTTATGCGCCTGTATTCGCAGGGCTAGCAGAGGCCTCTGTGAAAAGTATGAAATTTCACTTGAAACGAATTATATTAAATACTCAATTAACATATGAACAATTAAGTACTGTATTGTGTCAAATTGAGGCAGTCCTCAATTCACGTCCTATGTTAGCTCTCTCTGAGGATATAAACGACTACTGCTATCTTACTCCAGGGCATTTCTTGATAGGATCAGCCTTAACAATGTATCCAGAAACAGATATATCTGAAACTAAAATTAATAGAGTTGGTTTTTGGCAACAATGCATTAAATTCAAACAAATATTTTGGAAGGCTTGGCACAAGTACTATTTAAACACTTTGCAAAATAGAAATAAATGGTCTAAATCCATTCCTAATATAACTATAGGTAATTTAGTACTAATGAGGGAGCCGAATGCTCCACCGTTGGTGTGGCCCATGGCACGGGTCGTGAATGTTTTTCCCGGACGAGACGGTAAAGTTAGGGCCTTTCAACTTAAAACAGCTGATGGAAAGCTGTATAATAGGTCATTGCAAAGCATAAGTGTATTACCTATAGAGGCTTGATTAAAAGTCGAAGTAATAACTATTTTTTATTATATAGTCATACTAGTAAATAAGTTTGTCATGTGAGTTATCACAACCAATTGTTATCTTTTCTATGTGGATAAGTTCGAAGTAACTGTTCATTGTCTTTCCCACTATTTTATAAGGAAACAAATTTAGATTAAGTATTAAATTGTAACAAGTGCACTATTGATGTAAATTCAGAGTTGCCTTTATTTCTTAAATAGTCAATAATATTAACAACTATTACTAAAACTATGAATACAAGTAATACAATAAATTTAAAATAAAAACACATGTTTGCTATATTTGCTTTTGTATACTATTGTCTTGTCATAATTATTAGAATTTACAGTAGGAATAACTGTGTAAACTTTGCAAAATTAATGTTTGTAAAATTGATTAAAGTTAATACATATTGTTTGTCAATTTTATGCCCAGTCATATTTTTCTTGGGCCGCAGTATGTTGCGAGCAACACTAGTTGTAAGTCTATGGTAATAATTAAAACTTGTATTAGTAATAGTCTATGGTTGACCGATTGGCGGGAATCTCTGAGCTTCCTTTATTGGCATTGCAAGTGAGCGCATGTATATGTTGAAGAAAATAAAACATTGTCATTGTTGCACGTGCGGTCTTTAATTTAAATACAGTCCACGAAGAACCTAACAACGACAGATTGTCATGACGGTGGGAACGGCTAGTACGACAGTCGTAAAACGATAAAAATCGTTACGACTAAATCGTGACGGAAAATCTATCGTAGCCACGATAAAAATAGCGTAGCGTGCTTGTGGTGTAAACGACAAAGCGACTGCCGTGAAACGATAAAATGTCGTCGCGATCCAATGGGAACAGGTAGATACGATAGTCGCTAAAAGATAAAAAATGGACGACAAACAGTCGTTGTAATGAGACCAGCTAGAAACGATAGTCGTCCGACGTTAAATTAACCGTTACGACATAGTGGGAAAGCGCCTTACAATTAAAGATTTTTTTTCAATTTTTGACCAGACAAATAACCCTCATCCCATCCACCTGACGTTAAGTGGCATATGCGTATCAATTTACAAACAGTACTGTTGACGAACGGTTGGTGTTGTTCGTCCACCGAAAATGAAGATCTTCTTTGCCGGGCGAGGTGTTGTGTTGAGTTGAGTTGTCTCCAACACACATGACGACGGGTCGCAAGACCTGCTGTGTCGCAAGCATCGATTTTGACATGACCACGACCACTCTGTCAAGAGTGTACGACTAAGAGAGAAGAAGAACTTGTGGTATTCTGTAAGATGGAGGTACTTTCCCAGTCGAGCACCTTATTGAGCGTACTGAAATTATGCTCTTACTAAAAAAACTATATATTTATTTATTCAGGTCTTACAATATATCCTTATATATTAATCCAATATTGTAGTGACTTATTTTCAAAATTACATAATTATAATATAACATTTATATCAACAACTTCGAGATGTACCTACTTGCTAGCCAAATGAGACGGTTACTAAGCATTTACAATATTCTTTTTTGCTTATTTTTTAAGGCTTCATCTGACGTAAATCGTGGGTGGAGCTTGCCACTTCAATAATAATAATATAATTTCTGTTAGCAACATCCTTTGTGCGTGACAAAATATGTCGAGCGGGTATTAATGACACAACGACCTTTGATCCTATTGCCAGTAAATTCAACATAACAACCCTAATAGACGTACTATAAAAGGCATTGGTTAATTTCGTCGACTGGTTTCCACCGTGGCCGAGTCATTAGGGACTAAACATAACATGCAGGTTCGAAATCTGCCAGTGACCTAAATTTATTCATCTCAATTTTGAAATATGGTAATCGGTAAACTTTACTAAAAGTGAAAAAAAAATAATAACCCTTTCTATTCACAAATATTTACTAAACCATTCGAGCTTAATCTATACAGCCTGTGGGTTGACTATTTGCAGAGGGCATACAGTGACTTGAGAGTACAGTACAACAATGCATTCAGGATGCTGATGAGGCTGCCGCGGTATTGCAGTGCCTCGGGCATGTTTGCCGAGGCCCACGTAGACAGCTTCGCTGCAGTCATGCGCAAGCGTTGTACTTCTGTTTTAACACGAATGCGAGCTAGTAACAACAGCATCTTGGGCGTATTGTCGGACCGATGGGATTCTCCAATGCTCGAGGCCTGGATCAGACGACACACTGTCAAGTAAACACGCGCACGAGTATCGGAGTATCCAATAGGTCATGTTAGTTTATGTTTTTAAAGTGTTTTGTCTTGTCATTACTAACATTAGTTTCTCATAAGCATTTCTGTGTTATTAATAATTCTATGGATTTATATCTGAAATAAATGAATAATAATAATAATATACTAATATAATAAAGCTGCAGAGTTTGTTTGTTTGAACCCGCTAAACTCAGGAAGTACGGGTCCAATTTCAAAAAATCTTTCAGTGTCGGATAGTCCATTTATCAAGGAAGGTTATGGGCTATATTTTATTACGAAGTTCCCACTGGCACGGGAGATACGCGGGTGAAACCGCGCGCGGGAAGCTAGTAAATAATAATAATGAGTTATTTGTTATCTAAAAAAGTTACAGATCGGAATAAGGTAATACGAGTATGTTTAACAATTTAAAAAAGTAACATAAGCTATATCTAATGAAAAATAAAAATAAAAATTGTCCATGGGTATGAGAGCTAAGCGGGCAAACCCGCACGCGGGATGTTAGTCGATATCTATATCTATACTAATATTATAAAGATTTGTAATTTTGAATTTTTGTGTGTATATTTGTAATGACTAAACTCAAAAACTACTGTGCCGATTTCAAAAATTCTTTCACCATTGGAAAACTACATTCACCCTGAGTGACATAGGCTATATTTAATTATGAAGTTCCCACGGGAACGGGAGTTATGCGGGTGATACCGCGCGCGGGACGCTAGTTTATCATAAAACGGTTTCGTGAACAAGTGTTATGTAAAACTATGAAAGCTAGTAGTCAACTAAAAGAATATAATATATAATACCAATTTCAATATAAATCCCGTTAACAAAACGAATTCTGAATTGACAAATATTTGTTTTGTTCGAGCCCGGGGACCAAAACAATATAATACCTACGATAACGATTTATACAGCGATCTTTTAGCGATCCATTTAAATAATTAACAATAATAAATAATCTCCGCAGCATAGCGGTATATGGCTCGCTGTAAGTCTCGGAGGTCGTGGGTTCGATCCCCACACCAAATCTCTTAAAACCATTTATTAGTATATGAAAAATTTAGAGAATAAATTATAATATAAACATTTACATCAACTTTACGGCCCCCTCATGAGGCATTTTACCATAGTCACCACGCTTGGCAGGCGGATTGGTGACAGCAGTAATAGTTGTAAGACACAAGGAAACGTTGCTGCCCATTTTAGATATACGATTGCTATAGATGATGTGCTATAACAATCGGGACCAAGAAACCTTAACGTGCTTTCCTAAGCACATAGGATAGTCCCTCAACCATCCAGACCCGGACAGAAATCTCAAAATTTAAGAGTTGTCAGGAACATTTACATGAGAACCAAAGAAGAACCAAGGTATGAAAAAAATGCCATAAAATGTCTTTCATCGCATGCACTGCGAAAATTATGAATTAAGAACAAAAATATGTTCTACCTGTAGATTACTTTATGAATTAATAAAATCGGCCTTTGCATTCAACATAATATCAAGAGGTTAAAAATTCAATCTAAACAAAATATTAATGTAAGCCGTGACACTGCAACACAACACATTTCTTTCCGTAAAATTCTCGATTTCGGGTTGGATCATGGTTACAAGATTTTCAAGAATAAGATCAGTAAGATATATATATATATATATATATATATTATGTATGTTTATCCCAAAATGTTTAAATAAATGTCCACCCCTGCGAACCTGGGACGAGCCGCTAGTTAAACCAGCATTCAACTTTTATCTTATAGTCTACAAGTTACATTTTATCACAACAATGATGTTTGATTCTAAGACGCCAACTAAAGCCCTTAGATCGAGTCCCATCATAGCAAATTTACCTCGGATTACATTAAACAGGATAAGAAATCCGAATAATGACTTCATAACCTTCGCAACCGCTATTAATCCTAGCGCCTACCGGAATGTAGGTAAACAGTGGCGGCCATATTAAATGGGCGAAGTTTCAGGTGTAACATAGCAAGGGTCCTCGAGTCAGACAAGTAAAGGGCCCCGCTTAAGAGCTCATTCCGGGAAATTAAGCAAAGGGAGGGCGTCTAAGTCGTGTGGCTTAAGGTTTCGTTTGAGGGACAGGGGATAAGAAGGAGCGGTTAGTTAGAAAACTTTAGAAGTTTTTGTATGGCGTGTATAGTTTTATGTAGTGGTATGTAATTATCTCTATAATATTAATGAGTCTCATACGGATTTCTTTATTGAATAATGTTAGTTACTATTTATTGTACGGTTTCTGGCTTAGCATAGATTATCCCATCTTCATGAGATATACCTACACCTGAGAGATACGCAGCAGCATCTATCAGCTCAAGGTAACCCAACGTCATAATGCGACCTCCAATCCACCTGCCAAGCGTGGTAATTAATACAATATCCTTCAAAGAGAAACAAACTCTTCAGCTTTGTATATTAGTAATAGATATATCGCGGTGAAGTCAGATCCTGGATTCCTGCCGCTGGATCTTCAAAAGTAATATTTCTAACCCCCGACGCAAAAAGAGGTGTGTTATAAGTTTGACGTGTTTGTTTGCGTGTGTGTATGTCTGTTTCAGCGTAACTCCGGAACAGGTGAAGCAATTTTGATTTAGTTGTTTATTTATGTCGCTAAATGGCATGGCTTGCACCACGCATGTAGTCCAGAGGACGGAGCCCTATATCGCGTTAGTGTCTACCGAGTGTTTATAATGCGGCCCTGTTCTTGTTTCCAGAATAATCGGGAATAATCGACTACCAACCGGATTGTAAAGGTTTAATTATAAGGGATGATAGCAACATATGTTTTTGCTCTGTTTTACAGTAACTATATACAATGTAAGGTGCATATAATTAACATTTACATACACACATGTTGACAATTTTATTGTTGTTTTCACGAATTATGTGATCTTGGTAAAAAAAACAGACAGAGTAAGAACCAAACCTAATTTGGTTTTTTTTTTGTCCGGGGGAAATGACTTTACGCATTCCCACTGCTTCTGCAGCGTATTCGCGCGCTGGCGATGGGATATGTGGGACTCGCCCTCTCCATAGCGTGGTATGCTAAACTCATACCACGAGGAGAGGACCAAACATCATTAAAACCCCCCGGACACTCCTTCGATCCGCCGTTGGCGGGGGCCGGACGCATGAGCAATCCGGGCCCCCGACGGCATCCGCGGTCAATATGGTACCGCGGGATTTCCTGAGCCACACTTACAGTGGCCCATTTGTGGACATACCCTGTTGATGTACCCTATATACTTACTTTTTTTTTTACTTTAACGTCCACTGCTGACCGTGGACCTCCTCTATAACTGACCTTGGCATACCAGGGTTGTTGTGATATTGCCGTAATCACCACCCTTAGCAGTGTATATGTTACAGTCAAAACCACTTTTGACTGCAATAATAATTTGTATGGAATTTGGATATGGTGATCCTGTGATCACAACGCACGAGCCGAGCGAGCGTAACCTAACCTAACCTACAGAATTTGGAATCCTAGTGTTTTTTATAACCTTCGACCTAAGAGCACCTCGTTTTTGGAATTTTATGTGAGCCAATATGGACCCGTCAAAACTACTTTTGCCTGCCCTTTGCAGTCAAAAGTGGTTTTGACCGATTATAAGTTTTGACTGTAAAATATACACTTGATTTTTAATTTTATTGTATAGCTATACAAGCTAGTGGTCGCACAGTTGCCGAAATTCGACTATAACTAAAAAAATATTAGTTTTTCTATTTAAACTATAAGTGTGCGAAATTTCATATTCCTCCATCCGCGGTATTCTCGTGCACAAAAGTGGCACACAGTTTTGGCTTCACATTTAAAGGCGGAAACATATTATTAAAACGCCACGCCACCCGAAGACACGCCACGCGTGTTGAGTCGAATCAAATGTATTGTTTTCTGTAGACCAGCCTATGAACACCCGACACGACGCCACGCGCGTACTTATGCACACGTGGCGTGGCGTTTTAATAATGCGTTTTCGCCTTTAATCTTACTAATATTTTTACGCAAAAGTTTGTATGAATGTAGATGTATGTTTGTTTCTCTTTGACGGATTGGGCTGAAACTTTGCACGTACGGGGATAGTTTATAAGCTGAATTAGCCTATAGGCTACAAAATATCACGTCAGCCGGGAGCAGAGTGATGCGTGTGCCCGCGGGGCGCAGCTAGAATATAGATAAATAAGTAGAAAAGATTATAAGTGTGTCAAATTGAGAAATATATACAGCTAGCGACCCGCCCCGGCTCCGCACGGGTACAATGCTGATGTATTATACATATAAACCTTCCTCTTGAATCCCTCTATCTATTAAAAAAAACTGCATCAAAATCTGTTGCGTAGTTTTAAAGATTTAAGCATACATAGGGATTAGGGATATAGGGACAGAGAAAGCGACTTTGTTTTATACTATGTAGTGATTAATCATTCTCACAACATCCGTAACGTAGCGGTATATAGCTCGCTTTATATCTCGGAGGTCGTGGGTTCCATCCCCACTCCGGACAAGAAATATTTGTGTAAATTATAAGATTTCTTTCCGGGTCTGGATGGTTGAGGGACTACCCTCCGTGCCTCGGAACGCACGTTAAGCCGTTGGTCCCGATTGTTATAACTTCATCTATAACAATCGTATACCAGAGAACGGGCAGCAGCGTTTCCTTGTGTGTTACAACATAATACTGCGGTCACCAACCCGCCTGCCAAGCGTGGTGACTATGGCAAAAACCTTCCGTTGAGAGGAGGCCCATGTTCAGCAGTGGACGTTATACGGGCTGATGATGATGATGATCATGATGAATCATTCTCAATTCGACACGAAATTCTAACGAAACGTAAGGTATATCCATTCGTTTTAACTGACTGGAGCAGAGCAATGCGATGCAATTTTACTTACAAGGCGCAGCAAGAAACACATACACACATACATTCACGTACCATAGGGGTAGGCAGAGAGAGACCACTTCCTTCCACTTGCTACGATATATTGAATGAATCACAGACAGATTACAATAAACTCAAAGGCATTAAGTCTATATCCACTCCACTCCTAAACTATTATACTATCATAATGTTAATACCGTCCAGATTACTCCTGGATATTAGATTTCGAGTTGATTCCGTCACAAAAGCTCCCTGGATTAGTAATAAGATTGGTGTAACATAATTCGGCCGAACATTTTGAACTAGTCCGGGGCATTTTGACTGTATTCATTTGTTCGGATTAGTGTGTACCATGTATACATAGCCTAATTGAAATAACTTCTACTCCCTGAATTTAATATGTAAACAGCTTTGTATGTATATAAGTTGCTTTTTGTGGTTTATTTATCTTTACAGGTTAGCTTGGGTAGGATTCTCGCCGGCGAGGACCGCGTTGAGCCCCTATCCCTGTGATCCAGCGCCTGAAGGCCGTGCCAGCGATCACTTCCTCTTATATCCATAAATCTGACTTTGATATCAGTGGCACCTCTGGGTTGTGGTCCTTATCCCGTAAGGGTGCCCCCAGGTGTGTGTCACTTAATTAATGTAAATAAAGACTTATTATGAGTAGAGGAATTAATGTCACACGGACAGAATGAAAACATTGTCTGTAATGTCCTACAATTAGCAGCACTCGCAGGTTGCACTTGCTAGTTATAGTTACCAAAGTAGTTTTATTCATAGAATAAGAATAATAACCTATTAATTACAGTTCTTTTTCATTGTGATTTTGACAAGTACAAGTAGATGTAAATACCTAAGTGCTAAATAAATTCATTATTTCATTATTATTTTAACATTTACAAGACCGACCTAAGAGACCACATCCTCTTACAGTGTGCGTTATAACGAAGATCAAGTTGGCCAGCCCAACTATCAAAACCTAGAATAGTTCTAAGTTTAGAAAGAACTCATCATGTCCCTGCGTGATTAAATCAGCAATGAAGAGATTCTCAGGAGAACGAAGGTCGCTGACATTAGCACGGTGATATGGCATATAGCTCGAAGAACTGACGGCCGATTGAGCAGGAAAGTTCTCGAGTGGAGACCACACACCGTAGCGTAGCAGTTTATTAAGCTTTAGGTCTCGGAGGTCGTAGGTTTGAATCTAAGAATTGTTTCCGGGTCTGGTTGGTTGAGGGACTACCAACTACGGAAAGTACATTGAGTCAGCGTTGGTCTCGAAAGCTTCCATTTGTGTACAGTCAACAAATGAGATAGGTATTGTAAAATGCATTTTAAATTCGTATGTACATGTTTATGAGAAGGGTTTACTATTATGTGTATTTGTATTCAGCTAGCAGAGAAGTCTTCTCCCATAAATATTTACCGGCTATCATAGTGACATAAAAATATGTATTTACATTATTTGACACTGACGTTGTAAACCTATTTCTTTTGTTGACTGTACATATGTAGAGGAACGGTTGCTAGTGTTCCTCCACAGACCATAAAAATCTACTTTGCCGGTCGAGGTGGTATGCCCGGCGGCCGACGGCCATTTGATACTGATCGGAACTTGTATATGTTCGAATTGGCTTGCGAACTTGTATTGCGCGATACAGGTTAGTTAGGATGCTAGGTGGTAGATGGCGCCACTCGTCCACTTGTAGTTTTGTGTGGCTACAGTAGATGTCGCTTCACATATTACTGCGGTTATTAACCCGCCTGCCAAGCGTGGTGACAAGGGCAATATATTACTAATACCTACTACTGCTGCGGTGCGACTGCGGAGCCCCATCACAAACGATGGCCCTCCTCACCTGTACTCTGTGTAACTCCACCTGCACTCTAAGGGACCTGTCCGAGGCCACTAGCAGCGCCGTAAATGTGGCAGAGTTTTGGTCGAAGCATATAAATGTAAAGGAATCATAGACACGACGAAGAAGGAGACTGCTAAGTAACTACAGATAGAAAATAAACAATGTTTGATAAAGCACTTTATTAAAAGTAACCCTCCGTGAATTATGCCAAATCGCACGTTGCAGTCTTTTTATATTTTTTTAAGGCCGAGTGGTAAGTTTTCGGAGCTTATGTTAATTCTTTCTATTAAGTCCTTTATTTAAGTACATTGGTTTATTTTTTAATCTGTCTGCAATTTATTTAGCGCTGTCTCAATATTGGAGGGGCTGGTTTACGGTTGCCTTTTACAATTTCTTTGTAGGTAACTCAATCTCTTAAAATATATGTTGAAATGGAAAATTCCGTGAATATTTTCTAGGTTTAACGCTTGAGTAAATCACAGCTACTTGTTATTCGAATCGTTAGGTCATTCTGAGAACAATGCATTCTGAATTTTGTTTGGATATGATCCTATGTGAAATTGAATTTCTCGTTTCTCATATACAGGGTGTCCCAAAAGGTTAAGTAGCTGGGAAAGGGGGTGACAGGAGTGGACACAATGGTCACTAGAAAAAAAAAAAAAAATCCGCTCTGGGTATTTAAAAAAAAAATGGCATTTTTTTAAATACTTAAAATTTTACACCTTGTTATTTTTGATGTTGATGTTGATGACCTTGTTGTTATTGAAGATTACATAACATACCACCAACATATTTGTAGGTACAGTTAGCACAAGGTGTAAAATTTTTAGTCTTTTAAAAAATGCCATTTATTATTTTAAACACCCAGAGGGAATTTTTTATATTTTTCTGGTGACCCTTGTGACCATCCCTATCACCCCCCTTCCCAGCTACGTAATCTTTTGGGACACCCTGTATAATCCGATCATTATTATTGTTCTGGTGTTTGTAATTCTGCGTAAAAATTGCAACGACTATACAACAACTATGACGAGTAACAATCACAAAACTTAATCTATATTCTATATCAGGGGTCTCGAAACTACGGCCCGCGGGCCAAATCCGGCCCGCCAGTGCCAGCAATTCGGCCCGCGAGACCTTAAGACTAGTGTTAAGTTAAGAAGAAACACAAAATTATTATTACTCGATTGCGCACTAAGCCACTAGTCTAGAAATACGAGTAAGTTAATGGCAGAAAAAATCAGCTATTTTGGCCCTTAGAACATTCTGAAAAAAGCATTAAAGCCCTAGCTTCAAAGTTTGAAGACCCCTGTTCTATATTTTATGCTAATATATAAAGCCGAAGAGTTTGTTTGCTTGAACGCGCTAATCACAGGAACTATTGGTCCGAATTGAAAAATTATTTCAGTGTTAGATAGCTCTTTTATAGGAAAAGACTATAAGCTATATTTTATTATAAAGTTCCCACGGGAACGGGCCAACGTTTTTGTTGTTTCACCCTCGTAATCATATATGCTTGTTAATGAATATTATGACTTCATTTCTAGTTATTTATGGAGATACATAAAGCAATTATTGTACAACATTTACTGTAATGATATCGTTATAACCATTGTATTGCCGCTCATTAACTTTAGATACATAGTAGTATACGCCAAAACTCGCCAAATATCTAGATTTTAGTTTAAATAAAAAGTTTATATGGCCGTGTGGTTTCCGGCTTAAAATAGACCAACCTATATATTCCTATGGATGTCGTAAGACTAAGGGACATACAGCTGATGGGTGGGCAGCAGCATCGATCAGCTCACGGATGCAACCATCTTACTACACGATCACCAATCCGCCTGCCAAGCGTGGTGATTACGGCAATATCCCTCAATGACTGGCTTGCCAAGGTCTGTTAAGGGGCTGATAAAGTAATTTAAAAAGTTTATATATTTTACAAAGCTTCTCTCAAATTCTGAAAGTTCTTCATAATTCCCTTTACCAATACCCAAGTCCTAGGTCTAATCCCCACAAGAGACCCCCATTTTGCACGTGTTAGTTAGTCAGTAACTTCATCATTTCAGCCGTAGGACGTTCACTGCTGGACATAGGCCTCCCTCATCTACTAATCTTTATCATAAGTTAAATTAGTAACTGATTTAATTACTAAAGTAGCAATTGTTTTTTTTGCTAGCAACATAATAATTATGGCCACTTCTATAAGCCACAATATCATCACTACAACCCAATAAATGACCTCCTTCATTCAACAGAACACAACTCGACATAGACGCAACTACACAAGCAGTCCACACAAAACAAACATCCCACAACAAAGAAAAACAAAATGAAGGCACGAAATTAAAACAATGGCGGACGTTCAAATTGACAAGTGGTCGAGCGCCGACCCGCTGCCGCGCGTAATTAAATCGCGATATGTAATATACCGCCTCATTGGTGATTGAAATGTGGGAAAGATATTGCGCCGATGGTGAACCGTTTTCTTTTTTAATAAAACCAATTTTAATTTGCAAATTCGAATGGTTATGGATAATAGCGAGAAAATGTTTGATTTTTTGTGTTATATTAAAAAAAGTTGTGGTAATAGTGAGTATACTGTGTTGATTAGACTTACTTAATTTGATTACAACGTGGGAAAGATACACCGTTATATTTTTTAATAACATGATATTAACGCGCAAAATTGGATGGTAATATTCGGATCAAAAGTTATTTAGTATGTGTACGTTTAACTATCACAATGTATTCAAGTAGTTCAGGACTAGGGTATTTAAATTAAGGCGCGGTGAATAGACGACTTTTACGTATTAGTTTTGTCACTGTTGCTCCGCGTAGAAATGAAAGAGAAGCGAAGAGACGCCGCGATGGCGCAACGTTTCGTTCGACTCGTTCGAGTTATTTAATACATTAATCCTTGCAAATATCTTATTGCAATCGATAAATAAAAACAACAGTTCCCTTTATTATTATATACTAGCGACCCGCCCCGGCTTCGCACGGGTACAATACTGATAATTATACTACATAATGTCTTTAAACCTCTAACAAACGGGCGAAATTTGGTCAAAACAAACAGAAACAAATTAATATAGGTACCTACTAAAACTCAGTGAAATAAGTAGGTGGGTATACTTTTATCGTATGAAATACCTATACTCTTCAGGACTAACAATACAACAAACACTAAATAAATAGGTATTCAAGTATCTATCCATCATAGTTATAACGAACACAAAACAAAAAATTTGCCCTATAATTCTTAAGGATCGAGCGCGCATAATCGCATTCGGCCTACCTCCGTAGCGTAGCGGTAATTGGCTCGCTTTAAATCTCGGAGGTCGTGGATTTGATCCCCACACCGGACATGAAATCTTTGTGTAAATTCTAAGATTTCTTTCCGGGTCTGGTTGGTTGCGGGACTACCCTCCGTGCCTCGGAAAGCACGTTAATCCGTTGGTCCCGATTGTTATAACATCATCTATAATAATCGTATATCAAGGAAGGGGCAGCAGCGTTTCCTTGTGTGTTACAACATAATTCTGCGGTCACCAACCCGCCTGCCAAACGTGGTGACTATGGCAATACCCTCCCTCGGGAGGAGGCCCATGTTCAGCAGTGGACGATATACGTGCTGATGATGATGATGACCTACTAAAACTCAGTGAAATAAGTAGGTGGGTATACTTTTATCGTATGCAATACCTATACTCTTCAGGACTAACAATACAACAAACACTAAATAAATAGGTATTCAAGTATCTATCCATCATAGTTACAACGAACACAAAACAAAAAACTTGCCCTATAATTCTTAAGGATCGAGCGCGCATAATCGCATTAGGCCTACCTAAAACACGCGCTGTTATTTTGCGATAACTTCTAAGTTATTCATTAAAAGTATATAGTGTAGGGGTAAAATAATCTGCATGAAATGCTTAAGAATATTAACTCATTTAAAATGATAAGGATAAATACTGAATCCGTCTGATTAGCTTTACAATTACCGCATTAGAAATTATCATTTTTCTAAGATATAATGGATATAGCAAGTTAACCTTGAAAGATAGACTTATGCTATCGCAGACTTTTTTGTAGATCTAAAAGAGAAGAATATTTGCCACCATACTTTGTTTTGTTATATCTCATAGGGTTTAGGCAGCGTTTTCGTTGAAAGCTCCCAAATGGCTTAATTTTTTCCGACACCTCTGACAAATATCAATATATATTAGTCAAATGTACACATAAACTAAACAAATCATATACGTAAACCTTCCGGAAGAATCGTTCTATCGATTGGTAACATCCGCATGAAAATCGATGTAGTAGTTTTTGAGTTTATCGCGAACAGACAGACAGACGCGGCAGGGGACTTTGTTTATAATATGTAGTGATGTAGTGATAGCGGTCGCCCGCGGCTCCGTGCGGATGTCGGTTACCGCTGTAAAAAGCCTACCCAGGAAAGACACGGTCAGCAAAATGATTCCCAGGTGAATTCACAGACACCGACATAAACATCGACAACGCAGTCATTATCCGCAGGCTGCACAGATTGTCTTTCTGTGGATGTTAAAGTTGTTAATGATGAAAATATAATTAATGATGTAATTAATAGGCATTTTAGGGATTAGGCATTTTAGGCATTTTCAAAGCTCTGAAAACAACTGTTGTTTAGCTCTGAGAAGAACTGTTGATTAGCTCTGAGAAGAACTTTTGCGTAGGTGTAGTTTTAAGAACGAAATCTAAAAAAATCGCACGAAAATTATTAGACTTCGCAACGGGCCGTGCAGCAGAAATCGTAATATTTTAATTTCGCCATAACTTCAAAACCAAACGTCCAATTTTAATCATTCAAAGACCAAATATTATCTACATAAACTGTACTTAGTGATGAAATAATTTATTTTGATAAGGATTAATAGCATGAGTAAAATAAACGCGTTTAAATGTAGTCCAAAAAAAAAACCAGATTTCTAAATAAAAAAATGGTTCTTGTGCCTCAATCGACATAGATAGGTATAGTGTGTCGCGGACTTTTTTGTAGATATTTATAAGATCTATAATTAATTAGAACATTTTATGGTTCTATCTTTTATAGTTTAGGCAGCGTACGCAAAATAAGTAACTTTTCTGGTTGATTTTTTACACCTTGTGTCAGAAAAACCCAAATATCTTACGGAACCCTATTTTTTTACAAAATAAAATTTAGCCTATGTTACTCGTGGATAATGTAGCTTTCGAATGGTAAAAGATTTTTTTAAATCGGCCCAGTACTTTTTGAGCCTATTCATTACAAACATACAAACATACAAAAATAGGTACAAATCTTTCCTCTTTATAATATTAGTGTAGATTACATCACTGTTATTAATATTATCAAGATTTGTTTATAAATAATACAGTTACAATTGCTACAATTTCAATTTTAATGGTTTTTTTTATCGAGAAAATTTACCGAAAACGTGTTTTAAACACAATGGTCCCCCCATAAATATGATCAAGATTAACATATATTTTTTTAGCTGCTCTAAAATGTAAACATTCGGCTAAAAAACTGTTTTGTGAAGCCTATTTTGACTAAGTACAGCGCCTTAAAGCGAGAGTTCATAATTAAATCGTGATATTTAATATACCGCCTCATTGGTGATTGAAATGTGGGAAACATATTACGCCGATGGTGAACCATTTCCTTTTTCAACAAAACTAATTTTAATTCGGATTTTTTTTCATTTTGTATGTTATATTAAAAAAGGTTAAAGTTATAATAGTGAAGTTTGGTATTGAGTATATTGTGTGGATATGACTATTATAATATGCCACCATATTACTATTTACATATTGCGATTTAATTACATAATAGTGATTAAAATATGGGAAAGATGGTACATACGCCGTTATCTTTTTTAATTTCTTTTCTTTCTTTTAAAAAGACAACTCCCGCACTAGGGAAATAAATCCCTGTGTCGCGGGGGACTTCACAAACATACATTTCACGGACACAAAGTACACCCAGACTCAGAACAATTATTTGTGGTTCACACAAATATTTGTCCCGGGTGGGAATCGAACCCAGAACACCAGGTCCCAGAAGCAACTACCGTAACCACTGAGCCACCGGTGCAGTCAATTACATGGCTTTAACGCACAAATTTGAATGATGATATTCGGGTTAAAAGTTATTTAGTATTTGTAAGTATAGACTACCACTTAAATTGGCACAGTAGTTCCGGAGTCTATTCAATGCAAACAAACAAACAATCAAATTTTTCCTCTTTATAATATTAGTAAAGATTTCGTAATTGATATACAACATCAATATAGTATATTTATTTTTCCTATATTATTCCATATTTATTCAATTACCCCAACCAACCATTTACTCAAGGTCCATCCACCCCCCCAACAGTCCACATAATATAACAATCAACCCGAATAATAAATCTATTTAGATAAACGCAGCAACAACGGTACAATACTAAGTATCGGAGTTACAAAATTACATTATTTTCCGAGAATGCAGATAGAATACTAATAAAATCCAGTAGATATCGAATTGAGTTGTTTCCTCAGTCCTAAATCAACTTGAAATACATCAATAAATCGGTTTCTTTTCATAGCACAGCTAAAACAAACTTTTGCCGCTTTACTGAATTTTTCCTTGGAACTGGTTAACTGGTTTATGCTCGTAATATTGACTAGCAATGGTTTTGTATGTTTTAAACATTTCCTGACGTCAATTTTTGCACATGGTGTTATCGTTTTTAGGGTTCCGTAGCCAAATGGCAAAAAACGGAACCCTTATAGATTCGTCATGTCTGTCTGTCTGTCTGTCTGTCCGTCCGTATGTCACAGCCACTTTTTCCGAAACTATAAGAACTATAATGTTGAAACTTGGCAAGTAGATGTATATTGTGAACCGCATTAAGATTTTCAAACAAAAATAGAAAAAAAACAAAAAACTTTGGGGTTCCCCATACTTAGAAATGAAAATCAAAAAAAAATTTTTCATCGAACTCTATCGTGTGGGATATCTATAGATAGGTCTTCAACAATGATATTGAGGTTTCTAATGTCATTTTTTTCTAAACTGAATAGTTGTCGCGAGAGACACTTCCAAAGTGGTAAAATGTGTGTAACTTCTAAAATAAGAGAATGATAAAACTAAAAAAAATATATGATGTACATAACCATGCAAACTTCCACCGAAAATTGGTTTGAACGAGATCAAGTAAGTAGTTTTTTTTAATACGTCATAAACCGTAAACCGCAGTTTACCTTTCATTCATTCAACATCGATCAAAGTTACAACGAACTACAAGAACTTTTATACTATGTTACTTGTTGTATTCTTGATATCAAAAATAGGTACGCACTTGTACGGAACCCTTCGTGCGAGAGTCCGACTCGCACTTGGCCGGTTTTTTCTTCATGTGACTGTAAATGTCTACACCGTGATGTGTCATCACTGTATATACCTACTGGCTGTTTTGGTGGAATGGGTAGCAACGTAGGTAATGTTATAATAATGAAAGTTAATACCAATGATTGATTCTTACATTAAGCATCTAACTGCTATAATCATCCATCTACATACATCTATATATATAAAAGAAAGTCGTGTTTGTTACAACACTTATAACTCAAGAACGGCTGAACCGATTTGGCTGAAAATTGGTAGGGAGGTAGCTAAGAACTGGGAGAAGGACATAGGATACTTTTGGGTAGGGGTAGGGTAGGGTAGGGTAGGGTAGGGTAGGGTAGGGTAGGGGTAGGGTAGGGGTAGGGTAGGGGTATGGTAGGGGTAGGGTAGGGGTAGGGTAGGGGTAGGGTAGGGGTATGGTAGGGGTAGGGTAGGGGTAGGGTAGGGTAGGTGTAGGGTAGGGGTAGGGTAGGGGTAGGGGTAGGGTAGGGGTAGGTGTAGGGTAGGGGTAGGGGTAGGGGTAGGGGTAGGGTAGGGGTAGGGTAGGAGCAGGGTAGGGTTAGGGTAGGGGTAGGGTAGGGCAGGGGTAGGGTATAAAAGTCCACCCGTGCGAAGCCGGGGCGGGCCGCTAGTATGTATATAAAAGCGAAAGCGAAAAGTCACTTATCATGAAATCTCAGAAGCTGCAAGTCCTAGGTAGTCTTAAATTTTGCATGGGGCTTTTTAGGATGTGGTTGCTCACTGAGACTTGCGGAATTCAACCGCTAAGGGGGAAAGTAGGTATAGGAAAGTAAGTATGAAAATTCTATAGTTGTGAAATTAGAATTTTCAAATTGCTAGAAAATGCTTATTATTTAAGGGGGGCAGGCAAGGGCGTCGGAGCGTTGAGGTAGGCATAGCCGTAGACAAGTGGCGTGGGCATGTAAGTGTAATTTATCTCTCTTACGCGGGGCAGCTTGTATACTATTATTTTGGTGTCCTGAATCCTGTCAGGATCCTGGTGTCCTGATACACAGGCCTCGAACCTAGCTAAGGCACCAGTCTCCCACAATATATACTTACCTGAATATGTATCACTGTCGAATCCAACTTATGTATATTGTGGTGAGATTAATAAAGTTATTATTATTATGACAACCTTTTTAATTAAGAATATCCTTAATATATTATGTTACTAACGTCCCGTGTGCGGTTTCACCCGCGTAGCTCCCGATTCCGTAGGAACTTTATAATTTAATATAGTCTATTGAATACAGCCTTTAGCCTTCCTTAATAATTCTTCAAATCAGGCCAGTAGTTCCTGAAATAAGCGCGTTCAATCAAACAAACCAACTTTTCTGCTTCAAATATTAGTATAGATTGTTTAACAAAGCTTTTGTTTATTATTCAATCAGCGGCCGTAGTCCAATGGCTAGGGCGTCGGACTCTCACGTCGTACGCGGCCGCTGCGGCGGGCCCGCCGCCGGAGGGTAAGGGAAAGGGCAAAGGGAAGGGCAAGGGTAAGGCCTCGGCTTCGGCCTCGGCCTCGGCCTCTGTCCCGACCGTACAGCCCGTCCCTTCCACTTCGGCTGCGGTACCCGCGCCTGTAGCGGTATCCGCGCCCGCAGCGGTGCCCGCGCCTGTAGCGGGTGTAGGGCCTAGGGTCGACGCGGACGGTTTCGTTCGCAAGGAGACCGCCGCGGAGAAGAAGGCCCGCAAGAAGACGGCAGCCGCGGCGGAAGCCGCCCGCAGGGTGGAGGCCGCCAAAAAGGTTGGTGCTACCACTAAGCGTAGTCGCAAGAACCGTCAGGGACGGCTCCGCGCCCCTCGCTCGTCGGTAGTCGTGGTGACACTCTCTCCGGAGGCGGAGAAAAGTGGCACCACATATAGCGACGTTATTCGCAAGGCCCATCAGGTCGATGCGGAGGCCCTGGGCATCACTCAGGGCGTTCGTTTCCGGGTGGGGTTAGCTGGGGGTAGGATTCTCGAGGTCCCCGGCGCTAATAGCGGCGCTAAGGCCGAGTCCCTTAAGGAAGCTCTGGTCAAACTTATTGACCCGTCCGTCGCTACCATCACTCGTCCCGAGAAGACGATCGGGGTTAGGGTCAGCAGTATCGACGACTGTATTTTGCCTGAGGAGCTAGCTGCTGCTCTAGCGAGGGTCGGGGAGTGTCCGGTCTCCGCCATTAGGGCGGGAGAGATACGGCGGGACCATCGCGGCTCCGGTACTGCGATATGTGCAGTCCCGATCGCGGCGGCGAGGCGTCTACAAAAAGTAGAACGCGTTAGGGTAGGGTTGGTCTCGGTACGAGTAGATATACTCGACCCGAGACCACTTAGATGTTTCAGGTGTTTGGTGCCGGGTCACGTGGGCTGTCGCTGCGACGACACCGACCGCAGCGGTCTGTGCTTCCGCTGCTCGGAGCCGGGCCACAAGGCGGCGTCCTGCGCCGTCTCCAAGCCGAGGTGCGACGTCTGCGCTTCGGCAGGTAGGGAAGCCGATCATAGTATCGGCTCCAAATTATGTAAGGCGCCGACCGTGCGCAAGGCACTTAGGCCCACAGTTCCGACTACGGAACAGGGCACCGCTAGGCAGGTGATCGAGGAGGAGATGGACACGACCATCAATGGATAGGCCCATGTTCAGACTTCTCCAGGCTAACCTCAATCACTGCGCCAGGGCCCAGGACCTTCTCCTGCAGACCATGGCGCAGCGATTGAGTAACGTTGCGGTAGTCGCCGAGCCGTACATGATCCCCGACCGTCCGTGTTATGTCGGGGACTTGGACGGCTTGGTGACCTTAGTGTCGTCGCCTTCCGTTGGCACCCCGCCCTTTTTCAACGTGGAAAGAGGGCGAGGCTTTGTAAAGGCGGTGTTGGGGTCGCTCACTATCGTCGGTGTGTATTTCTCACCCAACAGAGGGCTGGCCGAGTTCGAGGCCTTCCTCGACGAGGTCGGTCGACTGCTAGTTGGACTGGGGGATCACGCCGACGTCATTCTCGTGGGCGACCTCAACGCCAAGTCCTCGGCGTGGGGATGTCCGGTGTCCGACCCCAAAGGTAGGACCCTTGAGGACTGGGTAGTGGAGCAGGGCCTGGTAGTTTTGAACCGTGGCTCGGTGAACACGTGCGTGAGACAACAGGGTGGCTCGATTGTGGACGTTTCATTTGCGTCCTCCACCCTGGCACGTCGTGTTCATCAGTGGGGAGTTTTAGAGGGCGTGGAGACGCTGTCGGACCATTTGTATGTTGGTATCGACATCTCCGCGTCCCCCGCGGTTCCGACCGCCCGTCCTGCTTCATTGCCTCGACGAGAGGGCCCTCGGTGGGCACTCGGACAGTTAGACCGGGAGTTGCTATTAGAGGCAGCCCTGGTTCAGGCGTGGTTCTCGCGGCCGTGTAACCCGACCTCGGACGTAGATGTGGCCGCGGAGGAACTCGGGGAGTCCATGGCTCGTGTCTGTGACACGGCCATGCCCCGTCTTCGTCCGTGTCCACCGCGGCGGCAGGTGTATTGGTGGAGCGGTGCGATCGAACACTTACGTGTTCGGTGCACCGCCCTCCGCCGAGTATACTCTCGCTGTCAGCGTCGGAGGCCGAGGGACGAGGTCCGCATACAGGAGGCCTACGCCCAGTATAGGGAAAGCCGGAGTGAGTTGGGCGTTGCCATAGGGCAAGCTAAAGAACTTGGCTGGGAGAGAACGCTGGAGGCGTTAGATCGCGATCCGTGGGGTCGCCCATACAAAGGGGTTCGCCGCAAGATGCGACCGTGGGCACCACCAGTTACGGAAAGCCTCCAGCCAGATGTTATATCAACGGTAGTGGGTGGGTTATTCCCCAGCCAAGAATCGGAGTTTGTCCCGCCTCCTATGGCGGCGCCCGATGATCACACCGATGTGCCAACGGAGGACACTGAGGTGCCGTCTGTTACACAGGCGGAGCTGGGGGCGGCCATTGCCAAGTTGTCAGGCAAGGTCACAGCCCCCGGTCCGGATGGGATACCAGGACGTGCCTGGGCCCTTTCGGTTGAGGCGTTTGAGCCCTTTGTGCTCGCCCTCTTCGATGCTTGCCTGCGGCAAGGTCGATTCCCTTCGGCCTGGAAGTCGGGTCGGTTGGTCCTCCTTAACAAGGAGGGCCGCCCGGCCGAATCGCCATCAGCTTATCGCCCGATCGTTCTGCTGAATGAATTGGGTAAGCTGATGGAGAGGGTCATCGCTGGCCGCCTCACTAAACATCTTAGTGAGGTAGGTCCCGACCTCTGCGAGGATCAATTTGGTTTTCGTAGGGGTCGTTCTACTTAAGATGCCATCACTCGGCTTCGAGACCTAGCAAGGGACGCGACCGAGCAGGGGGGTGTGTTGATGGCGGTGTCGTTAGACATTAAAAACGCCTTCAACACCATCCCTTGGGTTTGTATCGAGGAAGGCCTCAGATACCACAGGGTGCCCGGATACCTCCGGGTACTCATCGGTCACTATCTCCGCGGTAGAGAGGTAGTGTACCCGATAGCAGGCGGCGGGACGGGGCGTTGGCCCGTCTCTAGAGGGGTTCCACAGGGGTCGGTATTAGGTCCCCTCCTGTGGAACATAGGTTTTGATTGGGCGCTTCGGGACACACGGCTCCCGGGTGTCACCGCCATTGCGTACGCGGATGACACTCTGGTGACCGCCCGAGGTCCCGATCATAGGCGAGCGAACATCTCGGCCACAGCCGGTGTGGCTCAGGTGGTCGCTCGCATTCGTAGGCTAGGACTGCAGGTGGCGCTTGACAAAACCGAGGCACTCGCTTTTCATAAGCGGGGGCCTCGGCAAGCGCCCCCTGCAGGTTCATGCTTAGTCGTCGGCGGCACCTCCATTATAGTCGGGGATACGATGCGCTACTTAGGTATCGTCCTCGATAGTAGGTGGAACTTCCGGGCCCACTTTAATCGGTTGGCCCCGAAGTTAGTAGCGGCGGCGGGAGCCCTTGGTGGTCTCCTGCCGAACCTGGGTAGGCCAGGGGGGAGTTGCCGGCGACTATACGCGGGTGTAATACGCTCGATGGCGCTGTACGGCGCCCCGATATGGGTGGACGCACTGGATAGGCGTAACGTGGCCCTGCTGCGCCGGCCGCAGCGGGTCATAGCCGCCAGGGCGGCTCGTACCTACCGCACGGTATCCTTCGATGCGGCTTGTCTTCTCTCTAGTTCTCCTCCGTGGGAACTCGAGGCGAGGGAGCTGGCCGAGGCATACCGTCGGAGGTGCGACGGAGTTTTAAACGGCCGTGATCCGTTTCCGGAGGGCATGGCGACGTGGCGTATTGAATCGCGGCGTCGTGTCCTCCGTGAATGGAAAGACCGGCTGATAACCGACCCGCCATTGAGCGGATTACGTACGGTAGATGCGATCCGGCCTCACTTGCTTGAGTGGGCCGGACGTAAAAGGGGCGAGATAACCTTCCGCATTGCGCAGGTCATGACGGGGCACGGATGCTTCGGTCATTACCTGTGCAAAGTGGCAAGGAGAGAGCCGGACACTCGTTGTCACCACTGTGATTGCGCCGATGATACGGCGCAACACACACTGGTCGAGTGTCCGGCTTGGGCGACCGAGCGCGGTACGCTCGTCGCACATGTAGGTAATGACCTTTCGCTTTCGACCATCATCAAGAGGATGCTCGAGAGCGAGGGAGCATGGGAGTCGATGGCCTCTTTCTGTGAGACTGTAGTTTCACAGAAGGAGGCCGCGGAGCGGGTGAGAGAAGATGATTCCAGCTCTCACCCGCTTCGTAGACGTCGCGTTGGCCGGAGGCGGAGGGCCGAAATCCGCCGCCTCCCGCCATAAGGGGTGACCCTGGGGAGCAGATAACATGAATCTGCTCCCTAGGGTCACATTCATGTAGTAGGTCGGGGATGCCACTGTGTTCTGGCAATCCCTGTAGGAGTAGGAAGGTATCCATCGCGGGTGCTTAACACTCGCGATTGAGCCATAGGGGGAGGAAACTCTAGTCCTTTCATCGGGGCGAGAGTTATAGTTGTACTCTGTCGGAGAGATAACCAAAGGCCTATACCGGTACTTGGGTCTCTCACTACCAACGACAGAAGGAGGAACACCCGGGGGCTTTTTTAGTGGGTACATACTCTCTGTGGTGCGACAGCGCACCACGTTCTATAGAGTATGAGCCCCACATGCCCCTCACTGGCGCAGGAATCACGTATATAGTGATCCCTGCGCCAGGGAGGAAGTGCGGTTGCGCATTTTTACCCCGGTAAACAAAAAAAAAAAAAAAAAAAAAAGGGCGTCGGACTTGTGATCTTGAGGTCGCCGGTTCGAACCCCACCCATTGCACTACCGAAGTTAACCCACTCGTAACACAAGCATTTAAGCTTAGCACGAGGGGTTAGCAAGAATACTAGTAGACCGCAAAAATCTGCAAGAAATCTTTAAGAAAAAATCCTTTTCTTATTAAAACTCATATATTTGTTACTCCATAAAAACGACACAAACATTCAACATAGTAACTACCACTTTCATCCACTACAACTCTAAAACTTTGGCCACAAAACAAAAACCTACAAACACATTAGTACATAAATAATATCACCGAACATTGTACTCACTTAGTGAAGTAGAAAAAGAAATATGAACCCAGAATTTCTCCGACACAAAAACTTCCTACTCTAAGAAACTTGGGCCTTGTTCCTTCGTCTTTGTTTGGACGCTAATTTTATTTAATTTTATGTTTGAATATTCTGTTGTGTGTTGTTCATGTCTTAAAATAGCCCCCCCCCCCCCATGTCAAGTTTAAATTTTAGAGGCCTTGGGTCCGATCCCATGCCGGATTAAATAAATTATGTTTTCTTCCCGGGTCGGTTGGTTGACCCATCTGACCCGGAACCGTGCCTTGGAAAGCACATTAATTCGTTTCTATAGCAATTGCATACCCGAGAACTAGCAGCAGCGTCTCTCCGTGCTGCGGTCATCAACACACTTGCCAAGAGTAATGACGTGAGTGTAGCAAAAATCCTTTCTCGAGAGGTTTCCCATCCCGTGTTTTGCAGTGAATGTTTTACGGGCTGATGATGGTATCTGCTCATTAGTGTCGTAAAAGGGAATTAAGGGAGACAGCTAATAGATAGAGAGCAGCATCTATTAGCTCAACGATACTCATATTCGTACTATATTCACCAATCCACTTACAAATTGTGGTGAATATCGCAATAACCTTCAACTACTTTAACTTATCAAAATATACCAAAAAGGTAAGTAACTGTGATAACCTAAACTGGATATTTAATACCTTAATTGATAATTAAGGTATTAAATATCCATATTTAATACCTTAATTATATTATATTTAACCACGCGCCCGCTTGTCAAGGCAACACCTCGTTTGTTTGCCTCCGGTATTTATTTAATGGAAAAGTGGTTGAAAGTTAATGTCTTTACCAATAACTTGTTGATTACTCTAGCCCATGTTTCGCCGAAGCCTAGTGAAGTTTATTTGACTATCGTGAGTGCAGCGTGATAAAAGTTACAACAAAACATTTCCAACATTTTAAATAGCGGCCTAAAATCAAGCGCAGTCGAACAACCAGTCCACCGGCCGCGACGCTCTCAACACGCCCCGCGCCGCGTTCACCGCCCGCGCCACCTCTGCCGCTGCTATTGCCGTACTGCTCGCACACTCACTGTGCGCTGCTCACACTGATACTGCGCGTCATCGTCGCCGTCTACTGTTTTCTTACCGCTCGCACACTCACTGCGCTCTACTCACACTACAACTGCGCGTCATCGCATCATCTTCGTCCACTACTGTCATATTGCCGTATTGCTTGCACACTTACTTCGCGCTGCTTGCACACCAACTGTACAACGCTGCCAGCTTTCGATCGCTTTGTTTACATTTCAATAAAACATAAGATTTGTTCGGTATAATAACGCATTTCCTGGAGACAAAATGAGTTGCTCTGCTTGCTTGCTTGTTATTGCCGATAAGGAGGAAAGAATCTGCTGCAAGCACGACCATTGTGGCAGGCTTTTTCACAAGATATGTATTGGCGGAAATAACCTTCCAAATGTGGACGAAACATGTTCGTGGGTCTGTCCCGAATGTCGCTGCGCCGTAAAAAGAGGAGGAGATAATAGTCTCACCCCTATTGGCTCTAATCGAATGGATCCAAATGTAACACTGAGAAGGGTTAGAACTCAGGCACTCAGTGGTGGTTCTGTCATTGACTCTGACATTGATAATACCGACCATACTACTGTTGTGTCTGCACTCCGCTCCGAAATGGCAACTTTGAAGGATCTGTTAACCAGAACATTGTCCTTGGTGAGTAGTCATGAACTAAAACTTGAAAGATACGCTGTTCAGGTGAATCAACTAAATGCTAGACTTGAGAAATATGAACAGTCGGGAATGTTTTTAAACGGAGAGAGAGAAGTGCTATCTGAGTCCGCAAGTCATCCACTGACTGTTCCGGCCAAACAACAAATAAAAAGAACCCAGGGTGTAAAAAATCGGAAAATTCAAGAAAAAGAACCACCTACCATGACTTGTCTCCAATCCAACCTAATGAACACCCAGCCTGATACATCTAAACAGCAAACAATAGATACATCAGTAATAGCGAACCACCACATTCAAGCAATTGACAACCACGAACAAGACAATGATAGTATAGAGTTGACAGGTACCCCTGAGGTGAATAGTGATGAGTGGACTGTGGTGAAGAAGCGTAACAACCGGCGTAAAGCACCGCTTTGTGGAATTGCTGATCCTACAGTTATAAGCTTGAAAGCTGTAGAAGCCCGTAAATATTTCCATCTGTGGAACATGGCTTCAGGTATAGAGGAAGTACGCCAGTATCTCAAGCAACTATGTCCGACGGCCACGGCAGAAGAGATTGTACCCCGTGGAGATTATAAGTCCTACAAAATCGGCGTCCCAGTTCAACAGTATGACCAGTGTTTCTCCATTGACGTCTGGCCGGTCAACGCTAAAATTAAACCCTGGATAAACTACAGGAAAACAGTTCGTCCTGTGGGATCCACTAACTGTGCAATAGCAGCGCCTAGTCAACTGCAGTCCTTTCATGACCCCATACCGGCGACGCGTTAGTCGTATTATCGCTTTCTACCAGAATGTTCGGGGTCTAAAAACCAAACTTTCAATGTGGCGGAACAACCTCGCCATCTCAAACTACAACCTCGTCGCAGTTACCGAAACATTCCTGGACTCTTCCGTTCAGGACCCTGAACTTGAAAGTGGTGACTGGAATGTTCTGCGCCGTGACAGAAGTACGCCTTGCGGAGGCGTCTTGCTCGCTGCGCGACCACCTATTGCACTACGCAGGAAACAGGAGTATGAGACTGATTATGGGGAGGATTTGTGGGCATCTTTTACCTGGCGTGGTCATCCATTTCTCATATGTGTAGTGTATATTAAGCCTAGTGCTAGTGATGAAGACTATATGCGGTGGTTTTGTAAGGTGGAAAGTTTTGTACACAGTTATACAGGGTCTATAATAATTATGGGTGACATTAATCTTTATAGTGCTTCAACTTGTGTTAAAAACTATTACTGCTACTTTGTATCTTTTTGTGCTGTTCACGATAAAAACGCAATTCTTAATAGCCAAGGAGGAATTTTGGATGTAATATTAGTCCAGGATAGCATCCAAAGCGCGGTAGTTAATAGTGTAGATGGACTTGTGCCACCTGATGCGTTTCATCCTCCATTAAGCGTAGAGATAAAGGTCGAATCAGCTCGTGGATCGGATGCTATTGAGCCGAGTAACATAGATCCAGCTAAAGACTGGAATTTTAACAAATGTGATTTCGAATTACTTTATCAATCCCTTTCCGAAATTTCTTGGGAACCAGTTTTACGGGCTTGCGACGTTGGTGACGCTGTAAGTACATTTTATAATATCATCTACAAAATATTCGATGGCTGCATGCCTAAAAAGCATCGTTCCAAATCCATTGGCAAACGATATCCGGTCTGGTTTACTTCAGAAATCATTAGTGATATCAAACTAAAACTAAAACTACATGCAAGCTGGAAGCGTACCAATTGCAGTGATGATTACAAAAGTTTTGGAGACCTCAGAAACTCCTTAAAGCGTCGTACTGCAGAAGCCTACAGTATGTATATAACGCGCATAGAAAATAATATTAAGAGTAACCCCCTTGAATTTTGGCGGCATGTTAACAGTTTACGGTCTAAAGGAGGTTTTGAGCCTAGCATCAGCTATAATGGTGACTGTTTTTCAGGAGCAGCAGCTGCTGAAGCTTTTGCCAAATTTTTTGCAAGCGTGTTTCTTCCTGAAATTCCGCTATTAAATGCAGCATGTGTTAGCAATCACGAAACTAACTCCAACAGTAACTACATAAATATCTTCCAGTTTACTCCTGATGATGTCCAATACGGTATCAATAAATTAAAACCCAGAAGCTCCGTGGGACCTGACAGTATTCCACCTTTTATTTTGAAACATTTCAAACAATTATTTTCCACTCCTCTATGTCACATTTTTAATATGTCATTAGCGGCAGGCGTATATCCATACCACTGGAAAATATCACGCGTGACGCCCATACCCAAGACTACTAATAAATCAGCTGTTGAGGGTTATCGACCAATCGCTATATTGTCATCTCCAGCTAAGATTTTCGAAAATGTTCTTCATAAACTTATTTACTCCCAGGCTGAAAAGTATTTATGTAACTACCAGCACGGTTTTAGATGTAAGAGGTCTGTAAATACTAACCTACTGACAGTTACGGAATACATATCAAAACATCTCGACAATAAGCGGCAGGTGGATGTGCTTTATTTTGATTTTTGTAAAGCATTCGACAGAGTTAATAATGATATCCTGCTTCTGAAACTCAGTACCATTGGTTTCTGTCCAAACTTACTCAGACTTTTAGCTGATTATCTCCGTGACCGTCAGCAATTTGTAAGACTGGGTACCTACGTATCTCGTCCCTACCACACACGCTCAGGCGTAAGTCAGGGATCGATTCTCGGGCCTCTACTTTTTCTACTAATGGTCAATGACCTGCCATCCTCTATAGAATTTGCTGAGTGTCTTCTATATGCAGATGACCTCAAAATTTATAGTGTTGTCGGCACCGTATCGGATTGCGAAGCTATGCAAAATGATATAAATGCCATATATGAATGGGGAGTTCAGAATAAAATGGATTTCAATGCTTCCAAATGCTATGTAATGACCTTTGGTCGAATGAGACACCCAATTGATTTCGAATACAAATTAAATGGTACTAAAATAACTAGATCAACCAACATGAAGGACTTGGGTGTCACATTTGACCAGAAGCTTACTTTTCATGACCACGTCTCTGCTGTAGCCAAAGAATCATTTAAAAGACTAGGATTTGTTCTCCGCAATGCTCGGGACTTTCGCAACGAGCAAGTAATAAGGCTTTTGTATAACACACTTGTCCGAACTAAGCTAGAAGCTAGTTCTTCTGTATGGAATCCGCATGAAGCAAAGTATGCGCTTCTCCTTGAGAAAGTGCAAAAAGCATTCCTGCGGTTTCTCTACAGAAGAACTCACGATTATTATCCTTATCTATATCCTACCAAGTTCCTCCTAGGATGTCTGGGATACCATATGCTTGAGACCAGAAGGGCATGCGACCAGGTAGGCGTAATGCTCAAAATTTGCAGAGGGATAACGGATGCTCCTGACATCCATAATGAGCTGATTCGACTCCACACACCGGATAATTATCTCCGTAGCAGAAAGCATCAGCTGCTAAGCTTACCGCCGCGCCGGACTGCAGCCCGTGCTGCGTCTCCCGTACCGCGCGTATTGACCGCGCTAAATAAGCTTGTGGAAGCCAACCTGGACTGCGATTTATTCGCAGACAAGTTTGTTGATTTGATGGAGATGTGCCTGCACTTTTGTGAAAATAATAGTATTTAATTTATTGTTAGTAATTTATGTTATACGTCTGTTTTTATTATAGTATATTATTATTGTAAATTCTTTATCTTTAACTAATGTAATTGGCCATGGGCCGTTTTTATGTTAAAGTAAAAAATAAATAAATAACAAAATAAATAAATAATACTTTAAAAATAATTTTATGTTTCCGCGCGCGGTTTCACCCGCGTAACTCCCGTTCCGAAACCAACTTCATAATTAAATATAGTTTTTAGTTTTCCTTGATAAACAGGCTATCTAACAATGATAGAATTTTCCAAATCGGACTAGCAATTCCTGAGATTAGAACTTCTAGTTAATCATTGTTATATCCTCAACTACCAACTCAACCGAATATTATTACCCTCGGCTCTTCAGATGGCAGCTTGAGGAGTTGAATAGGAAATTAAAACTGTAACACAATTACTATGAAAACATTCCAAAAAGTTATGAAACAAGAACATATTTTCCGTCTTTCTCTAAAACCTCAACACCCATTTGACACCTTGCGATGTCGTTGAAAAGAAAAATCCAATTTTGATTAAAACTTTATAAAGAGGGTGCCGGTCGATTAATTTAACTTTCTTCTGGTACACACTTTTATTTCAGTATTGTTGAGTACGCAAATTGTGACGAAATTATAAAACGTAGGAGAAAATTAGATGCAAATTTATTCTCAGTTTGTTTTCGAAAAAGTTAGAGATAAAAGTTTAAAATATATCATGAAAACCATCGTAAGTAGAGTCGACTAGATTTGTCGAATGTTTAGACTAATGATAAAAGTGATGAGGATGTCCATATAAGCAAATCTTCTTTAATATATCTATATCTTGTTTATTTGAAAAATATAAATTTATTCTGTCACCATAACGAGAGATTATAAGGGGCCTTATTCAAGTAAAAAATCAAATGTCCATTTTTTACTTAATAGTTATAATAACTATATTATAACTATTATAATATAGTTATATGTAATAATAACTATATTATACTAATTTGTGATTATAATAAATAATAGATAGAAGTATAAAATTGGTGTAGTTACTAAACTACACCAATTTTATACTTCTATCTATTATTTATTATAATCACAAATTAAAAATAATGATATTTCTCTATCTCCGGCACGATGACAATTAGCGCCATTAGAGAATAACATTCTCTTAAGGTGTTCTTTTTGGTCGTGATTATTATTTATCAAATAAGGAAGATATTGTACCGTTTTAATTTGATAATTAATAATGTAAGTGTTTAATTAACAAAATAAAGTTAAACCAACTCAAGTTACTGAACCCGCTTCTGTCCCCTACTAAGGTTTCCTACCGCCTCCATTTGGCACTTATAGTATAGTATATTTACTATTTTTTTTTCTTATAAGTGACTGCTAGTGTCTTCAATAGCAGTGACTTTTTAATATTTCGGATGAGATATTATTCCATTTTAATGAGGATCGAGCCACGCGTTCCTTTGTCTCTGCCTATCTAAAGATATGTATAACATATTATTAATTTCGATCAAATAAGCCTTTTTTCAACCAGGATAAAATGCACTACGCGTTACTCTGCTCTCGCAGGGCACTCACGATTTGTGACAACAACAGTGGAGGATATGTAGGACTCACAACTCTCCCAAAAAACGGAGAAGGCATACCTAGGTACTGAAAACAAAGGGACAGTCTTATCTTAGGATATCTCTCCGGCGGTAGGTACCCGCACCAAAATACCATAGGCATTCCTGGTGTTCTGTAGATCGAACGATGCCTCCCTTCATATAACATGGGATGATGTGATCCTCCACGCAGCAACTACTCTGTTTCCATTTAAATCTCGACATATGAATAGTATTAGCATCATTAGCAATGCTAATTACCTTTTAGCAATACTGCTGACATTGCGTTACGAATGGAGTGTTACATCATATGGATAAATAAATCGACAGAGGAGAAGCAACGTAAGTTATTGAAATATTCGAATACATATTTACTATTTATGTTCACAACCACAGGTGGACATAGACCTGGAATGTGGTTTTGCCATAGTCGGCACTATTGCTCTTTGGTTTGGCGTATGCACCGAGGCGTACAAGGCGGCCCGGACGACGAAATCTCAACTTACCGACTAGCAGAACAGAGACTGCAAGAAATTAACACCATAACACAGACCACTCTATCCAACCTGAGATGAGTGCGTCTGCAAACGACACGCACCTTCAGTTTGCAAAGAAATGACCGATGCCCTCGTAGATCCAAAGTCTGGAAGGCCCGGGAACTACACAGCAGAGCGACAATTGCACAAAACTACAGATTTTAGAATTGAAAAGCTATTACGATAAAACACAACACTATAGTTCGATTTGTCCATACGATTGACTATGGAATTCCGCCAATGCCTGTCCAGAATTCTATTTCCTTATTTAATATATCTCTTAACACTTTAGCAAACTAGAGTCGTTGAGGGATTTTGCAATAATCATCATGATTGGCATACCGATCGATGATCGCAGTAAGATGGTGAGTATCATTGAGCTAATAGATGCTGCTGCCCATTCAATATGTCCTTTAGTCGCCTCTTACGATACCCATGGAAATATAAAGGGTAGACTATCCTAAGACAAAACCACAGGGTTTCTATTTCAGTGTTCAAAAATTAGTTTCTGTTTATTACTTTACCGTATGTGGAGTATATTTTGCAGCTTGTACTCTGCTCAACTGCTAATTGTTGTGTCTACATTGTGAGATCGTACGCCGTCTAATGCTCTATATGTTTGAGCGGAGGAGGCCTAATTAAATTGGAATGTGTTATTGTGTGACTTCGTACATGGGAATGACGAATTGAAGCGAAGATTTATATGCATATATTTATAATATTGTAAACGAACAGCACTAGATACCGTTACCGGTGGAAATTTCGTCTTAAAATATAATAGTGAATAACTTAAAACTCAGTGTTAGATAACCAATTTATCGAGGAAGGCTATATTTAATTATGAAGTTCCCTTAACGGGATTTACGCTGATGAAACTGCGCGCGGATTCTAGTTCTAATTTAAAATATTAACAGTAAAACAATCTATAAGATTATATTACACTAGCTTCTCAAGCGCCGTTTCACTTTATTCCCGTTGTCCCCGTATGCTATATCCCCGTCACAGGGACAGCGGGACGTAATTAAATTTATTTCCCGCTGTCCCCATAACGTAGATTTGGCTAACCAAACAAAACTACAACTTCAATAAGTCCGGTTGAACTACATCGGTTTAGGTTTAGGTTTTTATTTTAACCACCCGATACCTCTTTAGTTTATCAACTAACTATTAAATTGATCTACTTGACAGTGAAATGAAATGAAAACGTTTATTGATAATGTAGACGAATCGATCGTACTTATTATAATAAGTCAAATACAATGATAAAAATATACAAAAACAAAATAAACTTGACTAACTAATTAGTATACATTTCAACAGTAATGTTATTAAATAGAAGTTAAATCTACCAATGTGCCATGTGATAGTCGCGTATTATAAATATAATTAGAATCAACCAGCGCGGGCTGGGATTAGGTCAGAAGCATAGAACGCGTCGCGAGCCTCGCCTTGCAAGGACGACCGGACCCTATCCTAGCTTCCTACGAGTCTTTCTCTATCTACCTACGTAGTGACACCCGGAGAAGAAAGACTATAAGAAACTCCGAGATCATTCTTTTTGTCATCTTTTAAAGTCTTTGTACGTGTTGTCAGTGTACGGGGACAACGGAAAATATTTTTAAATATTTAATTGAAGTACCGTTGTCCCCGTAGGACGGGTCACGGCGTACGGGGACAACGGGAATAAAGGGCCGTTTCACCCACGTAGCTCCCGTTCCCGTGGAAACTTCATAATTAAATTTAGCCAATGTCTTTCGGAGCTACTGTAACTTCCCAACGGTAAAATATTTTGTGCAATCGGAGTTTTGGACCCTATTATTGAATAATATTGTGTTTGTTTGTATTGACAAACAAACGAACAAATCTTTCATGTTTAGACTATTTTTACTTATAAACTATTATTTATTAATATCCCAATACCGATAAACTATTTGCACACACAACTGCAAATAGTTAGCGAATAAAATATGAAATTGCTTTAACATCAGCCCAGTAGTTTCGCAATTCGAAAACTTTTACAAATCAAAATCATTGGCGAACTTGCAACGAGCAACTTCCCGAACGTACCTCTAGTTTATTATTTAATTTCGATTTTTATTTAAGCAACGTTCACATGGAGTTTTAAACTTGTAGTTTTTTTATTTGATGCCTTTTGTTTGCCTTCGTATCTGAATGACAAATAAAGATATACACTTAAACGAAACTTAAAATTAGAAAACTATGTAAATTATTAATTTTTAAATGTTTTGAACACTTTATGGAAAAAATTTCATTATAGGTACTATATTTCAAAATTGAGATTAATAAAATTCGACCACCGACAGGATTCGAACCTGCATCTTAGGTGAAGCCCCTAATGCCTTAACCAATTAGGCTACGGTGGAACCACAGTCGGTCATCGAAATTTATTAATCTATTCTTAGAGACGTGTTACAAAGAGATTAATAAATTTCGATGACCGACTGGCTAATACTAATTACCCATTTATTTCATAAGTATCTTGATTTTATTGTAATATTTTTATTATTGCTGTCAGATAGTGAGACAAAAATGTATGTTAAAGTAATCACGGATTGTCACTAACAGTACAAGCTTGCTTATTGAGTGAAGCATAAGCACGAATGTATACAGTGTCATCCGATTCGCTAAATGATGCATATTTAGTAAAATTATTGTTTTGTTCACACAACTTACATTAAATTTACAGATATCAAAGCTTAGGAATCTCAAAAATATTTAATAAGAAACGACGAATGTCGTTTTGACTCTTTTTCTCAAATTTCGTTAAGTTAAACAAATCCTTTCAACCGATTTTACCGAGTAAAACTTGTCTGAAAGTTCGACTTAAGTTAGAAATCTTAATTTAGTGATATTTCGATATTCCTTTGTTTAATATTAATAAATACTAATACCATTGTTATTAATCTTTACTCCTCGAAGCTTGCTACCAAGCCTTCTACATAGCTAGTGTGTATACTAGATGGTGTTAGTGATCAGTACAAAACTGCTTCCATGTAAACGCACCTTTTGTCACTGAGATTTTCTACGGCACGACTAGTGAATTCCAAATTCATTTGGTGCAGTTAAAAATTTTTCAAATATCAAATAAGTTGCTGTTAGTTTTAAATTGGCTTATTTTAAGAACTTCTGAAAAGATTTACTTAATCTCAATACAGTTTTGTGAAAATGTACATTTTCGTTTTCGTTCTTTTTATTTGTATTATTTATTATTAATTCATAATATAGTATATAACAATAGTGTATGGTATGTAACTATATTATTCACGACCAATATAAATACATCGCAAAAAATTAACAAGTGAGTTAATTTTTTTACAATTAAGTTTACAGTTTCCGTCAACGGATGGCGCCAAATAATAAGTCGCAAGCGTTTACTTCACCCAATTAAGCAGGACCACCGATGTTTTGTTTTGATTCAACTGAGCTATTCAATGATTCAGTGGCATTATTATTTCCTTTAGTAATTCCCTGAGCATTCAAAAGCATTGCGGTGTTTAACAGATACGTCATAAATATATATATGTCGGAGAAAAACATTACTATCGAAATCGTTATTGGAAATCATTGGCTTCGGCATTTAGAATGCGAGCACAAAACACACTATTATCTGTAATAAGTGTCGTTTCATACTATTTTAATTAAGTTAACAATATTATCAAAACAGATTAACTTAAAACACCGAGCAGCAAGTTCAGGGCACCAACATTACATAAATACAATACACCATCCAACTCGATCAGTCTTTCTTTCCAAATATACCGCCAAAACTCTTATATCAACACCAGAGAATCCTTTACTACATGAGGCTTTTAAGCTATTAGAAACGATGTGTTTAAATTAAATATAACAACTAACCACTTGTGGCTTCCTCAGACATATATATATATATATGTATGTTATTTTGTGGGTACAGCAATAAAATGTAATTAAATAAATTTATGTTTAAATTGTGTTATTTTATAAGCTCTCGTTAAGTTCATCAAAGACGTTTATAACAAAGCATACTTCGACGAACTACGTCCGGTATTATTCAATAAAATAGTTCGATGCTTTGAATGGGAACTTTTCAGTCGCGGATAATTTAAACTTTGGATAATAAATAACAAAGAGATTTAGTTAAAAGATCAAAAATACAAAATTAAACAGATAATCGTGGAGATCAGATAAAAATAAAATACAAATTTAAACATTTGACATTTTATAACTATGAAATAAAGCCACCGATACAGTTAGAACATGCAAATTTTACTAAAACACGGTATTAAATAATATTGCCCGCTGTCTGTCTGCCCCTATGTATGCTTAGGTCTATAAAACTACGCAACGGATTTTGATGCGGTTTTTTGTAAATAAATTGTATTATTCAAGAGGCTTATAGGTATGTATAATACACATAATACACCAGCATTGTATCCGTGCAAAACCGGGGCGGGTCACTAGTTATCTATAATCTATTTTTTTATAAATTCTAGTAGGTATGCGAAATACAATATCAAAACTAAATACAGGAGGAGTCATCGTTCACATCCAAATGCAACTTCGAAGATATTTGTGAAATAATGCTGAGTATTACACAAAGATGGCGCCAGCATTTCACTTTTTAAATATATAAATAACTAGCGGCCCGCCCCGGCTTCGCACGGGTGGACTTTTATACCCTACCCCTGCCCTACCCTACCCCTACCCTAACCCTACCCTACTCCTACCCTACCCCTACCCTACACCTACCCTACCCTACCCCTACCCTACCCTACCCCTACCATACCCCTACGCTACCCCTACCCTACCCTACCCCTACCCTACCCCTACCCTACCCTACCCTACCCCTACCCAACCCTACCCCTACCCTACCCTACCCTACCCTACCCTACCCCTACCCAAAAGTATCCTATGTCCTTCTCCCAGTTCTTAGCTACCTCCCTACCAATTTTCAGCCAAATCGGTTCAGCCGTTCTTGAGTTATAAATAGTGTAACTAACACGACTTTCTTTTATATATATAGATTATGAATTTTGACAGCCAGTTAGGTTCAATGAAGCAGAATGGAGTAGGCATAAATACTTTACATAAGATTGCGGATTTGAATCCTGTCTGTTGCCTGAATTTATAATTATCTTTTTTTTTAATATTAAAACTATATTGACGAATTAAATGTAGTCAGGTAATTTTTTTTTTCCGCCTCTAATTTTTATACCTAGTAAACAACGCCTTAGTCATATCCCGTCTATATTATATTTACCATCAGGCAAGCTGTATGTTGTTCGATGTCAAAACTTAGCCTAAGCCAATTTACACAAACTTAATCACTGTTTCATTTCATAATATTGTAAATTACACAACCAATCCCCAAAAGTGCCATAAGAAAATAATATAATGGGAATACGTATAGATCGTCTCCGAGTGAACAATAGCCTTATACTTGTGGTCGCAACAATGTTACTATTATAAGTACTACCGGCTTTGTTCTTACAATGGGGTTCCGATATTTGTAGCTTCATAATTCGCTGATTTCCTATATATAGGACATCGTAAGTTAGACCGTAATGTTCAATAACGTTCACCGAAAATTGTTGTATATGAAGTCGGGAACTAAGTTCGGGACGTAGCATTTCGTAGTAGAGCGACGTAGTACTTCGTAGCTCGTAGCACAAAATTAGTAGAATACGTAGTATATAGTGCCTACATGAATTTTGAACTTCAAGGTTTGCAAATTAAACCTGACAGCGCAATTATGTAATTAGAAAATAATTGGTTGACAGCCACGGTGAAAAACATTTTTTAGTTTTTTTTTTTTCTTAAAACGTACCTATTTTTGTAAAATTCCAGTAAATTGTGTGATATATCTCAGATCCAACTTATCTATCTATATTTTGTTTCAATTATTATTACATTTTGTTAGAGTTATGAGTGTATATGAGGCACCTCCGTATCGCAGCGGTATAAGTCTTGGAGTTCGTGTGTTTGATTCCCATGCCTGAAAATAGAACTTTGTGTAAAATCTAAAATTTATTTCTGGGTCTGGTTGGTTGAGAGTTCCACCCTCCGTACCTCGGAAAACACGTTTAGGTCCAGATTATTATTAAATCATCATCATACATAACAGTCGTATTCCATAGAGAAGCGTTTCCCTGTATGTTACAACATAATACTGCGGTCACCAACCCGATTACCAACCGTGATGACTATGGCATGACCCTCTTTCTGGAGGACGCTCTTATCCAGTGGACTTGGTGCGGGCTGATGATATAATTATGTCTTTTCTAATTTCAAAACCAGGTAGCGCAATTTTTGCTCATAATTTCATCTCAAATTCCCAAATGTGATTCTACATTTTCCCATAAGCCTACCCCGTATTTCCCACGTGTTCCCAAAGCTTATTAGATTAAATAAGGAGCCTAGTAATTAGTAGCCTCTCGGGACAGTAATGAGTGATATCCATCGTGAACAAAGCCTGCCGATGTTAAAATATGAAATAAACCGACTAATTTCAGTCGCCAGTTTTCTTGACTAGGGTTGGGATAGAGTAAAAGTCCCGGTACTGGGTATTAAGTACTCGTACATTTTTTAAATGATTAATTTTATAATTAATTTCTACTTATATGACTAACGATAAATTAACTCTGTATGTCTGTCCATTTTACTTGCACGCCTAATTTGGTACCGCGATAAACTACACCACAGTTTCCCAAGAGGGTCCAACAAAATTGTGGGCACTGACGTTTTTTGTGACGAGCAGTCTGAATTGAACACCGAAAATAGCCGACCAGTTGGACTCTCCGAAAGTCTTTCTTTTTTATTGTTATTTTGATACCTATATTTTTACTATATATATTATTGGAAATAAAATGGAGACCGCGGCTCGGCAAGCGTAGCGTAGGACGTCCACCTACTGGATGTACGGATGATCTGGTTAAGGCCGCGGGATCACGGTGGATGCAGGCCGCTTCTAACCGTAACAATTGGAGATCGATGAGGGAGGCCTATGTCCAGCAGTGGTCGTCCTACGGCTGAAATTATGATGATGACTATATGTCATATACTACTACGTATATAGTCGTATATATACGTAGGTCCTGTTGTAGGAACTTTATAATTGTGTTGCTCATGGATAATGCAGATGTAGTGGATTACCACTCATAATGATTTGTTTTATTTGCTTTTGTTTACTTACTTTCATGCATTCAACCACGCACTTATTCTATCTTGCTTAATCATTATTTATATTTCATTCTCTATTTCTAAATCTTAAAGCTAATATTTACATTGCATTATATACATAATATTTACATTTTTATTCTAATCTTAATAGTAATTGTATTTCATTTATCGCCTTGTTAAATAGCTATTAAATATAACTTTAATATATTTGTTGAAAGTAAACGGACCTGCAAGCATATAAAATATTACTATTACAAATTATAACATTGTACACCGCGATGCGCGGGCGCCGGTCCGCGGCTTCCGATCGTGTGGGCTCGGCGGAGCTCGGCTACGCTCGGGGAAGAGGGCCGGCCGACCGCCGCGCGAGTAATTACTGCTGGTCATCGTCCAGTAGTGCATAACCTGTTCCCACGGCGAATGCACGTCCGTTTGCGCTCCCGAAATAATTACGCTTTTCGCATTTAGATCGCTTATTTCTAGTTGTAGTTCGCATAGTAGTGCTTAAATAGTTAGTGCTTGGCTAGTAATTAACTTTAAGATAGTTTTTACGCATAAGGACTTCATATACGTGGTTGTATTGAAGGTGTATTAAACAACTTGAGATACGGAGTTATTCTTTTTATTGCGCGCCTATATACATCTCTATAAACACTATATTGGTGACCCCGACGGTAGATAGGAGCCCGCAGCGCGACGACTACGTTTCGCCGGTCGACGTTTTTGCCGAATAACGTTTAAATTTTTTTTTTTTTTGTGATTTTACACCGCGCCGTGACCGACCCAGCTTGAGTGCCTGTGGTGAAGCAAATCAACCATGCCGAACGAGACGATGCCCATGCAGCAACCCGCACCCGCGGCTTCGCAAGAAGATGCAGCTTCGTTCCCAGCCGGCAACGTGAGCAGAGTGGGCGTAAAACTACCGCCATTTTGGGCCGATGAACCGGAGCTTTGGTTTGCACAGGTTGAAGGTCAGTTTATTATATCTGGTATTAGTGCGGATACGACAAAGTTTTACGTAGTGGCATCGCAGTTGGAGCAACGCTACGCAGCTGAGGTAAAAGATGTTATTACTAAACCTCCAAGTACTGGGCGCTACGACAAGCTTAAAATTGAGCTTATTAAGCGTTTGTCTGCCTCGCAAGAGAAAAAAGTGCAGCAATTATTAATGCATGAGGAGTTAGGTAGCCGTAAACCCTCACAATTTCTACGCCATCTTAAAACGCTTGCGGGAGCCACAGTACCAGACTCATTTATGCGTACGCTATGGTCTAGTCGCCTACCCACTAACGTACAAACCGTAATTGCTTCTCAGAGTGAAATGCCACTTGAAAATGTTGCAGATTTAGCGGACCGAGTGTTTGAGATAGCACCGACAGCCCCCACCGTAGCCAGTACGAGTACCAGCGGAGCCAGTACCCTGGGATGCAGCGAGATCAGCGTGCTTACCCAACAAATTGCTGAGCTGACGCGGCAGGTAGCATCACTACAATCTCAGGTACACTCACGCTCGCGTTCACGCTCATCAAGTCGGTACCAACGTGATGGCAGAGAGCCACGTCAACGCCGAAGCCGGTCGAGTTCCAGACCCCGCAATAGCACATACTGCTGGTACCACAACCGATTTGGAGACAAAGCCAATAGATGCACTACGCCTTGCTCGTATGCGGGAAATGCGGACGGCAGCCGGAAGTAGCGGCTAACGACTGCCCTAACAATCCACGCCGCCTTTTTGTTACTGACCGCACCACTAAAATGACTTTCCTTGTGGACACAGGTTCTGACCTCTGCGTGTATCCGCGCACGGCAATTCGACAGCTGCGTAGCAAAACTGGATACCAGCTCTTCGCCGCCAATGGAACCCCCATCGACACGTACGGATATATCGACCTTAATTTAAATTTAGGACTCCGTCGTGCCTTTCACTGGAAGTTCGTCGTGGCTGATGTGTCCAAACCCATAATCGGTGCGGATTTTCTAATTTACTTTAATTTATTGATAGATTTAAAGAACTATCGCCTCATAGACGGTCTCACCCAACTTTCTGCGACAGCGTCGGCAGCGGCCATGTCTACAGCGGATATAGCTTCAATCAAAGCCGTAGGTGGAAGCTCGAGCTATCACGAGATCCTACGTAAGTACCCTAATATAACTAGACCTGCTGGTACTTCACGGCAGATCAGCCATAGCACGGTACATCACATCCGCACAACACCCGGCCCGCCGATATCCAGTCGTCCACGTCGTTTGCCACCTGATAAGCTGAAGATCGCGCAGAAAGAGTTCGAGGATATGATGGCCAATGGTACAGCTCGTAGATCAGAGAGTCCTTGGTCTTCTGCCCTCCACCTTGCACCTAAAAAGGACAATGGCTGGCGTCCCTGTGGTGATTACCGAGCGTTGAATTCTCGGACTATCCCGGACAGGTACCCGATACGCCACATCCAGGATTTTGCTCACCAGTTGGCTGGCAGCAGATTCTACAGTAAGGTAGATTTGGTCAAAGCCTACAACCAGATACCCGTTCATGCAGATGACATCCAGAAAACGGCCATCACTACGCCGTTCGGTTTATTTGAGTTTCCTTTTATGACCTTTGGCTTGAGGAACGCTGCGCAGACCTTTCAAAGGTTCATGGATGAGGTGCTCAGAGACTTACCTTTTTGCTACGGATACCTAGATGATATCTTAGTCTTCTCTGAAACTGTATCACAGCACACTAACCATCTGCATCAGTTATTTCAGAGGCTGTCAGACTACGGCATCCTGATCAATTCAGCCAAGTGCGAGTTTGGCCAGTTATCCATTACATTCTTGGGACACGAGGTCTCATCTGATGGAATTCGACCGTTGCCAGAGAAGGTAAAGGCATTGCAGGACTACCCATCACCAAAGACAGTTAAGGAAATGCGTCGCTTCTTGGGTATGTTCAATTTTTATCGTCGCTTTGTTCCGGATGCGGCACGATTACAAGCACCGTTGAACGTAATATTGACAGGCCCCAAACGCAAAGGTTCGCAGAGTATTGTCATGACACCCGAGATGCTGGAAGCCTTCAATAACTGTAAGACCAGTTTATCACAGGCAGCCCTATTGGCTCACCCGGAACCAGACACAGAATTAGCGATCTACACGGACGCGTCTGACACTTCAATTGGAGCAGTACTCCAACAAAATACTAACGGTAACACCTGGAGACCACTAGCTTTCTTCTCTCGTCATCTTTCTACCGCACAGAAGAAGTACAGCCCGTATGATAGGGAGTTGTTGGCTATTTACGAGGCTATTAAATATTTCAGACACATGGTCGAAGGCAGACACTTCACTATCTTCACGGATCACAAGCCCCTATCATACGTGTTTGATTACAATCGCGATAAGTGCTCCCCTAGGCAGTTCCGATATTTTGACTTTATAGCACAGTTCACCACAGATATCCGCTATGTGGCAGGTAAAGATAATGTTGTCGCGGATGCTCTGTCTAGGGTAGAAGCCATAGCAGCTGTGCCCATTGATTTTGACGCTCTTGCACGTTCTCAAGACAACGATCCTGAGCTGCAAGAACTCCTGAGTAATGACACATCCCTTAAGATTAGGAGAATACGACTGCCAGATACTAACGCAGAACTTTATTGTGACGTTTCCACTAATAACTCTCGTCCTTATGTTACAGAGCCATTCAGAAGGCAAGTCTTCGACGCTTTGCATCGCCTGAGTCATCCTGGGACGAGAGCAACCGTCAAGTTGGTATCTGAGCGCTTCGTCTGGTTTGGTTTGAGGAAGGACTGCAGACAATGGGCCAGAGAGTGCGTAGACTGCCAAAAGAACAAAGTTTCTCGGCACACATCCTCTCCAACTTCCACTTTCCTTGTTCCTTCCCAACGCTTCTCCCATGTCCACATGGATATTGTTGGACCACTACCAGTTTCTTCTTGTTACAGATACTGTCTCACGGTCATCGACAGATTTACCCGTTGGCCTGAGGCATATCCATTGGTTGACATCTCGGCCGAGACATGCGCCCGCACCTTCATTGCTGGCTGGGTGTCTCGCTTTGGTTGTCCAGAGCGCATCACGACCGACAGAGGAAAACAGTTCGAGTGCAAGCTGTTCCACACCATGACTGCCATCCTTGGTAGTCAGCATCGCCCGACTACTGCGTACCATCCTGCCTGCAACGGCTTGGTCGAGCGACTGCATCGCCAGCTGAAGGCAGCCATCAGATGTCACACGGACTCCAACTGGACCGAATACCTTCCTCTCGTGCTGCTGGGCATCCGTAGCGCCTGGAAGGAAGACATCAAAGCTTCGGCAGCGGAGCTCGTTTATGGTGAGCCCCTGCGCTTGCCCGGTCAATTCTTCGCACCTGCCCCTACCAACACAGTCGACATCACGGACTTTGCGACACGACTTCGACTTCATATGGCGAAGCTGTCTCCAGAACCAACCAGTCGGCATGGGCAGAAGATCTTCTACATCCCCAGAGACCTGGAAACATCAGAGTACGTGTTCTTGCGGAAGGATGCTGTACGGCGACCATTCGACCCTCCGTACACTGGGCCGTACAAAGTACTGCAGCGAGGTACGAAGACGTACAAGCTCGACATCCAGGGCAAGTCAAGTACCGTCACTATTGACAGACTGAAACCCGCATATTTGGACAGGAATGATGACAGCGAAGTACCATCGAGTCCCATGAAGACGAGCGTTTCACCAGCTCCAGTCAGCGTCGAGCGGAAGACTAGATCAGGTCGCACAGTACGCTTCCCTGATTACTATCGACCTTAGCTTGGTGTAGCACCGGTCTCAGCAGGGGGGTGATGTAGTGGATTACCACTCATAATGATTTGTTTTATTTGCTTTTGTTTACTTACTTTCATGCATTCAACCACGCACTTATTCTATCTTGCTTAATCATTATTTATATTTCATTCTCTATTTCTAAATCTTAAAGCTAATATTTACATTGCATTATATACATAATATTTACATTTTTATTCTAATCTTAATAGTAATTGTATTTCATTTATCGCCTTGTTAAATAGCTATTAAATATAACTTTAATATATTTGTTGAAAGTAAACGGACCTGCAAGCATATAAAATATTACTATTACAAATTATAACATTGTACACCGCGATGCGCGGGCGCCGGTCCGCGGCTTCCGATCGTGTGGGCTCGGCGGAGCTCGGCTACGCTCGGGGAAGAGGGCCGGCCGACCGCCGCGCGAGTAATTACTGCTGGTCATCGTCCAGTAGTGCATAACCTGTTCCCACGGCGAATGCACGTCCGTTTGCGCTCCCGAAATAATTACGCTTTTCGCATTTAGATCGCTTATTTCTAGTTGTAGTTCGCATAGTAGTGCTTAAATAGTTAGTGCTTGGCTAGTAATTAACTTTAAGATAGTTTTTACGCATAAGGACTTCATATACGTGGTTGTATTGAAGGTGTATTAAACAACTTGAGATACGGAGTTATTCTTTTTATTGCGCGCCTATATACATCTCTATAAACACTATACAGATCTCTAACGGTGAAAGAATTTTTGAAATTGGTCAAGTAATTCGCAAACAATCAAATCTGTATCTTTATAATATTAGTTTAGGTAATTTTTAACCTCAAATTGTATATGGAAATTAACTGTTCTTCAAAAATGAATTGTCGCTTTGATGACTCTTCATATTTATATCTTCAACACTAATTATTAGGTTGTTCATTTTGAATCCCGGTACTGTCAAATCCCGGGACTGAAATCAGTACCACACTATGAACTAACTTCGCCAGAGTAACCTCAATAACTCAAAGTCGACGATAATCCAGAACTGCCTATTTGTACAGAACAATGAGGTGATTACCTCGCTTTGTTATTAGCTGCGGGAAAACATATTTTGTTCTTAATTCTAAGCAAAATTAGTATTATTGTCTATTTAATGATGGTGTTCAAATTCTTTTGTACGAGTTTTGTGCGGAATAAAATTATAATTAGTTATAAACAGCTAATCTTGTATATATCGCAGCCATTTTGTCAAATTAGCCATTTAATGGGACGGCCAGCCAACCAATAAATTGCCGACATTTAATTGAATGCCTAGGCGAATCGTTGATTGAACTAACATCAGTTATCGTTTAGCTAATTGGCCTAAAGCTTACAACCCTTTAAGTTTGGTTGACGTAAAATCAGGCAGGTGATCTAAAATTAGTTTCTATCAGTCTATCAGTCTGTGTGTCTGATTTGAAGGACTTCACTTCACTGGTTGGTAGCTAATTAAGGTATAATTAGCAAACAGACATCTGGTTATTTGTTTGTCCGTATATTCTGCCAAATCCAAAATGGAAGCTCTGGTTTAGAAGGCATTTTCATTGTTAGATAGCTTATTTTCCTTATTTTACACGGACGAAGGCAGCGGCAAGTTGCTAATAATTTACATAGTACACTTTTGTGTAAGTATTTTAATTTTGTTTTTTGTTTAATTAAATATTGTGAAACTTATGTTCAGAATAACGATTAAAAAATTATAAATAATTGAGTTAGTTGCATGAAAATATAACATTAATCTATAAATAATTGTTATGATTATTTTATTGTAACGCAAGAAATAAAAGGCTTTTTTATTTTATTTGTTTTACAAGTATTGTAATACCTAAATACAGCTCAATTGAAATGTAAGTTAAAAAAGTCTCTAATAATATAATAATATAAAAAGGCTTCCGTGTAACAAGATGCAAGGAAAACTGTCTCGTTTCCGAAACCGCAGGGTTCCTTTCAAGGCACATAACGTGTAATCCCATCGAGGCACATGTGCTTCAGACGGCACGCCGCCGCAGTACAGTACAGTATGATCACCAGTAACTCAACTACATTATCATACATCATCATCAGCCCGTACAACATCCACGGCTGAACATAGGCCTCCCCGGGGGAGGGTTTTTGCCATAGTCACCACGCTTGGGCCTGCCAAGGGTTGGTGATCGCAGTTTTGTTATAACATACCAGGAAACGCTGCTGTCCATTCCTTGATATACAATTTTTATAGATGTTGTTATAACAATCGAGACCAACGGCTTAACGTGCTTTCCGAGGCACGGAGGGTAGTCCTTAGCCTACCAAACCCGGAAAAAATCTTAGAATCTACACAAAGATGTCTTGTCCGGCGTGGGGATCGAACCTCCTTGATTTAAACGATCCAAATACCGAAACGCTACGGAGGTTGTCAAAAATATTATACTACATTCTTATTTTGTGAAACTATTACACCGGGGAAACATTACCGTGGTAGAGGACGATGCAAAAACATATTTTACAAATAGTAATCTCGGTAGGGAATTGTGGTCTCAGACGCGACTGCTAGGAGGCAGATGATTTTATGCGTCTGCCGATCCCAGTATGCCCATTACTTGCGTTCGAGGGAGGTCCCACGGGAAATTTAGTGAGGTTACAACAAGGGGACGGCCTTGTTACATGATTAGCATAATCATCGTCATAGAGGATTGAGTCCTACATTACCAATTGGAAAGAAAGTTCTGATGGAGAAGGGAAGGAAGGAATAGTTAGGTAATATTCCTTCTCCTCTCCGCCCTCTTGCTATCACATCAAATCAAACGATTTATTTGCCAGGATATGGTACATAGAAGATTTAACAATAAAAATAAATTCAACTTTTTGTTTTCAACGTTGAGCTACTGCAACATTACTCATACGCACTGTGACACACTCGCATAAATCAGACACATCCGAGTGCCGAGACTTGATTCCGAGATTTTACCGTTTGTATTTAGTTTTAACTGATACATTTCAGATTCTACTGAGAACGTTACATGAGTTGAGTCTGAGCTGACGTACGTCGTGTTTGACATCATCATCATCAACAGCCCGTTGACGTCCACTGCTGAACATGTGCCTCCTCTTAACAGACCTTGGCAAGCCAGGATCGTAGAGGGATATTGCCATAATCACCGCGCTTGGCAGACGGATTGGTGATCGCAGTAAAATGTAAACCTTAAGCTAATAGATGCTGCTGCCCATCCATCAGCCATGTCCCTTAGTCGCCTTTTACGACACCCATAGGATGACATGGGGTGGTGTATTCTAAGCCGGAAACCACACGTGTTTGACATATATGTACTAATATATGAAGCTGGAGAGTTTGTTTGTATGCTTGGACGGACCAATTTCAAAAAAATACTGTTGAGATTTCCAAAATTATTTCAGTGTTAGCCTATTTATCGGGGAAGGCTTTAGGCTATATTTCATTATGAAGTTCCCACGGACACGGGAGTTACACCAAAACAAACTCTTCAACATTATATATTAATATAGACAAAGCTGGAGAATTTGTTTGTTTGCTTCATAATTTCAGCCGTAGGACGTCCACTGTTGGATATGTCCCCTATGGCCTATGGGCCTCCCTCATAGATATCGAGTTGTTGCGGTTAGAAGCGGCCTACATCCACCGTAATCCTGCGGCCTTAACCAGATCGTCCGTCCATCTAGTAGGTGGACGTCCTACGCTACGCTTGCCGATCCGTGGTCTTCATTCGAGAACCTTTCGGCCCCAACGGCCATCTGTTCTCCGTGCCATATGGCCTGCCCATTGCCACTTCAACGAACTAATCCGTTTGGCTATGTCGCTAACCCGCGTTCTTCTACGTATCTCCTCATTTCTGATTCGATCTCGTAGAGAAACCCCGAGCATAGCCCTCTCCATAGCTCGTTGAGCGACTCTGAGCCTCTTCATTAGGCCTATAGTGAAGCACCACGTTTGTTTGCTTGAACGCTCTAAGTTCATTAATTACTGTTTCGATTTGCAAATTACATTTCAGTGTTAGATATCCCATTTATCGGCTTTTTTTTCTGACGGACATATTTAATTAGCCCTGAGGCTTTTGCTACTTCACCGGGCATAAAGGCGATCAGGCGACCCATTTATCGATGAAAGCTATAAACTATAATTTTAATTATGAAATTCCCATAGAAATTGTAGTTACGTGGATAAAACCGCGCGCGAGAATCTAAGTATTATAAAAGAAGTCTAATTTTACAAGTAGTTTTAAGCTCAATAAAAAAGCAAAAATGAATATATTCGAGAAAATATTATACTTCAAAGGAACCCACGCTTTTATAATCTGGATAGGAATAGATCAAAGCTACCACGCATTAGGTAACATACACATAGAAGTTTTTTCTCATCTTACAATAAATCTATTATATTACATTTATAAATTGATACCTTCATTAATTAATATTACGATAATTGTCAGCCTCTGTAGCGTAGCGGTATTTGGCTCGCTTTAATTCTTGGAGATCATGGGTTCGATCCCCTAAGTAAATTCTAAGATTTATTCCCGGGTCTGGTTGGTTGAGGGACGAGGCACGGAGGCTATCCGTGCCTCGGAAAGCATGTTAAGCCGTTGGTACCGATTGTTATAACATCATCTATAATAATCGTATATCAAGGAACGGGCAGCAGCGTTTCTTTGTGTGGCACAACATAATAGGTACTGCAGTCACCAATCCACCTGCCAAGCGTGGTGACTATGGCAAATACCCTCCCTCAGGAGTAAGCCCTTGATCAGCAGTGGACCTTATACGGGCTGATGATGATGAAGACGATCATATTCGTCATCAGTCCGTATAACGTCCACTGGTAATCTTCCAACTTTTTATGCCATAGTCACCACGCTTTGTAGGCGGGTTGGTTAAAATTGTCTTAAAACTTAGAAGAATTGGAACTCTGCTGCCCGTCCTCTGTTATAATATAATTTTTGATGTTGTTATAACAATCAGGACCAACGGCTTTTTATGGCATGAAGGGTAATCCGTCAACCAACCAGACCCGAAAAGGAGCCCAAGATTTTTTATTCGGCGTGGGTATCGAATCCACGACCACTGAGACTTATATCGCTAAATATTCCCAATATTAAATAGCATGGTTACAAATATAAATAGATTATAAAAGCACGTAATGGACCAGGTATGTTAAGTTCTCAATCGCGGTATTTGCCTCAAAATCGTACCGCGATTAAGACCTTATACTACATATTAATAATAGTTATTGCTACCGTATACTTTAATAATGCTAATTGCTAAATGAATTTTGGCGTTGGCACAGTCAATGCTACATTAAAATAGGCCAGTGTGCAGCATTCCTTATTTCGACCGTTTCAAATGCCCAGTGAGTAAGCAACATAAAAACAAATAAAATGCTTTCTCCCAGTGTCTACGTTAATGTCTTTCACTTGACCTACTTCATAATATATTTTTTTTTATACCTATCTTTATCTTCATCTTCTGTGCTTATTATGTTTCCTTTAGTAATTTAATAAATAACACTGTTTTCCTTCAACAATCTCGTTGATTTAACGGTATTGTAATCGACTAAAATAAGCGAGGACTTGCGATCGTATCCCGATTCCCTCAAAAAGTGTTTGTTGTTAAAATCCTGCTAATATTAAGAACGCGAATGTTTGCAAGGTTTGACAACCTCCGTAGCGTAGCGGTATTCGGCTTGCTTTAAATCTCAGACAGGGGTTAAAGCTAAGCCTAAAGCCTGACAAAATATCTTTGTGTAGATACTAAGATATCTTTCCGAGTCTGGTTCGCTGAGGGTTTGGCTTCCATGCCTCGGAAAGCACGTTAAGTCGTTGGTCCCGATTGTTATAACATCATCTATAACAATAGTATATCAGGGAACGGGCAGCAGCGTTTCCTTGTTTGTTACAATATAATACTGCGGTTACCAACAAACTTGCCAAGAGTGGTGACTACGGCAAAAACTCTCGCTCGGGAGAAGGCCCATGTTCAGCAGTGGACTTTAAACGGACTGATCATGATGAAAGTTTGTAAGAATGTATGGTTGTATGTTTTTTACTTTTTCACGCAATAACTACAGTAAGAATTTGGCTGAAAGTTTGCACGCAGTTAGTTTATCCGCTGGATTTACATATTAGCTACAGAATATTACGCTCCGACCCACTGGAGCACAATGACGTGGGTAAACCGCGGGGCGCAGCTAGTGTTTCCATAAAAAAATTTAGTACATATCAACTCGAAGTCAAAGAGTTGGTGAAGGAAGGAAGTTGTTGATGTATGTGCCTCAATGAATACGTATTTTCAGTCCTGCTAGTAGCACAGTACATAGCGCAGCGGTATAAATCTTGCTTTAAATCCTAAAGGACGTGGTTTCGAACAAGAACATGTAAATATCTAAAAAAAATCCGAGTCTGGTTGATTGTGGGACTATCCTCCGTTCCCGAAAAGCACGTCAAGCCGTTGGTCCCGATTGTTGTGATATCATCTATAATAATCGTATGCCAGAGAACGGGCAGCAGCGTTTCCCTGTTTGTATTATTGCGTTATACTGCTGGCTAAGCGTGGTGACTATGGCAAAAACCTTGAATCTGATAAACAGGGTCCATATTTAACAATGGGCTGATGATGATGACTAGTAGTATATTTTATGGAATCAGGCGCTACTTTTGCAGAAATCTATACATATCTAAATAAAAAAAAACAATATCTAGTGTAAATACTGCTCAAAAATGTGTCAAAATGCTGGGATGTCTTTTTAAAAGAAGCCTCCCACCCGACCTTTTTCTGGTAGACCTTCGGGTGGTTCGTATTTTTGCATGTTGTGCATAATTTTTGCAAGGGGGAGGGCGAAGGAAAAAGGCATTCCAGCATTAAGACATATTTTTGGGCGGAATTAACACTAGATAATTGCTTTTTAATTAAGATTAGCATAATAGTGTTAGGACTACACACTTTTCGCTATAATATGTCTAGCACAAATAACTTATCGCTTTTGAGGCCATGACCAAAATCAATTACGTTAACATTATTATTTCCTCCACCGGACCATCAGCAACAAAACGGTATTCAAATACAAATAAAGCTTGCTCGTAAAAATCGCTGTTGCAACATTTCCATTTTGTAACCTTTCAATAGATCCATTAAACATGAAAAATATTCAGTAACTACGGTCCAACCAGATCTGGAAAACAGTTGACGAATGCGCTCCCCGACATACCGGCGGCATATCTAGCCGGTAGGAGCTCGAGGCACACGCTATGCAGGAAATGGAATGATAAAATATGTGTAAGACGTTGAAGCTTCCACGCTGATATTTATGACAAAATGCGAGAGTACGCAGCTGAATTCACGGTACAATAGTTCCGAGTATGTGCAAGTATGGCTGGGGTTTTGATGCTGTTTATCAGAACTGGTTTAGAGTTGAATTTGTTTGTTGAATTTATTTATGTGCTTCCAGCGCGCGATTTCACTTGTATAGCTCCCATTTCAGTAAGAACTTCATCATTAAATATAGCTCATGTTACTCCTGGATAATGCAGCATTCTAACAGTAAATGTTTTTTTGAAATCGGTTCAGTAGTTTCGGAGCTTATTCAATGCAAACAAAAAAACATACAAACAAGCAAACCTATTCTTTTTATAATATTAGCAAATGAAAGCAATGGAGTACTTAAAGTGTAAGCTAAAATATGTAGATTAAAATTTCTTCATATCAGGACATTAGCAGCCCTTCAGTAAAACATTAATAATAAATTTACAATACATCAAGTGCACAATTGCTTAAAATAAAATAATTAGTAGAATAATTCAAAATTACAATTTAATTAAATCACTGCATAGTATAAAACAGAGTCGTTTCCCGCTGTCTGTCCATAAGTATGCTTAGATCATAAGAACTACGCAACGGATTTTGATGCGGTTTTTGAATAGATGAGTCGCAGTTTTATAACTATAATTTGTACATAATGTCTATTTTTAACAATTAAGTATTATGCATATCGTATTTTATATCAGTAGCTTATTATTTAACATATAGGGTGACTGGTAATTAGTGACCGATACCTAAATACATGATTGTGCTCATGATAACAAACAACTTTTACTTTAGCACCAACCCTGAAATCGCGAAAAAAAATCAGCTGTTCCATACATTCATGTATTTTCGCGATTTCAGGTTTGGTGCCATAGTAAAATTCGTTCGTTATCATGAGCACAATGATATCTTTAGGTATCGGTCACTAATTACCAGTCACCCTATATATTTTTTTAAGTTTCTACTAAAATTTTTGTTTACCTTTTTCGTGTCTAATATGATCATATTTGACAATTAGTTACAAACAACAAATGAAAACCAATATCACTAGCTCTTTTCTCATTACTCGTCATTCAAACAACTGCCCAAGAGCGGATAACGTAAACAAATATAAAATAATAATCACACTAATCTACTTGTGTAAATATAATCTACGTTACAACCCCAATTACCTCCCAACCCCCAAACAAAAGCGCACATTTATTCAACAAAACGTCAACAAAGCCGACGCGTGACAATTTACGTACAAAAATAATTGAGTCATCTTTCCTAGTTGTCTTTGTCATATCTGTCCGATGGTTGGACACGTATGACATTGTACAAAAGGTCAACTCGCTTGTAATTATTGCTCACCATATTGGTACACCCGGGTTTTTCATTTCGTGCCGGGTGGGGCACGCTACCATTCATATCGGAGATTAGATAACCTTGTATTGTGTAGCGGGTATTTCCAGTTCGGAGGCGATGGAGGGTTATGATTTGGTCTTTTCGGGGCATTTCATTTTGTGTGAGGGTTACTTTTCTTTAATGTCGCTGTGATTATTTGTGTGTTATTACTTGTTATATTTGTTGACCCGCTTTGTATTTGCACGGAGCTTTATTATTGGACAAGGTTTAGCCTACAACGCTTGAAGAGATTTTGGTCTTAAATGAAGGCTAAAGAGACAGCTTTTAGCCATAGAGTTTAGATCTTAGAACCAAAAAGATACAAACAGCGCGTATCGCGGCAGTCCAATGTATCGATAAAGAAGACGTGAGTGGATGAAGGTGATAAGTCACATAATTTAAATTTGAAGTAAATCGAAGTTAAAGTTTCACTTTTATTTTTTGAGATGAGTCGCTACAAAACTAATATTTGTAATAAACTATGATGCCAAGTTGTGTTAATAACCTGAAATATGAATAGTATGAAAGCAAACAAACAAATTTATATGTTTTATTATTTAATTTGAAAAAAAATCTGGACATAACTCCTTTTTTCATAAACAAAAGTAAACTTTTCTGCAAGTTTAGATACTTATTGAAAATGAGGTGCTAAGATGAATGTAGTTGTCTCGTAAAGCCTTAAATGGACGGTTTAAGATCTGTAGTCGTATTGTATTGACATATCACCTTCATCTATGCAAAAAAACACAAAATCTCGAAAATGCGACATATCACCTTCATCCACTCACGTCTTTGATTGTAAGCACGGGTTTGAACTATGTATCTTGACTTGACAGTTATTTCTTGAAACACATTTTCTGTTTTTCAGACAACCGCTTATGTAGTACGAGGCTTTTGCTACTTCACCGGGCATAAAGGCAAGCCAGTCTTATTCAATAGTTTATAAACTACAAACTAAGGAACCAGCGCAAGAGGGCGCCCTCTATGGGTCATGACACACAGTGTACTTATGTCCGTATCATCATGTCAATATTTATTTTTTTCCGAAAATCAAGGTAATTTTTGTGTTGTAGCATTTGTCAATAATAAATATGTGCCAACTTAATGTAACAAGTACTGTTTTGTACGGTGCTATAATCGCGCTTACAGAACAGACTGTAGCTTGCTGGCTTCTAAGAAGTTAGTGGAATACTTAGTAGTCCTGAGTAGTACACTAACTTCAAAGATACGTAAAATCTAACGTAAGTGAATTCCCCGCTTTCTAGGTAGTTAGTGATGATAGTATTAACAATAGAAGTTGCATAGGATGAACCTTGATTAAATAATAGTCATAGGAAAGATTAGAAGTGAAAACGCTTAAAAAAAATTAGTGTACAATTCCTTCAACAGCCCGTTTACGACCACTGCTGAACACGGGCCTCCTCTTAAAATACCTTGGCAAGCCAGGATCGTTGAGGGATATTGCCATAATCACCACGCTTGGGAGACGGATTGGTGATCGCAGTAGCATGTAAACCTTGAGCTAATAGATGCTGCTGCCCATCCATCAGTCATGTGTCCGTTAGTCGCCTTTTACGACACCCATGGGAGAACATGGGGTGATCTATTCTAAGCCGGAAACCACACGGTACAATTTATTATTAACCTTTAACGCAACGCAGCACAGCACAATATTATAAGATGTTACTAAATTATAACAAATACTAAAAAAACTTACTGACAACCTCCGTATCGTAGAGGTATTTGGTTCGCTTTACACCTCGAGGTCGTGGGTTCGACCCCCACGCCGAACAAGACTCCTTGTGTAACCCTAAAATTTCTTTCTGGGTCTGGTTGGTTGAGTGACTACCCACCGTGCCTCGGAAAGCATGTTAGGCCGTTGCTCCCGATTGTTATAACATCATCTATATCAATCGTATACAAGGGAACAGGCAGCAACGTTTCTTTGTGTGTAATATCATAATACTGCGGTCACCAACCCGCCTGCCAAGCGTGGTGACTATGGCAAATACCCTCCCTCGGGAGGAGGCCCATGTTCAGCAGTGGACGTTATACGGGCTGATGATGATGATGAAAAAAACTGCTTGTTTACTTCTTTAACAGCGTCCACTGCTGAACATGGGCCTCCTCTTTACAGACCTTGGCAAGCCAGGGTCGTTGAGGGATATCGCCATAATCATCACGCTTGGCAGGTGGATTGGCGATGGCAGTAAGATGTTAAGTAGCCTTGAGTTGATAGATGCTACTGCCCATCATCATCATGGGCCTTTTTACATCTTAAACAGAAGATTTAAACAGCGTCTCAAGAGTTTAAGCACTTTCGTTTGTGGCAAAATAATCCAATACGGGATCCGCAGCAGCGACCGCATCTATTGCAAGTTAGGTTCTGGGTGTTGGATTAGGATGCTGAGATGTTAGTTCTATTATGCCTGCATTCACGTTTTTGGGCCAGCACTGCCAACCAAGTATTGTCGTGAGTTTTAAGACCGTCTGCAGTGATTTTTCTCCACCGGTCACGATCTACTGCGAGGTGTTCCCAATTGGAAAAATCAATGTCGAAGGAGGCCATATCGCCGTTTACGCTGTCTTTGAATCTGAAGATCGGCCGAAGATGCTACTACCCATCCATCAGGTATCCCTTAGTCGCCGACACCCATGGGAATATAATATGAGGTGGTCTATTCTACGCCGGAAACCACACAGCTATAACAACTGAACAGTAAACCATGAATCAATAAATGTCTAGGGACGAACTGACAGATAGTATTATCCGTAAAGTCTTCAATTTCTTACTTCTGTTAATTAATTTATTACAACACTAGTACCCGCGCGCGGTTTCACCTGCGTAATTCCTGTTCCCGTAGTAACTTCATAATAATATATGGTCTAATGCCTTCCTCGATAAATGGACTATCTAACACTGATGTAATTTTTCAAATCGGACTAGTCATTCCTTAGCTTAGCGCATCAAAGCAAATAAACAAACTCTTCAGGTTAATATATCAGTATAGATAGAATACATAAAACATCCGTTAAGTTTTATATTCATATACGTATGTAATATTCTGTTAAAATATTTAAACACAATCCGTTTCGAATAATTATACCAAATAAATATAATTGAAAAGATCACTCATTAAGCACCGGTTGCTCTGCTTTATAAACTGAAATATTGAACAATCATTACTGTTTATCCTCGCCCGTCTTCTTCACATGCATTTATGAAGGGCTCCGATTCTGATAACTTTAATATACAAAATACAAAATACAAAAAGTTTATTGAGCCATTAAATACATAGGTACATAATACAAGGGGAGGATCTTTCCTTTAAGCAAGAAAAATTCCTGTATTGGAATGATCCGCTCTTCATCACAAGAATACAAAACATGTATATCAAACCAAAATAAGTTAAAATTAAAATTACCATCACCATTAAACTAAACTAAACTAACGTACAAATTACATACATAAGCAGAATAAAAGAGCATAATTAAAATTTGAGTGTGTATATGTGCGTGTGTGTGAATATGTGTGTATATTTGTATGTGTGTGTGAGTGTGAGACTTTGTGCCGCTATTCTATTAACTCCTACAACTACTATATACATATATATTAACTATTATATTAATATGTTTCAAAGAAATCGCAATGATACATTATTGATATTTCTTTGAAGCGGTATTGTTGTATTCCGGTAGTAAAGTGGTGCAGTTTCATTATATAAATGTTAATCATTTTTATTCGAAGCGTCAAGATCCAGATGTCGGAAGGTGTTGAGCCCTTACTGAGAAAATGCGATCACAATCTGAAAGGAATTTTAATCGAGTGTGGCTGAAAATCAATTGTACATTACTTTATCAACCGTTTTACATACATTGCTGAACACAGGTCTCCTCTCGACAGACCTTGGGTAACCAGGGTCATTGAGGGATATTCCCATCATCTCCAAGCTTGGCAGGCGGAATAGCGATCGCAGTGAGAAGGTGAGTATCATTGAGCTAATAGATCATCGTCATCAACAGCCCGTTGACGTCCACTGCTGAACATGGGCCTCCTCTTAACAGACCTTGGCAAGCCAGGATCGTAGAGAGATTTTGCCATAATCACCACGCTTGGCAGACGGATTGGTGATCGCAGTAAGATGTAAACCTTGAGCTAATAGATACTATTAGGCTAATACATGCTGCTGGACTAATAAAAGCTGCTGTTAATATACTGCTAATATGCTGATGTGTTTAATTTGACAACCTCCGTAGCGTTGCGGTATTTGGCTCGCTTTGAATCTCGGAGGTCGTGGGTTCGATCCCCATGCTGAACAGGAAATCTTTGTGTAAATGATAAAATTTCCTTCCGGGTCTAGTTGGTTGAGGGACTATCCTCAGTGCCTCGGAAAGCAGGTTAAGGTCTCGATTGTTATAACATCATCTATAATAATCGTATATCAAGGAACGGGCAGCAGCGTTTCCTTGTGTAATACAACCGATGGTATTGTGTGGTATTGTGCGATCACCAACCCGCCTACCAAGCGTGGTGACCATTAGGCAGTGGACGTTATACGGGCTGAAGATGATGAGATTATGATGTGTTTAATTTAAGTAATGTACAATACACGAATGTACATCACTTTACTGAAAATTATCAAAATCAAGTCCCAGTTTCTGCGTCTACAATAAACGAAATTGAGTGATCATCAATTTATTTCACCCGCTAATGAGGTGAAGACGCGATGATTGCAACTATCAAATATTTAACTGCTATTAATGAACCACTTGCCTGTCATTTAAATTCGTTGTCAATCAGTCCATATTGTTATGCAGTTGAGGCTTGAAATGGCGAATAATTTTACTGAATATGCTCAATGTATTTTGGCGATGTCAATTTGTAGTTATTTAGCGCGGTTTGTGTGGGAGAGCTGTCAATGTGTAACGTTTTAAGTGTATGCTGCTCAACTTTGGCGTATCGTGTTTATAATTGGTTGTGACTGTTGTAAGCGTTTTATTTTAATGTGTGATATATTACATTCACACCGTTACAGTCAAAGCCAATAATACGCCAAAATGAGAAAGAAATAAGTTTTTGGTTCTTGTCTATCATCATTTCAGCCGTAGGACGTCCACTGCTGGACATAGGCCTCCCTCATAGATCTTTAGTTGTTACGGTCAGAAGCGGCCTGCATCCACCGTGATCCCGCGGCCTTAACCAGATTTATTTATTTATTTATACTTTATTGTACACATGAAAACAAGTTATGAAAGTTCAACAATTAAACATGATGTACAATGGCGAGCTTAACTCATTTATGAGTTTTCTTCCAGATCCACCAGATCATCCGTCCATCTAGTAGGTGGACGTCCTACGCTACGCTTGCTGATCCGCGGTTCCAGTTGAGAACTATTCGGCCCCAACGGCCATCTGTACTCCGTGCTATATGGCCTGCCCATTGCCACTTCAACGAACCAATCCGTTGGGTTATGTCGGTTACCCGCGTTCTTCTACGTATTTCCTCATTTCTGATTCGATCTCGTAGAGAAACCCCGAGCATAGCCCTCTCCATAGCTCGTTGAGTGACTCTGAGCCTGTTCATAAGGCCTATGGTAAAGGACCACGTTTCAGATCCATAGATCATCACTCTTGTCTATACTAATATTATAAAGTGGAAAAGTTTGTCTCGTCCTCCCGACCCTTAGTTTGCTAAGAGCCTTCCGACGCTCTCGTAGATCCGAAGTCCGAGAGGCCCGCGAACTGTAAAATACAGCGACAGTTGCACAAAACTCCCCTAAAAAAAACTAAAAGCCATAATCCCTCAATCTCCCCGTCCCAATCTCTCATCACCCTGAGCCAAGGTCCAAGTCCCACAGGGGACGCCCTGTTGGACTTGCGCAAGTTGCTTAGTTTGTATTGTTTTAACCATTTATCTAATTTTCTGGTTGCTTAAGGAACTACCCTCCGTGCCTCGGAAAGCAAGTCTGATCTTTACGTCAAAAAATATGAAAGAAATTACTTCTTATTTTTTAGAGTTAAATTAGCTGCGCCCGCGGTTTTACCCGCGTCACTGCTCCAGTGGGTCGGAGCGTGATATTGTATAATATGTAGCGTATATGTTAATCCAGCTTATAAATTGTCCCCGTTTAAACTTTCACCCAAATCCATTCCGTAGTTTTTGCGTGAATGAGTAACAAACATCCATCCATCCATCCATACTTACAAACTTTCGCGTTTATAATATTAGTAGGATGTTATAAACACAGCTCCGTGTATATAATCGTATAGTAGATAACAGGTAGCAGCGTTCACCTGAGTATATACATATATATATAGAGTATATATGTTACGGCTAAAGGTAGGTGTGAACATAAACTTCAGATTAGCCGGCTAAACCTAGGTCTAGCCGACCACATGCGGCGTCATGCGGTTAAACTTAGATCAACCTCTATAAGTCCCTGTTCAACTCCATTGGTTTAGGTTTAGGTTATTTTTTTTTTACCACCCCAACACCTTTTTTGTGCCGTGCATAGGTATTGTTTAATTTAATTAAAACCTAGAATATCACGACGCAAACTAACATGTTATCGAACTTTAGCTGCTTCTCGAAGATAAACCTAAGTTTAGCAGGCTAATCTTAAGTTTATGTTCACACCTACCTTTAGCCGTTACATATACATTGTATAATATATATAGAGTATATACATTGTATAATCTTATTGTGTTTCAAAACAAAACGATTCTCATAACAATTCTAAATCATATAAATTCACAATGCAGTCCAATAGAATTTATTTAATTTGCCGGACGCGGGTTAATAAATTATACAAAAGATTAATGTTTATACACTCAGTTTGCAGTGATTTATTATCCGCAACAGGTGTGCTAATATTGGTCTATATAGCTATTAATGGTATTTAATCTGTCTGTATATAATGAATTATGTTTAAACAACACTAATCTAAACCATTAACATCGGCTATAAGTACTCTGCAGGATTCAGGTGGACCCAGGAGATATGTTTGCCATAATTGACAGATTTTGAGTTTGGAGTATTCTTCATTCAGCTCCAAATTATTAACCATCAAAGTTTTGACCAAACTTGGTGCTGAAAGTGGAAAAATGGTCGATTTCACGAATTTTCCTGAATGGTTAGAGTCCAGTAATCCGATCGCTTTTTGACATTAGCGCACCGTCCAATGAGTTTTTTGTATTCTTAACATAACGAGTGCAAGACGCATTGAACGACATGCAACTACCACTTTCGATTGAATTGTTAGTTGTTAAGCATACGTAATACCCACCGCCGGTCGCAACATCATCGCGGTCAGTTGCTGCTGGGTAATTGCAATATGATGACTTATAACATTTTTAAGCATCAACAGGTCCCCTGCATTGATGCTTGGGGACGCTTCTATTCTGGCGGGTCGGATAGGAAAGATTTAAGGGAGGGTGAAAACACATTATTAAACTACTTACTTTTGACATGTTTAGTACCCGCAGATTTTGTATTTGAAAAATAATTTGTGGCCAACAGACCTCTTCCTTTTGGTGTCCCGGGCTTCCCAGCCCTCTCCTCAAACGCAGCCCTGGATAGAAATATTCGCGACACTGATTAAATTGCTACTAATAACTTCTTTGTTTTAAGCTAGCCAGGACGCTCTTTGTACTTCACCGGACATAAATGATATGTTCAACACCACATTAGGTTAAAATAGCGCAGTTAAGGCACCAATACTCGGAAATACTGCAGGTGAATTTATCATCGATTTGTTGTCTCCTTAGCATTCACAATATTGTCACAGCAGAGATCACAGCCGGTATTACTGTCGTGTTGTGCATTTAATAAAGCTGTATGTATGCTAATGCAAGGCATGTGTATCAGCGACAGATATATGCAGAAGTTTAAATGCAAACAAAAGCTTGGTTTGTTTGCGTGATGTTGGTAGAAGTTAATAAGTAGGAACAGTAAATTCTAGGACTGAGTTGGTTGAAAAAGTAAAGAAATACTGGGGTATGGTATATTAAGAAGAACTGGTTAAGTGCGAGTCCGAGTCCCAAAAAAGGGCAAAAAGAAATTTGTTGTATGAGAACCCGGCTTAAATATTTTTATATTTATTTCTAGTATTTTTTGTTATAGCGCCAATATGTAACATCTACTGTGAAAAGTTAAAATGTCTAGCTATTGCGGTTCTTGAGATACAGTCTGGTGACAAAGAGACAGACAGCGAAGTAGCGACGGAACCCAAAAAAAAATACTTTCCGAGGCACGGAGGACTACCCTCCGGCCCTCGGAAAGTCAACCAACCAGACCCAGAAAGAAATGTTTTGTGGCGATCAAACCCACGTCCTCCGCGATTTAAGGCGAGGCATATACCGCTTTACCACGAAAGTTGCCAATAAAAATGTTTTGCTAAAATTAATATTTGTAAATTTTACCTTTCTACTATTGATATAGATCTTGGTAGCAATCCCTAAACGTGCTTAGTTCACGTGAGTGGTGCACGTGCCGATCTCGAGTTAATTAGTAACTCATAACGACTTCAGACTGCTGATTTACATGTTGACATTCTAAGATTAATTGAATATTATTGTTTTTAAACTTTTGCGATTTGTACACATAATTTTAAGAAGATACGAGCTTTTATCACGGTACAATTTTGAGGCACATCATTGCTTTTTATTAATCCGATATTTACCAGTCGTGATCACGGATTGCCTGGTAAGTAAACTATTACGAAACATTGGATGCTTATAATAATAATAATATGTATAATATCTGTCTGGCAAAAAACAAAAGCTGCACGTAGTCGCTATGATGAGGATTTATTTCTTCTTCTATGAAAGTTGAATTATCTGGACAATACAATGAGTTAGTCTTGATGAGGTAGACCACAGCTTCGTGGAACGCTAAATTACTTGCTCGATGGTTGAAACACTTCCACTTTACAGGATTCTTTAGCCAAATCACATTATAAATTTATGTTGTATTTCTGTGCAAGAGAAAGGCTCACCAGAACTCAATAGTCTAATACAGTACATTGCTACATTTGTCACAAATTTCAAAATGTCTGAACGCTGTCGTAATGCAAAATTAGGCGGGTCATATTCTTGCTTAGCTGCATAAACTTATAATTTGTATATATTCTATGCATATATGTGTATGTATACATATATTTATATCTGTGTACTATATTTATGTATTTTCTTTTTTACTGTTTCCTATCGCGGGTCAGCTGGATGAAATTTCTCTTGAAATAAGCTGTACCTATGTGCTATTGCATCCTCCTTTTGTTCTTTTGTTTTCTTGTTATTATGGTGTACATAAACTATTAAATAAATAAATTAAATTAAACTTATTTACGGTATAAAAAACCTCCAATTTAATTCAACATGCTTCACCATTTTAGGTTTGTTATTTAAAATTTTGTAATCACGATAAAAGCAACGCTTCATGCTAACTTAGTTATAACTAAGGAAATTTTGAACGCTGCACTTGATTAAGACTGACACATTTACGGCGCCTTCGCAAAATTTTAAAACAATATAAATCAAGTAACAAGATTATGACGAAATATAAAAACGAGGTACCTGCTACAACATCATTAATCATAGTCAGAAATCTCTAAACGAATTTATCTTTATCAAGGCGAATAAACGTCAGGACTTGGCATAATGACTCGTAAACACTTTGCGAAGGCCAAATATTGTTATTCAGATTACCAAGCCTTAGCTAATCTCTTCAGTTTTTTCTTGTCATGATAGTTATATTTATTTTTTTTAGAGTCGATTACATTTATTGCATGAAACATATAAGTAAAGAAAAAATATATGGACGTAAAATTCGTACCAAAACTCGAACCTGCACAGGTAGCACATGTTCAGAAGTGGACGTTATACGGGCTGATGATAATAATGATGACTTCTACAATAACATTATTTCGTTACTAGATTGCAATCATTAAAATATTCACTACATAGTATAAAACAAAGTCGCTTGCCGCTGTCTGTCCGTCCCTATGTATGCTTAGATCTTTAAAACTACGCGACAGATTTTGATGCCGTTTTTTAATAGATAGAGTGATTCTAGGGGAAGGTTTATATGTAGCATTGCACTCGTGCGAAGCCGGGGCGGGTCGCTAGTTAACTAAAAAATAAATAATAAGTATATTTTTCTTACGTAGACCTAATCACAGGCACGTGTAATTAGTCAAAACATTTGTTAAGAATTATATTTAAGTTTTAATTTAATTCACTAACATTTAGTTTATGTCATCATTTTTATTATTGAATAAATTATTATTACTTTATATATAGTATTTTATTCTGTCTGTATTTAACGAGACCAGTTGTCATTTATTTGGGCGGCTTATGTGTAGATATGTAACGCTTTTATGCTAGCACTGGATCCAATACGCCCCAACTGAGAAGACCCAGCGAAACAAACGCAGTGGGTAATTTACTACCGGCTTCAACGCGGCCCTCATGAGACGGTCCGGCGAAACCAACTCAACTGGGCAAGTACGCGAATTTGGGTCCAGTTATGGTTATTAATTAGAAGGCAAAACATAGCCATACATTGACATATAACATTACACATAAGTACTTAATACATGTTACATCTTCCCTTTTGCTATAATTATGCTCCTGCATATCTGTAAATCGATATACAAAGTCACGGATGAGCCGAAACGTGCCGTCATTAATCCGATCGACTTCCTTATCTCATCCGAACGGCTCGTAAATGCTCTTACACGCCATTTTATCCCTAAACCATAACATAATCAGAATAATTTCAATAAAATTCCCTTAATACCCCATCATTCGAGAGTTTCGCAACAAAATAACTTGCATGTTTGTGAATGCCAGGGGACTCGTAATGTACGGGTCGAACGTAAAGCGTCCGAGATCGTATATTCATTGATACAGCCCGTACAGCCTTCTCAATTTTGTATATAAAGTTTTTACTAACCTATACTGATTTCAAACCCATTTTGGGTAAAAGTGTACAAAAGGTTTATATTTTTTTGGATACCCTTTTTACTTGATAGCCCTTGAAACATAAAGTTGAAATTAACTTTTATTTTAGTAGAAAGGCTTGGAGATTAATATCAAGCTCGTAAATATAAGTCAATGAGGTCAAACGGTTTAAATCAATAAGAGAAAATCGCAACGGATTCTGAACTCAGTTTTCTCTAAGTTCAAAATATCTTTGACGTGCCATAAGTACTTCCAGGTAGTGGTGCGATTGTGGCATTAATAATGATTATTATGAAAATACCTATATCATTTATTTTTGAAATAAATAATGACACAAGCCCTTGGTCCCGATTGATATAACATCATTTATAATAATCGTATATCAAGGAACGGGCAGCAGCGTTTCCTTCTGTGTTACAACACAATGCTGCGGTCACCAAACCGTCTGCCAAGCGTGGTGACTATGGCAAACCCACCTTCGGGAGGAGACCCCTGTTCCGCAGTGGACGTTATTCGGTCTGATAATGATGATGATGCTTTTATTTTATTTTTTCGGACGGACGCATGTATTTAGCCGCGAGGCTTTTGCTACTTCACCGGGCATAAAGGCTGCAGCCTAGATAAATGATTGTCTAAGCCACTAACGTTACATGTCACTGAAAGTTGGTACCATGCGATGTATTAACCGAGCAGTTATTGTTATCAAATGTTTAAAAATCAAATGCAAAATGTGTTTAAAAACTACTATCAAAATATTCACGGTAAATCCGTAACCTGTATCTGACTTATAAAAAACCGTAAAAACTGACATTCCTAAAGGTGATGCAAACCATCGAAATGCAAGAGAAATAAAGGCAATTCTTCAGAATATCAATGTGAATGCAGATATAGTAATAAAAATGCGAATATTTTCGAATGATAATGGATGGCTCCCGCGAGAGGTGGCTAGCACTTTTTCTCCTTTAGATCGACATTGGAAGTTTGTAAATTTATTCAAAATCTGAATACTGAAATACCTACAATAAACTATAATAAAAAGTACGGATTGTAATATCTTAGAATATAAGAAACTTAACGATTGATATGTTTGTAATTTTTATAAAACTCGTTCACGTAAGTTGTTTATTTACTTCAACTTCGTTATTAAATTTGAAATCCCATGACGTCCACTGCTGAGCATGGACCTCCTTTTCACATACCTTATTGAATCAGGGTTATTGAGGAATATTGCCATAATGGTAATATATTCTTCTATACTAATATTATAAAGTGGAAAGATTTGATTGTTCGTTTGTATTGAATAGGCTACGAAACTACTCAACCGATTTGAAAAATGCTAGCACCGTTAGAAAGGTACGCTATCCCCGAATGACATGGGCTATATTTAATTATAAAGTTCCCACTAGAACGGAAGCTTTAAAACCCGCGAGCGGGATCCTAGTTAATATATAAACTTTGAGCTGATATACCCTCCTTTTTTTTTTGTTGTCCCCGGGGAAATACCTTGCCGCATTCCCACCGCCGCTGCAGCGTATTCGCGCGCTGGCGGTGGGATATGTGGGGCTCGCCCTCTCTCCATAGCGTGGTATGCTAAACTCATACCACGAGGAGAAGACCCTACACCACTATAACCCCCCGGACGCTTCTTCGATCCGCCGTTGCGGGAGCCGGGTACGCATAAGCAATCCGACCCACGACGGCACCCGCGGCCAGTATAACACCGCGGGATCTCCTGGGAGCTGATACAACCTCCTGCCCATACACCAGGAATCTCAGGAACTTTAGTCGCCTCTTCCTGAGTTACCTATTACTTTATTACTAACTAGCGCTCCGCCCCGGCTACACATGGGTGGATTTTAATAGCCTATTTTACTCGATAATGTAGAATTCTAGTGATGAAAGAGTTATCGAAATCCGTTCGGTAGTTTTTGAGTTTATTTGAAACAAACATACATAAATACAAACGTTTTCTTTTTATAATATTAGTATAGAAAACCACTGTCTTGAATACTGTTCATTTGCACTTCCCGAACAGCTAAAAACCGTTTCTCTAAAATGGCATCCTTTTGTGCCGGTTCGTAGCATAAATAAAAGCTAATTAAACTTTTGAATTTAACTAAGTATAAAAGTAATCAAGCTAAGTTTAATACAGCTTTGTTTAATAAAATTTTGTTTTGTCAAGCATTAACTTACTAGGTAAACATATTTATTGTAAAAATATTTAAAAAAAATGTTAGGAGTCGAGTTAGCCCCACTACTCACCAGCCAGATCTGCAGTTCCGTGTTGGGGTATAATAGGAGAGGTATGCGACAAGTTTTCAGCTTGCCTCTAATACCCAACCAAAAATTAGTACCAGCTCTCCTACTACAATTAGTCTGTCAGTAAGATTACTAAAAAATATTGAACACATATTTTTTTAATTTATCACGACAATAAAAATTGACAAAGACACAGAGCAACATACATACATACATAAGCACACGCCTGTTTCCTAGCGGGGTAGGTAGAGACACAACAGAGCAACAACAAACTATAAAGTTCAGGACGTCACTACTAAGTAAAATTGTACCTAGAAGTAACTTCACACGAAATTTCAACGCGCTGTATCTTTTTAATTCCTTGTTTGAGGAACGAAAAATTAAAAACGTATCCAATATTTTTTGACTGATGGACTAAATACAAATCAAATTATATCAGCTAACAACCTAAATAATTTTAAACGTCAGCTTTTTAAATTATTGAATGAAAAGGCATATTACTCTGTCGATGAATTCCTTAATGACAAAATGATTATATAATTTTGTACAATTTAATTTAATTATGACAAATCTAATTTTGGTGAAATTATATTATTGTGGAATTTGTTACAGATGTAACACATTTAATGTTTATAACATAACTTAATTTAACCTTATATTGATAATGATTTTTAGAACTATTTAATACATATAATTTTAATATAATTTTAGTTTGACAATTGTAATATTGCTGACATTGTATTTATTTTCTTTTCTTGTGCGATTTTTGTTCTACTTTATTTTATTTTTTGACAAATTTAATTTGCTGACATTGTATTTTATTAGATTGTGTACTTTTATAATGAATTTAAATTTTATAATATTGACTTTACCAACACTATAACGTCATTATTTTGTATGCCTTTCGGCGGAACATAGGATGGACCAAACATTTTTTTTTTTATACAACATCATTTTTGTACCCTGTGTTCACAAAATTAATAAATGAATTTGAATTTGAAATAGATGTTTTTATTCTTCATGCCTACTGTAGATAAATATATCTTGCTCTGCATTTTCTGACTTTGAATAGACCACCCAATGTCTTCCTATGGGTGTCGGCTAAGGGGCATACAACTGATGGATGGGCAGTTATAGCACCTATGAGCTCAAGATTACTTACCATCTTACTGCGATCATCAATCTGCCGTCCAAACGGGGTAATTAAGGCATCATCATCATCAGCCCGTATATCGTCCACTGTTGAACATGGGCCTCCTCCCGAGGGCGGGTATTTGCCATAGTCACCACGCTTGGCAGGCGGGTTGGTGACCGCAGTATTATGTTGTACCACACAAGGAAACGCTGCTGCCCGTTCCTTGATATACGATTATTATAGATGATGTTATTTATAACAATCGGGACCAACGGCTTAAAGTGCTTTCTGAGGCACGGATGGTAGTCCCTCAACCAACCAGACCCGGAATGAAATCTTAGAATATACACAAAGATTCCCTGTCCGGCGTGGGGATCGAACCCACGACCTCCGAGATTTAAAGCGAGCCAAATACCGCTACGCTACGGAGGTTGCCATTTATATAATTATGGCAATATGCTTTAACAACCCTGACTTACAAAACTTTGATAACAGGAGACCCATGTTCAGTAGTCAACGTGAAGAAAGAAGTGAAGTGAAGAAATACTACCTCAACAGAATATTATAAACAAAACAATATCTGAAAGAAAGAAAGACAGATATCTCTTAGACTACAGGACATGGAGTGTTCACGGAATAGGTTATGTAAATGTGAGGAATATAAGTTCATATCAACATTGGCGCTGCAGCCGCCAGGTTGTCTTCATGACATACGGGATCGTATTCGGGTTTTGACGCTATCTATACTTCATTACATAGTATAAAACAAAGTCGCTTTCTCTGTCCCTATATCCCTATGTATGCTTAAATCTTTAAAACTACGCAACGGATTTTGATGCGGTTTTTTTTAATAGATAGAGGGATTCAAGAGGAAGGTAATATGTATAATACATTAGCATTGTACCCGTGTGAAGCCGGGGCGAGTCGCTAGTATATTATAAAGAGGTCAAATTTGTGAGTTTGTGACGTTGTAAGGGGTAATCTATATATCTACTGAACCGATTTTGAATATTATTTCACCAATAGAAAGCCACGTCAATTGTAAGTGTCATAATTTTAAGTAAAATTTTTCACGGGCACGGGATCTATGAGGGTGAAACCGCGCAGTGGAGCTAGTATTCAATAAAATACCTACTATCAAGTCTAATCTCAGGAAGTTCTGATTCGATTTGCAAAATTCTTTCAGTGTTTGATAGCCCATTTATCGAGGAAAACTATAAAGTATTTTCAATTATAAAGTTTCTACGTTAACAGGAGATACGTAAGTGAAACCGCGGGCGCGAATATATATTATAATACTTGAATCCATTGACGAGAATGTTTTGCTATATCAGTCGCAAATTATACCGTAGAATTCCCAAAAAAATTCGTTGAAGCGTGCACGTCTCCAACTGTCTCTCGGCGGTATTTTTCACTCACTTTACTCTGCCACTTGTGTCCGCGTGTTGGCAAAGCACCACTATAGTTCGTCTCAAATTGTGATTTATTTGCAACAAAATGTCGAAATAAAACGTCGTACCACTTGATATTGCGCCCGTGAGCTTTTATATGTACTATGTTCTTACGAGATATAGCGATGAAATGTTATACTGAAGAATGGATATTGGGTTATTGTGTAGGTTCAAAATATCTACATCATTCTCTTCTTAATTATGTTAGGTTTAACAACAAACCTCAGTAGCGTAGCGGTATTTGGCTCTCTTTAAATCTCGGAGGTCGCGGATTCGATCTCCACACCGGACAGGAAATCTTTGTGTAAATTCTAAGATTACTTTCCGGGTCTGGTTGGTTGAGGGACTACCTCCGTACCTCGGAAAGCACGATAAGCCGTTGGTCCCGGTAGTTGTAACATCATCTATATTATATATTATAATATTATAAAGAGGAAAGATTTAAATGCTTATTTGTTTGTATTGGATAGCCTCCGAAACTACTGGACCGATTTGAAAAAATCTTATACCGTTGGAAAGCTACACTAATCCCGGTTGATAAAGGCTATATTTAATTATGAAGTTCCCACGGGAACGGGAGTTACGCGGGTGAAACCACGCGTGGGAAGCTAGTCTATACTAATCGTATATTAGGGAACGGGAAGCAGCGTTTCCTTGTGTGTTACACCATAATACTGCGGTCACCAACCCACATGCCAAGCGTGGTTACCATGGCAAATATCCTCTTTCTGGAGGGGGCCCATGTGCAGCAGTGGACGTTATACGGGCTGATGATGATAACCAACAAACTATAGATGCAAAAAGCTTCTATTGAAATGACATCTTAGTGCAACGAGTCACCAATCTATACTAAACTATTATTATAGAGTGCAGATTGTTTTTGTTAGTCCAATTTGTAAAAATGTTTCACTATTACATAGCTATGCTATCCAGAAGTGGCACAAGCTTTATGTACAGGGCTATTTGTAAAACACCGGTAACCTCTCAGGACTATGTTACTAACATCATAAACAACAACTTTTGTTCTACGACTTTTTACAAAACATAATACAAAAACAAACCTTCAATATTTCGTTGTCCTATCTAACACATTTCAACTCTGTATTCCCCGATCCCCTCGCTATTGTCGGTACTATCGCTTTCTTTTGCTGCGCATAGACTTCGTAACATTTAGAGCGTTGAATTTAAATATTTTTATTTTTAGGTGTAAATCTGATGAATTAAAATATGATGAATTTTTAAAAGTCATAGAACAAGAGTTGTTAATTATGATGTTAGTAACGTAGTCCTGAGAGGTTACCGGTGTTTTACAAATAACCCTGTATTGTCGAAGTATCCTACGGGAACGAGAGTTCCGTCTGTGAAGCTAATACATAATATTGACTGACACCAAGTCAATGATGGCTAATGAATGGCTTGTGGTGATTATTATAACCCGATATACAACTAATATACATAACTAACTTCCCACCCGCGTAACTTCAGTTCCCGTAGGAATTTCATAATTTTATATAGCCTATAGCCTTCCGGGTTAAATGGCCTATCTAACGCTGAAAGACTTTCAAATCGGACCAGTAGTTCCCGAGATTAGTACGTTCAAGCAAACAAACAAACCTTATCTTTTTACATATACATACATACATAAGCTCACGCCTGTTTCCCAGCGGGGTAGGCAGATACAATGGACCTCCACTTGCTACGATCCCTACACACATCTTTCGCTTCATTCACTCTCATAACATTCTTCATACAAGCACGTCGGTTTAGGGTGGATCTTATTTGACCTTTTGCGAGGATGTCTCCGATTTGGTCAAAGAACGTTCTTCACTCACACTTGCTATGTATACCTGTTTTATCAATCTTTCTTCATCCATTCTTTCCACGTGACCAAACCATCTCAACATTCCCTTCTCTATCTTCGTAATCACGTCCTCTTTCACTCCACACCGTTCTCTTATCACGCTATTCCTTATTCTGTCATTCAATGTTAACCCACATATACATATAATAATAATATAAAGCTAATTTTATAATATGTATACTAATATTAGTTTAAATAATAACAATATGAGTTATGTTTTAATACATGAGCGCCCACTCCAACATCATTAAAAGGATATCAAAAGTTATGCACAACATTCGAAAATGAATGGTTTCATTTCGGGCGAGTGAGTTTAGTGCTAAATACCTAGATATTATTCAAACAAGTTTAACGACTCATTTACCAGTGTTTCGAGCATTAACAGTTCACTGGAGGTTCGGTACTAGGTACTTACTGATCAAACCTATAATTTTACGCTTAAACGGAAACTCAATGAAGTAATAGAAGAAAGAAGTAAAGATGAAATTAGGATTTTATGATTTACAATTTACAGAACATTTTTATTTAAATCTAGTCTTGAAATGAAATGAAATAGTTTATTAGTAAATGTATTCAGACGGCAAGGTAAGTATATTGATTTTTTTAAACAGAGTACGGCGAGAATCGCGCCTTTTTTATATATGGCTCTGATTGCTCTCTTTTGAAATATAAAAATGGTTTCGATATCAGCACTCGAACCCCATAACAGGATTTCATAAGTCATGATACTATGAAAATAAGCGAAGTACACCAATCTTGCTGTTGCTACATCAGTCAATTGTCTAATTTTCCAAACCGCGTAAGCTGCAGAGCTTAATTTATCTGACAATCTATCTATATGTGGACCCCATTGCAACTTAGAGTAATAGAAATATTGCTGATGGGATTATCTTAATACTCTTAAAAAAATTACTGCTAAACATGGGCCAACCAGAGTTAGGGTATTTGCCATTGTCAGCACGCTTGGCAGGCGGATTGTTAAATCGGTACCAACGGCTTAACGTACTTTCCGAGGCACGGAGGGTAGTCTCTCAACCAACCAGACCCGGAAAGGAATCTTAGAATTTACATAAAGATCCTGTCCGGCGTGGGGATCGAACCCACGACCTCCGAGATTTTAAGCGAGCCAAATACCGCTACGCTACGATGGTTGTCATGTGGATAATTATTTTATCCTCTGAAAAACTTTTCAAAGGATGAAGTAATTATAATTTTTTTTTTTTGACATAGGTATCAACGAGTTGATTTATATTTTAAAAAGATTAGTTACAGAGTTTTTTGCACATTACTAGTATTCTTGTTAAGCCCTCGCGCTAAACTATGCTTGTGTTTTATGGAGTTTCACGTCAGTATTACAATTGGGGGATCGAACCGGCGACCACAAGATCGCAACTCCGAAGTCTGATGCATTAGCCATTGGGCTACGGCCGCCCCTTTAACGGGTAGTAGGTTTGTTTAGAATTGATTGCTTTTGATCTTTTTTATAAGAGGGTGCCCCAATTCGAAAAAAGGCTAAGCCCTCTTTTTTACTTTTGAACTATGATCAAAATAAGCATAAACTTATTTTTTTTTTCAGAAATCGCGCAGCGTCTAAAAATGAAAATACCATGTTGTTGTAGAACAAATTAAACTCTTTATTTAAGTGTTTAAAGCAAAACTTATAAACTTATTCTGAAACCAATAATTTGGAAAATAAAGATTTGGACTTATCTTTAATCATCAGGACTTAAGGATTTCTTAAGGATTTTTTATGGACTAAGGAATTTAACAAATTGAAATAGTTTCTTTATTATATTCGTAAAATCAACATAGAGTAATCATATTAGAAAATCACGTTAATATTGAGTTTTAATCATAAAACAGTATGGTTTTAATAGTTTCAGGCTATTACGTTTCATAAAAGTCTTAATTATCTTTGTCAAATTCAATAAAAAAGCATACAATCTTAAACATTACTAAATGGAATAATAATAATATTATTTTACACACATTCACACATCGTCCCTATCTATATATATCGATCTAGTCCCCAACTAAGCAAAGCTTCTAATGTAGGTAATTGACAACGGATGAACATACTTGTATACTTTCTTTTGTAAATATGTTCATACTTATAATACAGAGAGAGAAAGAAATTAGAAATTACACCCAGACCTAGAACAAACTTTTATGGGTCACTTGTGTGACCCACAAAGGTATTGCCCTATGTGGGAATCCAACCCACGACCTCAGTTCAGCAGTCTCATAGTAAGACCACTGGACCACCGAGGCAGTCAAAGAAATTATGTACTATATACATAATGTTTAAACATTAATCGGAACAGGCTGAACTAAATGAAGGTATACTGACCACGTTAAGGTAGGCTGACGAAACGAAACTAGTTATTCTATTTAATATAATATTCATATAATACACAATGATCCAATTCCTCAGCAATTTGAATTTCCTTTAATTCAGCCTGTTCCGTAATCATATTTTCGTAGAACTGTCTTTTATCTTCTGGTACAAATTGCATTAGCTTTTTAATGTCATTAATTTTAGTATATTTTTCACTTAATACCTTAGAGAAAAAAAACGAACAACAAGTTTAAACCTGCAACATAATGTTGCAAGATTTTGAAATTTAAAGTGTTTTTTTAGTAAAAACTTATGGATTTTTTGAACTGAAAGTAACTTCAATTTTTTTTATTTTTATTTTAAAAAACCCACTTAGATATTTCATATAAATAAACCGATTAATCCTATTGATAGAGAAAAATACGGTCGATCAGCCTGTGGTGCTAGTGTAAAAAACCCTAAGTGTGACTTAGGGATTTTTCGAATTGGGGCACCCAAGTACATAAAGTTCAAAATATGGTTGTTACTATATTACCACTGTCCATTAAAGGGTTAAATATACGTGTGGTTTGAACTTAAGCCCCGATATATCAAAAAGCCGACCATCGAGAAGTCAGTTATAGTTGCACAAAGTACGATAGCAATAGACTTAAGTCTCAGAATGTATTAAATAGGTGCTGCTTTGGAAACGATCTGTGTCTATATCACAGTCTATTTCAGATGTTATTGATTTTAGTAGCCAACACGCCAACCCTTCCACAAGGGTCCGAACGTCACTCAATATTATGTTACCTGCCAATCATTCGCCCACCTTTTGTATATTATATTTGATATGTTTGACACCATGACCATTAGATATTCACTTTTCAAAGGCACAAGAATATATCTATATATATAAAAGAAAGTCGTGTTACAACACTTATAACTCGAGAACGGCTGGACCGATTGCCATGGTTTTTGATATGTTGGATTTGTTTCCGTCCCGAATAGCAGAATACATTTTAAAAACAAAAGAAAGTCGTGTTAGTTACACTATTTATAACTCAAGAACGGCTGAACCGATTTGGCTGAAAATTGGTAGGGAGGTAGCTAAGAACTGGGAGAAGGACATAGGATACTTTTGGGTAGGGGTAGGGTAGGGTAGGGTAGGGTAGGGTAGGGGTAGGGTAGGGTAGGGGTAGGGGTAGGGTAGGGGTAGGGTACGGGTCGGGTAGGGGAGGGGTAGGGTAGGGGTAGGGTAGGGCAGGGGTAGGGTAGGGTTGGGGTAGGGTAGGGTAGGTGTAGGGTAGGGGTAGGGTAGGGGTAGGGTAGGGGTAGGGCAGGGGTAGGGTATAAAAGTCCACCCGTGCGAAGCCGGGGCGGGCCGCTAGTATGTAAATAAACCAAGAATAGTAGAATGGAATAGTATTTGGAATATGGCTTACGTAACCGACTTTTTACTTATAATATAGCAAAAATACTTATATGACCGCAGCATTATGTTGTACCACACAAGGAAACGCTGCTGCCCGTTCCTTTATATACGATTATTATAGATGATGTTATATCAATCGGCACCAACGGCTTAACGTGCTTTCCGAGACACGGAAGAGGGTAGTCCCTCAACCAACGAGACCCGGAAAGAATTCTTAGAATTTACACAAAGATTTCTTGCCCGGCGTGGGGATCGAACCCACAACCTTTGAGGATTTAAAGCGAGCCAAATACCGCTACACTACGGAGGTAGCAATGAGAAATGAATGCTTGTTATGTAGAAATGAGATAGGTACATATATTTTTTTTTTACGTCAGGTAAACGCTGCCACGTTTAAGGAAATATTGTCATAGAAAATGTTATGATGGTCGGGACCAACGGCTTAAAGTGCTTTACGGGGTACGGATGTGTCTCAACCATTTCTGGGAAGAAATTTTAGATTTTACACAATGATTTATATTTCGGCGATCTCACCTAGGATTCCGAGGCTTAAAGTGAGAATTATACTGCTTCGCTACCGAGGTTGTCTGGTCCATTAATTTACTATTTTATTTTATCCCTCATCTATACTTATATATAAATCTGAAGAGTTTGTTTGCTAGGACGCACTAATCTCAAGTCCGATTTGAAAAATTCTTTCAGTGTTAGATAACTAATTTATTGAGGAAGGCTATAGGCTATTTTTTATGATGAAATTCCCACGGGAACTAGTCATTCACATAAACTAATTAGTACTTCAGTACTAAATTAATCTTTTACAATCCAGTTTTTCAATACGTCTATTTTTCTTTCCCGCTTATTTAGTTTTCCTAGTGTAGTGAACTCCGCAAGGTTTTGTCGAGTAGCTATTAGTTTGTTGCAGGTCTGCAGTTAACTGCCTCAATGTTGTTCACAACCAGACTAGAACTAACTATCTGTAGTTTATCTTCTTCATTCGTTTCTTTGTAATTGTACAATGATATGTTCGTAGTCAACCCTCTGTGGCGAAGCAGTATACGTATCTCGCTTTAAGTGTCGGAGGTCGTTGGGTCGATCCCCACGCCGGTCAGGTATTATTTGTGTATATTCTAAGATTTTATTGCCCTTGAGTTATTGGTCCCGGTGGTTATGATATCATCTATAACAAACATGTACCTAAAAACGGGCAGCAACTTTTACTTGTGAGATACATCAATACTGCGGTCACCAACCTGCCTGCCAAGTGTGTTTACTATGGCACAAACTTCCTTCGGAGGAGGCACATATTTAGCAGTGGACGTTATATGGGCTGATGAAGATAATTATGATGTTACGAAGGAATTTGTTGTGATTTTGGAGATACCTTAGAAATATCTATATATATAAAAGAAAGTCGTGTTTGTTACAACACTTATAACTCGAGAACGGCTGGACCGATTGCCATGGTTTTTGATTTGTTGGATTTGTTTCCGTCCCGAATAGCAGAATACATTTTAAAAACAAAAGAAAGTCGTGTTAGTTACACTATTTATAACTCAAGAACGGCTGAACCGATTTGGCTGAAAATTGGTAGGGAGGTAGCTAAGAACTGGGAGAAGGACATAGGATACTTTTGGGTAGGGGTAGGGTAGGGTAGGGTAGGGTAGGGTAGGGTAGGGGTAGGGTAGGAGTAGGGTAGGGTTAGGGCAGGGGTAGGGTAGGGCAGGGATAGGGTATAAAAGTCCACCCGTGCGAAGCCGGGGCGGGCCGCTAGTAACCGATAAATAAGCAAAGAAACACTTAAATACGTTTTTATTACAAATGTAGCTATACTGTATTCATCGAGGCGTGAGATTAAATGTAAACAAATCATAAAAAGGATACTTTAAGGGTGAAGGTATTGATGAAGTGAATATATTTTATTACAGCTGTCAGTACAATCACGCCTATGAAGTTTTGAATTTAGTAGTATTGAAAGACAGTACCTGCCAATGTTATATTTTATGGGCATGGCGACCTAATAAGTGATGGGCAATGAATCATCGTGGCCATCGACTATAAACTATCGATATTTTTATATAAAACTTAATTAAAAATAAATTAATTATTAAATTTCATTATATATTTTAGTATCATAATATAATGTACATATGTACGCGTACTTGATCTAAAATAATAGTGAGTAAGTAAATAAAATCCAATTTATAAAAATAAACTTTGGATTTCAGAGAGTATAAATGTATCTTATATTAAAATATTTGTTTAATTTAGTAACGTTTGTAATTAAATTAATCCCAATTATTTGTTACATTATCGTCAATAATAGTAAGAAAAGTCGATAGTTACTATCGACATTGTTTAAATCTTAACAACCCTAGGAATGTCATCTTTTATGAAGTATAATGATTTATTAAATCGTTTACATGTAAAAACACCCAAAAAAGACTTTATTCCCAAACTTCGAATGCATTTTAATACGACTAAATTATAGACCACAGGTACTCCCGAACTTTTTACATAAAAATGTGACGTTTGGTTTTCGGTCGTATTATATCCGCCATTTTTACTATAGATCAACTTGTTCTGCTTATTTATTATTATAGATATTTTCGTTGAATTTATATATTTTATGAAGTTCAAAGTCATTTGTTGGTTGTTTTGTTTTTGATATATTTACCTTTTCGAGCTTAAAACATGAGTGCACCTGGCCAAGCAACGCTTGCACTTTTCTTCGCCAATGAAAAAGCGATCAAAGAAAACTCCAACGCATTCAACGGATAAGGTGGCTGTTATTAATGTGTTCAAACTCATAGAAGAAACGTGGTCGAAGGATTCGTATCCGTACAAAGGTATCAATTAAACCACTGAAATTATGGGAATATCGCAAGCCACTGTAAACAGGTTCTAAAAGGACATAGTGAATTAATCTTATTGAGTTAATATGGGCCCAAGTTAAAGGATTTATTATCTAGTTAAAGGATTTATTGCTGAGAATAGAATGAATAGAATCTTTAAGTTAAGTAAAGTTCAAATTTTACTAGCCGATGCAATTAAAAATATAACAGTAGAGGCTTGACAAAAATGCATTGACAATGTGAAAAAGAAGAGCAAAAGATGCTTAAAATTGATGGAATAATTGATACTTGAATATAGTTGACCGCTTCGTTATTCACGATAGCGACAGTTCTTGAGAATCCTCCCAATTCTCCGAATAATTAATTAAATAAGAGTGATTTATGATTTTATTATCTTCATAGTTAGGTACCTTATCTTAACCCGAGCTGCTAGACACACAAATGTGAAACCCTACATTAAATTAAATAGCAATAAAAAACATTGAAAAAAGTTTGAGAAACAATGTTTTCTTTGTTTACACTTTGTCTCAAGCCCCGATGAATAGGGTATAGGTTAATCAAGTTTTTGACTAAACCAAAATATATTTTTTTACGCCATCTGATAGTTTAAATCGTAAATATACGAAATTACCATTTCAAATTTTCAAAAATATAACCTACCTTCTATTTACGTGGAAATCGTTTTGGACTAATCTAGTAGGTATTAGTAAATATATAATATAAATAATATATAAAGAAACAATATTTGAATGTTTGTAATAAATTAAATTAATTAACTTTTATTTTGGATCCATAAATGGAATTTGTGATACCTAAAATTTTTAGTGTTTATGGTCTTCTGTAAAAGTAACTCTAAAGCATTTAGGAGGTATTGGCAACTTACGGTATAAATTTAGTCCAGTCTAGGTCAACCTCGCAATTACAATATTTATTAACATACTTTAATTTTTGCGTTCCAAAAGCCAAAGTATTTAAGTTTCATAAAATATTATGCTACATCAAAGTCAAAGTCAAATTTAAAACATACAAAATTTTATCGATCTCTGCCCAACATGGACCTACCTTGAAGGTGCTGTTGCCATAGCCACCACGCTTGATAAAAGAGTTGGTGACCCATTTTCTTATTGTTAATATTTCATACATGTCATAAATTCACCATAACGATCTACATCAAATGATTAAAGAATCGGTAAAAATACCGTATATATTAAACTGGAAGCTCCTGGGCGCGGTTTCACCCACATAACTTATGTTCCCGTTGCAACTTCATAATTAAATTATAGCCTATAGCCTACCTCGATAAATGGGTTATCTTACATTTGAAAGCGGCCGTAGCCCAATGGCTAGGGCGTCGGACTTGTGATCTTGAGTTCACCGGTTCGAACCTCACCCATTGCACTACCGACGAGAACCCACTCGTAGCACAAGCATTTTAGCTTAGTACGAGGGGTTAACAAGAATACTAGTAGACAGCAAAACTCTGTCAGTAATATAAAAAAAATACTTTAAAATAATTTTCCAAATCGGTCCAGTAATTCCTGACTTTTCTGAGATTCAAGCAAACAAACACTTTAGCTTTATATAAGTATTCATCATCAACAGCCCGTTGACGTCCACTGCTGAAAATGGGCCTCCTCTTAACAGACCTTGGCAAGCCAGGATCGTAGAGGTATTTTGCCATAATCACCACGCTTGGCCGACGGATTGGTGGTCGCATTAAGATGTAAACCTTGAGCTAATAGATGCTGCTGCCCATCCATCAGCCATATGTCCCTTAGTCGCCTTTTACGAAACCCATGGAAGGACATGGGGGGGACATATATAGGTATTAGTATAGAAGTAAAGATTCAAACTTATTGCGGGTAGTAACAAGTCGTTTCTTAATGATAAGATGGTAACAAAGCCACAAATTAATCAAATTAATGAAATCTCAACCTTCAAACGTAATTTCACCGCAAACAGCCAAAACCCAAGTAATCCGATAAGTCTAAAATAAATAAGGTATAAAGGTAGAAGCGTGTGGAACATTTCTCATAATCCTAGTTTATCTTTATGAAAACTATCCGGTACATCTGTATGCTGCGGCTGGAGCCAACCAATCCGTCAGCGGTGGGGGCACGTGACGAGAATGCGGAGATATACCAAGATATCCGACCAATGGAAAGGGTCTTCAAGCATCTGAAGTATATCATCATCATTCCCCCGTCTAACATCCACTGCTGAACATAGCCCTCCTCGCGAAGGAGGGTATTTGCCATAGTCACCACGCTTGGCAGGTGAGTTGGTGACCGCAGTATTATGGTGTAACACACAAGGAAACGCTGCTGCCCGTTCCATGATATACGATTATTATTGATGATATAACTATCGGGGCCAATGGCTTAACCTGCTTTCCGAGGCACGGAGGATAGCCCCTTAACCAACTAGACCCGGAAAGAAATCTTAGAATTGACACAAAGATTTCCTGTCCGGCGTGGGAATCGAACCTACGCTACGGAGGTTGTCTACTGAGATATACGCTCAGGGTAAAATAACCTGGAATATTTACAGTCGAAAATGTTTTTTTTTTAATCGGATGCGTGGTTTTCCCGATACTTTTGCTACTCCACCGAGTATAATGAAACTACCATAGCCACGACAGTTGGCCAAAACTCCCCTAATATACTAAAAAGTCATAATCCCTCAATCTCATCGCCAGCGATCGCCCTGAGCCGAGGTCCAAGCCCCACAGGGGCGCCCTCTTGCGTAGGTTGCTTAGTTTGTAGTTTTTAAACCATTTATTAGGGTTGGAGCTCTCCTCGCCTTTATGCCAGGTGAAGTAGCAAAAGCTTCGTGGCTACCTACGTATTATTAAATGTATTTGAATACTTTACGGAAAAGTTTACCAAATACTATGTTTAAAAATTGAGATTAATAAAATTCGACCACCGGCGGGACTCGAACCCGCATCTTAGGTTAAGCCCCTAATGCCTTAACCAATTACGCTACGGTGGAACCCTACCGGTCATCGATATTTATTAATCACTTTTATACGTACTTATGTCCATCAGAAAAAAAAACCATAGCCACTGTCAGTAAAACAGCCAGTGTTTCATCATCAACAGCCCGTTTACGTCCACTGCTGAACATGGGCCTCCTCTTAACAGACCTTGGCAAGCCAGCGCCATAATTACCACGCTTGGCAGACGGATTGGTGATCGCAGTAAGATGTAAACCTTGAACTAATAGCTGCCCATCCATCAGCCATATGTCCCTTAGTCGCCTTTTACGACACCCATGGGAGGACATGGGGTGGTCTATTCTAAGCCGGAAACCACACGGTTCAGCCAGTGTTTAGTCAAGTAATAAAAAAAAAAACAATTTAGTTGCGTTCATAACGCTTCCAGTAATATATGATCAGTATAGATCTGTCCTGTTATGAAATGTTAGCAACACTATCGTTACGGCGGACTATTGACTTAGATTCTATGACGTCATCAGCTGGACGGGCGCTGCTTGTGTATTATTTGCGGTATGACATTATATTCTAATGGTTCTGTATGTCCTTTTGTGAGAAAGTCATGTTTTATGTGTATTCTTTTCATTTCATTATCTTGGCAGGCGGATTGGTGATCGCAGTAAGATTCAAGTATCTTTGAGCTCATCCATCAGTTATATGTCCCTTATTCGCCTGTTGGGAAGATATAGGGTGGTCTATGATAAGCCAAAAAATTTTGAAGCGGCCGGCCAATGGCTAGAGCTTAGGACTTGTGATCTTGAGGACGCCGGTTCGAACCCTATCCATTGCACTACCGACGTGAACCCACTCGTAACACAAGCATTTTAGCTTAGCACAAAGGGTTAACAAGAATACTAGTAGAATGCAAAGTTCTGCTAGTAATATTTTTAAATAAAAAAAAACGGCGTAGAAGAAGTATGGCGAGAATTAATAAAGACAACTGATACATAGATATATATATATATATATGTGATATTACAAAAATATACACAAGTATTACAAAAAGTGCATAAAAAATGTATCCATTTAGAATTAAATGTTACTTAATTCACTTTCTTTCACTTCAAATCAAGCGTCTGTAAGAGATGGACGTATATTTATTTATCAAAGAAGACAAGTTTAAGTATTGAAACAAGTTTTTTTTTTTAAATATTATATTGAAAATGTTCAACACTCAAAAAAGACGCAATTTTATTTTATTTTTTAAATATATTTTTGCGTAAATTCCTTACGGTTGTTCATGCTTATTTTGAGATAATCTTTATGTTATTTATCGTATAACATAAAAACTACGTCTGAAAAATAACCACTGAATCGCTTGAGCGGCTCTCTGAATACGCTCTCTGAACATGTTATATAAGTCAGATAAAGTATTGAATTACTACGCAAAGTCTGCGTTCTTAGATAAAAACAACAGAATATAAACACTGTGTCCTAAGGGTCGAACCGGGGTGGTTTTCTTTGTCAATAATACATTGAAGTAGAAGTGTATTAAGAACTAGCTTTCTGCGCGCAGTTTTACTAACGTAACTCCCGTCTCCGTGGGAACTTCATTTCTAACAAAAATGATATTTTGGTATATGTACTCAGAAGGAGCGGTAAGTATATTTAGCTCTTTAAACAGGGTACGTAAGGAGTCGCGACTACCTAAACCGTAAATAGCCCTAACTGCTCTTTTCTGTAATATAAAAATACTATTGACATCAGCGGCTGAACCCCAAAGCAGTATTCCATAGGACATAATGCTATGAAAGTACGCGAAATACACTAGTCTAGCAGTTGCTTCATCTGATAATTGCCTAATTTTCCAGACAGCATAAGATGCGGAACTGAGTCTACCAGTTAATTTTTCAATATGAGGGCCCCATTGCAGTTTGAATCTAATGTTATTCCTAGAAAAACTGTCGATTGAACTAGGTCCAACGTTTATCCATTAAGTGAAGCAATTGGTTTAGCGGTAGTTACATTTGGTAGCGCAAATCTGACGCATTTAGTTTTACCCGCGTTTAATAAAAGATTATTCGAAGAAAACCAATGTGAAAGTATACTAAGTGTTTTATTGTGTTCAATAAGGTTAGTATCTTTTCTATTGACTTTAAATATTAATGATGTATCGTCTGCAAAAAGAACTATATCTGACAGTTTATTTATGTTGTATGGTAAATCATTGATGTAAACTAAGAACAGAAAAGGACCCAGAATAGATCCTTGGGGCACGCCCATTTTTATTAAATGCTCTTTTGAAGCAACGCCGTCTACATATACTATTTGTTTCCTATCAGATAAATAGGATATAACAAGATCAAGCGATTTTTCAGTAATTCCATAATATTTTAACTTAAGAACGAGCGTCTCATGATTTACACAGTCGAATGCCTTGGAAAGGTCACAGAAGACTCCAAGAGCATCTTGCGACCCCTCCCAAGCCTCTAGTATGGATTTAATCAGAGTGCATCCTGCGTCCTGAGTTGACCGGCCTTTAGTGAATCCAAATTGCTTATCGTGCAATATCCCATTTAGATTAAAATGTGTCAACATTTGATTAAGCATAATCTTTTCAAATACTTTACTTAGAGTTAGTAATATCGAGATAGGCCTATAGTTAGTCGCGTTATTTGAGCAACCTGATTTAAATATCGGCACTATTTTACTAATCTTCATTAAGTCAGGGAATACTCCATCAGTTATGGATGTATTAAAGATAGCCGCTAGAATAGTTTAATATCATTGGCTTCCGAATATCCTTTACTCTTAACTTTTAAACATTGTACAACATAATGGGACTTTAAAATTAGTTTCTGTACAAATAGATTTCATAACAGTATCAGCCTAATTGTTACGAAAACAAATTTTCTATTTGATGCTCCAATCCATGTATAGCAAGTTTGGTGACTCACGTAATGTTTATTTCTTGTTTTTATTCTAATACACTTTAAGCAAAGTTAACTACTAATTAAATTTAGAAATTTATTATTTAGACCACCAGATAGTTCCTAATGCCATTCGGCCACGGTGGGTACCAACAGAGCTGGAAATCAATCTCTTTATAACACGTCCAATGTAGATGTCAATTATCGATACCTTTTCAAAGAAAGAAAAACATTTACCTATTATTTATTTATTGGTCAACATTAAATGAAAAATGATCGAAATTTACATCATGTTCTTGACAACAAAACGTTCCTGCCGCTTCTCTGCTATACAATTGCCAATATTGCCATAGATGCAAATTCAAGATTTATCTGGTTCTCCGAGGAACATTCCGGAGTAGGTAACCATAATTCTTTAACTATTTTCTACTTTATCATTCCGTTTACGTTCACTGTTGAACATTAGCCTCTTCTTAACAGACCTTGGTAATCCAGGGTCGTTGAGGGCTATTGCCCTTATTACCAAGCTTGGCTGGTGTATTGGTGACCGCAGTAAGATACCCTTGAGCTGATAGATGCTACTGCACATCCATCAAGTGTATGTCGCTAAGTCACCTCTAACTACTTCTATGGAAAACGTGGATATATAGGACGATAAGATAAGGTAAGTAAAGGTAAAAGACCATATTTAGACCAAAGATTACGACACCTTTGGTGGTGTTTTCAAAGCCGGTAACCACACGGCTGGCTATATAGAACAACAAAAAAAACAATGATTTTTCCCAACACGGTAATCGAACATACGACTTCCATGACTCGTTCTATATAGACCTAAATAAACCCTCTCATCTTCGGCTGTTAGATGTTGTAACCTACATTAAAAACCAAACTACTTTTACCGCCCACAAAATAGTTCACTGAATATCTAAAATATCGGATCCCCGCTGAATAAATGATGTTCCATTATGTACATCAAATCCTCTCCCGATAACAAATTCGCGCTCCCACTAATCCATCAGAAAAAACAAAGTAAGCAAAAAATAGTACATTTTGAAGACATAAAACTCATATTTGAGCATCTGGCTGGGTCTGCTTCAATATTTCTTGGGAGACTGGTCCGTCGATGCCGAATACTTGGTTTTTCTCCCTTTTTCCAATTTCCCGGGGCGTGTTGTGAGCGTCTGTATTTATTATTATTTGTTTTCAATTGCAAAGTAATCTAGGGACGGTGCAGCTGGTGGCAAGGCGAGAATCTTCGTTGTAGCGCACGGAACAGGCGGACGCGGTTAAAAATAGTTTATGCTAGTTTTAGAACTAGATTATGATGCTTTCTTTGAAGTTTCTTATAAAAATAGATACAAGATTATTTTAGTCTTATTATTTAATTTTGATTAGTTTTGCCGTGCAAGGATGATTGTTTACAAAGAAAGGAATTTATACATTTACTAGCTTCTTACGCGTAAATAGCTTTTTCGTATGAGCCATTTTATTTAATATAGCTGATTTTAAATTCTTACAGTGTTAGATAGCTCATTTGTTGAGGAAGGCTATAGGGTATTAGCCTTTTAAATCAGCTTAGAAGTTTTAGATTGACTGCACCGGTGGCTCAGTGGTTACGGAAGTTGCTTCTGAGACCTGGTGTTCTGGGTTCGATTCCCACCCGGGACAATTATTTGTGTGAACCACAAATAGTTGTTCTGAGTCTGGGTGTTCTTTGCGTCCGTGAAATATTTCCCTAGTGCGGGAGTTGTCTTTAAAAAAAAAAAAAAAACATTAGTGCGTTCAAGCAAACAAACTCAGCTTTATATATTTTAAATAGAAGTATTGATTAGTGGTTTATTCATTGTTCCATTTTTAATAGATTTTCCGTAATTATAAACAAAATAAATTTTTTGCAAAAATAGCATATAGACACGTTTAATTTAAAGCATACGCGGGTCTCAATTGCGGTACGATTTAAAGGCAAATCATTACCTTTTTAATAAGCCGACGTTTCGACGTGGGTCACGGAAAGACTGATGAGTGTCAGCAACGGCGTCTTCGAACAGCACTTGTTTCAGCAACTACCCCCACTTGGTCGTGATATTTTTTTATTTTGGCTACCGCTACGGAAATAACACTAGATATTTTTTGTCTTTTTAATTTAGATTAATAAACGCCTGATTCTATTAATTATATATATTAATACATGTTACCGTTATTGTTATCAAACAAAATTCTGTAAGTAATCACGTTTATTGTATGGGCAGTAACAAGGGGGCCCCTTGTTACGCATGCATATTCAAAGGATTGCTAGTTATGCTTTGGCCTCTTTATACAACTACTTATACTATACTACAACTACTACTACTATACTACATCTATAACTGATGACTGCGCAACGTGCTTAAGACGACACCCGTTCGTGGTATTACAGGAGTGTGGAAATAACTTGACTCTTTTGTCGATCGCCGACTTAAGTAGCTCTAAAATTAGAATTAAGTTTTAATTTTTATTTATAATTAAATTTAGTTAAAACAAGTTTTTCGTGTTTTTGTGCCCACGGCTCGTATCTCCTTTAAACATTTATTTTATTTGGTTTTTTAGATTTCATTGTTAAAACGGCAACAGAAATACAGTAAGGCGTTTTAGAGTGTTGTGAATGATGCGTTAAGTTGCAATTATATAACGACAACAGGTAGATTGAAATATTCACAGAATACTTAGTTGTACATTCCCTTTAAACAATTGTTTTTTACCATACCACATATCATTTTCAGGGCCCTAATGTATTGCTCTGAAAATCACAACGAAAAGGTCTACCTCAACCTCTAAAACACGTTGTTTTGCCAAATACGCGAGTCCGATTCACTCTTGGCCGGTTCTTCATTGTTAGTTGTGATAATAACCAACTCGATAAAATAAAACCGATAAAGTCGTTCCTAAGTTATGTTTGTATACTACATTTGTGAAGTTAAAGAATTATCACATAATATATGGGGACTAAACTATTTGCCTATTCCTCGGTTACATATTTCAACCCGCTCCGGTCCCACATACCACTCAGCTCCCACCCTTACACAGACTCGTTCAAACACACCAAAATTGAGCCGTCAATAGAGGCGCGAAGCAAGTGATTAAAATGTGCCTTCCTACTTCCATACTTTTTATTTATGCCGCTGAGGTCAAATCTGTATAACTTCTTAGCTTTGTGGCTGTAAAAAATAGAATGAGAGCTGGGGAACGACTATTAAACTGTGTATTCCTGTTTAAAGCGGAAAGATTTGTTTGTTTAAATGGGAATGCTAAAGAACTAACCGGTTGTACTCACGATTTGTCATCATCGGATATGTCCGACCCTTTTTTTTTTTTTTTCTTTTTTTGTTCTCCGGGGGGAAATGCATTGACGCATTCCCACCACCGTTGCAGCGTATTTGCGCGCTGGCGGTGGGTTATGTGGGACTCGCCCTCTCCATAGCGTGGTATGCTAAAGTCATACCACGAGGAGAGGACCCTACACCACTAAAACCTCCCGGACACTCCTTCGATCCGCCGTTGGCGGGGGTCGGGTACGCATGAGCAATCCGGCCCCCCGACGGCACCCGCGGCCAATATGGTACCGCGGGATCTCCAGGGCCACACTTACAGTGGCCCATTTGCCCAATTATAGGGACGCCCGGAGTGTAGAGGCGTCCCTACTCCTCATGGGTCAGCCTCGAAGGGAGCGGGGCCCATGTTCCCCACTCCCCAAGGCCGAGCCTAGGGCGGTAGGCGGTGGGTTTCGGCCCGCCGCCGACGGCCAACACGCCGTCTGCGAAGCGGGTGGGCAGAGGGATCTACTTCCCTCTCCCGCTCCGCGGCCTCCTTCTGTGACATAACTTGTCTACAGAAGGAGGCAACCGCCTCCCACGACCTCTCGCTTTGAACCATCTTCGAAATGATGGTCGGCAGCGAGAGGTCGTCTCCCACCTCGCCAACGAGCTTCTCCCGCTCGTTGGCCCACGCCGGACACTCCACCACCGTGTGCTGCGCCGTATCGTCGGCACAGTCACAGTGGTGACAGCGAGTGTCCGGCTCTCTCTGCGCCACGTTGCTCAGGTAGTGGCCGAAGCAGCCATGGCCTGTTACTACCTGTGCAACGTGGTAGGTGACGTCGCCGTGACGGCGACCGGCCCACTTTTTTAGATGGGGCCGAATCGCCTCCACCGTACGCAATCCGCTCCGCGGCGCGGCCTCTAGCCGCTCCTGCCATTTCCGGAGGGCTTGGCGACGGATCTCAGTCCGCCACCGTGCAACACCCTCCGGGAAGGGGTCGCGGCCAGAACGCGCCCCCTCACACCTCCGCCGGTACGCGGCGGCCAAAACCTCCGCCTCCAGGTCCCACGGAGGGGACCCCGCAAGGAGGCAGGCCGCGTCAAACGCGACCGTGCGGTAGGCGCGGGACGCCCTGATGGCCATCACCCGCTGCGGACGTCGCAGCAGGGCTATGTTTCGCCTCTTCAGGGCGTCGACCCAAATGGGGGCGCCGTAGAGCGCCATGGAGCGGATCACACCGACGTACAGTTTGCGGCAGGTGCTCCCGGGTCTGCCGAGATTCGGCAAAAGCCGGCCAAGAGCACCCGCCACCGCCACCAGCTTTGGGGCCAGCCGCTGGAAGTGGGCCCCGAAGCTCCATCTGCTGTCGAGGACTATGCCTAGATATCGCATACTGTCCCCGACAGCAACGGATTCGCCACCCACTATGAGGTGGGCGCCTACAGGTGGCGCTCGCCGAGGCCCATGAAAACAAAGGGCCTCGGTTTTACCGAGCGCCACCTGCAGGCCCAAACGGCGTATACGGGCGACCATCTGTGCCACGGCTGCTGTGGCCAAAATGGTCGCATGCCGATGATCAGGCGCGCGGGCGGTCACCAGTGTGTCGTCAGCGTACGCTATCACGCTGACCCCCCGGAGACCGCGCATCCGCAGCGCCCAATCAAACCCGATGTTCCACAGGAGCGGCCCCAATACCGACCCCTGTGGAACACCGCGCGAGACCTTCCTCCGGCCAATTTCGCCACCGGACGTTGGGTACACCACCTCCCTGCTTTGAAGGGGATATGTCCGACCCTACCAGTACAACCGGACACGTTATCCATCGCAAAAAAATGTATGCGAGCCAAAGATGGACCACCCGACACAACAATGACACTGCGGGCCGAGGATGCACCTCCCCTGCAAATTGCCAACTACCCTCCGAATACCATCTCGGATCGAGCCCAACGACATGCAGCGCGGTTGGCGGCGCGCGACCTCAGTTTGTAATCAAATTTGTCATGGGGGTTCCTTTAGGAAGTAAGTGCGTAAATAAGAAAATATAGTACCTATACTGCTGACATGGGACTTGGCGGGCTTTGCTATAGTTACCACACTTGGCAGGTGGGTGGGACCGTAAACGCTGCTGCCCGTTACGCGATTTACGAATATCATTGTTGATTTTATCAGCGGCTTTTCGGGACATGGCGGGTAATCCCTTCACCAGACACAGAAAAAACATTTCATGCAAAAATGTTTTCTTTTTCTATACAATGATTTTTGTCCGTCGCGGTAATCGAACCCGTTGATCGAGACTTAAGGGCAGATTTACTCGTATAGCACTAAACCACGAAGTTTGATTAACTAAATAGAAAACACATTACCAGATTTATCTTTTAAAGTTGTGTGCCAAGTTTTAAAACCTAATTAACACCGAATGAGAAAACATAAGTGGTATCCAAAAAAGTGAGGAAATACTTCGTCTGCTCTTGGCTTATTTTCTCTGGACTTTAGCAAATGATATTTATTTGCAAATAACCAAGTAACTCAGTTTTCTTTTTTTGCTGAGTTTGGAAATGAATTTTAGACCAGTTTGTTTTCCAATGTTTCCCTCGTGGGAATCTATTTGAATATAATTTTTTGTTCGGTTCATCATGAATAACGTTCCATTTTGTTTTAACTTTTACTGAAACAATGACGTATTGTCTATCGGTACTTGTACCAAAACGCGACGGAGTCAAAGTAATTTTGCAATTTCTTGTGCAGCGCAAGAATTTGCAAAATGAATTTAAGTCTACGACAACTGAGACCAATAAGTGGTAGAGCGACAGTTATACAATACTCCCCAAAAAAAACTAAATGTCATAATCATCGTCATCATCATCATCATCAGCCCGTACAATGTCTCCTCCCGAGGGAGGGTATTTTTCATAGCCACGCTTGGCAGACGGGTTGGTGACCGCAGTAGGTATTTTGTTGTGCCACACAAGGAAACGCTGCTGCCCGTTCTTTGATATACGATTATTATAGATGATGTTATAATAATCGGGACCAACGGCTAAACGTGCTTTCCGAGGCACGGAGGGTAGTCCCTCAACCAACCAGACCCGGAAAGAAATCTTAAAATTTACACAAAGATTTCCTGTCCGGAGTAGGGAACGAACCCTCGACCTCCGAGATTTAAAGCGTGCCAAATACCGCTTCGCTTCGAAGGTTGTCATAATACCTGAATCTCATTACCAGCTACTGACTATATCTCTAAAGAATTTGTTTGTTTGTTTGCTTGAACGAGCTAATCCCAAGACCTACATGTCCGATTTGAAAAAATATTTCAGTGTTCTATAGCCCATTTATCGAGGAAGACTATAAACTATATTTAATTATGAAGTTCTCACGAAAAAACGAGGTACGTGAGAAGCTAGTCTTTGTATAATTAAGTAGAACATGAGCCGACGTTTCTACAGCAACTGTAGCCGATATGCAGTACGTACTGATCGGCCTTGGATCATACAACGGCCGTGAGGGATAAAAGGGTGTCAATAAAGGGATCTTCACACAGTCAGTTTAGTAAGATAATATCTCAAAAGTTTCTCAATTCTAAAATTTGAATTGTACCTACAAAATACAACTGCTCAGTTGTATGAGGAAATAAACAGTAATTAACTAATGGGTTAAGTGTTAACACTTGCATTTATGTAGAGGATGCCACGGGAACTGGAGCTATGCCGGGGTCACAAAAGAGTGTTTAGAAAACCTAGTATTTTATGAAGGCCTTTAAATCTTTCAATGTTTTATACTTTATTTTACGATAAATAAATATAAAGTCATTTTTCTTCAAATAACATTTTAAAGCGGCCGTAGCCCAATGGCTAAGGATCGGACTTGTGATCTTGTGGGCGCCGGTTCGATCCCCATCAATTGCACTACCGACGTGAAACCACTCGTAACACAAGCATTTTCGCTTAGCACGGGGGATTAACAAAAATACTAGTAGACAGAATTAAATCTGTTAGAAATCTTAAAAAAAAAAATGTCTCGTGTGGAACTAGTCTTTGGATGCTGCGTCAGGCGATCATTTTCTGTCTATTTCCTATTTCGTCAATGATGTGTGGCGATATTCGAACTAAATGTGATCCGAGTGACGCGGGTTTGATGTCTGACGGGTGCTTTTTGCGATATTGACGGAGGTTATCGAGACGCATTGAGCCTTATGGGAACTGTTTTAGTAGATACGTTTAGTAGGTAAAGTCTTTTTAGGTTATAGTAACATGCGTGAAGACACAATAATAAGAAATATTCATCATCATCAGCCCATATACCGTCCACTGCTGAACATGGGCCTCCTCCCGAGAGGGAGGGTATTTGCCATAGTCACCACGCTTGGCAGGCGGATTGGTGACCGCAGTATTATGCTGTACCACACAAGGAAACGCTGCTGCCCGTTCCTTGATGTTATAACAATCGGGACCAACGGCTTAACGTGCTTTCCGAGGCACGGAGGGTAGTCCCTCAACCAACCATACCCGGAAAGAAATCTTACAATTTACACAAAGATTTCTTGTCCGGTGTGGGGATCGAACCCACGACCTCCGAGACTTAAAGCGAGCCAAATAACGCTACGCTACGGAGGTTGTCCGGTATAAGAAATATTGCAAAATAATATTTTTATGTGGTTAGTAATTTTGTTTTTAGGTTTCGGGTGATGACACAGATTATATTACGACTTTTGAGCTCTGCCCGCAACTCCGTCCGCGAGGAATAGTAACTTAAAGCGTAAAAGGGTGACAGACAGACACAGTTTACTTTCACATTAATAATTTTAGTAAGGATAATATAAGTTTGGATTGAATAGTTTGTTTTTTTTTTTTTTTTTTTTTTAAATACAACTCCCGCACTAGGGAAATAAATCCCTGTGTCGCGGGGGACTTTACAAACATACATTTCACGGACACAAAGTACACCCAGACTCAGAACAATTATTTGTGGTTCACACAAATAATTGTCCCGGGTGGGAATCGAACCCAGAACACCAGGTCCCAGAAGCAACTACCGTAACCACTGAGCCACCGGTGCAGTCAAGTTAATCAAGTTAATGCGACACGTTCCCAGAGTGCTGGTATTTGAAAATAAAATGAAAATGTTTATTGAGAATATAGACGAATCGATCGTAGGTACTTTTCGTCGTAGGTAGTCACATACAATGATAATGACAAAAAAATCTTAACTAATAAATTAGTTTACATTTCAACATGTGATAGTCGCTTATTATAAATAAAATTAAAATCAACCAGCGCGGGCTGGGCTCGCGACGTGTTCTAAGTAGTGATGTGCAAGCCTCGAGGCGTCGAGTGGTATTTCTGAAGCCTCGAGGCGGAATAGCAAGGCTCAGTGAGCTCGGTAAGCTCGGAGTCCCGAGCCTAACCGAGCCGCAATTTTTTTGAGCCAAGCCTCGAGGCTTGAAAAGAGTTCGAGCCTTCAAAGCAATTCGAGCCTTAAAAAGAACTCGAGTCTTCAAAATTAGAATAAAGTGCACCGTAAACGCTTAACCTATTGTGGTTTACCTCTACTTATTTTCATTCATCAGCATCCATTAAAACTAGAGGGCAGATAAACACTAGTGCGCTAAAGAGAAATGCTTCGAGATCGATCGAGCGCTCAAAAGGGCTCGTGCCTTCAAAAAGGGCTCGAGTCTTCAAAAGAACTCAAACCTGCATAAGAGCTCGAGCCTTCGAAAAGAACTCGAGCCTTCAAAAAGGACTTGAGACTTCAAAAAAGCTCGAGCTCTGAAAAAGACTCCCGAGTCGTCGGGCGCCATACATACGAGGCGAGCCCTGTAAACGACACCGAGCTCTAGGCAAAGGGACTCGGACGCCTTGAGACTTGTAAATCACTGGATTTAAGGGAGGGTATTTGCCATATTCACCACGCTTGGCAACCGGTACAAGTAAACGCTGCTGACCCATCTTTGATATACAATTATTATAGATGATGTTATTTGCCAACGGCTTAACGTGCTTTCCGAGGCACGGAGGGACGTCCCTCAACCTACCAGACCCTGAGAGAAATCTCAGAGTTTACACAAAGATTTCTTGTCCGGCGTAGGGATCAAACCCACGACTTTCGTGATTTAAAGCGAGACAAATACAGCAACGCTACGTAGTTTGTCGTATTTACAATGTCGTAGAAATCTTATTTAATTTGAAAACTCCTGATCACATTTACGATAAAACCGCGGGGAGCCTAACACACAACCCATTTTTTCCGCAGGGAATTGTATTTCATGTAGCGCCCCCACAATAGCAGTGTATGTGGGATTTCAATCTCAATCGGCAATTGTATATTAATAATACCACGAGGTAAGGAACTACCCACCAAAACCCCCTGGATGTTTCTCTGTAGCCATCTGCGAGGATATCGAGAACTGCGTCCACATGGTATGATACAGACCGATTATATTGCCCTCGCAAAGCGACAGTGCGGCAGATATTTTCGATAATTTAGCAGATATATCGCAAAAGGTCGCATTTTCATAGCAATTGGTGGTTGTGCCCAAATATAGGGAAGTCTAGAACAGTCAGGCCTGTCTCCATAAAGTACAGCCGGACTCAAAAAAAACAAATTACTCAAATAAGTAGTAAAGTAGAAAATATGTTGAGCTGTGATTAATGAGGTTGGAAAAAAAATGGTGTTCCCAGAAATCTATTAACATAAATTCATGTTTTGACTTTACCTATATATTTTAGAATTAAAACTGTCGAGAGTGGTACACATATTTATATTAACTAACCGGTTGTACTCACGATTTGTCATCATCGGATATGTCCGACTAGTTTCGAGACCATCCCGAGGTCCATTCTCAAGGAGTAGTCGGACTTTATATACTATCCAGAATGGGAATGAAACCACAAATATATCTACATGAATGTTGCCTAAGATACTGTTTAATGTAGCATCCCTCGCCCGTGGATCACTACTTGAGTTGCCAACTGAAAACCAGCGCTAGGTATCGCCTAGCCTATGCTGAGGTGGTGACTTTTTTCGGCAGAACATGCAAGCCGTCTTATTGTTTTGTATTTTTAACTAAATGTTTGCTGTATAATATCTTGTGTGTCGTGCTGAATAAAATGTATTTTCTTTCTTTCTTTAACACTGCAATACCTAAAGAACAGTAACCTCAAACAAATATAATTAAAAATTCTAGTACATTTTAGTGGCACAAAGCCACAGTGGAAGCGCACAGTCGCCGTATGTTCGCCGAGCAGAAAATTGATTTCCACAGGTGCTTTTAGCCAAATTGTTTTGTTACCTACATTCCTCTACGTTGTACACGACTATTTTATATAGTTGTGAAAAAGTTGTTTTTATTTTCGCATATACATATGTAGTTATACAAGTACAAAGCTTTTGCTAATATGCAGTGAAAAGCTAAGGTATTTCTGCAGCTTCTATTTATATAATAAACCAATCATTTTGTGACTGTAACTTCTAAAATATAGGCTTAGCGCGTTGTTTCTTTCGCGTAACTCCAGTTCAGTAGAAACTTCTTTACAACATATAAAGACCTACTTTACTTATCGAAGTATCGAAAAGATTTTAATCCAATTTAAACAAACTGCATTAATTTACTGTAGATTATTTTTTATATTTATGTAGGACTATAATATAAATAGGCACACAAACAGTTATGTTAGATAACGTGCAATAAATAGATTAAAGCTAATAAGGAATGATATTTGACTGCGGTAGTGAATTAGTACCTACTCGTAGTTATGATTGTTGCTACTAAGACTTCATGGTTAGATCACGATCACGATATTTTTCCAATGAAAATTTAGAGGAAACAGCTGACTGTGAACTTACCGGTGTCCGGGTAACTCCATTCATATTGTAACAATTTGTTAAGGACAATAGTTTTTGTTCATTATCTTTTAGGTCAGCTACCAAGCTCATACTTTTTTGTGATAATATCTAAAGTTGTGTTTAACTGTAGGATCTCTGACTGAAGGTCACAAATTATATACTCATACTCTCTATTATTACTATTTAATTTTAATTTACAAAATCTACAAATACTTAATACTTGATCAACCTGATTATTTGAAACAAGAGAGTCATCACAAGTCAAATCAATTGTCAATACATCAGGCTCATCTGAAATGGGAGGAGCAGAAATGAAGTCATGAGCACTGCCTACCAACTCATCAAACAGCGATTGAGAATGATCGGCTATTCACCTCTTCTGGGTACATTCCAGCTGTTCAATGGTGTTCAGTGCCTTTTTTTACTCAGAAAACTTCTCAATAATCCGTCTCTCCTTGCGTGTGTACGCTCAAAAATAAGGTGTTCGTAAAGTCCCTCGGCAGGATAATTACTTAAAACATGCGACAACGATAATTTAGCAAAACTTTTTTTTGTTACTGTTATATAGCAACCAACTACATAAATTGTACCCATAGTTGACAACTACCCGCTAATTACTACGACAACGCGATATGCTCTGATTAATCTGCTAAATTATCGCTATCGCATTTTCACGTAGTTTTCCTGTCGGACAAAGTGATTTTATAAATGTAATGAAATGAAAACGTTCATTGATAACGTAAACGAATCGACCGTACTTATTATAAGTCAAATACAATGATAATGAAAACGAAAAACAAGAAAACAAGCTTGACTAATAAATTAGTTTACATTTCAACAATAATGTTAATAAATAAAATTTGCCAATGTTGTTATGGCATGTGATAGCCACTTATTATATTATAAATACAATTAAGATCAACCAGCGCGGGCTGAGATCGGGTCTGAAGCAAAGAACGCGTCGCCTCGCCTTGCAAGGACGACCGGACCCTACCCTAGCTTCCTATGAGTCTTTCTCTATCTACCTACGGTGTGACACTCAGAAAAGAACGACTATAAGAAACTCCGAGATCATTCTTTTTGTCATTTTTAAAAAGTCTTTGATTAATCATTTTGTATATTTTTAAACAGTTTTAGTATCTAGGTTAGTCATCCCCATTCATCGATATGTATGGGGATCGGGACTCGTATCAGGGAAATGTAAAGACAACAATGATAATTTAAAGTAGGTATCGAGTACAGAGAGCGCTCCCCCAGATTTACATATTATTATTTAGAAACATGCCTGCAATCTGATCAGTTGTCTTGCGTACATTTTAAGAGTTCGAAATTTATAAAGTACATAGTATAGACTTAATTTGATTGCCAATTCGGTGTAATAGCTAAAGGATGCCAGTCTGCCGCATTGAGACCGATGGATCCATCCGCCAAACATCTCCATCATCCATATATTCTTTATGCATTATATTACTGAGTAGGCAAAGCTATCACATTTAAAGGAATAAAAAAAATATATATCACAGTTGCAGTCGCAGACCAATACAATACTTTTTTTTATTTCTAACCCTAAAGCTTTTACCGCCACGCTACGAAAATACAATGTAGTTATAAAACTTTTAAATATCATTATTTCAGTACCTACTCGTTTTATGTTTCCTTCACATAGGTATTTACTTTGTACAATAAACTGGGACGCCTAAACTGCATAATAGTTTTAGCGTATTTTTGTTCTTTTTATGCCCAAAGGTTGTTTTAAAGCCGCTTTGTGGTATCTCACGCGATCTCTTTGCTCGGCATCAAGTTTAAATATACGGGAATTTGCATGCCTTTTGTGGAAACAAGTATTTGTTAAAAACATTCCTAACAAAGTCAGCTGGCCTCGCTTTGATGACGTCAAAAAAAGGATAAAAAAACAACAAATATAAACAAAGGACCCGTACGCCGATGATGTAATTTTATTTGCCGTAGAAACGCAACCGCAGATATTTTTCCATAATTTAAATAGATTTCTGATTTATCGCAAAACGTCAAAATAGGTCGCGTTGTCATAGCGATTGGTGGCTAGTTGTCAACTAAAGCTCAATTTATGTTGTTAATGGCTATGACAACGGAATAAAAGTCGCATTTCTATTAAAAAACGTATTTTTCTTACATTTTGCGAATAATCTGAAGAAATCGCTTTTGCATTTTTAGTTAATTATCCTCGCTGAATCCTGTAATTTTACCTCTATTGGACTACTGTGGTGATGTAGGTCCAATTGTTATTATTTATATTCAGTGTTAGATAGACCATTTATTGAGGAAGGCTATATTTAATTATGAATTACTACCTCTTCTACACACTTCTAAATTCTCCTATCTTTCGACTTCTCCTCTTGCAGGTCTACTGGAAGAGATTTCTTTGGAAATAAGTAGTACCTTTGTACATAGTTTTCTTTTTGTTGTTTCTTTTTTTGTATCTTGTGTGTGTACATAAATAAATAAATAAAAAAATAAAAAAAAATTAATTTCTTACGGGAATTCGAGTTACGCAGGTAAAACCGCGCTTGGAAAGCTAGTTTACATTTTTTTTTAATAAAACATTACTAGCAGAATTTTGCAGTCTACTAGTATTCTTGTTAACCCCTCGTGCTAAGCTAAAATGCTTGTGTTACGAGTAGGTTCACGTCGGTAGTGCAATGGGTGGGGATCGGACCGGCGACCACAAGATCACAAATCCGACTCCCTATCCATTGGGCTATATTGTGGCGTATTTAAAATCAACCAGCGTATAATGTATCTTATTCAAATGAATACGGAGAGTATAAGAGTTAAAAGAGTTTTCAAACAAAACTCAATCCACCTCTGTCCCTATTTCCGATCTATTACATTATACAAATGAAAAATGTCTCAAAGTAAATCATTTCGTACAACTCCTAAACCCTCTCGTCAATACACTTACAATAAAATCCATCTGTCAATTAACCCAACTCGGGAAATATCACAAAAGAGCTTGTACAAAAGTTTTTAAAAAATAAATGGGAAAAGTTCCCTCATTATAACAGGTTTTTGGGCCCGGGAAGGCAATCCGAAGCCTTTGATTTATGTTGACGACAGATGTTCAGAGGGTTATGGTTATATAAATAGCCAGTTTAATTTGGGGTTGAAAATCTTATGTTGTTATTTTAATTAATTAAGAGTGATTAATTGGATTTACAATTAATATGTAAGGTACTTATTAGATATAGACTAAGAAAATTACAAACGTGAAATAAAGAATCTAAAGATAAGCAAAACTGCAAATTAGACATGTAACCTTGGTTGGAAGTTTGGACGGTAATATGGTACACATAATGTTAATATGACTGACAACCTCCGTAGCGTAGCGGTATTTGGCTCGCTTTATATCTCGGAGGTCGTGGGTTCTATCCCTACGCCGGACAGGAAATTTTGGATTTTGTGTTAATTCTAAGATTTCTTTCCGGGTCTAGTTGGTTGAGGGACTACCCTCCGTGCCTTGGAAAGCACGTTAAGTCGTTGGTCCCGATTATAATAATCGTATAGCAAGGAACGGGCAGCAGCGTTACCTTGTGTCGTAGCACATAATACTGCAGTCACCAACCCGTCTGCCAAGCGTGGTGACTATGACAAATACCCTCCCTCGGAAGGAGGCCCATGCTCAGCAGTGGACGTTTAACGGGCTGATGATGATGATGAATGTAAAAAAAATATTCGACTTTTGAATATTAATTGTTTTTTTTTTGTCCGATTTTAATCATTCTTTCAGTGTCAGATAGGTCATTTATCGAAGAAGGCTATATACTATACTAGCTGTAGCCCACGGTTTCACCCGCGTAGATCTCGTTCCCGTCCCATTTCACCCCGTCTTCTAAGTGGTTGGAGGTAGATTTCCCAAAAAAAAATGATGCACGATTTTTTTGTTAGTCACAAATAGTCCGCCTACCCATTTTTAGCTTTCTACTTTGAAAATTGTTGAATGCTCCATACAAACTTTCACCCCCCATATAAGAAAACGGGGGTTAAAAAGAGACAAAAAGTACCCTATGTCCGTCTTCATCCCTTCAACCATCTTCACTTAAAAAATCACGTCAATTCGTCGCTCCTTTTTGCCGTGAAAGACGGACAAAAAAACGGACACACACACTTTTCCATTTATAATATTAGTATGGATTGAATTATGAAGTTTTTACTGGAACGAGAATTATGCAGGTGAAACCTTGTGCGGGAAGCTAGTCTCATCATCATCACCATCATCAACAGCCCGTTTACGGCCACTGCTGAACATGGGCCTCCTCTTAACAGACCAGGGCAAGCCAGGATCGTTGAGGGATATTGCCATAATCACCACGCTTGGCAGACGGATTGGTGATCGCAGTAAGATGTAATCCTTGAGCTAATAGAGGCTGCTGCCCATCCATCAGCCATATGTCTCTTAGTCGCCTTTTACGACACCCATGGGAGGACATGGTGTGGTCTATTCTAAGCCGGAAACCACACGGTTAAGCAAGTCTAAAATACTATAAATCACGGTGAATGTGTACAAAACAACTTTTCCTTAAAGTTCTAATGAAATAGATACACTTTAATACTGCGATTACATTAGTTTATAAGCGGATTGCTCTACATTGCTCTACATCATATAAACTTGATAGAGCAAACCATAAACTGCGCCATGAATATGTAGAGCCGTGACATAAGCGGAGCAGTAAAAGCATAAAGCTTATTCTGATGCACTGAGCGCTGCCGGAGTCGGTTAGCTCATGGATATGCAACATATTATATTGTATGTTAAATGTTAACACTAACATATTTAAATCTACTTCTCAATAAATTTAAGTCTTAAAATTAATTAATATACCTCCGTAGAGTAGCGGTATTTGGCTCGCTTTAAGTCTCGGAGGTCGTGGGTTCGATCCCCACACCGGACATGAAATCTTTGTGTAAATTCTAAGATTTCTTTCCGGGCCTGGGTGGTTGAGGGACTACCCTCCATGCCTCGGAAAGCACGTTAAGCCGTTGTCCCGATCGTTATAACATCATTTATAACAAGCGTGTACCAGGGAACGGGCAGCAGGGTTTCCCTGTGTATTACAACATAATACTGCGGTCAGCAACCCGCCTGCCAAGCGTGGTGACTATGGCAAAAACCCTCCCTCGGGAGGAGGCCCATGTTCAGCAATGACGTTGTACGGGCTGATGATGATGATGATGATGATGATGTTCCTCTTAGTGTCGTGTTATAACGATATTGATAAATTTGGACCGGTTTGGGTCCACCGTGGCCGAAAGGTATGGTATTAGGGCCTAAACCTAAGATGCAGGTTCGAGTCCTGCCGGTGGTCTAAATTTATCATCTCAATTTAGAAATTGGTAAACTACTTCGTAAATTATTAAAAAAAATATTTAAAATATTAATATTTTTGTTTTGTAATTCATTCATTCACAGACTTCAAGATCCATTTCAAAAAATCTTTTACTACTAGAATCGTAACGATTATGAAGTTAAACAAAATGTTATATCAAAACATATTTCAAAGAAAGGATTCCTCTGAGATTTATGCCAGTTTTTCTCAGAGTTGCCACCGCAGAACAGACCATTTCTCTGTTCTTTGGTTACCACGTCCAGAACTGGTGGTAGGACAAAAAAAACAAAGGACGCATCATAAGCACATTATTAAAATTATTTTTAAATGTGTCTATATGAATAAAGATATATTCGGAGCCGTTATTAATGGCTTAGAGATTAGAATTCCTAGGACTTTAATGAAATTCCTAAAAGTTGTGGGCAATAAGAATGTTCGGACATTTTATGTATAAAATCTTATAGGTATTACGCACTTATTAACTTGACTGAGTTGCTTGATTGAAATATAAGAAACATAAAAAGTATAATCACTATTCACCCGTGTAACTCCCGTTCCCGTGGAAACGTCATAATGAAATATAGCCTATCTCATCCAAGGAGCTTTCTAACGGTGAAATAATTTTTCAAATCGGGCCAGTAGTTTCGGAGTCTATTCAATACAAACAAAAAAACAATCAAATCTTCACTATGACGCGTCGGGTGTTCATAGTGTGATTCTGGTAATACATTTGGCCGTGTGGTTTCCGGCTTAGAATAGACCACCCCATGTCCTCCCATGGGTGTCGTAAAAGGCGACTAAGGGACATATTGGCTGATGGATGGGCAGCAGCATCTATTAGCTCAAGGTTTACATCTTACTGCGATCACCAATCCGTCTGCCAAGCGTGGTGATTATGGCAATATTCCTCAACGATCCTGGCTTGCCAAGGTCTGTTTAGAGGAGACCCATGTTCAGCAGTGGACTTAAACGGGGTGTTGATGATGTAGATGATGATGATGACATTTGATTCGACTCAACACTCGTCACGTGTCGTCAGGTGGTGTGGCGTTTTAACAATAATGTTTCCGCCTTAATTCTTCATGCCTATTATAACCACATATCTTAAGTTCATTATTCAACAAAAACAACTAAAGCTGATCAATTTATAATTTCCTAGCAGCTTAGCAGAAAAAAATGGGTATTATAAAATGAGATTAAGTGCTCATAATAATTTAGTTCACGTTTTCCATGTTAACATTGTATAAAATTAAGACGCTTTCAAGGTCACTACTCATTAGAGCCACCCGGCACCCATTTGGAACCGCCTTGCCTCCTGCGGCTAGTATTCTTTATATGGACTTGTACGGGTATACGCTCACTATATCAACTCCGTAGCGTCACCGGATGGCCTCGGTCATAAGTCCTCCACGCGCGGACGGTGGGTGGACCGCTCGGTAACAACTCGCTGCTCGCATGCTTGTCTTGCGTTGACTGCGCATTGCCATAGCGCGGGTTAACAGACTACTCGAAAATTCGTGGACCCAGCGACGTCCACTCGTTGACCACGCGGCGTTCACTCGTTGACCGCGCGGGGTCCACTGCTTGACCGCGCGACGTTAATTGACGTAATATCGTGGCGTCCACCCTTGGACGTTATTCAGCACTTAGATATTTACATTCACTTATATTTGTCAGAATCATAATGTTACATTATTATTCTTATTCTAGCAATAAAACTGGGTAACTATCAGGTAGCAGCAAATTGTAGGATATTACAGACAAAGTACTCAGTCCGTCCGTTTTTCATTCATTAAATAAAAACAAAATTTTATTTTCATAGAATGTAGGTACATAATTTACAGGTGGGAGTAACTTAGAGTGATCTATCTAATCTATCCTCTACTAATAATAAGTTTGTATTCTCATCACATTTTAAGATCTAGTACATACAATTAAGTATCAACCCAGTGGGCCCACTGATATTTTTTGCCTGAGGATTGAAAATAGGCCCTAAATAAATAAAACCGGCCAAGTGCAAGTCGGACTCGCGCACGAAGGGTTCCATACCATTTTAAACTGCCTACTTGTTGCCGTTATTGATATCGAGCAAAAACGGGCAGAATAAATAATAAACATTTGGTGTATGGAAACCCCGTTTAAAATTTATTGCGGCTACCAAAATACATCAATTGTAAAAATTTTGACTGTCTTACTATCGCAGTTCTTGAGGTACAGCCTAGTGACTGTCAGACAGCGAAGTCTTAGTAATAGGGTCCCGTTTTTACCCTTCGGGTACGAGAACTAAGAATTTCATTTAATTTCATAACGCTATTAAAAATGGCGCTATATCTAAAGACACGCTTATACAAAGTTGATACGACAGAGGAGCTTTCCTTTAAACTGCCTATACTAGGTATAATTTCCAAGCTCTGTACCAAAAATCAATTAAATAGGAGCAGTAGTTTAGTCGCAAATGATTTTTTAAGTTTTTGCGCCGTTTGAACACGATGTATCTTAAAACAATAAATCTGAGTATAACCTACGATGCGTTGTTGCCGCTCTGACGCAAATCATTGCAAAACATCCCGCACCGGCGCGCGCGCGATGTTGCCGCTTTGCTAGGTCAGTGAAATTTATTTACAAAGGGTGGTTACGTTTTACTCTGATTTGTAAGCTATTTAGTTTGTTTGAAAGAAAAAAAATCTCAATTTGGTTGCTTTTTATTTTTATACCGTGTCGGATTAATAAAAAACACGTATAGTAAACGTAGCGTAATTTAATGCCCCTCTGTCATATCAACGTTGTATACTACATTTATACAGCAGTATATCCAACTCCAAGCTACAACCCATCGCAAAGAATCTCGGAGCTAACAATCTCCAAACACTTAAATGTTCAACAGTTTACAACTACTTATTCATACAACTCAAGAACATTTGTACCAGATAACGCTATCTTAAATAAAAGATTTTTCAAAAAAACGACTTGTACTTTACTCTGAAACTGACGGTAGGTACTTGAGGATAATGAGATCTGGAACTTAATTAAAATTGTCTTCACTGAATTTTTCTTTTAAAATTCATTCGTCGGATGAAAGTATGATAATTTTAACACAATTTCAGTTCTAACACGGGAGGTTAGAAATATGGGTGTGCAGGAGCACGGAGTATGCGCTCATTTTGCTGTAGGAAAATAAAAATGTTTTACACTTATGAGTTTTATAATAAAATCTCAGTGCATTTTCCAGATCAGTGGTAATTAAAGTTTTTTTAAAGTTATACGGCGTGCTATACTATAATAGGTAAGTAGGGTGGCGAGCACGATGGCATTTTGATGTATTCATACAGCAGCAGGTTACTATATACGACGAAATAATAAATCCCTGGGTCTCGGGGGGAAATTTCATCATCATCATCAGCCCGTATAACGTCTACTGCTGAACATGGGCCTCCTCCCGGGGATTTGCCATAGTCACCACGCTTGGCAGGTGGGTTGGTGATCGCAGAATTATGTTGCACCACACAAGGAAAAGCTGCTGCCCGTTACACTCTATCCGACCCGCCGGAGAAGAGTGCGCCCGCGAACGCGACGTGTCCCCCCTCGCCCTCCCGACCCTTAGTTTACTAAGAACCTTCCGATGCCCTCGTAGACCCGAAGTCCGAGAGGTCCGCGAACTGTAAAGTAGAGCGACAGTTGCACAAAACTCCCCTAAACTAAAAGCCATAATCCCTCAATCTCCCCGTCAGCGACCGCCCTGAGCCGAGGTCCAAGTCCCACAGGGGACGCCCTCTTGAGCAGGTTGCTTAGTTTGTAGTGTTTAAACCATTTATCTAGGCTGGAGCTCTGCTCGCCTTTGTGCCCGGTGAAGTAGCAAAAGCCTCAGGGCTAACAACATATGTCCGTCCGAAAAAAAAAACTGTCCGTTAAATATACACCGTGAAATTTTAATGGTTGTTTTCCCGAAGCAGAACAACTTGCCGTCGGTAGTACTATCGAAACATATTTTTTTTTTTTTTTAGACATGTTTTGGATTTAAAATTATTAAAAAAAATATTAGACAACTCGAAAGCGTGATAAACAGTAGTAACACTAGACGGACCTTGTAGGTACTACTCGAATCGCACGCGCTGCTGACAAAGTAAAGAATGATCCATAAACGTTTAAAGCAAAATAAGAGCTCAACGCTTTCGAGTTGTCTAATATTTTTTTTAATAATTTTAAATCCAAAACATGTCTAAAAAAAAAATAAAAAATATGTTTCGATAGTACTACCGACGGCAAGTTGTTCTGCTTCGGGAAAACAACCATTAAAATTTCACGGTGTATAATATGATGTTATAAAAATCGGGACCAACGGCTTAACTTGCTTTCCGAGGCACCAATAAGACCCGGAAAGAAAACTTAGAATTTACACTGAGATTTCCTGTCTGGCGTGGGGATCGAACCCATGAGCTCCGAGATTTAAAGTGAGCCAAATACTGCTACGCCATGGAGGTTGTCGAGGGAGACTTTACAATCACATAATGCACGGACACAAAGTGCAACCAGACAAAACATCTTTCAAAACATATCAAGGAACGGGCAGCAGCGTTCCCTTGTGTGGTACAACATTTTACTGCGGTCACCAACCCGCCTGCCAAGCTTGGTGACTATGGCAAAATACCCTCCCCGGGATTAGGCCCATGTTTAGCAGTGGACGTTATACGGGCTGATGATGATGATGATGATGATGATGAATCAAATAAAACAGACAAAGGTATAGCACACTGTTTTATATTTCACAATGAACATCTGTCATTTCATTGGTGTTCCATTTTCGAAAACATGTACCTATGGTTTACAAACGGCCTGGGCCCTGAGTCTACTATAGTAATGGTTAGTCATGGGACTTCTACCCCACCGACCAACTAGCATGCACAACTAGTTGTGCGGTCGAGAATGCTAATTTGACATCCTTCCCCACGGCATAACCAGTTGTGCAGTTAAAAAAAAATCTTTAACTTAGTACTCCTTCGACCAACTACTCAATGAAATGTACCACGTATACTTTTTCATTTATTTATTTTTGTATTGTATCCGACTTGGACAAGATACAAGAAAATAAACCTTTTTAGTGAACTTAAGAAAGTCACTGGCCACTATTATTTATTATTTCCTAAGTGATGTTTTTACTGTTACTTTCACATGTTGATACATGTGCATGACAACTTTGCTTAATGCTTTGCATTTATATTAAAAATGTGTGACGAGATATTTTACACAGAAAGTAATGGTGGTCAGATTGTTCTACATGAGAAATATCAATACCACCTAATAAGAAAATATAAATGTGGTTCTTCCTTGTGTAACATGTTCCATCTATTAATATTAATGAAACATGTTTATTATTGTTTCCCAAAACTTTGAAAATATCACATACTTGCGCCTCGCCCCGGCTTTGCACAAGTGGACGTTTATAGCCTATGTTACACAGGTAGAATAATGCGTTAAATGCGTTCAATACTTTTTGAGTTTATTCGAAACAAAAATACAAACTTTTCCCCTTTATAATATTAGTATAGATGGAACATGTTACACAAGGAAGAACCACATTTATATTTTCTTATTAGGTGGTATTGATATTTCTCATGTAGAACAATCTGACCACCATTACTTTCTGTGTAAAATATCTCGTCACACATTTTTAATATAAATGCAAAGCATTAAGCAAAGTTGTCATGCACATATATCAACATGTGAAAGTAACAGTAAAAACATCACTTAGGAAATAATAAATAATAGTGGCCAGTGACTTTCTTAAGTTCACTAAAAAGGTTTATTTTCTTGTATCTTGTCCAAGTCGGATACAATACAAAAATAAATAAATGAAAAAGTATACGTGGTACATTTCATTGAGTAGTTGGTCGAAGGAGTACTAAGTTAAAGATTTTTTTTTAACTGCACAACTGGTTATGCCCTGGGGAAGGATGTCAAATTAGCATTCTCGACCGCACAACTAGTTGTGCATGCTAGTTGGTCGGTGGGGTAGAAGTCAGTCATGGAACTGTCACTGACGTCTCGATGGTCGGTTTTCTTTGTCTTTTGGATTAGTAGATTATCAAATGTGCAAAAACCAACCATCGAGACGACACACCATAACGATAGGTAGTAGACTCAGGCCCCTGTAACGCTAAGCGGCCAGTAACATACACAACAATTAGTATAGAAAACAATAATATGAGTATTACATACGGAGAACAACAATAAAGTTCGACCACCGCTATAAAAGTAATCGACGTGAATAAAATATATATATTAAGTCATTACGAGTGGCTTTTGACCTCCATTTACAAAATTATCGACTACTAAGTGGATAATTACCAAAGTCTTTATTTCTAATTGTCTCCAAAATGATTATTACACGTTGTAATCAAGTCATTTCAATATTTGGTCAGTAACAACCTAAACTTCCAAGGATATTTCAAGTATTTTGTTTTTAAATTATATGTACTTTTGTAATTATTTTAGGGTTAATTTAACTGACAAAATACTTAATTGTTATCAATGATAATGCTAATCGAGTAGGCGCTAATTTAAAAATTGAAATAGATTTCAGAACTATTTATAAAACTTAAGTACACTCAACCCACGTCATCATCAGCCCGAATAACGTCCACGTGGGAGGGTATTTGCCAAAGTCACCACGCTTGGCAGGCAGGTTGGTGACCGCAGTATTATGTTGTACCACTCCAGTAAACGCTGCTGTCCGTTCCTTGATATACGATTATTGTACATGATGTTATAACAATCGGGACCAACGGCTTAACGTACTTTCCGAGGCACGGAGCGTAGTCCATCAACCAACCAGACCCGGAAAGAAACAGGAAATCTTTGTATAAATTCTAGGAATTTACACAAAGATTTCCTGTCCGGCATGGCATGGGGATCGAACCCACGACCTCCGAGATTTAAAGCGAGCTAAATACCGCTTCGCTACGGAGGTTGTCATAACCCACGTATATAAGGTCAAAAATAAATAAGAAAGCAAAACGCCTTTCAGCTGCCAGATATTAATTAGAAAACAATCTTATTATTTTTTAAAGATACAAATGTAAACAATAACCAGTTACCTAGGTAACTAGTTACCAAATTAATCCATTATACTGAAGTCTATACCTACATATATAATAAACAGGAATTATTTGTTTGCATTGAATACCTTCGAAACTAATGGACCGATTTTAAAAATTATTTCGCCATTAGGATTCTACGTTATCCAGAAGTAGCTTATGCTATATTTAGTGTCTAGCTTCCCGCGCGCGGTTTCACCCGCGGCACTCCTGTTCCCGTGGTTACTTCATAATTAAATATAGCCTATATTAATCAGTGATAATGTAGCATTCAAATGGTGAAAGAATTTTTTAAATCGGTCCAGTACTTTTTGAGCCAATTCGTTACAAACATACTTACATACAAATCTTTCCTCTTTATAATATTAATAATAGATAAGGTTCCTACTGGACCGGGAGCTAAGCGGATAAAACCGCGTGCAAAATGCTAGTCTACAATAAAAAAAATATTACCCTTAAGCAAGTCCACTTCTCCACTCCAAATAAATCATACAAAGCGTACAAAATTTTAATATTAGCCAATGAAAAACAGCTCCACTTACACTGGTTGTTGACTTATCTTGTTGATCCACCAGTATATATCGACCCACTAGACGAAATAGTCCCCAATGAAGACCATACTAGGTATAAGTCATCTTTCATAGACCACGACGTCCTTGTCAGGCCCACGCACAATTTAAACAGGTTTACTGTTCCAACAAGACAATTGGGTAAAAATATCCCAAACAAAAATACACTTTGGTCAACAATAAATAAGGTTGAATTTTCTGTACTTTATATATCAAAATAGGTCGAGTGCTGTCCTTCAGTTTGGAGGTAATTCGTTATTATTAAAGCCTGTGTATAGTAATTGTGATGTGTTTGTGTTTGACAGCTGAACTTGAAGCTGCATGTCTGTCAGAAACTTAATGTTATTAGTGGATTTTGCTTTAGTCAGAAGGTTTGGAGTGTCTGAAAAATAAAACAGTTTAAAAGGACTTTGTGAAAATAAAAGTAGTGTACTTTTAAGTGGCTTTTAGGCTACCGTTCCCGAATGAAAAACTGGGGCCCTATTATTAAAAATAAAAAAATAAAAATGTTTATGCCCCCCCATAAATATTTTTAGGAGGGGGGGGGGGGGCTCGCATACAACAAACTTTTTTTTTGCTCGATATCAATAACGGCAATAGTCCGACTCGCACTCAGCCGGTTTTTTTAGTATTTATGTTATATACATATCTAGTATACAACATAATTATTTAAATAGAACAATGCCGCGCGCGGTTTCACCCGCTACTTATACTTATCCCGTCCCCGTAGGAACTTCATAATTAAATATTAAGCTAAAACCTTCCACAATAAATGGGCTACCTGGAATATTTTTTCAAATCGGACCAGTAGTTCCTGAGATTAATGCGTTCAAGCAAACAAACCACACACAACAAAACTCTTCAGCTTCATATTTTAGTATGTATAGAGTATAGATACCTATTGTTAATCATCATCATCAACAGCCTGTTTGCGTCCACTGCTGAACAGGGGCCTCGTCTTAAGGCGCTACCCTGACCAAATAGCCTTGAGCATTCGTTCCCTCTTTGCCGCACCCCACCGTTACTTAGCGAGTACGCTCAGATTTTAGAATAATATCTTTATAAAATCAAATTTTCGTGTTTTGATATAAATAAAACTAGCAAAATGTTCTTTATTAAATTACCTATCCATTAGTTTAGGAAGCAAATAAAATAATGCTTATTTTAGGAAGAGATGCATGTTATAAATCATTATTTCTCATTTCTGTGGCTTTTTTGTGGCCCTTTAATTAAATATTATGCCGCTTAAAAAAAAAAAGAAACTACCATTTTGGAGTCAAGATTATGTAGAAATTTAATGTATTTTTTATTAGTTGCTAGTTCTTCTAGATAAAGAGAAGTTGGCTCCCAAAAACAACCTAAAAAACGGCTACCGCTGTGTTTCGCACGGGAACGCGCCTTAACAGACCTTGGCAAGCCAGGGTCGTTGAGGGATAATGCCATAATCACCACGCTTGGTGGACGGATTGGTGATCGCGGTGAGATGTAAACCTTGAGCTAATAGATACTGCTGCCCATCCATCAGCCATATGTCTCTTAGTCGCCTTTTACAACACCCATGGGAGGACATGGGTTGGTCAATTCTAAGCCAGAAAGTTAGTCGCCCATGGGAGGACATGGGGTGGTCTATTCTAAGCCAGAAACCACACGTCATTACTATGTTAAATCACGTTAAAGATATCAAGTTGATTCTGCAAAATCCTTTAAATAAGCAGGTGTCCATTATATTTAATGTTATGATGTACCCCATTTTCGTTGACGAGATAAGCAGGGCCGATCACCATGAATATAAATCGCAACTTCACAAAGAACCCTCTTCAAACAATTTTCAATATTCCTTTAAAATATTCAAAGGTGTCATAAAAATGAACCACGTATTTTAAAAGGTATTTACGGAATAGTCAAATCCATACGAGTATATTTTCTATGCAATGCTATGTAAATTGTCTTTAAAAGCATGCCAGGCCCCAGAGGGTTAGCAAGGTTATAACAATAGTAATCGAAGTTAAATATTATTATATATCAGCTGCTAGGTCAAGCGTCATACCGTAAGAGCGAGGTGTTAGATTTGTAAAACAAGTCAGCAAAAGCTGTGCTAGATATTTTCTCTCTAGAGGCTAAGTAGGTAATCAAGAATGGTTCATCCTTGTTAAGTCGAAAATCGCTCCGGCCAATTTTAGTTACAATAAAGTCATTCCGCATAATTATTCATTTGACCGAATAATTAATTGGTAGAATTTTATTTAGCATATTTCTTTGAAATAATGTAATAACACCGAATTTTCCAATGCACTAATTTTATTGAAACTTACGTTTCTCTAAACATTAAACCTTTAAATTGGCAGCAATGCACAGCAATTAGGTTACGATAGTTTGGTTGGGTTAGGTTAGAGTGTGACAAACAACGCAAGAGCTGAGGTAGCGAAGCGGGCCGGTGATGTCCCTGAAGCGAATTATTTAATAACAATAACTATTGTAATAAGTATATTATTTAAGTAAGTATTATATTAAGTATATAATATTAAGTTAAGTATATAATATGTCACAAATAAAAATGGGTTCACCCTTGTTTTGAACATTACATCACATGAACATTATACCTTCCTACTTTTTTATCAATAGCGCAAATATTGTTATCGCAAATAAATATTCAATGAAATGAAAATTATGTTAATCGATATTATACTAAGTGATTATATTCTTAAACGTTGTTCGAATTAGTAATATTACAGCAAAAGTTGTTATACCAAATAAGGGTGAGCCATCAAGAATTTCGTCCACCTAGAATATAACTTTGGTGTGGTCTAGTGCATGGCTAAGATCGTTAGAATTAAATGTTGACTAGTGGATAAGGGTCGGCAACACGTGAGTACAAAGTACCTCCAGAGTTGTATTGGAGCTAAAATAAACTTACTAAACTTTTAAATGGCCGTAGCTCAATGGTTAGGGCATCGGATTTTCTAACATGCGGTCGCCGGTTCGATCCCCAAACATTTTAGCTTAGCTCGAGTGGTTAACCAGAATACTAGTAGTGTTCAAGCACTGTGCTTGCAATCTTTAAAAAAAACTTGACTAACAAAACATTAACAAATAATGTTACACGTTTTTATATAGAGATATCATCTGCAAAAAAAATCACCTGTAAACATTTCTACTGTCTAGTTATTTGTTCAAAGAGATACAGCCTGGTGACAGACAGATGAACCTTAGTAATAGGGTCCCATTTTTACCCCTTGGGCACGAAACCCTAAAAAACGATAACCGAACACAGAAAGCCCAATTCAGCACTAGAGCAACATAGCAATTAAAATTCTACGAAGCAAATTGAGATGCATTCATTCATGCCGTTACCATCGCTTCCTGTACACCACTTTCAAAGTTCCCGTTTAATCGTAGCCGAAAATATGGAGGAATTCAGATCAGCAGTTTTATGAAACAGGTGAAAATCTGATGCAACATTTGATAGTAACCACACAAATTCTCCTTTGTTAGGATAAAAATGGAAGTAAATGATTGAAATCGTGATACAAGACTTGAAACCTGTTAGAGATACGTCATCATCAGCCCGTATAACGTCCACTGCTGAACATGGGCCTCCTCCCGAGAGGGAGGGTATTTGCCATAGTCAACACGCGTGGCAGGCGGGTTGGTGACCGCAGTATTATGTTGTACCACATAAGGAAACGCTGCTGCCCGTTCCTTGACATACAATTATTATAGATAATGTTATAACAATCGGGACCAACGGCTTAACGTGCTTTCCGAGGCACGGAAGGTAGTCCCTCAACCAACCAGACCCGGAAAGAAATCTTAGAATTTACACAAAGAGTTTCTGTCCGGTGTGGGGATCGAACCCACAACCTCCAAGATTCAAGGCGAGCCAAATACCGCTACGCTACGGAGAGATACGTCATTATTATTTTAATATTGAAGCCAAGGATACACTAGGGGACAAATGTCGTGCGACACGTGTCGCCAGCGACGTTGGGTGAAGTAACACGACATTGTCGGACTTTGGTCGACATGTCTGGCAACATCGCACGACACGTGTCGCCAACTACATCGAATGAAGTAGCGCGACGTTGCCGGACTTCACTCGACATGTCTGGCAACATCGCACCGCAGCCAACAACACTACCTCGGTGGGTGTAATGATATCGATTGCCTTGTGAAACAAAACTTCGTGATGTCGCCAGATATGTCCGGCGAAGCTTCGCGAAGTTGCACGACTTCGCCTAACGTCGCTACGGACATAAGTCGCGCGATGTCGCCAGATATGTCAGGCGAAATCGGCTGGCTTCGCTTGACATGTCGCCGATACATGTCGTGGCACATTTGTCTCCTATCCTTGGCTTTATTGTGTTGTTGCTACTTCAAGGTGTAAAGATTTTTTAACCATTAGTGCTGCATTAGGTAGTCCCGCAAAAAATATTCAAACTTTGTGTAACAATTGTAAAAATACGAAAACTAATGACTTTCTCATAACATGTTTAATGAACAAATAAAGACCTAAGTCTTTATTTGTTCATTAAACACATCTATACTAATATTATAAAGCTGCAGAGTTGGTTTGTTTGAACGCGCTAATCTCAGGAACTACTGATCCGATTTCAAAAAAATCTTTCAGTGTTGGATAGTCCATTTATCGAGGAAGCTTATAGGTTATATTTTATTTTCAAAAAAATTAGGGATCCGTAAGAAAATTGCGATTTTGTAACCCAAAGTGTAAAATCTAAAACCTATTTATGCGTGCGCTGCAAAAACAAAATGATGTACTACGGGTTTGTAGGTCTTATTAAGATGTACAAAAAAGTCCGCAAGAGCATATATCTAACTAGCATAGTCACAATAACTGTAGTGGTATATGTATTAGTGTAAGAAATAATTAATATGTAGTAGTGTAAGTATTCATTATATAGTATGAATCTGTGTGTGTTTGTACATTAGGCTAAGCGTACTGTAAAAGAGTAAGATAGAGTAATAAACCGTAGACTAAATCAGATGCGTTTCCTTTACTCTCTCACGTAATCCCAACACTTCATGGCGACCTCGACAGGATCGCTTCGCGCGTTCGCGAGTGCATTAATTCGGACCTTGACTTTGAATTTCGGACTATGATACAAGTGTTACCTAAAAATATAAAAATGGGATCAACTCAAACAAAAGAGGAAACCGTAATCGCACAGACAGCTGCTGGTAGTGGACAGAACGGCGCAGTAGCAGAGCAGGGTTTTACCAGCGTGAGCACCACCAATATTCTTCTCACCGTGATTGTCGTCGTAGCACTGGCAGCAGCGTGTATAGTTTTTTGTCGTTTTTACAAAAAGCTGCACCAGCAATGGATCGAAAGGCAGATGAACCGTCGGTCTCTACGTCGCAGGGATGCTTCAGTGAACTTCAATAAGCGAGATGCCGCCCACCAAGGCCGTGATGAGAAGGTGTGAGCGTCTTAAAGCGTGATCAAAAGTGTAAAATCGAGAGAATCGTTATATAGGTATCGCATTATAAAACGGACATCTGAATATCGCCTGACCACACGATCTTATTTTCAAGAAGCTGTTATATATAATTTGTGGAGTGAATTTGACGGCAATACGTGAATACGATATCATCCTATGGCCTTAACAAACTTTACGAGAACAAATATAATTTTCAGTTTTTTTTTTTTACTAATAATAAACATTCAACTAATTACCTATCTAAAAACATTATGCATATTATACAATTTATACATGTTTTATTTTAAGTGAGTAAGTAATACCTATACAGGTACATCGTTTTATTCAATCGTTAAGTAAATTGTTCGTAAATGTACATTGTGACTCAGAACATGACACCGGTCGACGTTTATGGAATGTTTCTGGATAACTCTGGGTCATCATTTTTAGAATATTATTATGTAGTTGCTATGTAATTGTGTAATATTATTATACTTAACTAGGTATGTTTTAGGGTATGGCAGAAGATGATTTTAAAAGAATATATGACGGTTTGATACAAATACGTAAGTATTTAATAAAGAAAGGTCAAAGTAGGTATAAGGGTTCAGTTGCAGTCAATAAGTTAAATGAAGCAAGTATTTTATTTAACGAATCGAAATTAATATTATCTAAATTGACGCATGAATTGAAACCCGAGTTGGTGATTAATTTAACTACGAGTTACGACTGTATTAAGAAACTATTTTTAGAAATTTCTGATTTGTGTGATTTGACTTCTAGTACAATAAATATTAGAAAAATGGATTTCGATATTCGAACGGCATGTAATTTGATTCCTCTTATGGACGGTACTGAGGACACTACGAAACGATTGATTGATGCAGTGGAATTGTATTCAGACATGTTAGATAGTTCTGGGCAAACTTTATTGGTTAAGTTTATTTTAAAAGGACGGCTTTCTGAAAACGCAAAGTTGCGTTTAGAAAATACTTATAATTCCGTCTCCGAATTAATTGTGGACTTAAAAAAACATTTATTGTGTACAAAGTCTTATACGGCTATTCAGACACGATTACTAAATACTAACCAAGGTTGGAAGTCGATAGACGAGTATGGGTCTGATATTGAAAAATTATTTACAGATCTGACTATTTCGCAGGCGGATGGTGACTCTTCAAAGTTTTCTGTTCTCAAGCCATTGAATGAAAAAATGGCCATTAAGAAATTTTCAGATGGATTAAAAAGTTCGAGGCTGAGCACCATCGTGGCTGCGCGGAACTACAGCAGTCTTAAAGACGCGATCCAGGCTGCTAAGGACGAGGAAGTATCTTCGCCTTCAACGTCTACAAGGTCAGATGTTATGCAGTTTTCGGGACGAACTCGAGGTAGGTACATACATTCATCACGACCACCTCGGGCCACCGATAGGGTTCAAGGTCAACGTGAGCGTTACTACGCACCTAATAATAATTTTCGTTCTCGTGGTTACGTGAGACCTTTTCAGAGTTTTAACCGTGGCCGATATATTGGTAATCGTTTCAATAATGGTTACTCCCGTCGTAGTAATTGGCGTGGAAATAGGCAAAATATTTTCGCGGCGCAAGCGCCCGTGCAAGAGCGCGATTCTCAGAATATAACCGATACTGAAAATCCTCAAATTTTACGCAACCAGTTTTTTCGATTTTAAAGAATTTATTTTGGCATGTAAGGGACAGAGTAAATACGTGTCATTTTATTTTAACAATAGGACGTTTTTATTTTTAGTTGATACTGGTGCTTCGATATCTGTCATTAAGAAAGACGAGTTACCTAATTATGTGCCTATATCTAAGCATACTACTTTAATTAATGGTATTGGAGGTCAGATTAATTCTTCAGGCTTCGTAACATTAGAATTAACAACGGAACAATGTGACACATTTATGTATAAGTTTCATGTTTTTGAAAAGTTACCTATAAAGGCAAGTGGTATAATAGGATTAGATTTCCTTTCTACTTATGGTTGTAATATAGATTTAGCTTCAAATATTTTGGCTTTTAATAATGCCGGTAAATTAGTTTACCTGCCTATGTCGGATAAACCAGATTTCAGTAATTGTCTTGTTTTACCTGCACGAAGTGAGTCGGTACATTATGTACACGTAGGTTTTGATGTGTATGATGATTTTATTGTTTGCGCGAGAGAGATAGAGAAAGATGTATTTCTAGCAGGAACGATTGTTAGACCGAAGAATGGTAGAATACCAATAAGAGTACTCAATGTAAAAGAGGAAGAAGTTAAATTAGTAAATTTTGTCCCAGAAGTTAACCCTTTAGGCGATTATGATACGTTTTCGTTTAGTCAAGAAAAATCAAGCCTTAAGAGGGCTAACACTTTACTTTCTTTGTTAAAGCTAAATCACCTTAATCTTGAGGAAAAAAGTACTGTTGAAACAATTTGCTCCAAATATTCAGACGTGTCCTTTTTACCAGGAGACAAACTGGCAACGACAAATGTTTACGAACAATCTATAACACTTAAACCAAATGTCAGTCCAATCTATGTTAAGCCTTATAGATTACCTCAATCCATGAAGCCAGAAATTGATAGACAGATTGAACAAATGAAAAAGGATGATATTATTGAAGAGTCGTCTAGTGAGTGGAACAGTCCAGTGTTATTGGTTCCCAAAAAATCGGAGGGATGTCAAAAATGGCGTTTGGTAGTAGATTATAGAAAACTTAATGATGTTATTGTTGACGATAAATTCCCTCTACCAAACATCACTGATATTTTAGACTCTCTTTCAGGCTCCATGTATTACACCCATCTAGATTTAAATCAAGGCTATTTTCAGGTAAGTTTATCACCCGACAGTCGTAAATATACTGCTTTCTCGACTAGCACAGGTCAATTCCAATTAAAAAGACTTCCAATGGGACTTAAAACTTCTTGTAGTAATTTTAGTAGAGTAATGTCAATAGCTATGTCTGGTCTGACTTACGAAAAATGTTTCCTATATTTGGATGATTTGATCATATTCGGAAGAAATTTGATTTCCCACAATAAAAACTTGATAGATGTTCTCGAAAGATTGAGAAAAGTAAATTTAAAATTAAACCCAAGTAAATGTACCTTCTTAAAAAAAGAAATTTTGTATCTTGGACATCTAGTTTCTGTTGATGGAGTTTTACCTGATCCAGATAAGGTAAAAGTTTTACAAAATTATCCTGTACCTAAAAATATCGATGAAGTCAAACGTTTTGTTGCCTTTTGTAATTACTATCGTAAATTTGTACAATCTTTTGCTGAGATAACATTGCCTTTAAATCGACTCTGTAGGAAGAATTCAGTTTTTAATTGGACAGTAGAATGCCAAAATTCTTTTGATTTCTTAAAAAGATCATTAATGACTCCACCTATACTCCAATATCCGGATTTTTCCGAATCAAATGAATTTATCATACAAACTGACGCATCAGGTGTAGCTATTGGTGCAGTCCTCTGTAATAGAGACCTGAGACCCGTAGCGTATGCAAGCAGACCATTAAACAAAGCTGAGCTTAACTACCCAACAATACAAAAGGAGCTAACTGCTATAGTCTGGGCAGTTAAGTATTACAGACCTTATTTATACGGTAGAAAGTTTACTATAATGACAGACCATAAACCATTAGTATATTTGTTTGGAATGAAGGACCCTTCTAGTAGGCTACTAAAGTTTCGATTGGTACTTGAAGAATATGATTTTAAGATAGTATATGTGAAAGGTAAGGACAATGCAGTCGCGGATGCATTGTCTAGAGTATGTATATCATCGGATGAATTAAAGAGTATGAATGAGAAGATTTCGGAAGTTAATGTTTTAACTAGGGCACAAAAAAGAAGAACAAATGTGGATGACAAGATAGATGCACCGAATCTTAATAGACCCATTAACAATAGGTCTGATCAGCCTAGAGTTGTGGAACTATTACGAAAAACAAGTGATTTGATAGAGATGGTTTTGTTAGAGGAAGATAAGATTTATAAAATGAGAAAGAATAATTTAATTAGTCCAGAAGACGAGTGTTTTGCGTACATTCCTAGTAAGATGATGTTATGTATAAATCTCAACTTTAGGGCATATTTTTCGCGAGCCGAATTTGTGACTAAGTTAGAGAAGTTTAGCAAAAAGATAGATATAAAGGAAATATGTGTTATTAAAAATAAAGAAAATGAAGAATTCGTTATAGGTTTATGTAATGAAATAAAATCACGTGATAATTGGACCGGTCCACGAGTATGCGTATTAAGAGGAGTACTAAAAATAGAAGACGACAATGTAAAGAAATTTATTTTAAATGACTTTCATCTTTTGCCCACCAGTGGCCATGCTGGTGTGCGCAGAATGACTAATAACATCAAAAGGCAATTTTACTGGCCAGGCCTTCATAAAGATGTTCTTGATTTTGTAAAAAAGTGTCCTATATGTCAAAAGACTAAATATAGTAGGTACACAAAACAGCCAATGACAATAACGACAACAGCGTCAGCTAGTTTTGATAAGATATATTTAGACCTAGTTGGTCCTTTAGATAAAGATGAAGATGGAAACTGTTACATTCTAACTATCCAGTGTGAACTAACAAAATTTATTGAAGCTTACCTAATCCAAAATAAGGAAGCTTTAACTGTTGCTAGAGCATTTGTCCAAAATTTTGTTTTACGATTTGGAATCCCTAAGGTAATAGCTACAGACAGAGGTTCAGAGTTTCTTTCAACGACTTTCATAGAGGTTTGCAAATTATTAGATATAGCAAAACTTACATCTACCGCTTACCACCATCAATCAATCGGATCGCTTGAAAATGCTCATAAACATCTTGGTGCATTTTTAAGAGCTTATTCGGGTAAAAATGGTTATATCTGGTCCCACTGGATACCTTTCTGGTGTTTTAGTTATAATACTACGGTCCATACTGAGACAAAGTACACACCGTATGAACTTATTTTTGGTAGACCATGTAACGTTCCTAATAATATTAGTAGTAATAATGTTGATCCATTATATAATCCAGAGGATTACACTTTAGGTTTAAGATATCGTTTACAGGTAGCGCTTAAAGATGCTAAACAAAATTTAGATATAAGTAAACAGAAAAGAAAACTAGAATACGATAAAAGTTGTAACCCTATTGTTTATAAGAAGAATGATTTAATCTTAATTAAAAATGAATGTGGCAAAAAATTAGACAATATCTTCGAAGGTCCATACGTAGTTTTAAACGATATGGGTCCAAACGTAAAAATTTTAAGGAACAATAAAATAGATTTCATTCATAAAGATAGAACTAAATTGTATGTTACTTAGTAAGTATTTCCTATTCATAATATTATATAATTATGACAAGCATAGACTATAGATTGTTATTATTAAGTTTGTAAAAAAAAAAAAAGTTTAGAATCTTTTTTTTTTCTTTGCACCCCCTGAGGTGTAGTGGTATATGTATTAGTGTAAGAAATAATTAATATGTAGTAGTGTAAGTATTCATTATATAGTATGAATCTGTGTGTGTTTGTACATTAGGCTAAGCGTACTGTAAAAGAGTAAGATAGAGTAATAAACCGTAGACTAAATCAGGTGCGTTTCCTTTACTCTCTCACGTAATCCCAAAACTTCATAACCGCTTTTATGTTCATAAAAAAATAATTAATCGTCTGAAAAAAGAAACTACGTTAAATGTGTATCGTAATATTAATCCTTGTCCAAATTAAGCATTATGTTATCAAGGGTATTTATGTAGAAGTAAAATACTTTTTGTTTTATTCCAATCGGACATTTCGTTGAGAAATTATCACGAGTATAAACACGCAAAGAATTGGTACCTAATAATGAGTTATTTGCCATAATATATAAAGCTGAAGAGTTTGTTTGCTTGAACGCGCTAATCTCAGCAACTACTGGTCCGATTTGAAAAATTATTTCAGTGTTAGATACCCCATTTATCGAGGAAGCTATATTTTATTATAGAGTTTATTGCGAGTTACGCGGGTGAAACCGCGCGCGGGAAGCTAGTTTTTAATATAACGCAGGATAAATGTAAGGATGATTATAAAATTTGTAAAGATCAAATAATATTCAAAAGATACTTTTGTTAGATTTAGTCCGACCCCAAATTGACGTAATCTTTCCTCGAAAGTGATTTCGACGCATGTATCTAAATACGAAACTGCTGAATAAATTTCATTATTTTATTAAAATCATCATTAAAGCCTCCGCGGCAAAAACAAGGTATGTCAAATAATTGTAAGTCAAAGATAAACTAGTTGTTATATTTGGAAATGTGTACAGTTACATACATTTGTATAGAAATAGAAATTGGACTACTACAGTACACTACATATTGTATTTTGCTAAGGCCCAGGTAGGAGGAAATATTGGACTGTATGACAATAAACCTATTATATAACAACTAGTTTATATCTAATTAGTCAAAATATACAAAAAGTGTTCCACGCGGTCGGGACGGACGATTCTCTCTTTATTTGTTTTTACTTGAATTTTCGTTTCGCGCGCTTCGCGGTTCGCTCTAATTGTTTTTCATGTGGAGTCTTCAATTATCATAACCTGTAATATCCCCGTTTTTTATATCAATCTGCCGACGTTTAAGTTTAACTTGTTTTTAGACTTTATAGTCACAACGATATGATAGAAAATTAGAAGACACATTGGTTCAGTCAATTGCAATCAACGATATTTTACGAGTCTTTATGAGTATAGACTTGTATACGTAACATCATATTGTCTTTTTCACTCTCCTGAAAAGTTACAATTGTTACGTTATTGTTTTACATATGTGTTGTTAAAATAGTATGCCCTCACTTCCTTTGTCTGAGAAAGCATGGCCGCTGTAGGTATAATTTAGTAAAATTAGCTATTTGTAATAGAAATTAAGAATTTTGTATTTGGATTATTATGAGGTTGGCATCGTCACATAGTGACAAAAACCTCATTTTTAAATAAAGATAAAAAAAAACTAAATCGACGAACTATATTTTATGAAGGCTGTTGTATTTCTAACAGTTTTTTTTTTAACATAAAAACCGACTGACACGTCATAACTCCCATATTAACTGTTACACAAATCTCCAGTTAAACCCTGTGTTAAAGACTACATTTGCCGTTTATTTTTAACGTCGTCGGTTAAATGGTCCGACAGTGACTGCGTTCAGATTTCCATCGCATTGTTTTATATGCATTAAATCAGGGTTATAAATCTTTAGAAACTCCCGACAAAAATGGAAAAATTTAAAGAATTTTTGTTCTGTGAGTAAAATGTGGATTCAGCTCTTTGACTTCTTTGCATTTTGTTTAACTTATTTGCTTAAAATACTTATGTAAATAGATATATTGTTAGTTTGGTTGGATACTTTTACTGGTGCTTTTCTGCTCTAAAGTGTTGTATAATCTATGCTCAGCCTTAACAACTAGTCATGAACTGTGAAAAAAAATCCGATCGTTTTCAAATATATAATAATTAAAAAGTTCATTTCGCCACCGAACAAATTTTATTAAACAATTTGTATATAGAGAAGCAGTGCATAATACCAACAGAAAAATTTCGTACGAAAATTTTGACAAAATTCAAATATATTTCACTTTGTGTTTTTATTAAGATTTTGGTCCATAGAAAATAAAACTTGACGGCGCATCGCTAATATGTCGTATTTAAACGGCTACTGTCAGCTGCCATCGATGACAGCTTCTACTGATTGGTGACAGTTAACGTCAGGTGTCAATGTCAGACGTCAGAATAAGAGTGACAGCCGTCACTCTAGCGGAGCGTCGGGCAGGTGGGAGCACGGCGGCCATGTTGAAACTTCACTGTTTGAACGGAAGCGGACCGTGCACCACGCGCTAGACGAATCGCTGATATTCTGTGTCATCCTAGTGTGAAATGCAATTATAATAGTGAATTTGATTACTAATTGACTTTAGCTAGAATATAGAACAGTTATTTTGTGAATCAATCTTTGTTAACGCGAACTTTGATCAAAACTCGAGTGTTAATTAAAATAACGATCCCCTGCCCAAGTATCCACGCTTGACCAACTATGACAGATTCTAATTAAGACCCATCCTGCGCTTATAAACTCAATATCTAAATCAAATGTAGTTGATTATTTTGTGTTAAACCAAAATATACACAACACAACAACCTCTGTGCCTTAGACTCACTTTATGCGTCGGAGTTGGTGAGTTCGATGCCCACGCCGGACAAGATATATTTAAACAAAAACAACAAAAACAACATTCATACGACATTTCTTTCCGGGTCTGGTTAGTTGAGGGACTACCTTCGTACCTCGGAAAACACGTTAAGCCGTTGGTTCCAATTGTTATAACATCCTACTCATATTGGATGGATGGATGTTTGTTACTCTTTCACGCCAAAACTTCTGAACGGAATTAACTGAAATTTTTCATCGGGATAGATTATACGCTGGATTATAGGCTACAAAATATGACGCTTCGACCCACTGGAGCAGAGTAACACGGGTATAACCGCAGGGCGCAGCAGCGTGTCATTGAATGTTACTAGATAATCGCGGTCACCAATCCGTCTGCCAAGGGTATTGACTATGGCAATATCCCTCCCTCGGGAGGGGGCTTTTGTCCAGCAGTGAACGTTATATGGGCTGATGATGATGATGATGATGATGAATTCAAAATACGTTCATAAGTTTTTGCATAAAAACATTCTGAATTGTTAAATACTTATTTTCGTCAGAGTTATTAGTATATTAGCTTCCGTTCGCGTGGGAACTTCATCATAAAACAATGCTTATGCCTTCCTTGATAAATAGGCTATCAAACACTGAAAGAATGTTCAAATCCGACCAGTAGTTCATGAGATTAGAACGTTCAAGTAAACAAAAAAAAATCAGATTTATGTATTAGTATAGATTGTATATATAATATTTTATGTAAGTATATAATGTATTGTTTTGACTGCGTCACAAATATCTAAACTTTGACATTTACGATATTTGCAAGGAAATGTACTGTTTGAAATGTAAAGTCAGATGTAATAAATCTTAGTTAGTGTGTCGACACACTAATGTCAAGTCGAGCTGAGAGTCAAATTGGACTTGTGAGACTTGATTTAAAACAACGCGACGACGTTCTTATTAAGATTATTGTACAATTATTTTTTTAGATTTCTAGCTGCGTTTTGCATTCTACTAGTATTCTTGGAAACCCGTTGTGCTAAGCTAAAATGCTAGTGTTACGAGTGGGTTCACGTCGGTAGTTCAATGGGTGGGGTTCGAACCAGCGACCTCAAGATCATAAGTCTGACGCCCTAGCCATTGGGTAACGGCCGCTATTAGACTGACTATTGAATAATTATATTATTATTTTTAACAACCAACCGTTTTATATGAGATTAATAATCTATATATATAAAAGAAAGTCGTGTTTGTTACAACACTTATAACTCGAGAACGGCTGGACCGATAGCCATGGTTTTTGATTTGTTGGATTTGTTTCCGTCCCGAATAGCAGAATACATTTTAAAAACAAAAGAAAGTCGTGTTAGTTACACTCAACTTATTTAAAACTCAAGAACGGCTGAACCGATTTGGCTGAAAATTGGTAGGGAGGTAGCTAAGAACTGGGAGAAGGACAAAGGATAGGATAGGCATTTTGGGTAGGGGTAGGGTAGGGTAGGGGTAGGGTTGGCGTAGGGTAGGGGTAGGGTAGGGGTAGGGTAGGGTAGGGGTAGGGTAGGGGTAGGGTAGGGGTAGGGGTAGGGTAGTGGTAGGGTAGGGTAGGGGTAGGGGTAGGGGTAGGGTAGGGGTAGGGTAGGGGTAGGGTAGGGGTAGGGTAGGGGTAGGGGTAGGGTAGGGGTAGGGGTAGGGTAGGGTAGGGGTAGGGTAGGGCAGGGGTAGGGTATAAAAGTCCACCCGTGCGAAGCCGGGGCGGGCCGCTAGTTAAGTAATAAAAAAAGAGATAGTAACTCTATCTAAAACTTCTTTCTTTGTCTGGTACTACCCTTCGTACCTCTAAGGGCCTAAGCACATGTATTTTTAACGCGCCGTGGACGCGTGTTTTAGAAACGAAGTACTGACTTGCGTGCGTATCGCGTCTGTATGGGTACAAACGCGCTTTAACGGCGCGTTTACACAACGTGGTGTGCTTAGGCCCTAAAAGCACATTTAGCTGTTAGTTTTAATCGCTATAACAATTTCTGTATAGCACGAAAAGGGCTGCAGTGATCATCCTTTGTAGCACTTACGACATGATACTGCGGCCACCATCCCGCCGGCCAAGCGTGGTGACTTTAGTAAAACCCCTGTCAGGGGAGGCTCGTATTAATTTGTAGTAAGTGTAATTACTAACCTAATGTACAAATTTACTTATTACTAACGACTATACTAATCGACTTATTATACATGTTTACATACGGTTTGCTTCACATGCGATGATCCAAGAAATTTAGGTGTCCTGGGACCAGCCTAAGCCTAACAGCTTAGAGCCTCTTCCGTGTGTGCCGCTCTTGATCCTGGCTTAACGGAGTTACAGTGGCGGGAGAGGGGGAGGGAAAAGTCCCATAAAAGAAAAACGGTTTGGTTCTCATAGGTTATTTTTACCACCTGTTGTTGCAACAAGCCAGAGTCATCATCATCATCATCATAATCAGCCTGTTGTAGTCCACTGCTGAACATAGGCTTCCCCCATCGATTTCCATCGGGAACGATCGCATGATGGACCGACGACCTCATAAAGGTCGCGTGGATGCAGGCCGCTAAGCCAGGGTCGATGAGGAAAATTGCGGTTATCACCAAGCGTCCCTCAGTCAGCTCTTACGTCACCCACAGGAAGATATGGGGAGGTCTATTTTAAGCCGGAAACCACACGTCACCAGTCCAGTAAACATGATATTGTCTACTGTTAAAAGGATGGCACATATTTATAAAGCACCTTATCTACTCCGACTAACATAGTTTACTCTAAGTAAGTAGTCTTCACACTAATGAATAAATCAACTTCCAGGTATTTTTCCTTTGACCAATGACCTAATTTGCTTTAAATATTCAGTGTTCAAATTACCTACTAAAGCTTACCATTCGCATTAGGAGGCATACGACTGTAGCTTACTTTGTGAAGTCATGGTATGAAAACCGTAGATTTGTACTTTGGGAGTGGAGGAGGGTATAATTGTTGGTCTCCAGCCTCTTTTTTTCGAAAAGATATACGTAGGTAGCAACGAGGCATTTGCTACTTTATCGGGTATAAAGGCGAGCAGAGCTCCAGCCTTAATAAATGGTTTAAAAACTACAAACTAAGCAACTTGCGGAAGAGGGTGCCCCCTGTGGGGCTTAGACCTCGGCTCAGGGCGGTCACTGGCGATGATATTGAGGGATTATGACTTTTAGTATTTTACGGGTGTTTTGTGCAACTATCGCTCTACTTTACAATTCGCGGGCCTCTCGGACTTCAGGTCTACAATGGCATCGGACGGTTCTTTGCAAATTAAGGGTCAGGAGGACGATTTGTCTCCAGCCTCTTGAGTGTCTTTTTGTACTTACAAATGAAATCGTCGGTGATACTCCAAAACCGCGTAAGTGACAGTTGCTAATAAGGTCTAATTTTAACTGTCAATGAATATTTTCTTTGTACACGTTTTAAAGGAAGAAGATCGATAGGTACATGTGATTTTCAACCTTATTAGCAACTGTCACTTACGCGGTTTCGGAGTATCACCGACGAAATACCACTATCTCGCATATCGATTATACGTGATTGTAGTGTATTTAGCTAGCTTATCCACGTCCAGGTCCCGCTAAGGTCCTTAAGACGCTATTGGAACCACCCCGCACCCGCTACTATACTTATAAACCTCGTATACTTTAAATAACTATGTAAAACAATGTAAATTTTTATTGTGTTCTTAGTAAAAAAATGCGTATACGATTGTGAGTACCAATACAAATCGATACTGGTTTAATGTACAATATACATACAAATTTATTATAATTAACAAACATGAATAAAATACAAACTAAAAGTGAATAATTAAAAATAAAACTAACTTATATACTACTATTCTAAATCTATTCTACTTGGCAAGGTTCCCAGAATGCTGGCAGCATTACCCCGTTGAATGGCAATGCTTACCTGCTGTGCAAAGTAGAAACCAGCACTCGGAGAACGTGCCGCACTTAAGAGGGCCGCTGCGAGGTATTTATAAATTAATTTGGCTCCCGGTCCCCACGGCCCCAATGTTTCGACACCAAAAGGCACAAATACATAACCACTATCAAGGCAAGGGTACTATATTTGCGCCTCTTGAGATTCTCCGCGGATTCAGCCGCCATGCCAGCCCTACCCTGAGTCCCGGAAAGATGAGACGGCGCGAGGGTGTCGACGCACGTAGCGTCCCACACCAAAGGCCGTCCCATCCTCCAAGGCACCAGAGTCATTCCGTCGGGCCATTTACCATTTACTTTCAATATACATACAAAACTGTATTACCTAGGTAAATTAAAAAAAAACCTAGGACGGTAACGCTACGAATGTTACGGCGTAGCACCTCGTTCTTCGTAGTAGCAGTTAGGAGAAATTTTGAAATTTTTGCTTTTACATAATTTCTGTATTAATATAATTCATCCAAAATGCCGCTTTAAATCTCGGAGGTCGTGGGCTCGATCCCCACGCCGGACAATTCTGAGTCAGAGTCTTTGTGCAAAATTCTAAGATTTCTTTCCTGGTCTGGTTTGTTGAGGGCTACCTTCCGTTCCTCGGTAAGCACGTTAAGCCGTTGTGTTAACATCATCTATAATAACCGTATATCAAGGAACGGGCAGCAGCGTTTCCTTGTCTGGTGCAACATTATACTGCAGTCATCAATCCGCCTGCCAAGCGTAGTGACTATGGCAAATACCCTCACCCGGGAGGAGGCCAATGTACAATTTTTTTTTTTCGGATTGACTTAGTAGTTAGTTACTTAGCTTTTGCTACCTCACCGGGCATAAAAGCGAGCAGAGCTCCAGCCTTAATTAATGGTTTAAAAACTACAAACTAAGCAACATGCGCAAGAGGGCGCCCCATGTGGAGCTAGGACCTCGGCTCAGGGCGGTCGCTGGCGATGAGATTCAGGGATTATGACTTTTAGAGGCCCATGTTCAGCAGTGGTCGGTATAAAGGGCTAATGATGATGTTGATGATGATGATGATGATGTTATTAAATATTTAATTAATATTTAAATAACTTGCACGGAAAGGGCGAAGAAAGCATATAAATAATTACCTTTATACAAGAATACCGTAAGTTACCATTTTATTTTAAATTGCATGAAAAACATGAATCCTTTGTTTGTCCTGTCCTCGGTTGCCTGGAAGAGATCATAATTTGTGATAAGACCGCCTATTGTACCTACCTAATTTTAAGTTTATTTTTAGGTCTCGTTCTGTATTTTCTTCTTAGTGAAAGTGTAGAATTAAGAGTGTATCTATCTAAACATAATATTAATCACGCACAATTGCACTATAGACTTTAATCAATTACAACTTAATGACGAAAACGTTTAATATGTCAGCAACTAAAACTTCAACATTAATAAAATTTGATTCTAAAATTATTTGTCAAATGAGCTGAGCTGTTAAAAATTTAGGGCATAATTGATACTTATCATTCAAAGTCAAAGTCAAATATCATTTATTCCGTAAAAATGGTTTTATTTATTTGAAATCGTCATATTTTTTAATTTAATTTGAAATTATGAACATTACGAACTTAATTTGAAATAATATTTATCAGCTATGTACACCACAGCCTAGTGATATAAGCTGTGTTGACGGATAACTCGGTATCTGAAATATATCTGACTTAACTCCATTATTTGGCTTCTTATTTTGTACTACCGCGGGACTCAGTAAAACTTTAGCCAAAGTGACTTATGCTTTTTCACCCTCAATTTAATGAACACAGTTGAAACTCTTGATTGAAACCAAACTCACTGACTCGGATTAAATAACTAATTAACAAGTTGACTCATTAGCTAATATTCTACTACGTTTCCGAAATAAAGAGAACTTACTCAAAATTATAAATATGTTGATGTTGCGTATCATCATTGTACAGTATCAAAACATAAAATAATTAATAGAATCGGGCGTTACTTTGCGGTGAATCCATATTATCATCATCAGCCCGTATATAGTCCACTGCTGAACATGGACCTCCTCCCGAGGGAGGGTATTGCCATAGTCACCACATTTGGCAGGCGGATTGGTGACCGCAGTATTATGTTGTTACACACCAGGAAACGCTACTGCCCGTTCCTTGATATACGAATATTATAGATGATGTTATAACAATCGGGACCAACAGCTTAACGTGCTTTCCGAAGCACGGAGGGAAATCCCTCAACCAACCAGACCCGGAAAGAAATCTTAGAGTTTACATAAAGATTTCTTGATGAATTGATGAATCCATATTAATCTAAATTAAAAAGGCAAAATATCTGACATGATTCTTTTAATAATTTTATGTTTTGATACGCAATATCAAATTATTTATAATTTTGAGTAAACGCTCTTTATTTTGGCAACTAAGTCGAACATTAGCTAATGAGTCAACCGTCTTTTTAATTTAGATTCATAAAATCATTATTAATCTATACTTCCGCGTCTAAACAGCCGCTTGATCTTCGACTTTGAGTAAACCACTCCATCGGGGTATCGTGAGAGGTGACTTAAGGACATACGGCTGGTAGATTGCCCATCTATCAGTTCAATGTAACCTTCCGATGTCCTCATAGACCCGAAGTCCGAGAGGACCGCGAACTGTAAAGTAGAGCGACTGTTGCACTAAACTTCCCTAAAAAAACTGAAAGCCATAATCCCTCTATCTCCCCGTCAGCGACCGCCCTGAGCCAAGGTCCAAGTCCCACAGGGACGCCCTCTTGCGCAGGTTGCTTAATTTGTAGGGTTTAAACCATTTATCTAGGCTGGAGGTCTGCTCGCCTTTATGCCCGGTGAAATATCTAAAGCCTCACAACTAAAAACATAAGTAGGTCAGAATTAAAAATTTATGTAACTTATCACCTTACTGCGATCACTAATCAACCTGCCAAGCGTGATGATTATGGCAACATCCCTTAATGATCATGGCTTGCCAACATCTGTTAAGAGGAGGTCCTTGTTCAGCAGTGGACATAAATCGGCTAGAGAAGTGAACATCCGCGCAACAGATTAAAAATATTCTCGTCGCTTCCAAAATTAACCAGATACATTTTACTGCAGTTAATACAAACTACACAGAGAAGCAAACAATTCGTTATCCATTCAGCAAAACTAAATACTTCAATGAGCCAACAAAGAAGCACAAAGCTATGTGAAATACATAATTTGGTTAGATTCTGTTCTGTTTACTTACTAACTTTGAGCCCCGCTTGTGAAAAAGAGGAAAAACATTCATTTAGCTAGGATTTTTTTCGAAGGGACGTACTTAGTTAAGCCAAGGATACACTAGGAGACAAATGTGCCACGACATGTATCGGCGACATGTCAAGCGAAGCCAGCCGATTTCGCCTGACATATCTGGCGACATCGCGCGACTTATGTCCGTAGCGACGTCAGGCGAAGTCGTGCAACTTCGCACAGCTTCGCCGGACATATCTGGCGACATTACGAAGTTTTGTTTCACAAGGCAATCGATATCATTACACCCACCGAGGTAGTGTTGTTGGCTGCGGTGCGATGTTGCCAGACATGTCGAGCGAAGTCCGGCAACGTCGCGCTACTTCATTCGATGCAGTTGGCGACACGTGTCGTGCGATGTTGCCAGACATGTCGACCAAAGTCCGACAATGTCGTGTTACTTCACCCAACGTCGCTGGCGACACGTGTCGCACGACATTTGTCCCCTAGTGTATCCTTGGCTTTAGCCTCGATGCTGTTGCTACTTCACCTGTCGCAAAGGCGAGCAGAGCTGCTGCCTTAATAAATTTAAAAACTACAAACTTAGCAGCCCGCACAAGAGGGCGTCCCCTGTGGGATTTGGACCTCGACTCAGGGCGGTCGCTGGCGATGACATTGAGGGATTATGACTTTTAGTATTTTAGGGGAGTTTGGTGCAACTGTCGCTCTACTTTACAGTTCGCGGACCTCTCGAATTTCGGGTCTATGAGGGAATCGAATGGTTTTTTGAAAACTAAGGGTTGGGAGGTTGAGGGGTTAGCAAGAGTATTACATATAATGCGCTATCAAGTATAGAGATGACAACTATAAAAAAATATTTGGACCGTTAATTAGAACAAAAAAAAATATTGGACGTGGAAAATACGTTTCTTTGATTTATCAAATGAATGCACCGTTGGCTTAGTGGTTAAGGTTGCTTCTGAGACTTAGTGTTCTAGGTTCAATTCCTATCCGGGACAATAATTTGTGTGAACCACTAAAAGTTTTTCTGAGTCTGGGTGCTTTATGTCCTTGATTGATGTGTTTTTGTAAAGTTCTCCGCGACACAGGCATTAAGTTTCATAGGGCTAAGGTTGTCTTAAAAAAACTCTATAAACATTGTCAAAAATACACAAAACCAAATTTCACGAGAGGGGGACTTGCGAATCATACGTAAAATTGTATATAGAAGTGACGTCACATGAAAATTCAACGCGTTGTATCTTCGTATTTTTAGGTATGCGGAACGAAAAACAAAATGTCCGTCCAATATTTTTTGGTAATCTAACTGACGGACCGAATAGATTTTTTTTGTGGTCATCCCTATTGTAGTATGTAGCTTACGTCAATCATATAGTTGTAATATATAGGGTGACTGGTAATTAGTGACCGATAAACACATTATTGTGCTCATGATAACAAACAACTTTTACTATCGCACCAATTCTGAAATCGCGAAAAAAAAATCAGCTGTTCCATACATTCATGTTCACATAACTCGTCAACATGGTAGGGAGCAGCAGATTTTTTTTTCGCGATTTCAGGGTTGGTGCCGTAATAAAAGTTGTTTGTTATCATGAGCACAATCATGTGTTTAGGTATCGGTCACTAATTACAAGTCACCCTATATAAGGCTAGGAATAATTCGTCTGCCACTTAACATCAGGTGCATTTGTATACTCCAATATACAAGAAAAAAGTAAAGAATAAATTGAAAAACATAAAGCCGCTAAAATCACCTCTAACAGAATCGAACCCAAAGACAGAGCCCTCGTTCATTGCAATACAACGTTAATTTATTATAACGAGTCTTCCGTTCAAGCGAAAAGTTCAGCATTAAGCGAAGTTGCGTTGAAAATTGAAACATTTTCGTTGCGAACACGGGAGCGTACGAGTACGTTTCATTTGAAATTTTTATTTTATTGCACACGTGGTGGAAACATCTAACTAAATTGGAGTGAGCTCGTTTTGTTGCTATGTCTGATGTACCACTATCGTTTTGATGCTATTGCGGACCACGAATTGTATGTTTAAAATTCAATTTTTCGATGTTAACACTCACAATTTTGGCAAGCAATTAGTTAAGGTATACGATATTTTTATAAACCTCGCAGCGGTCGGCCCTCTGTGATGCGACACGTTCCCCGAGTGCTGCACGGTAGATAGGCATTGCCATTGAAAATAAAAGTTATCAACTAACATAAATTTATAATAGTTAGTATTGTAAAAGTTACCTATATTTATTTTAAATTAACTACTTTTAGCGGTATATATATTGCACGAGTGTATTCATGTATTATACATATAAATACTTCTCTTCAATCACTTTATCTATTAAAAAAACCACATCAAAATCCCTTGTGTAGTCTTAAAGATATAAGCATATATAGGGAAAGACAGACAGCGGGAAGCGATCTTCTTTAATACTATGTAGTGATACCTAATATTATCGTAAAACCTCATAAAAGCCGAAAAGGATCTAGTAACCAAATACCTTGACTTGGCCCATGAGGTTGTCGACATGTGGAATATTGACTCGGCGATCATTGTACTTATAGTGGTAACAGTGCATGGCCTAATATCTAACATTTGACTGATTTATAAAAAGGCTGACATAAGCGGTTGGTTCAGAGGCCTGGTCCAGAAAGCGGTCCTTTTGAAGACGGCGCGAATTGTGCGGAGGTTCCTCTCCTGTCCACCCGTTGCATGGACCCCACTCCCGCTGCCGTTTGAAGCCCTATTTTTGTATTTAAACATTTTTCTGTATGTAGATATATTTAAAAATAAAGAGAATGATTATGAATAAAATAAATATTAATATAATTATTTGTCATTGTCATTTTCAGTCAGGACTACATTTGAAATGCACCAAAGAAATAGATAGAAAGAAATAAAATACATTTAATTTAATCGAAACATTTATTTAAATGTACAAAACAATAAGACGCCTTGCATGTTCTGCCGAAAAAGTAGCCATCTCAGCATAAGTTAGGCGGACACCTAGCGCTGGTTTTCAGTTGGCAACTCGAGTAAGTGACCCACGGACAGAAGGTTACTACGCTCAAACGGTAAAGGTAGGTACCATTATATTTCTTACAAAATATTACGTATCTGGGGGCACGGGAGTGCCCCCCCAAGTCGAGTAAGAAAAAAAAAAAAGGTGCACAGCCGTACCTATCTTTTCTCGAAGCAACTCAGGCGATTTTCGAACCCCTATAACTTCGTTGTGGATAAAGATAGGAGCCTGAATTTTCAGTAACTAAACAAGCTTTGTAAAACTACAGTATATTTCAAATTGCATTCAATTTGAACCAGAACTTTACGAATTATAACTAGTCAAAGTTTGGTATTTTCGGTAATTTTGTCACTCGCTCACTGCTGACTGACCGATCATCAAAATGTTTAGGAACTTCTAGCAGACGTAGAAGCTTCAAATTTTGAGTATTAGGAGAGTTTAGTGTAAAACTCATGGGAAAATTCCAACATTTTGCAATTTCGGTCCAGTTGTTCAGTTTCATCAACTGCATTAATAACTTTGTTATTTTTTATAAATGTATAGGATTACAAAGTTACATTTGCAGTCAGTGAATCAGTGTACATGAATATGTTTGATTTAATGGAGGAATAGGTGTAGATAGGGACCTAGATGGAATTATATTGAAAGGTGGTGTCTAAGTGGTTAGGTAAGTTGTTTCAGAGACCTGGTTTTCTGCGTTCGATTCCCACCCGGGACAATTATTCGTCTGAAATTCAAACAGTTGTACTGAGTCAGGGGGTGCTTTGTTTTCGTGAATCTATTGAGCGGTGAGACCTTCGCGACACAGGGATTAATTTAACAAGTAATAAAAAATAAAAAAAAGTCGTAGGAAAAAAAAAAAAAAACAATGGATTGTAAAAGTAAGATAGTACATAAGTTGTGCTATGAACGATAGGATACTAACAATCATAACAGCGTCTGATGGAGGTGGCTTGCCCGCTTGAGCCATGTCTCAGCAGGAGGCTGCGGTCCCTTGAGAAGTAGGGCCCCCCGTGTAATCTGGGCGTCCCTGAAACTGGTTATTTGGGCGCAGGAGAGCCCGCAACACCAATTGAGTCGCGGACGCTGCCAGAGGGTATCCCAGATAGGCAACAGTACCTGGGCCCCTCACCAATTGTGGTCGGAGGAGTAACCGGGGGTTTTACTCTCATGTTATGATTAGCATTCCACTGCTATGAAGAGGGCGAGTCCCACATACCCCACTGCCCGTGCCGGAACACCGCAGTGGCGGAGGAGATGCGTAACATTCTTGCATTCCCCCGGACAAACTTACACCACGGCTTTCACGCTTCCCGTTCGAAACACAGAAAGACGGTCACTTTCTTCCAAGCAACTAACAAATCTTACTGTGATATCGAAGGTATACACACAAACCACGTTTTATTAATCTGACACAAACTATATTTATATAATCATTTTATCAAATATTTTTATACACAGTTTGATGTTAACTAGGTAGCTTTAAATTTACTTATGTACATATTAGCTTGTTCCCTAGTGCGGGAGCTGTCTTAAAAAAAGGCAATAATCGGACATGTATTATGTAGTTATACCAAAATTCCATCAAAAACAGTGAGTGCCATACATAAGATCATGTTAATCCTCTGTTAAGCTTGATGTTGTAGTTTTCGATTAGGTACATTGACAATATTTATAACCAATGAGAGATAACAATTTTACATACGGATTAATTTTAAATGACGTTTGACGAGTGCGCCGAATATCAATAAAGCATAAAAAAAGTATACGACGCATCTGTTCTTGTTTCATATGGTGAGTGTTGCCATGCCAGCTAGGTGCGTGGATATTCATATGTGCGTAAGTTAAGTTATTTTGTAAATAAGGGCACAGAGTTACTAGTCTGGATGGTTTACATCAAATTTAAGTCTACTTTGGAACTATTAAAGCGCAGGAATAATCCATTTGTGAATACAATAGACTAAAACCGGCCAAGTGCGAGTCGGACTCGCGTACTAAGGGTTCCGTACCATTTTCAAGTGCCTACCTGTTGCCGTTATAGATATCGAGCAAAAAAGGCCAAAAAATAGTTGTTGTATGGGAGCCCCCCCTTAATACTTATTTTATGTTTAGTTTGTTATTATAGCAACAGAAATACATAATTTGTGAATTTTTCAACTGTTTAGGTATCGCGGTTTTTGAGATAGAGCCTGGTGATAGACAGACAGACAGCTAAGTCTTAGTAATAGGGTCCCGTTTTTACCCTTTGGGTACGGAACCCAAGCATTTAATGTCTAGACATGCTTAATATTGTTGCATCAAAGATATCGAGAAAAACCCATAGAGTAATGGAGTGGGCTTTGAGAAAAACTGTAGCTGAAGTTCAAGAAGTAGTACCGGTAAAGAAAAAGAGGAACACAGCCTACAAAAATTGGAAAGCTCATCATCAAGTGACAGTGTTAAATCCATTGTTGGTATTTTAAAAAATAATGTAAATTGTAAAGCAAAGGAAAAAAGTACAACTATCTACAAAAAGAAATGAGATGCCATCAAAAACATACTTGTAAAAAAACCAAAGTCTCGTAACGCAGTTCTTTTACCGTAAAACGTTGTGAGATCAATGTAATACCAAGTCGGTTAATTTATTCAGTCCCTACTTAAGGGACCTTCTATCTTAAGCTATTACGTAATTATCTCACCTTACAGAATCTTATTTTGACCTTATCAAAGTTCAAAACTTTTATGTTATGAATATTAGATTGACTTGGCCATCGCAATAAACATTTGTGAGATACATTCTAATTATATCCGATGGCCAAGTTAATCTATTATTTAAAACTTTAAAGTTTTGAACTTTGATAAGGTCAAAATAAGATTCTGTAAGGTGAGATAATTACGTAATAGCTTAAGATAGAAGGTCCCTTAAGTAGGGACTGAATAAATTAACCGACTTGGTATTACATAGATCTCACAACGTTTTACGGTAAAAGAACTGCGTTACGAGACTTGGGTTTTTTTACAAGTATGTTTTTGATGGCATTTCATTTACAACTTAAGCTATTATACACAGTGCAACCTGCGACTTGCAAATCATACATCACTTCATTCGAAATGTTCTCCGGCTAATAACAACGTTGCATTACCAACGGGAAAGCATTTTGACCGCATGTTCCTGCAGAAATGCAATTAAATACTACTAATGATACGGATGCGAATATTGTAAAGATTTATGATAGGTAACCCTGCCATAAAGGCACTGTAGAGTAGTACTAGACTTGGATAAAACTTGGCACAGGAACATTTAACCATTTTTATTTGAATATATAACCTACATACAACACGCACGTGCGACTCATGCGACTAAACTGAGCAGAGTGGCAATCTGACGTAACGTATAGAAATTGTATGACATCACTACATAGTATAAAACAAAGTCGCTTTCTCTGTCCCTATATCCCTATGTATGCTTAAATCTTTAAAACTACGCAACGGATTTTCATGCGGTTTTTTTTAATAGTTAGAGGGATTCAAGAGGAAGGTTTATATGTATAATGCATCAGCATTGTACCCGTGCGGATCCGGGGCGGGTCGCTAGTATAATATATTAGAAGAATTTGTCTGTTTGCTTGTCCGCTAATCTCAGGAAGCCCATTTATCGAGGAAGGCTACAGATAAGCTATAGTTTATCATTAATTTCCCACGCGGGGAGCTGTTTGAGGAACTACCGGACCAATTTGAAAATTATTTCAGTTTTAGATAGCCCTTTATCGAGGAAGTCTATAGGCTATAGTTTATTATAAAGTTCTTATGGGAACAGGAATTATGCGGGAGAAACTACATGCGGGAATCAAGAATAAAATATTAGAAGAAAAACATTTTGCAACAAATTGTAAGAAGGGAATAAATTTCATAATGCTGACACATTGTTATAAATCTTACACCATTGGTTTAAAGTGTATTTTAACTAGACGTTTCGGTAGCTTTTCATCTTTAAGGCTAAAGTGAACAGACACTTTCTAGGCGTGTATCATCTTAGGCCTTATCTTCGCCTTCCATCAAGCGAGATTATGGCAAAAAAAAACCCATATAGTAGTTCAATTTACATGCATGAATACCGTTCACAATTTTTTTACATTACAACTAACTCGTTTATACTTACCTCAACCATCCTCGCTTCTTCATTTTTCAAAGATAAACAGCTTAGGTCTTCGGCCAGCTAGTCCGAAGCTGCAATATATTCCGGGCTTAGCTACGACAATAAATAAATTGGAGTTACGCAATCAACGACATCTCCGCCCAAGTAACGAATTACAATAGTTTATGTTTCACAAGGATTTGTCACTGTGCAGCGATGTTTCAGAAGTCCAACATCTTATGAAGCAACTATTTCTTGACTTTTGTTTTTTACTAGCAGAGTTTTGCAACCCCTCGTTTTAAGCTAAAATGCTTGTGCTACGAGTGGGTTCACGTGGGTAGTGCAATGAGTAGGGTTCGAACCGGCGACTTCAAGATCACAAATCCGACGCCCTAGCCATTGGGCTACGGCCGCTAATGACATAGATTTAACGAGCTGTTGCCCGCGACCTCGCACGCGTATATTTCGATTTCTTCATACTTACAGTTACTGTTACTGTTGTGGAGGAGGAGGAGGAGATGAATTTTCAAGTATCCATTCTTAGCAGACACCTACGTCACTTATCGAATATATTTGCAAAATATCATTTGTTCTAGAAGCAGCGGTTTCAGCTGTACATTGATCAATCAGTCAGCCAGTTTCTGCTTTTATTTATATTGATTACTTTAAATCTGTCCGATTAAAATTCGATCGTAATAAACATGGATTTAATGGGAGTTATAAAGGTATGTTAAGCTCATAATTACCTCTATATGTCATCAAACAACAACATATATTAGAATAAATAACAGAATATGTAGTTACTAATTAACAACTAGTATGTCACCTTTATATGTACCACAATCAGGCAAACAAAGGCGGCCCAAAGGCTTGGGTGTCGGGCTTGCAACCATGTGGTCGCAGGTACGATCCCCACCCATTGCCCTACCGACGTGAACTCACTCGTAACACAAGCATTTTAGCTTAGCACGAGGCGTTAACAAGAATACTAGTAGTATGCAAAAATCTGCTAGTAATCTTTATACAAACAAAAAAAAAATCGTATTTTTTCTTATTTTTTAAGACAAGAAGAAATTCTTAATTCTCGGGGTACTTTACGAAGTGTCACAGATACTAAGCACACGCAGAATCGGGTGATTGTTCTGAATGGCAATCCAACTCAGAACACCAGATCTCAGCAACAACTTCTGTAACCATTAAGCTACCGGCGCATTATTCGATTTTTTTGTGGACAATCAATCAATCAATCCTACGTACCTTCGTACTTTTTACTGTCATCGGTTTCTCATATATGCGTATTACTAGGTACAATGTTTTTGTTTTGAGGCCTAAATTTGGTTAGAGTATGTATGCCGTATATGAACTGCATGATACGTTACTTTTATTCGTCCAAGTTCTCAAAATTGTAAATTATATTTTCATTCTTTCACTAAATTTAACATATTTTTCAACTCCCTCTCATTATTGTGCAAATATACAATTATTTATTTTATTATCTTCTTCAATATTTACCTCGTTCGGAGAAATATGAGTATCGAACTAATTAAGCCTTCAAAAATACGATTGCTTTTGTTGAACTGTTGTTTATCATTCCATATATTAAATGGAAATTCATGATAGTTAACACAAATATATTATGTATGTATATTGTAAAAGGATACTGTGTGACTTTTTACCGTCTTGAAAATAATAGGCGTGATATGTATATGAAACTGATGTCTAAGGCATAGTTATTTTATCTTTTTTTTTTACTGGCATAGAGTGAAAATCATTACCGTAAAAATGTGTACCTTAGTTACGTAGGTTGTTACGCTATTTCGCTTACTCTTTTCATTCATATTTGATTGCGGCCCTAGGCCGCTTACGTTACGTAAGTTAAAATAGGTACGTATTTTTATCGTTATGATTTTCACTCCATGTTAAAACAAAGACAAAATAACTATGCCTTAGACATCTATTTCATGAATATAACCCCGTATTATTTTCAAGACGGTAAAAAACGTCACCCAGTATATTCAGTTCTGACAGAACCGTATTGTTTTGAGTACACTATTCAATTTCCATATTCCTAAGTCAGACAAGAACGAAAGGACATCACATTAATTTGATTCAGCACAACACACAAGATGAAACAAAGTATAAATATAGAAAAACAACAACAGGTAGGTCTTCTTACTCGCTCTGCCGAAAAGGCCGCCATGTCAGCATTGCCTAGGCAACACCGGTGGTTTTCAGTTGGCAACCCAAGTAGACGCACAGCCCCTTTTTTACCAGAAATAATGAGTTTGTCTGAAAGCGTTGAGTCAGTGGTTCCCAACCGGTGGTATGCGATCTGAAGCTACCCAAAAAATATTGCGACGCACCAAAATATAAATTTTATAATATACTTACAGAAGTTATTGTAATAGTATTAATTTAAGGGTTAATTTGAGGTTACGCTAAACGGGTAATTCTAATTTAAGGTAACGAGATAAAAAATTTGGCAAGATTTTTATCTCGTTGCTTTCATCGCTTTGGGTCGCAAAGGTTGGGAGCCACTGCTTTAAACGAGTAAAAAGCAACTAAAGGGCATACCTGTAGAATGAAACATATGACTTTACCTACTGTACATATTCTGCATTATGTCTCTCGTGATACAAACACGTTTTTAATTGCTTAAAACCACAAATGACCGTCTCTGTTATATTATTAGGGCAAGAAGCTACCTGCATTAATCTAAGGACTTACTACCGTCTCTGTTTATCTATTATATGGCAGTTTTATAGCTTTAAGGCTCAAGTGAGTTACATTAATTTTGACATGGAGCGTGTGTGCAACTCTATTTATTCTATTCTAGGCCGGAAACAACGTGCCGAACCGTGGTAGGTGCACCACCAACCAGTCAAGCAATGTCGCTGTCGCCGCTCCGAGTTCGTGGCCGCAGCCTAATGAATTAACCAATTGGAATGCAATTAAACTAAAACCCTACATGTTATAAAAAAGTTGTAAAGTGATGTTTTAAATATTCAATTCAATATTAAGTCTTAGTAGGTCAGATATTTCCACACGCTTTATTTCTTTTCAATAATAAAACACCTAGATACTTCAATACATTATGAGTGCTCCATTAACTGTAGAAACAATAAGTTTTCATGCTTTATTAAAAATTCCGAATACCATACAACCTATAAAGTGTACCAGCATTTATTTTGATTAATGGCTACGCTATATTAATAAATTATTTTCAGTTCGTTTGAGCGTCACAGCGAATACTGAGACTAATGTATTTGAAATCCATTAAAGTACTTCAACTTACACTATTAAATACAATTCATTATACACACAAAATGCAACCCTATAATGAGCATACAAGGTTTGAATTCCCTTGTATGGTAGCACGTACTTAAGATGCAAGTAAACCATCTTATGGAAGACAATTTAAACTAACACCTAGACTTAGGTGGGTAGATTTATTGTGGAAGTAGTGACGTCATTGCAGTGCAGTAAGTAAGTGTGTGTTTACGAATGTACATATTGTTTACCTAAAACTAAAGAGATGTACTAAGTAAGTGGTTAACCTGGCAATAAATCAATGGATACGTGCTCCTAGCTGTAAGATCGTCATGCTCCCTATGAATGTCATGGCTTGCGGTGGCGGTGTGGGGCGGGTCGTCTCCTTCCCTCTAATATGGCGAGGGAGGCGATGGCTGCGTCACTCGTCATACTCGTGAACGGGTGCTGCTTGCGGTGGCTGGTCGGCTTGTCGCTGGGGGTATTTGTATTTGTTTTAATTGCTCTGGTTTTGCATAACTGTCGTCTTGGTTGATTGTTGTTGGTTGTTAGCTTGTTTAGTCTTGTAAATGTGGGTGGGTGCACTTGCCGTTGGTTTCTTATTTTAGTATGCAAGAGGTTTTCCTATTAGCTTGAGTAGAATAAATTACTATATTACAATTTAGTGACTAACGGTTTTGAGCATGCACTAGCCCACATTCTTTAAAATAAATAAATAATTAAATGTAATAAATAATAAATCGAAAAAAAAGAGATAAAACTAGCAAAAGAAGACGGAAAAAAGAAAACCGGAGTTCCTTTCTGAGTTTTTTCTCCGGGCCGTCCACTTAGGTAGCTAGAGAAACCTGCAGGTTAGCTAGGCTAGGATCCTCGCCGGACAGACCGAGGACGCGTTGGTCCCTTGTCCCAATCCGATGATCCAGTGCCTGTAGTCCGTGCCAGTGATCACACCCTCTTTTAAAAAAATATAATTATTGTCACAGTAATATTTCTCATAGCATTAACGATGCCCTGAGCCGTGGTCCTAGCCCATTAAGGGTGCCCTCAGGCGTGTATCGTTTATAAGTAAAAATACTGTTTAAAGACGTGCCTCTTTCTATAGAGGTAAATTATATTAAGATTTTAATTATAGAATTAATTATTGTACTATACATATGACGTGATACTAGACTGGCAGACAGACTATTAGCTAATCCGCAATAGATTTTAGTTGCGATATTTTGTATTTCAATATATTAATCATATTTCATTGTGTATAATTGACAAGTACAAGTGTATGTAAATACCTAAGTGCTGAATAAATATCGTTTAATTCGTTTTAAAGTTTGTTGTCTCTTGAAGGCTTGAAAGATTATCTCCCATTATCATAGTAGTCACTATTAGCTAACCAATTCGCCCTTAGTCCTTGCAAAATTACTGGTATTTTATAGCTTAACTTTAGAACAATTTAACCAATTTGCTAAATTTTGTTTTAGTTTTGTTCTAAGTTATGAGGTCTTGACAGTTTAATATTATACAAATCTTTGCAAAATCCACTGCCAATTTCTGAATTTTCTGATAGGTAACGCTAGATGAATAGTGAGCCCAAAACCATGGTCGGTTCTATTAAAAAATCAATGCTTGTATCTTCAAACACTTTGTTGATTTCTAAAGTTACAATTAAAGTTGCCAAAATCAGTGTTTTTGGTCATGTTTCTTATCGTCGGTGATAATAGAAGTTACAATAGCTAATAACGTTGAAAATCAAATGTAGCATACTGATATTTTGCTCTTCAGAACATAAGAAAGACAATATTTCTTGACATATAAAATTAAACCTTAGTAGCAACTGTAACTTACGCGGCACTAGAGTAAGGCCGACGATATTTAATGTACAGGCATGTACTTCCATAGTCATTGCATTTACAGCGAAGGGGGCATTTAACAAAGATGTGGTCACTTGAGCGCACTGATTAAATCTCAAGTGACGCGGAGGAATGGCCGGCCCGTATTTGTGAACCCCTGGATTCGGTCTGGCACCTTGTTACACCGTTGAGTAACATAAAAATAGTTAACATACACCGTGATTTATCTATTCGTGGTTTATAATTAGCTGGACGACTTGACATCACTACTGCTTAAGATAACTAACATTAAAAATGTAAAAAAGACATATTTTTGTGACGACGATGATAACTTCGCTGTCTCGATCATCATCATCATCAGCCCGTACAACGTCCACTGCTGAACATGGGCCGCCTCCCGAGGGAGGGTTTTTCTCTCGATAAAAATATCCGTTCCCTGGTATACGCTTGGTATAGATGATGTTATAACAATCGGGACGAACGGCTTAACGTGCTTTCCGAGGCACGGAGGGTATTCCCTCAACCAACCAGACCCGGAAAGAAATCTTAGAATTTACACAAAGAATTATAAGATTTCTTCCCCGGTGTGGGGATCGAACCCACGACCTCCGAGACTTGAAGCGAGCCAAATCGCTATCGATGTATCGCTCTCTCGATAGTAAAATAAAATCGAATAGAAAATTAAAAACTTGACTGGAGTTTTGACAGCTGATAATTTAATTTAATCTATACTAATATATAAAGCTGAAGAGTTTGTTTGCTTGCTTGAACGCAGAAACTACTGATCTGATTTGAAAAATATTTCCCTTCTGAGTTATATAACCCATTTATCAAGGAAAGTACACTATAGTCTATATTTTATTACGAAGTTTGTACAGCAAAGGCAGTCACGAGGGTGAAACCGCGCCCGATAAACTAGTTCTTTCACAAACTGGCCCGCTACCTTACATTAAACGACTTTCAAGCACATAACTTATTAATCCTTCAATAGACGTCGGTATAAAAGCAGCCGGTCCACATTTAATCTGTGCGGGTCTACCTGGGTGTTTAATCTAGGCGGGCTGTGGTCTCACGAGATATGGCTGCCACGCACTGCAGACCTCCACAGATCCTTCAGTCTTGGTAACCTCACAATTTTATCATGCCCATCAAGCCAGACCGCTTGTCAGCCAGAGTCTAGTGAACCTTAATATTTGATGTACCTACCCATATAGGGAAATTAGTTTAGATGTGTTTTTAGATTCAATTACTTCTTTTTGTATCTTTACTAGGTTACGATTGCATTTTATCAAAATGTCTCGACTGTTTTTATGTACTATATTGTTGTTTGATGACATGGAATCAGCAATACTGCATTTTAAATATCGTCAATAAAGAAGTACTATGTATCCTTCCGACAGCCTCCGTAGCGTAGCGATATTTGCCTCGCTATAAGTCGCACAGGTCGTGGATTCGATCCCCACACCGGACAAGAAATCTTTGTGTAAATTCTAACATTTCTTTCCGAGTCTGGTTTGTTGAGGGACTACCCTCCGTGCCTCGGAAAGCACGTTAAGCCGTTGGTCCCGATTGTTATCTATAACAAGCGTATATCAGAGAACGGGCAGCAGCGTTTCCCTGTGTATTACAACATAATACTGCGGTCACCAATCCGCCTGCCAAGCGTGGTCCATGTTCAGCAATGGATATTGTACATGATGATGATGATGATGCATCCTTTGGACAAAATACTTCTTTATTGACAAGATTTAAAATGCAGTATTGCTATTCAATGCCATCTAACGTAATATCAGAATTCATATTGTAATTGTTCTTCAACTAAGTATCCAATCTTTCTTTCTTAAATCTTTAGTTAAAAATTTTACCTGCCCTTTAATCTTTTCCATAACTAGAAACATACTTCAGTGATTAATTCCAGGACTGATTCTCGACCCTCAGTGAAATAAAGAGCCGTAATGGTCTCGTAATTGTCTCCAATCGTAATGGGTTCTTATCACGTTAGCACTTAATACCTTCACTGAGGTACACCATTCGCACGCACATAACGACACCGTTAACGGTATTACTGGATCAGTTGGTTTCTTCAAATACTCAATACATTCGGTCTTGTATCGAGTGAGAAGCACTTTGATAAATATGTAAAGATAGAATAATTTGGCTGATTTTGGCGATTGCGACAAAATTCTTATGAGACGAATATTTTAACTTTCGATCGATTCTATCTGCGCAAAATATAAGTGTAATTTCTTCGATTAAGGTTCTCAATTAGATATGTTGTGGAAACTTGATACAATCTGGCAAAAATGAAAAACAGGACGTTCAAAATCACAGCTTGGCATTTCTATTGCTCTTTTACTTTGTAAGAAAAACACACTTAAATTTTCTAACGTTTTGTTCTGGTCATGTCTGCAATAGAAACAGTGCTACAATTGCATTAAACGACCTATTGCATTAACTATTATTGCCTGTGCTAACTACAAAATACAATCGCTGTTAAAAGTTACAAGCTCACTCCTTACACTACAAACTACTTAATATTGGCAAAAACAGAGATCAAAGAGAGCCGGATCCTGTCTGATGTGACGGAAGGTATTTCTATTCCATTTCACCCCACTTGGCATAAGAGTACAGACCTTCTTTCAAAAAACACAATACAATTTAACTCGTCTTTTAGCGATCCAATAACTAAACTTCTTTGTCTACAAAGCTCTATCTGTCTCATTCTAGCTCATAAAGAAAGATAAAGAGGAGAATATAGGAGCATTTATCGTCGGAAAGAAATTAAAGTCTTGCCGAATCGAACGGTTTTATCTTCGTGTCGATAGCGGTCACAAATTATGTGCTTCCTTGGCTTAAGGTGCAGTTTCGTTGTTGTGATTCGTCTTTTTTGTTAAACTAAATATGATTGGAGTTACATCCAGGAAGAAAATAATTAAAACTTAAATATTCATCTCATATTGTTCTCAAAAGAAACTATAACTTTTCTAAATAAAAAATAAAACAAAAAAAGGAATTCATTATGACACAGCAAATCCGTAATGACACATCATTACATATCCATTTGTCACAGCTTTAGCTAAGCTTTTTTTCTCGATAAATATATAGCTTGAACAATGAATTCTTCACAACTGTATTAAGTACTTTTCAACTTCACTACTTTTCGATTTCTCTACCTTTTTTGGGAAAAGCAACAAACCATACTTTTAACCTCAAATTATTATAATTATAATTGGAGCTGCTTTTATCTTACATGACTTGCCGAAGCTAAGTTTCTAGCTGGCAAAGGAATCAGGTGGTTTAAAATTTCGGTACTTCGCGTATTTACAAGCATAACCTTTTTAATCATCAAATAATTACACATTCCTCCACATCATAGATCGTCAGAATGCTGGCATGAGTGGATACTAAGTCCTAAGAGTTTGTTTCCACACAAATTAGTATTCTAGCTACGGCAAGCGCCAATCTGATGCATACCGTACCCGTGCAAACTTCGGATAGAAAAGGTAAGTTCATATGTCACATAAACAAAAAAAATACATAAAACAATATCAAACAACATTAAATGCAATCGAATAAATCGCCACAACAGAACCACACCTTATCTTTTTCTTAACACTTCGACCTCATTCGAAAGCCTACCTTACAGCCCATGCTTTAAGTCTAATTTACTCTATTAACAAAGCTACTTAAGGTTTAGTCGAGATAAATGAATTTCCACTCATTGAAGATCAATCCAACCAACGTTATCAGTGTTTTGCGCCTTATCTCTAGGCGTTACAAAGTCCGTTGGATTTATAGTGCTGAATATGTTTAGCCTTACCTTGGGATTTATACGCAGAAACTACGGTTATAAAGGGTTTAGATCTAGAAGTTAAAGAAAGAAATAAATCAGAGTCTTCTATTAAGTGGTGGTGCTTTTTAACAATCGCTTTTTTATCTGGTGTTTAGAGATGATCCACCAAATTAACATGGGACTACCTTGAACGTCTTTTGTCGTAGTCACCAGTCTTGGCAGGTAGGTTAGTGGACGCACACACAGGTGAATGCTGCTGCTTGGCACCTGGTATACCATTATCACAGATAAAGTTATAACAGTCAGGTCCAACGGCTTAACGTGCTTTCCGAGACACGATCGATTCACACGCCGGACAATCAATCTTTGTTCAAAATCTAAGATTTCTTTCCGGATCTGATTGGTAAAGTGGCTACCCCTCCGTGCGTTAAAGCATTTAAATCCGTTGGTCCCAATGATTATAACATCATCTATAGCAATTGTATACAAGGGAACCGGCAGAAGTGCCTTTCAAGCGTGGTGGCTTAACAAAATCCTCCTTGGGGAGGAGACCTATATTTGGCAGTGGACGTTAACCGGACTGATGATGATGATGTTATCCGAGAGAAATTCGAAATCAGAGAGAACACACGCGGAAGGGACGAAAAAAGGGCGGGTAGTAAGAGGGGGGTTATACATCTTGTGCACTGCCACCATCTGTCCTTGTATTTGGACCCATATAACACTTACCATCGGATGTGTATCGATCATTTGGTCAGGTCAGGTCCAAAAAATGACTGGCACCGGGAAGGCTATCCGTACATCATCAGTTTAATTTTTAACCACATTATTGTTATATCAAATCTACAATATCCTTACCAATACTAATAATATTATAAACGCGAAAGTTTGTGAGTATGTATGGATGGATGGATGGATGTTTGTTACTCTTTCACGCAAAAACTACTGAATGGATTCGGCTGAAAGCTTGCACGCGGTTATTTTATTAGCTGGATTAACATATAGGCTACGAAATATCATGCTCCGACCCACTGGAGTGGAGTGACGCGGGGCGCAGCTAGTATTTTAATAAAGCCAACATATTTGAAGCTCCTATATAAATTAAGGAATACCCGCCGATACTGCACAAGGCAGTACAGAGGTTCATAAATCACTATTATCAGAGAAGCGGAACAAGAATAGAAAATTAATTTATCGCCTTTTAAGGATTCATGAGCTATGATATTGAAATACAAGTTTATAGCCAAGTTTAGAGTTTGGTTTGTCTGTACGTTGAAATTGTTTGCAAGTATTGTAACAGACTTCAAAAAAAAAGAAAATTTGCTGGATACCATTTTTTTTTTGCTTTGCGCCATCTATCGTCTTTTTTATAGAAACTCACCGTACTTTGCACACACTCTTTTGTACTATAGAATTCATCATAATTCCAATTATAATCATCCAATTTCCATTTTTAGGTTGATAAATATTAGATTACGTAGTTATCTAATATTTATCAACCTAAAAATTTAATTGAATCATATCGGTACAGGTATATTTAAACTAACAAAAGCAATATTATTCAAATGTTAATTATTAATTCAATATTATTCAAATGATTTTCGAAGTTACTTTAATCCATTTCCGTATTTTTCCATTTTTAAAGTGTATTATTAATTTTACAAAGTACGAATAATGTGTATTTGCACTTTTATTTGTAGTATACTTTATATATTTGTGCCGTGTGGTTTACGGCTTAGAATTGACCACCCCATATCTTCCCATATCGTAAGAGGCGACTAAAAGACTTACAGCTGATCGATGGGCAGCAGATTCTTTCAGCTAAGCTTTCCTACCATCTTTCCTGCGATCACCAATCCGCCGGCCTAGCGTGGTGATTATGGCAATATCCCTCTACTACCCTGGCTTGCCAAGGTTTGTTAAGAGGAGGCCCATGTTCAACAGTGAATGTAAACGGGCCGTTGATGTAACAAGAAAAGTTATATATTTTATAATAGATTAGAATTTACACTATCTCCGATTTGAAATGTTATGGGCACAATATTATATCTTTAAAAAAATCCGTTGTTAACATTTATCTTCCCAGTCCCATCAAAATCTATCCAGTCAGTAAAACCTCTATTACAGAAACATTGTATTTTAACAATTGTAAGCGACTGACTGAGATTCGACCTCTTTTTTACAAACTTAATTATTGTATCAATCCTTTTTCTTTTTTATATGACTACGAATAAACATTCATAAAACATGTGCATTTAAATCTAATTGAATATACAGTCCACTGCTACATCACAATTTATTTTCTTCATACAAAGTCACATGCAAAAGCTAGTATCGCAATAAATGAATATAAACACAAATCTGCTTGTGGGTGCACTGTTAATTAATTTGTGACTTGTAAGTCTGTCACCATTCTCAATACGTAAACCTATTAAAGCATCTTGTTGAAATTTAATTACTTTCGATTTGGTTGCTTTATCGCCACTCTTGGCGGATTGGTGATCACAGTAAGATGTGACTCAAACGTCCGGGCGACTATAGTGGCCTACCCCTTGAACGTCCGAGCGCGAACCGCGAAGCGAACCGCGTCGAGCGTTCGCGCCGTAACTGATTCAAAGTGTATTTACTAGCAAACTATTGCAGCTATAGCAAAGTAAAACCTACCAGTATCAAGCTGAATTATTAAGGAATCAAAATATGTACTAATTAAAGTTCAACAATTAATCTGCTATTCACAAAAAAATAATTAACTTAACAATACGGGTTAAATTTACGCAAAATATTTCTTTTAACAAGTTTTAACGAATCATTTTTTAATTATTCGCAATGTTTTTTAATAATAATTAAACTAGATTAAATAAGCTTTTTTTTGACACCAATATCTTATTACTTAAAATGAATAGTGTAGCCCATTAAACCAAAATAAAAAACGCGTTCCTGAAGTAAACTAGATCGACCTAGATTTCGTCTCCGATAACGAAATTACGGCAAGATGGCCGCCCGCCTAAGGATTTTACACACGACTTTAGGATTTGTTTTAAAATAAATTATTTTTATTCTAAATTTAGGTGATAGTCAATTATTGTAGGTATGTTTTATAATTCTTAAATAAGTAATATAAAATAATAAAAAGTTTTTTTTTTTTTTATAATATTATTTTGTAGGTAGGCGTTATTATACTCGTGATAATATCTAAACGAAATGTCCGATTGGAATAAAACAAAAAGTATTTTACTTCTACATAAATACCCTTGATTACATAATGATTAATTTGGATAAGGATTAATATTACGATACACATTTTACGTAGTTTCTTTCTTCAGACGATTTAATATTTTTTATTAACATAAAAGCGGTTATTGTGACTAAACTATGATAGTTAGATATGTGCTCTCGCGGAGTTTTTTGTAGATCTTAATAAGACCTACAAACCCGTAGTACATAATTTTGTTCTATTGTCAATAGTTTTTGCAGCGCACGCATAAATAGGTTTTCGATTTTACACCTTGGGTTACAAAATCGCAATTATCGTACGGATTCCTAATTTTTTTGAAAATAAAATATCGCCTATAACCTTCCTCGATAAATGGACTATACAACACTGAAAGATTTTTTAAAATCGAACCAGTAGTTCCTGAGTTTAGCCAAATAAAATAATAAACCAGCAACGAAAAATCATATAAAATACACTCATGATTTTTCGTTTGTAAACGCCCTTATTTTATAACCGTTACGGACGGCCTTGGTTGCCCATACCTAAATCGCGGGAACGAAAATATAAAAACGTGAAATCCTAATTATTTTCGTGGAAATACTTTCCGTAGGTTTACTTAAATATGAATAATGACCTGTTTATCTAATTACAAGACGTATTTTACTATAATATGTATAATATCATACAAAAACTTGACGAAAAACCGGCACACTCAGGCGCTTAGTATTGGTCTGTCGTCTTTAACGCATGTAAAAACATCCTATTACACTGCGGATGTTTAAAATTGCTATACTATCTCAAAGTATAAACATTCACGAGTCTAAAAATATACAACACTCAATACATTGGTTGAATAAACAAAAAGTAACTCACATTTCAAAAGTGGATCACTCAGCACTTCAAAACACTTGAGACACTTGACACCGCGCTTAATGTAAACATTTTTTTTCTTTTTAAATTCTTACTGTGACATACTAAGTGTTGTATTGGTTCGACACGTTATTTAATATAGAGACATCTAGTGTAACACTTATGAAGCTTTTAGAAACGTTCCAAAGATAAAAACGCGTTTAAAGGTTACAAGTCGGAGTCGAGTCGAAGCGGCCGCTATAGCGGCCCGGACGTACAACGCTATATGTGTTTTCGGCCGCTTTAGCGGCCCGGACGTTTGAGTGGGTAAGAAACCTTGAACAGGTAGATGCTGTTGCCAATCCATCAGCAGTTTGTCCTTAGTCGCCTATTAATTCGGAAAGCATACAAACCGAGTTAGGCCGGGACTCCACCAGAGCGGAGACGATACGAGCGGATAGGAGATGTTTTAAACAACCAATATAATTGCGTTATTGAGACATCTCCTCTCCGTTCAGCTTCAGTGGAGACCGCTGAGCGTAGATATGTAATATTTGTATGGCGCGATGGAAGCGGAGATGTGAGCGGCGTACAGTGATCGATGTCACCTTCCCACCTTCCAGAATGCGTACTGAGCACTCAATGCCTCGCACAATCGCAAGGCTAGCCAGCACACATCTCTGCTACACTATGCATTTCTCGCACAGCACACCGCACACATCTCCGCTTTGGTGGAGTCCCGGCCTAAGGCGTGTAAAGCCGACATTTGAACATTGAACTAACATAACATAACAATACTTCACGTAGCCGCTCAAGACTTTGTAACGATTCGATTCAGTATAATATTGTGCTAATTTTATTAGTGCAAGAGTGCTAATCTGATTGTGGGCCCAACTACAAAGTAGTATTCAATTATCTTTGTAGCGCCATCGGGATTCGCGCCACTTCTTTTGTTGGAGCAGATTAAATGAAATCTAGATCTTACACTTAATATTGCAAAGGCAAAGTTGGAGCATGTCCACTTTAGAGCGAAAATGCTTTGGATAAATTTCGATGCTTGAACGCAATTACCTTTGAAATCGATCGTTGGCTATAAGCGATTCTGGACTTAATTAAATCCAGCGCAGTTTTAGATGGATGCCAGCATTCGTATTATTGAAAGATGTTTTACATTGTATAGAGTGTATAATAGGTAGTTAAATTACAACATATTATTATAGTAACAACGTATGGTTCGTTTGCTCGATAGTCCACATACCTACGCTACCAATTTATACAACTCATAATAGTGAAAATAACTCACCGATATTTCACTATGACAGAATGAACCGATAATAATGTTTTTTTTTTGTTAGGAAGACTGTATAATATAATAACTAAATTGACATCATACCTCATCATTCAAAATTGTTCATGAATAAGATTGAATTTATTATGAACTATCATAATGAGGAAATATTTGACAGATTCTATTGAATGGCTTCGAAACTTCAATACCGATGCCAAAAATTCTTTCACCATTTAAAAACTACGTTATCCTGAAATATCATAAGCTATATTTAATTATGAAGACACCATGGAAACTGGAGCTACACGGGTGAAACCTCGCGCGGGAAGCTAGTTTTCGCGTACCTCATACGGTTATCTCCTAATCAAATAACTCGATAGCAGAAACTAAAATAGTCCGTTCATTAAACTCAAACAAATTGTATTTTATTTATAATTAAATAACATAATAAATCAAAAATTTAAATTCAACAAATGAATTGTGAATAAATCTAAAGTTAGTTGTACACGTTAACGAACGGTGGCCGAGTTGTAAAACTGTTTGATTGAAATCCAATTATCAACTAAATTTGACATGATTTTTAAGGTTGATGGTATCAGTGCGATGTTGAACTGTTTCAAATTTAATGAAATTGTAGGTAAAGGACTTTTAACTACATTCACCTTTTTTGGAAAACTGTCGAATCCTAGTTTTTGTTAAGTGATATTGGCATTTTAGAGTGCGAATACTTTAAAAATGCAATAGCGATTACGGAGCAGTTAAAGAGCGATTGATCGCAAAATGGAAACGAAATGTATTACACAACGAAAATTGGTAAGGTATTGCTAGAGACCCGTTGGCTGATAGGACATCATCATCATCAGCCTGTTGTAGGCCACTGCTGAACATAGGCCTCCCCCATCGATTTCCAGCGCGAACTATCGCTAGCGGCCTGCATCCACCGACTCCCCGCGACCTTTATGAGGTCGTCGGTCCATCGTGCAGGCGGTCGTCCTACGCTGCGCTTGCCAGTTCGTGGTCTCCACTCGAGAACCTTTTTGCCACTTCAGCTTGGTAATCCGTTGAGCTATGTCAGTGACCTTCGTTGTCCTGCGGATCTCTTCATTTCTGATTCGATCACGCAGGGAAACGCCGAGCATAGCTCTTTCCATAGCTCGCTGAGTGACTTTGAGCTTTCTTATGAGGCACAAAGTAAGAGACCGTACATATATAACACAAATAAACGAAACAAAATAAATAAATAAACGATGTTTATTCATCATCATCATCATCAACAGCCCGTTTACGTCCACTGCTGAACATGGGCCTCCTCTTAACAGACCTTGGCAGGCCAGGATCGTAGAGAGATATTGCCATAATCACCACTCTTGGCAGACGGATTGGTGATCGCAGTAAGATGTAAACCTTGAGCTAATAGATGCTGCTGCCCATCCATCAGCCATATGTCCCTTAGTCGCCTTTTACGACACCCATGGGAGGACATGGGGTGGTCTATTCTAAGCCGGAAACCACACGGTCTATTCATCACTTAAGTATTAATATAATTAACCTACACATGTATTTGTCAAAAAAAAATCACAATACATACAAAATCAATTATATATACGTAACGTAAAATTTAAGATGTGTTAGAAGTCTGTCAGTCTTGTCAATAAATACATTTTGATTGTATCCCTTATCCTTCCGTCTTTCGACACCCATAGAACACATGGGGTGCTCTATTCTAAGTCATACGGCAATATTTGTGTAATTTCATACAAAATAATAAGCGATCAGATGGTATGGGTGTCGAACGTTTTTGTTCAATGCGATGAATGATGATACATTTTTCCCATTGAACGAAAGCGTTCGAATCCCAAATAGCTGTTATCGATGTGATCAAAAACGATTTGTTCTGAAGCTAAATATTTCCAGCCTAGAAATTATATGTGTTATATTTACAAGAACAGTTTTTAGTATTTAATTACTTGTAACATTCATACAACTTAAAGTAGCTAATCCATTCGTAACACAAGCATTCAAGCTTAGCAGTAGGGGTTAATAATAAAAATACTAGTAGTGTGCAAAAAATCTGCTAGTTATGTTCAACATCTTGTTATTCACCTATGTTCTACAAATAAATACTTTGTCTTTGTCTTTATCTTTTTAAAAACCGGCCAAGTACGAGTCGGACTCGCGCGCGAAGGGTTCCGTACCATTTTCAAGTACCTACCTGATGTCCTTACCTTCGAGTTCAAAAATAATCAAGTTTGTTGTATGGGGCTTATTTATTTTTATTTATTCTTTATTGCACACAGTAAATACATAACATATAAACCCTAATGATTTAAATTTGCGTAAGTCATATGCCGAAACAATGTTAACTCGATTCAGTAATTTTCACAACATCTTATTCTCTGACGAAGCCCATTTCCACCTAAATGGACATGTAAACAAACAGAATTGCAGGTATTGGAGCAGCGAAAATCCTAAAGCTAAACATGAGAGGCCACTTCACTCTCTTAAGGTAACTGTATGGGCTGCAATTTCATGAAGAGATGTCGGCGATCTCGCGGTCTCTTTGCAGAAGAGTATTCTAAAACTTCAGGACTCGCTTAGATGAGTGCAAAAACCGAAACGGTGATCATTTAGAGGAAACAATAAAAAAAAATTACAACTAATTAGCTTTCTCGTAAATAAACGATTTCTAAAATATGTTGAATGGTTTTTTTATACGATTTTTTCAAATGTTAACTAATTCATGTTAACTAATTTATACAACGGAAACAACATGTACAAAGGCGAGCTTAATCCAATACTGAATTTTATTCCAGCTAACCTTTATTACCAAAATATTAATTGTATTTTATTTTTAGTATTTGTTGTTATAGCGGCAACAGAAATACATCATTTATCAAAATTTCAACCGTCTAGCTATCGCGGTTCTTGAGAATAGTTTTAGGGTCCCATTCTAACCCTTCGCCCACGGAACCCTAAAAAGAAACAGAAAAATAATAATAATACCACAATTCTAATATATGTTTGTAATACGTATGTACATCATATGTTCTACTTATGTGGGAGTTGCCTTTATCATAAAATAATAACAGCTTTTATCTCCTCATAGAAGAAATGAAGAGATGTTAGTATCGTGGGCTTTGAGTCTGTTAATTATGTTAACAAAGTCACCGAGATACAACGAGTTGTGTCATTATAACAGGCGTATTTTCTTTTAATTAAATGTTAATATGTGTAGCGTATGCATAATAGTAGAATTGTGCACTCTTGTGGGTATAGAACTTAAGCAAGAGCTATTGTACGTCATTAAGTAAGAACATCAACCATACCAAGTTTAAAGGCTCGCCTAAGACGCCGGTTGGTCGAACAAGCATTCCATAGCTATGACGAATTTATGACCGGTCGATAAAATCACAATATGTGAAATATTTACTATATTATATTGCGTGTATTAACTGACACTATTTTCTATGATACTGTAATGTATACAACTGACCTGTTATTAATATTATCAATAAATAAATAACATTTACCTGCGTAAATCAAAAATGAAGTTTATAGACCTAATAAATTGACAATTACTTCTTGATAATGTAAGTGAATTTTTTGAATACTTTACGGAAATGTTTACCGATAACTAAATTTTAAATTTATGATGAATAAATTTAGACCACGCCCTTTGAGACGTGTTATAAAGAGATTGATATATTACGACGACCGGTTGGGGTTCCACGGTGGCCGATTGGATAAGGAATTAGGGGCTAATCCTAAGATGCAGTTTCGAATCCTGCCGGTGGTCTTTAAAATGTAAGTGAACTTTAGCTATAAGTGTTTGTGACTTATACAAGGAAGGTACTAGTATTTTATTTCATTGTCTTAGTGTAAGCGAATGTTGGTAAATCAAGTGTATACTAATATATAAAGCTGAAGTGTTATTTGTTCGCTTGAACAGACGAACTTTCCATTTGAAAAATACTATCAGTGTTAGTTGTCCCTTTTATCAAGGGGGCTATATTTAAAAGGCTTTAGGCTATATTTAATTATGAAGTTCCTACGTTAACAGGAGTTATGCTATGTAGGTTAATAAAAACCTTATTCCTCCATGAGCACTGTCAATTTCATTGAATAGCTCTACGAGATGAATACAAGAAAGACGAGATCCAGACGAGTAGTTTATTGACCCACACTACTCTACTTACAAACCACACGAAAATATAGTATACCTACTTTAATTAAGATTAAAGTACGTATACTATATTTTCGTGTGGTTTCCGGCTTAGGAATATTCCACCCCATATCTTCCCATTGGTGCCGTAAAATACATGTAAGGGACATTCATCTGATGGACGAGCAGCACCATCTATCAGCTCAAAAATACTTACCTTTTTACTGCGATCACCAATCCGCCGGCAAAACGTGGTGATTACTAAAATATCCCTCAACGATCTTGCCCTGCCTATGTCTGTTAAGAGGACGCCTACGTTCAGTAGTAGACATAAAAATACGAATTTATTGATTCCCAATTCTTGCTTTTCCCAAACTTGAGTGCATCACAAGAAGTCCAAGCAGATTTCAGGCGCTTATTAATTATCCACAATCCTTCAATCCCCCCCCCGTACTTTATGTTCCAACTCCCCCCTTTAATCCTATCAGAAAATACTCGTATTTTCCAGCACTTTTTAAAATACAGGAACAAAAATATTTTCAGTTGGGACATTTGATAGGATTAAATCCGGTACAAAGCACTCTTTGCGTACAAAATGTAACATTTACAGGCAAAACCCTCGTTAGCAAAATATAGCGCTGGGGTAGCTCCGGGGGGTGGACAGGGCTAATGCATGTGCTGTAATGATTTTGCTACCAGTGAATTCATCCAAATGTATTTGTGTTTTAGTTGACATACTGTATTTTAAAATTTACTTTATACCTCTATTTGACGCAGGTGACTTATGTATGTTATTTATTTAAAAGTTTAGCACAAACTGTTGTAACTAGTTTAGGGTTACCATACGTCCCGGTACGCCCGGACATGTCCCGGTTTCGAGCGTCATGTCCCGTTGCCCCGGCCAAAAAGGGAACGATGAGGTCCATGTTCAGCAGTGGACGTCCACGGGCTGATGAAGTAAAGAAGGGATATGCTTATTCACCATGCCTTTTTTTTGTCCGGGAGGAAATGCATTTACCCATTCCCATCGCCTTCCGCTGCAGCGTATTCGCGCGCTGGCGGTGGGATATGTGGGACTCGCCCTCTCCATAGCGTGGTATGCTAAACTCATACCACAAGGAGAGGACCCTACACCACTAAAACCCCTCGGACACTCCTTCTATCCGCCGTTGGCGAAGGCCCGGGTACGCAAAAGCAATCCGGCCCCACCATGCCAGGTCTGCTTCTCCTCATATGCCCAAAAATACCATATTCCAAAGTCAGAATCAAAGAGAAAGCAATCACATTATTATCTATTCGGCGTTTTTTCTTGTTGTACTCACTCAAGAGGCTTGTTTACAAAAATTGTGTGGAAAGCCTCGATCCATCATAACTGGTAATAAAATTAGGCGAGTGTGTTTCCAAATTAAATAAAAGCTTAGAGATTGATTGATGAGAAGGAGGACATTTGTACTTACTTTTTTTTTCTTTTTTTATCATTTCTAGCAGAGTTTTGCAATTTACTAGTATTCTTGTTAACCCCCCGTGCTTAGCTTAAATGCTAGAGCGTCAGACGTGTGATCTTGAGGTCGCCGGTTCGAACCCCACCCATTGCACTACCGACGTGAATCCACTCGTAACACAAGCATTTTAGCTTATCACGAGGGGTTCACAAGAATACTAATAGACTACAAAACTCTGCTAGTAATCTTTTAAAAACACAAAAACATACTAAAAACAAACCAAATCACGTTTTTTGTCGCTTAGCAACAATGCAGCACGTCCGAAACTGAAACAACCAACTACCAGACGCCTCAAGCCGTACAACACAAAAATTAATAACACATATTATTATATAAAAGGCTAACATTATCACAACCTTATACACAAATAAAACTGAGTCCACTAATCTTTTTCCCCATCGGCAATACCCAATGCCCCCGGGTACTTCGGGGCGTACAGTATAATCCTATGTTTTACGGGAAATCAATAGGTCAGCTAGATAACCACAATATCGGCAGACCCATGTCAATACCTCGACCCAATTCTGGAATGGCCAACCAATTATTTGCTGTCACTACAAAATTGAGTCTTATTATTAGTGTGGTACGAATCATATTTGAAAGCAACTAGAATGATCGTTGATTCTTTGAGAATTGACTTGTGGGGTAGTGTATAATAGAGCGATATTATAGCGATGCTTTATTCTTACACCTTCGCAGTTTATGATTTAACATCAGCCTCGTATTGCGTCCATTGCTAATCATGGGCCTCAGGGTTTTGTCATAGTCACCACGCTTTGCAGCTGGATTGGTGACCGCAGTATTATGTTGTAATAACAATCGGAACAAACAGCTTAACGCGCTTTCCGAGGCCCGAAGGGTAGTCCTTCAGCCAACCAGACCCGAAAAGAAATATTAAAATCTGCACAAAGATTTCATGTCCGGCGTAAGTATCGAACCCACGACCTAACAGATTTAATGTAAGCCAAATACCGCTACGTCATAGAGGTATAAAAAACCTTATTTAAATATGAAGATACCTTACACTATTTAAAAAACTATACTAATAAAAATTACTACCGTATTGAAGATAAGACAGAATACACGGAAAAACTAACAGACAAAAATACTAAAAAGAGCCAAATTAACTACCTACCTGTGAAAGTCGCATCAAAATCGACCAAGCCGTTACTGAGATTAGTCGAAACAAACATAAACAGTCAGCATTTTTTGTTATTAGTAGGCTACAAACGAATATACATTTAGTAAAAATCTTATATTTTTCATAACAAACAGACACTTCAATTTTGTTTATTTGATTATACATTTAATTGATTTGTTTTGTCATTTCCTAAAGCGGTCCAAATCCCTTTTCCATTCCTAGTCAGTAACAACAAACATGTACAGTAGACCACGGAAATAGGTTAACACCTTTTATGTTAATGAATGTAAATAAATATGAATTTGTCAATGAATATAAATAATTATAATTGTGTCTGTACGATCTTCGATAATTCTTTATAGGCGAAGAGTTTAAATTACACATAAGAGTGAACTTTTTTTTCGAGCGGACATTAAATTATCTAGGAGGGTTTTCCTACTTCACCGGACATAAAGGCGATTATAGCTCCAGCTTAAATAAATGTTTTAAAAACTACAAACCAAGCAATCTGCACAAGAGGGCGGAGCCTGTGGGACTTAGACCTCGGCTCAGGGCGGTTACTGGCGAGGTCCAGTCGAAGCCTCTTGGACTTCGACTCGGGCATCCGAAGAATTCAAATGAACTCTTTGAATAAAATTTGGATTTATTAATTTAAAATGTTTTTTACAACATGTAAACTTATCTCCGTCGTGAACTGTACATTAACAACTTTTACATCCCTCGTAGTAATCACGTGATTAAACATCGTTTAAGTAAATACAAAAGCAAACGGTTTCTTCCTTGCAGTACTTAGCATTATTGCGAGTGAAATGTTGGTTTATAACGAAATTAAGTACAAGTTGTGTATGAAGCTCCGTCGAGACGGAAACTTTGTGTTTGAACTCGTAAGTTGTGATGCTGAACTACCAAACGGAACGGATACCCGAGGGAGAACAATTTCACAATTAATTGAATGTAATGCAATTAAATTATCAACGTCCGTAGCGTAGCGGTAATTGGCTCGCTTTAAATCTCGGAGGTCGTGGGTTCGATTCCCACACCGGACAAGAAATCTTTGTGTAAATTCTTAGATTTCTTTCCGGGTGTGGTTGGTTGAGGGACTACCCTCCGTGCCTTGGAAAGCACGTTAAGCCGTTGGTCCCGATTGTTATAACATCATCTATAATAATCAATTTTTTTTATTTTTTAATCATATATCAAGGAACGGGCAGCAGCGTTACCTTGTGTGTTACAACATAATACTGCGGTCACCAACCCGCCTGCCAAGCGTGGTGACTATGGCAATGAGGAGGCCCATGTTCAGCACTGGACGTTATACGGGCTGATGATGATGATGATGACGATGAATTAAATTATATAATCGCCTAGGGCTGATGATGATGATGATAATCGCCTAGATATGGCTTACTATTTCATTTATTTATTTATTGATGAACTAGCTGCGCCCTGCGATTTTACCCGAGTTACTCTACTCCAGTGGGTCGGAACGTGATGTTTTGTAGCCAATATGTTAATCCAGCGTATAAAATAACCCGGTGCAAAATTTCAGCCAATTCCGTTCAGTAGTTTTGGCGTGAAAGAGTAACAAACATCCAACCATCCATACTTACAAACTTTCGCGTTTATATTAGTAGGATTCACTACCATTACAGTTATCCAATTCGCTATTGTAACAACATAATTTTGAACTAACTAAGTACATTTTATACTGTTAAATTCCTTCGTCGCGTGTTTCTGTCTGAACTGCTCAGTACAATGTTTCATGAGAAAAGTTTAATATCTAACATAATAATATAATGTTTGAAGATTTAATGTATATAATTCTTTTCTATCTTTGAGAAACCTAGTTAAATAACCTCAACGCAGTCGGCTCACGGTGGCCCCTCGTAAACGTTTTTTTTACTATTATTAAAAAAATATACTTAAATCTTGGTTGCGCCTACTTATCTTATTGCTGTACCGAACATTCGCAATTTAAAATCAGTGTTGGGTTTATACAGACTTCCTACCATTTCTCCCAATACCTTGCACAAAAACCGTGATTGGTGGACTGGAAGTCGCTTCATATTGGACCAATCGGCGCTGCATACTGTGAACGCCAGCGCCCTCTTCGCTCGTAAACTAAACCGATCGCAAAAAAAAAACCTACGCGTATAAACTAATTTTCGAAATAAAATATAATATCGAGCCCGGTGCGTTTGTGAATTCCTGTATTTGCTGTGGTGTGTGTGGAGGAGCCCCTGGATCCAGGATAACGACGGCGACACCATAAATAAGGTACTGTGCATTCCTTCCATGCGAGGGCTGTCTTTACCGCCTTTCGTCTGTTCCTACGGCAGCCTTCATATCTCCACCTTGTGCAAACACGCCCAAAATTTAATACAGTCTACTCAAATTACGCTTTGGCGTAACCAAATTTAGAAAAGACAATGTTCCATATAGGTTTGACTAGTTACAAATAATGAAATAATGAATTTTTATGCAACACTTAGGTATTTATATACACGTTCTTGTCGGAATTACAATGTAATAAGTTAAATAAAATAAAAAAACTATAACTAACAGATAATTCTTACCCTGTGAAACACCCGACTAGGCTACAGTTACGTTATAGTTATAAACACGGTTATAACTATAAGGCAATCGATTTAAAATCCCAACTATTTCAAAATAAAATCTGTAGGTAACTCATCTGTTTTACAGTACTTTGAATATTTATCATTGACGCTTTCTTGTGTAACGAGGGTGAATAATTTTATTTATCTCCAACACATTTATAACTATTTCACTGAATAGAGGCACAAGAGCAAAAGGTTATAGGTACTTGTATAGTCTAGGAGCGGGGTTCATCACTGATTTATATTGCGTCGTTGCGCGTGCCAAATCCCACATGCGGATTTTTTCATTTAAATTTGTGCAATTTTCTTTAAAAAAGCATAGCTTTTGATAAAACAATGTGTAGCAATTTTTGTATGTTAAGTCATGAATAAATTTCAATAATGAAAATAATGCAATACATCCACATTTTTGCAGTACTTTTTTTTATTAATAAAATAACAAGTTTTTCGTCGCATCCCTAAAATCTTTACTATACAACGTGTTAATTAAATAACGCAAAACCTCTTAGGTGATGATTGTGCTCATGAATATGAACTACTTTTAATATGGGACCAACTTTGTAACTCAAAAAAAAACAACTTTTTCTTACATTTTGGTCGAGTAGGTACTGACCATTTGTATGGAACAGCTGATTCTTTACTTCGAGATACAATTAAATGTTGGCCTCTTAGAAAAAGTAGTTCATATTCATGAGCACAATCACCACCCAAGAGGTTTTGCGTTATTTAATTGACACGTTATAGATACATACTACTGTACGGACATTAGCTGTCTCTAAACCGCCCCATATCTTGGTGTTGTAAAGCGACTAAAGGATATAAACCTGCTGGATGGGCAGCAGCAACTATGTGTTCAAAGATACTCTCATTTTACTGCGATCACTAATCCGCCTGCCAAGCGTGGTGATTACGGTAATATCCCTCTACGACCCTGGCTTGCGAAGGTCTGGTAAAGAGGAGGCCCATGTTCAACAGTGGACTTAAACGAGCTGATGACGTAAGTATTTGGACACATATATCACTTAACATTAGGTGGATAGGGTCCACTGTTTAGTCCTGAACCTAAAATAATAAAAATTCTAACCTAGGTGAAATCCCGAGGCAACAAAAGAAGGAGACATATTTCTTTCTATCTATAGGACAAGTAATTAAGCAACCTCACTCCTACTCATAAATATATTATAAAGCACCTACAAGTTTTCACTCAGCCATCAATGTCAACCTGTAATACGCAACTTATTTTAGAATATAATAATTCTAGAACAGAATAACAGATTACATTTCACGTGTAATTAGTTTTTTAGCGGAGTAATGAATATTCTTGAGGATGAACGCTCTTTGTATTCATGCTTCAGTCATCTGTTGTCTAATTAATTACGTAGCACATAAATAAGCTTTTCTTCTAAGAATGGTTAAATAGTAGATTGTTTATCTAGGGAGCAAACAACTATTTTAAAGGCGAGAGTGTTTTTTTTAATCCAGAGCGGAGCGAGGGATTCTTAACTAGAATCCTGAGCGCAGCGAGGGATTAAATGTATGTCACTCGAGCTTAAAATAGTGTTGCTCCCGAGGTGGACACTCTACTTTTTATCTCCCTCTATGAGAAAATAAGTAACAATATCCACACTCCAAATTCAAATCAATTTTGGGCCCTAAGGGATTAATGAGCTATGTTGGTCCCTGTTTACGAGGAATAAACTAGCTCTTTTTGAATAGATGTGATAAAAAAGTGGTTTTATACACGTTAATCTGTAGCTGTAATTGTTTGAACAAGAACCCTGAACTAACATCTTACAGATAATTAAACTCGTGGATTAATCACAATTAATTTACATTCTACGGCAGTGGTTCTCAATTAGAGAACGGGTCGGCACCCGTAGCAGGGGCACGCCACGACAAAATATATATTTTTAAAATTATTTAATATTTGTTTTTAATTTTCGCACAATTAGGAGCAAACTTCATCACATACTAAATTTCAAAAATTAAAGATTCGAACTACTTTCAATAATTTTGTTAGTAAAAAGCAATAACGCATACTGAATAATATTGTAACATTTTTTTAAACATATCAACAAAATATGAATTATCATTTTTTTTCTTATTGAATTCATTCTCATATTTTAATTAACAAAAGGAACACAAGGTTTGCACTTTAAGTATTTAACGGACAATTTGATCGAACGTGATGTTGTTATGATTGGTTAAATTAATTAATTTATTAAATTTGCGAAGATGGGCCCACTCAATATATTAATTGTTTATTAATTACTTAAACTTAATTGAAGTAAAGAAATATCAACACAATGCTACTGGAGATATTGGAGATGGACAAGGCCTTTTTAATGATTTTGCCTTATTAATGCTAAATATAGCTATACTAATGCTAACATTATTAGGTATACAGGTACCTAATAATATTAGCAACTTTCGCAACAGATAAAAAATCCAAGATTTTGTCAAATACCCGTTCAATAAGTGCGAACGTTCAATTCTTTTTTATTTGTGAATCCTTGTTTTACGGTACCAATTGTAGAATATGTTCATTCTAGCTCTTAAACTACTAGACATTGGAATCGAGCGTAAATAAGCACTTTGTAAAATCAGACACATTTAACATGGCGCATGGCGCGGGAACTCCAAAAAGCTATAAATTGTTACAAAAAAGGACCGAGAACAGATCTGAATTAATGTAGTAAATACGCCGACAGATTCTTTTATTCCAACTAAACTTTTTGGAATAGAATAAAATTCTCGAGGTTTCAAGTAATTTTCTGGTACAGCATTTGGAAGTTCTTTAATTTCATTCCACAGCTGAATTATCTTATTTACTTTTAACATTCTATGACAGCGTTTAACGCACTAAATTAACCGACAATTTAAGACCCTAGTGAATTCAGCCATGACGACCAACCAACAGCCATGGTAATAAGCTGTCAAATTTATTATTCTTTTTCTATATCTCCAAGGAGAACGGAGGAGATCTATCAATAATGCATTTTATCCGAAACTCGACAATTACTTCTAAAGTGCTCTGAAATATGATTATTTAAGCGAATTAAAACAAAAAAAATTATAGAATCAAACAGGGGCAAAATCAAGTTTCATTTTGCGTTAACCATACCAAAAACACTAAAGTGGGCAGATAATAATCTAGTATAAGTTTATTCAATGTATATAGACAACGAAAATACATTCCCTTTCAAATCAGTCGAATCTTTATGCGACCTATCTAGGCTAGTGGTTGTCTACCCAGGGCTACATATGACCCTACCACGTTGCACAGGTAGTAACAGGCCATGGCTGCTTCGGCCACTACCTGTGCAACGTGGCGCAGAGAGAGAGCCGGACACTCGCTGTCACCACTGTGACTGTGCCGACGATACGGCGCAGCACACGGTGGTGGAGTGTCCGGCGTGGGCCAACGAGCGGGAGGAGCTCGTTGGCGTGGTGGGAGACGACCTCTCGCTGCCGACCATCATTTCGAAGATGGTCCAAAGCGAGAGGTCGTGGGAGGCGGTTGCCTCCTTCTGTAGGCAAGTTATGTCACAGAAGGAGGCCGCGGAGCGGGAGAGGGAAGTAGATCCCTCTGCCCACCCGCTTCGCAGACGGCGTGTTGGCCGTCGGCGGCGGGCCGAAACCCGCCGCTTACCGCCCTAGGCTCGGCCTTGGGGAGTGGGGAACATGGGCCCCGCTCCCTTCGAGGCTGACCCATGAGGAGTAGGGACGCCTCTACACTCCGGGCGTCCCTATAATTGGGCAAATGGGCCACTGCAAGTGTGGCCCTGGAGATCCTGCGGTACCATATTGGCCGCGGGGGGCCGGATTGCTCATGCGTACCCGGCCCCCGCCAACGGGGGATCGAAGGAGTGTCCGGGAGGTTTTAGTGGCGTAGGGTCCTCTCCTCGTGGTATGAGTTAAGCATACCACGCTATGGAGAGGGCGAGTCCCACATATCCCGCCGCCAGCGCGCGAATACGCTGCAGAGGCGGTGGGAATGCGTCAATGCATTACGCCCCGGACAAAAAAAAAAAGGTCTACATATGACAAAATGAACTGCGGGCCACCAATATCTTATTGCTGACGTTCTAAGGCTACATCGCAGCAGCCATTATCGCTTGTGCTGCATAAATAACACCCGTGGGCCGCAGTTTGACGACCAAAACTCTAAATCAGTGATTTCCTGCTTAAGCCACATATAATTACGACACATTATTGTTTACAGAAACCGGGATTTACTGTTTACTTTCATAAATTGAAGCGAGTATGTATATTTATAGTCCATACTATTAGTTTTGTAAGCTAAGCTATAAAGAAAAATAATGATACCGTTAATTCAAAGACTGATTAATTAAAAGGAACTTACAAACTTATTACAAGATTCTCGTCCATTCCTTTAGAGATATCTTCTGTTTCAAAGACATTCCTATGATAGGGACCAATCAACACGTTTTCCTCATCCACCCGAACTATATCCAACTTATAAAGATTGCATCTTATCTTCCAACAAAAAGTGTTGGAAAAATTCCATTTGAACACGAAAAGAACATAAAATGACATTTCCAATCCTACCTTTCTCATCTTGAACGACAAAAGAGTTGTCTTTGAGCGACCCGTTCAACTTGCTTTCAACGGCCGGGAGTGAAGGAAAAGAAACAATGAACGAATAGCACGGTCGAACGGACGTCTAAAGGGAGGCAAGTGGGACCTAGCGCACTATTGTATTACTTGATGTGATATTAAGATAGTACTGTGCGTAGACGGCAACTAGAGGTAAACTAATAGAATGTAAGGGATTTTTCTTGACGCTGGTTAAGCTTGGACTGTTATCACAATATTTTAATAAGCACAAAAGTATATTTGCATAAAATAACAGGTTACAACTTTGCTTCTTTTTCGTTATGTGCATCGGATTCTTTGAAATCTTTTTTTTAAGCCCAGAAATATTGTATAAGTTTTGTTTATACTAAGTGATAACTTTTTTTTCTTTTTTTTATTTATTAATCATAGGCTTACGTTTGACCATAATCTCGCTTGTCTGTTCACTTCAGTCTTAAAGATGTCCAGATAATAGCGTTTCGGAAAAACTGACCCCGCCAGAGAATTCCACTCCTTAGCCGTCCGCATTATGAAGAAGAAGCAAATCGCTCCGTGCGTATTGAAGGAATGTCTACAACAACAGGGTGAAACCGCTCGCCGCGCCTAGTCGTCCGGTGATGGAAAGGTGAAGGAGGTATCAGGTTATGCAGAACCTCCGCACACTCCCCGAAATGTAACCGATAAAAAAGCTTTTCCTTGTATGATCACTTTACACTCCCCCATAAAAAGAAGATAAAGATTTATTATTTAACTATAGAAATTAAATAAACAGCGGTACATATATAAATTCAACTAAAAGTAGCTAATCTAAGCTAAAACTAACTTATAAATTACTAACTATTCTAAATGTATGCCACTTGGCCACGTTCTCAGAATGCTGACAGCATTGTGCAATTGTTTTTTTTTTTTTTTCGGATGGACTTACGTATTTTTTGGCCCGTAGGCGAACAGAGCTCCAGCCTTAATAAATGGTTGAAAAACTACAAACTAAGCAACCTGCGCAAAAGGGTCCCTGTGGGACTTGGACCTCGGCTCAGGGCAGTCGCTGGCAATGAAATTGAGGGATTATGACTTTTAATATTTTAGGGGTTTTGTGCAACTGTCGCTCTACTTTACAGTTCGCGGGTCTCTCAGACTTCGGGTCTACGAGGCCATCGGTCGGATAGTTCTTTGTAAACTAAGGGTCGGAAGGAGCCGATGAATGGCAATGCTTATCTGCTGTGTAAAGTAAAAATCAGCGCTCGGGGATAGTCCGTATTAACGCCGCTGGTACGAGGTTTTTATAAATTAAATCCGCAATGTTTTGTCGCCAAAACCCACAAACATATTTTGATATCAAAAGAGCCTTGAGAAGCGCCTCTTCAGATTCTCTGTGGAAAGAGATTATAGCAATAGTAGAACATCTAGCTAATATTTTAAGGTGAAATGAATAACGTAATACAATTTCTGTCATTTTTCAAAAGTGACTTTCGTGAAGTCCCTTCTAACACTCTTTACCAAAGAAAGGATAAAGATAAAACATGTAAGTGCCTTATAAATTCTATTCCAGCTTCGTTGGTTTGCCCAAACTATGCTGCCCCACATGTATGCGTGTCTATGTGAAGAGTCTTTGTCATATAAGAAAGAACAATTGCTACACGCGATGTAAAATAAATAGGTTTCGGATGCGAGCGATCATTTGTCACTTCTAGTTCTGTACAGCTCTGTAAAAGTAATATTTGTGTCCCCAATGATGAATTGAATGTCTTTGGATGGCTTGGTAGGTCATTCACCTTAACATAATTTGTCTATACTAATATATCAATCTGAAGAATTTGGTTGTTGGTCCGATTAGATTTTTTTTTTTCAATGTTAGATAGCCCATTTTAATTTTTTGGACGGACATTATGTAATTAGCCACCAGGCTAGTGCTACTTCACCGGGCAGGGCATTAATGATAAGATAAGCCGTTTATCGAAGAAGGCTATATTTGTTTATGAAGTTTCCACGAGTTAAGCGGATAAAACCTAGGAAGCTATAATAGTATGGGTGACCTTCATATTGTGTGGAAGGATTATTATTTAGCAAATTACCCATTTAACTTAGATTTACGAGTATAAGGCACGAATAGTGCCAAGAATGCGGCCGTAGCCCAATGTCACCGGTTCGTTCCCCACCCATTGCCCTTCCGACGTGATCACTCCAAACACAAGCATTTTTGCTTAGCACGAGGAGTTAACAAGAAAAGTAGACTGCCAAACTCTGCTAATAATCTATCAAAAAATGGCTGCTTTAGAATAAGGCTATACAAACTTGTATGACTTAACGTATACATAATGTAAGTAATATCACATACAGAGTTGGTTACCTCAAACGTCTGACGTCTAGTTAGCGTCAGAAAGTCAAGAAATCCGCAGAAACTCGGTAAAGTCAAAGATGGCACTTAAGCGAACCAAATTGAAAAGTTACATGGTGTGTAACACAACTAGCTGATGTTAATGAAACGGAACATTAATATTATATGATTTATAATATAAAATTGTCTTAATGAATGTTAGTTATTAAACAATACCATTTAAAACTGCAATGAAGAAAGCCGAGTTTAACTCTTTTCTCTTTGCTGCCTTGCAGTTCTTTAAAGATATTATATTTCTAGCTAATTTTGGGAAACCATAAAATAGAACAATATTACTGAGATCTGGTTTTAATTTTAATGTATTTTTTCTATTTTGACTACAAATCGAATGTACGAATGGTTTTAAAGTAATAACTCCATTGGCTTCTGCACCCCAGTTAACCACATAAAATAGCTATAAAAAGATAGTAACTATAAAAAATAAAAAAATCATTCAGTAAAGTAGATGCATAAACAAAGTTTGCCATTCTTGAGGTATGTCAAATCATATGCGTAGCTCCAGTTCCCAAGTAAACACCATAGATATTATAACCTACGCTATGCCAGGACAACATTGGTCAATTCAAATTGTATACCAAATTAGCCTCATAATAACCTTGCACCGCAAATTTTACTAGACTTTCTATACGTAGTGCAGAGCTAAGGAAACCATTGGGCAGGCAATCAGTTAAAAGCATGGACCGAGCTTAAAGCACCGCAGGAATGTTCCGTTACATTAACTAGCTTTTTGGATTTACCAGTCAATATTTGAGCTGGAGCATTTGTGGCGAGGTCTGCATGTTGGCAGGACTGACGCACTTGATGTGGCTAGTACGGTATAACGTACTTCAGTCTCATTTATTAGAACACTTACCTAGTACTAATTATTATTATAATTATATTATTATTGACCAACCTAGCTGACGACCTTGCTATTAATTTATGTAAGAATATTAAACTTAAATATCTATACGCCAGTATATCGTCTTCATGGTAAAAAATTACTCTGTCGTCATATTCTTTCGTTCTATGCCGAATACCAGAAATTGAAGATAGTATTTTGATAAAGTCTTCTGATTTTTTTTCTATTCGCTAAATATTGTTTTGATACATAGGCTACCAAACAATAGAACAATATACTATATTACTACGTACCATAAGCATAAAATAGAGTTTTAGTGCAGTATTGCATGTCTGTGTAAAAGCTAACATTCTATTACATTTATTAATCGTATTGTTTACCTACAGTACATAATGTTGATGAACGGTTGATGGTGTTCCTCCACAGAAAATTAAGATCTTCTTTGCCAGTCGAGGTAGTATGCCCGGTGGCCGACGGCCATTTGTTGATATGCAGAAGTTTTATATGTTCGAATTGGCTTGCGAGCTTGTTTTGCGTGATTCAGGTTAGTTGAATGGCTTGGTGCTAGGTGTCGCTACAAAATAGTTATGATATATCTAAGAATTGACTAGCACGGTCGATTCCGATTACGGAATTAGCTATTTAATGCAAATTATAGTGTACCATCATGAAAACACTGGTTGGACATGTAGCAAAAACCATATGGTTTGTGTGGAGTTTTTCTTCCCTTCGTAGAAAGTATTTATGAAGAATTCTGCGGCGTATTTTTCCCCTAGTCGCCTTTACAACACCCTCGGGATGAGAAAGAGTGGTGATATAATTACACGTACAATACAATATTATTTAACGTATGTTGATGACAATTGTAGCTGTTAAAAGTACTTTATTACTCTTTAACTCTATTCTATGACCGCAAAGTATCTCACAATATTTAAATGAATTCATATTAAGCTACTTTTATTTTATTCCATTCACTATAAGTCCAGCATATCTGTTAAAATTATTAATGTAACAGAAATGGAGATCAATTAAATATAACAATAAGGCTTTTTTTACCGTTTTCTGGCTGTACTTAAGTCAGTTATGACACGGAAAATCACTAGGTTTCATTTATTAAGCGTAAGCTTTAAATTAAAGCTGGTTCTCTTTTACTGCAATAGCAATTAGTTTAAAAGGTTAGGAATTTGATATTTTTCCATTACCTTTTTCGTATATATAGATAAACTTTCACAAAGAACAGAAATGGACTTAAAACTAAACTTAAAATTAGATAGGTACAATTGGCGGCCTTATCGCGAAAAGTGATCTCTTCCAGGCAACCGAGGAAGGAACCATCCAAAGGAGTTTAAAAAAGATTTTGTTGTTATATTAAGGGCCGATTTTTCAATCGCTGGATAAAAATTATCAGCTAAAGAAATTTTTATTTCAGCAGAACTTACACATACAAAATCTGTCGAAATTTCAATTTATTCCTCTTATAATATTTATCCGATGATTGACAAATCCCTTAGTTATTTTAGTTTTCTGCTATTTCACCTTTACGTCCTTGATATTGCGAAGCTTATCACATAATTTTTCAGTGGCTAATCCCCGAAGTAAGGCGGACGATCAAACACTCAAAAAGGACGTGTCTTCGGCCAAATCCCACGGATATTCTGCTACCTATCTGTTGGGTCTTCAAATAAAACTGTGTTTACTTAATATTATAATGTGTGTCTATGGATTGAAATAAAACACAATATCCTTAATGCTGTTTTCTTTTTCTATAATCTTAATTTCTACGAAGTCGGTCGTGTTTTTTATTGTTATAACTAGCAACCCGCCCCGGCTTCGCATGGGTACAATTGTCATGTATTAAAGGTAAATATAAACATTCCTTTAAAAAAACCCTCATCAAAGTCCGTTGCATATTTCTGAAGATCTAAGCATACATAAGGACAGACAGACAGTACAAAGCGACTTTGTTTAATACTATGTAGTGATGCTTCTTTATTATATTTTAATTATTTCGGTAAAAAGACATTAATTAAGCCCTCGGTATTTTTTCTTTCCATAATACCAGAAATATTAAAATATTGCATGTGACTGTGTAGGTAACTATAAAAATTCAAGGCTAGCTAGATAGTATTCTAGGTACGTAGTTTTTTTGTCATTGTCAAAAATAACTGACTAGAGAATACCCCGCGTCGCGGGAGACTTCACAAAACCATAACGCACCCAGACTCAGATCAACAAAACATATTAATCCATAACATGAATCGCACCCACAATAACCCAAGTTTTCGAATACTCTTGCCACTGCACCATCGGTTCAGTTACTTTAAAAGCTTAATACATCGAACGCAAAATATACGCCCCAAATTACCCTCAAAATAATAAATCCCCACAATTTATTATTATCCATTTCCCAGTAAACAAAAGTTATCAGTAAAGTCAAGAATTTATAACCGTAAGTCGGTTTCAATTAGCCCGCGCTCCATGACCAAAATGCACAAGCAAAAATGCAGTTAAACAGTTAAAATCCAAATGAATGGGCCCGTTAATTTAATTAAATCTCTTTATTCAATTAATTGTAGCCGTAATACAATTTGTTCTTTATTTTTGCGAACCCAAGTGAGTCCTGATGAGCCATTTACCGTGCAGTGAGAGTGTAGTGGCAGATGGACTGATCAAAGCAATTAGTTCGAGAACTGGGTATCAACGATATTGATGTCTGAATTGTCTGCTGTGAATAATGACGAATTGTATTTTGCCCAAATATTGGAATGGTATTTGACTTTTCATTATATATGGCAGTTAAAAAGTGAACGTGATCGAAGTATTCATAAGCTACACGACACTTTTGCCGTGTAGTTTCCGGCTTAGAATAGACCACCTCATGTCCTCCCATGGGTGTCGTAAAAGGCGACTAAGGGACATATGGCTGATGGATGGGCAGCAGCATCTATTAGCTCAAGGTTTACATCTAACTGCAATCACCAATCCGTCTGCCAAGCGTGGTGATTATGGCAATATCCCTCAACGATCCTGGCTTGCCAAGGTCTGTTAAGAGGAGGCCCATGTTCAACAGCGGACGTACACGGGCTGTTGATGATGATGATGACACTACACTTAACTAGCTAGAGGTAAGTATATATATTATAATAAAGCTTATAAATACTGCCAAAACTATATTATATGCGTGTTGCAGATTGAATTTTTCGTACGAATTCTGACGCAAATAGTGAATTTATAGGGTGGGTTGTATCTACAGTCGGATACTTAAAAAAAACTTCCTTCTTGAAAAGTTCAAAACAATTCTCAATAAGAGTTGGTTTACATTCCTACCTACCTTGTTACCTAAATGTTTTTTTTAATCAAACCCCAGCTTAAAACCCCACGGGGTTCTTAAATTTGTTCAACCACACGGAAACGCTAGTAGCGGAATATATAAGTTACATAAAATAGCTAAATAAAAGGATTACTCCGCGCTGCCACTCAGAGAACTCAATAACTGTTAGGTCCGACCCGGTACTTGAACCCGGGACCCTCGTAATCTGTAATTAAACATGAGACTTGTAAGCCTGGGCACGTAAAACGTAGTGGGGACGACAGGAGAGCAGTAAAACTGACTGATGAAGCCTTTGTAACGACACCGTACATCTAAATACTCGCCGCTTGTATTTTTTTATAAGGCTATGGAAATGGCGGTAGTGTATACGGAAATAAAAAGGGTATTTTAAAAAAAAGTTATTTCTTTTTAATAAAAAAGATCCCAGAATGGGTAAAAACTACAGGATTAAATGCTGTAAGAATGGACTGCAGCGACGGGCGGTGCGTTCTGATGGTTGTGTATGAGGCGCGGTGTTCTGGGTTTCATTTCAACCAATTAGAACAATTCTTTGATTGCAGCATGTTCAGTTGTTTTGAGCCTAATTTGGTTTGGAGTCCGTAATTGTGTTAGTAAAATTGTCAAAAAAACCCAATCGTAAGTATAATGAAGTCACCACAGTATGTATAGGATGGGGTGGTATTTAATAATTAGTAATGCTTGAGTAATATTCCCTATGACTGCCTCGTTAGTCGAGCGGTAGTAGGTATGTTAGACGCGACTCGAGCAAAAATTGCGCGGCTAGAAATCTCTAGAAATAATTTAAGTACTGGCCCGAAGTGAAGAAGTTGGTGGACTCCAAGAAGAATGAAGAACAAGGACCTGCGCCAGATCTGTCGTAAAATCGTCCTACCGTATTGTGAAAGTAAAGAAATATAGAGGGCGCCTGTATTTGCACAATCACTTCTGCACTACAATATCCGTCACTCGCTCACGGCCACGCGTTAAATGCCTACCGCTCGGCGTATCCTCGGGGACACCACTGACAGAGGGCTGTTGAATGTCCGCCTGAGCGCGTATTTAAGCCAGGTATTATAAAACTTTTGTTTTTTAGGTAATTCCTACGGTAGTTACCTTTCCTAGTAGGTTGTTACTTACGCAATTGGCAATGATATCATAGGTACCTACAACCCTAGCGCATTCTTACGATGACGCGTTAGTACGTGACTCGCATGGCGGGCAACACAGTCTCGACTCTTTGTGCGTGTACTTATGGTACATTTCTGCTCGTTTTGAGCAGCAGGCATTATTATTTAGATTTTGTAGGCTATTATAGCGTATTTTCACTTTTGCATGGGAGTGATGTATCTCTTATGTAGTAACTATTTATTAATCTGTGATAGAAGTCCGATCTCCTTCAATTGATTCCGTGGTCAAACTGAAGCTAAAACAGTGGTTCCGAACTGGTGATCTGGACCACCGGTAGTCCATGGAAGCACAGGATTTGAAACTGCCCAATAATTATTGTGCAACAGCAAAATATATATTTAATGAACATGGATTGAAAAGTGTGTCCGTTGTTAGACAAAAATTTGGAAAATGATCTTCCATCGCTTATAGACAAAAGAGAATTACTAGTAGAGTAATCTGATTAAAAATATCCGCTCATTTCATAGCCCTATAACTATAAGTCACAAACCTCAGACCAGAGAATGTGATTGGCGTGAAACTCATCGGTCACGTGCAGAAGCTGTACTTACAAATACACCTTAATGATACTCAAATACACAAGCATTTGGTTTATTACACCTAGCTTGGTATCGGTGCTAAGACCCACTTAACCTATTAAATTTAACTTTGGATCTTTAACCTATAATATAAATGTTAAGGTTATAGTTTAATGAGATATTATATGAGTTATGAACTTAAACTTAATTATGTCATATAGTATCGCGAATTAATTCAAGACTTTATTACACATATAATATAATTTGTTAATAAGAATTATAAACTGCGTATTCGTATAATTTTCATTAGGCTTTGCTCATAAACCATGAAAGGATTAGATCAGTTAATCAAGACTGCAGTTCATTTAGAGTGCCAATCTACATTTATTTATCTCAATATTGAAAAAAAATAATTTGGCTCATAGTTTGGAAGGTGGCAAAAACACTGTTGATTGCGTTGGCAGGCCATTTTAACCAGCACCGGGCATGAAAATGACTGAAAATTCCATTATGACGTGGCGTCCAATAGGTTAAATTAAGATACAATAGAAGAATACTATACCTTTCCTTATAATATAATGTGTTTATTCAAACCGTACTCCAAACATTTCAAGTTGTCACTATCTATTTATCTGAAGAATTTGACATCAGCCCAATTTCCCTAAAACAACAAGGACAGTTAATCTGGCGCCTACCGCGGAAGTAATTTCCCCTCCCTTTCATTACCGAATCATTATGGGAGCGATAAAATTAACAGCATTAGCTGAAGATAAAAATCTCATTTGATAATTACCCAGCTTCGAGTCACGATAGCGAAGACGGATAGCGAATTTAAGTATTTTAAAATAGGTAATCAAGTAATTACTAAAGGTTTTCAGGGTTTCATACTCAACACGTTACACCAATCCACCTGACAAGTTTGGTGATTATGGTAATATTCAGCGACCCATGAAGAAGACCAACGAAGAGGCCCATGTTCAGCAGTCTACATAAACTGGTTTTTAAAGTTAAATAAGTTGAAACACCTTCTACTTCGAGACCTTTGTAAATTAGTGATTTTTTACCGGTCTAGTTGGTTGAGGCGCTTGGAAAGTACATTAAGCGGTTGGTTATCAACCACGTACAACCACTATACAGAATTCTGCAGTCACTAACCGCCTGCCAAGCGTGATGACTATGGCAAAACCCTCCCTCGGAAGATACCTATTCTCAGGGGTTGTTGAAGGTGATGATGACATTAAATATGTTTTCAATTTACATAAGATATTGAAACATTATTTAGATTATAACGCAGAATAAGTATTAGTAATGTAATCTTTACGCTTCAAAATAAGGAAAATATTTCTCTATATCTCCCAAGTTTCCATAGAAACAATTCTAAATTAATTCATTAGAGATTTTGATCAAAAAGGTTGATGGCACAAAAAGCAGGAAAATACAACAAATTTTTGTATTACAGTTGTTTTTTTGTTAACCTTCCTAAACCTCTTAAATATAAATTAAATGGAACAGCCTGCTGTTTTATTAAAGTTGTAACCAGTTCTGATCAAAATAAATAATAAAATAATTACGCAACTCTCTATTTTACCTTTTTAAGATAAAAAGGAAAAGTTGTGAGACCCACTCAACGGCAATATAATAAAGAATCACGATTCTAATGTATGTAAAATGTATTGTATGTTTTAACTATTTAACTTATATTCCCATCGGAACATCTTTATAAAAAATAACCTATGTTACTTCTAGACAACGTCGTTTTTTCATGAGTGTACAAAATAAGTAATATTAAACCAATTTATTTATTTATCAAATATAAACATAACATGCTTGTTGAAAATTGTCAAAATCATCATCATCATTAGCCCGTAAAACGTTAGTTTTGCAGTAACGTACAGTTTATACCATCGTCATCACGATTGACAGGTTGGAGACAGTTTACCCGTCGCTGTTATACAATTGTAAGACCAACGACTTAACGTGCTTTTTGAGGGGTATCCCTCAACCAACCAGACCTGGGAAGATTTCTTGTTGAGCGTGGAAATCAAACCCACCATCTCTGAAACTGAAAGCGCTGTTTCTATCGCTAAAAAGATAACTTTGACAAATTATGCAGAGAGAACGCAAGTTTTGAGCTTTCGTTGTTAATATAAATACTTCGACAAAATCGATTCAATATAATAAAACTTAAATATACCTTAATACCTTTCACGAATACGGAGCACAAATACTGAGCAAAATAGTATGTCAGTTCATATGTTTTTAACCTATTTGAAAGTGGCAAAATAATTTTGTAAGCGACACCGGACCCATCTTTACCGTTTCTTTGTTATAATAAACTGATGTGAAGGTTCCCAAACCAACAATCTAATTTCACACACCAATTCTTTTAGGCAAAAACTCCAATCTTTTCCGTAATTCGTTAAAATTTGCCCTCCCCCCGTCTTGTTGCCCCTTCTCACGTCTGGCACAGACTAAAAACAATAGCAAAGAAACTAAAACAACTTGTTGGTTGCAAGTTAAACAAAGTCATGTGTAAAGAGGGTTTATCGTTTGTCCACACCAGATTTAAGAACGATGCGATGTTATTAAAAATCATATGTAAAACTGGATATTGTGCATATTGAAGTGAAGTAATTTAAATTTAAAACTTTACAGGCCATTAATTATCTTTCTAAAAGCACCATGTGAATTCTTGCTAAATTGCTTACTTATTTATGTTTAATTCTATCTACGTTGCTTGAATAGGAATAGGTTACAACTGCGACCATAACACACTACTAGTGCCAAATCCAAATTGTACCTATTTTATCTACTTGGTGAGGGCAATAAATATTTTTTCGCAATTTTTCTTATTATTATTGTCCATATCGTAATTTAGCACTTGTTTTAAGATTTATGAGTAGTTTTACCATTAGATGAATTTTGGAAGCAAAACTACGGTGAAAATAATTAGAAGAAGTGAAAATAGTCAAAACAAAAACAGATGATAAGCAATTGTGCGTAAATGCCAGTAATAATTAATAGTTTATGTGCCAAAGACGGTTAGGAATAGAAAACATAGACATTTCTGTATAAATAAATATTTATACACCCGCTTAGCTTTCAACACAAGCACCATCATCGTCATCGGCACAAGATATTGCCTCGCTATTCTTCTCATTCTGTGTTTTCGTGCACCGTGCGGGCGAGGCATAAAACACAGAATAATTCCCGGTCATTATTCACAGTTTTCCAAGGGATTTCGGGCGTGCGTAATGACTTTATTTGAAATGGAATTTTCTAAGACACCCGACGCGGTATCCCGCGAGGCCGTACTCATTGAATTAGACACCGTTGCAGGGAGATTTCTTAGATTCTCAAGGTTGTTTTGATGTGATCGCGGAGGGTAGAATTGTACGCTGAATTTCCGTTTTGGTCCGGTAGCATTTTGTTGGCGATTATATTTTGATACAACTTTAGATCGATATGCACAATTGAAAAATCAGTTTTTGCTTATACTAGCTGCAACCCGCGGTTATACCCACTTTGCTCTGCTCCAGTGGATCGGAGCGCGATGTTTTGAAGCCTATATGTTCGTCAAGCTTATAAACAATCCGCATTCAACTTTCATCGAAATTCATTCGTAGTTTTGGCGTAAAAGAGTAACAAAAACACATTCTTACAAATTTTGCGTTTATAATATTAGTAGGATATTTTAAAGCTTAAGACTTTGTTTGTTTGCTTAAATGCGCTAATCTCAGGAACTTCTCATCCGATTTCAAATTCTTTTACTTTCAGATAGCCTGTTTATCGAGGAATGCTATAAGCTATATTTAATTATGATACTTGTACAGGAACGGGAGTTACGCATCATAAAACACATACAGACAGAACATATATCTGTGGTTTACAAATATAGTAGTTTCAGCCGGGAATCGAACCAACAGTCATAGACTACCATCAGCCTAGCAAGAGCCATCAGTGTAGTCCGATATATGTTTTTTTAATAATATCTAAAAAAGAACCCAAAGTAAAAAATTAAAGTTTTTTTCTAATAGACCAGTAGTTTCTGAGATTAACAAGGACAAACAAACTCTTTCATATTTATAATATAAGTATAAATCTACGCTATACATAAGGTTAACTGAACAACTACGTCCGTATAATCGCTGCAACACACAACAACTGATATGTCGATAATTTCTTAATTAGGATTTTTATTTGATACCAGACCAGACTACACTTAACATATGAAAATTCGTAGGTATATTTAATTCGTTTTCAAAGTCAGTTACTTATTTAAAGCTCGCCCAAGGTGGTAGCTAAGGAACCGAGTAATTTACGTACAGTCACTTAAGAATCTTGTTACTTTAGAAAAGCTTTTTTATTGTCAGATGGATAATCACAGAGTACTTAGTCTGATGGTTTTTTTATTGTTAACGATAGGCTTATAAAGCGCGAAATATCATCATCAGCATGTATAACGTCCACTGCTGAACATGGTCCTCCTTCGATTGTGATTTTGCTTTAGCCACCACGCATTGAAGGCGGGTAGGTGACCGCAGTAGAAATTATGTTGTAAGACGAAGGGAAACGCTGTTGCCCGTTCCCTGGTATACAAATTATTATATGATTTTGTTATAACAATCAGGAACGGCTTAACGTGCTTTAACTTTTAAGTCCATCAACATATTAGAGCAGGAAAGACATGTTCGATTTAACATTATGATGTTTTATCTGGCACGGGGATCGAACCCATGGCGTCCGTTTTGAAGCGAGCCTTTTATCGCTACGACACGGAAGTTGCCTGTATAAATATATGAAGGCTTTAACATAGTCATAAAGGACAGTAGACTTATATACTTTACTATAAATTTTTAATTCTCATTAGATTTTTGTTTAGCCACAATCTCACCTGATGGTAAGCGACGATGAGGCTGACGATGGATCTCAAAGGTCTAGAAGACACTTATTCACTATTACTTGAAGATATCCAGGTTATAGTTTTCGGGGAAAACAGAAGCTGGCAGCGAGTTCCAGACCATAGTAGTGCGGATGATTACCCGTGCCATTTTACGGGAAGTAGGTTGTACGTTTTAATATAAAATAGGTACATAAGGTACATAATTGCCACAAGGTTAATTCTCATATAAATCGCTTATATAAACAGATCCTATTCTATCATAGGAGAGATCGCTGTGCCCGTCAGGGTCTTCAATTTTTACCTATATACCTAAGCTACCAACTGTAAATTGTACATACATAATAGAATGCAATAAATTAGATACTCAGAAAGTTAAAATTTTGACGGAAATTCTATTAAAAGCTTGTCAAATTTAAAATTAGTTTTTGCACGGTGAAGTAGCAAAAGATTTCTGGCCAACTACGTTATGTCCGTCCGAAAAAAAATCCTGATAATTTTCATCTGATATGTCTGTTAAGCAACAAAAACACGAATATTAGAGTTCACGTTAGCGTTCATGCTCCAATGTCCAGTACGTCAGATGACATAACACCACAGTGTCACTAGAAAAGTATTCCTCCGTAGTTATAGGATGGGCTGTTTGCTGCAGTTCTTCATAGAAACAAAACCGTCTAGCAGTGCCAATAAACACACTCTTCACTAACTCAGTAGCATTATATTATCTCCTACAGATCGCTAAATACATAAAACGCTACTCTAACAAAACTCCCCGGATACCACAACGAACATTTCATATCGATAAAAACGTGAAATTTTTAAAATGCCTTCAGGAAACCTAATTCCAGAGATCGCCACGATCAGACCCTGTAAATTGTTGGAGAGGACCTCGATCCAACTTGTTATAAACCTACTAACTTTAAAAAGCTGTTGATATCAACCTTATTGCCTTTATAATAGAGGTGGAAAACGTTTGTTTTGAGGGCAAAATATAAATGTGTAAACTAGCCACGACTTGCACGGTAACCGTGCGTGAAAATATACTGATAACAAGCGTTTGAGGAGGGTACGCCGCATCGCTAATATGACCACTTATTGAAGTTGCTTGCGGTACTATTTGATGTTAGTTTTTGAATATGTGTTTTCGGCCTTGTCGATGAATAAGTCGATGCATATATAATATAACTACATCTTCTTCTTCAACATAATAAAGTATTGGAGGTCTTTAAACCTAGGTCATGGATTCGGTCCCAACGCCGCACAAGAAATCTTTGTGTAAAATATTAGATTCCTCTCCGGGTCTGGTCAGTTGAAAGACTAACCAGACCTGGAAAGCAGGTTAAACTATTGATACCAATTGTTATAACATCATCTATAGCAATTGTATACCAGAAAATCGGCAGCAGCGATTCCCTATGAGTTTATACATAATACTGCGGTTACTAACCCGCCAAGGGTGGACTATAGCAAAAACCTTTTCCCTCGGGAAAAGGCCTATGTTCAGCAGTGGATATTATACGGACCGATGATGGTGATTATGATTATATAATTAACTAGCTGACGCGGCAGACTTCGTACTGCCTCAATCGATACATAAAAGACCTAAACATTTGTATAAAATAAACTGGGCCGTAGAGACTTCGTTTATGCGGTACTCCTACCCCTACACTACCCCTACCCTACACTACCCCTACCCTACACTACCCCTACCCTACACTACCCCTACCCTAAAAAATCTTGGCAAAAAAATTCAAGTTTTTAATTAACAAAATAAAGCTCAAATTGACTCTACATTTTAGTTAGAAAACGTTTGTATGGGAAAAAGAAAAAGGCTGTTTTAATAAGGGGTTTTCAGGCAATTATTCGAATTTTTCTCGCCGTAAAAACCATCCTTGAACTTCCACGAACATTAAAAAAAAGAATTAGCGAAATCGGTTCAGCTGTTCTCGAGATTTGCGCTTAGCAACACATTCAGCGATTCATTTTTATATTATAGATTATGGTATTTTACGATTCGACTGCAAGTGCAGTGTAAAGAAGTAGGGCTATTTCTAAGCTAGCGACGGTGAATTCAGAACTTTAACGTAAGTATAGTGTTTGTTTTCTATCATTCATATAAATCTAAGTATATGTAAGTATTTATGTAATAAGAAAAACTGCGGTAGTCACAAATTATTTTGAAGATTTGTATTAGATAATTGGATAATGATTGTTTTTATAAAAGGTATGCTACTATTAAATTTATTAGTGTAACTGCTTTATCAACTACTGCATATAGAGCGATGCATCTAATTCTAAATTGTACCTAAAGAAACTTCACTTAAAATACCTAGAACAAATCGAGTTACATTTCCCGTACAATAGCTACCATAAGCTATTAAAGTTTTCGGGTACAGTAAACAACTCTGTCCCAAGTGAGTTCCTAAAAGTTGGAATAAATCTTATGAGCATGACATTATCTGCGATGTACCTTTCCCGTATGTTTCCAGAACAAAGTTTCTCGAATACTATTCTGCATACGATGTCCGGAATAGAACGGATGAAATAGTGGAGTGATGTATAATGTTGTGCTTGATATATCGCCTCGCAATGTATTGGATTTTGAAGAATGTTCCGCGGACAACGGCTATTGTGTTATAAGTGTTTTATTTCCATTTTAGTAGATACATATTTTTTGTTGATTTTCCGGGTTGCTTTGTCCCAATTTTTTCCTGTTGCAATAATTTGATGTATGATGTAAAACTTGAATAAACAGAGACACACACATGTGTCATTAGCCGAGTGTCTTCTAGCTTAGCATAGACTACCCCATGTACACCATGGATGTCGTAAAAGGCGACTAATGGACATATGGCTGATAAGATGGACAGCAGCATCTATCAGATCAAGAATACTTACTTTCATAGTGTGATCACCAGTCCGTCTGTCAGGCATGGTGATTATAGCAATGCTCTCAACTACCCTGGTTTATTACTTGTGAACTTGAACTACTGATACTTGAACAGTAACAGGATTCGAAAGACTCGTTCGTTATTTATGTTCTTCATAAGAAAATAAGTTATATTTCAACCGATTTGTTTCAAAATTGAGATTAATAAAATTCGTCCACCGCGGTACCGGCGGGACTCGAACCCGCATCTTAGGTTAAGCTCCTAATGCCTTAACCAATTAGGCTACGGTGGAACCCTACCGGTTATCGAAATCTATCAATCTCTTCTATAACACGTCTCTAAGGGGGACGTTAGTGGTTTCCACGTTAAGGCATTAGGGGCTTTACCTAAGATGCAGGTTCGAGTCCTGCCGGTGGTCGAATTTTCTTAATCTCAGTTTTGAAACATAGTATATGGTAAACTTTTCCGTAAAGTGTTCAAAAACATTTAAAAATGTTCAACCGATTTATTAAGTGATAACTGTTATGAAAAACTGGAAAATATTTACTTGAAAATTTCAGGAAAAATAAATACATTCTCTTCATTAATTATTATAATTTAATAGTAATTTTAGATTCAGCATTAGACTTCCTTACCTAATACGCCGACCTTAAACCGTCCGGACCAGCGACTAAATAATAAATTTAGCCCGTCACTGAGTCCTCAGTAAATCTTTAGACGTAACCAACTCCACTTATAGTTACGATCTATTCGGCTAATAAAGTTGGTGGCAACACTGGCTTGTGTTAAGTTAACTCTGAGTATCGCGCGGTTGGCCGGCCGCCAGCCGCCAGCTATTCTTTTGTTACTTTAATTGCCAACTAACTACGTTATAATGTGCGTTGTTTAAAGGAATTCGTGATTAGTTTGAGCCGATTGACTTAAGAATCCTTTTGTTATAGCATTTTAGGGTTCCGTGCCCGAAGGGTAAAGCGGGACCCTATTACTAAGACTTCGCTGTCTAGCTATACAGTTGAAATTTTCACAGATAATGTATTTCTATTGCCGCTATAACAACAATTACTAAAAATAAATATTTAAGGGGGGCTCACATACAACAAACTTTGGTTTTTGCCCTATTTTGCTCGATATCAATAACGGCAACAGGTAGACGCTTGAAAATCGTACGGAACCCTTCGTACGCGAGTCTGACTCGCACTTGACCAGTTTTTTTGTTTTTCGGACGAACATATCGTTGTTGATCATTTGATACCACGTATGTCAGATATAGTAACTTTTCAGGAGAGTCAAGTTTAGTTTTTTGTTGTTCGGGGGGAAATGCATTTACGCATTTCCACCGCCACCGCTGCAGCTTATCCGCGCGCTGGCGGTGGGATATGTGGGACTCGCCCTCTCCATAGCGGTGTTATGCAGTGAAAGTCATACCACGAGGAGAGGACCCTACACCATTAAAACCCCCCGGACACTCCTTCGATCCGCCGTTGGCGGGGGCCGGGTACGCATGAGCAATCCGACCTAAAGGAGAGTCAAGAAACTAACAGATGTTGAAATATTTAAAGATGAAATACAGGTCATAGAGATACAGTGTGTGGTATCCAATAGGTTTATTACTCCAGAATATTGTAAAGCAGGGGTGGCCAACTTAATAAGACCTAAGATCGACTGTTACACAGTCTGCGATCGACCATTTGTGTAACATAAGGTTTCGTATAAGTAAATCAAAGGATAAACAGGTATTTTTTCAGATTATTTTACCACAAACACTAACTTTGTGCGTCTGTGGTACATTTTTTAAGATAAGAATGGATTAAAATATCACTTTTTGTTTTATAAGATGATCGATTATAATAGCTCCAAGGATCGACCAGTTGATCGCGATAGACCGATTGGCCACCCCTGTTCTATAATATAGTAACCGTCCTCGAAGGATCTCAAGTCTCTCTCTCCAATCTGCAGGCATACACTCCACGATTTGAAGTCGAGCAGCTCTGGGAATAGCAATCATCATCATCAGCCCGTATAACGTCCACTGCTGAACATGGGCCTCCTCGCGAGGGAGGGTATTTGCCATAGTCACCACGCTTGACAGGCGGGTTGGTGACCGCAGTATTATGTTGTGCTATACAAGGAAACGCTGCTGCCCGTTCCTTGATATACGATTATTATAGATGATGTTATGGCAATCGGGACCAACGGCTTAACGTGCTTTCCGGGGCACGGAGGGTAGCCCCACAACTAACCAGACCCGGAAAGAAATCTAAGCATTTACACAAAGATTTTCTGTCTGGCGTGGGGATCGAACCCACTACCTCAGAGATTTAAAGCGAGCCAAATACCGCTACGCTACGGAGGGTAACCTCCGTAAGGAGGAGGAATAGCAATAGCTGTGTGGTGTACGGCTTAGAATATACCACCCCATGTCTTCCCATGGGTGTTGTCAAAGGTGACAAAGGGATATACAGCTGATGAGAAGCAACATCTATCAGCTCGAAGTTAGTTACCATCTTACTGCGATCACCAATCCGCCTGCCAAGCGTGGTGATTATGGCAATATCCCTCAACGACCCTGGCTTGCCAAGGTCTGTTACAAAGAGGCCCATGTTCAGCAGTGGACTTTAACGGACTGATATTATAACTAACTCTTGGAAGACGCATTTACTTTACAGACGTCTGTATTAAACCTCATTTATCACATTCAAAGTAATCACTAGACAGTCATTAGTCGTCTTCCCAATAATATCAACACATAATTTGCGAAGCTACATTAATTCGTTAATTTAGGCACTTCCTCCCCCAACGTTTCGACGCAGAACGCTCCATTTAATTACAGTTGGGTACGAGCAGTAATTAAAAGTAATAATGTAATTACTTGTTTAGAGAACGGCAGGACGCATCATACGGACGTAGAAAACGATGTGCGTCAGTAAGGAAAGTACAAAATGATTCTCAAAAATAGTAAAATCTCGTGAATGGTTTCGTACTCGTAGCATAGATTGCCTACTAGCGTCTCGTAGCTAGTTGCGTCAAACGTTAGCATTAAGAGCCCGCATAACGTCCACTGGACTCTTCCTCTTGGCAGGCGGCTTGATGACCGCTGCTACCCGCTACCTGGTATACGATTATCATAGATGATGTTATGACAATCGGGGCCATTGGCTTAATGTGTTCTCTGAAACACGGAGGACTTAGAAACAATCTTGGTATATGATTTAACGCATTTTATTTTTTTAGGAATGCAAATCGAACATGGGAACTTATAAATTTAAGGCGAGCCTTTTGCCGATGAAATAATTTTTTAATACAGATATATTGTTAAGGTTTATGTTTGCCACAACAGATACGATCGTTAGTATGTTAATTTCCGAATCTATAGTCGTCCACTGCTGAGAACGTTTGCTACTAGTTTGCGCACTGGTTCCCTGCGACTTTTATAGGTTTTTAGTCCATCGCGCAGGCGGTCATCCCACGCTCTTCCCAAAACTTTCTGCCCCATCCTACATATTACCTATTAAGTAACAATTTAAACAGCGCTATTTTATATATCTGCTTATATAAAAATAATAGAAATAGCGTACTGAACGCTCATTGATTCTACAATAATTTAACTTCCTTTAACTGGAGTTTCCTTACTGTGTTGGTATGAATGCTGTGGTATGGTAATGTTAACATATTCGTATTTGTTAGAAAATGTTTAAGTTTCGCTGAGAAGTAGTTAGTATATGTTTCTGAGCCACCCCCTCCTCCCTTATTAAGAAACATAGAAAACTAAAGCGAAATTATTACGATGGACTTATGAATATGGAGCATTTATAATTTATATTGAATATATTTACTTACTTAAATAATGTCTTGGAAGTTATAGGTTCACATCCAGCGCCGGCATAAGTGTTTGTGTAAAATACGGTTCATACTGGTACAAACCAAAAGGTCAATCGCAAAGTGGACGAATGAACACATACAGAGAAAAATCGATAATCGGCCATCGCATTATATTTATTGGAAACAGGTGCCAAACATTGGATCACAAATTGACACAAAACAGGACGTCTCCATCAAGCATCATTATTACTGAAAAAAAATCTGAAGTTGTTTAGAATGAAAGTTTTCTAATTTCAAACGCGAAGACAGGTATAGTTTATTATCATCTTGGAATCCTGTGATTACCAAATACTAAATTCCGCGAAACCGATACAGTGCTGGAGGATGATGTCATAAGTGAAGTGTATCGAACTACCGACTGCTCCGAAGACAGTAATAATAAAAAACGTATAGACCTAGTGAGGGTAGTTGCCAAGACCCGCACCGATCGAAGACGATGCTGATGCTGATAACCACCATTCGATCGGTGACGACGGGTTTTGTGATCCACACTGAAACGTCGGATATATAGAAAAGGTAACGATTTGCCTTATTGTAAGGTGTTCGAGACCCGTGCCATTATTCATTCTTTTCATATTTGCTAAACTTGAACTGCTGGACTACCATCACACCCTACTTTGGAAAACATGTAAAATTTGTTATTCCCGATAGTCTTATCACATAGTCCGAGAGATAGATAGTTCCGATAGTCTTTTTAAAATTTTCTATGGCAATCGTTTACCAGGTTTAAACCGCGTTTGCTTGTGTAATAAAATCTGGGGCTCCGGTCAACAACACGCTGAACCCGCCTAATAAGCGTGCTAAGTATAGTAGAACTTTTTTTATATACTCTTAACTTTAATGAATAGTAACCACAAGTGATTTTCTCTATTCACAGTCACAAGCTTACTCATAATTATTTTATAATGTGAATGATTTCTAAATTTATCAGTTTCAACTGCAAGTCAGTTAAAAGGTCTATTGATTATGTTAGAAATTTGTGTTGCTCCGCGGACATTATAGCCCTACAAGAGACTTGGTTATTCCCCTATGATATTCCAGTATTGGGTACTATTGACCAGGATTTTGCTTATACCGGCTCGTCAGCCATAGATATATCGGATGGTGTTTTTAGAGGACGACCTTACGGAGGTGTTGCAATATTGTGGCGGAAAAGTATGTTCAAAGAAGTGACGGTTATCCATTGCAAAAATCCGCGTATCAGTGCAATAAAAGTGTCTCTGAATAATCGTGCATTTCTAGTTTTTAGTGTATATATGCCAACCAACGGAGTGGACAATTTAGAAGATTTTACGTCGTGTTTTGGCGAGGTATGTGCTATAGTTGATACCTATTCAATAGAAGCTGTTTACGTGTTAGGAGACTTTAATGCGCATCCGGGAGAGTTATTCGGCAATGAACTAATTAGCTTGTGTACGGACCAACAATGGTCCTGTGTAGATATAGATATGTTAGGAAGTGTATCAAATAACTATACATTTATTAGTGATGCTCATGGTTGTGTAAGATGGCTCGATCACTGTGTTACTAGTCATTCTGCTAGACAAACTATTAAAAATATATTTATAAAGTATGATACGTGTTGGTCGGACCATTTACCACTAATCATTGAGTGTGAATTAAGTACAATTATATGTAAAAACAGTCCGCGTAGTAATATTAGTAAAAATACAGCTGTTTGGGGCTATAGAACTAAGGAGCAGATAAAGAATTATACAAATATGTGCAATAGTAAACTTAAGTTAATAGATTTTCCGGTTGAATTAAGGCAATGTAGTTATAATGTATGTAATTGTGAGAAACATAGATATTATTTAGATAAAATGTATAAGGACATAATAACGTCGCTAACAGACGCTGCCGTTAACACGTCTGAAACGCGGTCTCGCACACAGAGGAAGAAGAGACAAGTGACAGGCTGGAACAAATACATATGTGAAGCACACAGGGAGGCCAGGAATAAGTTCTTACTCTGGGTTGCTCAGGATAGACCACAATTTGGAATAATATATGAGGAAATGTGTCAAAGTCGTAAAGTATTTAAAGATAGACTAAAATGGTGTCAAAATAACAAGGAACAATTAAAAATGGATATAATCTCAGAGTGTCGAGCCTCAAAGAATTTTAGTGACTTTTGGAAAGCAACGAATGAGCTAAACCATAAGTCTGGTCTCCCTGTGAGCGTGGACGGTGCGAGTGATAGCGGGGATATAGCTGAATTATTTAGAGAACACTTTGCTGTGAAATCACCACTAGGTCCGTCATCTGAAGATCCTGGGTCTACCATGACTGGTGACTTGTATAATGTTTCAGCCAAACAAGTATGTCAAATTGTTAGTAGAATGTCGAGGGGCAAGTCGCCAGGTCATGATGGACTCAGTATCGAGCATTTGAAATACGCTGGCGTTCATCTGCCACGTGTGCTCGCGATGTTCTTCACTTTATGCTTGCATCACTCGTACCTGCCCATGGACCTTATGAAAACGGTTGTTGTACCGATTGTTAAAAACAAAACTGGCGATTTGTCCGATAAGAACAACTACCGGCCAATCTCCTTAGCAACAATCGTGGCTAAAGTTTTGGACAGTGTGCTTGACTCAGAACTAGATAAACACCTTAATATTCATGACGCTCAGTTCGGTTTTCGCGCTGGACTTTCTACTGAAAGCGCAATTCTGAGTCTCAAGCACACTGTACAATACTATACGGAAAGGAATACACCTGTGTATGCATGCTTCCTTGACCTATCCAAAGCATTTGACCTAGTGTCTTATGACGTATTATGGGAAAAACTCAAGAGGACAGGCGTGCCTACACAAGTGCAACGGATTTTTCATTTCTGGTATCAAAACCAGATAAACTCTGTAAGGTGGTCGAACAGCTTCTCCGACGCGTACAGGTTGGAGTGCGGGGTGAGACAAGGTGGTTTGAGTTCTCCCAAGCTCTTCAACTTGTACGTGAATGAGCTTATAGTTGGGCTCAGCAACACTCGAGTAGGATGCTGGGTTGACGATGTATGTATGAACAACTTTAGTTATGCTGATGACATGGTGCTGCTGACCCCAACTGTAAACGCAATGAGAAAGTTGCTAGCTATCTGTGAAACATACAGCTATAAGCATGGATTAGTGTATAACTGTAAGAAAAGTGAGTACATGGTTTTCAAGGCCGCCGGTAGGTGTCCGTCATATGTACCTGCAATAAAGCTGAATGGTAGTGAACTGAAGCGGGTAAATCAATTCAAATACCTCGGACACTACGTTACTGAGGGCCTTGAGGACCAAGCTGATATAGAAAGGGAACGGAGGGCATTGGCGGTCAGGAGCAATATGCTGGCCCGCAGGTTTGCGCGTTGTAGTGAACAAGTTAAGGTGACACTATTTAGAGCCTACTGTCAGACCTTCTACTCGTGCAGCCTGTGGTTCAGGTATACGCAGAGGACGATCAATGCCCTACGTGTCCAATACAATAATGGATTTAGGATGTTGTTAGGGTTGCCCCGCTTTTGTAGTGCCTCTGGTATGTTTGCGGAGGCTAGGGTAGATGGCTTCCATGCCATTATGCGCAAGCGGCTCGCGTCGTTACTGAGCAGAGTCCGGAGTAGCACTAACAGCATCCTTCAGGTCATTGCTCATAAACAGGACTCAAATATCCTGAAAGAATTTATTCGTGTGCAAATTTTATAACTCGCATGTATTATAATTTCTATGGACTTAGTCTGAAATAAAGATTTATTATTATTATTATTATTATAATCAAGCTCAAAGTTCGGTAGTTACTCGTCGATATATTTGAGAACTTAGTCCCGACAAAGTTGAAGATAAGTGCCGGTTGGATTTAACTGAGGGATGCAACTTGGTATATGATGGCTATACATTTACGGAATCAGTTTTAAAACAGATTTACATATAGCTCTTTTGGTATGACGACGTTGAAATACCTGAAATGTGGTTGCAATTATGTAATTAAATTTATCTTTAGAATCCTAGCAGTACTAATTATGGAATAATCTATATATATAAAAGAAAGTCGTGTTTGTTACAACACTTATAACTCGAGAACGGCTGGACCGATTGCCATGGTTTTTGATTTATTGGATTTGTTTCCGTCCCGAATAGCAGAATACATTTTAAAAACAAAAGAAAGTCGTGTTAGTTACACTATTTATAACTCAAGAACGGCTGAACCGATTTGGCTGAAAATTGGTAGGGAGGTAGCTAAGAACTGGGAGAAGGATATAGGATACTTTTGGGTAGGGGTAGGGTAGGGTAGGGTAGGGTAGGGTAGGGTAGGGTAGGGTAGGGTAGGGTAGGGGTAGGGTAGGGTAGGGGTAGGGTAGGGGTAGGGTAGGGGTAGGGTAGGGTAGGGGTAGGGCAGGGGTATGGTAGGGGTAGGGTAGGGGTAGGGTAGGGTAGGGGTAGGGTAGGGTAGGGTAGGGTAGGTGTAGGGTAGGGGTAGGGTAGGGTAGGGGTAGGGTAGGAGTAGGGTAGGGTATAAAAGTCCACCCGTGCGAAGCCGGGGCGGGCCGCTAGTAAAAGTATATTTCCTAACAACCGAATGAACGCTCCGTTCCTTTGACAATGTGAATCGTGTTCGTTTGAGAGTTACATGTATAAAAACAGTCTGTTGCAACCAGGTCTGTATGGCTGGCACATTCCAGAGAGACATAGCGCTTTCTGCTTAAAAAATACAAATGACTTTTAAAGTAAGGTACGGTACGGTCTCTTTGACTTTGACTTTACTTTCGACTACTCTCTAATGGGCCGCTTAAGGGCAATTTTTTTATTGTAATTTATTGTAAAATGTTAATGTTACGTTTCGATAGAATACTCATGGCAAATCATATAATTTTTAATATAGTATACCTATATACATTATAGATTTTATATTAGTTTAGTAATGCAACAATATATATAATGTGGTCAATGCCACAAAAGGCCGTGTATATTGAAAATTAACAATAAATAGATGAAATCGTAATTTGAACTTCTTTATCAGTGGCGTAGCTTAGTGATCAAGGGCCAGGGCCCTTGATCTTGACAAAAAAACTGTTTCGATTTTATAGCATTTTATTAATATATTTTATAAACGCAATAAGAGGATTACTAATAAGGTTTTGATGCCCTCCCGGACTTGAGAGCCCCGACGGTGGCTACGCCAGTCTTCTTTATTGATATAACACTGTTCGGCACAAACCCCACACATGCTCGTATGTCTCCATCTAAGTAGATAACACGTGTATTATACAAGACTGGTCACAGTTCAAACAGTAAGCAAAACAGTTGCCTCGCGCATTGTATCCGCTGCAGACTGACTATGGAAACTTAGCTGGCCAACTTGCCTCCACACACGGATGTAGAATTGATAAGGTGTACTGGATGTCCATCCAATTTTACCTAATAATTTCAATCAACAAATTTGATAATTGCTTTCCCATTTTTTTACCGGTTTTTGGTACTTCATCGGGTATAAAAGCGAGAAAAGCTAAGGACAAAGTAAGAAAAGAGCGCGAGAAGGCGCCCCCTGTGGAGACTTCGTTTTGATGCATTCCATGTGTTACAAAAATAAGTAATGTGCGATTATCTCGATCTCGATTTTTCATGGACCCTGTAAAGGACAGAAAATTATGAGTTACCTATAAATTGGATCATAATATATCTTCCAATGGATGTAGTAAGATATGACTAAGGAACAGAGCTGAAGGATGGGCAACAGCATCTATGAGCTCAGGGTTATTTATTAATACCAAGGCTATTAACATCTTCCTGCACTCACCAATCCGTCGGCAGAACGTGGTGGCAATTATTGCTTGAGGGATTATAGCAATATCCCTCAAGCAGGACTGGCTTGCTCCGGTTTATAAAGAGAAGCCCTTTTACAGCAGTAGACGTAAACGGGCTATTGAAGAGTTTACCTCTACGCTGCCTTATGCCTTACTAATCACTTGAACAAAAATAAAATGTTAAGTCTATGGAAAGAAGAAGAAAAAGAAGAAGAAAAGAAAAAAGTACATGGAAGTTTTGCAAAAAAATGATGTAATGGATGAAATTCCAACCTAATTCTGAAACATTATCCGAATTCTAACGTCACAAACAGATAGCATACCAACAAAATAAATAATTTTATATGCGTATTTCCAAGGTGTAGCATTTCTTGGCACTTACTTGTGATATAATTGACCCAAAAATATTTATTGGATTATATTGTATTATACCTTGACCCTTTACCAATTAGTAGTAGATAGGTATATTTACTTTTTATTTGATATGCTAGGACTTTAATTGTAATAGTGCTCGCCTGTATACTCTGCTAAAATAAGTTGCTATGAACAAGTCATCAACATCATTTGAGCCGTAGGATGTCCACTGCTGGACATAAGCCTCCCTCAGGCTATGATGTCTGCTGGTATTTGCAAAGGTAGACCATATGGAGGTGTCGCCATAATGTGGCGAAAAAGTGCTTTTAATTGCGTGTCGGTAGTAAAAAGTAATAATAATAGGATATGTGCAGTAAAAGTAGTGGTTAATAACAGATCGTTTATGGTTATAAATGTGTATATGCCAACGGACTGTAGCGAGAACTTGTTAGACTTTACGGAGTGCCTCAGTGAAATATACTCAATGATACAAAATAATAATATTGAATCAGTGTTTGTACTAGGGGACTTCAACGCGCACCCAGGTGAGTCATTCTGTAATGAACTTCTTAGTTTCTGTAACGAGCAAGAATTATTATGTGCGGATGTTAATTATCTCGGCATGTCGTCGCCGCCTACTTATACATTTATTAGTGACTCACATGGGTGTAAACGTTGGCTAGACCACTGTCTTGTAACACAGTCGGCGTCCAAAACAATTGTAAACATTGAGGTGATTTATGACTCTTTCTGGTCAGATCACTTTCCATTAAAATTGGAGTGTGATATTAATATCATTAGAGTAAAAACATTTGTTAAAAAAATATGTAATAACGTGCGTTGGGGCGAAAGAAGCCCAGAAGAAATTCATAAATACTTTTTGCACTGTAATAACAATTTGAAGAGTTTAGACATTCCTGAAAATTTTAAAATATGTGCTGATAAATATTGTGATAAGCTCGATCATAACATTTTGTTGGATGATATGTATAGCAAAATTGTAAATATATTGTGTGAGGCTGCCAGTAGTAGCAGGACCTCAAGAGGCTTTATAGGAAAAAATAAAGGTATAAAGGGCTGGAACAAACATGTAAAAGAATATCACACCCAAGCAAAGATTATGTTTAAAATGTGGATGTGGTATGGTCAACCAAGTAGCGGGCCTATCTTTGAAGATATGAAATTAGCGCGTAAAATGTTTAAATCAAAATTAAAATGGTGTATTAAAAACCAAAACAAAATTGAAATGGACATAATAGCCTCATTACACTCAAAAAAATCATTCACGTCATTTTGGAAAGGGACTAAAAAACTAAATAATAATACCCCAAGTCTTTCAGCTAGCGTGGATGGTCGGAATGACTGCACTGAAATAGCCAATATCTTCAAAGAACATTTTAAAATGAGTGCTCCTCTCGATACTTCGGCGAGGATGAATGATGCTGAGCACTGTCGTGCTGGATCACCCCTTCGATTTTCATGTAAAGAAATAAAATCTATTATTAAATGTATGAAGAGAGGTAAATCTCCTGGTCACGATGGGCTCAGCATCGAACATCTTCAAAACGCTGGTATACATCTGCCGCGAGTGTTGACTATGTTTTTTAATTTGTGCTTGGGACATTCTCACTTACCACAGGAGCTACTGGATACAGTAGTCATACCTATTGTGAAGGACAGGACAGGGGACATAGCAGACAAGAGTAATTATAGGCCTATCTCACTGGCAACGGTGATAGCTAAAGTACTTGACAGTGTGCTTGACACCCGCCTCGGTGGATATACCCGGCTACACGACTCACAGTTTGGCTTTCGTGCTGGGTTGTCCACTGAAAGTGCCATTTTTGCGTTGAAGCATACTGTCAAGTATTATACAGATAGAAAAACACCAGTTTATGCTTGTTTCCTGGACCTGTCAAAAGCATTTGACCTGGTTTCCTATAATGCCCTATGGGGAAAGCTCCGAGAGGAGGGCGTTCCTGCTTCGCTAGTGTCTACGTTATCTTTATGGTATGATAAGCAGAGAAATTTTGTAAAGTGGTCAAATGCGCTGTCGGACCCCTACAAATTAGAGTGTGGTGTGAGACAGGGAGGTCTTACCTCCCCGAGGCTCTTTAACATTTATGTGAATAAATTACTGGTTGAGCTCAGCAACACTCATGTTGGATGCCACATTGACGGAGTTAGTTTGAATAACTTAAGTTACGCAGACGATATGGTGTTGCTGAGCCCATCCATCTGTGGAATGAGAAAGCTACTCTCGATTTGTGAGGGTTATGCTGAGCAATATGGGCTAAAGTACAACCCTAAGAAGAGTGAGCTACTGGTGTTTAGAGGTAGAAATAAAAGCCCATCATATATCCCTCCGGTAACACTGTGTGGCTCACTTTTGCAGAGAGTAACCCAGTTTAAATATCTGGGCCACATTGTTACTGAAGACCTGAAAGACGACAAAGACATGGAAAGGGAGCGCAGGGCATTGGCTGTGAGGGGAAATATGGTGGCTCGAAGGTTTGCTGGTTGCTCAGTACCAGTAAAAATCACATTGTTCAAGGCTTACTGCCAAACTTTTTACACCTGCAGCCTTTGGGCTAATCACACCAAAAAAGCAGATAATGCCCTGAGAATACAATATAATAATACCTTTAGGGTGTTGTTGAGGCTTACACCTTATTGTAGTGCATCAGGTATGTTCACCGATGCCCACACCGACGACTATTTTGCAATAATGCGTAAGAAGGTGGCGTCGATGATAAGCAGAGTGGGAGGAAGCAACAATGGCATCTTAAGGGTGTTTGCTGAAAGGCTAGATGGGCCTACCATGGGTAGATTTATCAAGCTACATGTTTCACATGGGGCTTGGTGAACCTATCTATGGCCGGAACATTATATTTATTTTATTATTATTTTATTTCACCTGTTATTTAGATACTAACATAGCTTTTAATAATTTGTACTAACAATATGGGCCTTGTAGTCTGTCAATAAAAGATTTTTATTTTTATTTTTTTATTATTATGAACAAGTAAGTAAATGGTTTATATTAACAAGAAGTTCAAAGACCTATAATTTACATACATTTATTGATAAGGATCTGGCTCAGAGTTGAATTCGACTTTAAAACAGCATAGAGTGTGACGCGTGTCATGTTCCGCTGCTCTATATCGGAGTCAACTAGTTCTCAAACTCGCGACTGTCGAGCTGTCTTAATTCAGTTCCAGTGTCGCTACCGACCGCTGCGGCTCCGCTACGATGTGCCACGATAAACTTGCTCTAAGCTGTTGTTCACTAAAGTAGAACCGTTTAAAACTCAACTTTTTCAATTATTTCTACTGTAGTTTATTGGATTCGATTCCTTGCTACCAAGTTATTTGATTTGCAAGTTCTTTGAAAACTTGTACAACTAGTTATGGAGGAATTGAAGAAAATTTCAAGAGATTCTTGAGATGCGGAGATTGTCCGGTAACAAAGAACTCGTAACAAAAGTCGATGCAACGAGAAAAAGTCTTTCGTACTTCAACTGTTTGTTTGGATTTGATGGACCAAGATTAACACCTGATGATGAATGCTATTGTGTTTGTTTTATATTTTTGTACGAGATCAAAAGGCAAATCGACGGTGGTTTTATTCTAGCTAGAAAATATTGTTAATAAATGTTAGTTTCAGCCAGGTAAGATCAATTTACGTCCAGTTCTAAAGACACTCCTACTTAGTTAAAATGATTTCACATTTCGTGAGTTCAATCTTTTATATTTGTTGCCATAGACTTCAAGCGACAGATGATGTCACGAATGGTACATCGCTCAATAGAAGTTCGCACGCGACTTGAGTCGTGTATATACAAGTTGTTAATTCGAATCCGGGCACACCACCTTACCAGGCCAAGAAGTGCCTCCCTGTTGGTGAAACACCCACAGCCGCTCTTCTAGTTTCCTACATATTTATAAAAGATTGAACTCACGAAGTCCTTTTTTTCACGCCAGGCTGAATTTTCCAAAGTTTGCTGCAGTAGAAGCGCGATCTGAAACTGTATACAACAATATTTTCCGATATTAAAACTGTGTTTCGAGTCGAGTCTCAGCAAGAATTCGATTTACTAACTTTTCTGAAACGTGGCGAAGTGAAGCCAAATTCTTAACTTGTTGTCATAGCGTGGTTGGAATTAAATTGTTCATATATGTGATTCCAAATAAGACCTTATTCTGAAATGGTTAGAAGTGATTTTCTGTTGTCATAATCACAATCATCCATTATTATTGAAAATGTGATGAACATGATGTGTAAATATTTAGTCGAAAGCTTCGAGGTTTATGTTAAGCGTGTTATGTTGCTTTAACACTATTCAACATTTTATATATAAACTCGTAAGGCTAACTAGAGTTTATAAATATATCGTTTTGTTATATAAAGATAATTTATTATTTTTATAGACAAACTGCTACGCAACCCAAACATATTTGTGAGATTTTTGTTTGAAAAGGGGCTTATTCCATCTTTGACTTTTGCTAAATTACTTCCTTCTTCATATAAAAAGGCATCCGAATCAACAAAGACATATCTTGTAAAATAAAATAGATTGTGATAACGCAACCACTCCGGAGATCCCTTTACCCTATCAAAATCCCTACAGATTTGTATCCTCCTTTCAAAAAGCGTAACTTCAAATAAAAGTAAAATGGGGTTGAATGAAAACATGTTTTTGGTAAATCATAAAACAAATAGAAATATCACGCATATGGTGTACAGCACTCTCGTACAGCCCCGAGATTATGTTTAATGTCAGCCAACGGTTGAAGGCTTTGTCCTCTAATAAAACATAGTTCGGAACAAATAGCAGAATACAGAACAGACTGTACGATTAGCCAAAATACCTAATAACACCAGTGTTCCTGCCTAACAGCAGCCAGATATGTGTACCTGGCTTGGTCATAGCAGGTACAAATACAAAACGTTTATATTATCCGACACTTCTTGTCACACATCATCACACGCAAAGGTCAAAGGTCAAAGGTTGTGACTTACTGGGGCAACAATCTCTGCGAGCAAAAGTAAGAGTAAGAGTACCTAAATGGACTATTTTGTTTTCTGGTAATGTAGTGGTACACTCAATTCTTTTACATACAAATACTTATTTTCCAAAATCATGCATCCCTCATGGATTTTTTATCCAAATCCACAGAATGTTTCATGGCTTGTCTTATCTACAGATAAAAGCTTCTATGGTTGGCCGGCTCCATTTAGCAGTGGTCACTTGAACCGGATCGGTCCGCTTAAATCCGGTAAGTAGAGCACGGTGCTCGAATAAATCCCCATATTATTGTTATTGCCGGCGAGAATCCTTGCCTCCTTTGTATACGACAGTAACGTGCTACTATATCCTGTTTGCCGATACTATTTTTCTGTGTCTAGTGAGGAGGACATTAGACATGTACTTACCTACTGTTTTATAGGGCAAGTCGTATTTAGAATACTTATTTTTACGGCCTTTTGTATTATTGACTACATTTCTAATACTTATAGAAGCTCTATTATCCATGCTTAGCCTAATTATATTAAACATCAAATTCTGAAAGGGACAATAAGGCCATGGAAACCAGATACAGCAATAACTAGGTAAGGATGTCAACGCATTTTGCAAGGTGAGGCCTCAAGGAGGTCCAAAACCTGTTCTTAAACACATAACTTAATGATAAGGCTATTAATAACATATACTTACAGAAGATTTACTACATTCGTGTATTTTGATTTTATCATAGTATCTTATATGAAATACAATGCAAATTTAACGCAATTCCAAAACACGAAAAGAATTATTTTATATCACTTTTTCTTCAGTTTTGCTTCTTGTTCAAGTCTCTTCCTCAGAGACTCCGGCATCTCCATCGGAGGTGGCCGGGGCATTCTCGTGTAAACCTTGAAAGCATCATACACGAACCATTGCAACGCCGTCAGAGTTCCAATCATGATGATACGTGCGACGAGCCCACGCCATATACCAGCAACGCCCAACTCTCCGAGTATTCCACCAATAGAACTGCCAGGGTCTTTGTTCAGTTTGGAGACGATGGTATCAGCTGGATGCGATACTATAGCACACAGTACACCGGCTGCATAACCAGCAGCAAACGTCACTACCAACTGTTCGGCTTTCGTACAGTCTTCACGCTTCTTAGGCACAACATTGCTGTACAAGTACTCTAACACTTTTTCGAAAGAGGAAAACTTCATCATTGTATAGGGGATTTGTCGACCCCACAATGGCGGCAGTCCTTTATAAAATGTTCCGATGCCTTCTGTTGCTAGCATGTGAGGCATTGCTTTCATCATCTTTGACGTGTACCCCGGCGTGGTCTGCACTCGAACCTTGGTGGCTTCAAACGGAGCGAGGAATATATCAGCTATAAATTCTGCGGACGCTGAAGCAGCTAAATAAAGGTACGTTCGGTACAAATAAGCATCTTCTTCGCTCACCATTTTAGCGAACCGATATTTGAAATACTCATAACCACCGAATTTTGCTGTTCCTTGGGCTGTGTATCCTAGGAGAGTGGGTGCCCAACCTTTGACGATGTTTCTGATCCCTCCTTCCTGTATAGATATTCCAAAGCCTTTGAAAATAGACTTGTATTTACCAGGGTCAACTTGTAGACGGCACTTAACCAGGTCGAGCGGGGTCAGAGCCGCGTGGGTACTGCCGCACGCCAGACCACCTCCTATGCAGCACAGTATGAAAAATCTGTTACTGTACATTTCACACGAATAGTTTTCATTTTCAGGTTTTTTGGACATCTTGTATTCCTATTGACACGAAATGAATGAAATAAAACCGAAAAGATGTTAAAATTGTTTTATGGCATATTGACAGCTTTGTTTTCTTTGTGGTTAAAGTGAAATTAGTCATCGTAATTATGTCAAAGAGTATATTCAAGGTTTCCCTTGATAAGTCTTCATTCGCTTCCATTATAATAATATAGTATAGCAGTGACGGAAGATAATTACTTACTAACGAAAATAAACTGCTTTATTATATAAAATGTTTATCCATTTAACTTTTCTAGCGCATTATGGTCTGAATAAATCCGAATCTAAATAGGTTATTGCGTAAGTTCGGGTTTGATATTATGTAAATATAACTAAACTAGCGACCCGCCCCGGCTTCGCACGGGTACAATACTGATAATTATACTACATAATGTCTTTAAACCTCTAACAAACGGGCGAAATTTGGTCAAAACAAACAGAAACAAATTAATATAGGTACCTACTAAAACTCAGTGAAATAAGTAGGTGGGTATACTTTTATCGTATGAAATACCTATACTCTTCAGGACTAACAATACAACAAACACTAAATAAATAGGTATTCAAGTATCTATCCATCATAGTTACAACGAACACAAAACAAAAAATTTGCCCTATAATTCTTAAGGATCGAGCGCGCATAATCGCATTCGGCCTACCTCCGTAGCGTAGCGGTAATTGGCTCGCTTTAAATCTCGGAGGTCGTGGGTTTGATCCCCACACCGGACATAAAATCTTTGTGTAAATTCTAAGATTTCTTTCCGGGTCTGGTTGGTTGAGGGACTACCCTCCGTGCCTCGGAAAGCACGTTAAGCCGTTGGTCCCGATTGTTATAACATCATCTATAATAATCGTATATCAAGGAAGGGGCAGCAGCATTTCCTTGTGTGTTACAACATAATTCTGCGGTCACCAACCCGCCTGCCAAACGTGGTGACTATGGCAATACCCTCCCTCGGGAGGAGGCATATGTTCAGCAGTGGACGATATACGTGCTGATGATGATGATGACCTACTAAAACTCAGTGAAATAAGTAGGTGGGTATACTTTTATCGTATGAAATACCTATACTCTTCAGGACTAACAATACAACAAACACTAAATAAATAAGTATTCAAGTATCTATCCATCATAGTTACAACGAACACAAAACAAAAAATTTGCCCTATAATTCTTAAGGATCGAGCGCGCATAATCGCATTAGGCCTATCTAAAACACGCGCTGTTATTTTGCGATAACTTCTAAGTTATTCATTAAAAGTATATAGTGTAGGGGTAAAATAATCTGCATGAAATGCTTAAGAATATTAACTCATTTAAAATGATAACGATAAATACTGAATCCGTCTGATTAGCTTTACAATTACCGCATTAGAAATTATCATTATTCTAAGATATAATGGATATAGCAAGTTAACCTTGAAAGATAGACATATGCTATCGCAGACTTTTTTGTAGATCTAAAAGATAAGAATATTTGCCACCATACATTGTTTTGTTATTACAGCAGCGTTTTCGTTGAAAGCTCCCAAATGGCTTAATTTTTTCCGACACCTCTGACAAATATCAATATATATTAGTCAAATGTACACATCAACTTACAAATCATATACGTAAACCTTCCGGACGAATCGTTCTATCGATTGGTAACATCCACATGAAAATCGATGTAGTAGTTTTTGAGTTTATCGCGAACAGACAGACAGACGCGGCAGGGGACTTTGTTTATAATATTGATGTAGTGATAGCGGTCGCCCGCGGCTCCGTGCGGATGTCGGTTACCGCTGCAAAAAGCCTACCCAGGAAAGACACGGTCAGCAAAATGATTCTCAGGTCAATTCACAGACACCGACATAAACATCGACAACGCAGTCATTATCCGCAGGCTGCACAGATTGTCTTTCTGTGGATGTTAAAGTTGTTAATGATGAAAATATAATTAATGATGTAATTAATAGGCATTTTAGGGATTAGGCATTTTAGGCATTTTCAAAGCTCTGAAAAGAACTGTTGTTTAGCTCTGAGAAGAACTGTTGATTAGCTCTGAGAAGAACTTTTGCGTAGGTGTAGTTTTAAGAACGAAACCTAAAAAAAATCGCACGAAAATTATTAGACTTCGCAACGGGCCGTGCAGCAGAAATCGTAATATTTTAATTTCGCCATAACTTCAAAACCAAACGTCCAATTTTAATCATTCAAAGACCAAATATTATCTACATAAACTGTACTTAGTGATGAAATAATTAATTTTGATAAGGATTAATAGCATGAGTAAAATAAACGCGTTTAAATGTAGTCCAAAAAAAATTCAAGATTTCTAAATAAAAAAGTGGTCGTTGTGCCTCACTCGACATAGATAGGTATAGTGTGTCGCGGACTTTTTTGTAGATATTTATAAGATCTACAATTAATTAGAACATTTTATGGTTCTATCTTTTATAGTTTAGGCAGCGTACGCAAAATAAGTAACTTTTCTGGTTGATTTTTTACACCTTGTGTCAGAAAAACCCAAATATCTTACGGAACCCTATTTTTTTCCAAAATAAAATTTAGCCTATGTTACTCGTGGATAATGTAGCTTTCGAATGGTGAAAGAATTTTGAAATCGGTCCAGTACTTTTTGAGCCTATTCATTACAAACATACAAAAATAGGTACAAATCTTTCCTCTTTATAATATTAGTGTAGATAACAAAAGTTGACTACAGCTCAAGGAATGCTCACGTGGCACTCTGGGCGTTGGATGATACTTATTTTAAAGTAGGTACGTTAACTTTTCTTAATCAAGCAAAGATTTAAAATGGCACGACTACCCTTTATTTATTTACTATAGACAACCTCCGTAGCGTAGCGGTAATTGGCTCGCTTTAAATCTCGGAGGTCGTGGGTTCGATTCCCACACCGGACAAGAAATCTTTGTGTAAATTCTTAGATTTCCTTCCGGGTCTGGTTGGTTGAGGGACTACCCTCCGTGCCTCGGAAAGCACGCTAAGCCGTTGGTCCCGATTGTTATAACATCATCCATAATAATCGTATATCAAGGAACGGGCAGCAGCGTTACCTTGTGTGTTACAACATAATACTGCGGTCACTAACCCGCCTGCCAAGCGTGGTGACTATGGCAATGCCCTCCTTTGGGAGGAGGCCCATGTTCAGCAGTGGACGTTATACGGGCTGATGATGATGATGATGATGATTTACTATAGTAAATAAATAAATAAAATAAAATTTATTTATTTGGGACTGGAATCCATATTATAAGTAAATAATACCTTTGTAGCACTCTCTTTATGAAATCTACTCCACATTTTATCAATACAGACGGAAATAAAACAACAACTTAAATTAAAAATTTATTAATTTCATTTTGATCCACTTCATCTTAAATCTAAGTTAAAATAATTCTTAAAATTAATTTTAATAACTAAAATATTTTATATTAATTTTAATATTTGTATACACATATTTACAAAAACAGGATTATTGCATTGATTCTTGTACTTATAGGGCCACGTTGAGACATTATGTTATTATAATTTATATAATATGATAGTAAAAGATCTTAAATTGATTGATTTCTATCAATATTGCTTCTTATAGAACAACAAATGTTATTTTAGTTTAAATTTGCTAGTAATTTATAACAATTAGTCAATGATATTAAATTACATAATTTACTTAAAGCCCTTTTATTCAGTAATTATATTTAACATATACGAGTTATAAATATTTGTGAAAGAATATTCAATAGTATTATGCATTTGCAAATATTATGCAGGCACGTACGTGTTAATTATATTAAACGTGACATTTAAATAAAATTGTGAAACATTAGTTTAATCTTAAACTAATGAGAGTTAAATTATTCACTGGATTCATACGAATTGTAAATTGATTAGTGATTTATCGTTAAAATAATAATATAATCGATTTTAGATCTCATAAATCGATATCATTCCGCTTCTCTTTCAAAACGATGGAACTTTAAAGTAAAAGGGTCTCAAATTTGTGTATAAAAATATCTGATATTGCTTTAACACGATATTTAATAATCACTGTTCTCTTCGAACCCACGTATCTAACAAAAATGGGCAAAACCTAAGAATTATGCATTCAATCTCACACAAATAGCTTTAATACTGCCGAGATCGTCCAACGACCCCAATCAAAACACATGACTAACATTATGTGAGGGCTATAATAAAAAATACAAAAATTAAAATCTTATAAACACAGTCAGTGAACATGATTTGAACTTATAAATAAAATTGCATCCGCACATAGTATTCAGTCACATGTTTTTTCAGAACCTTTCAGTCAATGTTACATGACGCATTTGTATGAACGTAGTGAGACTATGAATACTTCTACAGTTATTATAAATATATGACTTTTCTCAACAAAATTATCTTCTAAATAGCTATTAGAAAAATCACGATCGGATCTAATTCAAGTTTATAAAAATTAAGAAATCAATTATATCGAAGTCGTTCATTCAAAAATCGAAGTCAACGATCTAAAAATCGAAGTCGTCTACATAGAAATCGAAGTCAACTTTCTAGTCACAATTTTAGTATAAATTAAAATATGGTAGTTAATTTGAACAGTTTGGCAGTAGATGGCAGTGTTGCAGTCTCACTACAGCGGGCGGGCTCAGCCCCGGGGCGGCGCGATGTGCACGGACACGTACAGGCGCAGCGGAGCGGGCACGTCCGGGGCCGCGCGTCTGCTGCGCCGCCGGGCCCCGGCCACCGGGGGGGCCACGAACCTCGCCTCCAGCTCCAGTTGACGATCTAGTACCGCCTGGGAAATGACAATACAATTGAGAATTATTTGTATTCAAACTAGAAATATCGAGAAATGGTTTCCTATATACTTCACGGCACGAAGTTCTTGTGCTGGGCAGCGGGCACTGTGCCTGTGATTGTACCCACCTGACTACCGAGATGTCTCCGGAGGCGCAGTGCCCAGGTGCCGTCTCTCTTGGACAGCACGAAGTCCTTGTGCTGGTCACCGTACGCCACGCGGTAGTGCGCGCGCGCGCCCCCGGCGGCGGGCACCAGGCGCAGCAGCGGGGCCCGGGACCACGTCTGGCGCGGCGACGCGCGCACCACCACCAGCTGCGCCTCGGGCGCCAGCAGCGAGCGACGGCCTAGGGGGGATGGACATTAGCTACTTGGTAAACAAATGACAGATGGGTGAAGCTATGTCAGGTTTATGAAAATACGAAATACAAACAAACAAACCAAAAAATGTGACAAATCTTCGAAAATAGAAACTGAAAACTATATTGTATGAACCAAATGGCAACATACAACATGAATATATTTTGTAACGCCTATTTACAAAATCTGCGATCAATGATGAAATTAAAAAGATCCACAATGCCCACGTCGTTATTACTCTATATTCATTATATGACATTTCAAAACACAAACACCATAGTAAATTTTCCTTAATTATAATATGTAATACTCACGTCTGCTGCGTCGCTTGCGTCTCCTGAGCACAGTAGTTCCGTTCGCAAACACGACGGCCTCATCGGGCGCACGACGTCTGCGACCGTTTACCTGCAGTGTTCACTCAGATTAAATCTCTTCCTTTATATATCATTGAGAAGTTCGTTAAACTTTTTGGCGTCACCTACAGCACCTACAACCTGATACGGATTAAGTTAGCCGGTTTACTTTTTACCTTTTCAATTACGGTTGTAATTGAAAAGGTAAAAAGGAATGTATATCTGAATAAGAAAATAGGCCTTAAAAAGCTAAACCAGGTAGATGTAACGTCTCATTTAGTACTGCATAGAAAACATAGAAAACCAGGTTGTTCGATTAGTTTGTTTCGCCACTATTAAGCTTCCATAAACTACAATTGACCAGAGGAAAGTGGAAAGGAGGCTCATGATATGCTGATTGACCATCAGACAAACGAGTTACGACAACACCACACCATATTGATAAATAAAATATTTTTTATCACTGCAACAATGTTTCCGCTTCCGTCAGCAATTTAAAGACATTCTCAACAAAAGTTGGAAGTCAAGCAAAGGATATCCTGCATACCAGTAAGCGCCATCTAGTTTTACAGTAGTTTACTAAACTGAACTTCTTTACATTTTGGACAGTGGGCAAAGTTGAAAATATAGTGAAGTTCCCCATAAATATGGCATATACAAATCTATCTTAAAATGGAGGCCATGGAGTGATAATAGAGCTAAGAGAAGACTACAAATGCGACAGAAGAATGGCAACAAGAAAAAATCTGGTGGAGGTAGCGCTAGTCCTAGTTGGATAGCGCAATCTAAAAGAGGATTACACCAAACAAGTTAAAAACGGCTCAGAAGAAGAACTCAAACATATCCAATGTAGCAGTTTACGATATTAATTAAATATGAAAGGTATAAAACTTCACATTGTTCGATATTACGACTTTTACATTTAAAGGTTATGAGGCAATTGGTTCTGAAGACTAAACCACAATTCCGACAATGTTGCTTCATCTTGTAATAAAGATTTACAGCACCAGCCGTGTTCATCCTATCCATGTGAACCAGAAACAATTACATAGCTAGTTTTACTAGTGAGCCAGCTGTTGGTTCAGCAGTTTTACTTGTACGTACGAATACTTTATTTAAAAAATGTTTTATCGAGGTCAGCCCCTAATTATAAAAGCATCTTTGAACACACATTATAAATCCAATTTAGTAATTTAGCTGCGTACAAAGTACAGCACCTTATTTTCATTGAATAAGTGTTTTATTAGAGACGGACCATATCAAACAGATTTTAAATCTTCAGCTTGGATTCTGTTTTTAATATTTATGGAAACTTACAGCTTAAAACATATGGAATATGCACTACACTATGTTTGGTAACGTAGCTAGGATTGCCAGGTCGCCAAACATAATAGTATAATAACAGACCAGCCATTTTGGCCGAACATTTCGGTAAAAAGGTCGTACACAATTATTGAAGATTTTGTGTCTCAGAATTAGAACGAAAAAAAAATTGTTTGTTGAATGAAGCTTTTTTGGGTTTTGTGTCCGAAGGGTTAAAGCGAGACGTGCCTTTTGCATATGTTCGTTTTTTGTTTTTTGTCTTTATTTTTTGTGTGTACATAAACAAATAAATAAAAGCCGGCCGAGCCGGACAAGTCGGACGCCGTTTATTTTTGGACACGCCTAACTATGTCAGGCATAATCCGGCCGCCTGGCTATGCTACTCACCTTGCAGCTGAAGCAGCCCTCGGTGGAGATGAGGTCGTTGTCCCCGCCGAGGCGGTACTGCTCGCCGAGCGGGAACACGGGCGCGTCGCCGATGTCGTCCTGCGGCAGCGCGCCGTCCAGCGCCGTGAGGCAGTGGCCCGCGCCCACCAGCGTGTAGCCGGCGGGGCAGCCGCACTCGTACGTCGGTACTCACCTTGCAGCTGAAGCAGCCCTCGGTGGAGATGAGGTCGTTGTCCCCGCCGAGGCGGTACTGCTCGCCGAGCGGGAACACGGGCGCGTCGCCGATGTCGTCCTGCGGCAGCGCGCCGTCCAGCGCCGTGAGGCAGTGGCCCGCGCCCACCAGCGTGTAGCCGGCGGGGCAGCCGCACTCGTACGTCGGTACTCACCTTGCAGCTGAAGCAGCCCTCGGTGGAGATGAGGTCGTTGTCCCCGCCGAGGCGGTACTGCTCGCCGAGCGGGAACACGGGCGCGTCGCCGATGTCGTCCTGCGGCAGCGCGCCGTCCAGCGCCGTGAGGCAGTGGCCCGCGCCCACCAGCGTGTAGCCGGCGGGGCAGCCGCACTCGTACGTCGGTACTCACCTTGCAGCTGAAGCAGCCCTCGGTGGAGATGAGGTCGTTGTCCCCGCCGAGGCGGTACTGCTCGCCGAGCGGGAACACGGGCGCGTCGCCGATGTCGTCCTGCGGCAGCGCGCCGTCCAGCGCCGTGAGGCAGTGGCCCGCGCCCACCAGCGTGTAGCCGGCGGGGCAGCCGCACTCGTACGTCGGTACTCACCTTGCAGCTGAAGCAGCCCTCGGTGGAGATGAGGTCGTTGTCCCCGCCGAGGCGGTACTGCTCGCCGAGCGGGAACACGGGCGCGTCGCCGATGTCGTCCTGCGGCAGCGCGCCGTCCAGCGCCGTGAGGCAGTGGCCCGCGCCCACCAGCGTGTAGCCGGCGGGGCAGCCGCACTCGTACGTCGGTACTCACCTTGCAGCTGAAGCAGCCCTCGGTGGAGATGAGGTCGTTGTCCCCGCCGAGGCGGTACTGCTCGCCGAGCGGGAACACGGGCGCGTCGCCGATGTCGTCCTGCGGCAGCGCGCCGTCCAGCGCCGTGAGGCAGTGGCCCGCGCCCACCAGCGTGTAGCCGGCGGGGCAGCCGCACTCGTACGTCGGTACTCACCTTGCAGCTGAAGCAGCCCTCGGTGGAGATGAGGTCGTTGTCCCCGCCGAGGCGGTACTGCTCGCCGAGCGGGAACACGGGCGCGTCGCCGATGTCGTCCTGCGGCAGCGCGCCGTCCAGCGCCGTGAGGCAGTGGCCCGCGCCCACCAGCGTGTAGCCGGCGGGGCAGCCGCACTCGTACGTCGGTACTCACCTTGCAGCTGAAGCAGCCCTCGGTGGAGATGAGGTCGTTGTCCCCGCCGAGGCGGTACTGCTCGCCGAGCGGGAACACGGGCGCGTCGCCGATGTCGTCCTGCGGCAGCGCGCCGTCCAGCGCCGTGAGGCAGTGGCCCGCGCCCACCAGCGTGTAGCCGGCGGGGCAGCCGCACTCGTACGTCGGTACTCACCTTGCAGCTGAAGCAGCCCTCGGTGGAGATGAGGTCGTTGTCCCCGCCGAGGCGGTACTGCTCGCCGAGCGGGAACACGGGCGCGTCGCCGATGTCGTCCTGCGGCAGCGCGCCGTCCAGCGCCGTGAGGCAGTGGCCCGCGCCCACCAGCGTGTAGCCGGCGGGGCAGCCGCACTCGTACGTCGGTACTCACCTTGCAGCTGAAGCAGCCCTCGGTGGAGATGAGGTCGTTGTCCCCGCCGAGGCGGTACTGCTCGCCGAGCGGGAACACGGGCGCGTCGCCGATGTCGTCCTGCGGCAGCGCGCCGTCCAGCGCCGTGAGGCAGTGGCCCGCGCCCACCAGCGTGTAGCCGGCGGGGCAGCCGCACTCGTACGTCGGTACTCACCTTGCAGCTGAAGCAGCCCTCGGTGGAGATGAGGTCGTTGTCCCCGCCGAGGCGGTACTGCTCGCCGAGCGGGAACACGGGCGCGTCGCCGATGTCGTCCTGCGGCAGCGCGCCGTCCAGCGCCGTGAGGCAGTGGCCCGCGCCCACCAGCGTGTAGCCGGCGGGGCAGCCGCACTCGTACGTCGGTACTCACCTTGCAGCTGAAGCAGCCCTCGGTGGAGATGAGGTCGTTGTCCCCGCCGAGGCGGTACTGCTCGCCGAGCGGGAACACGGGCGCGTCGCCGATGTCGTCCTGCGGCAGCGCGCCGTCCAGCGCCGTGAGGCAGTGGCCCGCGCCCACCAGCGTGTAGCCGGCGGGGCAGCCGCACTCGTACGACGCGCCGAACGACGAGCAGCCGTACAGGCACGACGCCGTCGCGCACCCGCCGGACAACTGACAACCCACCGCAACAATGTTAGGACCCATGCAGAGTAGACTTATGTAAGGTTTAATATAACATTTAAAAGTTAAGTTAACTTTTGACGATTAACGTAGTGGCTGAAAATTTTAGGTGTCGATCACAATCGAGTTATATTTATTATTATTATTATCAGCCAGTACATCCACTGTTGAACAAGAAAATTTGCCCGAGGGAGGATTTTGCCATAATGACCACACTTGGCAGAGGAATTGGTGTTTTCCGAGACACGAAGGAAAGTCCCTCAACCAACCCGGACTAGGAACCGGACCTAGGAACCGGACGGCTAGACCCGAAAACAAATCTTAGAATCTACACAAAGATTTATTGACCAGCGTGGGGATCAAACCCACGACCTCCGATTTTAAAACGAGCCTAACAAGTTCTATTAATCAAAAAATCACATTAAAAAGTGAGAATCTATAAAATAAATGTAACAATGCCAATGAATGAGTCATAGCGCGTGTAAGTTCACCTGCAAGCACACGGCGTGTCCCGCGTCCCAGCCGTACCCGCTGGGACACCCGCAGCGGTACGCGCTGCCCACCGCGAAGCACGGCGACGCGCCGCACGGCGCCGTCGAGCACGAGTCCGTGGGCACGCACGAGCCCGTCGGGGAACGCACCGTGCCTGCGAGGACAAACTCATGTCTATTTATTTGGACACTGGTGTACGTGAGATTCTATGTACATAAATGATGCAATTAAAAATGTTCATTGATCAAATCAAAAATATCAACCATATTAGAACTAAACACATTTTTTTTTATTTTAAATAAAAGAATTAAAAAAAATAATATTAAAAAAAATAAAGAAGTAGGGAAAATCTTAAGTGCAAATATCTAACACGTCTTATTAGGTACATATATTCCATTAATGTTTCATATCCTATTTGACTAAAGCCTTTAGTTTAATAGTATAATCACCAATATGGATATGAAGGATTGAATAATAAGAATGTTATGATAAAAGGATACTACGGCCGTACCACTTTTTTACTCCACTTGGCCGGGGCACTCCCGTGCCTCCAGATTGTGACGGTGATAACGTCTTATTTATAAGCGCGATAAATAATGTGATAATAAACATTTCCAATTCTTTCGAATTATGCAATACAATATAATATTTATTCAAAATACTTTAAGAGCCAAAATTGCAAATAGTACAATTTATAATAAGTCTTTACCTATGAAAATGCCGGTTTGTATGAAAAAATTTAAACGATTTTTTTTTATGTATGTATTTTTTATTTGTTTTAATCGAAGTAATCACCCATGCAATCAATGCAACTTTGCCAACGCAGTGGCAGTTTATTGATGCCCTTGTTAAAGAAATCAGCTGGACGGGAGGCAACAAATTCTTTAAAGGCTTTTGTGCTGCCTCTCGGGTACTGAATTTTTTTCCCGCCAAGAAGTTATCCAAATTCTGGAAAAAATAGTAGTTTGTAGGCGCAAGGTCTGATGAGTAGGGCGGATGACGGAGAGCTTCCAACCCCAGTTCTTGCAACTTGGAGACCGTCTGCTTTGCAGTATGAGGTCGCACGTTGTCGTGCAGGAGCAGCGGAGACGAGCGATTGACCAATGCTGGTTGGAGATGTGCCAGCTTCTCTATCATTGTGTTCAGTTCTTCACAGTACACATCTGCAGTAACGCTCATCCCGTTTGGTAAGAAGCTGTGATGAATCACACCGGCGCTAGACCACCAAAAAGTGACCATCACTTTTCTAGGGGTAAGTTTTCGTTTAGGGCATTGTTTAGGTGCTGAACCAGGATCCAACCAACTTGCTGAGCGCTTGCGGTTATCAAACAGAATCCACTTTTCATCGCAGGTAACAATGCGGTTCAAAATTCCTTCATTTGTATGTCTGTTGAGCAGTGCAAGGCACGTCTCGACGCGTACTTCAGCCGTAGATTGTGTATCATCAGCTTCCACAACCGCCTTTAATTCGTCATTGTCGACCAAAGTCTTCGGACGACCGCGAGATTCATTTTTCAGGTCGAAATTTCCAGAACGGAAGCGAGCAAACCAATTACAGGTGGTGCGTTGGTTTATAGTGATAGCTCCGTAAACGTCGTTGATGTTGCGTGCCGCTTGTGCCGCGTTGCTGCCACGACGGTACTCATATTCCATAATTACTCGAATTTTTAACGTATCCATGATGACGAAAAAGATTGAAATGCGATGAAAATGTAACACTAATCAATAAACAAATGACAAATTTTGGAAAAAAAAACCGTTTTTAAAAAAAAAATTTGAAATTAGAATTCTTAGTCAAAAACAAAATATTTTGATTTGAAATGGCCAGTACTGCAGAACGGTAATTTCATAGGTAAAGACCTAATACATAGGCATTTATAGTACTGATTCATCTGATCATTTATGATGCCTGAACTATGACAAAAAACGATATTTATCTTAAATTCAAATCACTCGTTCATTCAAATTTAAAAATTAAATTCTAATTTGTCAAACAAATTTTATAGATCTTATAAGACCTAAATTGTTACGTTTCTTATTTCAACGCCATCTACCCTTTGATGTTGAAACTAAGTACTGAACGAAGCAAAGTGGCTTCACATCGTGGGATCACAAACTCGTTTCACTAAAGCTTCCTTACTTAGTACAGCGATGGAGTTGTACTTCTTATTTTTTGCAGTATTAGATAAAACAGTTGAATTTATGCCCTTTTAACATTACTTTTATTTTTTATAGACAAAATAGTAAATCGAATTCAAAATAAAGTAATAATTATTGTAGAAGGCGCTTTTAAAATAGATGCCAACTCTAATTAGTAGACGGTATATGCAATGGTAAATTGAATGATAAAAAAAATAATTAAATTTTACTTGAAATGAAATAACATTAAAATTTATAATACAAGCGCGGGATAAGGCAATCGCATTCTGCAATACACCGGAAGCTAGGACTTGAGGGCGATTTATTTCGAAAAAAACGTGTATTTTAAAATATCCTAGCTTTTGTATAAAAAAAAATATTATTTTATAATTATTTTTTTCCTGCAACAAGTGTCCTATTAAATGGACTGAATTTACTTAGTTTTGCCATAAATATTGTTACAAAGATTTATATTGTCTAACGACGCAAAATGCTTGTTCTGTCTATGTCATGCCTAAACAATTGTCATTATTTGGGTGGACCATGAGCATATAACGACGGACGCGCTTTAATGCTACCACCGGATCCAATGCGCACCAACTGAGAAGATCCGGCGAAACAAACTCAGTGGGTTACGCTACCACCGGTTTCAACACAGCCCACAAGAGACGGTCAGGCGCAACATATTATTTTAATTCTTCCTATCTCAAATTTAGACAGATTCCAAATTCAAATTTAGACAGATTCCAAATATAAATATAATATTTTGTTTATTTTTAATTGTAACAGTATTTATGGCCAGACTCAGTATTTTGGAAGTACCATAAAACTGCACGACACCTTGAGCATGGGCGGGTGACACCCAGCCGGTAAACCTGGCAGACAGTCTCCAGTCCACGCAGCGCGCGCCCAGCAGCTCCAGCCGGAACTCAGCAGTACAAACAAACCTTGCGGACAGTCGCAGCGGTAGCCGCCGGCGTAGTTCCTGCAGGGCGCCTGGCAGCGGCCGCCCTCGCACTCGTCGCGGTCCACGCAGCGCGCGCCCAGCAGCTCCAGCCGGAGCCCAGCAGTACAAACAAACCTTGCGGACAGTCGCAGCGGTAGCCGCCGGCGTAGTTCCTGCAGGGCGCCTGGCAGCGGCCGCCCTCGCACTCGTCGCGGTCCACGCAGCGCGCGCCCAGCAGCTCCAGCCGGTACCCGCGCGGGCACACGCAGCGGAACGAGCCCAGCAGGTTCACGCACTTGCCGGGCGGCGGGCACACGCCCTCCTCGTGGCACTCGTTCACGTCTGGAGGTCACGGGCGTACATTTCAATTCAACAAGTTCAAATTATGACAACAGACAACGGCAAACTGAGTGACGAGATACTGACCGACACAAGCGTCGCCCCTCTTCTCGTATCCGTCCTGGCACTCGCACTCGTAGGAGCCGTCGGTGTTGACGCACGTCTGCTGGCACGTGTGCGTGCCGCGCGCGCACTCGTCCACGTCCCGGCAGTTGGCGCCGTCCTCATCCAGCTCGTAGCCGGGCCGGCACACGCACGCGTACGAGCCCTCCGTGTTGCGGCACAGCTGCTGGCACGGCGCCGGGCGCGCCGCGCACTCGTCCACGTCCGCGCACGCGCCGCCCGCCGCCTTGTAGCCGCCGCCGCACACGCAGCGGAAACTGGACCAACGATACTTGTTTTAGCCTTGATAAAACTGGGCTGACGCTCCGGGAGTACCGGTAGATGTGAAAACTGCTTAACCCGCATGATCGAACTATCAGCGCGTCAACCACTGAGCTACGATCCCACCACTGACGATGACTTAATATCTACATCGCGAATAACGGGAGCGAAAGAGATGAATGTAGGTAAATTGCACCTGAGCACTTCAATTTGAATGGCCAGCGAATTGAGAAGGAAATAAAACAATATGATCATTGGTAAGGGACGGAATGCTATTCCATACTTGAATTGTCCAGTTATTAAAGGTTCTAAGTTGAAGTTTATTTGTTCTATTAAGGTCTCGTTGTCGCTAATTTAATGGTTCTTTCCCAACTTAAAAATGCTCAAAACGCCTAAAGAAAATTTGACATAAAAAATATACACTTCTCATCAGAAAAATCGAAACACTTCCGTTTTTATGGTTTTGTCCTAATTTAACACAAAGGAGTTTTCATTCCATGAAAAAATCACATGATTGTATAGCTGGCAGTTTGGCCATTACAGTTAAGCGAAAATTCAAAATTAGGTTTTAATTTGTTTTTAAAGGTGAAATGTACTCCAACTTACAACAATAAACACACATTTATCTCAAAACAGTGAATCATTCCTTTCCACTTAAAATTAGCGCTTATCTTAAAACATTTTGTTCTGTGTTCTGTATACTGTGTGTACTGTGACTTTGGGACGTCTGAAAAACGTCTCTTTTTTTCTAAAACATATGAATTAGGGTTACAACGCATAGTATATTCGGCAGTATACCGAATACCGAATATTCGGCGAGCCTCCTGACCGAATAGCCGAATATTAGGCAAAATTATTCGGCCGGATTTTAGCGCCAAAATTTGTACAGACGTAATTGTTTCGCGCTCGTTTGTTCTAATGTACTCACCGTCCGCGCGCCCTCAGTTGCTCTGCACGGTATATTGCTAACGCACTGCATGTTTAGACAAGTTTCTTCCAAATTTTGATTATGAAAATAATTCAAATGCAAAGAAAAATTCTTTACTTTTCTAATACAGAAGATGATTATGTACCTGTTTAATGTACCTATGACTACTTAAATGATTATAAGAGAAATGAAAACCTTACCCTTCTAAATTTTGATTACGACAATAATTAAAATACATAGAATCCTTAACTTTTCTAATACAGAAAATGATTATGTACCTGTGAATACTTAAATGATTACTAGAGAAATGAAAATATGAATATATACGTAATGAACCGTTTTTTTTTTTTAATTTTACCAATTATCTCCCTATACAAAATATATTACTTAAGTATTCGGTATTCGGCCGAATAATATGTAAATTTTCGGTATTCGGCCGAATATAATAAAAGCAGCCGAATAGGCCGAATACCGAATAGTAACCAAATATTCGTTGCAAGCCTAATATGAATACTTCGTCCGCAGAAACCGCCCAAATAATCGCGTTGCTGTATTCTGGAGTTAGTCAGCTTGTTGTGGCTGAAAGATTGCATCTAAGCCTGAAGTCTGTTCATAGTCTACAAACGCTATCGGGAGACTTTGTTCACGGGCCGTTCAGGATCTGGCAGGAATCGGGTCACTTCTGAGCGAGATGATCGATTTATTGTAACAACTTCCTATCGCGGGTCAGCTGGAGAAATTTCTATTGAAATAAGCTGTACCTTTGTGCAATTGTATCCGTATTTATCTTGACTCATATTGTTTGTGTGTACATAAATTATTAAATAAATAAATAATAAATAAACTTCTTTACGAATTCGATGCCTTAATGCTTTTCACCTGCAGCAGCAGCAGCTTCACGCTGTACGTAGGGTGGCTGTAAGTATCTCTACAATTAGAAGGTTGAAGGAACGTGAACTGGTACCGCACAAGCCAGCAAATGGGCTAAAATTAATTACAGACCATCTAAGAGCGCGCCTTGCACGAGAGCACCTAAATTGGTCATACCTCCAGTGGAACACAAGACAAAGTCTTCTTTTCTGATGAGTGTAAAATTATGCTGTATGTTAACGGCGGAAGAACCAAGGTCTACAAATAGATGGAGAACGCTTTGCACAATGCTGCATTGAAGAAAAGGTCAGCTATGGTGGCGGTTTGTGGACGGTTTGGGAAGGTAACATAGCCGACGGTAAGACAGAGCTTGTCTTTGTGTCTGGGCCACGTTTACCTGCACTAAACAGTCATCGGTACATCGAACAGTGTCTTGAGCCTCACGTGTTGCCCTATGCACATTTTATTGGCAACGGTTTCATATGCAAGTACACCGCGAGCGTCGTTCGAGATTATGTTACCGAAGTCGGTATCTCCATTATGGAATGGCCAGCAAGAAGCCCGGACATGAATCCGATTGAAAATCTATGGGATGAATTAAAGAGACGAATTCGTGCAAGAAATCCCCAGAAACACTTAGCGAGTTGCAAAATGCAATCCAAGAGGAATATAATGGAATGCCACAACATTTGATCGTGATTATCATTCGATCGATGAAGAACCGTATGGAAGCAGAAACAAGAGCTCGGGAGAGAATTCAAGTTATTAAATAAACGTTACTTAGCTTTTTTTCATTTATGTGTGTAGCTTTATCAATTTCCTTGACAGGGTAGAAATGACTTATCAAACAAAATACGAAACCTATGAAAATTTAATTTGAATTTCGAACATTAACATTAGGATTTGAAAACCTCAGATTATTCACTATTAAACGACATTTCGTCGGTGATACTGCAATACCGCGTAAGTAACAATAGCTAATAAGGCTGAAAATCAAATATAGCAAATTTTTGTTTTGCCCTTTAAAACATTTGCGAAATTATTACTTGACATATGAAATTGCACCTTATAAGTGTCACGGTATTGCAGTATCACCGACGATTTGACATATATTCTTAAATATACACATTTGTCTGATAATTCTTACAAAACATAAACTTGCAGTGTTTCGAGTTTTCTTTGTTGTTATAAAATAAAATTAATTCATTTATTTTGTTTGCCAATAGTACATACAAGGATATGATATTAGCTAAATGAATAACCAGTAACAGGCAAAACTCTAAATGCTTAAAAATATAGTTAACTAGATTCCCGCGCGTAGCTCTCGTTCCCGTGGAATGTTCATAATTAAATATAGCCTATGTTACTCAGGGATAATGTAGCATTGTAATAGTGAACTTGTTTTTGAAATCTGTCAAGTAGTTTATGAATGTATTCGTAACATAATTACAAATATTTCATCTTCATAATATTAATATAGGTACAGATTTAAGAAGAGGAACAATACTTAACATAGCTTGAATCCACGTAACTCAACTATGTAGACAGCTAAAAAAGAGCTTATTTTTGAGTTATTTGTTCGAAAAGTGGTACACATCTACAGATCCACTGCAATCTTTGTACAATAAAAAATAATAGTAATAGGAGCATTTAGGACGGTCACAGTCTTACTAGCGAACGGACATAGTGGTTTAATGGTATACCTGGAATTTACGTTAAATAAAAAATAAATATCGATACCAGAAGTATCAATTAACGTAAGGGACATTTTGGCAAAAATGAGTTATATACATCATTGGATTCAGAATTTCTCGCTCTCTCTATGGATATTATTAACATTTCTCTATCGTTCAGAAAATTTCCCTTACATTACAAATTTTTGAACTGCGTAAAACGATTTATGACAAAAAAAATGATTTAACAGTCATCATAATTTTTTCTTCTCAGAAAAATAAAGTAAGTCATAGTATTAAATAATTTACGCTCTTACCTTAAACCTTAAATCAGACAATTTTAATAACATGTTCCTTACATTAATTAATGATTAGAGTTTTTTTTATTATTATTCCCTTACATTAATTAGTATGGTAATCGGCACAACAATATGTATATTTCTTATATTAATATTCATACCATTTATATTTATTTATTCATCTTACAACGATTCATGCACCTCTTATTCGATCTTCTTTCCATACATCCATTCGTTCCTTCTATTCATCATTTCTATTTTCACTGCCATCATACTAATCATCTTTCACACAATTCATATTCCATGTTTTCATCGGTTTTTCGTTTAAGTACATTCAAATTTAAATCTTTATTGCTTCCATGGTAGTGTATATGTACATTAGGTCTTAAAATGTTTCTATTTTATGTTGTATTACTAATATTTATGTACGCTATAATGGGATTTGCTAATAAGCAAAGTTTTAAGTTTTTTTTTAATATCTCTATTTTGGATTATTTTCTGATGATTTTTGGTAACTTATTAAATATTTTTATATATAAGTACATGGCTTACGGACTGGTTGCATGTAAATTTAATTGAGATGTATTATGGGTATAATGGTATATTTAATTTACCTTTATTTCTTAAAGAGTATTTTAATTTTTTGTCTTAGACAGTCGTAAAAAGTCCTGAGTGTTTTTTAACAAATTTACAGGTTTCTAATATTTAAATAGATGGTAAAGTTAAAATAATATGTTTGATAAAATGAGGCTTACATGATTCTGTGCTATCCATATGGACAAAGATACGAATTAGTTTTTTCTGTGCTATGAAGATTGTGGGTGCATCTGTGCTATATAATATAATATGATTCCATAAGTGAGCCAGAAATAAGCGTAAGCATAACATCCAAGATATTGTGTTGTTGAGAGTGTGTTCAAGTTCGTTATTATTATTGTGACATAAAGTGAGAAGGGAAATGTCATATACGAATAGTACGCACTGTCCATTCAACACTTTAGAATGATCATTTATAAATATAAATGAGGAATAAAGGCGGAAACATATTCTTAAAACGCGACGTGACCTGATGCAACGCGACGCGTGTTGAGTCGAATCAAATGTGAATCACAGATTAGTTTAGTCGTATTGTTTTCTATAGGCCAGAATAACACTATGAACACCCGATGCGACGCGACGTGACATGTTCTTAGTGTAATTCTGGTCTATAGAAACCATACAACTAAAGTAATCTGTGATAGCTAAGCTATAAAACCTGAAACTAACGTGTAGATTTGCTTGGAATTATTAATGTTGATTCATAACAACATTGATCATGCAAAGAACTTGTTTCTATGGTGTTAAAATACCATCAATTTTGGTAGATAATCTACAGTTACATTGAATGGCAACACTGTAAAAGTCCTTTACAATAGAATTACGTATAATTTTCTATTTCTCTTGCTGCTTACATTACGCTCAACGGGTTACACATAAAATATTAGTAATGTAAGGCACAACTAAACATCTTTTTTTAAAGTAAGGGACATGCTATATTTTAAACCACTGGGCATGACTAAATCTTTCGTTGATAGCATGAAAGAAGAGCTAATTCTAAGAAACTTTGCTCAAGATACAATTAAAATCGGAGCAGACAGTAAAAAGTTATAGACAGATTAAAAAAAATAAAATGATTTTTTGGCTCTCCTGAAAAACCGTGATTTGTCCCTTACATTAATTGATACTTCTGGTATCGATATTTGTATTGAAATTTTTACAAGGATTTGATAATCCTTGTAAAAAAGTAACTAGGTCCACACCCTCAATCGTGAAAAGAAATTATGAACAGATTAAACAATACGGGGCCCAGATGTAACCCTTGTGGAACCCCAGAGTAAGTTTAAAAGAGTCTGATACATATCCATCAAGAACTACAAAAAAGTCCGCCTCTCCAAAACAAGATTATAACTATTTAAGCATGGAGCTTAAGAACCCATATTATATAAATAATTTATTTATCAATATTTAACGGGAGACATGATCGAAGGCCTTACTAAAGTCCCTATATATTGCATCGATCTGTTGATGCTCGTCTTATCTAGTTATTATGTATTATTTATTTATTTATTATTATTACATAATAGTGCTTAACCTTAGTGTAATATATAGGTCCACAAAACTGTTCTAAACAGTTTGTCTGTGGACTCAGGTGAGTCTTTTATATTTTAAGTTGAGAATTTAATAGTATAGTGTGTGATTATGCATAATTTACTATGTATACTATAGTTCATGGTGTGTGTATACTATCCAATAGGTGTTCCTTTAATAATCTTTTAAACCTGTTTTTATTAGTTTCTCTTCTGATGTCCACAGGCAAGCTATTTAACAAATATGGTAAACGTTTTCTTAATGTCCTATCTCCATAGTAATTATTAACTCTAGGTACATCATACTTACTGTTAGCTATCGACCTGGTACTGTGAGTATGCGATACAAGTGATGAATTATGCTCGTAATTGCCATGTTGATTTACTAATAATAAGTATTTATATTTTAAAGTAACTGGGAGAATTTTACAAATTTTAAATAGTTTTTTGTAATTATGTTTGCAACTGTTCTTAGTTTTATTGTTTACTAATAGTTTTAGGAATCTAATTTGTAAGGTTTCAATTTTGCCTATATAAGTTTTAAAAGTCGATCCATAGCAATCAAGAGCATAAGATATAATAGATTCCACTAGAGATTTATATAAACATTTTAATGTAGTAGTTGGTACTTTAAAACTTAGGTGATAAAATTTCCCTAGTAATATTCTAAGCTTATCACAAATGTAATCTACGTGTTGGGACCAGGAGAAATTCTCGTCTATTTTCATTCCAAGGTAAGTGACACAATTTACTTGTTCTATAGGTTTACAGTTACAGTTTGCATTATTTTTGTGATAACATGAAAAACTATGAGTGAATATTGGAGTTGGTATTCCTGAAGTTGTTGATGTTGCTTTCGCTGGAACACGCTTGAACATTTTAAGATTGGTGTCAATAATATAGTAAAATACTGTTTCGCTGGTTTCGTTTTTTGTGATCTTATTTTAAACTTTCCTTAAACGCTCACAATTATAGTAGACACTTGAAAGATTTGCACTCTTTTGTGTAAGTTTTTAATGACAGTATGCTTAATTAGTATTTTGAAACATTTTAACATTGCCCTAACTTGTTGACACTTTGATAATTTTTGACACTGGCTTTGAAAATAATGAAGCCTCATCTCCTGGATTAGACGTGTGTAACCCAGGAAACAGTGCCTTCTCATAAACTTTAACAAATTTACCGAGTTCAACGACGTTTTATTGTAAGATAACAGAAAATATTAACGAGTAATTAATATTATTGTATTAAATAATTACATCTTCTGTTTATTTTAGAGTATAAACACAGTTACACTTATCGCAATAAATCTAATAATAAATTTATTGTTTATATCCCTGAACAACAACAGTTTAATTAATAATGCATCATTGTTAAAACACTGCTAGTAATCTTTAAAAAAAAACAGAATTCTCACCTGCCAATAGTATTAACACATCTGCCGGGCGCACACAACTCGGGCATTGCGGCACACTCGTCCACGTCGAACATATCGATGCCATTTCCAAATAATCCGTTATTGTCTCCTGTAATGCCCGGTATGCCTCCTCCTCCTCCTCCACCTAAGTTTACGGGGGAGCACAAGTCGAGACGCTCAGGAGTGCCCGGCTGTGGACACAGCTCGCATTCTGGTCCCCAAGCAACGCCTAATGTGCAGCAACATTGAGCCCTGGCAAATTAAATCAAAATCAGTTCATATTTAAGAATATAATCTTTTCGTATGACTAATTTACACACACACAGAAAATTCAGCTCTAACTCAATCAACATGGTAGTATATCTTGTTAAATTGAACGCATATTCATCTTTGTCAACACTCAAACTAATATTTGCAAAACAAAATATTCCTGATGAACATAATCCATGGCATAAAATAGAGGATCAATTAAAACCTCAATAATTTATAACCATAATTCCTATATTTTTTATGGGAATATAAAACATTTACCTATTTTTATTATACAACATCACCATCTTCCTGCCCTACTCCCATTATTTGTGGTTGACGCAATACGTCATCCTTTTCCATTTTTCCCTATTAAACGTCTCTTCCATACTCACACCTTTCTTACATAATATGTCATCATCTTTCACACAGTCAATCCATTTTTTGGCCTTCCTCTTTCCACATATTCCTCTGTACATCTTCCATCCATCTCTTATCTGTATCGTGACTTACTTGGTAACATGCGCTGGTGGGGAGGGAGTGGAGGCGATGGCTCTGGGCCAAGGTTCGGGCACACAGCGACCCGACACCAGGGACCTGTGACACATGCCAGTCCGGTGATCTGAAAAGAGACACACCTTGGTTAGTAAAAACAAGTAAAAAATTAATTTGATGATTTTAAAATTTCGCGATTTGTACACATAATTTAAAGTAAACCGGGTCTTGATTGCGGTACAATTTAAAGGCAAATTATTTCGACATTGGTTACAATGGATCGTTGATCCGTAACCACGACTGGATATAATAAACAAAATCCATCAAATAATCAGATGTTGATGCGCACGCCGGACGAGCACCGGTCCGGTTGTTCCGTCGGTAACTGTACAATATGTTACAAGTGTTCTCACCGACGCAGACAGTGCCGTCGTCGCTAGGTTCGTATCCCGCGTCGCAGTCGCACTGGAATCCTCCGTCGATGTTGATGCATACGCCGGGCGAGCACCGGTCCGGTTGTTCTGCACACTCGTCGATGTCCTCGCATGCGTCCGCTGAATCGTGCGGTGAAGAGGTACGTCGGTATCCTGCGGAGAATTATTTGACAGTTAGATAAACAATTTTCCAGCGTTTTAAAGCAATTGAAGTAATTTTCAATGCTAAGATAACATTGTGTCACGACACTGTTATCCTAACTTAAGAGCATCGTGATATTAACAGTGTCATGGGGCTTAAGTCAAGATCATCCTGACTCGTGAGTCTACTACAAGCGTCGCGACGCTTAGTTCAAGGCGTCGCATGACATCGCGTTGTTATCGCCAAAAAGGCCGCCAAAATAATAGCAGGTGATACTGGAGAGAAGGGTTAAGCTGATCAATTCAGCTTTTAACGGAATAACGACAATGACTCAAATGTTTAATGAATGACAGAAACGCGAATTAGCTGAAGATTTGCCGAATTCATTCGCTGAGTTAGTAGCGACTAAAAAACGCACAATGGCGCACAGTATAGGCGCTTTATCTAGTTATGGATCTTTATCAATATTAAGATGTTTAAGTTTCAGATAAATTTCTTTAAGTAATAGACTGACACAACTCTATCTACTAAGGATTGCTCGTGACTAATTCTGCGCAAAAATGCTCGGAGAAAGAGAGAAGACTGAAGATGAAAGTGGGTTACCTTCGGGACACTTGCAGACGTAGGAGCCCACGACGTTCTCGCAGGCGTGCGGGCACACGCGCGGGTCCTGCGCGCACTCGTCGATGTCGCGGCAGTGCACGCCGTCGGGCGCCACGCCGTACCCGTACGGGCACGTGCAGCGGAACGAGCCCAGCGTGTTGTGGCAGCGGAACGTGCACGCCGCGCGCCCCTCCACGCACTCGTCGATGTCCACGCACGTCTGACGACATTCGCATACATACTTACATATCGTCACGCCTTTCTCCCATAAGGGTAGAAAAAGACAAAGGATCGTCTGTTTCGATCCTGGCACACCTCTATCGCGTCTTCCACATTCATCAATCTATGCATGAAAAGACTTTAGTGGACATATTTGCGCCTGGGCTCTTCAAGGCGTCTCCTTTCACACTTATTATTCTTTCGTAACTCTTCTTTTCTATACTACAATATAAAATTGCCGCATTTACTGGCTTTAATGTACCGCGGTACCTAGTAGAGCGCGTAAGATCAATCATTTATCTTAGTATAAGAAGGAGCTTGATCGAAAAAATGGCAAATAAACAATATCATTGCGAACTTTTGTACTAACAATTTTACGAAAGCCTAGATTACGGCTTTAGCACGTCATGCTTGGTATTCCAAACAATTTTATTAAAACTACATTAAAAATGGAAAAAAATAATGTAATTCAAGACCTATATGAAATTATGTAACAATGATATTTATTTCTGTCTTCTCTTTCTTTCTCTTTCAAGGTGATGTCTTTAATTTCCGAAAACGCGATCAGCCATTTTGAGACATCATATGTCTAGTTTAAAAACAAGAACGCGATTCTTTCTGACTGACATCGTTTTCATATCTAAATGTCACGTCAATTTTAAAAAGTTTATTTGGAGTTTGATACTCTAGTTCGAATGACGTTACCTCGATGGTCATTACCTCGATGTCTCTAGCTCGACGGTACACTTCACCGATGGCTCGTTACCTCGAAAGGTCAATACCTCGAAGGATCTCTTCCTCGACGAGTCTTTTCTTCGATGGTACATTTGATCGATGGGTTGTTACCTCGAAACAACATTTACTGCACAAATTTTAAGTATTTGTGTGTGTAACTGAAAGGTGTAAAAATACAAGTGAATTTAAATGAATATCGATATTATCATAGAGGCAACATAATATTGTGATCATTAATATAAGTAGGTACGCGTATTTTTAACATTTAAACAACAAGCTGTAATCAACTACATGTATTAATTATTTGCCGTGTGGTTTCCGGCTTAGAATAGACCACCCCATGTCCTCCCATGGGTGTCGTAAAAGGCGACTAAAGGACATATGGCTGATGGATGGGCAGCAGCATCTATTAGCTCAAGGTTTACATCTTACTGCGATCACCAATCCGTCTGCCAAGCGTGGTGATTATGGCAAAATCCCTCTACGATCCTGGCTTGCCAAGGGCTGTTAAGAGGAGGCCCATGTTCAGCAGTGGACGTCCACGGGCTGTTGATGATGATGATTAATTATTTAAACAAAAATCATCAAAAAATTAAATTAACTTTCTTCTGTGTTTAAAACACTTGTCTTCTTTTTATCAAACTAATGAACTTAAATAACCTTATAATTATTATTACCTATTTCTTTATATCGGTCGGTTTTTCTTTAATAAGTTCGCGACGGTTCGCGAACTTATTAAAGAAAAAACAGCACTAATCACATCGTTCAAAAGGCGCGTTCATGTGTGGACAAGACACCCCCGAAAAAGAAAAGCAAGAAATTGCAATCAGCAATTGCAAAAATGACTAAGAACAGAGAACAAATGGAATTAAAAGACTTTTTGCGTTCTATTGCAAATTGCACAGCGCAGCGTTATAATATGACGTTGTAGTTGATCGCATTCTATTTGATATAAAGAAATAGGTAATAATAATAATTGGTTATTTAAGTTCATTAGTTTGATAAAAAGAAGACAAGTGTTCTAAAACACAGAAGAGAGTTAATTTCATTTTTTGATGATTTTTGTTTAAATAATTAATACATGTTGTTGATTACTGCTTGTTGTTTAAATGTTAAAAATACGCGTACCTACTATTATGTTGCCTCTATGATTACATCGATATTCATTTCAATTCACTTGTATTTTTACACCTTTCAGTTACACACACAAATACTTAAAATTTGTACAGTAAATGTTGTTTCGAGATAACAACCCATCGATCAAATGTACCATCGAAGAAAAGACCCGTCGAGGAAGAGATCCTTCGAGGTATTGACCTTTCGAGGTAACGACCCATCGGTGAAGTGTACCGTCGAGCTAGAGACATCGAGGTAATGACCATCGAGGTAACGTCATTCGAACTAGAGTATCAAACTGGTTTATTTGAACGCTTTCTAGATCTCAAAAAAATACATTTTCTTCTTTATTTAAAGCCATTCTTAACCATATAAAAACAATTTCAAAAAAATGATAATCACCATGCTATCAATATTAACAGAAATATTTAAAAATAAACTGGCAGTAAACTCACCTGTTCCGGTCCCTGAGTGAACCCATAGTTACAGCGACACTCATACCCTCCCGCGGTGTTGGTGCAGGTTCCATTCCCACAGATCCTGGGGTCTGTAGTACACTCGTCCGCATCCACACAGGCGAGCCCCGTGGGGTCCAGCGTGTACCCGGCCGGACACTCGCAGCGGAAGGACCCGTCCGTGTTGATACAACGACCGCCCTTGCACACGTCCGGACGGACCTTGCATTCATCCAAGTCCTAAAGAGAAGGAAATGTGATGAGATTGGAACGATTTTAACCAAAAACTATGAACAATAAACAATATGCTAAACATTTTGACTATGATTTAATTTTCATGTTTAATTGATATTTTATGGATGGATGGAGAGGGAGAGGAAGACCAAAGAAACGATGGATGGACTGTGTGAGGAATGATATGAAAGATAAAGAAGTAAATGATAGCGTGACGGCTGACAGAGGAGAATGGAAGAAAAAAACGTGTTGCGCCGACCCCAAGTAACATGGGACAAGGGCAGGAAGAAGAAGAATTGATATTTTATTTCATCTTATCTAAATAAATTATGACACGTGTACGATTTTACTTAAGTTCAAAAGTTTCGACTGTTGATTGACTAGTACAAATCAAAAATCCAAATTTCATTCAAAGCGCTTTGCCTTCAGCTAAAACCTTCTTGCATAAATAGACGTTAAATAATTATAAGGCGAATATTGAATACACAACGCAATCCAACAAACGAATAAGTTTTCTTACCTGAGTAAGATTCGGTCTTCCCATTCCTCCTTGGCAAATCCTCAAGAACTCAGCAGAGTCAGGAGCTGGGCACTTTTCGCAATACCTTCCCCAAGCAGCACCTTCAGAGCAGCAGCATTCTGGTCTGCCGAGCTGCAAGGGTCTGGCTTTGTGACAGCGGCCCGAGTCCCACTCATCGTAGCACAGTTCTTTGCGCTCGTCCACGCAAATAGCTGCTGTCTTGTCGAATCGCCAGCCCGGTGGACATTCGCATACATAGCTAAAATTTAAAACATGTTTGGCAACATTCTTAATAAGTTAACGCAGATTTAAAATAAAAAGTCTTTTTCTTCTAAGTTCTCGTATCTGATGGTGTAGATGATCATGATGTTGAAGCAACTCACCCGCCGTTGAAGTTCCGGCACTCTCCGCCCGCGCACACGTACTGTATCTCCTTGCACTCGTCGCGGTCCACGCAGCGCCGCCCCACCAGCCGCCATCCCGCGCCGCACGAACATTCGTATCTGAGCATTGTATTACAGTTAAATAACATATCTACGGTAAATTATTGAAATCGTGGAATAACAAGGCTTTTTATAAAAATGTCCCGGAGTTTGCTGACATCAAATATTATCACAAGATTTGGCAAACATTTAATATAGATTAAGGTTACTCATAATGCGCTGAATAAACTTGGAAAAAGTGCGGTTCTAAAAAAGGCAGGATGTATTTATTGACATCAATTTTGATTTGCCGACTGACGCTAAAATGCATATTATTAAGTTCATAATTTTTAATGATAAAGATATTTCGCCTTGTGTGCATATTTTCTGGACTCAACAGTTTCGGTCGCTCTTGAGACCCATTGCTCTGGTTGCTACTACCAGAAGTGTAGCCGACATATTCACTACATCAATGGTATGGGGGGGTTACAGGGGCCCCAAAGTAGAGGACCACTTCAACAAGTTTTGATAGGAGGCTCGGTACGCCAATGATTCCTATGGTGTTGGTGCAGGAGGGCGCAGGGGTGGTCGTGCTCGGAGCACTCGTCCGTGAGCGCGTAGCCCAGAGCGCACTCGCAGCGGAACGAGCTATACATAGTGACTATGTACGCACCCGCCGTTGGTGTTGGTGCAGGAGGGCGCGCCGTCGCGGCCGCAGGGGTGGTCGTGCTCGGAGCACTCGTCCACGTCGCGGCAGTGGCGCGCGTCGGCCGTGAGCGCGTAGCCCAGCGCGCACTCGCAGCGGAACGAGCCCGCCGTGTTGCGGCAGCGCCCGTTGCGACACACCATGCCGCCCTCGCGACACTCGTTGATGTCTGACGGATAGCGTGAGAGGAACAGTGTTGTTGTGTTTCATTATATGTATTACAAAAAAAACAATTACGCCTATTCGAGGATGAATTGAGTTACTGAACTTAACGTGACAATATTATGTTTATTGCAAAAACTTATATCACATGTTGCCGACACATGCCGTGGCCATTTTTTCCCATAATGTATCACTTATACAAACAAAATGTAAATTCAAGCTTCAAGCAATAAGAAATTTTATTTTATTTAAACATACTACTTAAACTAGACTAATACGAAAGAAACAAAAATGATCACCAAGCAATTTTTTTTTTAATCTGCAATAATAATAAAGGTCCGAGAATAAGTCCTTGAGGTAGGTACACCAGCTGAAGAAAAATGAATCTATAACAACATTTTTTGTTTGTTTTTATATTTAGATATAACATCGCCAAAACATTGCGTTAAACATTAGATCACCTTTAAAATGAGGTTAAAATAATTGTAATTGTGTATATATACCAGGTCTACGCATTAGAATGCCTTAGAAAAGTCACCCAAAACATCTGATGTAATAATTTTATTATATTAAAATGTAGACCAACCAAAAACATCAAGAACTTACCAATACAATCGTTATTAGCGCCGGGTTTGAACCCTTCGTCACAGTGGCAGGTGTAGGATCCGGGCAAGTTCTCGCAGGTTCCATTACGACACATAGGGCGCGGTCTCGCGCACTCGTCCACGTCGCGACATACATTGTCGCGGAGAGTGTAGCCTGGCTTGCATTCACATCTGGAGACATAACGATATGTTAAACAAATCTTATTCAAATTTATGCAATATAATTAAAATATAAAGTTAATAAACAAGACTATAGTCATACATCAACAATGTAAACCAATCTCATAAAGTACTGTCCAACGTGGCTGACGTAGCTCAGTTACCTGTAGGAGCCCACGGTGTTGCGACAGTCGCCGTGCTCGCACAGGCGCTGGTCGGCGCACTCGTCCACGTCCTCGCACTCGTCCAGCGCGGGCGTGAGCGCGTAGCCGGGCGGGCAGCGGCACTCGTACGCGCCCGGCAGGTTCACGCACTGCGCCAGTCCGCGGCACGGGCTGCGGCCCAGCGCGCACTCGTCCACGTCGCGGCATAGGTGCGACGTGTTGTCGTGCTCGTAGCTACACCAAATAATTATATTGTAGACGCGTCTCATCAAAAACTTTACTTATCGAAAACATCCAAGTAGATATCTTTACTAATATTACAGAGATTGTTTGTTCGGTTGGTTAAACGCACAAATCTTAGGAAGTATTGGTCCGATTTGAAAAAATATTTCAGTGTTAGATTAGCTTATTAATCGAGGAAGGCTAGGCTATATTTAATTATGAAGTTCCTTGGGGAACGGGAGTTACGCGGATGAAAGGACGCGCGGGAAGCTATTTTAAGATATTTTATCAATTCGTCAAGTAACCTCATCTTCAGAACCTTCAGGCTATATTCCATCAAATTGTTACACCGCGTACCAAAGTCAGAAATTGTAATTTTTCAGAGGAGTGAAATAACTATAAAAGACATAGACTTCAGAACCTATAACAATTTACTTTTGACATTATTTAGACCCTTTGAAAATGTTTAAAAATGAAAATAAAAAATAGTAGTATGAAGCACGTTGGAAAAGGAAGAGAATATAACAAAAATAAAAGGAAAAATAAATTACGGGCGATCTGAGGTCAGGAAGTGTTAAATGGTAAAAAATGGTTACTCTCGATTTCCGACCAAACTACAAGTCCTATGGTAAAAAGTTAAATAGCATAGTTGTAGATAGTAACCAGATCTACAACTTTTATATTTACCTTAACACCAAAAATCATCTAAAAATCCAAAAAATCAAGTTCTTGGTTTTTTTGTTTTATCTTTTAAAATTTTGTTTTTTTTCCTCGAAATTTGGTGAAAACTTACCTTAATATATCGTAAGCATACAAGAATTGTTTTGATTCAAATATTTAGTCTTCTCCTTATTTAGACTCAAAAATAGAAAAATAACCCAAATTTTCAATCAAAACATGTGTATGATGGTATAAAAAATGTAGTTTAAAATGGTAAATCATCTTATGAAATGCAAAAAAAATATTTTTTAACATTTTGTACAATTGTGAGCTATTCATTAAAATTTATACTTTAATTGTTCCAATAAGGTAAAATTCGATTATTATTTTAATAAGATTTTATCTAAAAAAATTTACTTCTGCAATTTTTTTCAGTTAGAAAAGTTGATTTATTAAATTCTCATTATATTTATGTAATAGAAAATATTATAATATAAAAATATACATGTGAATCGTACTATTGAGTTACTTTATACTGCATCTTCGAAATCTTCAAGACCAGCACCGTCTTCGTCTCCAAGATTATTTCCAGTATGCATTGGTTCTTCATCCGCAATTTCATCTGAATCATTAACTTTCTCGTAGGATTTTTCCACATTGACGCATTTTTCTGAACCATGACAATTTGAACATAAATTTGTGCAATTTAATCCATGTTTTCAGCAGCCATAAATTTAACTGTGATCCCGGTAGCCCCCTCCCCACTTCTTTATGAACTACCTTTTGCTGGGCTAACATTTTCCGTAGCTCACTTAGGTATATAAGTATAATCTTAAAAAAGCAATAAATAGGCATCGACGCATATAATTTAAAGAAAATTCTACAACTTTAGCAAAAATTTTTAGATGTCTTAGTAATATTTCGACTTGCAATTTTTCGTAAATGTAACATGGAACCTTGTGTTTTTCGAGTAATCATAGTTAATTTTAATAAATAGCTCAAAATTGTACAAAAAGAACAAATATTTAATTCGAGAAATTTTAGTTTTTACCACAGTAATGTACATTTTTTTTATACTATCAGAAAGCGGAGATTTCAACGAACATAAAACCCACCGACTTAAAAAAAGAATAGATATTTAGACATGAGAATTTTTGATTATAAATTAGGATGATTCTTGAATTTGTGAGTCAAAATAAGGAGAAAAAAAATATTTGAATCAAAAATGTAGTATGTCTAGGACATACTAAAAATATATTTCACCAAATTTCGTGAAAATAAAACAAAATTTGTAAAAAATAAAAAACCAAATCGTGTTTTTTTGAATGTTTCAGATGTTTTTTGAGGATAAGATAAAATGTAAATTGTAGATCTGTTTATTACCTACAACTTTGGTATTTAACTTTTTTCCTTAGGACTTGTAGTTTTGTCGGGAATTGAGAGTAGCCAATTTTTACCCTTAAAAAACCCACCCTTTACCACTTCCTGACCTCAGATCACGCGTAATTTATTTTTCCTTTCATTCTTGTTATATTCTCTTCCTTTCCCAATAGGTTTCATAATACTATATATTTTTGTTGGTTTCAAAAAATTATCTACCCTGGTCTAATTTTACAGGTGTCTATTTCACGATGATTGTGTAATAGGCTCAAACGATTGGTCTTCCGATTCATCGATGGTAGACATGACATGAAAAATTACATCAAAATTTCGTTATCGGCGAAAATAATTTACGTGAAGTTTAATGGCGCTTTATAAATTGCAACTCCTGTAAAACACGAAGTTCGAGTGAAGTAGTGTTTATCGCGCACTATAACTTCTTTAGCAAATTTTTAGATGTCTTAGTAATATTTCGACTTGCAATTTTTCGTAAATGTAACATGGAACCTTGCGTTTTTCGAGTAATCATAGTTAATTTTAATAAATAGCTCAAAATTGTACAAAAAGAACAAATATTTAATTCGAGTATTTTCAGTTTTTACCACAGTAATGTACATTTTTTTATACCATCAGAAAGCGGAGATTTCAACGAACATAAAGCCCACCGACTTAAAAAAAGAATAGATATTTAGACATGAGAATTTTTGATTATAAATTAGGATGATTCTTGAATTTTTGAGTCAAAATAAGGAGAAAAAAAATATTTGAATCAAAAATGTAGTATGTTTAAGACATACTAAAAATATATTTCACCAAATTTCGTGAAAATAAAACAAAATTTATAAAAATTAAAAAACCAAATCGTGTTTTCTTTAATGTTTCAGATGTTTTTTGAGGATAAGATAAAATGTAAGTAAATTGTAGATCTGTTTATTACCTACAACTTTGGTATTTAACTTTTTTCCATAGGACTTGTAGTTTTGTCGGGAATTGAGAGTAGCCAATTTTTACCCTTAAAAACCCACCCTTTACCACTTCCTGACCTCAGATCACGCGTAATTTATTTTTCCTTTCATTTTTGTTATATTCTCTTCCTTTTCAATAGGTTTCATAATACTATATATTTTTGTTGGTTTCAAAAAATTATCTACCCTGGTCTAATTTTACAGGTGTCTATTTCACGATGATTGTGTAATAGGCTCAAATGATTGGTCTTCCGATTCATCGATGGTAGACATGACATGAAAAATTACATCAAAATTTCGTTATCGGCAAAAATAATTTACGTGGTGTTACAACTTTAATGGCGCTTTATAAATTGCAACTCCTGTAAAACACGAAGTTCGAGTGATTGAAGTAAAGTGTTTATCGCGCACTATAACTTCTTTAGCAACTGAAACTCTCATATTCATGAATCATGACGCAATTAACAATGATAAAGTGGATTGATCTTACTGCTGAAGTCGAAAACCTGCGTATGCGACTAAATGTTCTAAACAAATCCACAGTCTCAGCTGCCTGAATTTTTGGGAATCCCAGGGAAACTACTTGCTTAGAATGAAGCTTTCCTGTGGTACAGAACTCCACAGCAGTATACCCCAAGGCTCCGTTTTAGGCCCAGTACACAGTATACATCTTATACCATTGATCTTCCACATAACTTGCAATCCCGTTAAATGAACCTGGTCGTTTACGAGAAGACATAAATTCCTACGTAGTGAAAACATACATCACATTGGGGTCAGTTTATCCCACAACTACCCTCATAAAATCTTATTAAGTAGATAGACAGAGCAGTTCGAGCATAAAACAGTCTAACAGATATTCCAATATCAGCTAAGAATCTGAACCAATTCAAAAACAGACACGACAAATAGGCTCAATTAAAGGTACTGGCCAACAGTTGACTAATAATAAGGCACACTCACCCATGATCACATCCACACTGGAACCCGGTGGGCGTATCGTGACAAGTTCCCGGCTTGCAGAGCTGCGGCATGAGGTCGCACTCGTCGATGGGCTTGGTCTCGTTGGTCATGGGGTTGATGTACTCCCCGGGGCGCTCCCCGCACAGCGCCGTGTGCTCGGGCCCCCCGCGGGGGGGGCAGGCCTCGCACGGCGCCCCCCACGCGCGCCCCACGCTGCAGCAGCACAGGTAGCGCGTCTGCGGGCGCCCGGCCGCGTTGGAGCAGTTGTGGTTGTCTTCGTCCCAGTCCATGTAGCATTGGCGCAGGCGCACGTCCACGCATTCCTCTGGGGAAGATATAGTCAGTATAGTTATTGTGAGGCGAGCTTGTAAAATTTCTCAAAATTATGATATACGAAACTGTTTGCAGAATAGGCATGTGGACTAAAAAAATGTATTTAGTCCGTCAGTTTACTAAAAAATATTGGACACTTTTTTATTTTCGTTCCTCAAACAAAAAATGACGAAGAAACAGCGAGTTGAAATTTTTTGTGACGTCACTATTAGGTACAATTTTGCCTAATAGTGTCGTCACAAGCCCCCTTTTTCTGAACTTTATTGTTTGTTTATGCTTTGTATCTTTGTCAATTTTTATTGATTTAATAAATAAAAAATAAGTGTCCTATATTTTTTAGTAAACTGACGGACTAAATTGATTTTTTTAGTCCTGATGCCCATTTGCAATCTTAGCTCTATTTTTTGACAAGAAATCACTCTTTCTCTGACAAGCACCAATAAGACAACAAATTTCATTATTTTAAATTATTTTGATGCAATTTCGGGTTCCGTACCCGAAGGGTAAAACGGAAGATAGTGAATGCATGAAAAACTGGTTCGCAAAAAAACATTTCTAGAATTTCACCATTATCTGAATGAAGTCACAAACTTTATCATTCATTTCTCCAAACAAAATTCACTTGAGATTCAAAATCCTACTTACTATCCTACGTACTTGATTAAAAAGCCTTTAAAGGGACTCACTTCCATTGGGCATGGCGACGTATCCCTCGGGGCACAGACACACGTAGGAGCCCTGCAGGTTCCTACACACGCCGGGCCCGCAGATGTCGGGCGCGGCGCACTCGTCCACGTCCTCGCAGTGCAGCTCGTCGGCGGAGAGCCTCCAGCCGGCGCCGCACGTGCACACGAAGGAGCCGAACGTGTTGGTGCACGCGCCGTGCGCGCACAGCGCCGCGTGCGCCGCGCACTCGTCGATGTCCGCCAGCGTCACCACGTACGACGGCTGCGGACCACGCACGAGCTTGAGCCGCTGCGAGGGGCCTAGCCACCTCTAGGTCATAGATGCTGCTACGTATCTATGCTGGTATACGTATCTATCCATTATAAGACATGGGGCAGTCCATTCTAAGCCAAAGACCACCCGACAGCGTAATTTACTTTTGTTTGCTAAATTCTTGGTAGTAAAATGGATATGTATATACTTTTTGATTGCATTAAAATTACAGATTAAAATTACTTTAGCATTCCATATTAAATAAATTAGACACTTTACCTGTTACCTTAAACAACAGTAGCTATAGATGGCCCACAGGGAAGTATATTAGGCTCAACATTATTTTTACTAAATCACCAAATTTTATTTCTATAATATTTAAGGAAATTGATATTTTTAAAATAGGTGTACGATATACATACAGGTTCCAAGACAGGTTGATATCCAGGTCCACCAGGACATAGTTGACGATATGCTTCAGATCCAGGCTCCGGACACAGATCACAGTAGTTACCCCAAGCAGCGCCTAAAATACCACATTCGTTGTACTAAATGTGAAATAATAAACACCACGCATGCTTAATTATGCAATTAATCAAACCTATACCAAGACCTCATCTAACCAAGTCTAGGAAAATCTATTCAAAATTAGTTATTCTTTTTCGGAACTGCATATTTTCTAAATATCGTTTTTTTGTGTCATTATGTTCTAATTTCTAAACACTTTCTACTTTTTATGTATAAATACAAAACAATGGACTGACCCACGGAGCAGCAGCAGGCGGCCATGGTCCCGTCCTCCGACAACTCGTCGCCGTCCCGGCAGTGCTCCGTGCCGGACCGGAGGTCCACCTTGCCGTAACAACGAGCTTTTCGAGAATCTGGAATAAAATCAATATTTACATTATTTCATAATTGCATCATTTTCACGGAACGTTAATAAATAACCAAACCAAGTTTGAATTTAAACCAACATTGGCATTGGCATATTTGGCATAGTTTGTTCAAAAAGATATGCAGAAATCTATAAAGTTTATAATAAATTATGTCATAAGCGGTTATTTAAGGTATTATTTGAAGTTAAGCGTCTTTTTTGAAAAGCTTAGCTATAGTTTAAACTATTGGTTTTCTAGATTAAGAGGATGCCTAGCTCAAGCAAAAATCCTAAATTTTACGGAGTCATATGTTGGATAAAGTCACATTCTGCACAACATTCTTTAAATTGCTCTCTAAATAAGTGGAAGAGAACAGCTAATAAACAGTTAAACATAAATATAATGACCATAGCAGGCGGTGCCGTCGGACACGAGCTCGTAGTTGGGCGGACAGCGGCACACGTACGAGCCCTGCGTGTTGACGCACGTGCCGTACTGGCACGACTGCGGCGACTTGCACTCGTCCACGTCCGTGCAGTTGAAGCCCGGCATCACTGTGGACATAATACAAATACATAATCAGCAAATAACTCATCATAAACTCGTCATTATAAAACCACTTTAATGCAGTTTTAGAAGTCGTGGATTTGAATTCGCGATGAGACTATAAAGATTTAAATTGCAAAAGCAGTAAATTCAAATTCTTGGAAAAAAAAAAATTACATTTTAATTAGATCCCGTTGTAGGTGTTGTTTCTAAGCACATGATGGAATGCAAATTTGGAAAATAAACACATTGTATGGTTAGTTCAAAAGTACCAATTTTATTAAATTACTGTTTCATGAGTTTATGTGGCATCATATAGCTGCAACTTCTATTTGATTGTATCTATATATAAATAAATAAATAAATAGTGACAACTACAATATCAGTTTATTTACGAATTGCTTATGGTTAATAAAAAATAAACTTTGACAATATCAAGAGCCGACAACACATTGTTTTATTTGCAAAAAATCCTGATACTTAAATATTTTCATAAATTTATCCACAAATACAAAATCGTTAATGTACATAATACTCACAGTCGTCGATGCTGTCGGACTGGTAGCCCTTGTCGCAGATGCACTTGAACATGCCGTACGTGTTGACGCACCGACCGAACACGCACACGTTGTCGAAGGTCGCGCACTCGTCCATATCTGAAGAGAAATTTAACTTAAAGTATATTACAAATTAAAAAACAAAAACATCCGAGTGATAAAATCATAAAAATGCAAGGAATCGGTGTAACCAGATGATACGCAGTGCAAAACGCCGCCATATTCACGATAATATTTCTGTCTCGACACCAGCCGGTATCTGGAAGTTCCTTGGAACTCTCGGTATCGGTAAATCCCGACACTCGGATCTTCCTGGTTCAATTTGCCTAGACGACCTCAATATTCATTTCTCTTCCTCTACACCTATGGATCGTCTAACAAAGTCACGAACTATAGATTATTTGACCAGTTTAACGCGCCCTAATATTCAATCATTTCAGTTCTCACCAATTGACTCAATAGAGGCCAAAAAGATCATCCTAGCCATAAAATCCAATGCTGTGGGTTACGACAATGTCAGTAGACGTATGATCGTGACCATACTTGATTCCGTCCTTACTCCAATAACCCACATCATTAACCATTCCCTTGATTCCGGATCTTATCCTTCCCTATGGCGTAAAGCTTTTGTTCGTCCTTTGCCGAAAATAGCTAATCCGTCACTACTTTCTCATTATCGTCCTATTTCCCTTCTTCCCTTTCTTTCAAAAATACTGGAGTCTGTTGTTCATCAGCAGCTCTCGTGTTATGTATTTAAACATAGCCTTCTTAATCCTCTCCAATCCGGGTTTCGTCCTGCTCACAGCACCACTACCGCACTTCTTAAGGTGACTGGCGACATAAGGGCAGGCATGGAGGACACAAAGCTAACAGTGTTAGTGTTGGTGGACTTCTCTAATGCCTTTAATGCCGTCAGTCATGACATCCTATTAGCTATCCTCTCCCATCTTATGGTCTCTGATGAGTCACTGAAATGGTTTTCGTCTTATCTTCAGGGACGCCAACAGTCTGTTCGCCTTGGTGAGTCTTCATCAAATTGGTGTAATCTTGATTCAGGCGTTCCTCAAGGCGGTATTCTCTCTCCTTTATTGTTTTCTCTGTTTATTATCATCGTATCATCTTTACGCTGATGACTTGCAATTATATTCTCAGGCGACGTTGGAGGGTCTGCCCGATGCAATCAATATGCTTAACAAGGATTTAGAAGCAATAAAGGATTGGTCCAATAGGTTTGGCTTGTCTGTAAATCCTCTTAAATGCCAAGCAATTATAATCGGTAGTTCTCGAATGATGTGTCGGGTAGACATTCACAATATACCATCTGTCACATTCAATAACAGTTCGATTCCTTTTAGCCAGAATGTTAAAAATTTAGGATTACAGCTTGACACAACTCTATGCTGGAAAAATCAAGTCAGTAGTGTTAGCCAAAGAGTGATAGGCATCTTGCGTGCACTGTATCGTCTCAAGAATTTCCTACCAGCCAAGACAAAAGTATTGCTAGTACAGTCCTTAATATTTCCCATTATTGACTATGGTGATATGTGCTATTTTGACCTGAATGCAGACCACCTCAATAAGTTTGACCGACTTCTAAATAACTGCATTCGATTCGTATTCAATCTTCGTAAGTACGATCACGTGTCTGCTTATCGTTCACAGCTCAACTGGTGGCCTATACGGCAACGCAGATCTCTACGGGCTCTCACGACTTTATTTTCTATTCTCGACTCTTCTTCTCCATCATACCTAATCCCTCATTTTCGATATAACTTCACAAATCATACAAAAAGTCTCCGATCTTCTCATAACCGACTTCTACTATGTCCTTCCCACCACACAAATTTTCTCCATTCTTCCTTTTTCGTGCAGTCTATTCTTCTATGGAATGCACTGCCACCTGAGATCAGAATGGCAAAGAACCGCTATCATTTTAAAAGGAAAGCGAAACAACATCTTCTCAAGAGCTAGGTAGATTCTCATCAGTGTATAATTTATTAATTTTATGATATATATTATAAGTATATATGCATTTATTATTAGAGTATATATAAATATGTATACGTGTATATATGTTATTATATATGATATATGTTATGTATGTTATAACTGTATATATATGCTTTCTTAGAATTTATCAATTAATAGTTAAATTATTCTTTTATCTTTTCTAAACTGCAGCGCACCTACCATGTTGTTTCATCACCACCCTAAGGTCGACTGGCAGATAATGCCTACTACGGCATTAAGTCCACCTTGGTACAATAGTTTGTGCTTAAGTTTTAAATAAATAAAAAATAAATAAAATCTACGTGAATATTTTGGCCCTTCAAAAACGAATTATTGAATCTAGCCAGTATCAGCTAGGTGATAAAGAGTAATAATCAAAGAGACTAATTTCTGGACATTTGATGACCTGGAAAACAAATCACCTAGATTTTTCGAATGATTTTTAAGATAATACAAAATACTTTTGATTACAAACCAACATATGATATGATCGAATAATAGAATGGATGCACTGACCTAGACAGGACCTGGCGTCGGGCGCCTTGGTGAACCCGACCTCGCAGTCGCACTCGTAGCCGCCCGGCGTGTTCACGCACTGCCCGTTCTCGCACAGCGTGGGGTCGTTGGCGCACTCGTCGATGTCCACGCACGAGTACCTGCGCACACGCATGAGCAGCGTACGAAGATATATAGGGTAAGCAATTCATTCATGAACAAAATACACTGGAATTTGAAGCCAATACTAGTGCAGAGGATGCATCAATCGTCATCTTTCCCGGTGTACCGCAGAAACTTTGATGAAATTGTATTTATTTATTGCACAAGTTATTTATGAAAAGAACATTTATACACATGGATTAAGAAGGGTATGCTTAATTTGTTCTGACATATAGAGAGAATAAATGAAGTAAAGTAGAATTTATCGAATGAATGTGAACCGAATTGGTGGAAGGGGAAAACCAAGGCGGACGTTCCTCGATCAAATCGAGGACATTCTAAAAAAAGCCAAAGTTAAAAGCGCATAAATTGCACGGTGTTGGCAAGCCAATGCCAAGCGAAGTCACCTGGCATGTCACTCAGGAGAAGTACTCGTATAGTATTGATAGTAATAAGTAGTGCTCACCCATCGCCCTTGTATCCGGTGTCACACAGACACATGAAGGAGCCGTCAGTGTTGGTGCAGGTGGCCCGCGGGTGGCAGCCCCCGTTGTTGGTGAGACACTCGTCGATGTCCTCGCACTCCGTGCCGTCCCCACGCCAGCCGTCACGACAACGACATTGGAACGAACCCTGGACAATATAGTGACCAAAAATCACATCTAAGTATGTGATTGAGTTCAGATATACAATTTCCAGCGACAGCAAAAGGTATTGAGAATTAGATGTAAATGAAGGGTTCAGGCAAAGAACAGAGAATGACACAATTTTTATTTTTTATCAAAAACATCTTTATCAATGATAATTAAATAGCCAAATACAAACTTTAAGAAAAAAGTTAATACATAATAAACATGTCGTGAAAAAGACATTTTTGTTTACAATCCAAACAATAATCTCTTTATTTTTAAATATGCTTTTTTTATGAAAAACCAGTACTTAAAAGTAAAAAGATATCTTAGCACCACCCTCGTCATCATGTGCAATCGAAAGTACTCATAAACACAGAACAAACGAGCCCAAACTCGATTATCTTAGCGCTTGCCATCAGGAAGTTTCAGTCCCTACCTCCTGACTCTCGGTTCAGATCAGCTCGCTGGTACCATAATACTGCATTGTCACTGAACTTATACAAGTATTCAAAATTTCAGCTCAATCGGATATCAGCAAGAGGCCGAAAATTGTTTTGCAAATTTTGAGGACAACATACTTACATATTTAGTTACAAGAGCATTGTACGCAAAATAAAAAGATGTTCTTTACCTATACCCTTCAAATTAAAGTTTTGTTTCCGGCCGATTTTGCCCACGGTGGCCAATCTAAAGGAGATTGGCCATTTGCATAAGACAAATTATTGTGCATAAGTGTGTGCCACAAACAAAAGTGCACTTACTGTACCTTTACTCGCGAAATCCAGAGGAACAGTTTTAGTAACACGAACAATGAGTCAGGTGCAGAGCCAACAGAGTAAATAAGTTTTCTTGGCACACGTGACATAAAAAAATACGTTTTTTTTGCTTTTATAAGACAAAACAAGAAGTGCGGGATGTTTTTGAATGAATGAATGAAATGAATTCCTGTGTCGGGGACTTTACTCACCGGCAAGTTGATACAGTCGGACGCAGGATGACAGTCGCAGGTGCCGAGCTCGCACTCGTCGTCGTCGGTGCAGGCGGGCCCCTGCTCCGGCTTCACGCTGTACCCGTCGGGGCAGCGGCACACGAAGCTGCCGATCGTGTTGTGGCACTCGCCCGCGCCGCACAGGTCGGCCACCTGCGACATACGGCTCTGAGACAAGCTTCTGGTATGGACACCGAGGTGGCAATATATCATGTTTAAGTATTTCAAGCGTTAGCTAGGCTTCTAGAGTGAAGGCGATGTAAGTATTAGCTTATAGGTAAGGATATTAGTTTTGTTATTAGTAAACTTAAAGTAATGATAAAGGAATAATTCATGGAGTATCCCAAGGTATTTAACTTGGTCCATACTAATTCATATAATGTACGATATTTTATTTATAAATAAGCTTTCTACTATATAACAAAACAAAAGTTTATACCATTACTTATTTTAAATTAGACAATTTGTGATTTCTTTATACATTTACTTAGTTTTTGTATTTATCATTGAGGATAACTGATTTAAATTATAATCTACACTCATAAGACTGACTTAACAAAAGCAATAAAAAACGAATAAGACAGATTAAGCACCACTCACATCAGCACACTCATCAATATCCTGGCATGTGGGTTTACTTCCTTCAGGAGACGGTAGCAATCCATCAGCACAAGTGCACACGTACGAGCCGGGAGTATTGCGACACGTTCCGCCTCCACACGGGCGCGCGCCGTTGGCGCACTCGTCGATGTCACGACACGTGCGACCGTCCGCGCGGAGGTGCCAACCCTCTCTAACAAATTCATTTATTAGTATCAATTATTTAGGTATTAGTCTCTGCTATTAGTAATCACAAAATATATCTGGAGGTACAATTCTGCTAGATGATCCAAAAATACCTATAGTATAAGAGCAAGTGACTAATTCTGCTAATGTAGTACACAGTTCATTAATCCGCGTATACAAGGCATTACCAAACGTCATGTCAGACACAATGACATGACGTTTGACAATGCTTACATATTAGCAATAATGTAAGTATGTATTATTTCTAACACGTTATTTTTTAATAGCAATAAAATCGTGGAATCGTTTGTCATCTATCCTTTCACAAGCAACAGCACTGTTGGGGAAACTACCCCAACAGTAAATTTTTGATAGGTTTACCTATAAAAATAAACATTGTAATAGTTTCAAATACATGATGTTAGACAATTGTATCTGATCTATCGTCAGGCTTTTTTTCCACCGTTGATAAATATACTGCTCTTCCAACAAGAGTGCTGCCATAGGTTCCACCTTTGGCAGAAGAGTCACAGATACCTAGAGCGTAGTAAGTGTCTCACCGACAAGTGCAGTGGTAGCTGCCGGGCGAGTTGACGCAGTCGTGCTGGCAGCGCGTGGGGTCCTCGGAGCACTCGTCGATGTCCTCGCAGTGCGACTTGACGGTGGACTGCGCGTAGCCCTCGTCGCACACGCACTGGTACGTGCCCATCTGGTTCTCGCACGCGCCGTTGCTGCAGATGCCTGCCAGGGGGGGGACACTATCGATAATTATCTATTTTACGAGGAAACTAACATCTGGCCCCGATTTCATCTTCGAAGATTAGGATTTTATCATACAAACTTTGGTGTTCCATGCACCAAAGTTAAATCGAAATCTTCCAACCCTTTAGGAGATGAATTTTATATTGCTATTTTCGATCGCTATCTATACAGTCTAACAAATAAAAAGCTGCTATGTAACTGTAATGTATTCGTGCATTAAAATGTAAAAGGGAATAGCAAATACTTGGCTACTTTTTCTTGTTAGACTGTAGAAATGGAAGTTTTCTATATTTTAATACCAATTTTTACATATTTTTTAAGTTTCTTTCTTTACCGTAGGACTTATATCATCAGTGACGGTTACCTTGTATTATAATTCAAATACTATTTAATTACCACTATTAGATCATTACATAGAACATAAAGAAATAGACTATGAGATACTGACCGGAGGTGATAGAGCACTCGTCGACGTCCTTGCAGGACAGCTTGTCGGGCGCCAGCTCCATGCCGGCGCCGCACGCGCAGCGGAACGAGCCGGGCGAGTTCACGCAGCGCCCGCCACGACACAAGCTGCGGTCCTCTGCGCACTCGTCGATGTCTGCCAACAGACAAAACGTGTCGGTAACTGCTCATAGAGGAGTTCACACCTAGACCTAATCCTCCGAGCAATAGACACAAATTAGTCTCGTGACCCTAGATGGTTTGCTCAGTGATTACGATAGGCTTCTGAGACCTAGTGGTCTGGATTCGATAGCCACCCGGGAAAATTATTTGTGTGAACCACAAATAGTTGTTCTGAGTCTGGGTGTACTTTGTGCGCAATAATGTATTTGCAAAGTCCCCACAGAAGACAAGGATTTATGTCACAAGTTCAAGAGTTGTCTTTAAAAAAAAACAACAAATTTCGTTTGCAATCCTTAAATTCCAATGGGTAATCTTTCTCTGTGAGAAAGATTACCCATTGGAATTTAATTTTTACTTAGTCGGAGATCAAACCACGTGCATTCATTAATCATAATATCACCCATATACATTCTCATCATGATCACCATCAGCCCGTTTAACGTCCACTGCTGAACATGGGCCTCCTCTCAGCCCATATAAATGAATCATCATAATTAAAATTTTCAAAATTAGCATGAATTTATTTCACCAGTCCAGCTAGGGTTGCCACCTTTTTTTAACAAGAAAAAACTATATTTAGGCTTGAGAAGAATATTGAATAGTATTAAAAAAAATAAAGATTATGTACATGTCACTTTATGTATTGAATATTTGACATAAAACATAAAAAAATTGGGTCAGCGTCTCAGTCCAATACTTATAGTGTTAAGCACTTTGACGCTCAGCACAGTATTTTGTATACTTTATTTTTGTTCAACAGAAAAAAGTATATACAATGTAGTGAAAAACAGTATAATACTATTTTAACTGAAATAATGAAATAATGATGATGAAATAATGAAATTTATTCAGCACTTAGGTATTTACATTAACTTGTACTTGTCAAAATTACACTGTATAAGACTATATCAAACAAAAGTATCACTTAAGTAGCTAAAAACATTGTTAAAATTATTTGATATTACAGAATTTTTAATCAGTCTGTCCGTCTGTCGTACGATAACAACAAATGTACACATTATAGTAAGATACCTTAGAGGTAACAGGTCTAAAAATTCCAAGAATCCGGCCCAAATCTAAGCGACATCCACCCTTAAGGGGTTAGAATAGTTGACAACCTTAAGTCCAGCCCATATAACATACTACAGTTACTGAACATGGACCTACCCCCAGGGAGGTTTGTACTATAATTACTAAGTGAGTACACACACTCGTCGCGGCTTGCGGTGGGCGGAGCCGAGCCGCCGAGTCACTGTCACTGTTCTAGTGAGTTGCCGTCATCACCACACGACAGCGCAAGCGCCTATCACATTTTATTTCCTTTGATTTAAATCGTTAAATTTATTTCTGTGATCGCGTTACGAAGACCTAATCAACCTATATTTGTGAGCAATATACACCTGCATATATACAGTCCACGTCTTTCAATCAAAACCTATCGGAACCTACACACTAAGCTAAGCGGGTTGGTGAAAGCAGTTGTGATTGATTAAACGATTCTTATAGATCATGTTACAACGATTAAACATGCTTTCCGAGGCATGAAGTTTTATCCCTCACCAATCAGACATTTTGTCCAGTGTGGGGATCCAACCCACAACCTCCGAGATTTTAAGCAAGGCTTTTACCGCTACGTCACTGGAGTTTTTTTACCAATAAATTTGTTGTCTTCATAAATCTGTCTTTTCAATAACTTCTAAATCATTACCCACATGTTTTATTTCTAGTATTTTTTATTAATATTACCGTCTTTCTAACATCTGCTTTTCACTTTACAAACAAGGTAAGGCAACTCACCGACACAAACTTTGGAGAAATCGTCAGCCCTGTGGCCGGGGTGGCAGTGGCATGAGAAACTACCCTCCGTGTTGCGACATTCGCCCGCCCCACACACGCCGTCCACTATCTCGCACTCGTTCACGTCTACGCACGTGTGGTTCTTTGAGTCCTGCATCAACAAATACTCATCAAAATAAATGTATTTCTTTGATTAAATAACAATGAAAATCTGCCGTAAAAAACCAAAATAAAAAAACGCTCTCATACTCAGATGGGAAAGTAACTCAATATCTGGCTGATAAATCGTATGCAAGATCAACAGCTTTTAATAAATAGCCGATGTAAATGGCAAAATATCATTAGAATCTGTTGCTAAATAGGCATCCCACAAGGATTTAACCCAGAACCTGATTCAATTTCTAGTGTCTGTACAGGCATTCTAAATAAAGTATGTAAATTTCTACCTAATAACAGGCAAAATATCATCAGAACAGTAACCAAAAAGCTAAATGTCAAATTTGAAGCGATTCGAAGCCCTAACCAAGAAATTGAAATTATACTTGTCAGAATCACAATGTGTAAGACTAAAACTAACAAACTACACATTATTTGTTCTTCACAAAATTCATTATCTGTCCAATGAAAAAACACCAAACCCACCTTCTCATATCCTGGGAAGCAGTCACATGTGAAAGAGCCCACTAAGTTCCGGCAGCGTCCGTGTCCGCACAGTCCGGGGAACGCCGCGCACTCGTTCACTTCCATCTGCCCGGGGACCACACCCGGACCCCCTGGACCCTGGGGACAATAGGATTGGTTAGATCTTGTTTCTGTTCAATAATTTTTGATCATGTTGGAGAAATATCATCATTAGCATAAGTTTACTGCCGTATGCAACGTTGAATGTATTTTGGTTTGTAAGATTGCCACATCCCTTTAAAATGTCAACGTCTGTTATTACATATTTTTGAAAAGACATCAGACATAATTCTGGTATCCAACTCAGATATAAAAAATGTTATAGACAAGACATATCTTTATTTTCGATTAGAGTCATATCAACCACTACAACTTTTACAAATTAGAGACAACAACGAAACATTTGATAAAGATCTATGTTGATAGACTGACTCGGCGTTATTCCTAATTAAACGATATTAGTTTCAAAAACTTCTAATCGAAGATAACATACCTTGTGCCAACTATCTCCAGTGATATTTCCCCAGTTACCCCCAGGTCCATTGTCTTGTCCCCAGTCGTAGTCACTGTCTCCCCCTTGATTGATTTCCCACGTGCCACTTCCAGTGGTGTTGTCTCCGGGCCGGTCCCACGTGGTGCCACCTCCGTGACCTTCGGCAATACACAGGTTGCGGTACGAGTCCGTTCCTGGAACAAATGTCAGATTATGACATTAATGCATCTTTGAAAACCAATATTTGTGAAGCAGATGATTTAAAAAATGATCGTGTGTTGTTTCTATGCGGGTCAAGGCTTAAACGTGTAGCACAAACTATTCGACGACGAGCAGCGCCATCTAGCAAGCATCTAGCATCTGCTGCGCGAAAAACAAGTTCGCAAACCAATTCGAACATACACGAGATCTAAATAATAGTTGTCGGCCGTCGGGCATACCACCTCGCCCAGCCAAGAAGATTTTAATTTTCTCTGAAGAAACAACACAAACCGATTTTCTTAAAGTGTAAAAGATTTTGTGTTTGTGATTTTGTACTTAAAATAGAATACTCTTTAAAGTACACATACAAATTTAGTTGACACGTCGCTAAACCCAATTCCCGGACAGACCAGCCAGTTTGGCCGGACATTGAGACAAGCCTGCGCAGGGAGGTGTTGGATTTGTTAAAATCCTAACAAAAACCGGACAAGCCACTCCGTGTGGAAAACCTCGCGTCCTCGTGTCCTGTTCCTGCATACAGGAACTAGTTACCTTTCTTGGGGCAGGGCTCGCAGTGGCCGTCGCCCCAGGCCCTCCCCAGCGAGGAGCAGCAGCACACCGCGCGCAGCACCTGCAGCTGCAGCGGCGCCGAGCAGCGCCCGCCCGCCCACTCCGTGTAGCACACCTCGCGACGAGTGTCCTGTTCCTGCATACGGGAGCTAGTTACCTTTCTTGGGGCAGGGCTCACAGCGGCCGTCGCCCCAGGCCCTCCCCAGCGAGGAGCAGCAGCACACCGCGCGCAGCACCTGCAGCTGCAGCGGCGCCGAGCAGCGCCCGCCCGCCCACTCCGTGTAGCACACCTCGCGACGAGTGTCCTGTTCCTGCATACGGGAGCTAGTTACCTTTCTTGGGGCAGGGCTCGCAGCGGCCGTCGCCCCAGGCCCTCCCCAGCGAGGAGCAGCAGCACACCGCGCGCAGCACCTGCAGCTGCAGCGGCGCCGAGCAGCGCCCGCCCGCCCACTCCGTGTAGCACACCTCGCGACGAGTGTCCACGCAGCGGTTACCTGCCACCAGCAAAGACAGCAATTATAACTTCTACAAACATTCATTTAAACCAGAGTTGTCACGAAGGTTCGACTCCGATTCCGAAAAGTCGGATCTTCCGATTGATATTAGACCTCCGAAATCGACTTCAGTTCCGACCCTTTTAAATCGAAGGTTAGAATCGGAGGCGTAAGAGGCAGCGACTACTAACAAGTTTATACTTTGCTTCAAAATTACCTGCCGCTGCTAAAATGCTAAAACCTGCATCTTAGGTTAAGCCCTTAATGCCTTAACCAATTAGGCTACGGTGGAACCCTACCGGTCATCGAAAATTATCAATCTCTTTTATAACACGTCTCTAAGGTTCGAGTCCTGCCGGTGGTCGAATTTTATTAATCTCAATTTTGAAACATAGTATATGGTAAACTATTCCGTAAAGTATTCAAAAACATTTAAAAAAAGTTTATACAAGTCACGCGATTTCTGTTAACTACTTTTCCACTTATCGTTTCGTATTTAAGGAAGAAGTTTCATTTGTTTTGCTTCTTTCGCTTGTCCTTCAAGAAAACTGTTTTATTATTAACTTCATAATCGAAATAAATCGAAATAAAAACCGACAAAATTGGCTTTACCACCAGGTTACGGCTAAAATATCTTTGTAGGTATATTTTCTTTTTTATTAAACCTGCTCTTAGCAGATCTCTCAGTTCCGACTCCCGACAAATTAAATTTAAAAACTCTGACTCCGATTTCGGTTCTGATATAACCACCTCCGTAACATCCCTAATTTAAACTACCAGAAACAATGAAACCTGCTATTTGTAGACTTAACAAATTAGAACAAATATTCATAGATGTATAATCCTTCTATAAAATTCAATAAAAGGTTTTGCAATTTAAATGATACAATAGGTAATGTAGATCCACAACGTTACAGGATTCATGTGAATCAGGAACGTTTTGATGTAACTTAGACGACTCTTGTCCACCATTGATTAAGTAATTTGATAATTTTGGGTTAAAACCCAAAATTATCAAATTACTTAATCAATGGTTTCAATCAATACAGTTTGCGTTATAAACCGTTGGTTCAACCGGCGAATTCCCCTAATAAAACAAAAATCAATAACAATATATTACCAGTACACTACATTCAACAATACGGCTCATCTACGGTGATTGCTTCGTAGGTTAACGTCTAAATGCAAACCATATAAAAGATCATAATATTGTAGATGAAGATTACAACTTTGGCCAACATGTAACAAAACAAAGTATTCACAAAGTGGTAACTCACCAGTAGTATCGAGCACGAGTCCGGGAGGACAGTCGCACTTGTAGGAGCCGTCCGTGTTGACGCACGTGCCGCCCACGCACAGCTCCGAGTCCAGCTGACACTCGTCCACGTCGCGACACGTCGCGCCGTCCAACTAGCGACAACAACATCATCATCATCAACTCTGACACCACGTAGTAGGTACCAAAGTAATTTTTTGTCGCTTTTGATATGTTGATGCAATTAACTAGAGAACGCAGTGTTGCGTTAATAAGGAATATAACGTCCAATAGAAAGTCATAAAATAGAGTAAACGAGTACTGTCCAGGTTTATGAAAGATTCCATAGTAATTTCACCTGCAAAGTTACTATGTCTGAAATATGAAAAATTTATAGAACTTAAATGACGATAAGCTTTTTTGTAGTTATAAGTCAAGACGAGCTTGAACGCTAAGAAAAAGGAAATACCTTGGCGAACCCCTTGGGGCAGGGGCAGTGGTCGGGCTCGCAGGGCTCGCAGGGCGACCCCCAGGCGAGCCCCACGCTGCAGCAGCACTCCTGGCGCAGCAGCGGGTGCGCGGCCGCCGCCTCGCACTGCCCGTCCACCGCGCGGCGCCAGCACGAGCCGCGCCGGTTGTCTGCACCGACAAAACTCTACTACTTGCAGAACTAACTTACTTAAAATACCTTAACTCTCTCGAGGTTTGGAACTTAACCTTTGCAAAGGAATTTCGGTTTTTCCGGTTTGGTAAATATAGTAATGTAAATAATGAGCAGTGTGAATTATTTAATCCTGAATGGATCCCCTTAGTAACAAATATTACAATTAAAACTTAAGTGATTAATATTAACGGGACCGATACAAACTCCTTGTGGCACGCTTGAATTTACCTCATACACAATTACACATACAATCTGAAGCCATGAAATATAAAGTGAAATATAAATAGCAAATTATTAACACTACGATTTTAATGCAACGCAATGATGTGATGTTAATTATTATCACTATTGAAAAAGAAAAATAATTTGAAACCATAGAAAAATGACTTACCAATACAATGCTGAGCGGTGGCGTCCAACACAAATCCGTTTTCACATTCACACTCATAGCTTCCATGGGAGTTGATGCAACGTCCGTTATCGCATGGGTTCGATAGCTCTACAAATATTATCATCTATTCAATTTATAAACATACAATATATTGCAAAATAGAATTAATGTGTTTTAACTTTAAGAGATTTTTACACATAATTTATAGTAAACCCGGGTCTCAATCGCAGTACATACACACACTTGATTTTGAGGTAAATCATTACCTTTCGACGTGTGTTACATTAATTGGACTATGAATAACTAATGCTAATTATAATATAACATTTATTTAAAAAATGTATTCCTCTGAGTTTCTTGCCAGTTCTTCTCAGAGTTGCCACGTCCAAAACTGGTGAAATTTTAAACGAGTCTATATGAATAAAGAATATTTTGAATTTGGACTCACGGATAAATTACGTATCGTGATTAAAACCTGTGTCTAATATACAACCAATAATTATAAAATGCTCCAATTGTTTTCTTTCATTGCATTATATTTCAAAATTTTCATTTATGTTAGCCTCACAGCTTGCCAAGCTCCGACGAATCATGCGCTGCCACTTCCAAAGCATGTTTTCAACAACATAGTCATTTTAATTGTTTTGATTTTATATCAGCCATTACTGAAGGTAATATTTGTGTCTTTGACTACACATTCAAATCTCAAAGCTCGATGGATTCCAGATCATTAATAAATTAATAACTTATAATAAATTAGAAAATTAATAATAAATTGTAAGCAGTGCAATGAGATCGAATTGCGTGACATTAATGTTTTTATTAAAATTATATATTAAAAAGTCGTCGATCCATGTTGTATGGGTTGTAAGGCCCGACCAAGCTCAGATGTCAGTCGATGAGATGAGCCATGGCCGATGTTAGGCGCAGACAACAGAACACTAAGGAATCTACGAATAAACACTTAAACTTGAAATGAAGTAAGTTTGATGGTTTTGATATTGTGTTGTATGAATTTATAAATTACAATCTCGAATTTTCAAAGGATCTTTTTTATTCTACATAAACCTTGTGTTTGATGATAAGTATGTTTTTTACTAATACTTAACATTAAACACAAGTTAAAATAATATAGTATCATGCCTACCATTAAAATGGATGACATGATTTTTTTTTATTTGGGTGTTATGGCACCCGCAGAAATTATAATTCCATTTACTTTGAGTGGGGTTTGACTGTATGAGTATAAAGGGCATGTCGAGTGTCGATTCGTAGATTCCTATCCCACATTCCGCAGTCCGCAGTTGAAATGGCCGGCGCGCATGGGGCTGATGCTGTAGATCGGCGGAACTGGTAACCTGTGGGGGTCGGGAGGAGCGAGGGGATGTCCCCGCGGTCGGACTCGGTGTAGGAAACTGTCTCACCCTCGCACTCGTCCACGTCGCGGCACAGCTGCGCGTCGGGCTCGTAGCGCGTGCCGGCGGGACACGCGCACGAGAACGTGCCCGGCGCGTTGCGGCACTGCCCGCCCTGGCAGTACTGCGCACACACACACGGCATTACACTCACGTATACGCATTCGTTCAATACTTTACGGCAAAGTTTATCCCACTAAATTGTATTCACCACATGAGACCCACCGTGGCCGAATGGCATTAGGGCTATAGCGGCGGTCTCAAATTATCAATGTCAATTTTGAAAACTTTGCCGTTAAGTGTTCTATACTTCAAAAAATACTAGTCATCCAATTGTATTTAATATATGTGATAGAAATAGCAAAGAATTTACGGCTATACCAAGAATCCAACCAAATGGTGTATTATACAAGCACTAATTATAAGTTAATTATAATAGAAATGTATTGGTGCCGTTCTTTACAATTTATTCAAATTATATTATATTTTGAAAATGATTAGCTATTTATTTTAAAGAATTTATTTCAGTAGTTACTGAAGCTGCAAAACAACTTACCGATTGATGCATATCACACTCGTCGATATCCTTGCAAATTCCATCAGCGTCGGGATGGAACCCAGGATCACAGATGCACTTGTACCCCGGCTCCAAGTTCTCACAGGTACCATGTGGACAGATGCCCGGGATCATCGTGCACTCGTTGATGTCTGTTCCACCGTTGTCCCGGCTCGCTCCCTCGGGGCACAGGGTATCATATTCCTTCGTCCCTGGACGGGGACACGCTTTGCAGGCTACACCCCACCCTAATTGAAGACCTGGACCAAATGACACCAATTTAGTGTCGATGATTAACATAATATACAAAATACAATAAGAAGACTAAATCTGAGTCGGGTGAGTAAAAATAACCAATAAATTATACAATGAAACCATTATTATGGAATAGCGCAACTTGAAAGTCTCAGATACTTAGACAGTTCCATAACGAGCATTATGAAATGTACTGCAGACTTGGATGCCAGAATAGCAAAGGCTGGAATCAAAACACGTTTTACCAATAAAATCTCCAAAAAAGATAATGAAAATACTCATTAAAAAATACATCAGGAAAGGCTGGACATGGACACAGCAAAAACTTAGAGACATGGACACTGAAAAAATGAGACAGAAAGACTAAAGGCATTTGACATGTGGTGTTAGCGGATGATGACGAAAATTTGTTGTATAGAAAGAAAAACAAATATACAAGTGAAGGAAATGAAGGACGAAAACAGATCGATTTTGAGAACTATTGAAAAACGAAGGGAAATATGCTGGGACACTTAATACGACATGACACTCTAAAGCATAATTGCAGACAAATTTGCGGCCCTGAGAGGACGGGAAAGACCAAGAAGAACCTACGAGGATCAAATAAAGGAAAAAGTAAATGGCATGATATACTAAGAAGTCAAGGGGCTTGCTGAAAATTTAGAGGAATGGAGGAAGCTGCACCGACAAGAGCATGGCTTTTAAATAATCTAACTAGACTGTATAAATTACCTTTACTAGAACTGCAACAGCACTGAGAGCGTGTGACGGGGTTCTGTCCGGGTCCTGTACAATGACCCTCTTCGTATTTCTCGTAGCACAAGTCTTGAACTTCATCTGTGGAAAAATGTTTTATTTAAAAGACTGAGTACCTTATAACTATTAACTACTTGATTCATCATCAATCAACCAGACCCGGAAATAAAGCTTAGATTTTACACATAGATGTCTTGTGGCATGGCGTGGGGATCATAACCCCCACGAGATTAAAAGAGACTTATACTGCTACGCCAAGGAAGTTGTGTAACTACATGATTTGACGATAATTCTGCCAGAATTATCGGGCGAATTTAACAGCTTAAAAATAACAGGGTTCTACATAGGTACTTCTTTCTAAACCTTCTCTATAGTATTTATAATTTCCACCAATAAAATACTGTACGATCAGATTTTCCTATGCTTTGCGATATTTGTAGAAAGCTTTAGGCACTCAAAATAAAGGCAACCGTTTTTCGGACGGTCATAATAATTTAGTTTGCAACGAAGTTTTTGCTTCTTCCCCACATAAACACGAGCATTGTTCCAGCATTCATTTATATTTTAAAATCCACAAACTAAGCAACCTGCGCATGAGTGCGTTTACTATATAACTCGGAACTCGGCTCATAATGTCTTTGAAAGATGAACCACAGAAAGCACTCACCAAGACAAGTCCTTCCATCATTACTGAGCGTGAACCCAGGCAGACACTCGCAGCGGAACGAGCCGGGCGTGTTGTGACACTTGCCGTTCCGACACACCTTCTGTTCGGAACACTCGTTGACATCGACGCACGCGCCCCGGTCCGGCGTCGGACGGTAGCCGGCCTCGCACACGCATTGGAACGAACCTTCGCTGTTCACACAACGACCTCCCTATATATGAAAATGGTGTAAGTTATATGGTTTAAATAACAAAAGAGCCTGCATTATAAAATATGATGTGACAAACAGTAACTTTATAAAGAATCGCGATCATATCAAATGTATAAGACAAGTGGGTGAGATATTTAAATTCATATGATTTTTGTATAAGAGCAGTTGTGCCTTGCAAATATGTCACTGCAAACAATCTTACATTTAGACCAGTGATTCCTAAAGTAGACTAGGTGGGCCCCAAGGGGTCCACGGAAGACTTAACGATGGTTTACGTTAGCGTAAAATAATCGGGTTTACAGTCCCCGGCACGTAACTTGCCAAGAGTCGTAAGATGCGCACAAGTCGTTTTATAGGTCTGTTTGGTGGTCAAGCGGGACGCGGGGTATGAGGTAGCGCCGATCCGAGCGCGCGATTCGTCCGTCAGTCGACCCCTGCCTCCCGCACCGTCTACATACCGTTCGCTCCCGATTACACTTACGTGCACGAAAGTTGAACACTTTGTTTTTGTTGAGTTATTGTTACGAGTTGTTGTTATTGTTTTTAATTTAGTTTTTGTTACAGTTGTTGTTGTTTTAAATTTAGTTTTTGTAACGTTGATTACAATGCCAGGACCAAATACCGTTAACTACCTAATTTTTTAATAAAACTTAATTTTTTTTTACTATTTTTTTTTTTTACTTTGCTTATATATATTTTATTTATAATACCTAATAAACCTTACGAATTCCTCTCCTTTCTTTAATAATAACAAGCAAAAAAGGGACCAGTTTTTATTCCACTAAGTGCACGATGCGCGAACTTTCCCCAACTGCGCCAAAACCTTGCCAAGTTACGTGCCGGGGACTGTACAAGTTGGTTACATTACACCGAAAAATACTTTTATAGTTTGATTGCAACCGCCATACGGAGGGGTATCGCACACTCATCCATGTTATGGAACTGTGGGGACCGAGCACGTCAGGGTGAGGAGCCGTCACCTGGCACACGCCTGGCAGTAGCCGCCGGCGGAGGGCGCGAAGCTGGGCTCGCGCTCGTACGCGCCGGGAGAGTTGAGCATGTTGTCGTAAGAGAGGGGTCACCTGGCACACGCCGGGTCCGGCGCACTCGTCGACGTCGGCGCAGTAGCCGCCGGCGGAGGGCGCGAAGCCGGGCTCGCACTCGCACTCGTACGCGCCGGGAGAGTTGAGCATGTTGTCGTAAGAGAGGGGTCACCTGGCACACGCCGGGTCCGGCGCACTCGTCGACGTCGGCGCAGTAGCCGCCGGCGGAGGGCGCGAAGCCGGGCTCGCACTCGCACTCGTACGCGCCGGGAGAGTTGAGCATGTTGTCGTAAGAGAGGGGTCACCTGGCACACGCCGGGTCCGGCGCACTCGTCGACGTCGGCGCAGTAGCCGCCGGCGGAGGGCGCGAAGCCGGGCTCGCACTCGCACTCGTACGCGCCCGGAGAGTTGAGCATGTTGTCGTAAGAGAGGGGTCACCTGGCACACGCCGGGTCCGGCGCACTCGTCGACGTCGGCGCAGTAGCCGCCGGCGGAGGGCGCGAAGCCGGGCTCGCACTCGCACTCGTACGCGCCGGGAGAGTTGAGCATGTTGTCGTAAGAGAGGGGTCACCTGGCACACGCCGGGTCCGGCGCACTCGTCGACGTCGGCGCAGTAGCCGCCGGCGGAGGGCGCGAAGCCGGGCTCGCACTCGCACTCGTACGCGCCGGGAGAGTTGAGCATGTTGTCGTAAGAGAGGGGTCACCTGGCACACGCCGGGTCCGGCGCACTCGTCGACGTCGGCGCAGTAGCCGCCGGCGGAGGGCGCGAAGCCGGGCTCGCACTCGCACTCGTACGCGCCGGGAGAGTTGAGCATGTTGTCGTAAGAGAGGGGTCACCTGGCACACGCCGGGTCCGGCGCACTCGTCGACGTCGGCGCAGTAGCCGCCGGCGGAGGGCGCGAAGCCGGGCTCGCACTCGCACTCGTACGCGCCGGGAGAGTTGAGCATGTTGTCGTAAGAGAGGGGTCACCTGGCACACGCCGGGTCCGGCGCACTCGTCGACGTCGGCGCAGTAGCCGCCGGCGGAGGGCGCGAAGCCGGGCTCGCACTCGCACTCGTACGCGCCGGGAGAGTTGAGCATGTTGTCGTAAGAGAGGGGTCACCTGGCACACGCCGGGTCCGGCGCACTCGTCGACGTCGGCGCAGTAGCCGCCGGCGGAGGGCGCGAAGCCGGGCTCGCACTCGCACTCGTACGCGCCGGGAGAGTTGAGCATGTTGTCGTAAGAGAGGGGTCACCTGGCACACGCCGGGTCCGGCGCACTCGTCGACGTCGGCGCAGTAGCCGCCGGCGGAGGGCGCGAAGCCGGGCTCGCACTCGCACTCGTACGCGCCGGGAGAGTTGAGCATGTTGTCGTAAGAGAGGGGTCACCTGGCACACGCCGGGTCCGGCGCACTCGTCGACGTCGGCGCAGTAGCCGCCGGCGGAGGGCGCGAAGCCGGGCTCGCACTCGCACTCGTACGCGCCGGGAGAGTTGAGCATGTTGTCGTAAGAGAGGGGTCACCTGGCACACGCCGGGTCCGGCGCACTCGTCGACGTCGGCGCAGTAGCCGCCGGCGGAGGGCGCGAAGCCGGGCTCGCACTCGCACTCGTACGCGCCGGGAGAGTTGCGGCAGCGCCCGCGCCGGCACACGCGCGGGTTGTCGCGGCACTCGTCCACGTCGCGGCACGCGTGGCCCGTCTCCGTCGACTCGTAGCCCGGGTTGCAGATGCACGTGTACCTGCACATACACATACTCGAGTTCGTACACACTTCTATACGATGCAAAGAGGAAAAATAAAAAAGTACTTTTTTTCATCAAATTACGTATTTATGATTAATGAGATAACGCTAGCAAAAATAACTATATCTGACAGTTTATTTATGATATACACCAAATAGTTAATGGAAACTAAGAACAGAAAAATCCAGATTAAATCCTTGGGGCACGCCAATTTCTATTAAATGTTTTTTGAAGCAACGACGCGGCGACGTCTACTTTTATTATTTTGTTTCCTATCAGATAAATAGGATTACAAGATCAAGCGATTTTTCAATAGGTAATTCCTTAATACTTCGACTTAAGAACGATCGTCTTATGATCTACACAGTCAAATGCCTTGGATAGGTCACAGAAGACTAAACGTATCCTGCAATACCTCGCAAGCCTCCAGTATACATTTGATCAGAGTGCTTCCTGATTCCTGAGTTAACCGGCCTTCTAGGAATCCAAATTCCCTATCGTGCAATATCCCCGTGACATCAAAATGTGCCAACATTTGATTGATATAATCTTTTCAAATACTTTACTTAAAATTTGTAATATCGATATGACACCGCTGAAGAGACCTTAGCAAATGTCAACCAAATAAAAAGCTTTCTCATGGTCCACAAACGCCAAGGATAGGGACTGATTATACTCCTCGATCTTCTGTATAATCTGCCGCAGCGTATGTATGTGGTCTATGGTACTAAAGCCTTTTCGGGAGCCGGCTTCTTCGGAAGGCTGGAAGTTACCGAGCTAGTGTTCGAGACAATTTGTTGACGTTTGTCCCTCGAGTAAGACGGCGTTACAGAGCTTCTGAAGGACTTTAAGTGTCAGTGTTCCACTCGCATTCATACGCTCAGATGTGATTCCGTCATCATAAGTGATAATAGAATGTTTTATTTTGTCTGTCTGTTTGTTTATCCGTATATTCGGCCTTATCTCCAAAACCGTAGAATTGATATAAATGGGCTATTGTTAGATAGTTTTTAAATCTTTATTTTACGTGGACGAAGTCGCGGTCAACAACTAGTGTATATATTTCACCAACAGTTTTAAAATAACTTTCACATAACTTAAATTATACTTATATAATAGATTTAATTTTATTTCTTTAAAGGAGATAGAATCAGGCTTACTTCTTATTACTTACGGAGTACCACAAGGATCTAATATTGGACCCATATTTTTGTATTGCTGTTATAAAGGCTATTGCTACGAAAATGATAAAAAAGTGAAAACGACAGTACTAGTAAATACTCATATGTAACTAACAGCTGTACTCATACTGCACTCACCCCTCGTCACTATTGCTGCACTCTCCGTTGGTGCACATGGCTCCGTTCGTCATCTCACATTCGTTTTTGTCGCTGCATCTCAGACCATTCTCCACGGGATCAAATCCGGGAGGACATCTGCACGAAAAATCAAGTTTAATAGGCATTGGGCAAACCAATGTCATTCAATATTTTATACACGATAATCATTAAAATTAAAGCAAAATTGAGTATTTCAAAAATGAGCCTTTTTAATTAAAAATGCAAAAATCGTATTAATTAAAAAAAAAACAATATAAGTATTTTTTTATTGATTTGTGGACAGACTTCAAAGGAGACATTCAAAAGGCTGAAAAGCAGTAGTACAACAGTAACTCATCCTTTTTTAGCTTAAAGTAGGATAAGTTACTATTTTACTCATTCTTTTGAAGGTTGGAAAAATATCTGTTCATACTCTGTTCGTCGACACATAACAATAGTGAGTGAATAAAGGGCCCCTAACCTGCAGTCGAACCCCCCGGGGCGGTTGACGCAGTGCCCCCCGCGGCAGTAGTCCAGCGCGCACTCGTCGATGTCGATGCACAGCGGGTTGCCGTCCTGCAGCACGGACTCCGCGCCGTCCCAGCACTCGCACTGGTATCTGGACGAACATTATATGGTTAAGCATCCCATAGCATACTGAAATATACCTACTTATACTAAACTATAATAAACTTAACTGATATATGCATTATAATGGATATAAACTGAAATATGCATTATAATACATATTTCAGTTCATCATCATCTGAATCATCATTTTCATCATCATCATCATCATCGTCGTCGTCGTAGTTACCATCACCATCGTCGTTATCATCAATATTATCATCATCATCATCATCATCATCATCATCATCATGTTCATTATCATTATCATCATCATCTTCTTCATCATCATCAGCCCGTTCAGCGTCCACTGCTGAACATAAACTTCCTCCCAAGGGACGGATTTTGCCATAGTCACTAAGCTGGTCAGTCGGGGGTGCAAGGAAGGAGCCTCCACGAGTGACGTTAAGCACATTTTCAAGATTCGAAACGCATCGCAGCCGCGAAAGTCAGAGACCACAGATCCCTGGCATGAAACTTGCTGTAGAAACACCACATGCGCAGTATGGAAGCGCCATATTTGTCACTCCTGATATGAAAATACTTTCTGCCGACAGCACAGTACAAAACTCTATCGAAATTCTAACATTAGACATAGGAAACTGTACAATTACTTCAATTTACAAACCACCAAATACACGCTTTGAATTTCATAAGACATCCAACTTTGATAACAGAAAGACCAAATTTATATTCAGTGATTTTAACAGCCATAGCATCAATTGGGGCTACAGTAAATCTAATTTTGACGGAGACGCAATCGAACAGTGGGCAGATGCCCTAGATCTGACACTACTTCACAATGAAAAGCAACCAGCATCTTTCAACAGCCGTCGTTGGCAACGAGGATATAACCCTGACCTAATATTGGTCAGCAGCAACATGACATCTGCTTGCATCAAAAAAGTATGCTCACCAATACTAAACACACAACACAGGCCTATTTCTTGCCTGATTGAATCCGCTGTATCTCCAATCCTTACGTCTTTTAAACGTCGATTTAATTTCTCAAAAGCCAATTGGACGCAATTCTCTGCAATTATTACTGCCAGACTAAAAAATATCGAACCATCACCAATAAACTACGAAAAATTCGTTAACGCAGTATGGTACTTACGCCTCGAGGCAATGCATACTCAGAGGATGCCGAACTCACTATATCCCCGGGCCAAACCAGGAATCAATCGGACTCCTACAAAAATATGAAAATCTCTTCGCCAAAAACCCTTTTTCTGAAGAAACTTTAACCGTGGGAGAGCTGCTAATGCAAGAGATCGCTGAAAACCGTAGACAAAAGTGGATCGCCATGGTCACCAATATAAATAACATAAACAACAATAACAGTAAGAAAGCTTGGTCAACTATGCGTAAACTTACAGGAGAAGCCCCGGAAGCAGCAAGCCCCGGCCAGACTACAGCTAATCAAATAGCTCACCAACTCCTAGTCAACGGAAAACCACCATTTAAAATTCCCAAAGAAAAATTCACTCCACAGACATCTGGAAACACGGCGACAATCACCAAGCCTTTTGCTATTGCCGATATGATCCTTGGCATAAAATCACTGAAAAACGGGAAGGCTCCTGGCGTCGACGATATAACGGTGGAGCAAATTAAACACATGGGCACTACCGTGGTATCCTGGCTATTGGCTCTATTTAATAAGTGTCTCTATGAAATCAAAATCCCGAAACTATGGAGGAGAACTAAGGTAAATCCAATATTAAAACCGGGTAAACCAGCTAATGACCCAAAAAAACTACCGACCTATTTCCCTTCTATGTCACACTTACAAGCTGTTCGAAACTGCTGTTAAACCGCCTCACCCCGTACATCGATGAAAAACTCATCCCTGACCAAGCTGGTTTTAGACCTGGTAAGTTCTGCACGGGCCAAGTCCTTTCGCCTTACCCAATACATCGAAGACGGATACGAATCACAAAAAGTTACTGGCGTAGTATTCGTCGACCTTTCTGCAGCTTATGACACCGTCAACGTTCGGAGACTGCTAAAAAAGTTAACAGTTTTAGTAGACGACATAAAATTAATCAAAATCCTAGCTGAACTGATGAGTAACCGCCGATTTCAAGTAACTCATAACTCGGAGAAGAGCAGGTGGCGAAGCCAAAAGAATGGCTACAGCACAATGGGAAGCTGCGCCTGATACTCTTCGCACAACTGGTATGTCACTTTGCTTTTCTGCTGGCGAATTTGCGTGCCCAGTGTGGCACCGATCCGCACATGCAAAAAAAGTTGACACTGCCCTAAATGAAACGTGTACAATTAATTATAACTGGCTATCTAAAACCGACAAACCTCAACCGGCTCTATCCATTAGCGGGGATAGCACCACCTGGCGTAAGAAGGGATGTCGCATGCGCTGCGGAAAAATATAAACAAGAGACTGACCACCGACACTCACTATATGGCCATAAATTGCCGCCGGGAAGGCTTAAAAGCAGAAGTAGTTTTGTCCGTCAAACACAAAAAATGGCCGAACAACCATCCAAGGCCAGGCTAAATCTGTGGCAGGAACAATACCCACCATCTCCCAGCTTTATCCACCCTAAAGAGCAACTGGCCCCCGGAAACCAACTACCGTGGCCGATATGGAAATCTTTAAACCGATTGCGGTCTGAAGATGGTCGCTGCAAACACCATCTTGCCAAATGGGGTATCACAGCCCCCTAACAAACCTCATGCGAGTGTGGCTTTTCTGTCCAGACAATGCAAAACTTGCTCGGCTGCCCCAGGTGCCCTTCCAACTGCACCCTTCAAGACCTATATGAGGCCACCGATAGTGCCATAAGCGTGGCTACCTACTGGGCGAATAAAATATAAGCACCATCGACACGACAAGAAGAAGAAGTCGGGTTGAGTATCGAAGTTTTATGTTGATACAAGGAAACGCTGCTGTCTTTTCCTTGATATACAGATATATAGATGAAGTTATAACAATCAACAAACAGCTCTTAACGTGCTTGCTGAGGTACGGAGGGTAGTCCTTCAACTAATCAGACCCGGAAAGAAATCTTAGAATTTACTCAAAGATTTTTGTCCGGGGTAGAGATCGGACGCATGGCCTCCGAGAATTAAAGCTAGACTTATACCGCTATCCCACAGTCACAGGTTCTCATGATTTCAGTAAATTTCCAATAAAAACCCTGTGAAACCGTGATAGCAACACGATCGAGAATTCGGAATGATAAATTGATATTTGAATGCTTGTTGCCAAACAACTTTAGCTTATACGGTTGAAAATAACTTTTGTAAATTTCAACTGAAATACGCATAGTTATTATTACTACGGTAGGTATAAAATTGATGGGTATACGATTTTATGATTAGGTATTAAACAGAAAAGTAGAAACCCTTGACTTATACCAAGTCTCAAGCGAAACATAGTTTATCCGAACTGACGAACAAGATATAGAAAATAAAAGTGCTCTTTATTTGAGATTTGAGGTACTGACGAATTTTGCACAAACATTTAATCGAAATTGCCAGACATTTAATTGGAAGCGGCCGTAGACCAATGGCTAGGGCGTCGGACTTGTGTTCTTGAGGTCGCTAGTTCGAACCCCACCCATTGCGCTACCGATTAAATTATATTAAAATAATAAGAACATTGTGTGGCACCATCTACTTTTAGTATAGTCTATGCAATATCTAATATTTATTGTCTATGTCTTATGTTTAAAAACTTAAATAAAATTCAGTCCGTTGAGAGCTACTTGTTGTTATTGATCAGGTGAACCCACTCGTAACACACACAAGCATTTTAGCTAAGCACGAGGTGTTAAAGAGAATATTAGTAAAATGAAAAACACTGCAAGAAATGTTTAAAAAAAAGGAACATTACAAAGCCTAAAATAGAATCAAACTGACCCGATGTCCTTATCGATACAGGTGCCGAGTCCACAAATACCGCTCCTCATGATGCACTCGTTGATCTTGGCGATGGCAGGAGGCTCGTAGTTCCCTCCCCCGCCTTCTCCTTCCCCTCCCAGTTCACCACCACCCCCTCCTCCTCCGGTCACATTACGGCGCCACGCGGGGGGGATTGCACCACCACATAGATGACTCCATTCGGCTGCAAAAATAGTAAGACATTAGGTTTTGATCATCTAGAACAGGGGTCTCCAAACTTTGAAGCCTTAGGGCCATAACGATGTTTTCAATAAGTTCGAAGTGCCAAAACAGTTTTAATTTTTCGATTCTTAATTATACTCTTATTTCTAGACTAGTCGCAAAGTGTGCGATCGAGTAATTATCATTGTGTGTTGTCTTTTTCAACTTATCACAGCAATAGTAACAACAATAAGACATTGGGTGTCGCGGGCCAGATTGATGACATTAGTCTTAAGCTGTCGCGGGCCGGATTGTTGGCACTGGCGGGCCGGATTTGGCCCGCGGGCCGTAGTTTAGAGACCTCTTATCTAGAATCCCAAACCTTATTTTGAAGACGCCTTTAAGAACTTTACTGATTTCAGTGGATCTCATGTTATTCCATACCTACTCAATTTTTTTCTTTATTACACACAACCTGTAAACTCGACTTTTTTACGCTCACGTAGACCCTCGGTAGAAAAAAATGGCATAATATTTTTTAACATTTTAAACACTCAGATTGTCAAAATATCCGCTGATTGCGGTTGCAAACCATTAATCGAAGAAGTAAAACATAATTTAAAAAAAACACCATACTTTTCTATATCGAATCGACAAATAGTCTGAAACATCATAAACCTTCTACCACGGAATTAGGTTCATCGCTTTTTATAATCAGTATTCTATTTACATGGTTAACAGTACCAAAAGGTCCAAAAATCCCCCGTAAAATATTACTAGATGGTACTAAATTCGCCAGATTTCAGACAAATTCGCAAAAATAATCACAATGAGCATTTTACTCACTAGATCCTCTGGGTGGGCACGGCGTGCACAGGTCACCCCAAGCTCTGCCCATGTTGTAGCCACAGCAGCAGTCTCTGTTCGACAGCGGCATGGGCAGACGGTCCGAGCACTCGCCCGTCTCACCCAGGTACGTGAAGCAACTGCCCACTCTGCCATCTGGGGATGAAGAGTTAAAGTTCTAAATTGCCACAAAACATGAATATCGTCGTAGTTTCAAAGAATACTAGCAGAGTTTTTGCTCATTACTAGTATTCTTGTAAACACCTCGTGCTTAAATGATTGTGTTACAAATTACGTCGGGAGAGCAATGGATAGGGATCGAAACGGCGACCACATGATAGCAAGTCTGACGCCCTAGCCGTTGGGCTGCGGCCGCTTTATTTTTACGGATATCTTCAAGAAAAATCCAGGAAATAAGGAATTGACAAATATAATAAAATATTCTAAAACAACAAACGCTATTTAAATAGCATCAAAGATGCATTGCAAAATTATTTAAATATAACATAGGATGTAACTTACCTATACAGAACTTTTTGTCTGGACTCGGAATGAAGTGAGGGTTGCAGAGACAGTAGTAGTCGCCTTCAGTGTTCACACATTTACCGTTCTGGAAACATCAAGATAAGTTTCAACCGTTTCAGTAAACAAACAATGGGACCAAATATAATAAAAGTAGCCTACAGTATATACAAAAGAAGATAGATAAATATTTAAGAAATATAATTTTCTCACCACAATTGTTCCATTCTCGATGAAACGATGCTAGCCAAAAACATTAAAATATAAGGTATATTAAACTGTACTCAAGTTTTATAAAGAACAATTCTCTACTTGGTCCGGATCAGTTTATTTATTTATTTATTTATTTATTTATGGCACTTCAACGACAACGACAAGCTCATTATTGTTACTAAAAATATCATATTACATTAAAGAATTAGATTATATAAAATAAAATAAAATAGAAATAAGACAATAAAGACGATTAGATTAAATTAATTACAATACAGTCAGATTAATTGAACAAAACAAAACATTCAGATCACTAATGTACATTTTTAGTATATCACAGCGGGTCATGAAAACCCGGATCAAACATATTGGAAATTTGTCTGCGGTACTCCGACATGTTGTTTGAGAAGATGTCAATGCCACTGGTTAGGTAGTTTCAATATAAATTATAAAAAGTATTAAAGTTATCTCCAGTAGTTGCTCTACGAGTATACTTCTACTTAACGAACAATATTACAGCAAAAATAAAGGTTTAACAAGTAGAGGTTTCTATCTGCTGAAGAGTGTGTTCTGTTGAACGCTCTAATTTCAGGAACTGCTGCGTTTTTGTCGTATGGGCCACACACTCCGTGCTTATTATTAGACTTTTACATTGAATGTTTTTAAACTTAACTTCGTTTTCAAATTTGAATTGTTTTAATATTGTGTTTCCATCTCGGGCTCACAATATTGCTATCTCCATCTTTCACAATTTCTTAATTTTCAGCCAATTTTTACTAAAATACCTAAGAAGGCATCTTTCGTTATTCTACATGTATTGTAATGGTAACAGGAATCATAAAAGAGACAGCTGACATTCACAACTAGACTCAAACTCTGAAGTGTTGTTCTTGCATATGGGAATCAGTTAACATTGCGCGAACTAGCAGTGTAAGCACGAAGTCAGCTCACTTGCATCGCGCGGTCCGTTCGATTACAGGGCGTCGACTGCGAGTAGAGTTTTTGGTTATTTTAAGCGCAAGTCGGTTTTTTCTAATTGGCATTACGAAATGTATACTTTTATAAAGTAAAATGTCCTGACTGACTGATTGACTCATTAACGCAAAGGCAAAACTACTGAAGACGTGATATGTGGACCGAGCATTCTTGTTTGAAGTATAGGTCCACTTAGAAAAGATTTTCTAAAATTCAATCCCTAAGGGAGCGAAAAAGGGAGGAATTGAATTATAAAGCTCCTACAGAAACGGGAATAACGCGGGTGAAACCGCTCGCGGGAAGCTAGAATATTATACAATGACAATTTTAAAAACATGCTCAAAATGGTACAACAAGTTAGTTTGCTGGATTGGAGCCGTGCCGTTGCCATGACGATATATTTAAGCACACGACGGCTCTGCCCACTTCCCTCGCTAAGCGTTGTGTGTGGCTGAGGGGTAGAGGTGAAGGAAGTACCAGGCAGACGTCTGGATCCTGACACTTGTAGATGTCCTCGCTGTTGTTGGAGAGTGTGACTAAGGGGTAAAGGACCCTCGCCACTCTTGGAGTACGCGGGCTTGGGTTAAGAGGAGGGACCTACCGGGCAGATGTCGGGGTCCTGGCACTCGTCGATGTCCTCGCAGTTGTTGGACGTTGGGTGGCGCGTCTGTCCGCGCGGACACTCGCACGAGAACGAGCCCGGCGCGTTGACGCAGCGCCCGCCCGCGCACAGCCCCGGCACCGCCAGGCACTCGTCGATGTCCTGCCGAACATTGCAACTGTATCTCCACGATATTGCGAACAAAACGTTGTTACGAATTTTTAAAACTTAACTAAAACTTAACCATCAAATAAAACGACAAATAAAAAAGGTCTTAAAATTTTAGGTTAAATCCCCAAGTTAGCACAAATGATTAATAGAGAATCATATTTTCTCTTTCACAATTCCTTAAAACCTTTAGTTAGCAATGAACCCTTCAATTCATTCGTACAGTAAAGCGACAATTGCACAGACACTATCCTAAAATTGTAAAAATCATAATTCCGCCATCAACCCTGAGCTGAGGTCCAAGGCCATCCAGAACCTTTTTGCACAGGGCGATTTGTGATGTCATGTTGTTTACTTGATAATACAATTAATTCATTAGTTGCAATACACAGTTGTTAAACCAGTTGTTCCATACCTGACACTCCTTAGTGGCCAGATTCCGCAAGTGTCCGTGCGGACAGTCGAGGTCCCCGCAGCGCTCGCATGGGTGTCCCCACGCCACGCCCACGGTGGCGCAGCACAGTTGCTTCGTACACACCACCCCTTCTAGCGCTCCCGTACAAAGAGCACCCCGAGTATCCGTGTAGCAAGGCCCTATATACAAACAGCTTTGATAATGTAGGAGTTCTAGTCAAAACTCAGTTGACTGGGTGTTGTTGTTGTTGTTAACGACAACAACAACCGAAATTTTAACGAAATTTCGGTTTAAAATCAATACCAAAATAATGTAGCCCAAAGTCTCAATTCACATTATTAAGGATTCAATTAAGTTCAAACAAGGTAATTTTGATATTCAAACTATTACAAAAACACATGTAACCATCCACATTATTCGCTCAATAGCCAAGATCTACTCACCCGTTCTTCGATCAATCTCGCACCTCGTACCAGACAGCCCGTGAAAACAAACACATCGATCAGGTGCTATACATCTTCCTCCATGCAAACATGGCTCTCGACAAATTGCTGAAAGAAAACATTTCTTTTCTGAGTGAGCATATTTGCGTGTAGCTTACTCCAATTGATCCAATAATTCCCTTTGGCAACCTTCTTATTGACAGGTCATAGTTCTATCAACTATTTCAAATTTAACCGAAAGAAATGACTCTTCCACCTTTTATTAAGATGCATATCCATGATTAAGAATATGTAATTCTTACTACTTCTTAGAATAATAATTATCAGATAGAAAAAGATAATAAACAACCATCAAAGTCATATAATCATAATTTAAATTGTTACAAAATATTCTTACGTTCAGTACAGAACTCCCCGCTCCAGCCCGGTGCGCAAGCGCACGTGCCATTGCTGCAAGTTCCTCCGTTCATACAGATGCGTCGACAACCGCCCGGCGTCCGCGCTGGAAAAGTGAATTGGTGATGAACTTACTTCAAGATTTTCATTCTATGAGGTTTATTGTGGAACGGAATACTTAACAGATTTTTTTTTTCATTATAATCCACAGAAATGCTTACATAAAAGAAACTAATATTGCAATAGAGATATAGTAAAAAAATATTTAAACTTGTTTCTCTCAAGGCCTCAATTGGAGAGTTGTAGGTAATATATCAGCTAGTGAAATATTACCTACAACTCTCAAAAGATGAACGAAAAACATAATATAATTTTATACCTGGGTAAGGATATAACCCGCCGCCCCCACCAGCACAAGCAGGAGCCTCCACCCCGCCCGGACATCTACACATGTTGGGAGCCACACAGGATCCCGGCGACCCGCAATCAGGTCGGCATAAAGCTGAAAGATGATTCATGATGATGATTCATATAGTTCTTTCTACTTAACCATACATGTCACACAGACTTCCAATACTCGATAAAAATTCAGTTGTAACAATTCGTCATATTGGTAAGGTCGGTCCTTATGTAAAAATGGAGAAAGTTCCATGCTCTGTTACAAATAGTTACTACTCTCGTCTATACTCTGTAAAATGTATACTATAGTTTTAAAACATAGAATAAAAGACAGCATTATTCTTTAAAATGCAGTGCCCTAATTGGGTTCATATTTGCTTATGTTCTATAAAATGCAGTGCCCTAAGGTGGTTCATATTTGCTTATGTTCTATAAAATGCAGTGCCGTTACGGGATTCATGTTTGGGGGTGAAAGTAATCTGTTACTTTAAGATCTTCGTAAAACCCATAAATAAATTTTATGGCACTTATTAAACAGTGATGATAAAGCTGCAGGTGTTCTCAATAAAAGTAATATCACTATCAAGTATCTAGTTATGGAAGACCTTACTACCAAAGGAGTTTAAGGTTCTGTCTGCTGGTTTAAGGTCGTAAGTCATTATCCTTTATAGTAGGCAGACGAAGTAGACGCGTCTTAGACTGGAGAAATATATAGGCAAACATATAAGGTAGAATGCCCCGCGGCAAGATAAGCTGATGTTTATTATGATAAGGGTAGCCAAAGTAGACTGGACGTGAAAATTGGGATCCGAATATTATGGCGCAAATTAGAGAAAGTCTTAGCCAGCAGTGGATCGGAATAGGCTGACGAAGCTGTACCTGCTAAAGTGCTTAAAAATAATATGGTAAAAAAGTACGTATACTTACGGACAACACAAAGTAATGAGTTAGGTCTGGAGGTCCATCCGGGACAGCAATGCGTGCTGTTGCGCGACCGACACACGTGTGGTCTGTCAACAAACACAATGATTGTAATACAGCATGCTCATCTTCCTCAGTATTGTTACTAATGATTTTACTCCTAATAAGCGAAGTAAGCATTCATTTTAAATGTTCTTCTTATAAATTCTATATCTATACTAATATATAAATCTGAAGAGTTTGTTTGCTTACTCGGGCTAATCGTAGAAACTATTAATCCAATTTGAAAAACCTTTCAGTGTTAGATAGCTCATTTATCGGGTGTATGATACCTATAGTATATATTGTATCATGAAGTTTCTGGTGGGAATCTAGATTACTAATATATAAGACAAATGTTAACCACAGCATGACTGTACTTTAGTATACTCAAAGCTATTATCATTAGGTCAAATCTTGTCAAGGTCTTATCAAAAATGTATAGTTTTAGCATTGTTTATTTATTGCTTTTTGCATACTCAAATAAATAATCTTATCATTTAATACATGAAATGTGCCATTTTTCGTCAAATTGTCCGCCGAAGACTGTGAATAATTGGGTGTTATTGATTTAGTTCACAATTTAATGTTCTCATGAAGCATTAACTCACGCAATGACTTTACTATGATATTTAAAAAAATATTACTTCTGCTCTACCCTCCGGAAAGCGAGCTCAGTACGAATTACTACTCTTAACACTGGTAACTAAAATATTTTTTGGGAGGCGCTACTGAAAGGAGCGCTCCTAGGAATAAAAAAGGAGCGCTCCTAGGAATAAAAAAGGAGCGCCTCATTCGGAGCGCCTCAAAATGGTAGCGCTTCGAGGAATACCTCCGGAAAGCACGTTAAGCCGTTGGTCCCGATTGTTATAACATCATCTATAACAAACGTATACCAGGGAACGGGTAGCAGCGTTTTCCTGGATGTTACTGCGTTCACCAACCCGCCTGCCAAGCGTGGTGACTATGGCTAAATCCTCCTTCCGGGAGAAAACCATGTTCAGCTGTGGACGTGATACGGGCTGGTGATGATGATGATGACTCTTTAACATGAGAGTAAGTATAATAAACGTTATCAAGGGTTGCAACGAAAAAACAAAAAACTCATCATAGGACCGATACATAATATGTAATATTATTACAACATCATTGAAAAACACCCTTCAAAGAACTCAACAGAATTAACGAACATATGACTAAAGTCACGCACTGACAAGCTTTTGTGCAAAGTGATTTATGTTCCTCATAAACCACATTAACAATACTTCTAACTATGTTTTACATTTTACGTAAATTGTCATATTTTCTTGACGCTACTGTGTCATCATTGTGTCGTTTATGTACCACATGTTTGTGTATTCTTATAGTTTACGAATTTTGTGGAAATCTATAGTTTATTCGTTCACTTGTGAAGAATAAAGAGGTTCATTGTTAACCAAATTCGGAACTTTGATGGCAGGAAGTGGATTACGAAAGCAACGATAATCATAGAAACGGTTAAGAATTCACGTTTAAAGATCTAAAGACCGAAGGTTTCTCTTTGACTGACTTATTTGTTTAACAGGAGGATTGACAGGAGTTCTTACGGGAACAGATGTTGTGCGGGTAAAATCTATATAATATATATATATGGCTACATACTTTTTATTTTTATCGAACTATTAATTTCCTAGACTAGCGCGTTTCAAGCAAACAAACGAATTCTAAAGCTTTATAATATTTGTTTACAAAACGCTTAAATTAAAACGCATCTTTTACAATATTCTCGATTTAAAAATTATGTTTTTACGTAAATTTTAATGTTCAAACAGAATAAAAGAACAAATCAAATCAAATCAAATGTTTATTTGTAGAGCATAGGTAATATGCAAGGTGTACATAATAAAATATAAGTTCGCCATGTCTAGCCGATAGCGGCATACAAATATTAATTATACTGCACCGGTGGCTCAGTGGTTACGATAGTTGCCTCTGAGACCTGGTGTTCTGGGTTCGATTCCCACCCGGGACAATTATTTGTGTGAACCACAAATAGTTGTTCTGAGTCTGGGTGTTCTGTGTGTCCGTGAAATTAATGTTTGTAAAGTCCCTCGCGACACAGGGATTTATTACCCTAGTGCGGGAATTGTCTTTTTAAAAAAAAAAATTCAAAAAAAAAAGATATATAATGTCCTTACAACTAAATTAAAAAATAAGTATCACAATATTAAATGATTTACATGCACATAATTTCATTATTATTAAATTGAAAAAATGTTAAAATATTACTAATATTATTAAAGCACATATTTATCTACAATTTATTTGAATATTTATTTAAATTATCATCGGTTAGGTATTCTTGTACTGAGTAATATGCCTTCTGTGTCAGGAATTTCAGCAGGGATTTTTTAAATTCATTTAACTCATTTTTTTCTCTGATGCACCTGGGTATTTTATTGTATATAGAACACTAAGGAGCTTTAACTAATAATAAAATTTTCTTAAGCAAGAATTCCGCGCGCGGTTTCGCCCGCGTAGCTCTCGTTATTATGCAAAAATATTATTACTATATAAACCTTCCTCTTGACCCTTGATAAAATTATTAAAAAAAACCGCATCAAAATACGTTGTGTAGTTTTAAAGACCTAAGCATACATAGGGACAGAGACAGACAGCGGGAAGCGACTTTGTTTTATACTAAACATATAGTGATGATTTGCAATCATTGAAAAAATAATAACGTAACTCAGTTGTCACAAAGCCAAGTGATGATCCCAGTAGCCTTGCCTATAACTAACTGTATCTAACTTGAACGAAATAGATTCTCCACGTTCATTTAAAGTAGACTAATTTGTTCTCGGGTCAGAGTGTATCGTATCGGCGTCCTTACACGAAAACCTTGTATCGAAATTGAGAATTGGTGCAAAGATGCATTTAAACATAATTGTTTTGGTTAAGATCTGTTCCCGGTTATCAATTAAGTGCGTTGCGGTCAGCTGAACGATTAATAATTTTAGTCATAGAGCCCAAGAAGCATAAGGTCGTATGTGACATTATACATCGGAAACATTCGTCGTCGTAAAATGACACATTCGACCAAATGCTTTTAATAATACGTCCGCCTTTATGCTTCTGAGATCTAGAGTTATGAATTGATTTGTGGTTGGTTTCGTATCTTACAGTTCATCGTTGTATCGAGTGTTGATAACGTTTTTAAGAATGTAATTAAGAATTGTTTAACTAGCTTTTGTTTTAATTATTTATTCAAGTGCATTTATATAAATAATCATTGTATTGCTTCTGATGCATGCATCTGTATTATATAAATACAGGTGAGTCTACATTTAATTATTAAGTGATCTCTAGACGGAAATGTCATCATCATCATCAGCCCATATAACGTCCACTACTGAACATGGACCTCCCCCGGGTTTTTGCAAATATCATGTGTTAATAATACTCAGAAACATACGTACATACATTCATGTATGTTCTAGGTACAGATAACAATCAGGACCAACGGCTTAACATGCTTTACGAGGCACAGATGGTAGTCCCTCAACGAATCATACCCGGAAAGGAATCTTAGATTTTACCCAAAGATATTGTGTCCAGTGCATCTTACATACTCGCGCCATCCGATATCTCAACCGATCCCTACTGTTTAGATATCGGAACACCAAGCTAGTCACGGAAATATGTCTCAACCTAAACTTAAACTGATCACAGTGACACATTTCTTCAATCCTTCCTTACTACTACTTCTAAACCAACAAAGTGACCGTGTGAAACCGCATCAAGTAATTCGTCCACATCATGCTTATCCTCACAAACACTAACTGCACCTCCGACCTTGGTACAATCGGCTTCGTCATAGTCTGTCCAGCGTGTCCTACTGAACTCTCCGGTTCCGATAGCTGACTCCCGAAATTATAAGCGTGAAAATCACCCACGCGACGCCGCCCACCGGGTTGTACTATGTCGGTATTATGTTACTGGGCCATAGTCACACCTATCATACCACTTTAAAAGTGGTACGATAGCTTCATTTTTTTATATACTTGCCAAAAACGATATTGCATATTAACTTTTATTTAAATTTTAAGTTAAAAGTTATAATCTCATCAAACATTTAATTTCTTTGTATATGTGTTGCCTAACAAGTCTCCACAATGAGATGAAGTGATAATAATCGGAGTCGAAATGATTTATGTATTTCTTCTGTGGGTCATACATAGTTACATTGACGTGAATGGAAAAAGCTAAGCTTTTCTCTACCTCAGACTTGTTCACGACTAACGTTTAAGTAGTTAAATTAAGTGTATTTCAAATGACATCATAGTCAGTAACTACCTAACGCTGATTTTATATTATTATAATTACGATTACCTAATCGTACGTTACATTTATCGTAATTACACTATTATGTTTATTTCTTATGTTTATCTAATAGACAACTTTATACGATGTTCGATTACTTTACATTCTAAAAGTTTCACGTTATATTTTATTTTGTCCTTTATCTGTTTTTAATTATTTACTTACTTTTACCAAAAAACCTTTGAATGACGAAGAGGAGAGATTATAGATGAGGCTATCTCATGTCTCATAAAGCGACTTTTAGCTTTATGAGACATGAGATAGCCTCATCTATAATCTCTCCTCCTAGTCACGTTACCTTTAAGACCTAATTAATATTACTCGTTTTTTTAAGTATTGTATCCCAGTTATGAGATTATATCATACACATAACATATTATACTCTAAAACCAAATCAAACTCAGGGGCGTAGCAACAGCCTAGTGGCTAACCAATGGACAGACATAGGTATGTATTTCTGTCCGAAAATAGAATAATATGGAATTTAAAGCCAAAATACTATTAGTTTTTGCCAATGTGGGGAATGCACTCCTGCTTTCTAAAGTATTACTTATATATTACCCTTGGCCTGTTACTAGATCCGCTTTGGCACTTTTTATACAAGCTATTAGCTTAGTCATGTCGAATCCTGCGAAAAGCACACCCGCTCGGTGTGAACTAAGAAAGTGCAGCAAGATTTGTATCAATTCATTCGCAACACGTACACTTCCAAGGACCGTAGTACGATGCTCCGCTGATTAAAATGTATTAACATCACATTCTTTTACATTGTCACATGTTGCGTCCGATGTTGTTATACTAAGTTGTACTATGGTTTGTGTTAGTATTTCAAGCTTTGTTGTTTTTGGTATGATTAATGTATAACATATTTTCACTTTATTTTAAAAGTATTGCGATTTTTGCAGGTGACTTCGGTGACGGAACGACCGACGATAAATCTAGAATATTGTCTGTATGTGTTTGGTATTTATACTGATGCTACTGATGCTGATTGCTTTTAAACGTTTGATACAGTGTAAACTTTTAGCCAACCTAGCGTGGCGGTATTTGGCTCGTTTTAAATCTCGGAGGTCGTTCGGGGTTCGATCGCCACGCCGGGCAAGAAATCTTTGTGTAAATTCTAAGATGTCTTTCCGGGTCTGTTTAGTTAAGGGACTACCCTCCGTGCCTCGGGAAGCACGTTAAGCCATTGGTCCCGATTGTTAAAACATCATCTATAATAATCGTATATCATGGAACGGGCAGCAGCGTTTCCTTGTGTGGTACAACATAATACTGCGGTCACCAATCCGCCTGCCAAGCGTGGTGACTATGGCAAATACCCTCCCCGGGAGGAGGCCCATGTTCAGCAGGGATGTTATACGGGCTGATGAAACTTTTAGCATATACTTATATAATTTGGTGAGTTTAGAGCAACTGCCGAGAGCATAGAAGTTAGCAAAGCTATGTTAAGTCAACAATATTAAATGACACTGACCCAACGAATTGATTCGGTTTCCTCTCGTCCAGGGTCCGCGGCCCTCGTGGCCACGGGCGGGGGCGCAGTGCGCTATGCTGGGAGCTCTGTGGGTAGCGATAGTCAGCAGCCACGCAGCTCAGCACCAGCGCCGCCGCTACGAACCGCCACATTGTCATCTTGGAACCATCACCCTGCGAAAGAAAATCACTACAGTAAAAAAATCTATCTACCGATTTATATAATTAGAATTGCTAATAAACTGCTAAATTGTTCCGACCGGATCCTGGGTTATTTTTATACGACTTTAAGCGTCAAAAACTATTGTTGAGTTATTATTTAAATAGCTAAGTCACAAGCACTTTTTTGTAAAAACTGGTTTATGTAAAAACGCTTGAACTCATCAAATAGTCTAACTAGTATAACTCTTAGTCGGTCGCAATCAAGGTACAATTTTAAGGCAAATCATCAACTTTTGATTGAGACCCGTGTCTACTATATAAAATTATCTTAGTCTATGTTTGTAAGGCCATAAGTGTGTACTTTTCATTGCACCGGTGGCTTACTGTTTACGGTAGTGGCTTCTAGAACCTGGTGTTCTTGATTCGATTTCCACATATACCATACAAAATTTAGTACAATTATTTGTGTGAACCACATGTGGTTGCTCTAACAGAAGGAAGCACGAATAATACTTGGCTTAAGTCTAAATTGAATATCCCGGTCACAATTGCTATGATGATAGGAGCTATCAAAGTGACACCTACTTTTTTTTCTTTTTTTATAAATGGGACTAATCCCACCCATATTCCCACCACTGTAACTCCTGTAAGCCAAGACCAACAGTGGCACCTTTTCTTTTTTGTCCGGGTGTAGATGCATTTACCCATTCCCAACGGATATGTGGGACTCGCCTTCTCCATAGCGTGGTATGCTAAGTCATGCCACGACGAGAGGACCATACCACTAAAACCCCCCGGACACACCTTCGATCCGCCGTTGGCAGTGGCCGGGTACACATAAGCAATGCGGCCCCCACCAACAGTGACACCTGCCTGTGACACCTGGTATTTCCAAATAAACTCATAGTCTCATAGTGTGGTTCTTGTATACATGAGTAGGTCTTTGTGTCCGTGAATTATGTGTTTGTAAAGTGACACAGGAACTTATTTCCCTAATAAAGAAAGAAAGAAAGAAAAACATTTATTGAACACACGAATACAATCTAATTATTGAAATTATAAAAAAATGAACATAAGTAAGGACAACACCTGAAGCTCGGACGCCATACATTTAAAACACAAACATGGATAGAGGGAGAGAGAGAAAGAAAAAAATTACCTATAATAATACATGCTCAATAAACATTAAATTAACAATAGTAGGCAGAGGGGCGCGGGGCGGGTATAATACGAAAGTTGTGTTATTTTAATTAATTAAATAAAGAAGTACAAGAATTTCAATCCCGTAAATGAGAATAAAATAAAATAAAAATCATTTTTATTTACGTAAACCTATTACAGGCACTTGCAAATAGTCAAAACAATAATTTAGTATTTAGTATTATTATCTATATTATTATTATATATATCATATATTTTATAAATTTTCAAATTAAACAAGTATTTAAGTTATTATTTTAATAATATTTTAGTCTTAACGTCTTAGTTTATTATTTAACTATATTGTGTCAAATAGCTTGTTCTGTCTATAGTAGGTTAGAACAATTGTCATTGTTTAGGTGGACCATGTGTATATAACGACGGACGCACTTTAATGCAACCACCGGATCCAATACGCCCCAACTGAGAAGATCCGGCGAAACAAACTCAGTGGGTTATTCTACTGCCGGTTTTAACACGACCCAAGAAATATATAAAGCTGAATGAATGGAGCCACCTTATGAGATCTTACAAACATACGTTTAATTAGGGCAAAGATTACGCGCATTGCTGCTCGTATCTCGAATGCACTGATAATTAGTAATTACGTGTTTATAATAAAAAGTACTCTGGATTCAGTGTCAAATAAAATATTTTAAAATGACAAGATAGCAATGTATTAATTAAAAATGTAGATCCAAATTAAATAATAAAGACGCTTCAAGAACTAATCAATTGACAATATTAACACTAATATCTAATTCAAAAAATGAAAAAATAATGTAATGAAATTGAACACATACAAACTTAGTTAAACTTGTTGTTAATACCTACTAGTAATATAGTCTTAAAGACAAACAGATGTACATTTAAATTTGTTTCTGTGTACGAATTAAATCATTTTTTATAAAAAAGATAACTAGCAGAGTTTTGCAGTCTACTAGTATTCTTGTTAACCCCTTGTGCTAAGCTAAAATGCTTGTGTTACGAGTGGGTTCATGTCGGTAGTGCAATGGGTGGGGTACGAACCGGCGACCTCAGGATCACAAGTCCGAAGCCCTAGCCATTGGGCTACGGTCGTAAAAATTAAAGTACCTACATAACAAAGGTTAGTATAATTATAGGATAGGATTTGATTTAATTATAAAAAGAGCTTAAATAACACACTAGACATAGTCGCTTCCCTTTAAACAAAGTTAAGTCGCTTCCCGCCTGTCTGCCCCTACGTACCTTTAAAACTACGCAACGGATTTTGATTTGTTTTTTTTAAATAGATTCAAGGGGAAGGTTTATATGTCTGATACGAGTAAAACCGCGCGCGGGAAGACAGTAATTTAATAAGTCTCGCTTAATTTCCTACACACTTTTCACACATTATTAGAAAAGAAATGAAGATAAAATAAGACCCATTATCAAATCTTTATGAAACATGAATGAGAATGATGTGGGAAAGAGAAGCAAGATACAGACGCACACGCACTGTAGGATCAAACAATCTGTGCCGAAATGATAACGCAGGCGAACGACCGCGCGTACTATCACAATCCTTTCAGGCTAAAATTAGACGAATTCTTTACAATTTGTTTGATTTTGTGTTGTGACGTCAAAAAGGTAAATGTTATCAACCTCATAAGAAATTCTGAATATGTAACTACCGAGCATATAATAAAGCAACCCATTCTTGCTTAATTATTATAAGATCTTTACTTTAGGTATGTAGTGGAACTTTTTTTTTTCAGACGGACATATTGAATTAGCCCTGAGGCTTTTGCTACTTTACCGGGCATAAAGGCGAGCAGAGCTCCAGCCTAGATAAATGGTGTTAACACTACAAAACTAAGCAACCTGCGCAAGAGGGCGTCCCCTGTGGGACTTGGACCTCGGCTCGGGGCGGTCGCTGACGGGGAGATTGAGGGATTTTGGCTTTAGGGGAGTTTTGTGCAACTGTCGCTCTACTTATAGTTCGCGGTCCTCGGAATTCGGGTCTACGAGGGCATCGGAAGGATCTTAGCAAACTAAGTGTCGGGAAGGGTAGTGGAACTTACTAAACCTACATCTTCTGGTTTTACCCGCCTCTTCCCGTAGGAACTTCATAGTTAAATATAGCCTATAGCCTGTATGACAGAATGGGCTATCTATATCTGTAAGAATTTTTCAAATCGGACTAGTAGTTTCTGAGATTAGCACGATCAAGCTAACATTCAAACAAACAATCTTCAGCTTTATATATTAGTATAGATAAAATATATATATTTATTTTAATATCCGTGATGTAACGCTTGATTCCTTTAAATCGTTAAATTGCCTTAACTGTTTAGAATTAATGTTTATTATTTATTTACATTTAAGGTGCAATAAGATGTTGAATACGTGATATAGTACTTCCATCTACATAATAGAGGGTTTTTAAACAGATCTTTGTTTTGTAAATGTAAATCTATACTGATATAATAAAGCTGAACAATCTGTTTTTTAGCTTGAAAGCGCTAATCTCGGAAAATCGTGAACCGATTAAAAAAATATTTCATTGTTAGTTAACCCGTTTATCGAGGAACGCTATAGGCTTTACTTTATTATGAAATTCCCATGGGAACGGGAGTTACGCAGGTGAAACCGCGCGTGGTAGCTAGTTAAACACTGTATTAAAAGCAAGGTTTAGCAATTATGAGTCAAAAATGATTTCTGATAAATTCTACAATGCCCTCGGTTAAAAATTTAGATTATTTTATTTTAAAATGTTGTCAAAAATCACTATTGGACACAATGGACGACAAATTCGTAACATTAAGTACCTAAAGATAAAACTAGTTGTATAAGAATCAAACGATGGTATGTCAGCTGATGCTGTGCGTACACTAACTCATAATAATTAATAAGTAGGTACATAATTGGTATGTGTGTTTAGAATGTGATACCATTGCCCTCAATCAGGAGATCAGCGCTGTAGCTATGATTAATTACTCTGGCATCAGCTGAGTTGACATTTTGTTATGTGTGCATCTTAGGACATGGCTCCATAATATGAATAACATTATTAACTACATATACCTATTGAAAGGATTATGTTACCTTAGTACATTATGTTTATTATGAATTATCATTGTAATATGAATCCTTTTATAATTAACTAGCGACCCACCCGGCTTCGCACGGGTACAATGCGGATGTATCATACATATAAACCTTCCTCTTGAATCACTCTATCTATTAAAAACCGCATCGAAATCTGTTGCGAAGATCTAAAGATCTAAGTATACAGACAGACAGCGGAAACCGACTTTGTTTTATACTATGTAGTGATACAACTGAATGAATTGAATTCTTCTAATCTTATTACTAATATTATGATGATAGAACTACGTTTTTATTCTAATATTGTTTATTTTTTCTGCTATCCGTACGGAAAAATACGATGAGACGAATTTACAACTATAAAAATTAATATTTTGGAAATTTGCTTCATTAATTAGAAATGTGGCTAATTTACATACCCTACTTTTTTGAGGACGAATTTACTTTGTGACGAATTAACAACAATTAAATCCTTAACCAATAATAAAAACTCACTGCGCCCCGCGGTTTTATCTGCGTCGGATCACTACTCTGCTCTAGCAGATCGTAGCGAGATGTTTTATAACCGTTACGAGTATTCTAAAAATTCGCATTTCGGTCCATTATTGACCGTAAAAATGTAACAAACATCATTATAATATAATCACCATACAAACTTTCGCGTTTACTATACAGGGTGTCCCAAAAGGTTAAGTAGCTGGGAAAGGGGGTGACAGGGGTGGACACAATGGTCACTAGAAAAATAAAAAAAAAACCGCTCTGGGTATTTAAAAAAAAATTGCATTTTTTTTTAAACTTAAAATTTTACACCTTGTTATTTTTGATGTTGATGTTGATGACCTTGTTGTTATTGAAGATTACATAACAGCATTTTTTTTAAATACAGCCATATTTGTAGGTACAGTTAGCACAAGGTGTAAAATTTTTAGTCTTTTAAAAAATGCCATTTATTTTTTTAAACACCCAGAGGGAATTTTTTATATTTTTCTGGTGACCCTTGTGACCATCCCTATCACCCCCCTTCCCAGCTACGTAATCTTTTGGGACACCCTGTATAAGTAGGATATCCAATCACGTACAACTTGGCATTTAAATTACACCATAGACACGAGATTCCATGTAAGACAAGGTGAGCTAATTAATCTGTTGTCAACCTCAGAATCGTTAAAGCAGAGCCAATCTCAGGTTGATAAAACCGTCTTCTATTTGACTTTAATGACGCTACGGAACATACCGTCAATTTAACCAACGGTTTAATTAACATGTTGTTACGATATCAATCCATGTTTATGATTTGTTAAAACATTCGATTCATAAAAAGTAACAACTTGATAAATTGATAGTTTTTATTTTATTCATGTGAGTGACATTTTTATTTGGGCTCCTAGTTTTATTGAATTGTTTAAAAACTCGAAAGGAAGCAACCTGCGCAAGAGGGCTAAACCCTCGGCAAAGGAAGGTTGGTGGCGGAGGATTGAAGGATGATGACGGGTAGACTTTTAAGGATGCTTTGAGCAACTGTATGCAATCTTCATACAAACGTGTTGTAACAAACAATTACGATTTAGGTTTTTATAGCTTTACTTTTTACCTTGGTTAGCCAGAGTCGTTGATGGCTGTTAACATAGTCAACACGCCTGGCAGGCGGATTGGTGATCGCAGTTAGGTGGTAAATAAACTTGAGCTCATAGACGCTGCTGCCTATCCATCAGGTGTATGTCCTTAAGAACTTTTTTTTTTTTCGGACTGACATATTTAGTTATCCCTGAGGCTTTTGCTACTTCACCGGGCATAAAGGCGAGCAGAGCTCCAGCCTAGATAAATGGTTTAAACACTACAAACTTAGCAACCTGCGCAAGAGGGCGTCCCCTGTGGGACTTGGACCTCGGCCCAAGGCAGTCGCTGACGGGGAGATTGATGGATTATGGCTTTTAGTTTCTTTAGGGGAGTTTTGTGCAACTGTCACTCTACTTTACAGTTCGCGGGCCTCTTGGACTTCGGGTACGGACGAGGGCATCGGAAGGTTCTTAGCAAACTCAGGGTCCGGAGGGCGAGGGTCCTTCAGTCGCTTCTTACGAGACCCATGGGAAGATATGGAGGAAGATTAGCGCGTTCAAGCAAACAAATAAACTGATAAAGCTGAAGAGCATTATATATTAGTAGGTATAGAAGTATAGATTAAAAAATTTAATATAATAAGATCGATAACGGTAATATTAATATCATTATGTGATTCAGCTTCGATTATATATATAGTACTTAAATTCATTGACACTTTACATAACTGTTATACATAACAAGCGATAAGTATTCGTTCGAATACCAATCCAGCCAGGATGAACAAAATATAACACGGTAGGTACATCCTATTATGTAACATCGCTATCAATAACTACTAATTTTTATGAATGAGTTTGATAATAATTACAATTCATAATATTTCATAAATCAAAAAATATTCGCAATTTACGACGATTTCAGAGATCATTGCTGCGATAGATTTAACACTACTCAATGCCGCAAAACAAGACAAGGAAAATACATTACTTAAATTAATTTATGTTTTTTTACCTAGCAAAATGATTATTGAAATAATACTTATCATTTATTTACTATTAACGTTTTATTATGTAATTGTAAATAATAAAATACGTGTTTCTGCAAATTGCACATTCGTAAATTTGAGACAATCCTTGACTTCCGAAAATATTAAAAATTAACTAAATTTCAATGTTATTAACATGCGTTTAAAAAGCGCTCCAAATATAATTTCAAAGTCATGACATTCTACCGAAGTCAAAGTTTAAATAAACTGATTCAGTTTTATTACAGAACTATTGTATTTAGGTGCACACTGTTACTTCGATTGTCGAAAGAGACGGGAGAAGTGATTGGTCTCGGCTGACTCATCTTCCAGTGATCGCTCGCCCACTGAGCTTCCTTACTATGTACATGGCCGCTGGACTCTACTACATCACTAATATTTTTATACTACATAATGGACTGTTCAGAATAATACACCTTTCTATTGGAGACTTATTATCAGGACCTAGAGTACCGGCATACCAATGGGCATGAAGACTAAAAAATCTATTCAGTCCGTCAGTTAGATCTAAAAACTTTGGACACGTCTTTTTTTATTTATCAAATCAATAAAAATTGGCAAAGATACAGAGCAAAAACAAACTATAAAGTTCAGGAGAGGGGGGCTTGTGACGACACTATTAGGTAAAATTGTACCTAATAGTAACGTCACACGAAATTTCAACGCGCTGTATCTTCGTCATTTTTTGTTTGAGGGGCGAAACGAATACGTGTCCAATATTTTTAGGTAATCTAACTGACGGACTAAATAGAATTCACAGTGTACAATCACACTGTACTTATTAAAAATACAGTGTACTTATTTTAGTATGATATCTGATTATCCTTATTATAGTAGTTTTCTTCAAGACATTTTGTTGTATTGGTCAGCTTTCGTTCTTAATAACACTTCATGATTCTAAATGCCATGATAAAGTACCTAAACTGTATAATAGCAAAAATGAATACAGGAACTAAATAAGTATGGATCCAAAAAATCGTATTGATTTTAAATGAACTAACAACGATCATCAAAATAAATAATGATCCAGAATACCGTTAGCTCGACATGCGCCCATCAGATGAATCGGATCCTAAACAAACAATCCTTTTCAATTATCCTGAATAGCTCCAAATGAACTTTCACAAGCTATTGTGACTTTAAAAAACATAATTCAAGATAAGTACAACAGATTTTCAAATAACTGACTTATTGAAGTGTGTAATTAAGTAAGGATATCACTTTGAATGAAGTTAAAAATGGCTCGACATAACACAATTTTCCATAATTATGAACTGGTAGGTAGGTACTAAACAGTTTTGTATATTTCAGAGTCAAAAATATAAGTTTTAAATCTATGTTGTCGATTAACTTCTAACACCGCATATGACAGAAATAGTAACTTTTCAGGCAACTGATTTAAATTATATAATCTATACAAATATAGAAAGCGAGTTTATTTGTTTGCTCGAATGCGCTAATCTCAGAAACTACGTTAATTAAACTACATTAAGAAGGTCCCACGGGAACTAGACTAAGCAAATGAACGATTTGTGTTTCTAATTGGCTAAAACAACGTGTCTTCCGATTCTTTAGCAAATGGAATCAAAAACCTCTAAAAATAACTTACGTGATATTTGAACTTGAGAATGTAAGTAAGTTCCCAAAGATTCTAAAGTGAGTAGCGAATTGATTCATCGGCTTAACATTGACAGGCTGAGGCGTACCATACATTAAGAGGCTAAGCCACAGAGCACGCGGCAGCGCGATAAACGAGAACTTAGCCACTCGAAACATGTTTCAGACTACTTTGACTCATTTATATGAACTTAGAGATACCTATTATATCACTGCATTGTATATCTAACAGAATATGTAACAATACTATCTTCTATATATATAAAACAAAGACGGGTTTGTTACAACACTTATAACTCGAGATCGGCTTGATCAATTTTCATGGTTTTTGTTTCGTTGGATTTGTCTACGCCCTGAATAGCAGAATACATTTTAAAAACAAAAGAAAGTCGTGTTAGTTACACTATTTATAACTCAAGAACGGCTGAACCGATTTGGCTGAAAATTGGTAGGGAGGTAGCTAAGAACTGGGAGAAGGACATAGGATACTTTTGGGTAGGGTAGGGTAGGGTAGGGTAGGGTAGGGGTAGGGTAGGGGTAGGGTAGGGGTATGGTAGGGGTAGGGTAGAGGTAGGGTAGGGTAGGGGTAGGGTAGGGTAGGGGTAGGGTAGGGGTAGGGTAGGGGTAGGGTAGGGGTAGGGTAGGGGTAGGGTAGGGTAGGGGTAGGGTATAATAGTCCACCCGTGCGAAGCCGGGGCGGGCCGCTAGTTTGGAATAAATTATAAAACATGGCATGGTTTTTTTTTTCAAATAAAGTTACCTACTAATTGTTACTAATATACATCTTTTGTGTTTCTATCTTTTAATAACATTTAAAAATTGTAACCACACTAGCGACCCTCTACAGTTTCGTAAGGGTACAATGCTGATATATTATACATTTAAACCTCCGTCTTGAATCACTCTACCTATTCAAAAAAAAGAAGTAGTTTTAAGAATCTAAGCATACATAGAGGCAGACAGACAGCGGGAAACGACTTTATTTTATACTATGTAGTGATAGTCAGTACACTTTAATTCATTTAGATACATATAGGACTGTCAATTATGTTATGTAAAGTGGCATCGCAATCGCCAATTTTAAACAATGTATCAAAAAATACTTTGCTATTTGTATTGTAGGTGAGTAGTGTTCTAAAATTGTCTAGATTATAATGTTAGCACTCAACATAAATACAATTGATTGTTGACACAATTTATAACACGAATATAACAACCCATCACCTTATGGTAAGTAGCGTGAAATTATAACCCTCATTAATATCAATATTCGTGGCCGAATTCAAGCTAAAGAGAGAACGACCAATATTGTTACAATGAACTTTTCATACTGTGTTATTATTACTTTATTATAATGCAAAGCTTGAACACACATCTTTAAAAATAGTATATTTTCAACAAATAGTTGTTGATACCAGCAAATAATAATTTTACTTACGAACCCAACCCATTGCACTTCCCACATAAACCCGCTTGTAACACAAGCAATTTAGCCTAACACGAGGGGTTAAATTATATTAGTAGTGTGCATAAAAGTCTGCTAAACTATAAAAGAAGTAAATTGATCGACAGTTGAATGAAGAAATACAGTTTTGATCCTTTAAACCTAAAGTAAGTAAAGCTCAAGATGTGTCCTACTCGCAATCAATGTCAAGTATCATGAAGGCGTAACCCAACAAATGACGAACGACAATGATCCAGCGGGAAGCGGCACGCGCACGAATATTGCTCTCAGCCAGTACGTGCTTAGACAGGGCGTATGCGACAAGATACAGCGGTCAACATAGGCAGGTATAACTTTGACTAGAGATATTTTTTTTTTGACAATGTCACACAGACCATCCTAGCCCCAAACTAAGCAAAGCTTGTACTATGGGTACCAGGCGACGATATACATACTTATATAGATAGATAAATACTTAAATACATAGAAAACATCCATGACTCAGAAACAAATATTCGTGCGCATCACACAAATATTTGCACTTACCGGGATTCGAACCCAGGACCACCAGCTTCGTAGGCAGGAGCACTACCAACTAGTCTACGGTGACCGAATTGAATTAAAGTTGTGTGTGAAAGTGAATAATGTTGCTTTTTTATTCATTAAATTAACGTAATATTTTAAAATCTGTAATTTATTTTTAAGAGTTTTATTTAAAATTAATAATATCCGCAATTTTCAATTCTGGAACGCACGACATTGTTAGGTTCTGCGTTCAAATTCATGTCTTTTAATTATTATTATTCAAATTCATGTCTTTTAAAATTTCTATATCATAAAATATATATTGTTACTGATTTAGCAGCAGCGAAGTGATAAATATGATTGAAGTAACTACTAGACTTTTTAATTTGTTTATTTTGGTATGGATATTTTTTATTTATTGCACAAGCGGTACACGGCGGACTTAACGCTGGAGGCATTTTCTGCCAGTCGACCATAGGGTGGTGCAGAGACATAATGTGATAAATAGATATACAAACATATCGCTGACGATATGTATGTATATCTATTAATATATATATAAGGCCTGAGCCTTTGCCCATAGGGGTAGGCAGAGAAAGGAACGTCACCTGTCTCGATCCTGGCACACCTCTTCCACATTCATCAGTCTCTTCATGCATGCTCACTGGTTATAAGTACTTTCTATTTGGCTCTTTTTTAATACGTCGCCAATTTGGTCGACATATTAGCACCTGAAGCGACCTCCTCCAGCGTAAATATATTTAATAATTTACAATACAATTAGAAAATCGTTAGCGCTTAACTCTTACGCCAACCGAAGTGGAGCGAGTGCCCCCAATTGGGAGGTTATTAACGCGCGCTGACTTCTAACGATCCGCTGCAACAAACACTAGGTACCTATTCATTGTAACATGCACTAACATTGGATAAAAGCTTACTTCATCTATACTAATATTATAAAGCTGAACAGTTTGATGGCTTTAACGGGCTAATATCAAGGACTCCGGGTCCGATTTAAAAAAACCTTTAAATATAGCCTTCCTCGATAAATGGGTTATCTAACACAGGGTTTCTCAAAGTGGGTTAGGGGTTCGCTGTCACCTGGAAATTTTAACAGGGGTCCGTGTAGCCAAAAGTTTGAGAAGCACTGATCTAACACATTTTTTTTTTATTAATTTTAAAGAGAAGTTCATGAGATTAGCGGGTTCAAGCTAAGACACAAACATACTCATCAGCTGTATATAAAAAAAATGATATATCATTAATGAATTTTAAAATATATATTTTTTTGTTCACATTGCTTCTTTTTATTCTGTTAATAAATTTAATTTATTAATTATGTTTCCTATTATTTTATGTAATGTGAAATATTGCCTATTATTATAATAATAATAATAATTTATTCATCAACATACTATTTTGATTGTAGTAGGTACAGAGGTTTAGCTTAGACTAGTTAGTAGGTATACTAAAATGTGCCTACAATCAAGTTGATAAAGCGAATTAATGCAAGTAGTGTGTAGTGAACTTAGTATACTCTTTTAGACATAAGATTAATGTAAACAATCGTTGGTTGATATTATATTTAAAAAAAAACTTTAATTTTAATCGTTTTTTTTTTTAAAGATGTCTCCCGCTCTAGGGAAATAAATCCCTGTGTCGCGGGGGACTTTACAAACATTCATTTCACGGACACACAGAACACCCAGACTCAGAACAACTATTTGTGGTTCACACAAATAATTGTCCCGGGTGGGAATCGAACCCAGAACACCAGGTCTCAGAGGCAACTATCGTAACCACTGAGCCACCGGTGCAGTCATCAGTAGATGAAAACAAAGTTGTAATATCTCAAAGGCTCTATCTCTCTTAATTCTGTTCCGTTAAACAAATGTTCACATTGACATAAGCCGATATCTCGCCCGAGACTAATCTTTAAATACTGAGGTTAAGCTACATTCCTGGAGACAGGACGACCATCGTACGGCTACATAGAGAATTTATTCAAAACACAGTCATCTACTACAGCTTAGCTAATTTTGAAAAGGAAAACTTCGAGGTAAATAAGCAAGAGAACTAAACTAACTAACTAATTTATCAAAACTAATAAGAAAAAAATAAATAAAATGTAAATAAGTCATTGAAATTAATAAACACTATGTACGAGATTAAACTGAATTGTTAAAATTGTACTGTACTAAGGTTACTTTGAGAGAGAGAGACTCCTGACACCCACAACACAAGTTCAATCTTTAGTTGGGTGTCAGTGGTATCTATATCTGTGTCGAATACAATTTCCCAAGCAAATAAATAACATAGTATTAACTGGTTGGTTTTCACTGTAAAATTGTATTTTTTGGCAATAAACATTTTATTATTATTAAATTCATGGTTATAATTAAAGTGTTATCATCATAAGCATTTATAGGGTCCACTACTGAGAATGCCCAGAAGGAATTATGCCATAGTCACCACGCTTGGCAGGAGGATTGGTGACCGCAGTATTATGTTGTAACACGCAGCGAAACGCTTGCCAAATTATTTAGTTAATGTAAATTATAATAGGAAATATTTAATGTAGTCTTGGATATAAAATATGGCTCATAATTGTTTAAAATTTTAAAAGCCATTTTTAATGACTTTTTTAGATTTGAAGCTTGTGTAAAATTATAAAATGGGATGTGATGTTCGGATCGACAATTGCGTTACAAAATAACAATTACTTACATACGTTTAATTCATATTCAATTCATGCCAGAAATAAAGTTTTTTTTTGTACTTTTTAAATACAAGTTTTATTTTTATTTAAGCTTTCATTCCAATTATACACATTTATAATGTTCGATGGTAATACGGGGTGGTCCGGTCGGTGCTTTGACCATTAATTAAACTACTTAATTATACCACCACTAAGAAAGAACAACAATTAATTGTTACCCGTATACTATAATTGATAATATTACATAATTTATTGCTCGATATTTTTAAGCGCGAGCGGTATTACTTTCTTGTTTCGATAGTTTTTTTTTTAGTCTCTTTGAAGTATATACTTATGAATTACTAGCTGCGACTCCACTCCAGTAAGTCGGAGCGTGCTATGTTGTAGCCTATATGTTAATACAGATTATAAACTATCCGCGTGCCAACTTTAAGCCAAATCCATTCAATTGTTTTGGTGTGGAAGAGTAACAAACATACATACATCCACACATACAAATTTTCGCATTTATAATATAAGTAGGATTTTGAATACGTATAGCAATTCCAAATCTATAGCTATGGTTAAATAAATATGTAACTTCGTATTTTTATTAACTGTAAAATCAAACTGAAGTTTAAATATCATTTAGAAAATACTTTCGACAGCACTAAACTATCGCGACATAAAATGATTTACGATCATTTCGAAAACCATAATTCATTTAATCCTCTTTTTTTATAGAGCAACACGAAACAACAGCATTTTTTAACTTCGGACTCCAAAACAAACTATGTTTAAGCTCCCAAACGAAGGGTTAACAACCTCAAACGCAAGACAGCGAGGCGCCAAAACATTGACATTGAATCGATTCAATCGAATGATTGATGCATCTATAAATCGATGATTTATCGAGAACTCGTTTCGGTTACATTGTACCCGCCATAGATTTGTGTGACCGAGCCGTGAGATATGATGTAAGTGCATTTAGATATAAAGTTTTGTGTTACTGATTAAAATAGACGCACGTTTTAATTGAAATGTACCTTAACCGTATAGATATGATATTTTAATCATTATAGGTACCCGCTCTATGTGGAGTATCTTTGAAAATGGACATACCTACCTTCTTTTAAGGTAATTAAATTGATTATGAACATTGAATAGTATAGGGCATAGGTAATAACAATGGAAAGTTATATTCATACATAGTACAAACAAAATACATGAATTTATTTCGTTTAAGCAAATAGGTCGTGTTTTTTTATCGTATGGACTTATGCTACTTCACCAGCCATATCAAATGGTTCATAAACTACAAACTAAGCAACCTCCGCAAGAAGGCGCGCCACCTGTGGGGCTTGGGCTTCGGCTTATAGCAGTCTGTCAAGGAGATCATCGTGTTAGGTCGCGAAGAGATAATCAATAAACATTGATCATGTGTAATGACCTAATAAGAAATATCAAGGTAGGAGTCCATCGTTTTAGTTTATTTAAATATGTAAATATATGTAAAAGGAATAACTTCAATACAAGTAGTAATACTTACCTATAAAAAATGACATCAATGTTAACTTTAACTCCACCATCATAAACTCGCACACGATACTATTACGAAAAGCACGTGAAACAAAACAAAAAGCTTATCTTCCTACCTTATTACACACGTGTACAAGAAAAACTGACATCTCTATTAGTTGCAGAATAAAAGTTGTTTCGAATCAATCAAGATGATTGATAGCGCAAACATGGCGGCGGCGCCAGTGTCGCGAGCGCTCGCACCTGAAGAAACCGTGACACTAATTTTAATTAGCACGTGGTGGACTAATTAATTTAACGTGGATTTCATGACAACCGTTCGATGTACGATTGTCTATATTCAATTTGTTTCAATCGAGTTCCGAGGAAAAAGAGTATGTCATATTACACTTTGGGATGGAAAACATTCTTTATTCAATAGACATTTTTTATAAGCAGCACTTATATAAACATAATTCACCAATTTCAGACATTGATTTTAGGTACCCGATTCGTTAATTGCAAAAGCGAGTTAAATTTCACCAGTAAATCAAGTAGGTATAAATTTAACTTTCCCACATATCCCGCCGCCAGCGCGCGAATACGCTGCAGAGGCGGTGGGAATGCGTCAATGCATTTGACCCCGGACATCAAAAAAAAAAAAAAAAAGGTATAAATTTAACTTAGGATATAAGTTTAATTGGCGTTTCAATTATAGTTGTCATCTATTACCTTTAGATATTCGACTATTCTACTGTATTAAGGTATGTACTGACTCTCATAAAACATAAAAATATACTATAATTTAATTAATAACTTAAATAACTATAGTTTGGTTTCTTGAACTCTATGTCGATAGAACGCTTTGTTCTGAAACTTATTGAGGGATCATCATCATCATCATCAATAGCCCTTTTACGTCCACTACTGAACATGGGCCTCCTCTTAACAGACCCTGGCAAGCTAGGATCGGTGAGGGATATTGCCATAATCACCACGCTTGGCAGACGGATTGGTGATCGCAGTAAGATGTTAACCTTGAGCTAATAGATGCTGCTGCCCATCCATCAGCCATATGTCCCTTAGTCGCCTTTTACGACACCCATGGGAAGACATGGGGTGGTCTATTCTAAGCCGGAAACCACACGGCAAATTGAGGGATCACCGCACAGCAAAAACCGCTGATGGAAAAAACCTGACATTTTTTTTATATGAGAATAGAATTTTCTATTTAGAGCTCAGTTAAAATTGAACTCGGTTAACTTATCGTGTTTTATTTATAGTCCAATTATATATTGACCCATAAATGTAGCAAATATCAGAGCGGGTTAGAAAATTTCAGAATAAACACTTATCTTAGAGACTTGAAATTTTCTCTATGTGACGTAGACATCTAATAAGAAAGACATGTATAAATATTCCACTCCTACAAGGATGAAAATGGGTGGCAAAGTTAGTAAGGCGATATCGAAATCTATGTGGATTTAAAATGTGTGATGCGTGGCGTCAAAATTGGGGCTGGCTAGAATACCAGCGCTGCCGCAATGCCGCAAAAGCTACTTTTTGCTGAAGCCAGTGCCAATTTATAGTGTATAGAACTGTAGTAGAAAACATTAATTTATATTTTTTATTTATATAGGGTGACTGGTAATTAGTGACCGATACCTAAACACATGATTGTGCTCATGATAACAAACAAATTTTACTATGGGACCACACATTATTTACAAGGGGGTCACATAATCGGAATTGCTAAGGAATACTTTTATACAGCTCATATCAATTATTAAAATAGAGCGATCAATAGAATCTGGAGAATTACTGTTAGAAAAAAAAGAAAGAAAAAAATGCAATTTGCGGCACATACATATAGGGTGACTAGTAATTAGTGACCGATGCCTAAACACATGATTGTGCTCATGATAACAAACAACTTTTACGATGGGACCAAACTTGAAATCGCGAAAAGAAATCAGCTGTTGCATACATTCATGTTCACATAACTCGTCCACATGGTAGGGAGCAGCTGATTTGTTTTCGCGATTTCAAGTTTGGTCCCATCGTAAAAGTTTAGTAATTAGTGACCGATGCCTAAACACATGATTGTGCTCATGATAACAAACAACTTTTACGATGGGACCAAACTTGAAATCGCGAAAAGAAATCAGCTGTTGCATACATTCATGTTCACATAACTCGTCCACATGGTAGGGAGCAGCTGATTTGTTTTCGCGATTTCAAGTTTGGTCCCATCGTAAAAGTTGTTTGTTATCATGAGCACAATCATGTGTTTAGGCATCGTTCACTAATTACTAGTCACCCTATATGTATGTGCCGCAAATTGCATTTTTTTCTTTCTTTTTTTTCTAACAGTAATTCTCCAGATTCTATTGATCGCTCTATTTTAATAATTGATATGAGCTGTATAAAAGTATTCCTTAGCAATTCCGATTATGTGACCCCCTTGTAAATCTGACTCGGTAGTGTTGTGTGACCTACTGATAAGTAGAGAAAATAAAACTGTTTGTTATTCTAGCTAAGAATCTAAAGTATTTCAAATCAAAATTAGCCGACATAATAATATGCAATGGCTCCTAAATAACTATATATGATAGAATGCTTAGATTTTTTCAGTCAATACCTGACATTCAATGTAAGTAAGATGTTTGCTTTTTAAAAAGATTATTTTTCGCTCTGTACGTCAAGCTATTACTCAAAATAAATAGTAAAAAGGTTAAAATCATTTTAAATCTCAATTAAAAAAAGTATGTTTAATCACACATCATGCGTGCCAGGGGTAAAAACGTTCAACGAAAATTATAAGTAAGCTTAATTTTTAGCTTCTGGTTTTAAAGCTTTCATCAAGAAATAAATGAAAAATGATGTGTATAGTTAAAGAATAACTTGAAATAAATGGAATTATCAATCACGGATTTGCACCGAAACACCTTATTGAATTTTATTGCTTGCTTATATTCTTTTAAGTAGTAGCTATTTATACTTTATAGTAGACGCGGCTTTCAAACCGCGCCTTTTAATAATCCGGCGTTTCAACATGGGTTACACCAGTCGTGGTCACGGATAGACTAATATTATTAAGAAAAGAATTAGATTTGCCTTAAAATTGTATAGCGCGATTGAGACCCGCGTCTACAATAAAGTATGTTAAATTTTAAAAACATTTAGTAGCTACTTAATCTAACTGACTGTGCAAAGAAAAATGTTTGAATCTAAACAATTCTAAATCGTTAGTAAAATTTATGTTTCTTCAATTCGGTATCTAAGGTCACATTTGGATAAACTGCTGTTATCAGTTGTGACGAAACTGATCGAATAGGGCTACTTGCCACAATTATTAGGTCAAGGTCATTTCTTTTTGTGAATCATTTTTTTTTTTTTACATTTCTAGCAGAATTTTGCAGTCTACTATTATACTTGTTAACCCCTCGTGCTAAGCTAAAATGCTTGTGTTACGAATGGGTTCACGTCGGTAGTGCAATGGGTGGGGTTCGAACCGGCGACCTCAAGATCACAAGTCCGACGCCCTAGCCATTGGGCTACGGGCGCTTTATAGAAAATTTATTTCATAGATATAATTATGCTCTATAAATAAACATTTTCTCGCACGATCAAAGCAAAAAAAGTAAGAGCATCGATAAAAATTATAGGTATCTGTCAAAATATTTGCTACAATTAATGAAGACGTGAGTGGATGAAGGTGATAAGTCACATAATTTAAATTTGGGAGTAAATCGAAGTTAAAGTTTCACTTTTATTTTTTGAGATAAGTCACTACAACTAATGTTTGTATTAAACTATGATGCCAAGTTGTTTTAATAACCTGAAATATTAATGGTATGAAATCAACCAAACCAATTAATATTTTTTATTATTTAATTTGAAAATAATCTTGGCATAACTCCTTTTCTTAAACAAAAGTAAACTTTTCTGCAAGTTTAGATATTTACAATGAGGTGCTAAGATGAATGTAGTTGTCTCGTAAAACCTTAAATGGACGGTTTAAGATCTGTAGTCGTATTGTATTGACATATCACCTTCATCTATGCAAAAAAACACAAAAACTCGAAAACTCACGTCTTTGTAGGTCAATATAATTATTATTGGACTAAAATAAAAGTTGATAAGTTTATCGAATTCTATTTTAACTGAACATGTCTGAAACGAAAATTCTAGACTTGTTATTTTTGAGTTGTTGTTTAAAAAATAAAATCATTATGAAGCCCACGTACAATTACGATATAATTATGATAATATAATTTTAAATCAAGACTGTAAATTTGAATTAGCATACATGACCTCTTTCAACTCTCCATGCTTATGTATGGATGACGTTATGAAATAATAGTCAGCTATTTATTGTTGCACTATACATATGACCGCTCCCATTAATATTATGTAGTTAATTGTCTTGATAACATGTACCGGATGTCGCAATGTCTAAATAATTTTCCACAAATATCAACGAAATCGAGAACTGAGATTTAAATAAAATTTTATAAAACAACACGAAGATTTTAATTAGAAATTCTGGTCGATACTGATTCCTACTACCAATAAAAAATAAAATCTATACTAATATATAAAGGTACAGATGGTTTGTTTGTTTGCTTGAACGCGCTAATCTCAGGGACTAATGGTCCGATTTGAAAAAAATCTATGAGTGTTAGAAAGACTTATCTCGCTATAAGCAATATTTTATTATGAAGTGCTTACGGGAACGGGAGGTTCGCGCGGAAATCTAGTGTCAGTTTAAATAACAGGTGTCGCAACCACTGTTACATCGCAACTGTTCAGAATCAGAGGCATAAGTAAAAATAAAGAATACTTAAGGCGCGGTGAATAGACGACTTTTACGTATTAGTTTTGTCACTGTTGCTCTGCGTAGAAATGAAAGAGAAGCGAAGAGACGCCGCGATGGCGCAACGTTTCGTTCGACTCGTTCGAGTTATTAAATACATTAATCCTTGCAAATATCTTATTCCAATCGATAAATAAAAACAACAGTTCCCTTTATTATTATATATTACATCACTGTTATTAATATTATCAAGATTTGTTTATAAATAATACAGTTACAATTTCAATTTAAATGATTATTTTATGTTTTTTTTTTATCGAGAAAATTTACCGAAAACGTGTTTTGAACACAATGGCCCCCCCATAAATATGATCAAGATTAACATATATTTTTTTAGCTGCTCTAAAATGTAAACATTTGGCTAAAAAACTGTTTTGTGAAGCCTATTTTGACTAAGTACAGCGCCTTAAGTCATAACATTCAAACTAATACCATAAGTAGAAAATCCGATATTCTTGACACCTAGCCTAGTAACAGAAAATAATATTAAGACTTAAATACCTCCTGCCTTCGGTCAAGTGTTTGTACGGATTCCTTGGAGTTGACACTATGAACTGCGAGGATATCGATCGACACCAACTACCGAGTTTGGGAACTCAATAACAATGGATTTGATAACATTCGCACCGAATTATGTACGCTTCAAATTTATGAGTGAGGAACTGAAGCGGTTAATGTGGTATAGTGACTTCAACTGACTTAGTTAGTTATATTGAAAATCACGGGTAACGTGTTATGCTGATTTTGGTAAACAACTTTCGGCTAATGTCATCGTCGAATCTCTTTCAGGGCAAGTGCAATTTGCACTGAAACTTTAACATACCACCAGAGCGACATTTGACTGTCATTATAAATTATCTCGTCTAATCTTACTTTCACTACCTCCCTAGCGTAGCGGTATTTGGCTCGCTTTAAATCTCGGAGGTCTCGGGTCTCGGGTTCGATTCCCAAACTGGACAGGAAATCTTTGTGTAAATACTAAGATTTCTTTCCGGGTCTGGTTGGTTGATGGACTACCCTCCGTGCCTCGGAAAGCACGTTAAGCCGTTGGTCCCGATTGTTAAAACATCATCTATAATAATCGTATATCAAGGAACGGGCAGCAGCGTTTCCTTATGTGGTACAACATAACACTGCGGTCGCCAATCCGCCTACCAAGCGTGGTGACTATGGCAAATACCCTCCCCCGGGAGGAGGCACATGTTCAGTAGTGGACGTTATACGGGCTGATGATGAATGATGAATGAATGATGAATCTTACTTTAAAGAGGGAATAATCTAACAATCAGATTTACAGACAAATTTGATAGATAGTAATAACGAAGAAGATCTTTTAGTTACTCAAATTGTCCTAAACAAAACACACAAATTTGGTGTAGAAGTAATGTAAATATTAAGATACAATTTACCAAAAAAAATTCTAAACACAAAATCTTTAAATGAATCATCTCATATTATAATCCTTTACATCTATATCTATCTTCTATATATATAAAAGAAAGTCGTGTTTGTTACAACACTTATAACTCGAGAACGGCTGGACCGATTGCCATGGTTTTTGATTTGTTGGATTTGTTTCCGTCCCAAATAGCAGAATACATTTTAAAAACAAAAGAAAGACGCGTTAGTTACACTATTTATAACTCAAGAACGGCTGAACCGATTTGGCTGAAAATTGGTAGGGAGGTAGCTAAGAACTGGGAGAAGGACATAGGATACTTTTGGGAAGGGGTAGAGTAGGGTAGGGTAGGGTAGGGTAGGGTAGGGTAGGGGTAGGGTAGGGTAGGGGTAGGGTAGGGGTAGGGTAGGGGTATGGTAGGGGTAGGGTAGGGGTAGGGTAGGGTAGGTGTAGGGGTAGGGGTAGGGTAGGGGTAGGAGTAGGGTAGGGGTAGGGTAGGGTAGGGGTAGGGGTAGGGTAGGGTAGGGGTAGGGTAGGGGTAGGGTAGGGGTAGGGTAGGGGTAGGGTAGGAGTAGAGTTGGGTTAGGGTAGGGTTAGGGTTTTTTTTACCCCGGTTAAAAAAAAAAAAAAAAAAAAGGGGTAGGTTAGGGCAGGGGTAGGGTATAAAAGTCCACCCGTGCGAAGCCGGGGCGGGCCGCTAGTCTATATATATAAAAGAAAGTCGTGTTTGTTACAACACTTATAACTCGAGAACGGCTGGACCGATTGCCATGGTTTTTATTTCGTTGGATTTGTCTACGCCCTGAATAGCAGAATACATTTTAAAAACAAAAGAAAGTCGTGTTAGTTACACTATTTATAACTCAAGAACGGCTCAACCGATTTGGCTGAAAATTGGTAGGGAGGTAGCTAAGAACTGGGAGAAGGACATAGGATACTTTTGGGTAGGGGTAGGGTAGGGTAGGGGTAGGGTAGGGTAGGGGTAGGGTAGGGTAGGGTAGGGGTAGGGTAGGGGTAGGGTAGGGGTAGGGTAGGGTAGGGGTAGGGTAGGGGTAGGGTAGGGTAGGGGTAGGGGTAGGGTAGGGTTAGGGTAAGGGTAGGGTAGGGCAGGGGTAGGGTATAAAAGTCCACCCGTGCGAAGCCGGGGCGGGCCGCTAGTATACCTGTATAAATCTTTATCGTATCAATAAATCGTTACAATTCACGCCAGAGAATCTAAAACAGGCACTTTAAAACATCGGTGTTATTTGAACAGACAACTTTAATCCATCGGTATTATTTATCCATTAACACAAACCATAACTGCTAACGCGTTCAGCGTAGTGTTATAATTTCACATCGCTCCAACATATCAGCCTGTTTCAATCATAAGGGCCCGATTCATCGTGAACTAGGAAGCGAGCGGTGTGTGTTTCAGCGATCAAAGAGCCACTCAGTTTGCACTCTCAACTAGAGATAGTTGACTTAGAAATTAGAAATAGAGCGATAGATAAAAGTACCTATGCGTTTATTTAATAGGTATGTAATGATATTGGAAAATACAAGGGTTATCATGACAATGTGATACATGTTATTAGGCCAAGGAATCCAAGCTACCTACGATGAAAAGCTCTGACAGTAGTTGCTTATAATATCTCCAGTTGATAGGTTACAGACAGATAATTGTACACTCCGTAAAACTAATCATAGCCATGGCCTGATGCAGGTTTATTGCTTCACCTCACTAGTTCAATTAGCAATGTACCTAACATTGCGAGTCAGCTTTAAAGATAATTTTAAATTTACAAACGGCAAACGAATTTTAATAAACCTACTTCCACTAAAGAATACAAACATTGGCCATAAATACTATATAGCATGGATGGCGTCTCATGATTTTACTGACGAATAAGAACGTACATACGAAAATAAAAACAAAATAAATAGCAACGGTCAATTTATGATTCCCGAAAACAGATTGAATAAACATTCTAAAAATCAAAACGTAACTAAAACTGGAACGCTCCGTTGCAGTACTAAAACGAAATCGATGTCAAACAAATAAACTTTACATACTAATAAATACTGAGAATAATTTAAGTTTAGTCGTAATGAATGAGAATTAATAAATAGAACATTATAGCTAATAGCACAGAAAACAGTGCAGTAGGAATTAAAACTGTAGTTTAACGATTTCTTCAATACTTATTTATTTATTGATGTAATACTTACTTATGAACTCGTGCTCTGATATTATGATTGCAGTTTACGTTAATCGTTTTCAAGACTAGTCATGTAAATGCAAATTCGACATAAACAAAATATGTTACATCATTTTTTGAAATAGGGACACAGTTTATGATGTATAGTGTGATGTATACCATAGAGACTGGTATAGAAGAATTTATCAAAACACTATTATCATGAAACAATACTGATAACACAAGAATTCGGCGGTGGAATTTGTAAAATAAATGAAAACTGTTGATTCAGGTATAATTTGAGAAAACAATGACATGCCCGAAGTGACTAATATTTTGCAACATATTTTGAGCCTAAAAGCTGTTCTAGAAAATCTAAAGATCGAAAACTTGGAAAAGAATGCATACCAAGTATTAAAGGTAAGCTTTGCATTTCATACCGAAAGCAAATTAACTTTCGACGTTTTTTTTTCATATTTACGAGATCAGCTCTGCATGATGAAAATAATACTTTTTACCCTATTGAAAAGTTTTTTTTTATTATTGCTGCAATAATTTTACTAACTACTATTACTGACGAAATAATTGAATCGTTCGTTAATTAAAAAAAAACTAGACAGATGACATCACTGATCAGACAGGCGAAATAAATATTATACAAAACAAACACAAAAAATCTGAGAATACGCCTTATAATGGAGTATTCAGAAAATAAACAAACCAAGAAACATATGTAAAACTGTGTCAAAGGAACTGACACCAGCTGTGCTGACAATGTTCATGAAGCTACCACTTATTGTGCAAATGTAGGTTACAGTTATTGAAAAAGATGAACACGTCATACAAATTTTTGACCTTACACAAATTATACGATTCCAGTATCCAACAAGTATATGTGCAAAGTTATTTGATGTTTCCATGAATAGCGATTATTATCAATATCTTATTATAGTTAACAATACGAATTCTATCCATTACGTTGTGAGCTTTCATTTGACAAAAGTTTAGGACAGTAATCATATATTTCTTTCCAATTGTAAAGAATATTAATAACATTAATTATTACTGAGATTTATAGTAAAATATTAAAGTTAATAATAATAGCTACGCTGGAGACGTAAAGTTCGTAAGTACATGTATTAAAATTACTGTTATGTCAACAGCACAATCATATGCAGTTTTACTGCATCTCGTTACTATCCGCATTGTGTGCCAAGCTTAGCTTTTATGCATGCAAAAATGTTGATTCAACCATGACCATCTTTAACCATTGCACGAAATTCTATACTTTGTTACATTTTAATTCACATTTTGTTTGGTTTTGTGGTAGTGTCTTATACGTATCTGTTAAAACAATTGCATTATTCATTTCGAATGGGATTATTTATTTTCATTAAAATTCAAATCCCATTAAAACAAAGAAATAAACTTTGACTGCGCCTTCCTGGCACCAGGATTAGGTTATCACAACTCGACACACACTTAGTTAAAATAAATCGGTATTAAACATAAAAAGTCATAACGTTTTAGTACACGCTACAATACCATTTAAAGTGACAGATAAATGCCGGTTGTAATTCATGACCAAAGCTTGTAAAATTCTGAATACAATGGAGAATTAGCTGTCAAATGTAGAACCAATGCCGCTCCTATAGAACGAGCAAATGTTATGCTAATTGTCACAGCTATACCATAGCGTACAATGCAAGATTGAGGCGTTTAATCGATGTTATGACACCAATGCAGAATAACAGACCCTATATTGCACTAGTTATTTCAGTTACAAAATTAAACTTGTCAACGATATATCAGAGCTTTTGCTACAATTTTTAAGACAAATACTCGTGGGAATTGCTTTTATTAAGTGACAAATTAGTGAAGAACGAAAATCAGCGTGTTTCGGGGTACAATTAATGTATCTTAGCTAAAACTTATCGGAGCAAAAAATAAATCCAAATTTAGAGCAGCAATATCACATTTTTGTAGAACATTACTAAATGGATACATCGTTATCGGAAGCTGTACTTTGAACAAAACAGGAACGGTAACATATAAATATTACAATTAAATGGCGAACGATATTCCCACTCAAGTGAATTTAGCGTTGGGCGTGATATGGCCGCATGATTGCGCAAATCAGCTAGCCTTCGTGTGGTTCCTACTCTGATAAGGGACTCATCAACCAACGGTTAACCCTGGCCCTATTAACTGAGGATGTGAGTTTCATGCATATTATGTCAAATTTATATATTTTTGCGACTAATTTAAGTTATCAATTGAAGAGTTTGTCATGAAAAATCATTTTGGTCCTTTAGCTTAAAAGTTCACTGAGGCAAATTAAGTTTCGGCTAAGTTGTCAATATTTAAAGCTGAAGGAATATGTAACATAAGTATTACTAAAAATAAGAAAAAATATTTTAATACACATTACGTAATACAATACCAATCTCTAGCTCTATTCTAGAGACAATAGGCGGCAAACACCCAGGATCCTTCCGTAACAAAATTAAATCAACATTATCCTGATGGAATTATATCACAAATTACCATGCCACGGGATTCCTCGGTAGAGGGCAACCAGGCAACCAGAATACCGTACGTGATGCGCAAGAGTAGTTCGTTTGTAGATGATGATACGACCGGATGGATGATAAACGCGCACGATCCCTCGCGCCGACCGAAAGGGAGAACCGACTCGCTTCGCGGCACGCTCCCGACTGACAAGCGAAATTGCGAGCTTTATCATCGACCATACAATGCGCGCGCGCGCACGTTTGCTCAACTACTTAGATCTATGGTGCTTCCGTTACGCTATTAGTGTTGTCTTTACCAAATGCTTGCTCATTTATTTCGAGCACATTAATTTTTACTAATTTTATTTTTACATTATTTTTTTTTGTTTAACCTTACTTGCCGATTAAAGTCCTGAAGAGATTTTTTATATGCATATGACTCAAGTGATGATAACAATAAGATAATGTTGTAATAAATTGATGCTATTATTTGTAATAATTTATTGTAATTCATAACATTATACTAATATGAGTAATGTTTTATCGTGATTATTAGCAATTGTTGAGCTCATTCATGAAAACATTTGTATTATACTATCATACTCTCTCGACGCGACTCAACATAAAAAAAAATATTGATACATATTGCGCACAATGCATTAGTGCAGAAAGGTAAAATATATGCTAAAGTTCTCCACTGGAAATTAATATTGTCATATTAATGTGCGCAATATTTTTTTACAAAAACAGTACCGGAGTCTTCGCTTTACCTAATAATATTTACCACGCACTTAATATTAGATAAGTCAAATCAATTGCTTTGAACATAATTTTGTTCTTTTTATGGAACACAGGACAAGCTCTAGCAAGAAACTCAGAGTTAATAAAAAAAACATAGGAGTGCGTGTCTCTCCTTCCTGCAATACAATTTTATTCTTATACCATCTATCACAATTCGTACGAATCACTATATAATATTATCCACCCAGACGTATATAGATATCGATATGAATAAAATAATAATTGTTAAACAGCATAAGTTCATATATCATTTTTGACCGTGCAAGGTATAGTCACGACTCCTGGGTCATTTATCAATAGATACACTTCTGTAGCCTCATCGAATAGATTTGGTCCTTTGGATGTCCCGTCGGTTCTATTAAAGTAACGTTTGTCTCTCGTGTGATAAATTGGATCATTACACTAACTTATGGTCTAATGGCTATCGTCTCGTCCTCTTCGGTAATTAAACGAACTTCATTTGCATATACGTATAAATTAATCTGTGTTTTGTATGCATTCCAGATTAGTTTCGTATTGTTTATGTTGCTGGACTAGTTTATATTTTGGTTTAGAAACAGTTATTTAATTTTAGAGAGCTTATACATGTAGTTTAGGTGTAGGTTATATACGTGTCTTAAAAATAATTTAGCATGCGTCAATGCACTGCCTTGTATCATAATTATCAAAATATACTAGCAATAATGTAGATAACAAAAGGAATTAATCTAGAAAAATCATTTAACCCTTATCCGGATATGGTCAAAAATGTCATGATTCAAATTGTAAATATCTATGTAAAAATATACATAGACGCAGATAAATTTGATTTAATCTCTAATCCTTATTATATAATTGGAATATAATCTAAAATTATATTATCTAGATTTCCTTAGTTTGCAAAATTGAAGATCTAACTTGGAAACTACAAGACAAACAAAATTCGACCATTCAACGTGTTGTTGTGTACATCACTGCTAATAGTCGACATCGTCGCCAACAATTATTCACATTTAACATACTATTCATACCCATTATTACGTTGACACGAGATTGATAGCCGCCTTTGATTTTCTCACCGATACACTACCATTTTCGTGGCCACTTGACCAGTCTAGTTTTGGAGAGCGTAGGCGTAAAGCTTTAGTTTAATGTGTACTTCGGAGATCTCTTCCCAATCGTTCGGTTACCTCATAGAAGGTTTTTTTTGTATGGAATTACAATGCCTTGTGTTAATAGATAACACAGCTAAAGCTTAAAGATAAGGTCGAAAATTAAAGAATTTAACAAAGGAGTATTTGTGTTGTTGTGATATAAAATAGTCAAACAACTGGATATGAGATTGTTTTGAACATTCTGCAAATAGGATTGTTTGAAATGAAGGCATTTTGATTTATAACTTTCAGTTGCCAGTTACCGTTAATCATACGAATAGATAGAGGTTCGATATTTTTTACAATAAAATTATTTAGTCACTTATTACATTGATATTACATTGATATTTATTATTATTTGACTGAAATTAAGTTGTTATATTCCTGATCCTGCTTTTATTCTCATAAAACATAATACATAGTTGACAATCCTGTCTTAGCCGATAGCTTACATTGCAATAACTATCGGTGAGCCAATTTTCAGTGCAATCAGATAAAGATTTAAAAACTATTATATAAATACTTTCTAAATCTTCACGTATTATTACTAAATTTTTTACAAAAATAATTAAAGAAATCGGACAACGCGTTAAGGAGTTATAACCATGTTAAAATTTTGCCTGTCGTTCTTTTTCCCAAGGGCACAAATCCAGAATATAATGTTCATTAAATCCTACTCCATGGACCAATTTTCTTATAAATAATTGAGTCGCCCGAAAGGCGTGATGCGTCTTCAAAGAAACAAAGAGATAAAGAAAATAATTAATAGTTATTTGTTATACAAGAGTGCAAAGTTGCTTTTTAACCGCGTGTTCAATTTTGATGACCGAGCAAGCGAAAGATTCTAAAATTGAATCACGAGCGCAGCGAGTGATTCAAAATTAGAATCCTGAGCGTTAGCGAGGGAATCAAAAGAGCACGAGGTGAAAAATCTTTGCACTCGAGTGCAACACGTAACTTTTCATTCCACCTCAGCGAGGAAATGCGCATTATTAACAGTTTCAGTCAATTCTGTTGGCTTCAAACAAACTTCCTCGTCGCTAGAATCACTCATTTTAGTTTTTTCACTTGTTTTCAAGTTTCTTGTTTTTAATATAAGGTTTAACAATGCCGCGTAAAGAACCGCGTACAAAGCAAATTGAAAAAAGAACACCAAGAAGGTTCCGAGTCTGAGTTTTTAACACATTAAAAAAAAGTTGTATGATATATTCGGCACCATAGAGGTAGCAGTAAATAGGTTTAATGTTTTTTTTTAATTCACAAACTTAGTGCACACGATGTTCTAAATTCAATTTACTTTATCCTCTAGAGAATAAAAACGGCTTTTCCACTCAGATATTGAAGATTAAAAATACTCTTTCCGAGATGGTGGGATGAAAATTACATTTTTCGTTTCGGTATCCATAAAAAGACTGCCCTCCATTACAAATATTCAAAATATCTTCAATGTACAGAATTTTACCTCCACCACTTAGATTGTTGTAGCTACTTATTATTTTGCTTGACTAAATTAAGAAATGTTTATGATCGACAACCGATTATTAATATGAAGGATTTATGATTGCTTCTAATCTAATATTCATTAAATAAAGTCATACGACCGCCTGCACAATGGACCGTCGACCTCATAAAGGTCTCGGGGAGTCGGTGGATGCAGGCCGCTAGCAGATCGTTGGAAATCGATGGGGGAGGTCTATGTTCAGCGGTGGACTACAACAGGCTAATGATGATGATAGTCATACATGTTTTAATAATATAAAATGTATGTAAGCTCCTTGGTTTCTCGTAAAACTTCAGATGACCTTCTGCCTCTACTTATAGAGACAGAAGGTCATCTGAAGTACCAGTCACAAGATATAACAAATGCGTCGTAACATTATTAAGTATTTCAGTTTTACTTGACCATTAATCATTTACATTGTATTTTCAGATTGACTAACCGCCTGATCTGCAAAAAGTCGGCCAAAAGAAGGCGTATTCTACTTCTCAATAATTATAAAATTAAACGTTACTAGCATAATCTGTCCACACTTTGCTAGAATTGCGGGATAGTTCTTTGCTTTTTAAAATTATTTTCTATAAAAAGTTAAAATCGATCAAATGTCTAACTGCATCCATGTAGTTTTCTGAATATTTCATTTTACGGTTTCATTCCATGCAACTGTTTAATGGATGGGATGGGAACTCGTGTAACTATAGGAATAATAATAATAATAATAAAATTGACCAGCCCTGTAAGTTGTTTTATTTCATTTTACAGCTTTTTCTTGTAGTTACATAAATATTTCGTCGACAAAAGTGAGTAATTAAAAACATTCTATTTTGATTCCAAAAGTTACTGTTACTTTGTCCTAAACTTTGGGAACTAAAAAGCGATTCCCGGTTCTTTCGGTACTTTCGGAAATTTCTCCTAGACAAAATGCTACTACAGTGGAGCAATCTCTAGCATAAAACCGCTCGGAAATGAGTACCTACTTGATTTTTGTCACATGATTAAGCGATTCTATTTAAAAAATGACTTGATTCTTAGATGAAACAAGCGATTCGATAGTTTGAATTTCGATTTCATAGCGATTTTTCATCAGTTCTTTAAGTTTACGTAATAAATTTCATGTAAAATACAGTGACAGTTAAATAGACGAAATAGGTGCTATTCGTCTAAACTGACTGACTATTGTCAAAGGCAACGTGCCTTTGACAATAGTCAGTCAAATATTAATGTCAAATTGGAACGATCCAATGATCTCATCCAAAACGCCAAGAGCTTTCAGATCGAACTAAATAATCGCTTCGAATGTCTAGATAGCTGCGAATCTGTGGACTATTTCAGCAGACTTTGGGCTAGTACCACAGATTAATAAATAGTTACTACGTAACAGATACATCACTCCCATACAATTGTGAAAATACCTACGCTATAACCTACAAAATCTTAATAATAATATCTGCTGGTCAGAACGAGCAGAAATGTACAATAATTACGCGCACAAAGAGTCGAGACTGTGTTGCCCGCCGTGCGAGTCACGTACTAACGCGTCATCGTAAGAATGTATTAGGGTTGTAGGTTTAATACGTAGGTAGGATTGCCCATTGCGTCAGTAACTTCCAACTAGGAAAGATAACTACCGTAGAAATTACCTATAAAAACAAAAGTTTTATAGTACCTGACTCAAAAAACTCCTTAATTTACTTATGGATCTACCAACTCATGTTCAAAGAAATAAAATTTAAAATACTATTTACCTTCCTTCGTCTCTCAGCAATAAAAAATCGCAAAATTTTCCTTAATTTTTACTGCACAATAATTACGTGGTTTCGGCATTTCGAAGCGCAAGCGCAGGAAACGTGCGGTGCAGTGCGGTACGAGCGCTCAGGCGGGCGTTCGACAGCCCTCTGTCAGCTGTATTCCCGAGGAAACGCCGAGCCTACTTCGTTTTTTTATATAAAAAAAAATCTTTTATTACAATTTTTGTTTAACCCCGAGTTTCAAACCCATGTCCTCGCTACTTACAGTCGAACATATTACCGCTAAGCCAACGAAACAGTCTATCCATATAATGGTCTATCGAAAACATACACGGTCACAAGTCGACCCAGATTGCACAAGTGACCACATCGAAAAAGGCTGTACCACAATCAGTCAATTAGCGACTATCTTACATATGGGGGCGGCAATAACATAGTGTAGGCTTCGTTTTATTGGACAATTATTGTGTCTTTAGGCAAGTCTTTTGTGACTTGATAAATTGCTAATCAAATTGATAGAGAAATAAATAAGAATTAAATTATGGGTTTTAAGTCTGATAGCTTAGTGATGCTTCCGCTTGGGCTTATTCCGTTTTTGTTTTTTTTTTAAGATTACTAGTAGGTGAAATGTAGTACTTGAAGTCTACTAGTATTCTGGTTAACCCCTCGTGCGAGGGGTAAAGTACGAGTGGGTTCACGTTGGTAGTGCAATAGGTGGGGTTCGAACTGACGACCTCAAGATCACAAGTCCGACGCCCTAGCCATTGGGCTACGGCAGCTTAGATGGAGTGTATACTTAAATTTTTAATCGAGTTGTAAATATGTTTCAATGTCTTTGTGTAGGTTATTTTACCGTTTTTAAGAATCTGAGATCAGGAATAGTCGAAACTTTGACCCACTATACTTGCAGTCTACACTTGTCGACAACCTCCGTAACATAGGGGTATAAATCTCGCTTCTAGTCGTGGGTTTCACTGGGCAAAGAACCTTTGTGTAAAATCTAAGGTTTCTTTCCAGGTCTGTTTGATTTGGGGACTTTCCTCCGTGCCTCGGAAAGCACGTTAAGCTATGATACATGACATGGTCTATAGCAATTCTTATATCAGACAACGGGCAGCCAGGTTTACCTGTGTGTTATTACATAATAATCGGTCACCAACCCCAAGCCAAGTCAGCCAAGCGTGTTGACTATATCACGCTTTATCGGAAGGAGGCCCTTGTTCAACATTGGACGTTATACGGGTTGACGATGATGATGGGTCTCAACAAGGTAACCACACATATTGACTACACCAGTGGTTACGGCAGTTGCACCAAAGACGTGGTATTCTCGGTTCCCACCTGGGATAAATAGGTAGTTTAAGCACCACAGATATTTGTTCCGAGTCTGAATGCGCTTTGTGTCTGTGGATTGGGTGTTTGTTAAGTCCTCCACCCTTCCTTCCTTTTTTCCCTAGTGCGATATTTGTATTTTTAAGAAGAAAAAACAACGGTTTGGAGTCATCACCAAATGTCATCGTCGCGTCTCCAGTATAGTTCCCACAGGTGCTGACGTTGTGAGCGTGGGTTTGTCGAACTACCGACAGTTCCGTAAGTAGCAAAAATAAAAAATATCACGACCAAGAGGGGGTAGTTGCCGAAACCCGCGCTGTTCGAATAATCTGTTGCTGACACTCATCAGTCTATCCGTGACCACGACTGGTGTAACCCATGGCCATGTCAAAACGTCGGGTTATTAAAAAGGTAATGATTTGCCTTAAAATCGTACCGCGATTGAAACCCGCGTATCCTTGAATTATGTGTACAAATCGCAAAAGTTTAAAAACATTTAAGAAGAAAAAGTAATAATACAAGTGAATTGTCATAACGATCATCACGCCTTTTTAAAGGCGCAAATGCAGTATAAAAACATTCCGCCAGTTATATTAATTATTCTTTTATCTTTTCTAAACTACAGCGCACCTACCATGTTGTTTCATCAACACCCTAAGGTCGACTGGCAGATAATGCCTACTACGGCATTAAGTCCACCTTGGTACAATAGTTAGTGTTTAAATTTTAAATAAAAAAATAAAATAAAAATATTACTTAAAAAACCCCTAGCTTTATTTGAAAAACTTAATGTGATAAAAATTTTCTTCTTTGAAATCTTCTACTTATTGATTTAGAATTGTACAATTAGATATAATGACGAAGCTAAAATGAATGCAATATAAGTAAATATTGATCTTTCGTCTATACACCAGATGGCACCGGGTGTCTACAATTAAATCCAATAAAATATTTTATTCACCAAAAGGTCCATTCACCTCTGATATCATTTCTATTTGTACCGATGTGTTTGTGTAGTTTTGCAAACATTTTAAAGGTTTATTTTTTCATACATCATCATCATCATCAGCCCGTATAACGTCCACTGCTGAACATGGGCATCCTCCCGGGGAGGGTATTTGCCATAGTCACCACGCTTGGCAGGCGGATTGGTGACCGCAGTATAATGTTGTACCACACAAGGAAACGCTGCTGCCCGTTCCTTGATATTATGATTATTATAGGGAACAATGGCTGAACGGGCTTTCCGAGGCACGGAGGGTAGTTTCTTAACCAACCAGACCCGGAAAGAAATCTTAGAATTTACACAAAGATTTCCTGATCGTGGGTTCTAATAAACAAATAAAATTTTTTGTAAATAAAAATTTTCAATCTACATTTTTTTTGTGTACCTGACTAGCAATCCATTGCATTGAATAGTCACAATTTTTAGTCAGACGTTATGTTTGAAAAAATCTCATATTTCTATGATTACGTAGCAAATGAAGAATTTCGCCGTCGAGACTGCGCGGGATTAACAAAGGAATTTCTGATAAGATTGCGAATTTTGTTACTATGTCAACTTAATGTGTGATCATGCTAATTGTAAACGTACACAGTTTTATTAAAGATGAATATAAAACAGTGGAGACTGAATATCTACTATTCCTTGAAGACGAACACCTAGACAGAATAGATTTCCTAAGACTACAAAAGTATGAATTATTCAAAAACGAATCTACATAATATATACATATATATATATATATATATAAGCGAAAGGGCACTTATCAGGGTATATCCGAAACTACAAGTGCTAGGATTTGCAAATTCTGTATGAGGATTACTTTTTACTTAGAAATTGGTGTTCACTAAGATTTGTTTACATTCTGATCCCCAACTGGCTACCATGAAGCAGTGGATGAAAGAGGCGTCGGAACGCTTCTTCGAATCCGCGACTCAACTCCCAAACACTTTGATAGTTGTAGCATTCGTATTTGCCTTTGCCCACAACGCCGCCCTGAGCCGAAGTGCAAGTCCCAAAGTGGGCGCCCTCAGGCCCTGCGCAGGTTGCTTAGTTTGCAGTTTTTAAGCTATTTTTAAGGCTGGAGATCCGCTCGCCCTTATTCCCAGTGAAGTAGCAAAACCCTCGTTGCTAATTACGAAGTCCGAAAAAAAAAGTTAGAAGTGTTTTTATAATGTATTTATAATTTTAATAATAGTTTCCTAATTATTAAATTATAGAAAAAAATATTTTCTTAAACCACTGGGCGTAGGGCACGTGGAGGCCAGGCATGGTCCTCGTTTTTTGGACAATCCTTGTAATTTACTTGTTATGATAATTAATACAACTACATTAGGTAGATCAAGAACAATCTTACATTCTATCTTAATACCTATATAAAAATCCGGCCAAGAGCGTTTCGGGCACGCACATGATAGAGTTCCGTAGCCATGCATATCTAAAATGCCTATGTTTAAATTAATTTCATTTCATTTCATTTTGCGGTCGACTTTATACATTTTGTTAGGACGACTGTAACTACATAAGTTGGTCGAGTTGTATAAAAATCTATGATACCGAATCCGCTATAGTTTTAGTTGAAAGTACTTAATTAGTAGTATATCTCATTTTTTCAGAATTATTTACGGGGCACGCTCTTATTTGAACTTTGTATTAGGTTATCTCGAGACTGGGGGTGTGATGTACATAGTTTCAAGGCAGTTTTTGTTGCATTTGACCTTTCCAACGATACCCTACACAATGGGGTTAGTCGTATTTAAGTTTTTTAATTCACTTTTCGTTGTAGGGCTGAAAAAAAAATATTTTTCCATAATTTTAAAAAGCAATTTCTTCAATATACTCCTCTTCACCATCACCACCATCACCATCACAATCGGTGCAGTAACGGCAGGGTACGAGCCCGTACGGACAGACGGATGGACATGACGAAACTATAAGGGTGCCTTGTGGACTACGGAAGCCTAATAAGTTTCGTTTGTTGGTGGCCGGACAAACACCTAAAGATATTTTTTGCTTTCATAATAATATTAGAAAGAACAGGAATTTATAATTTCTACAGAAATATCAGTTATATGGATACACCATAGTTGGTTCAATTTAAAAGCGTTTTCGGCCTTGCTGGTAAACAAAACGAGGTTGAGGTGTGCTGTGTTGAGGTAATGACTAATTAGTAATTATTACATTTCAGCTGTACAACAATTACCAAATCCAAACATAATAACTAAGACTGACACACATTATTGAACGTGTCTCTCTGTTTGTTTTAGAACATTTTCTGAATTCCACTGTCTGAAACTTAACCAGTTTGCTAATTGCATTCTAGGTCATGTTATGAATAAAATTTTCTAGATTTCGCAGGTTTTCTCCTGGCTATATTTTTTGAAACTTTGCGATTTGTTTGGTTTTCCTTAAAATTGTACGGTGATTGAGACCCGTGTCGCCTATGAATTATTTCTCCTGGATTCTGGCTGGTTATCTGCCATAAACGGATTCTAAAATAAAGGGCCTATGGCGATAAGAGACCACTAACGTTTGGTCTGCCGGCACAGCTCGAGGGTACCGGATTTCATACTTCTGCAATTCCCGGCGCCGAGTAACGTTTGGAGGAGCATCTTGAAGTTTTAGTGAGTAAAGTATATTATCGCTATGGAGAGAGTTTAACATATCCCCGATGCGTTCATCCTTCTGACGCATTCCCTAACGCCCGAAAAAAGAAAACAAGGTATTATGATCGCTCAATATGTTGCTGATTAAATTAAAATTTTTAAATCCAGGTGGGTAAATCTTAAATACCTTATTTATACCCAAATTTAAAATTATCGAACTCGAAACGTAGATACCGATTTCCACAAAAGATATGTTTCAAAATACATAAAAATTGTACTTATCTAAAAAATATTCTACGCCTAGTGATTTTAATATGGAACAGGATAATGCTAAAGCAAACGCAACTGCTCAATGAATTTTAAGAGTAACGTATTTACAGTTGCAAATAGCAATGTATAAATAACAACTATTAGTAATCTCAGCTCATATCATAAACAGGACTGCATCGATAGCTGTTGTCAATTTACGATCCATATTACTAGACATGAATAGAAACCGCATCATGACTTGTCGGTTACTTGTATTTGCATAAATACCATGCTCTGAATATCGATACAGATGCGACATATTGGATCTAAGTTCTTCTACCTCGCAGCGGCCCACTTTAGTGCGGCACGTTCTCCGAGTGCTGGTTTTTACTTTGCACAGCAGGTAAGCATTGCCATTCAACGGGGTAATGCTGCCAGCATTCTGGGAACCTCACCAAGTAGAATAAGATTTTGAATAGTAGTATTTTATAAGCTAGTTTAATTTTAAATAAGCTAGGTACTTTTAGTTGTATATATTATATATTTTATTTATGTAAGTGAAGAACTTACATTTGTATAAATCAGTAAGTAAGGAAAATATTCTTAGCAACTTTAGGGAAATACCATCGTTGGATGGTTCAGGCGTCCGGATGAAGCAGAACATAGTTAAGCTTTGTGATCACGATGATGATGATCGATGATCACATGTCCAGCTGAAATAAACGGTGTCCAGCTGAAATAAACGGTGTCCCGCTTTAGTTACATTTCGCAAACAAGCGAGCGCCGAGTGTGGCCGGCAAATAATAAAAAAATCTAGATTTTTCTTCTGAGACACAAAATCCTCAATAATGTACCTTTTTACCTAAATGTCTGGCCAAACTAGCTGGTTTGTGTCCGGCTTTTAGGTTTAGCGGTCTTGCAACCCTAATCTCGTATATTATATAGTCAGTTATCACGGTGACAAGTTCATTTAATACCGAATTCCCATAGTTAGCTATATCGTGTCCTATCACCAGCCATGCGTTTTTAGTCCTTAGTTGTGAGTGGCTCATCAAGCCGAAGGGTAAAAACGGGACCCTTTTACTAAGACTTCGCTATCTGTCTGTGTCTGTCCGTCTGTCACCAGGCTGTATCTCAAGAACCGCGAAAGCTAGACAGTTGAAATAAGAATTTTCGCAAAAAATGTATTTCTATTGCCGCTATAACAACAAATACTATTTTTTTTTTTAGTATTTATTGTCTTTTTTGCTCGATATCAATAACGGCAACAGGTGGACGCTTGAAAATGGTACGGAACCCTTCGTGCGCGAATCCGACTCGCACTTGTCCAGTTTTTCTTTGCAATTATTTTACCATAACTAAACATGCTGCGGCTTACCCTCCTTCATTCTCTTTACCATTCATTCTACTATATTATGTAGTTCTTCGAACACGTGCGTGAAATTGTGAATAAGTAATTAATATAGTCGAAATTTAAACATGGGAGGCTCCATGTAGCGAGGAGCATCCTCCTGATAAAGTTCTCGTAATTCTTATCCAACGGTATCCATCGTCGGTAGATACTAATACCGCTTGAATTACGATTCGATTGAATAGTCCGCCGATAATCTTCGGCCGTACATTGTGGGCCTGAGAGCAATCTCAGGTAATTAGTGGTAAAACTATGAACGGTATGTTTGTACTTGCTATCTAATCTCTGTTTGCCAGCTTCTTCTGACGTCTGACCCAATTACTGTGGTGCCTGCGAATGGTTGTTATACAAAAATTTTACGCTGTATTAAAAAAAAAACTAAAATATAATAACGAAAGATTTAAAATTTTATTGATAAACTTGAAAGCTATTTGACCGATTACAACTAAGATATTTACCATTGGAATTGGAGTTCTTTATCCTGGAGTAACATGGTATATGATGAGGTTCTTACTTCAGAATGTCAGCAAACGAACATGGACCGTATGTTTATTTGCCTTTTCGGATTTAAGTTAAATAAATCCTATAAATAGGTACTGATAATGATAATCCTATCCCTCCGTAGCGTAGCAGTATTTAGCTCGCTTTAAATCTCGGAGGTTGTGGGTTCGATCCCCACGCCGGACAGGAAATCTTTGTGTAAATTCTTAGATTTCTTTCCGGATCTGGTTGGTTGACGGACTACCCTCCGTGCCTCTGAAAGCACGTTAAGCCGTAGGTCCGATTATTATAACATCATCTATAATAATCCTATATCAAGGAACGGGCAGCAGCGTTTCCTTGTGTGGTACAACATAAAACTGCGGTCATCAACCCGCCTGCCACGCGTGGTGACTATGGCAAATACCCTCCGTCGGGAGGAGGCCCATGTTTAACAGTGGACGTTATTTGGACTGATGATAATGATAATACTATCTTAATCTAATAATAATAGCTCTAAGTTGAAATATTAGTGTATTTAAATTTAAAAAAAGGATTTCTCTGAGTTTCTTGCTAGTTCTTCTCAGAGTTGCCACGTCCAGAACTGGTGGTAGAGAAAAAAAGGGACGCAACATAAAAACATGATTTACAATATTTTAAACTTGTCAGTAATATACCGTGTAATTTTACATTATGTATAAAGATTATTTCGATTGAACGCTCTTCTCGCTTACTGGCTACATTGGCATACTTCATAATAAGGCATTATATACCTACAAAAGTGCGTTACATCTTCCAACTATTATACCTACCTATACCATTCTTCAGGATCAAACGGAAAAATTACATCACCAGACTAACACAGTACCACATCTTGAGCTACTGAACTCCACAATAATACCATTTCATAAATGAATAGCCGCAATACAATTATCAGTTATCTCTGTACATTAAACCTTATTGTGGTATCGCAACCTTGGCTGGTTTTTAACTATTGCTATGAGCGTTATCAGCTGAACGAGAACTATTTAATTGACCCGTTAATTAATTCGCGAACTATTCTCTCGGGAATTATCTATGGGATAGCTCTATATACTAGCAATATATTTATTCGATTCACAAGTTTATTCGATAGGCATCGCCTGAGGTGGCGACCTTTTCGTTAGAACATGTAAGACGTCTTATTGTTTTGTACATCTAACGAAATGTTTGATGTGGTAATATCTTGTGTGTTGTGCTGAATTAAATGTTTTTTCATTCTTTTTTTCTAATTGATGTTCCTTTTAAACTTCAACTTAATTATGTGATTGGTAGGTTTGGACTGCTGAGGGCCGGATTGCTCATGCGTACCCGACCCCCGCCAACGGCGGATCGAAGGAGTGTCCGGAAGGTTTTAGTGGTGTAGGGTCCTCTCCTCGTGGTATGACTTTAGCATACCAAGCTATGGAGAGGGCGAGTCCCACATATCCCACCGCCAGCGCGCAAATACCGCTGCAACGGTGGTGGGAATGCGTAAATGCATTTCCCCCCGGACAACAAAAAAAAAAAAAAAAAAAGTTTGGACTGCTGAGAACTATAGGGAACAAACCCCTTCTATTTACGTCGGGGGCTAAATACTTAGGTTTTCTAAAAGCTAAAAGAAGTATTATAAATAATAACGAGATTTGTCCTAGATTTTAGGACTCCGTAATTAAAGAGTAAAAACGGGCCCCTATTAATAAGAACGCACCAGACTGGATCTTACGAATGATAGTTGAAATATTCACAGTGATGTATGTATAATATATTTATGTTGTCGCTGTAACAAAATAAATAAATATTTAAGTGGGACTCCCATACAACAACCGTGATTTTTTACAGACAATGTTGTGTAGATAATAGTGCCGATTTTTTTAAACATGTACATACCGCCCCCCGACTGCATCTACATAAAATTCAATATTTACACATACATATTACAAAAATCATTCCACAATGCTTGTCTCCAAATTTCAGGTTTCTAAATAGTCACTTTATTAAAATAGTTTAAAATCTTATTACTGAAAACTTCGCATTTGGTAGTAAAGATTTATGTGATATTAATAAACCGAGGCGTATGATATTGACCTGCCTCTGTCAATATTGAACTAATAATTAACATTATTAGTCATGTATTGGCATAAACTATAGGACACTGTTGTTATGCTGCCATGATGTTGCTCAAACAGCAACATTTATTTAGCCACTAGCGTCCCGCGTCTATCTCCAGTTCCCGTGGGAACTTTATAATAAAATATAGCTTATAGCCTTCCTCGATAAATAGACTATCTAACACTGAAATCATTTTTCAAATCGCACTAGTAATTCCTGAGATTAGCCCGTTCAAGCAAAACAAACTAACAAAAAACTCTTCAGCTTTATATATTAGTATCTATAGGTTAAACAGAATATGTATGAGTTTTAAAAATATTTAATAAATGACACAAAGAAGCAGAGTTCTGTCTTAATCGGTAAAAAAAAATGTGACATAATCGGTATTAATTATTTCTTTTTTGCAATGGAAAAAACGTAATAAAAACTGAAGTAAATTAATTATTATTATTTTTGTACATATGCGACAGTCCAGTTTTCCTACCAACTGGGTCATCAAGGCAGAAAACTCTTTTTGTGATGCTTATGTTCGCCAGTATACAGGCTAATGATGATATGCTTTTATTTATTCTTATTTAAAAACTTCAGCGCTATAAAAGTACATAGGCGGACTTAGCATGTGGTGCAGAGACGATGTAGTAATGTGCACAAAAAAAGAGACTGCATCTTAGGAGATACATACCACTTAGGTAAGCAAAATGAAAATATATTATATTACATGGATATTATTATATCCATGTAATATAATATATTTACTATACATATATACTTTTAAAACATTTCTAATCATTTTAATATGCTTCCAAATAAGATAGAACATAGTTACTGTTTATATTATTTTTAATTCCTTATATATCAGTTATCATTTTAACGGTTTCGATTTAATAAACACATTACACTCAGATGCAACTACGAATTATAAACCAATAAACAATATTTGAAAGCGGCTGTAGCTCAATGACTAGGTGCGTCGGACTAGTGATCTTGTGCTCGCCGGTTCGATCACCACCCATTGCACTACCGACGTAAACCCATTCGTAACACAAGCATTTTAGTTTAGCACGACAGTTTAACAAGAATACTAGTAGACTACAAAACTTTGCTAGTAATCTTCTAAAAAAAAATCATCTATAATAATCATAAAGTACAAACCAACAGAAGCCAACACTCTGTTACATAACGTTTACTAAGTAAATCATACAAGAGTGAGATAATATTTGTTTTATGTTAAACGTCTTGCACATGTGCGACGATGACATCATTTCTGTATTTACTGAGAAATTAATCCATTACTTGTGAGACTCAACTAGAAAACATTTGAGAAAAACTAAACTTTAATATTATAACAATGACATCAATCATATCTATATCTTCTGTTTTTTTTTAAAGATTACTAGCTGAGTAAATGAAATTTAACCGGCTGTAGCCCACTGGCCAGGGCGTCGAATCCGTCGATCCTCACCCATTATGCTACCGACGACAACCTACTCTTTTAGGCTGGAGCTCTGCTCGCGTTTATGCCCGGTGAAATAGCAAAAGCCTCCTGGCTAAAAACATAGTAAGTCCGTCCGAAAAAAAAAAAGCGAACCTACTCGTCACTAGAATTTTAGCTTAGCACGAGGGGTTAACAAGAATACTAGTAGACTGCTTGTATCAGCCCGTTTACGTCCACTGCTTAATATGGGCCTCCTCTTAACACACCATGGGAAACAGGGCTCGTTGAGGGAAATTGACATCATCGCGCATGACAGGCGGATTCGTGATCGGAGCTTAAGGATACTCACCTGATTATGATAGATGCTCCTGTCCATCCATTAGCTGATACCCATGGGAAGACATGGAGTGGTTTATTCCAAGTTGGACACCACCACAGCAGGACATTTAAATCGATTCAAAACATAGATTACATAAATATTAAAGTACATTCTATGTACTACCATAAAGTACTATGTTACTATGGTACCCTAAAGCTCAAAAACGTAATCTCAGAAACTTTTGGTCCAGTTGATCGACGAAGGCTATATTAAATAATGCAGTTCCTACGGGAGAGAGAGAGAGAAAGTTACGCGGCTGAAAGCTAATCGTATATAAACATCCATATTTTCAATGAATATTCCAGACCAGACAAGCTTTTACATAGATCCTAAGCTGCTCAAAACCTGTGAGATTTTTATGACCCAAATTAAAATGTATCTCCATAACATATTGTAATTAACATAATTTGTTATCTTCATATGAGATGCAAGCCGCTGACAGATAAGTCAGACAATCAGTACGACCTCAAACAGTGTTTGTTAACATGCACCGAACGGTTAGCAAACATTTTAGCATTTTTCGCCCCACATTAAGTTTGCAAACATTTGTCATGCAATGTGTTCAATGTAAACTATTGTTATAACTTTTAAATACGTATAACTTTAACAAAAAATGTGGCGAGTAACGAGGTATTGTTTTAATTTTATATACCGACATGCAATTATTCAAACTAGCCCAACACGACACTGCGCTGTGGCTCAAGGACTGATTTTAGGCTTTAGGTTTTTGTCATTTATATAGTACCCAGATGATGTATATGGTTATGTCAACTTATGTCATCGTTTTACCGGCTACCGGCAGTTTCACTGTTATGCCTTCCATATATCACTAATTTAACTTTAAAAAATCTTTTAATCACGCAATAATAAAGCTGAAGTAGTACATATTCGCGTTTTAAAATTATCTCACTCAGTCGGTTTCAGTGTAGCTAACAGTAATCGGTTCTAACTTTATAAGAATACTATCGGCGACAAATAATAATATACGCTTTCAAATTACGTTTAAGAATGGCATGATTTTCTAAAAGTTTTTAAGGTGTCGCAGGAATCCAACTAGGAATATCCCGGATACAGAAATGATATTATAGGCGGACTTAAACATTCGCAAAAATCAAATATTTCTATGATACGTTTTGATTCTGACAAGTAAGTACAGTTAGTTATAATACAAAAGTGCAAAATACATTTTATTAAATTGAAGCGCGAACCAACTAAATACTCGAATGTTCTGGAATATTCTGAAACTATCCATCAACCCCAAATACAGCGTTTCAACCTCATCGTTTTTCCAGCCTCCTAACCTGGTCACGTCAACAACCAGGTCAATTTCCCAACAGTTTATCTCGTAGATAAATTGTACCGTCTTCAATCTCCGATTACGTACAGAATCGTTCTGTGTTATCAGTCGCAACCTTAATTAAGGGCCCGACAATATGATTAATTGAGGCCTGTGTTTGCTAATCTTGAGATGAGGTTAGCTGCAGGCCGTTGGCTCATATTCATACAAGTAGCCTATGTTTTCAAGGAAAATAAGTATGTTAAATACATGCTGAAGTACTCGAAGCAATAATACTAAGATAGTGGTATTATTTTCCCTGGCCTAGGCTATCTACATAAGTCCCAGTAATTTGAAAAATAGACAACATTTGAACTGGAAAAACGAATGGTACCTCCATTTTGTTTTTACCTATGTTTATTTCTTTACATTACTAATAGCAGAGACTATATATATAGTCTCTGCTAATAGTCAGTCATCATCATCGCCAAGACTTCTACTGATGACCATCAATGATACTCATTGGTTACTTCGAAAACATACTAACTTTATTTAATCGCAGCCAACTATTGAACATAGTTGGAAGCGATTTCATAGGTGATGTCATTGCAACTGAAACTAAAAACGGCTAAACCACTTTTAAACTGTTAGCTACGTAGCTAGTTGTTACTAAAAATAACTAGCCTTAGTTATTTTTCTTTAAACACGGCAAATGACTCTTATCCACCTGACGGTAAGTGGAATAGGAGTCCAAAGACAAGGATAGTTTTAATGCAGTACGTATATGTAATGCACTAGCCGACCTTATCCTGTCAGCCCTATCACCTTGCCCACATGAGGCCCCACATTGCGTTAAGGTATTCCGGTGCGTGAGTAAGAACCAGAACATCACAGAACAACACAGAAGAATCATGTTATTTAGACGTGGTTTCTTTTTTCGTTTGGCCTTACATGTGTAGCCACGAGGCTTATGCGACTTCACCGGGCATAAAGGCGAGCAGAGCCCTAGCCTTAATAAATGGTTTAAAAACTACAAACTTAGCAACCTGCGCAAGAAGGCGCCCCCTGTGGGACTTGGACCTCGGCTCAGGGCGGTCGCTGGTGATGAGATTGAGGAATTATGACTTTTAGTATTTTAGGGGAGTATTGTGCAACTGTCGCTCTACTTTACAGTTCGCGGGCCTCTCGGACTTCGGGTCTACGTGGGCATCGGTGTATTGTTTAAGGTGTAGCTACTTCCTCAGTAAATCATCTCGTTGAGCGTACTACCGCTACCTCTGTAATCTTGGTTCGGTTGCGGTCCCCAGGCACTAATGTCTTACTTATTAGCTCATATCGCTAGCTAGATTAAAGAGGTCCTTAATTTGGATAGTACAAAAGTTAGTATAAGACTAGCGCTCGTAGTGCTCGTACCCACAATATTAAACATCGTCATCATCATTATCAGCCCGTATGACGTTCACTATGAACATGGGCCTTCTCTCGAGATCGGATTTTGCCATAGTTACCACGCTGGTAGGCGGTATTATGTAATAACACACACAGGGAAACGCTGCTTGCTGCCCATTCCTCGGTAGACGATAGTTATAAATAATGTTACAACAATCAGGAACAATGGCTTAACGTGCTGGAGCAACGGAGGATAGATCCCTAATCAGCCAGAAGCCGAAAAAAACTCAGATTTTGCACAAAGATGTTTGTCCGGCGTAGCGATCGGACAACGACCTCCGAAACTTAAGACTTATTAAACGAGAGATCCGAAGAAGTAACTCCTGTGTCATCAATGCAGTTTATCTAATGGCAAAATTAGTTCATAGTTATCAATAAACATTGTAGGTATTATACTGTAACAAATAATAAAACTCCCATTGAATTCCGGTCCGTTTAACTCAATTCCATTCTTAATGAAAATTGGCTGGTATACATTGTATGGACGTTGATGAAAATTGTACCAACATTAGAATAGAGTTTACATAGGGTTGTGATATCTTTGTGTGCATGTTTTTTTAATTAAATCGCGGGTTAAGCATTAACACGGAATTCACACCAATATTCATTGCCGTACGACGATAAACTATCGTCTAAGTGACAATTCGACTAGTCCTTAAGAAAGCATTTAGTTTTATGAGTCGATTTGGGATGCAGTCGCATGGCAATTCTCTCTTTTTCGATACTTATTACGATAAAACAAAAGAGGGTCAAGTTTATCTCACCAAAAAAGTGGTTGTCGTTATCCTCTTACTAAACAACGACACCGCTACAGACTATTGCACATAACTCCCCTAAAAATGCATAATGCAAGTCATAATTCCCTCAATCCCATCTCCAGCGACCTTGAACATGGGGAGCGCTCTTGCGTAGGTTGCTTAGTTATCATTATAAGGCGAGAGCTCCAGCGAGCGCTCGCCCGGTGTAGTATCAAAGCCTCGTGGCTAACTATACTCATATGTCCGTCCGAAAAAAAACAACAGTGATTTTATTTTTTCTTAATACTTGCATAATAATGTTTTTGTTCACAGCGATACTTCCACTTTTGTTTTTCTTGATTGTTTCCTCCCAATCCTTAATTAGCAATAAGTCTTTCTACAGCCGATTTCAAGGCCCGCAAATGAATGGTGGAACGATATAATAAATTTAGATGATTAGTTTGTAGTTTGCAAACATTTATCAAGACAGGAGTCCTATGCATAATGAACAAACAAAAGCCGCATAGTTAGCAAAAGTCTGCCCGAAAAAATGCATTAAAATAAGAAAAAGAGCCAAAAATCTTGCAAGCGCCTGCGAATAAATTCTGAAGCAACTACTACGTTCCCATCTCACATTTTAAGTTTTGGAAAAATCTAGCTCACTCCGATCTGGATCATTCAAGGACTTCACTTGTCAACCCTGCATTTGAAAATGCAGTGTTATGTACATGTAACAACGCCTCCGCGGAACTGCTCACCTGACACCTTGTCAACTCCTCATTTAGCAATCTACCATGCCGTCGGTCCACCCACCACGAGATAAATATAAGAATGTGACGATAGGTCACTATCATTACAAGTGTCCGCCATCATGAAGGATATGAGGCAGACTTATGTCTTGTAACCCGTGACAATAGGATAAAAATAGGTAAGTACTGCAGTTTCTAAGTCAACATTATTTTCTTTAACAGAGAGAACACCTTTTTAAAGTGTAAACCCATAACGATTTACCAGTTAACAATAACAGAATACCATGGTGGAGAAATACTTACATTTCGATTTTTTCAGCTGATTCTTTTGGCTTTTCTGCCGATAAAATTAAATGTCTAAGCACTGCTAAATCTTCTAATCTGTACTACTTAGGTGGTAAAGTAGGCAGTGGCATGGCATTGCCATGAAGTATACTTTGAGTCTGGCTGCGACAACGCCTGAAAGTACCTACCTAATTTCAGGCACTCTATACCTTTTAGGACAAAAGGAATAAGTATTTAATATTTATACCTACAGCAGGGGTGTAATCTATACAAAATGAGTCTGCTCCAGTTACTGAATAATGTGGTATCCTAGACCTGAATACGATAACTGACTATCCGATCAAGTCAACACTAATGATGATGGAACATCGCGACAGTATAAACTCGACCGCCTACTAAATTGTTATCTGCAACCCAATTACTTACGAAACACGAAAAATATATAGCGCCACTTCACAGATTATAAGGAACAAAACGTTTTTTTATACGAATTACTGTTTTCTATTCAACTAATAGGTATGTTCAATTACTCATTATTATAATAAAACAGTCACGTGTCGTAGTTATTCAAGCGTATTTATGATATTATTAAAAAACATCGTAAAATAATAATATCATTGACGAATTAATTTTACACATACATATAACTTATCAATCTAGGTACTCATTTATATTTTAGGCAAATAGAATTAAAATAGGATTGCTACTTAAAATTTGATTGAGCAATATTCAAAATTGAGCAGGGGTGTCGCAGGATCTGCCATCAGCGTACCTACCTACTTAAAAACCGGAAATTAAACTTAAGTTAAGACTAAAGCAATTTCAAACAAAAGAAAACTCACCTAAGTTTGAGTCTTCGTAGCAGGAATGAATATGGTAGTCTCCACCAATAATAATAGCCACTTAGCCTTGTTTCACAATACACAACTCCGACCATGTTTAAAACTTAATAGAAAATACTTAAATATACTTATCGTAATTAATATTTTCGGCAAAAAAAAGATTGTTTGAGATTTCAAATAGCAGGCGACTCAAAATGACACGCGGCAAATTACGCTCCAAATTTAAAATTCGCGGAAATAAATATTTTTAATATTTGAATATTCCGTGGCCATAGAATTTTTTTTTGCACCCAATAATGCTTTAATAGACTGTAGGTACCTACTAATATTATACAAGGCTGAAGTTTTTTTTTGTTTGTTTAAAATCTCAGGAAATACAGACTGAGCGGCTTTGAATGAAGAGGAAAATTAAAGGATAAAAATGAAGTTGAAAATGTAGTACCTACTTTAAAAACATTTGTTCATTCGGTATTTTTAAGACAATCTTTATATATATAATTCTTCTGTGAGTGTGTAATATATATAATTCTTCTGTGAGTGTGTATGTCACTGAACTTCTCTCAAACGAGTGGACCGATTTTGATGAAATTTTTTGTGTGTGTTCAAGGGGATCTGGGAATGGTTTAGATTCACAATTTTGTCCGCTGGACAATGTTTTTTTAATTAATTTTTAATTTATTAGTAGTTGCCTGAAAACCCCTTAAAACAGCCTTTTTCTTTTTCCCATACAAACGTTTTCTAACTAAAATGTAGAGTCAATTTGAGCTTTATTTTTTTGCTAAGATTTTTTAGGGTAGGTGTAGGGTAGGGTAGGGGTAGATTAGGGGTAGGTGTAGGGTAGGGGTAGGGTAGAGGTAGGGTAGGGGTAGTGTAGGGTAGGGGTAGTGTAGGGTAGGGGTAGTGTAGGGTAGGGGTAGTGTAGGATAGGGGTAGTGTAGGATAGGGGTAGTGTAGGGTAGGGGTAGTGTAGGGTAGGGGTAGTGTAGGGTGGGGGTAGTGTAGGGTAGGGGTAGTGTAGGGGTAGGAGTACCGCATAAACGAAGTCTCTACGGCCCAGTTTATTTTATACTAATGTTTAGGTCATTTATGTATCGATTGAGGCAGTACGAAGTCTGCCGGGTCAGCTAGTATTTATATAAAGATCCACTACCTATCCAAGTTTCTACGAATATTTAAGAGAGCGTCAAATTTTTAACGGGCAGTGCTTAATACAGTCGTTAGCAATTAATAATTAAAAGCCCCCAATAAGGATAACATTTTAATCAACAAAAAATATCCAATCTTAAGCTTAAGTTTACTACACTATACTTATATCTAACATATTGTTTGACATAATCATTCACCCAAGCGCATTCGCTGCCAGTTTTATGCGATGCGGTGTAACATGCCTAAATACCTACTAAATTCATAAACTACTTAGGTAGGTACTAAACGCGTGATTTCCTTTTGACTTGGCCTTAGTCCCTGCAAATCAGCTAAGAACCGTTTTTTATCTATTGCTGTTGCACTTAGATGTTAGCACACGGCGTATTTTTAACGCGCAGACGAAGCGCGTTCTCTACGCACATAACCAGTTGTTTTAACGTTAAAATGTTCAAAAGAAAAATGGCTTACTTTTGCTGATAATAGCTACTGATCGCAAAGTAACCACGCGCGTCGACAGCTCGTCAAAAATACGCCGTGTGCTCGCTCTTAATAATATTAGGTAAGTCAGCTCGTCAAAATTACTATTAATTGCGTCGTTTTACCACTTTACCGGGCATAAAGTCGAGCAGAACTCTTAGTAGTTATACTAGCTTCCATAAAAAATAATAATAAAACTGCTTATAAATCCGTGACCTTGTACCGCCATTAACTATCCACATTCCTGCTAATCTGATTGCCATCTACCCCACACGGCTACCGGCTTACGAGGAGATTGCGCCAATCAGCTGTAGATCTCAGATAAATGTACCAATCAGTCGACACGCTACTCAGTGACGTCAGCGCTGTACTGGACGGGGATCTATGTTTACAATAGATAATGGTAGTTTGTAATACCTACTTAGCAACTCTCAGTAAAAAGTGGACTGTGAATTTCGACGACCGATTGGGATCCAACGCGGCCGAATGGTTAACGTATTAGGGGCTACACTTAAGATACAGGTTCGTATCCTGCCGGTGGGCTAAATTTATTAATCTAAATTTTGAAATTTGGTAATCTGTAAACTTATTATAAAAGTATGCAAAAACAAAACACATATTCGGACCGCCAGATGTCTTCTACTGGGCATTCTTTCACGATAACCACGCGCTATGTAGAGGCATCGGCCTGCCCTATAACTCGATTCATGGACAAAAAAATACATTTGTTCGAATATTTTAATCTAAATCAAATAAAATTTCATTTAATTACAAAGTAACAAAAAAGTATCAAGTTAGTAGCCGTGTGATTTTCGGCTTTAAATAGAGCATCTCCTGTCTTCCCATGGATGCTGTAAGAGGCTATGGGGTATACCTACACCTGATAGATGGGCAGCAGCATCTATAAGCTCAAGGTTACGTACCATCTTAGGGACTAATTACACTTATTCAGCTTATGTCCATAGAAAACGCCAGTTTTGTAGGGGATGCGTACGCGTCTGTTCAGTTGAACGCATGCCGGTTCTGGTTGGTCAATGATTCCGCGATAACTTGGCCCCGACTGTCATAACATCATCTGAATGATAAAATCGTTTACCAGGAAACGGGCAACAGCGTTTACCTGTGCATTTCCTATACCTACCTACATTATACTACGGTCACCTACTCATCTGCATAGCGTGGTGACTAAAGCAAACCAAAGCCCATGTTTAGGAGTGGACGTTATGCTAAATGTTAAGTAAAAATTGGTACATTAGTATTTTATTTTACTTATTAAATCAGATATCACGTTCAGGGAAGGCTTTCAAATCACAAGACACAACTCCTGATCAATGTTTTATTCAAACTTATTTTCTAAATGTACACGGTACACAAATTAATAAACTTCTCATTGACAAACATCTGTCTTTAGGGCGCCTTCACACTAGCGTTTGTCCAGCGTAGGCGTTCGATAAACGTATGCGCAGCGCAGACGCCGCAGGTGCACGACGCCTGAGTCAAATACAATCCTGTACACATTCGACCTCTCCCCGCCACCCGGAGCCGCGCGCCCCCTTGACGTCAGCACCGCGTTAGCGCAGCGTTCATGAATGACTACAGAGGAAACGCCGCAACAACGCGACGCCTGCGCTGCGTAGTCGCGGCGTCTGCGCTGCGCATACGTTTATCGAACGCCTACGCTAGACAAACGCTAGTGTGAAGGCGCCCTTAAATGAAAAGTAATTACTACCAAGGACACACCAAAGGAAGGGGAAGAAATAATGGACACCATTGTAGAGAAAGACAAATGTCTGACTACCCCAGATAACCTCCATAGCTTCCATGAGTGTCGCTGTTGATCCTGGCTAACAATAGCTAGTGAAGGGTGTGAGGATAGTTCCATAAAGCATATAATATATATCTCCTCATCTATTAGGAATTTTCGGATGGAGCTCTGCTCGCCTGTATGCCCGGTGAAGTAGCAAAAGCCTAGTGGCTAACTACGTAACTTACTGCGTGTCCGAAAAAAAAATGGCCCGCATTTCGTTGGTACTTACTGATAAGTGTACGTTTGTTTAACCTACGTATACTTATATCAACATGTAGGTGTCATAGTACACTATATCTTGGAATGTTTCAACTTTGTCATTAAGACAAATAAATTACTTACTCTCATACTACTAACTATGACAGCATCTGATTATTATTTATTTATTTAAACCTTCAGCACTATAAAAGTACATAGTCGGACTTAATGCCAGAGGCATTCTCTACCAGTCTATGATGGGTGGTGCAGAGACAATGTAATATGTACACTATAAAAGAGACTGTACCTCAGGTAACACATACCGTTATATTAGGTACATATAATATTACATGGATACTATATATACTATACATATTACATCTATCTTCTAAATACTAGGTTTTTTTACCGTCTTGAAAATAATAGGGCGTGATATGTATATGAAACGCCGCCGGGTTTGCCGCCGGGTTTGCCGCCGGGTTTGCCACCGGGTTTGCCGCCGGGTTTGCCGCCGGGTTTCCCGCCGGCTTTCAAGCTGCCTATGCGCGTTTCTAAATAAATACGTACCTAATTAGGTAGTTACGTTAGTTAAAATACCTATTTTAACTAACGTAACGTACGTACGGCGTAGTATTATAGGCACCTGCCTATAAAACTACGCCGCAATCAAATATTAATGATAAGAGTGAGCGAAATAGCTCCCTACTTAGGTACGCATTTTTACCGTTACAATTTTCATTCTATGCCAGTAAAAAAAAAAGATAATATAACTATGCCTTACACATCTATTTCATTTACATATTATGCCCTATTATTTTCAAGACTGTAAAAAAAGTCTACCAGTATATGTATAAAGTAACATGTCGTGACTGACTGGACTCATAAATGTCGAGGCAAATACTATTGAAGCTGGACATGTGATATTTGGACCATGGTCTCCTTTTGTGACTTCATGATCCACAAAGAAAGGATTTTGTAAAATTAGACCCCTAAGGAGGTGAAAAAGGGGGGAATTTAATCCCTCATGCGGGAAGCTAGTCTATAATAATACTATACTAATAAAGAGGAAAAGTTTGTAATTTTATATTTTTGTGTTTGTTTGGAATGAACTCAAAAACTACTGAACGGATTTCGATCATTATTTCACCATTAGAATGCTACATTATACCTGAGTACCATAGGCTATACTTTTATGCACCCGTGCGGCGGCGGGACGGGCCGTTAGTACTATGTATCACAATACGACAATCAAGATTGTGGTTTCAACAAGTTGATAGCATTACCCCTATAAGCATACGCTTTAAAGTCACCAATTTTCTTCCCATCAATATACAAATATTGTCTAAAACACGGATCACAGAAGAACGCTGGATCGAAGGGTACTCTCGCACAACCGGTGACGATCCACTTGGCGCAGAACTCTGCGCAGGTGGTGCAGTACACGGTCTGGTTCTGCGCTATGGCGGTGGAGCAGGGGTAGTTGGACAGCTTGAGGGGGTCCGTGGGGCCCAGCAGACGGATCTCGGAGAACACGAACACGTGCTCGCAGTTGCCCTGGTGGACGTACACCTGTGGATACAAAACTATATGTAAACTAATGTAATAAAGGTAAAATAAAGAGGAAAACATTGTATTTTTGTGTGTTTGTTTCTGTAATGTATGAGTATTGTAGGTAGATGTGATTAATATGATTCACTACAATATAAGTAATAAGTGGGTACATGAGTAATTTTAATGAACATCACCTGTCAAATGTCTTTGTTATAAAATATACGTCGGCTGTTAACTGTTGTTTCATTGATATTTCCTCCCGAAGATCTCGTATATATCAGTTTCTTATAAACTCAAAAACTACTAGACGGATATTGATAATTTTTTCACTATTAAAATGCTACACTATCACCAAGTAACATAGGCTATATTTTTTACTAGAAATGTGCACCCGTGCAAAGCCGTGGTGGGCGCTTGTATATAATCAGTAATAATATTATAAAGAGGAATGATTTGTTTGTTTGTATCGAATAGGATCCGAAACTACTGGACCGATTTGAATAATTCATCGTTGGAAAGCTACACTATCCCCGGATAACATAGGCTATATTTAATTATGAAGTTCCCACGGGAACGAGAGTTACGGGGGTGAAACCGCGCGCGGGAATCTAGTATTATTTTAAATATGAATGTAAGTTTGTTTATTACGCTTTCACGCAAAAACTACTTAACCGATCACCATTAAACTTCGTACACATATTCTTGGAGATATTAGAAGTAACTGTGTAGACATTCCCCAACATTCACCATGGCAGTGGTGAACAAGCACGATTAAGTATTGGAACTCGAGATTTTAATAAAAAAATACTTTATTTAAAGTAACAGAATAACAGTAAGTATATGACAAATATGAAATAATAATCAATTAAAATAAAATTACATAGGTTTTTATAGTGAGTAAATGCTAAGTTAACAATATACTAAACTAGGGCATTTGGTGGGGCGAGTTGGTGCTGACAAAGCTAATGTTATTAGGGTTGGTACTGAACTCACGCGGGGGACACCCACGGAGTGGGGACAGCCGCAGTACGTGTGCTGGACACCCGCCGGAGCGCTTGCTATTGCACTCAGCGTTGCCAGATTTTATTTTGGGCAAAGCGGGAATTTGTATTTTGTTAGGGGAAAAAGCGGGAAATAGTAATAAAAGTATGTAATCAGAAGTTTTGGGTCAGCTAGTGTATCATAATGAGTATATTACTAATTTAAGAATAACTGTGTGATTTAAATTCATGTAAGTAACCATAATGGTCAAATTAAGCCATAAAAGCGGGACTGAGCCCGTCCCGCACGGGACATTTAATATTGATATAAAAATTGGGTAAAAGTTAGTATGTATATAATTGATAGTGCTTGACTACACCGGTGGTTCGGTGGTTACGATAGTGGCTTCTGAGATCTGTTGTTGTGGGTACGATTCCAATGTAGTGTAGTATATAGGGTGACTGGTAATTAGTGACCGATACCTAAACACATCATTGTGCTCATGATAACAAACAACTTTTACTATGGCACCAAACCCTGAAATCGCGAAAAAAATATCTGCAGATATTTACAAATATGTGAACATGAATGTATGGAACAGCTGATTTTATTTCGCGATTTCAGGGTTGGTGCCATAGTAAAAGTTGTTTGTTATCATGAGCACAATCATGTGTTTAGGTATCGGTCACTAATTCCCAGTCAGTGTAAGTTAGTATATAAGTAATGTATATGTTTTGTATATGTTTGTATAGTTAGTATATTTTTGACTATTTACAAATACCTGTAATAGGTTTAGGTGAATATATATATTTTTTTTAATATATGTTAGCATTAGTTAAGAATTAATATACGTATAACCAAAGCGAGAACATCTTTCATTTTTTCATCGGCATCCAACATCACAATGGCGATCCTGCTAGGATATGAATCTCAACCGACCGTCACTCAAATCTCATTTTTGAAAAGTAAAGTATGTATTTACTAAATAAAAACCTAAACCTACCTCAGGGAACCCTAGCCTCAGCACTAATTCCTCGAAGGTGTACTGGCACATGTCCCGCTTGGGGAAGTCTCCCAGCTTCTTGCGGAGCGCCCAGTCGCGTATGGTCTGCGAGTAGTCCACGCAGCCCTCGCGGGTGTCCACGTAGAACGTGTTGCTGATGAACAGGAACCCCGAAGGGAACACGTCCTGGAAACACCATCATATTTGTTTCTATACAAAGTATATATTATATAATTAGCTTCCGAGCGCGGTTTTGCCCACGTAACTCCCGTCCCCGTAGGAACTTCATAATGAAATATGAATGAATTTTACAGTGTGAAAACAAAATAATAATCTCTTCAGCTTTATACTAGGTGACTCTTTTAACTGTCTCGAAAATAATAGGGCGTGATATGTATATAAAATATACATATCACGCCACTCCGCCGGGGGACACCCGGCGGAGTGGCGGCAGCCGTGAAATAGATAGATAGCTCAGGTCGTATTCGACTCAGATACTCACCGAAACACCATGTTGTGTCCGGTGAGTATCTGAGTCAACCTGAAGGTGACACGGGCGAATGGTCGCTCTATCCGTGCCTCGAAGCTGGGCAGGACGGCACCGGCGGCGCATTGGCGGTAGTTTCGCGGCAAACTGAGCCGCTCGCGACATACACTGAGCGAGGCCGTCCCGCTTCCCGGCAGGACACAGGACCCGGGCGCAGACCCGAGGGTCCATGTCCGCCAGGATGTCGAACGACGGGAATCGCGCCAGGACGGTTGCGGCCTCAGACGAAATCGTCCGATAGCCCCTAGCTAGAGATGCAAGTATCACAGGATCCACCCCGACAATTGGTGGATCACAGTGAACTTCGGCGTACTATTCCATCCACTGGTGTGGACCTTACCAAACTCCCTGAATTAGATTCGATCCACTGGTGGAGCATATTAGGAGATGCAAGTATTACAGAATCCACCGACAGAATCGGTGGATCATAGTGAACATCGGCGTGCTATTCAATCCACTGATGGATCGAGATAATGGATCCTACTGGACAGAGGGAAAACTTATCATTTAATTTTGCATATTCAGCCAATTTTCGTGCATATTTCAAGCATTTTTCATGCATATTTGCATGCATATAACAAGCTTTTATGCTGCATATAATACGGTCTCTAAGTATAAATAATTAGTATCCTATACTAATATATAAAGCAAAAGAGTTTGTTTGTTAGAATGCTTGAACGCGCTAATCTCAAGACCTACTTACTGGTACGATTTAAAAAATAAATTTCAGTATTAGATAACCTATTTATCGAGGAAGGCTATATAAAGGGTATGGGATATATGTATATAGCTAGTAATATATATATTTTTTTTAAATACATACAAACACCCTGCGCATGAGGTGTGGTGTGCTTTGTGGTATTTACGAATTTTAGATTTTGAGAGGTATTTTGTTCGGAGTGCGAGGATTCGTTCATTCATCGGAATGTTTGTGTGATCCCTTACCCTGGCCTTAGCGTCGGGCAGTCTGTCAGGATCGTTGGACACATCAACCCGCATGTCGTAGTCATTGTTGCACACGAACCGGTCTCGCAGCGCTGTCAGCTTCTGTCGGCCCGAGAACAGCACGTCGCAGCAGAATACTGAGTGACGGGACCGAGTCTGGTGAAGGAAATACAGTTTTATTAGTTAGTCATAAGGTACATAACGGGTCGCAGTCTACGACACGTTTCGGTGTTTTGCCTCGACTCTATCATGAAGGAAACTCAGTCTTATTACAAGGATATAAGATACATGCAGTATCGATACGGCAAAGGCAGGTTGGGGGTGGGGTTTTCTTTTTTTTTTTAGCCTGGAGGCTGTTGTTAATTCTCCAGGCATAAAGGTGAGCAGCAGAGCTCCGTCCTCAATCAATAGTTAAAAAACTAGAAACTAAGCAACCTGTGCAAGAGGGCGTCACCTGTGGGACTTGGACCTTGGGCACAGGGCGGTCGCTGACGGGGGGATTGAGGATTATTATATTTAGAGGTTTTTTTTTTTTGGTTACAGTTTACGGGCTTTCTCGAACTTTGGGGTCTACGAGGGCATCGGAAGATTGGGTGGCCAGGCAGAATGTGGTAAATGAAATACCTCTTTATTACTGAGCCACAAGATACATAACATGTTGCAACAAAACACTGTGACAAGACTAGGTTTTAGGAAGGAATTCCATCCTTATTGCCCAAAGTATAAGTCACAAAATAAGTCATCCACCCAAGATTGAATACAGTATATTATTATGCAAAGATGTATAAATTAAACTACAATTTCCTGTTTTTAATACGTTAACAGTGCAGATATAAATTAGTAAAATACCCCTCACGTGCAAATATGTTTTGCGGAAATTTAATAAGATAAGCATAGGTAATGACATATAACATACAAAAAAGAAAAAAAAATGCATTTTATTATAATAATATGGTTCATTGTTCATAATTGTATATCATAAAAACTTGAACAGTTGGTATGTGCAAACTCAAAAAAAGCATTCCATTGATATAGACGATTGTGTGATGATATCTTCATAGTGGCCCACATGCGGTACATGCACTGTGAACGTGTTAAACTTACATGTCTATCCTTGGCCGTGCTGTAGAAGTAAGGCCGGTACATCCTGACGCGGTATAGAATATCCTTGCCCGGGTTCAAATCCGCATCAGCCTGTTGGGATTTCGAAGAACTTTCGGGATTTGCCTGAAATATAAAAATGTTATCGTATTAGATAGAAAAATAATTGCACAATAAGTTGGTAGGTAATCATATTTTGCTGTTGCTACACTGCTATTCGACGTCGACTTGTCAACCTGATGATGCTTCGTGCAACCCAGCATATTTAGACAATTTTTAAATGGAAACCTATACCAATCTTATATAAGATAAGATAAGTAAGATTAAGTTGGTGGCCATGTGGTTTCCGGCTTAGAATAGACCACCCCATGTCCTCCCATGGGTGTCGTAAAAGGCGAATAAGGGACATTTGGCTGATGGATGGGTAGCAGCATCTATTAGCTCAAGGTTGACATCTTACTGCGATCACCAATCCGTCTGCCAAGCGTGGTGATTATGGCAATATTCCTCTACGATCCTGGCTTGCCACGGTCTGTTAAGAGGAGGCCCATGTTCAGCAGTGGACGTCAATGGGCTGTTGATGATGATGATGAAGTTATTGTAATTTAAGCAAGTTTTATATAATAAGAACTAGCTAAGATTGCGATGGAAAGAAGCATGTTGGGAATAAAACTCAGCGACAAGATCTCCTCAACAGAAATACGACAGAAATCCAAACTTCCTGGCATAATCACGCAAATCAACCATCTAAAATGGGACTGGACAGGACACATCTTAAGGTGCAGAGCAAATAAAAGGAGACAACAGGTCACTTTATGGTATCCCAGGGATGGTGCAAGACAATGGAAATGTCCACTAAGAAGATGGGAAGATGATCTTCGTCTGGCCCTGGGACCATACTGGACAAGTCCCGGAGACAGAGAGCAATGGAAGCAGTTGAAGGAGGTCTATGTCAAGCGACACACCAAGCTAAGAGACATTTTATAAACCATAAAACACTTATTGGAATATATTAGAGGTCTATTCTAAGCCAGACACCACACAGCAATTATTATTACAAATTACACTTCTATTAAATTTATGCCTGGTGAAGTAGCAAAAGCCTCGTGGCTACCTATGTATGTCCATCTGAACTTCCATTAATTAGATGATAAAGTAATAATACTCACTTCCTGAGAATATGTCAAGAGTCTCACGCCTCTATACTTAAGTTTCTTCATAAACAAGCCTTTAGAATCCTTCTCCATCCTTATCTTAGCCCTTCTGAGTATACAGAGGTTAGGCTCTTCTGTCTCTTCAACCATATCAGTATTTTTCACTGTGTTGGCACTTAGGAGGCCCATTACAGGAACATTAGTAAGCATCTGAATTTCCTTGCCGGTTCTTAGATTTTCCGAACTATAAATAAGTTAATAAATGTGAATATTTACTAGATATTTTTAGATTCTCTTAAAGTGAATTGGATTATTCCAATTCACTTTAAGAGAATCTTGACGCATTTTTACTGGACTTTTGATGACTTTTATTAACCACAAATTATTCTAGTTATGGAACACTGGTCTTCATTACTTGTAATGGAGGATCAGTCTATGTCATATACATTGTTAAGGCCCAGGTGAAAAAGAATAATCATCATCAGCCCTTTAACGTCCACTGCTGAACATGGGCCTCCTCCCGGGTGAGGGTATTTGCCATATTCACCATGCTTGGCAGGCGGGTAGGTGACCGCATTATTATGTTGTACCACACAAGGAAACACTGCTGCCCGTTCCTTGATGTACGATTATTATAGATGATGTTATAACAATCGGGACCAATGGCTTAACATGCTTTCCGAGGCACGGAGGGTAATTTACACAAAGATGCCTGGCGTGGGAATCGAACCCACGGCCTCCGAGATTTAAAGCGAGCCAAATACCGCCACGCTACGGAGGTTGTTGTGAAAAAGAATAGTGGAATGTATATTTAGGTTTATTGCCGTTAGTACATATCTAATTCAGTATATTAAATATACAAAAAGAGTTGCATGCGGTCGGGACGGACAATTATCTCTTCTTTTGTTTTTCTCCTCAATTTTTTTTTATTTTCGTTCGCGCGCTTTACGATTTGCTCTATGGTTTGTGTTTCTTTTTAAAAAGTGGTTTATTACTTTTTAAATGTGTTAATGGTTTTTACATTAACATACATAATAAGAATACAAGACAGTAAATTTATGTTTCTTACCTGCAATAATTTTCTAAATCATTGAACTCTTTCTCATTAACATTAAATCCCACAAACTCCCTCAGTTTTTTCCTAAAAAATGTACTTAAATCACAATTTGGCAGAGGTTTACCATAAATAGGCATGGACTCAAAAATCTTTGGCAAATTGCTTGTCAATATCGGCTGAGTCACTAAAGGACCTTTAGCTTTGTAAAATGAAGGGCCACTATCAGTTGTGTACAACAGGTCTACTTTTGGTTTATCTAAATGTTCTGTAAGAATATTGAGTCTGTCTGTAAGATTGACGGTACTATATTGTTCTGAATTAATATCCACTGGATCTGGCTCGTTTGCTGTCACTTTCTCAGAATCTTTATTTTCATTTGCTGAACTTGTACTACTGGTACTGGTCGCTACAGATGATTTATCTGTTGAACAATCCATAGTATCATTTTCTGTAGATTTAAACAATGAATCTGTTGATAATTTACTATTGATGGGCACGTCTAAAGTTTTTGTGGATGAATCTTTTCTTTTTCTCAGTTGTCGTTTATTACTTTCTTCACAAACTTCTTGGCTACTAGATGATGGGTCTGGTAAAGACTTCTTTTTCCGAGCTCTCTTTTTGGGAGGCGATTGGATATCATCTAATTGATTTTCCTGAGAAGGTTCTGAGGAACTTTCAATATTTGGTTTGTTGATTTGTGTTTCTATCATCTCATTGTTACTTATATTAGGAACTGAATTTTTAGACAACTCTTGAACTTGATTTTTAATTTCAGTTGTTGAAATGTTACTCATACCACATTCTTCATTCTGGCTGCACTCTGGGAATAGATTTATTATTAGTATTATTATTTATACAAGTATAATAATATAAAAGATTTGGTGATCTCTCTGAGGAGTTAATGCACTAACTGTACTAATGTATATGTTAGTTAAATGTAGTTTTATATTCTTATGTTAGTTTTAGTTGTATTTAAGTATTATGTACATTTTTATATTGGTACAAGACAAATTAACTATGTTAATTAATTATTAGGTAATCTATGAACCATGAATAATGTCAACCAAAACTGTGTATAGTCAGTGGGTCGTTCTCAGAAACTTTTACTTTTCAGAAAATCTGTATGTTGATCAGATCAGTGATAAATTGCTTACCTTTTTTTTGAGGTCCTTCCAGTGCTTCTATTTCGTCATCTTCAGTTGCAAGAACATATTCAATTTCATTATCACCATTTTTACTATTTGGCGGTAAATTGGAGTCCTTATTTTCCGACATTATGGCTTATTTATCGGATTATTCAATGATGGTGGGATATTAACTTACCGCTATTTAGAAAATAGGCTTAAATGTTATTGTTTGTTTTACCTTTTTTATCACAATTATTTAGGAAAATATACAAAAACAAATTAAAACGTTAGATTCTATTTGAACTTCCACCACAATATAGTTTATTCAGGAAATTCTATGATAAAACAACCTGTGTCTATAGAAATTCAATACTTATTCTGAGAATTCAATAACATCAAAGAGCATAGCATAATTTACTAATATTAATGCGGTAATAAAGTATTCGTAATTCGTATTGATTTAAGAGGAACGACGACTTTTTGATTCTGTTACTTTCGACTGTCATATAAATTACTTTTTTTTTTTTGTATTTTAATGACCTGGTCACTTGGACCTTTAAGTCAAATATAAATTACTTGATACTGTAGATCATTGATTTATAAAAACACATAAATCAATGCACGATGTAATAAATTAATACAAATGTGTTTTAAAATAGACACTCAGACAGTCATATCAAGTATTTAACTACCTATTTATGTAATATTTCACTTATAACGATATTACTGTACTGGCGAACAACACTAGGCACTAAGTCATTATTTGGGATTTAGGATCGTAATGTTTTAATTTTCATGGTTTAAATCAGCAATAATAAAATCTCAATTATATGTTATATCTTTAAATAAATCCTCAACAGTCAATCACATTAGACATAGATTATTGCTTCCAAAATCGCTCTTTGTTAATGATTAAAGTAAGAAACATTTCACTAAAACTTTATTAAAAAACAGTGTTTTTTTGTTTTAATTTGACGCAACTAACAATTAACAAAAAAGCTTTATCAAAATCAGAGAGCAATAAGTGATACTTATGAACATTTTGAAATCAAGGTATTTGTACAAATGTACCCATAAATTAAGAAGGTTCACTTCGTTTAAAAATACATTATTTTAAAATATCTTGTAAAATAGTCAAAAATGTTTTCTATATTATATTATTCTCTATTTATAGGAAACGTCATCAGTTCCAAATAAAAAAAAACAGTATGTTTAAGTTTTTACGTTTGTCTTTAATTATGTCACTGTCAAAAGTATTATCAATTTGTGTGAAACATTGAAAAACACAAACACCGGTTTTCTTTCTATTATTTAGTTATTTTCCAACATGTTGACGCTCTGGAATTTGTTTGAAGCTACTTTACTATGTCTTAATGCTGTATGCGTTTTGCACGAAGAAAGATTTATGCAAAAAAGTAATATTAATAACCTACATTTGGATGCTACAAAAATATTGAGTTTATATTTTATTTGCTGTTTTGATTTTTTTTTTCAGTGGGATGGGGTGCGAACAGTCAAAGTCATGGCTTTGAAGATCAATCTTCAGTGAAATTCCAAATTTTAAACCTAGTTAGATCTATCAGGACAGTTACTAGAAGTAAGTAGCTAATTTTGTCTAATTTTATAGTATATTGAACATTATATATTATTTGGTAAAAGAAAAATCATAGAGAGCATTTCTGGCACAAGAAATATATGATTTCTTTGTCCATATTATTGTGAAGTACAAAGATTAAGTCTTTCTCATTATCAATTTTAAATAACTTCCGTAAACCACAGTTAGCAATACATATTAGAGCCAGAAAATGGGAAATAGTGTTTATTATAATTGTGTTATTATAATATAGAACTAAAGTCATGGTACTGAGCACATTGCAGCAAAAGTATCTTGACTATCTAAAGTATCTTTGGTGAGGCGTAGGACAATATATACCTGCTGATATGATAAATATTTATGTACTAGCCCTCCAGTGCGATTTCACCCCCGTAGATTCCCATGAAAACTTTTGTTAGAGAAACGAGTTTTCATGTGCAATTGTTGACAGACTGGCAGGTATGAATCTGGATGCATGTTTGAATAGAATGAGTGATTATGTGTTGTGAAATATCTGGTTGTCAGCAGAGGTTGAACTGTGAACTGTATTATAAATTATATTTTACTATTTTTAAATATATATTATAGTGGGATCTTTTGTGTTATTACTTGTGTAAATAACCATCAAAGGGGAGAAAAACCTCAATTACTTAAGCTTAAAATAAATGAGCCTATGACACTCACCAATGTTGAGGGTTACTATTGGTAAAAGAAGTTTCAAAATTGGTTTGGTCGATCCAGAGATTACCGCCGACAAGATCACAAACTCACTAACTTTACCTCTTTTTAATATAAGTATAGATTAATATTATTTATTTTTTGTTACAGTTCCATTGATTATCCTGAATATTTTAACAATAATTTTTAAACTATTACTAGGCTAATGAAATAATTATTGGCTATCTACATATTTAAGAATTAATTATCTTCAGCTGCTTGTATGGCGTCAGTTGAAATAACCTAATAATAAAGAAATATACTTTTTATACTTAAATGTTTTATTTGTAAGTTCCCAGAAACATTATTACTCTAATATCTAAAAAATTGTTAGAACTAAGCAACTATGATGTTGAACAATTATGAACTGATTCCATGCAAATTGTAATTAATTCAATACAGTAGAAACTCGATGAAAACGGATAAGGGCAGGAGAATGATGAATACAACTCGATTAACCAGACTAATTGTTGTTGTTAGGCATCCAGAGCCATCCAGATTATTCCAGATAATCAAATGTTTGATATGACTTGAATAAAGCAGGTTTTTGTATATGTAGTAGGTACCTTATGTATGTGTTTATTAATACCAAGTAGGTACTTACATATCAACAAAAACAGGCCAAGAGCTTGTCGGCCGCACATGAAAGGTTTCCGTAGCTATGCACATCTAAAATGGCTATTTTTTTTAAATTATTTTTGGTTGACTCCATACACTTTTTAACACGACTGTAACTACATAAGTTGGTTGAGTTGTATAAAAATAACTATCTATGATACCGAGTCCGCCATTATTTTTGTTAAAAGTACCTACTTACTTATATTTTAAATGTTAAGGGGTGGGGATGCTCTAATTTTAACTTTGTATTAGGTTAGTTTAGGACTTAGGTTACTGTTCTCATTTTTGGGATGGGTCTGCTAGATATCAGCTGGATGCTCTGGACTCATTGGAGCGCCGAGCGAAGAGAGTCATAGGCAATAACTCACTTGTGGAGGCCGGTCTTCAGAGCCTCGAACACCGTAGACGAGTAGCCTGCCTATCGGTTTTTTATCGGCTACATTTCGGGGAGTGTGTTCTGCATAACCTGATTGTTGTAGGCATTCCTTCAAAACGCACGAAGCGATTTGCTTCTTCTTTCATAATGTGGATGGCTAAGGAGTGGAATTCTCTGCCGGGGTCAGATTTTCCGGAACGCTATAATCTGGACATCTTTAAAACTAAAGTGAACAGACACTTTCTAGGCAAGCGTGTATGATCTTAGGCCTTATCTTCACCTTCCATCAAACGTTAGCCGATATTTCGTAAAAAAAAAAGGTTATCTAGAGACTGGGGGGTTCCATCTACATAGTTCCAAAGCAGTTTTTGTTGCATTTCAAGAGACCTTTCCAACGATACCCATCACGATGGGGTTAGTCAAATTTATTTTTTTAAATTCACTTTCCGTTGTTTGGGAGAGGGGTTAAAAAATACTTATATTATATTTTTCCTTTAATTTAAAAACCAAGTTTTGAATCTTCAATATATAATAAAAATAAACTTACTCTACTCTACTCTACTCTTCAAACATAATATTCAATATAGCAGTAACGGCGGAATACGAGCCCGGACAGACGGACGGACATGTCGAAACTATAGGGGTTCCTTGTGGACCCTAAAAATTAATGTTTATTACATTTCTAATTTTGTTTTATTTTATGTCGGTACTTCATCTATTAACGTTTAATAATATATATTTTTTTATATAAGAAAACATCATCATCATCGGCCCGTACAACGTCCACGGCTGAACATGGTACCTACTCCTCCCGGGGGAGGCCATAGTCACCACGCTTGGCAGGCGGGTTGGTGACCGCAGTATTATGTTGTAACACACAAATCCCTTGCCCTCGAGGCTTAGAACTAGGTCTAGAATATTTTTTAAATATTTTATGAAAGTTAGCTCCCCAAATACGTACCTATGTGATGTTGCAAAAATTAAGGGTAATTTATACAGTGTTAATCTATAAGTATGCACATATTGAAAAGGAAGAAAATATACAAAGTTTACTATTATAAGAATAATATATTTTTTACAATTGATTATTATTAATTATCTATGCCAGAAAGGAATTAATTAGTTTTTTTTTTGAAAAAACATACGTACATAAAAATTACCCACAATATCAAAAAAGTTGGTATGGGTAAAATCGCACGGTAGATACAAGTTGGTTGCGTGTACAATAGTAAAACACAATATAATAAGTCAGCTTTGGCAGAATGTTGTTTGTTTCTAGTTATCTTGTTTATTGATCAGATATAGCTTACAGTAAACTTAATTTTATTTTTCATTTAGATTATTCTAAATACGATAATGCGAGGATATTGCATACCATAAACTAAAAAGTACATGATTTATTTGGAATTCGGCAAATTTGAAATATTTAACTGGCAACCCTGCTTGACGGCCATATTGGTCAAAGACTAACAAAACGCCGGTCTTTTCCGCTTTGAAGCGTCTGTTGTTTCGACGCGGAAAATTGGTAAATGATGGCAGCAAATAATTATTTTGGGTTTACTCATGGAGGGACCCAATATGGGTGAGTTATTTCATGTAAAAAATATGTATGAATTGATATAACGGACTTATGAAAGTGTTATGAGAGGAATGTGATCGATGTGTCGTGTGCTCATGTTTGTCCTAATCAAAATGGCGTCTTATGTGTATTGATCGTGCAAAATTTCCGAGTGAAACGTGAGTTTTAGCGTAAATTATAAGTACGTTGTGTTTGTAGTGCGGCCACGGCAAGCGCTGCTTATGGCGGGCAAACTGGATACGCCGTAGCTCCGGCAGCGACCGCCGCAACCTACGGCACCCAGCGTGCCGCTGCGACAGGATACGACACCGCTTATCAAGCCGCAGCCGCCACTCAAGGTACGTAAATCTACAAGATTTAGTATTCACATTGTTATCAAACATTTGTTTACAATATTTGTATACACATGTATAAGCCGCGCCAATAAAGAAACGAATCTAAAATGGCGTCCCTGAATGTCACTGACAGATGATAGGGTCAGCAAATAAAAAGAAAGATAGAAAGAAAGTTTGTTTATTGTATATGTAGGTAAAATACAATTGTTAGTTTAATGTGTTGAAATGTGTAACGTATACAAAAAGATACATAATCTTTCATAAAAATTAGAACTGTTTATTTGCTTACTTTTCTTTAACATTTTTTACCTTAACCACTCGCAAGTAAGTCGTTTTTTTCCGTTAGCTTTCTTTATGGATTTCTTTTTGCATGCAGTACGCGCCGTGTGTGACTAAGATATCAACAGTTTAGAGTGAGAGCGCATGATCGCCGCTGCCATTTTAGATTCGTTTCTTTATTGGCGCAGGTTATAGCTATTAAGAAGGTAAACTTACCTATGTATGGCCAAGATCGATTTCAAGGTTGGACAAAATCGATATCACGCTGTCATGATTTACCTAATTGGATTATTGTATAGTGATTTTTGCTGACTTAATGCTATTCAATACTTGTATTAACCAACAATGGACATCCTGAGATGAGTCACTTGACTATCTTGTATTGAATAACTGTCTCATGTCATGGTTGAATAACTAGGTATAATAAAAAATTAAAACATATTTTGGTTTTCTTTATTAGTTTTATCTATTCAAACATAAAGCTTCAACGATTAAATTTGTTGTAGCTTGAAGAAAATAATATTTCGATCCTTAATCATCATTTTTATATAGGTATTGTTTGTTTGTTCATATGACTAATCTGTTATATCCATGTCATTCACCTCTAGCTCAACCAAATAACCATGAAAATTAAAAAATAAATAATCAAATAATATTTATGGTGCACAGAATGAATACAGTTTATTACCAAGCTGCTAACAAAATTTCATGAATAACATGGTTTTTTATAATATGCCTGTAGATGTTATCACATTTTACAAAAAGTCCCACTAAATCACTAACTAGAGAATACTCAAAACAATTGGATAGAAATTTTGCTTATTGGTATTGCATTTATCTAAAAACAGCTTTTTTGGTGGAAACACACCTCAATTTTGATTTTATTTATTTGTATAGATGATAGCCCACAAAATACAAGAAATGTTTTTATAGTTAGCAGTTGACAAGTAGATAATAACAAATTCGAAATAAGAGATCCTCTGTACATCCTCACGCTAATCAGCGGGTCATGCAAATGAAGAAATAAAATCTTGCATGTTGATATACCTTTTGTTACCTGTAGCCTATGAGGACAATTCAATGAATTTACACACCTTCTATTCAATCATTCTTGGTATAATTCCAAAAACTATAACTTCTACTATACCTTCATTACTTTCATTTAGTAATACAGGAATAAATCGTTGTTTTCTTTTGACATTAGCTGAAAAAGTGTAAATAGTTCCTAAGTTTTCTTCATTATGGTACAGTAACAAACTATGGTGTACCTAGGTATTTCATATATATTTTACCTCTTAGTGCAACTATTTTAATAATTTCTTGCAGTGGACCCCTTTTTGATCAGAATGTAATAACGGCTCAGGCGCAAAACGTCTCTTTCGCGAAATGTCCCCTGGTCGTAAAACGTCTCTTTCGCAGAATGACTCTTTCGTAAACGGTCTCTTTCGCAAAATGTGGCACCAGGGACTAAAGAATAAAATTTTGATTTTCAAAACAAAAAATCATTTATTTAAATTATAGTGCAATTATGATGTAAAATTTTAGTAGTTACTTAAATTTACTTAAGTATGTATTCCAATTAAATAAATAAAAATTTGATACAGTTAAAAATAATATTTTGGTATAATTTAAAGTTCAGTGATTGCAACATTTATAATAATATGTGAGGGTAGTAAGAAAAAAACTTACAAATGTATGTGTCATTCGTTATTGCCGAGCTGTGTTTTGTCTGTTACTTTTTATTGAAAAACAGTGAATTTGAGTTTTAATATGGATCAAGAAATCGAATACATTCGTAATCAAAAAGGACACTTATACATTGTGAGTACAGATATCATAAGAGCAAAACAAATAAAAGTGGAAGTACTTTCTGGCGGTGCATAAATAGGCGAGACTGTAATGCGTCACTAATGGTAATAGTAATGGTTTGCAAAGATCTAAATTTTGAATGTGTGTAAAATGTTTGATACCTATTGATAATGTTTTTATTTGGAATACATTCTTAAGTAAATTTAAGTACCAAAATTTTAACATCATAATTGCACTATAATTTTAATAAATGACTTTTTGTTTTGAAAATCAACATTTTATACTTAAGTCCCTGGCGCGACATTTTGCGAAAGAGACATTCTGCGAAAGAGACATTTTACGAAAGAGACATTCTGCGAAAGAGACGTTTTACGACCAGGGGACATTTTGCGAAAAAGACGTCTTGCGCCTGAGCCGTAATAACATACCATTGTAGTAACTTTAGACTTAGACAGATTATATTAAACTTAGACAAATATAACTATAATAATAAATTTTTGTGTCATCTAGTAGTGCATATATATTATGTAATGGAATACAGGTCATTAAGATTTTAACTTCTACAGAGTAAATCAATATTGAATTCATATTAATTAGTACACTCATAACATGTTTTACTTGCCAGTATTTTTAAATTAAGATAGCAACCAAACTCATCACTTTTAATAAAACAATAAAACAAGTGTTGTTTCCAACAAAGCATTCACTTCACCATTTTTTATTTTTTATTAGATCTGTTAAGACAGTTAAGTCTTCTTATATAAAAATGTGTCAATTTGATATTCATCCTTTTACAGTCTAGATATGGACTAGTCACGCCTGTTATTCAGTATTGAGCCAGATTATTATTTATTTGATTGATGTAAAAATCTCACATATGATTCCCTTCACAACAAAGTGTAGGACCTAGATCTACTAACCCTCAGTTACCCTCATCGTCATCTACTAACCATAAAGAGTAACTCGGCGAGTGGTAACAGGTGTAGTTTTACCAGCAGCGGCGCACGCGCACGCCCACGCAGCAGCGGCGGCGGCCTCCGCGTACGACGCCAGCAAGTCCGCGTACTACCAGCAGGCGGCGGCCGCCTACCCCGCCGCCGCGCCGCCGCAGCCGCAGCCCACGTACGATGCGGCCGCGGCCAAGCCGGCCTACTCCACACCGGCCACATACGCTCAGGTCTGTCCTTGCCATTGCTCTTGGTTACAACTCCACCAATCTAAGATTGCACTTCGCTGGAATGCGGCGCCCCGCCCGCTTCCCCGCACACGTACGTAATTGACGCGAGGTGCAAACTTAGCGTGGTGGAGTTGTGTGATAATTCATTCTGTAGTTCAAGTAGCCACACAGAAAATTAGTTGTGTCATAGAGCTTTTGCAGCAAGTCATAACCAGAAAATTACCCTTCAACTTGGAACTTTTGATAATGCAATTAAGAGTTTTAATAGTAAATAGGAATGCAAAAACTGTATGCACTGTAACAATGAACATGCTTTAATTTAAAATAGCAGTTAAGAATTGCTCATGCTATTTGATTTTAGGCATTATGTATAATAGCACTGAATGTGGGCTTGACATTTGCTTTTGAATTATGAATTTATTATTAATCCTTTTGCAATTCTAGTCTTTTGATTCTTCTTATTGATATTTTTGTGGAAATATCAATTGATTGATATTCTTTTTTTATGGAATACATATTTGTTTATTATTTTCTATTCATATTCAGATTATGCTCAATGATCTGGAAAGTATCAAATTCAAGAAACTGTACTCATGTGTAGACTTTGGAGAGTTGCCAATATATCTAAATATTAGAATGTTTTAGTTTATCCAATATTTATGAAAGATAAACATCCTAATCTTTCAAGCCTCGCGGTTTATGAACTGTTCAAAATGTGCTTTGGCTATACATTTACATAATGATGAAAAAGATGGCATATGGGTAGCATCACGAGTATTTCTATCGTTGAGAAAATTTAGTGAAGGTAATTCTACTGACAGTGTTATAGATTGATTTAGTTAGCAACAAAAAAGATTTTTACAAGTACCTCCTTCAGGTTTTTTTCATTTCAATTGTTACAAATCCTTGACATAAAATGAACTGTAGTTGATACTTGTTAATTCTAGCTAAAGTTTGTGTTATAATTCGAAATTGTGTTAAATATTCAACATAAAAATCTTAAAACAACACAATAAAGGACTTTTTACAACATTGCCCCAGCTAGATTAATTCATTGTATCCCAATATAAGACCAGGTAGTGGTCCCAGTCTGAATAGCATTGTACCACATGACAAGGTTTCCAATCATGACGGTCTACACGAATTCTGGCCAGTTATTTCTTTTGAAATGCAATAAGCACAGGGTGGGTCGGTGTGGCTACCTGACGCGCAGCGCCGGCCCACAGACGGGCCAGCGCTGCGCCGCGGTCCGCACAGAACGTGATGCAAATAACAAATGACAGTACTCCACGCAGGGCGGCGCCCGCGCGGGCGGCGGCGCCAAGACGTACGGCGGAGTGTACACCGCCACCACCGCCGCCACCTCCTACCCCACGCAGGCCTACAGCGCGCCCGCCGCGCAGCAGCCCGCCAAGCGTGAGTATCTGCTATGGACGCTCCCATCACTCAATATAGAGGTGCTTGTGACTCCCCAACATTGAGACCCAAAACTGGGCGAAATGTGGGCGTATTATAACTTCCGGAAAATCGCAGTTAAATCAATTAAGTTTGCCTATCTGTTTTGTCACACAAAAAAATGCTTTTATTTTCTATTTGCTTATTATACTCGGTAGACATACAAAACGTTAAGCGACATCTTTATTATTCGCACAGAAACCACCAACAGAGGCAACACCGCGTACGACACCGCTCTGTACAACGCGGCAACCATGTACGTGGCTCAACAGAACAAGAGTAGTGCTGGAACGTAAGTTATCTTTCAATTTTAAGAGTATATAAAATTAAATAATTTTATCGTTTCCTCCCGTTATTGAATAAACAGGAAAGATTTTAACACGCAAAACATGAAGCGTCAGTAACAGATATTTATTCGTAACAGCGGGTGGAAGAACTACAACAAGAGCGGCGTAGGCGCGGGGCAGGCGCGCCGGCCCAAGCCGCCGCCCAAGGCGCAGCAGCTGCACTACTGCGACGTGTGCCGCATCTCGTGCGCCGGCCCGCAGACCTACAAGGAGCACCTGGAGGGGCAGAAGCACAAGAAGAAGGAGGCCGCCGTCAAGCTGGCGGCCGCGGGCGCGCTGGCGGCGGGCGGGCGGGGCGCGGGGGGCGGCGCGCTGCGCTGCGAGCTGTGTGACGTCACGTGCACGGGCGCCGACGCCTACGCGGCGCACGTGCGCGGCATCAAGCACCAGAAGGTGGTCAAGCTGCACACCATGCTGGGCAAGCCCATCCCCAGCACCGAGCCCACCAAGCTGGGCACCGGTACGTACGCACGCAACCATACACACACACACACCACACACCTTGCTGGGCAAGCCCATCCCCAGCACCGAGCCCACCAAGCTGGGCACCGGTACGTAGGCATACCGTACACACAGGCACACCGTACACACACAGGCACACCGTACACACACAGGCACACCGTACACACACAGGCACACCGTACACACACAGGCACACCGTACACACACAGGCACACCGTACACACACAGGCACACCGTACACACACAGGCACACCGTACACACACAGGCACACCGTACACACACAGGCACACCGTACACACACAGGCACACCGTACACACACAGCCACACCGTACACACACAGCCACACCGTACACACACAGCCACACCGTACACACACAGCCACACCGTACACACACACACACACACACCGTACACACACACACACACCGTACACACACACACACACCGTACACACACACACACACACACACACCGTACACACACACACACACACACACACCGTACACACACAAATACACATACCGTATACACACATACATCATGTCGTACTTAATAGAAAGATTAATAAAATTGTATAGTCACGGTTTCGCAGCTCGCAACTTTTATTCGCGTCCCCAACCTATGATGTAGGTAACGACGGGAAAATAGGTGAAAGAAATACTTTTCTTATATATACAATTAATGACTAATTTTTATCAAATTAATGATGAATGAATCAGTCTTATTTTTATATACAATATAATGACAATCCTAAATCTAGAGGCATTTTAAAATTAGCAAAAATTCAACTCTGGTCTACAACTATCACTCAAACAACAATCTTTTCAGTTGTTAGTATAATTTGTCTCTATTTTTATTTTATTTATTTTCAGTACAAGGTACCACTTTCTTTGTATTTTATGCACACTAAATGTAGTGTACACATGCATATTTCGATGCACTATTTCATATTTCTTTGTTATAAATATGTTCTCCAAATACATTTTATATGGAGAGCATATTTCCCCCGTATTGTTGACCCCGTCACAACGCCATATCTGTATCGCACGCGTCTAGTTGGCAGATTGCTACAGTCAAATTTTCTCTACGATTACCAGTATTGTACAGATATGTGGAGTGTGTTTTATGGGCCTTTTTTACAACAAAAATCGTAATTTTAAGTGAATCTTCTTGATGTTGTCATACTATTGATGTTTCTTGATGTTAGCTACTCTCAGCATGTGTCAGAAAAACAAAACAGATGCTGTTTTATTGACTTAATGAGGCACACATTGTCATCACACTTTTACTAGTATACTCAAGTAAATAAACAAGGCTCGAGCTCATTACGATTTACAGAATTAAAGGAAAATGTACACGTTCTTATATTTGTGCCGTGTCCATACAGAGATTGATAAGTATTCAATTTAATATGGGTGTAAATTTCATCAAACATTTTAAGCCTGACGGCCGATCAAGCCGATTCGGTTCAGTCAATGTAGTAGAGGAAGTCGTCGCTGAAGTTCCATTTCGCTTAAATTTTTTAACGATCAAATGTATAAAAGGCCCAAGCTCCCCTGAGCACCCCTCGGCACAAAATAACGCGAGAAAATTTGACCTGTGTGATCAGCCAAAAAGACGGTGGCGGGTGCCGCGGGTATCGCGTTCGTGGCGTCGGGCGGACTCAGCACCGTGGCCTGCCCCGCAGACAAGGACAAGGAGGACTCGGCCGACGAGCCCGAGCCCGAGCCCGAGGTGCAGCCCGTGGGGCAGGACTACATCGAGGAGATCCGCGGCGACGACGGCAAGGCGCTCAGCTTCAACTGCAAGCTGTGCGACTGCAAGTTCAACGATCCCAACGCCAAGGAGATGCACATGAAGGGCCGCCGCCATCGCCTGCAGTACAAGAAGAAGGTCAGTCCCTGTCCTTATGTGTGTTGTATTTTATGGCAGATCGGAAGACATAACACTGCAACACCCCACATTGCAGTGACGTGTCTTCTGATCCATCTGCCAGTGGTGTTGCTCTTTATAGCATAAATAATGAAAATATTTATTGACATACGAAATTGCACCTTATTAGCAACTGTCACTTACACGGTATTGCAATATCTCTGAACTTATGCTTCTGATGTCTAGATTTGATTATAAATGAGAGGTAAATGAAAGGCTAAACATTCTGAACAGACATTTATTTAAACCTCAGAGAAAATAACAGTAAAACCCTACATTATATAAGTAGGTATATTTGTTCTGGAACAGTTGTTTTTTTTATAGTTACTAAATACAATTTGTTCAGTATCCTGGAGTTATTATGACATATAATAGTTTTATACATACATTTGTCTACGTAAATGTTATAAATAATAAATGTCAAAATGTCAATTTCTGTAAATTACAGGTTAATGATTATTATGTTCGTATTTCGTTATTTTTCCTTTAATATCTAAAATACATAGAAATAGTCCAATGATTACTTAGTAAAAGGTTTGAGATGTGTGTCGAGCCTGGTGACCGAGGTTACCAAGAGATCCATGCGTCAAATGATTACATCTTTCCATGAGGACAACTTCCCTGCCTTAAGAAGAAGAGTGGTTTGGTCGGTCAAGTTACTAACAATGGTTGTCTGCAGGTGCAACCGGACTTGGAGGTGAAAGTGAAGCCATCTATGCACCAGCGCAAGCTGGCTGAAGCCAAGGCTCAACGCATGTTGGTCCGGGACGAGCTGTGGGCTCGGCGCCGGATGCATGATGTATGTGTATGTTTCTTATTCACAGTGCTTACCCTATATAAAATGTGTTCTTGCCATCCAGAAACACAATCGTATATATTTTCTTTTACATTTTTTATAGTTTGTCATTTAATCTTGTATACACATTATTTTAAACTGAATTGGTAATAAATGTTAATATATTACTTATTTTTAGGGCATGGAAGAAGAAGAGCGAATGTACTGGGAAGGCGGTATGGAGCCGTGGTGGGGCCGTGGGCCCGTGCCACCGCCAATGCACCATCATCATCACGTAAGTATTGTTATTAATCGTGTAAAAACTAAATTGCAGTAATTATTATTGTCCTTTTGATATTTTGTTTTGAACTTAAATTTTTATTCATGTGATATGACATGTCGAAATTGAATGTCGATGTCAATATAAAAACAATAGAAAATATTATAAAATGTTACTGAATGGCTATTAAATCTTTAACAGGCAGAGAAACCCATCATATTTTGAACTCTGTTGTTTTGTAATAAAGTCCAAAACTAATGATTATGAAACATACCTACTGACCATTAAGGGGTTAACGTACAAAAACCACCAACAGAGGCAACACCGCGCGTATTCAATGTTTTTTTTTTACGGAATATCAAGTAATAATAATTTAATTAAAAATACTAGCGGCCATATTTTGATAGGCAACCTAGTAAATCTATATTCTCCTAGTCATATAGTACATAACCATACGTGTGACATAAGTAGCCTATTATTGAACGGCGTGAAGTTAGCGCCGTGCAAGAATAGACTACGTAGGTCACGAGTATCGTATACTATTTTATAGCAGATGTGACATAAACCCGCCCCGGACTCGCGGGGGGTGGTGGATTATGATACGTGTGACCTAAGCAGTCTATTATTGCACGGCGTCAAGTTAGCGCCCGAGCATAGCGAGGGTGCTCGGGGGGTGGTGGAGGGGAGCAGGGGGGGTCCGCTGGGTGAATTTATTAATTTAAAAGTCACATTCAAATCATTGCAATTTTTAATGTCATCATTTTATTATTCCTTTAACAACCGTCACCGATTTCGCTATCTCTTTTATCGCGTCCGGAACAATTCACTGCCCGAAGTCTCCATTTCAGACCAAAAGTTACGTTTTCCGTGAAACGAACTATATATATGACAGCGTTTCTCTTTGATTCCGCTGTCACTTTTTCTCTGTCATTTGTTCGCTTTGAAGTTAGTCGATTACTTTACGCACCGTACAAATTGGAATCATATCACGGAAATGCGTGCGTAAAATGTGGGTTTAGGTCACACTGTGCTAAAAAATATATTATGTAAAAATTTGGTTTTTAGCAAATGCTCGATGAACGTACTAATTCTGCAGCTGGATCTTAGACTATTAGGAAATCGTCAACTATACAATAAAACAATAAAATAGGATGTAAATAAGCCCGGCATTACCTGGGCACAAATTGCTCTAGTACGCGTTACTGTTGCTTGCTGCAGCTTTCTTTTATGTATTCCTCGTATATTGAATATTGAAGCTCGCACATGGCTTCCTTTGTATATTGAAGCTCGCACATTGCGCAGAAAAGGCTATTTACGGCACTGACCGTAACGCATCTAATATTATTGTAAATCTATAAATCAAGTTCTGATCTAAAGGTTCCGGTTATTTCAGCAGACTTTTCGAAGAAATGGAGTCACTTAAGTGTTTTTATAAAAAAAAAATAATTTCGAGCACTTAAATCGCAAACGCGAACCGTGTCTGTTGTATGTCGCGGGCGGGAATAATTCCAGGTTTCTACGGCTATTGCACTAAAATGCGTCATATCCTTATCTTTGTAACGGCGCCAGACCCTGCGCGTGTCACGTGAGCACGTGGCAGGGTCGGGCCGGCTGTGACGTCACGTGTCGTACAGGGCATGGCGCTGGGCTACGGGCCGCTGGCGCGCCGCCCCGAGACGTCGGACGACCGCCACGTGCTCGCCAAGCACGCCGACATCTACCCCGCCGACCAGCAGCTGCAGGAGATACAGCGCGCCGTCTCGCACACCGAGAGGGCGCTCAAGTCGCTCTCCGACGCGCTCGCCGACCAGACCAAGCCCAAAGTGAGTACCGACACAGCGCTCTATGTACATAGTACATCTACCCCGCCGACCAGCAGCTGCAGGAGATACAGCGCGCCGTCTCGCACACCGAGAGGGCGCTCAAGTCGCTCTCCGACGCGCTCGCCGACCAGACCAAGCCCAAAGTGAGTACCGACACAGCGCTCTATGTACATAGTACATCTACCCCGCCGACCAGCAGCTGCAGGAGATACAGCGCGCCGTCTCGCACACCGAGAGGGCGCTCAAGTCGCTCTCCGACGCGCTCGCCGACCAGACCAAGCCCAAAGTGAGTACCGACACAGCGCTCTATGTACATAGTACATCTACCCCGCCGACCAGCAGCTGCAGGAGATACAGCGCGCCGTCTCGCACACCGAGAGGGCGCTCAAGTCGCTCTCCGACGCGCTCGCCGACCAGACCAAGCCCAAAGTGAGTACCGACACAGCGCTCTATGTACATAGTACATCTACCCCGCCGACCAGCAGCTGCAGGAGATACAGCGCGCCGTCTCGCACACCGAGAGGGCGCTCAAGTCGCTCTCCGACGCGCTCGCCGACCAGACCAAGCCCAAAGTGAGTACCGACACAGCGCTCTATGTACATAGTACATCTACCCCGCCGACCAGCAGCTGCAGGAGATACAGCGCGCCGTCTCGCACACCGAGAGGGCGCTCAAGTCGCTCTCCGACGCGCTCGCCGACCAGACCAAGCCCAAAGTGAGTACCGACACAGCGCTCTATGTACATAGTACATCTACCCCGCCGACCAGCAGCTGCAGGAGATACAGCGCGCCGTCTCGCACACCGAGAGGGCGCTCAAGTCGCTCTCCGACGCGCTCGCCGACCAGACCAAGCCCAAAGTGAGTACCGACACAGCGCTCTATGTACATAGTACATCTACCCCGCCGACCAGCAGCTGCAGGAGATACAGCGCGCCGTCTCGCACACCGAGAGGGCGCTCAAGTCGCTCTCCGACGCGCTCGCCGACCAGACCAAGCCCAAAGTGAGTACCGACACAGCGCTCTATGTACATAGTACATCTACCCCGCCGACCAGCAGCTGCAGGAGATACAGCGCGCCGTCTCGCACACCGAGAGGGCGCTCAAGTCGCTCTCCGACGCGCTCGCCGACCAGACCAAGCCCAAAGTGAGTACCGACACAGCGCTCTATGTACATAGTACATCTACCCCGCCGACCAGCAGCTGCAGGAGATACAGCGCGCCGTCTCGCACACCGAGAGGGCGCTCAAGTCGCTCTCCGACGCGCTCGCCGACCAGACCAAGCCCAAAGTGAGTACCGACACAGCGCTCTATGTACATAGTACATCTACCCCGCCGACCAGCAGCTGCAGGAGATACAGCGCGCCGTCTCGCACACCGAGAGGGCGCTCAAGTCGCTCTCCGACGCGCTCGCCGACCAGACCAAGCCCAAAGTGAGTACCGACACAGCGCTCTATGTACATAGTACATCTACCCCGCCGACCAGCAGCTGCAGGAGATACAGCGCGCCGTCTCGCACACCGAGAGGGCGCTCAAGTCGCTCTCCGACGCGCTCGCCGACCAGACCAAGCCCAAAGTGAGTACCGACACAGCGCTCTATGTACATAGTACATCTACCCCGCCGACCAGCAGCTGCAGGAGATACAGCGCGCCGTCTCGCACACCGAGAGGGCGCTCAAGTCGCTCTCCGACGCGCTCGCCGACCAGACCAAGCCCAAAGTGAGTACCGACACAGCGCTCTATGTACATAGTACATCTACCCCGCCGACCAGCAGCTGCAGGAGTGCCGCGATACTCATCTCTAAATCATATAAGACACCGGTCATTTTGTCTGTCAACATTTTTAGCAAACATGCCAAGTAAATCCTTGTAATCCTTGATTGAAAGCTGAACTATGAGCGCATACGGATCATAACGTACGCTAACACCGCATTCTGATGATCAAACATCAATAATCACATCGTAAAATAGTTGACATTGTTACATGCGCTAATTTGTTATTGTTATGCATAATAATATTATTCTCACTAGAAAGCTAACAGCGCAAATGATCGGTCACATAAAATTTAGTTTAATATATGTCCACAATATAGTCACATTAAACAACCTATGTAGCGTAGCGCTATTTGAATCGCTTTAAATCTCGAGTGGATGTGGGTTCGATCCCCAATCCGGACAGGAAATCTTTGTGTAATTTCTAAGATTTCTTACCGAGTCTGGTTGGTTGAGGGACTAACCTACGTGTTATAACATCATCAATAATAATAGTATATCAAGAAACGGGCAGCAGCGTTTCCTTGTGTGGTACAACATAATACAGCGGTCGCCAACCCGCCTGCCAAGCGTGCTGACTATGGCAACTACCCTCCTCCAGTAGGAGGCCTATGTTCAGCAGTGGATGTTATATTAATAACTTATGTTACTTTTGTTAATACCTGTTTCCATTTTCATTACTTTCTCTCATCACAATAATATTTGCACAGGGACCAGCCGGAGCCAAAGCACAAGGCAAACAAGACGACAAGAAGGATGACAAACCTGACGGCAAGGAAGATGGTCGCGACAACCAATTGTGCGTATATCTATTATGTATATTTTTGCTACATTTATTTTTCAACAAAGCTCAACAGCATTTTTTTCCTAGAATAACTTTACTTTTTGGGACTATTTATGATCTGAGCGCCCTTTTATACTATGTTAGGGTCAGTAAGCAGTCGACACATATTGTTTGTAAGCCTGAACCTATGGAAGTCGACGATCCGTGAGTTGTATATTGATAAAAGTCAATTGTAAAATAGTCAAATTGCTCGGGTGAAGGTTAACGATTAAATGTAGATAATATTATTATTCGTAATTTCGTAGAACTCAGGTTTCAGAATGCGGTTGCTCATGGTTCGTTGTATAACTAAAAAAAATATAAATACTGAATCACATAAGGTTCGTAATTGCATGCACATACATATCATGTACAAGGGAGCAGTGGCGAAGGGTGGATATTTTCAAAAGGGAAACCGGAGTATAAATATGTTCCCTCACCAAATGCCGACCGCTCCAGCATGCAAAAAACACTGATGACATATGAATATTCAGTACTCTACAGATTCTTCCATGTATGATAATGGTGTTTCGGTCATGTCGGGAGTAGCACGGCCTAATTGCATTACCTGTTTTTTGTTTTCGAAACTTAGTTTTGAAAACGAAGTTTCGTCTCATAACAAGAAATCTGTTAATCAGCAGTCTATATGGATTAAAACCATAACTAAACTTCGTACGCGGCCAACACACAACTTACAATTTTATAATACTTCTCACCTGGTTTACTACGCTACAATTCAATGTTGAAAAAACAATAACAATCTAAAAACGACAGTTTTGCAATAAACATAAACTCAACACCATGTGTAATATGAAGTTTATTGTATAAAAAATCCTACTAAATTCAATGTATAATGCAACTAAATTCGTTTTTATTTTGCATCATTACAATTTCCCCCTTAATGATTTCTTTCTCACTTGCACCTGTGCACACTGTGTAATTTTGCCTCATCTGCGGTCACCTATGTTTTATCCCTTTATCCTGTAGATCCAGCAAAGAACTAAAACTTCTGCGAAGAAACCATGTTTCTTTTTTGTTTAGTTTTGAAGTTATATAAAGTTATGCTGATGTCAGCAAATAACTGTTTTTATTTGTTTATTTCAAAATTATAATATAATTTACATAAATAAGAGTTTTTATAATGGTAACCATTAATATCTAACTACATACAAAGTTTAGGTATTGTAGCTTCTATATACAAAGAGAAATCGCTTTTTTTCAATTTTTACAAAATTGCCGTTTACTCCGTATTCCTGTCGATTCCGTATTTTATTTTAATTCTGAGCTTGCGTAATGTAGTTAGGTATAACACAAAATAAAAAGCATATAGGTAAACAGTGGGACTTCAGAAATATTGCATTTCTAAAGTTTCCATAGAATTTCTATGGAAATAGGGTTATCAAATTTATCAAAAATGACACGCATTTCTGCGCCACTATTTTCATTCTCAGTAGAATGGTAATAGAAAATTGGCAGTCTAAGTTATCCGAAAATTGTTATAGTAAAGTGACGGCCCTAAACACAAAAATAAAAATTCAATAACTTGGAAGTCCCGCATCATGCACACCTGATTTTTTCATAAATTATAGCTGATTATAATACAAATCTATGTATGTTGAAAAAAAATGCGGATAAAATGGGACTAACCAATAATAAATATTTTTAATTTTGATTAAAAATAATTATTTTTCCTCCTATAAACGATCATTTTTAATTATATATTTCTTTAAATCGGTAGGTATAACAGTCCTTTTTAAGAACCCATTTTATAATAATTGAAAAAACATATACTTGAAATGAATAATGCGTTTTTATGGTTTCTATGGAGTTTTCTCGATATTTTTAATAACATCAAAACTAAACAAAAAAAACTTGGTTTCTTCCCAGAAGTTTTAGTTCTCTGCTGGATCTACAGGATAAAGGGATAAAACATAGGTGACCGCAGATGAGGCAAAATTACACAGTGTGCTGTGCAATGCCAAATTTATTTTGGTACAATTTTCCGCATGCTAAAACGAGACTGCACACGCGCAGGCTGTATAAGTCCGTTCATAGGAATGATAGGGGGCCGTACATATATTACGTCATTCTAAATGGGGGGGGGGGGGGGGGAGTTGGTCTGCGAATGACGGTAAATGATAGATGAAGTGGGGGGGAGGTCCGAAATTGACGTCATTCTTGTGATACCAGTTACTCCAAAATGTACTATTTTGCAAGTACCTAATGGTATTAATTATTGTCTATTGAACTCATCATTCATTTATTTATTACAAAATAATAAAAGGTGATTCTATATCAAAATGTTTTAATGTTACTCTATTTTTTCTAATCCGCAAATGTTTTAATTTTGTTAAACTGGTAATGACGTGAGTTTGAGAGGGGGGGGGGGGATAAGGAAATGACGATAGGATGATTGTAAGGGGGGGTCCAAAATCAAAATCGATGACGTAATATATGGATGGCCCCTAGAGATATTGCATAGTATGGCTGCTGTTGTTTGAAGAAATAACTCGCTATTGTTTCGCTAAAAACGTCCTATAGATTACATAAAATAACATAACATTCTATAGATTGACATGACCTTAAATTACACATTTTTCAAAAGGGAAGCGTGTTATATGGACCCTTCGCCACTGCAAAGGAGACATATTCGACATATTGTGAGTAGATTCGGCAAAAAGATATTTGAAGTGAAAATTATATGTATGTTTGGTTGTTGAAGTAGTATAATGGTGTAGAATATGAAAAGTATTATTAGTATTCCTTTTCGAGCGCTCAGAGCTGGGCAACAAACGTGCATGCTTCGTGTCAGGGAATGGAACTTGTGAAGTATGTGACATGGTGCCGGCAGGTTCTCGTTCGCGTGCGAGGGCGAGGCGGGCGGCGCGGAGGCGGGCGGCGCGCGCGCGCTCAAGGGCGTGATGCGCGTGGGGCTGCTGGCCAAGGGGCTGCTGCTGCGCGGCGACCGCGACGTGCGCCTCGTGGTGCTGTGCCACGACCGCCCCACCGTCACGCTGCTCAAGCGCGTGGCCGCCGACCTGCCCGCGCACCTCGCCAGGGTCAAGGTACCGCCGACAACTAAGGAAAAAGCTTTCTTGTGCCCTGACAGTTTTATAGATACTTCAATATTACATACAAATATCGAACAAGGTACAATTGTAAATATCTAGTAGATACCTAATAACGGCACTCTACTTTTAAATATCAACCGACGTGTATTATTACTTATTACCTGCAATAACTTGTCTTTCTTTCTATTTATAGGGTTTACTTACATCTTAAAAACAAAGTTCAGTGTGAAAAAAACTACAATGCCTGTTATATCACTTAGTCCATTGAAATGTTACATGAGTTTTACATATTTTAGAGGACGCAATTTTATTTTTGGGACATATTTTTGGGTCAGTATAAGCTTAACCCCAAGTTTGTGGGATTGCCGCCCTTGTCCCCCGACCGCCATCTTGGAAAATGAGGCGCAAACGCCTTTTTCGCGATGTCATACAAAAACTTCGCAAAGACATCATTTGTGGCAAATCGCTTTGCCTACAAATACGTCATAACTTTTAGCACTAAATTTAAAATTAAAGTTATAAGCATAAAAGTGAGAAAAATTCTATTAAAATGTTCTCTATTGCTCTATATTTTTTTTATACATTATACAAAAAAATTACCTGCCACCAATCTTGTAGATCGACGTAATCGATTAAACTGAAAATAATATCCATAATTTTCAATAAGTCTACACGTGGCACAATATGTAGCACAACTAAAAGAATAAAATGAGAATGAAGAAACAGCTGAACCTTCGAGGGCTACACATTATTATAATAGTCGTGGCAGGCAGCAATGTTCATAAAAAAAGATCATAAAACTAAGTTAAACATTTCGTTTTGACCGGATTCTCATGAGCATTGACGAACCCGGTCAACTTTGGAGCGCTGTAACAGCGTTTTAAAAGAATGAAATAAAAAAAAATTGTGCTTTTTTCCAAGATGGCGGTCGGGGGACAAGAGCAACCCCACAAAATTAGGGCAAATCTTCTATTGACCTCACACACATGTTCATAAAATAAAAAAATTGCGTCCTCTAAAAAATGCAATATCAGGTCCTTAAATTATAACATTGTAACAAGTCATATAGGTATCATTCGATTATCAGACTTTCAAAGAAGAAGGGATTCACTAATATTCAGAGCTAAATGTTATTTTTATAATAACAATGTACATCGAGACTACTTCCAAGTCATAGTTAATAATAAAATAAATGCTCGAATAATCTAGAAAACCACTTTTAATCAATCCTATAAATCTAATTACTTTCATTTAATTCTCCTATATTTTAACTACCCATATTATTGAGCAGGTAAAACTGATTTTGCGTTAGTAATGTCGAAACGGACTTTTGGTTTATGCTTTTTCAAACGGTTTATTAATATAAATTGAGTGCTGTAAATACTGAACAGTTTATGAAAGCGGAGGGTTACATTTGCACGTGCAGGGCCCGGGCGAGGAGCCCAAGTACCGCGTGGAGCTGCAGCCCGCGCTGGGCGCCGTGCAGGTGTCGGACGGCGCCGTCAGCGTGCTGGTGTCGCTCACCTCCGCCGTCATGCGCGAGCCCGCCGGTGAGTGTCGCCCGCCCCCGCCCACGCCACGCTCAGAACAAACTATCTCTCCTGTATATCATATCTTATATCTTTTATGTGTAATGTGTATATTCTACTGATATTTTTGTTTTTAATGATGATAATGATGAAAAAAAAAAGATAATTTGTTCAAGTTCACCGCCTCCGGGCGCCGTGTTGAATGCTCATTTTTAGGTGTGAGTAGGGTAAGATGCGGCGGAAGAAAAGGATTTTTGATCATCTACCTAGATATATCCCGTGCGTTGACTCCGCGGTGTATATCACTCTACTGAAACGGAGCAAACATGTCTGTCGTATCTATTCGTATAATTATATTGTTTATTCTTATTTCTATAATTATATAATCATCTGTCGAAAGCCGAAAGCTCTCGATTTAGACCCCGCAGAACTTTCCTTTCGTTCCGACGATCGGATGCACTTTAGATAGAAACGAACGTTCATTATCTGAGTCACCGTCCATGTCCCGTAGCGGTAGGGTGTATGTGTGATGTTTGCCCCGTTTTCGTCGACGTTGCGATGGTCAAACACCCTTTGTGTTATTGTCGCTAGAGGGCGGCGACGTAAAGCGAGACGACAAGGATGTGCTCCCGCGGCAGAAGTGTTTGGACGCGTTGGCCGCCCTTCGGCACGCCAAGTGGTTCCAGGTACATCGCCTTTATACTTGTGTGCGCACTCCAGCCACCCTCCCCCCACCGACGGCCGGGTCGAACCGGACCTTTTGTTACTTTGCCTTTACCTTTTTGAAAATGCGGGAGTGCGCACGTATTTAATTTAGTCACATGTTTATTTTCTTATTATTTTATCGAACGAAACGATAGTCTTTTATGTTAAAAAGTCGAGTCGAGTCAACTCCCATGAACATGTGGCTACGAGTGCTTTCTCTGTACGCCTCAAGCTGCGTTTCCGCACTGTGAGCCAGAAATGGGAGAAAGTAGACAGATAAATTTCAAAATCAAAGGAAGGAAACGCAGTTTTTTTTTTATAAGTTTTGTGTGGACATTTATTGCTCTTTAGTCGTAGAAAAATAATTATGAATTAACATTAAATAACGTAACAATCGCGGAGCAATAAGTGTGCGTGGTGGTGGGCGTGTCTGACCGTGCGGGTGCTGCAGGCTAGGGCGGCCACGCTGCAGTCCTGCGTCATCATCATCCGCATCATGCGCGACCTGTGCCGCCGCATCCCCAACTGGACGCCGCTCAACCCCTACGTGAGTATACTCTTCACTCTTCAGCTCATACCGGTGGATTTCATTATGTATGGCATCACAGCGGGTGTGCAAAATTATCGTTCCTGAGGCCGTAATTTGACGACCACGGTCTTATACCGTCACTAATTTTTTTTTTATCGCCAAGGGCATATGAAATATCGCAGAATCTCCATTCCATTTCTTTCAATTGAACATAGCAAACATAGTATTCTATGGGCGGAAATTCCAAAATTGATCTACAAGTAATATTACTCAATTTCCATTATCTATACTAATATAATAAAGAGGTAAAGTTAATTTAACCTATTTGAAAAAAATCTTTTTAGAAAGCCACATTATTTGGGAGTGTCAAAGATTATACTTTGAGTAAAAGCTAGTCCATGTATAATACTGTAATGAGTGTGTGTCCAGGCCATGGAGCTGCTGGTGGCGGGCGTCATGCAGTCCGCCAACGCGGCGCTGTCGCCGGGCGAGGCCCTGCGCCGCGTCATGGAGGCCGTGGCCGGGGGCCTGCTGCTGGAGCACGGGCCCGGCCTCCGGGACCCCTGCGAGAAGGACCTGGTGGTGAGTCCCACACACCCCACACCCCAACCCGCCGACTCCCTTGTTGTGACTGTTGTATATAAAATGCATTTTACTTTTGCAGGATGCCCTGGGAAATCTGCCACCTCAGAAACGTGAAGATCTGACCGCCTCGGCGCAACAATTCTTGAGACAGATCGCATTTAGACAAATCTATAAGGTGATTTCGATTGACCCTAAAATGCTTTAGAATACGATGATATTAACCTATCTATCTGTGCGGGCGTATGGATATGATGAGACTTGATGACGAGTCGTAGAAAGCGCGAGGTTCGCTCGGAACTTGTGACCGTTTCGAGTTATTCGATACGTCACGTGGTTCCCGGCGACGTGCGTGATCGAAGACGATATGGCACTCTGATCCTTTCTTATGATTTTTATTTTAATATAAATTCTCCTTTAACCGTTGTTAGGTTTCTTTGCCGCGCTTACCGGATACTTACTTATAAACAATTTAAACTTAAATCTCTTGCCATACTTTCATGGATTAAGGTTAACTATAACACATTCAAAACATTAATGTTCAAAATATAATAAGTATTGACTACTTATGTGGTTGTGGAAAAAAGTAAAAAAATGATATTTCTTTATGAACTAAAAAAATATGAAGGAGGCGGTAAGAGAACAGGACGTTCCACCTCCAACATTTTCTAAATAAAAAATACTAAGCACCTGGAAACTATCTAGTATATCTTAAGACGTTTAGTTTTAATGTAGGCCTTACACAACGAAATATTTATAGAATAATAATGATGTATCTTTTAGGTTCTGGACATGGAACCGCTACCGAAGCAGAAGCATCCCGCGGGCGCCTGGAAGTTCCCGCGCAAGCGCAGGCGCTCCAACACCGACACTGAGACCGACACGCCCAACGGTAGCTACACATGACACTATTACTCTCGTTGTACCCCTACTATTGGGAAGAGATATCAGTAGAGCGTCTAAACTGAAATGACGCACCAGAATGTTTCAAATATGTACGCAACGCACAAAAATGGCATAGCTAATCGCTCATTCCTTTCAGTCAGTTATCTCGGTAATTTATTCTTGTTTGTTATCCAACTAGCATAATTTGTCAGAAAACGCTGGACAGCGGGCGTCTGTTTCATACAATACAGAGAGCGTTGTCAGATTTATCACGCAACTAGTCGACGGAGGTATACGCATACAAATCATAGTTGACAGAACAGTTACACCTCTACACAGAATATGATGTGACGTTATTCATTTTGACGTTGTAATAAAGTAGAGGGGCGCATCATTTCAGCTTAGACGAGCTCTACTCATTCTCAGCTATCTACATATTTTCCTCGTTATTATTGTAATATTTTGCTACATAAAAATATAATTTAGCCTAGTCATATTATAAATCTAATTAGATATGATGATACCCGATGACGAGTCGTAGAGTGAGCTACGTTCGCTACGAGCTAGCGCGGTCTCGAGTTATTCGATACTTCGTGATGCACTTAGCGAATTGCTCGCTCGAGGAAGATTTGGCACTCTGACCTTTTTCTTGACATATGTAAGTTCATAGAATCAATTGCGTGTTTATTATATACAGGGCTTTTGTTTTTAGGCGATGGCAAAGTAGTGAAAACCGAAGAAAAAATGGACGCGTCGGAAAACGCCAGCGCTAAGAAGTAACGCTCGCGGCCTCCCGTCAGACAACATCCAGCGCCACCTTAGATCGTCCTCCCCGACGCGGGATCGTATCGCGTATCGGTCTCCGATATTTTATATAATCTGTGTAACTTTACACATTCTTTTTTTATTTGGTCACACGAGCTCGTGGTGATGATCTGTCCAAAACATACTAGTACACGTGATTGCCGCGGTTTTTAGTAGTTTAATATTAGTTAGGTTTAGGCTCTATTCTATGTAATGTAAGTAGGTGTTAGCGTACGGAGAGACAGGAAGTCGAGTGACGCGTTGAAAGCTGTGAAGGACTGGTCGATGGGGTGGGTTTCGATTAGATTTTATAGATCTGCCTCACCCTTGCGATTGCCGAGGGTACGCGACGTATACGTAAATACGTCAAATTATTTTTAGCTTATACAGCCTTCAGTAATCTCGAGCGTGGGATAGAGTTTAGGTTTACAGTATTTGACTTTTTCATATTTAGTTCCTGACCTGTCCGACGCCTGCCTGAAGGCACTGCACTGCGATCATGCAGGTTATTTTAAATATTACCCTGTATTAGTTTTAAGATGTATATTTTCGTGTATTTATCTGCTGCCGCTTAAGATGGCAATATGAAAAAGTATAGGTATAGTATCAGAATTTATAAGTCTTTTAATTTGGACAGTTACAAAGTTTCCGTAGTCGAGTGGTAGGTATGGTTTACTTTTGTTTTTGTAGGAATAAAATCATTTGTGGCATAGCAGTAAGTTTGTAGTAGAGCATCAGACGCATCATCTCTGCGAATATTAGTCAGATGCGATTTATATACATTTTGTACACATCCACAGTCGCAATAACTTATGCCTTATTTATGCGTTGGTTGCTGTTTTTGAAGCAGAAGCCGTAACGAATAGGAAGCTAATGAGAATAAATACGAAATTCTTTGCCAAGACACATTGGTTATCGTGAAATTCATAGCACACCATTGTTATAGTTAAATCTAAAGTTGGTGTGAAGTATCTTATATTATTTATTATATAAATAGGGTCTTCTGAAGCGACCCTTTAAATTTAGATAGATTATAATAAAAATAATTCGTTTCGGATTTTCGTGAAACCCACATTTTTATTTTATATTCTATAAAATTGTACTTTGGAGATTAATGTCAATAAAGATAATGACAAAAGTTAATGTTGTGTTCTTATTTTCTCTCGACCGTTAAGATGTTGAATTATTCCCAGTAGTCCCCTCTAGCCCTGTCCCCGGAGTGACAGCTGGGAATTGTACTCTCAATTGTCACCGGGTTGACAATTTGTGCAGACTGTTCCCATTGAATGCTTACCAGAGGGGACAAAATAAATGGGAAGTCTGTTTCTCAGTTGTCACCGGGGCGGGTGACAATTGGTTTGTGTCAGGATGGCGTCTGAGAGATGTCTGAATAGTCACAAAATGTGCACCAAATAACTATGTGCGTGTGAACTGAGGGACCACACTGGGAATTCGCGAAATGACAATCCTAGGATTTAGTAGTAGACTTAAAACAATTGTAGAATGAATCTGGGAATTCGTAAACAAATATATAAAACTATGACCCATATAGGGACCACAGTCCCTCAGTTCTCACAGACGATCAGCCAGATCTCGGAAAGTATCTTAAAAAATAAGGTTTTGTGAATACAGACATTTAGTAGAGAATTTGTAAAGATATTTACTAAATAACATACCCCAAAGCATTAAAAATAACAAAAATATAACGACTAAACTGTGGTCCACACAACAAAGATATATTGAATTATACTGAGTAAAATTAATAAAACTGTTCTTTTTCTACATAAAGTTTTAGTAAAAGTCTTAAAACATTTTGTAAAATGAAATGGAGCAAAAATATCGAAGCATTTCGAAGATAGCGATGATTAAAACTGGTCCCTCAATCCTCTACTACACTGACATGTGCGTGTGCTAGCGGCTAGACGAGAGGAATATCAGAAAGTCTAGTGTAGGTACTTACCCATTATTTAGTAGAAACTTACTACTAAAAGTTATCTAAACTTGTGTATTTATTACCTCTTAGCTGAGATAATATTATATTTTTAATCCCATAAAAATAGATAGAGCAGGGTGACCACACAATCAAACAAAATGTAGGCAGTACTATTATACTTTATTTAATATACAGGCTGTAAGGGTAAACATTGTTGTCACTTAAACCATAGGTAGTTAACTTAATTTTAAATATGTTGATCTGAATTTAAAAATAAATAAGTTTTTTTTTTCAGAATTAAAAAAAAACTGTCCGACACCATCCGTAAATTCATGGACACTATGCGCCCGAGTTACGTAATCACTGCAAAGGGCGCTTACCTGCCGCACTGGCCGTCCGTACTACCTACATAAGTTTTAATTAACTACATTACAATAAAAACACAATACACATAACCTGTGATATAACTTTCCCTTCATACGTTTCCTGGACGTTTCCAGGACAAAGGCAAATACCTTCCTTGAGTTGCATGACGAGTCCAAATGTAAGTTAGATTTAACAACAAAGAAAATGAAAAAAAAAACCAACAACTGGATGCTCTGGACTCATTGGAGCGCCGAGCGAAGAGAGTATGACCCTATAAATAACTCACTTGTGGAGGCAAAACCTGGCGTAAACCCGAACCATATCGGTCCACTGTACGTTTGTGTACGACATAATCACTACACACTACTGCGCACGAGGCCGGCGCGGGCGCTGCGCTGCGAGCGAGCGTTACGCGCGTTCGATAGCGAAGTTACTGACGGACTGAGGGGTGTGGACGGTGTGGCTGGGGTCGCGTGCGCGGCTTGCGGCCTGTTAGATCAAGCGCTGTGTTCGCGCACTCCGTCCTCTTTGCCCATGCGTATAGGGTGAAATAATTTTGAGGAAAAATTGAGATTTTACTTTTTTTATGGTTTTTTTTATACATATTGCGTTCTATAAGTGAAACCAAACAACTAGTTTCAAGTATAACGGTGTTAACACTAACACCCCGTATAATTATTTAGACGAAACGGAAACAAGGTTGTACGGTTAATTTAATGCTATATTACATAGCTTATGCATATTTAGTAAAAAGTAGATTACAAAATTAACTAATCACTAATTATAATACTTTTGTCAGTACTTACAATAACTTTGATATATATACTGATCATCATAGCAAAATAAGCTCGTTCAGAAAACATTGATATCGGTAAATAAAGGAAGATTATGTAGTCCTAGTTTTTTATTGAAAGTACTCATAAACGCAAAACAAACGAGCCCAAACTCAACTATCTTGTTCAGTAGGTACCGGAGTTCCTATGGCCACCTTCCGACTCCATCATCAGATCAGCTCCATGGTAGCTCCATATTATTGCATTGTCACGTGATATACATATGCTTGCACAATTTTAGCTCAATCGGTTGAGCGTATCTGCTTCAAAATTGAGTTGTAAGATTCCACCCGAACAAATTACATACCTACATACATACATTGCCAGTTAAATAAAGTTATCGTCAGAACCCCTGGAACAAGTGTGATATTTTATGTTTGGAAACTTTCTAATTACAGTACCTTTTCGATACCTTAATTAAATTATTTAGTACCTCTATGAATAGTTAGTTAGTTAGTTAGTTAGTATTCTAGGAGATACAATACAATGTGGAGGAAAAGAAACAAATATAGAAGAAATTACCCTGAAAAATATTGGTGACACTATACTGCAGCGTTTAGAGGAATACAATAAAAATACAATGTCAGAAATAAAAGCCATAATAAAAACTGAAATAAATAAAGTCCTTATACAATTACAAGAGAAAATTGAAGTAAAAACAAACTACATATATAAACAGGATGACACAAAAACCCAAGAAATAGATATGATACAACAGAAAATTGAAAAACTTACCATAGAAAATGAAGTGTTAAAAAAGGAAATACAAAATTTAAAAATCTACCCATCAACTACAGATACCTATCACCCAGAAAGCAACTCAAAAAAGATTGTCATATATGGCTTCCCCGAATACCATAACGAGTCTGAATATGACCTTCATGTCCGGCTAACTGACATGTTTTATGATGTCCTACAACTCGATCTGACAGGGTACATAGAGGAAACTCGAAGAATAGGAAGAAAATACACAAAAAGTGGTCCCTTAGTAGTTGAATTGATGAGCAAAAAAATGACAAAATACATTATAGAAAACGGCCATTATTTCCAAGGATCTGGATGGAATTCTGATATAGAGAATATCAGAATTTCTGAGTGAAGAAGCACGAAGAAATAGAAAATTGATGCGAGAGGAAATGCTAAAGGCGAGGAAAAATGGTTCTTATGCAATTATCAGAAATAACCAACTATATATAGATGGACAACGAATATATATCACAGAAGAAATACCAAAATATGAAAAAACCACAAAGACTTCGCAACAAATGATAGAATGCAATGGAATAACCCATACAACAAGCCAGCAATACACACATACTAACAAAGAAGCCGCAAATAATACATTTCGAACAAACAGAGAAACAATTTAAAATCCTATTTCAAAACATTCAAAGCTTATATAATAAACAACATATATTGGAAGCCTTTATCGATGAGAAACCCATATATAATGTGATATGCCTATGTGAAACATGGCTCACGAAGGAAAAAATTGAAATTATAAAATTCAACCACTACAAAATGGCAACATCCTATAGTCGTCCCTACCGAGCAGGCGGCGGTGTCTGCATTTTATTACAGGATCATATACAGTTTAAAGAAATAGACCAAATTAGAGACATGTCAATTGAGTATTGTATCGAGGCTTGTGCAATAGAGTTATGCAAGGAAAATTTAGTAATTTTAAGTATTTATTGGAATAGAAGAAATGAAGAGGTATTTATCCGCCAATTAAATAAAATAATGCATTATTTAAATAATAAATATTCAAAATATAATGTAGTTATAGGAGGAGACTTTAACATAAATATCCTAGATAATCATTTAAAAACAAACTTATTCTTAGATCTCATGCTTGAAAATAAATTTAAACAACATATTAAACATCCAACACGAATAAACCACACCACATCCACATGTTTAGACCTAATATTTACCAATTTTTATAGCAACAATTACTTCACCACTGTGGAAGAATTAGGTTTTTCTGACCACAGTGCAACTATCCTACACATGACATTAAAAAATCACACTAAACAAAGAAATTGGTACACACAAAAAAGATTTTTTAACCACCAAAACATGCAAAAATTCAAATCTGAACTAAGTAAACAGAAATGGCTTGAAATAATAACACCAGATAAAAACATCCATGACAATTATAAATCTTTTAACAATGTACTGATCAATATCTTAAACAAAAGTATCCCTAAAAAAAGAACTAAAATAAAAACAAAATTTATAAAATATTGGCTAACAAAAGGCATAAAATTATCCTGCACACATAAAAGACTAGGTACTCAAAATTTTAATACTAAAATCAAATAACCCTATCCTATCCAAATATTATAAAAGTTATGAAAAACTGCTAAAAAATCGGTAATAACAGCAAAAAAATTAGAATATATAAATAAGTTAAAAAAATCGACAAATAAAATAAAAACAATGTGGAATATAATCAATGACAGAACAAACAAATATACCAAAAAAGAAAATAGAAACATAATTTTAGAACAAAATAAAAGCCTAATAAATGATGCTAAACATTATATCAAACATCTTCAACGACTTCTTTACATCCATCGGGAAAAAATCCACTTGTCCGACAGGCAGTGAGCCAAAAGGCGACCCGGTGATCTATCCTACAGAAAACACTATGTTTCTTACTCCTGTAGACCCCTATGAAGTAAATAGTATAATAAAAAAATTAAAAAGTAAGAAAAGCTTTGGTGTAGATGAAATCCCCCCCGTACCTACTGCTTAAACATTGTGCGGATGAACTTACTCTCCCATTCTATAAACTCATAAACCAATCATTTGAAGAAGGTGAATTCCCAAATTTATTAAAAAAGTCTTTAGTAAAACCCATTCACAAAAAGAACTCCAAAAAAGACCCCAATAATTACCGCCCCATAGCTCTAATACCATCTGCATCCAAAATATTCGAAAAGGCAATGTGTAATCGCGTTTACTCATTTTGTGAAAAATATAAAATACTTCATGAGTGCCAAAATGGTTTTCGCAAAAATAAATCCATACAAGAAGCCATAAATATAATCAATAACAAAAGCTACGCTATAGGTATTTTGCTAGACATGACCAAAGCTTATGATAAAGTAAATTTTAAAATATTATTAAATAAACTATACGGAATAGGTATACGTGGAAAAGCCTATAAATGGTTTGCATCTTATCTTAAAGACAGAGAACAAACAGTAGAAATAGAACATTTCAATGTCGATATAAAAGAAATCATAAAAGTAAGATCAGACACACAAGTAACAAATTATTCAATACCCCAAGGGAGTGTCATAGGGTGTCTTTTGTTTATAATTTATATAAATGACCTCCCTAAGTCTATAAACGGACCCTGCGTTCTATTCGCGGACGACGTATCCCTACTCATATCAAGTAATAACAAAAACACATTAAATATAAATAAAAAAATAAATGAAATCCTGTCCACAACAATAGACTGGATGGATAACCATAATTTAGAACTGAACTTTAATAAAACAAAATTAATTACCTTTCACCCATATCAAAAAGCCCCATTAAAACTAAACTTCACACTTAACAACACTACTCTTGAACAAGTTAACGAATTTACTCTACTTGGTTTAACAATAGATACACATCTAAATTGGAAATCCCATCTTCAAAAAATAAGAGCAAAACTATCTAAATTTGCTTATGCCTTACGAGAAATAAAAAAGACAACAAACATACAAACTGCACTTGTTACCTATTATGCATATGCCCATTCGTGGCTTAGTTATGGAATCATACTATGGGGAAATAGTACGGACACAGACACAATATTTACTCTACAAAAGAAACTTATCCGTATAATAGTTAATATTGAACAAACTGATAGCTGCAAATCACATTTTCAGAAACATAAAATTCTTACCCTTACTTGCCTCTACATTCTAGAGATAAGCAAATTTGTAAGAAAATATCCACATTTTTATGACACACGAGGAGAGAAACAAACAAAATACACTTTCAGACATAAAAACAGACTTAACTTGCCCCAATCCAAATTACAAATACACTCATCCAGTCCTATGGTTATGTCCATAAAAATCTACAATAAATTACCAAAAATTATAAAAAATGAGGCTAATATAAATAAGTTTATTAATAAATTAAAAGATTTCCTATTAAATAAATGTTATTACTCTATAAAGGAATACTTCAATGATAAAACAAATAATTAATTATACATTTTAAATGTATCTATATTATTTAAAACATAATAAACATAGAGCATAACTAAATATATAAAGAAAATATAAATAATAAATATCTAAAAATATAATATACTAAATATATTTAAAAAACTAGTTTCTAAGTTAATGTTAATAAAAATAAACACAATACAATTAAAAAATATATATATATATATAAATATAATAATAATAATTAATGATTAAAATGGCTGGCCCTACTTCCTCTCTTCCATTTTTGCTGTGCCCGACAGGGTCCATGTTGGATCTAAAAAAATTATATTATCTGTAACACCTTATGTAATACCTACACGTGGAATGCATTAAAATATTTGAGTTTGAGTTTGATAGTGAAAAAACATGAAAAGAAAGTGGCCAGACATTCTGACGTCAGGTTGTCTGGACCACATTTTTTTTAAATAGTTAGGTACAGTATAACTAAATAATTCCTTTGTAAATATATAGTACCTTTTTAGTACCTTCACATACTTTTTTGTGTGCGTTCGCCCAGCAAAAAGTATCGCCTTTTCAAGAATTTAATGATGCAGATAATTAGTGCCTTAAATGATGTAAATGTGCCCGAAATTTAATATTTGTGCGTCCAACGGCTTCAGAGTTATTTAAGAAAAACGGATTCTGCTGAACGAACGTTCGCCCAGCAAATTTTTTTTTAACTGATGGGTCTAGCTGTATATTAAATATGCAAGAAGATGGCTTAAATAAGAGCATAAATGTGCCGTAAAAGCCAAATTTGTGCCTCTTAAGATTTCAGAGATATTTAATTTTTTGCTGTGCGAACGTTTTGGCGATTGCTATATATCAGAAACGGCTGAACGCACAGTTATGATTTTTTTTATACAGATACAGTAAATTTGTTCATATTTGTGCCGGAATTTTGATTAACGTGACTAGCATGGTTCAGTAGCTATTATTTTATTTCCTAGAAAATCGAAAAATGCTCTGGCTCTTGAACGAACAAGAGGAAGGACTTGTGCAAAAGTTCTTCTCAGAGCTAATCAATAGTTCTTCTCAGAGCTAAACAACAGTTCTTTCCAGAGCTAACCAACAGTTCTTTTCAGGGCTAAACAACAGTTCTTTTAAGGGCTAACCAACAGTTCTTTTCAGGGCTAACCAACAGTTCTTTTCAGGGCTAAACAACAGTTCTTTCCAGAGCTAGGATATTACACACTATTAATATTTTCTTGAACATTTGAAAATGTCTAAAATGCCTATTAATTACATTTAAATATTTTCATCACTAACAACTTTAACATCCACAGAAAGACAATCTGTGCAGTGCCTGCACCGGTGGCTCAGTGGTCACGGAAGTTGCTTCTGAGACCTGGTGTCCTGGGTTCGATTCCCACCCGGGACAATTATTTGTGTGAACCCATCGCTATGTTTTGTAGCCATGACAATTTTTTTTATCACAATATTTATTTATTCTAATAATAATAAGACGTACGTTTGACGTTGTTGTCAATAGAGAATTCAAAACATATGTACCCCTCACCGATGCTGCCCCTAGCGGATCTTTTTTAAATCTTCCCAGAAAAAGGCTAATTTAGATCATTCGATTTTCCTATTTTTTAATTATCAATTAAAGTTTTTTTAACAAAACTTAATTTTGTAGATTGCTTAGTTCAAACATATATATTATATCATTGAGTGTTCCATTTGAACCTCCATAAATCTGTTACACCATATTCTAGCGAGTTGGTAAAATACACAAAGTCTATTCATACTTTCCGATATGAAGACTATGGTTATTTATTTATTCATTCATCTGAATTGAGTGTTCCATTATTTTGGCGAAAAGACTGGGACAGTAACATTTTAACTTAAGTTTTAACTATTTTTAACTGCATTTCCCAATCTTACTATTTTACTAACAGTTGAAAAAAGAACGATGAATATGCACATCTCCCACGCCACATGGACAATTTATGCTCTACAGCCAAGGGTTTGCTATATGGCTATACCAAATATTTTTGCGGTTTTTTTTCTAATGCTATCATCTTGTCTATGTAATTTGAGGGCATTAAGTGTATTGGAAGATATGTCCTTCTCTTCCAGTAACCTATTTCGTGCCATCTGTAAGAAATATTACCATTATTGAATGTGGCTGGTAAACTGTATTTCAAAATAAAAACGCGATTTTTTAAATTCAAGTTCAACTGTATGTTTTCTAAATTAGACATTGGTTTCCTTTAGTCGCGTTTGGTCCAATTCGCAATTAGTCCAATTCACCTTATTCGCAATTGATCCAATTCGCGGTTGGTCCAATTCGCGGTTGGCCTAGTTCGTGATTGGTCAAATTTGCATTTAGTCCAATTCGCGGTTGGTCTTAAATAAATAGCTTTCTCAAAATTATGTGCGGGTCTAAATTTTGCTTCTAATCAATACTAGTAAAGGCGTCGTCGACGGAGTTCACTTATCCTTCTGGGTGGTTTAAAAAAAAACCACGACGGGGATGGCGCCATCCCCTTCTAACCTAACTTGTCCGAGTCGGGGTACTTTATTTACTGTATTTTATAGTACATAAAATAAGTATATAGAGTCTACAGTGTTACCCCTCTTAGTATGCAGGAGCGAGCGAAGCGAGCTCGGGACTAGGGGGCACCCCAACTCGGACAAGTTAGGTTAGAAGGGGATGGCGGGGTCTGAAAGAGGTCTTCGTGGTTTTTTTTTAAACCACCCAGAAGGAAGAGCCCTGCGAAGCGGGGCTCCGTCGACGACGCCTTTACTAGTATTGATTAGAAGCAAATTTAGACCCGCACATAATTTTGAAAATGCTATTTATATTAGATTAACCGCGAATTGGACCAACCGCGAATTGGACCAACCACGAATTGGACCAAACGCGAACCGGACCAACCGCGATTTCTTCATGTTTTTGACAATTGGACTAATTGCGAATTGGACCAAACGCGACTAAAGGATTAGTTTGATGTCTAATTTTGAAAACATACAGTTGAATTTAAAAATCCATTTAGTTGGGTTGTTGTTATACAGTACAACAGACCAACACAGTGAGCAGTTGTTACAGAGTAAAGACCGGCAAAGAACTCAACATAAATGAAACCATGAAACTGTTAAAAACCTTGGGATTACCCTTGATTGCAATTTATCATGGAAGGCGCAGGTAAACCAAGTCAGCAAAAAGGTCCATAGCTCGTTTCACTCTCTGCGGTGCCTCCAGCATTTCTTGCCGTTGAAAACGAAAATTACTCTCTCTCAATATCTCATACTACCCCCCATTTTGGACTACGCCGATGTATGTATGTTACTTAGATGCCAATGAGAAGCTATTGAATACGCTTGAGCGCTTGCAAAACTTATGTTTACGTTTAATATTCAACCTTCGTAAATTTGATCATGTCTCTCAGTTTCGCAAGGATCTCAAGTGGCTCCCTATCCGCCTTCGCAGAAATACTCGAATATTATGTCTCCTCTTCAACATCCTGCACAATCCCTTATATCCTTCCTACCTACGCACAGACGGGTATTTGGCCCTAAAAGTTGGCCAAAATCGATTTTTTTAATATTAGTTCTACTCTCTCTAAGCCATGGTTTCCAAAAACAAGAATAACCGCTCCAAACAATAGCAAAAAATACAAAGCGCTAGCGCCTGTCAGCACGCCGTGGGCTCAGTCGGAAGTTACCGTTCGCCAAAAGTGTTCGTGTGATTGTTCGATGCGCTCAGATTTCGTTATTTTCAAATATTTGCCATCTTGTAACTAAACGATTTTGTGTTGGTTTTGACTATGGATTGTGCTCAACCAGGTATGTTTTTGATTTTTCACTTACTTTTGACAATTAATCTCTTGTCTTTTTTAATTTATATGCTTGAGAGTAAGCACCGAGAAACGTCTATAAAAAAACAATTTTTGAAAGATCAAAGGGAGTTTTATTATATTTCTCATCATTTCTAAGCCAAAATTGTAATGGTTTGTTATAGAGTACACCTTATAGAATGTAATTAAGCACAAAACAGCCACCCCAAAGCACCCCTCTATTTTTGGTGAATTTTTTCCTTAAGCACATACGATACTCAGTAAATGATGTTTTACTTATATTTCGTGTATTTTTGTTATAGGCTCTTCTAAACTGAGAGTTATGACTCGAAATGACTTGTTTAATATGATGGAACGCTCAAATACCTCAACTTTTAATGAAAAGTTGCAATTTATGGAACGACAACTGCTCAGTCAATATGCAGAAAATGACCAAAATATTGCTGATGTAAAGCAAAAACTGTCGGTTATCAGACATCAATTTAAACAAAAATGGTCAGCTGCTCGCAACACAAAGGCCAGATTCCTAGAAAATAATGCCGAGTGGCTTAAGGGATGCATATCGCTACCGAAAGCAGGTTGGTGATAATTCCATTATCTCTATTGTTTAAGATAAACGTGGAGGTTTTTGCAAGATATTGCCAAGAAACGGCAAAGTTATACGTTTCTTTATACAACTTTTACCCAATGTCTCCGACATTACACAAAGTATTGCGTCATGGGGCTGAAGTGGTAAGGGAAGCAATTCTTCCTATTGGACAACTGTTCGAAGAAGCGGCAGAAGCCCGCAACAAACATATTAGAATGTTCCGACTCAACTACGCAAGAAAATTTTCCCGGGTAGCCTGCAACGCAGATGTTTTTAACAGGCTCCTCTTAACCTCTGATCCTGTCCTAACGGGCATGAGGAAGAGGAAGAATAAAAAAAATCTTCCACTTTCAGCTGATGTACTTAATTTGTTACTAGAAAGTGATATTTTTAATGTAAGTTTTGAAGATGACGACGAAAATGACGAATAAATGCTTGTATATATTACGTTTGCCTTTTTTTTACCTTTTCCAAGCTAAAACTGAAATAAAACATTGTTTGGCAATCATTATGCTTACCAAATATTTTTGGCCAACTTTTAGTACCAAATACCCGTCTGTGCTACGTGAACGTTTTTCCTTTGTACATTCTCCCGATGCTCATTGCAGGTCACACCTTAAATCACTCCTTAGATTTCCTTCCCACAAAACTGATTTCTATTCCTACTCATTTACAGTCCATGCAGTCAGATTGTGGAATTCGCTACCCGCTAATATCCGTAACTGCCAAACCCTTTCTCTTTTCAAAAAAAGAGTGAAAGAACACTATCTGTCCTCCTCGTAATAATAGATATTAATATTAGTGTATGTATTATAACTATTTATCATTGTATGTATGTATTTAAGTATATGTGTAGTTATTGTATGTATGTATATCTACCTACACACTATTATTTATTTCTTTGTTTTCATATCTTCTTTCGCAGGTCTACTGGAAGAGATTTCGTTAGAAATAAGTAGTACCTTTGTACATTGCCTTTTCTTTGCATTTTATTTACTATATTTTTTTTGTGTGTACATAAATAAATAAATAAATAAATAAAAAATAAATCGTCGTGGGTAATATGGAATCTTCACTCATATATTTTTTTTGTGCAAATTGTTTGCCGGTCATAAGAAAAGGTACAAAATAAACAATAGTTTTGGCAGTTGTATATATTTAACTATTACAGAATATTTTCTTTACAATAATTTCTTTGTACAATATGGAGATAAAAATCTGCTCGTGTTCAACAAAAATAAAATGCAACACAAGACTAAACTTGTCAAAAAGGTGACAAAATATATTTATATATTTATACAAAGAGGCCCTTTGGAGGCAAAATAATATTACATGGTCACGATATACATAATTACAATTCTTTAATTACATATTTGATTTCGTCACATAATTGTAGTAGAACCAGCCCTAAAGCGAGGTCCATTTTTAGTTATTAGGAACTAACCATTTTGCATTTTATCCCTTTTGAACAACATTTAGTAACAATTTAGGGAATTAAGTACATTATATTTATATATGAACTTAAATTTATAATTAAATTGTTTTAAAATGAAGGGCTTAGTGGTTTGGATTAAATGAATACTGCCATATATATTTACCATCGGAAACTTAGCACTAGTAATTTTAAAAACTGCCAATCGTTACAAAAATACAGGACGAAAAAATGGCAGTGACAGTAGAGAACGGTCCTAACTAGCCCGTAAGTAATTGTGTTGGAGTCGCATTGAGACCCCGTGCTCCATCCTGCGAAGCAACCTCATTATTCGTCGCCTATAGGTCATTGCAATCGGCGAAGTTTACATCAACAAATTTAAAATATACGTACACTTTCATTTGAGAAACCACGTCTATTACAATGTGCATACAGACTACACACTTAACACGCATTGATCTTTTATCAACTCTGCGAATAAATATACATTTTTAGGCTTAAAAAATAATAGCATTTATCGCAAAGTTAATATAAGAAATTATTAACTTGCAAGTCTCATATTATAAGTCAAAAGTAACTGGACGACAACATTGCCGTGTGCCAAGGTGTTAACTCTTGCTCACCAATGTTTGACACAAAAGCAGCCTGGCACATGGGGCATCACTCATTATTAACAATTATAGAACATTGCATAGTTGCTTTATATTGATAATATTTATATTTTTGAGCACAATATATAGGTACTTATTTATCATATAATTTTTTTTTTGTTTTTCATTGTCAAAAGTCAAATTATAATTGTTTATTCTAAGAACATGTGAGTAGACTACGGCGTGGCCTGCGTTTGTTTTTAGTTAAGTTGTTTCGGATGCGGGGAGATTATTCTTTCAATATAGCATCTTTTATTTATAATAAAAATAATTGTAGGATCGCGATTCTCGCAGTTTTTTACTCATATGTGCTTAAGAATTATTGAAAGAGACATTTACAAAAGAACCAGGGATTGACAATGTTTTTGGTATTTTTTATAATATAATTACATTTGGATAAAAAGCATAAATATAGTACATTGATTTATTTCACTGTTTAAATAACAGTTTCCTACGAGGCGGGTGGAAGCCAAATAATACATGCGATAAAACTTCAAATGGTCAAAAGAAAATAATTTTTTCTCAGAATTTTACACATTTTTTTGTATTTTTTTATATTTTTATTTAATTTTTTATGTTTTTTTTTGTTTTTTAACATTTATTTTTTTGGGAATTCAATTTTATATTTTTTTTGTTCTTATCGTGTCGTATTTTTTATAACTTTTTAAAAAATTAAACAGTTTTAAGAGACACTTTCTTTATAACTCTAATCAGTTTTCTTATAAATAACTCGTTTTAAAAATTATTTATTGTACTTTTAATTATTCAGCGCGGCCGAGTGCCTCTTATGTAAAATCTTATAAAACTTATACATAACGCGATATAAAATTGCCAGGCGTTTTTTTATATTACATCAAATAGTGACAATGCTTCGGGCTGTGGGGCTACATCCAGGTGGTGAAACGTTCTGGTAACATTAACAAAAAAACAACTTAATAATTTTTAGTAAAGATCTAGTTCTAGAAGCTAATTCTCGTAAACTTAACGAAACAATAACTGCGAGGCATCGATGAAAACATATCGGTAGATGCCGACACATAACCACAACGACTTAATACATAACGCGTTCTTCTAACTGCTAATTTCTGGACTAAACATTATTTTATAAAAAAAAAAATAGATGCATTCAATATAAAATATGAACTTTGGATAAACAACAGAATTTTGATTCGAATTCATGCTTAAAAAGCTGTAAAACGTGTAGCGATGTAAAAATAATTCATATTGTCAGTTCATTGAGACGCACTCCACAGGACGCGTCTTCACTTACAGAATTCCTAGCGTGTTACATAACAGCTACGATTTATACAATCTTTGTATTACTTTAGATATGCATCGGTAGTAACTTTACTTTAAATACTATAGGAATTCTGGTTCAACGTATTCGGAAGCACACCAGCGAGTCCTAATGTTATTTTACGCTCAACTCTAGCGTAGCGTAAAACTAATTCGGACACACGTTTCTGATCGATAAATATGATTACAACCATATATAATTATTAATAGCATAACACATCAATTTAAGCTTTTCTCAATTTGAGAAAGATGATAAATTAACATGTTCACAACATGTAAATGAATAATAGATTATCTAGCGAAAGATTAAAGAAGGCGAGCATTGATTAATTTGACAAGATTAGGCAATATCTTGGACGAATTATTATATTATTGCATCAGTCAGTCGGTGTTCAAATTTGATATTCTTAATATTTACCTTCAACAAAAAATGTACAACGAGTGACAAACATGCGTGACACTCAACGAGATCAATCTGTCCACTAACATTAACAACTGACAGAACATTAAATGCGAAAAAATATTAGTCTCTCCATTACAGTAACATTCTTAAAGTTACTTAACCTATCATGGACCAATTAAACTCTTTGCAAGTATATCACCGCTATTATTTATATGACCCGTTGTACATTAGTATAACATATATAAACATTATAATATAAATCGTATTTAGTTCTGAAGCCTTCGATAATCTTATTGTATCTAGCAACCGTTATATTGTATATGCGTAGCTCAACGCCAAATATAAGGCAACACAATCATTTAGCACCATTATTTAAGTTGTACGCACTCCAATGATGACAGAACAATGATCCAAACGATATTTAGGAACAGCGGTATAAGCCGCGCCAATAAAGAATCTAAAATGGCGTCCATGAATGTCACCGACAGATGGTAGGGTCAGCAAATAAAAAGAAAGATAGAAAGAAAGTTTGTTTATTGTATATGTAGGTAAAATACAATTGTTAGTTTTAGGTGTTGAAATGTGTAACGTATACAAAAAAATACATAATCTTTCATAAAAATTAAAACTGTTTATTTGCTTACTTTTCTTTAAATTTTTTTACCTTAACCACTCGCAAGTATGTCGTGATTTTCCGATAGCTTTCTTTACGGTTTTTTTTTTGCATGCAGTACGCGCCGTGTGTGACTAAGACATCAACAGTTTAGAGTGAGAGCGCATGATCGCCGCTGCCATTTTAGATTCGTTTCTTTATTGGCGCAGGTTATAGGAATCACTGCATTCTGTTTCTGATCGATATAGCTGTAATATTGTCCTGAATATTATTTGGAAACATTTGTTCGTATCGTGGATGATACTCGCTCACTATCTGTCTCCTTCTCGCCGAGCGAGCGGGACAGACAGATAGTTCGCGAGCGTTCTATGGCTATGGTCTTAAGCGTAACTTATACAAGGTTATTGAGCTGCAAACTTGCACAACATCTAAGTATAGCACCTTTAAACAATTTTCAACATTAAACACTGTACACAAACACCAATATATTTTTTCAATTATCACAGGGAATTTGGTGGATCCCATCTCGCGTCTCTCCGTCCGGCTCCTGGCTCCGTTCACGCAAAGCGCATGCATCATCATATCATCTATAGATATAATATATATATTTTTTTGTCATTTACCCTTTCCACATCACAAAAATACTATTTACATAAAACCATACACGACCGTAAAATGAATATTTATGTATTTTTTTTTTATTTCTTAGTATGTACATTTATTAAATAACTTATGAATAATAAACAATAATAAATATTTAAAAACGAATAGGACGTAGTAGTGGAGGCAGCGCGACACTACGACTAGGCCTCAGTCTTGTGCTCGCACCGCGGCCTCGACTCGTGTCCGCTGTCGCGCGGCACCCGGCACGTCTCCCGCAGGGTGGACACGGACATCGCTCGTCGAGACCGAGGTACACAGTGGCGGTTTGTCGACCGACTATTTTGTAACACTTTTTCATAAAAACAAACTATCGAAGCTTTGGACACTCGACCTGTATTTAAGCTCTATACATTCCTTACTTCTCGGATTGCATCAGTTACTAGTACTACAGACAACTTATACAACGATTTGAAATAAGATATGTCAAAGAAAGATAATTACTGAAGCATCTGATTCAAACGTAGAGAACAGAAACAAAGGCCTGTGCCTGAAAAAACTTCAATATCGGACCGAATGATATTTAAGTACAGTCGACGAATAAATCCTCTTGCGCATTTTTGGCGTTAGCTCCTTATAATACTAACCTAGTTTATTTCACACAATTAGACTCTGTCAACTGCACTATACATAAGGTAGTTTAGTTATCACCTAGTAATGTACAACGTGATCACCTTGTAGGTTTGTATTACAATAGATTTTGTCGAACGCAGGTCGTTCTGCGTGCAAGAGGATCGCGGCAATTTTCGTCCTGACGACCGTCAGTACCAACCGACTTCTATAAGTATCCAATCTTTTCCCAATAATACAAGAATGCCCTTAATTTTATGCGAACCAGTTTAAATATATAATATCGCAATTCGGTCACTTACCGACACAGTTATAGTTATGTAAAATTAAAATATAATAAATAAGATCACACGTTATAGTTTAAATAATAATTAACTAGCACAAACATTATTTTTCACTATTAAAATTTAAAAATATAATTTATAATTACATTAAAAATATTTTATGTCTTGAAATATACATAAAACATTTAATCCATGGAAAAAAAAAACTTAAAATTCCAGGTGTTACTTAATTTAAAGTGGCTATTACAGTAGCCAAGACAAAAACTCCCGCGATCCTCTAGCTATACTATGATGGCACTATGGAATGTAAACATATAATTTTCATAGTGGCACTCGTAATACATCTAAACATCCAACTATTGTTAAATTTTGGAATCATTAACGTAACGTGTAACGTAAATAGTGTAAAAAGCAAGTTAATTGGCAGATCATAAAGTGACGTTCTTCACAAAAATTCGATACCAATATCGATTAGATGTTAACTATCTGCCGATTAACTTAAATTTGACACAATTTGATACATCTTATATAATCTGTGACTAGGAGTGACTATTCAGAGACCATACATTATTAGTGGGCACAGGGGTCGCAAATTTAAGTAGCATCAAGTTCACCAGGGGCATCACACGCTGGGGACCCGCCGGGGGTTTAAATTCACTAGAGATTCTTCTACACACAAGTAGAATATTATGATGACAGAGAACACCATCAACGAAGTCTGCGTCGTCCAGGACACACGGAATATTTCTCGCGGGACCCCAGAACGTAACATCGAGGGTATCACGGGTCACCCGTCGGGTGGTCCTTCGAGGTTTCGAAAACACAAAAGGCCCACCCGAGCCGTCGCCAACCGAGGGGCCCACTAACAACGCACAATCCTCCCACGCATCTCCGAGGTATCAACGAGAACCCTCGTACGCACAGCAGACACAACTATAACAAAGACGTATGTACAGGGGACGTATGTGTCATCGCGGCCACGCGTCGGCGAGGCGCAGGCCGGCGGCGAGGCGCGCGTGCGAGGCGCGGAACGTGCTCACGATCTTCTCGAACGTCTCGGGGTCGTACACCGAGCGCGCCGTGTTGGTCAGGTCGAACGGCTCTGCAACGATACTTATGCTCAAAAACCCTTCTCTTACATTCTAGAAAAAAATACCCATGACTTCATTCTTTTTAGTATTGAAACACTCGTAGTGAGATCTACAGTGGCCGCACAAACCACGAGAAGCCGGGCGGCGCCATCTAGCTCCTAGCATCCTAACTAACCTGTATCGCGCAATTCATGTTCGCAAGCCAATTAGAACATATACAAGAATACAAGTTCTGAATATCAACAAATGGCATAGCTCCTCGCCCGGCAAAGAAGATCTTTAACTTGTAGAGGAAAACCACCAACCGTTCCTCTGCACATTCAATCAGCCTATCTATATTCTGCCAATTTGAATATATTACGCCGGACTGTCTCATGTGGGTCGTGTTAAAACCGGTAGTAACAAACCCACTGAGTTATTCACCAGGTCTTCTCAATTGAGGCATATTGGATCCTGTGGTAGCATTAGAGCGCATTCATCATTATATATTCATGCTCCACCGAAATAATATAAATTCTTCCAACTTAATATAGACAGAATAAGCTATTAGACACAATATAACCAAATATTAAAGTAATGACTAAAATATTATTAAAAATAATAACTCAAATACCTGCTTATTTTGCAAATTTATAAAATGTAGTCATCATAGATACACTGCTTAACTCTTGTTCTAACTATTTGCAAGTGCCTATAATAGGTTTACGTAAATATTTTTTTTCCATCCCAGACTCCTGCTGGACATAAGCCAGGGTAGGCTTTTTTGCACATAATGGTCGGATACATTATTATGAACAATGATCAAAGAAAAATTTACAAAGTGATACAGTGACCTGTAACCGCTATATGTTCGTACATAAGATTTGTGCTAATTAGTAAAACTATACCTTCTACGCAGAGCAGTTTCCACTGGTGCGGGTCGTTCTTGTGCGCCCGCGCCGCGCGACACTCCGCTATGGGCACACGGGCACCCGCTCGCACAGACACCGCCATCTTGTCGTACCTGTTACACACATTATCATATAATATACGATAATTGATATATTATATCATATGCAGAGGTGATCTAATAGACTTTCCATAGGTTGAAAATGTAAATAATCTATCATTAAAGTGTATTAAAAGATTTCTTTAGTTTTAATCAACTTAATCAACAAATTTAGAAAAGGTACTTATACCAACTTTTACAAAAAAATAAAATTGATATATGCATCTTCCCATGGGTGTCGTAAAAGGCGACTAAGGGACATATGGCTGATGGATGGGCAGCAGCATATATTAGCTCAACATTTGCATCTTACTGCGATCACCAATCCGTCTGACAAGCGTGGTGATTATGGCAATATCCCTCTACGATCCTGGCTTGCCAAGGTCTGTTAAGAGGAGGCCCATGTTCAGCAGTGGACGTCAACGGGCTGTTGATGATGATATGCATAGGAAGCAGGGCTCGTAGTCTCAAGGCCAGGGGGGTCCGCACAGATACGGGGAATTTGGCCTAAACGTCCGATACGACGTAAACTCTAAAACCTAGCACTGTTACAAGATGCGATACGGCTCCACCCATGTCGAGTCCGTTGTATTATTAAATAAATACGTAACATCAGTAAAATAAAGGCGTCCACAATTAGGCACGATACGACAGCATTAAGCCAATATGAATGCTGAGATCATTTCGGGAGCCTCGTTTAACAAGTTCCTTTAAACATATCTCTCAGAACGTTGGAACGTAGCTACTCACGGGAACTCTGCGTAGTACCGCAGCATGTGCAGGAACAGCTCGGCGAGCGACGTGCGGTTGTGTTGCCGCCGCGCCTCCAGCGCCGCCTCGCCCGCGCGCGGCAAGATGCCCGGCGACGTGCCGCCTGCCGCCACCACACACCGTTACATTTACAAGTCTGTCACACTTGAGTCAATAGATAACAACGCCAGACAAAAAATCATGTTTAGTACAGTGTGCTCCCGTACCGAGTGACTCGGAAGCCGCATCTGACACCGTGTGTATTCAACGTGTTAACATTATGATATTCAACATATTAATATTATGGTATTCAACATCACTAAAATACTATTATATGTTATGGTATTCATGACTGTGTCGTTGATGTCGTCACAGCTTGGTCAGACAATGTGTATGTAAGACAGAGTACTCACACTGCAGGAAGTGTATGACCATGAGCGTGAGCGAGTAAGAGGACAGCGTGCGGTGTCGCGCGTCGTTGATGTCGTCACAGCTTGGTCAGACAATGTGTATGTAAGACGGAGTACTCACACTGCAGGAAGTGTATGACCATGAGCGTGAGCGAGTAGGAGGACAGCGTGCGGTGTCGCGCGTCGTTGATGTCGTCACAGCTTGGTCAGACAATGTGTATGTAAGACGGAGTACTCACACTGCAGGAAGTGTATGACCATGAGCGTGAGCGAGTAGGAGGACAGCGTGCGGTGTCGCGCGTCGTTGATGTCGTCACAGCTTGGTCAGACAATGTGTATGTAAGACGGAGTACTCACACTGCAGGAAGTGTATGACCATGAGCGTGAGCGAGTAGGAGGACAGCGTGCGGTGTCGCGCGTCGTTGATGTCGTCACAGCTTGGTCAGACAATGTGTATGTAAGACGGAGTACTCACACTGCAGGAAGTGTATGACCATGAGCGTGAGCGAGTAGGAGGACAGCGTGCGGTGTCGCGCGTCGTTGATGTCGTCACAGCTTGGTCAGACAATGTGTATGTAAGACGGAGTACTCACACTGCAGGAAGTGTATGACCATGAGCGTGAGCGAGTAGGAGGACAGCGTGCGGTGTCGCGCGTCGTTGATGTCGTCACAGCTTGGTCAGACAATGTGTATGTAAGACGGAGTACTCACACTGCAGGAAGTGTATGACCATGAGCGTGAGCGAGTAGGAGGACAGCGTGCGGTGTCGCGCGTCGTTGATGTCGTCACAGCTTGGTCAGACAATGTGTATGTAAGACGGAGTACTCACACTGCAGGAAGTGTATGACCATGAGCGTGAGCGAGTAGGAGGACAGCGTGCGGTGTCGCGCGTCGTTGATGTCGTCACAGCTTGGTCAGACAATGTGTATGTAAGACGGAGTACTCACACTGCAGGAAGTGTATGACCATGAGCGTGAGCGAGTAGGAGGACAGCGTGCGGTGTCGCGCGTCGTTGATGTCGTCACAGCTTGGTCAGACAATGTGTATGTAAGACGGAGTACTCACACTGCAGGAAGTGTATGACCATGAGCGTGAGCGAGTAGGAGGACAGCGTGCGGTGTCGCGCGTCGTTGATGTCGTCACAGCTTGGTCAGACAATGTGTATGTAAGACGGAGTACTCACACTGCAGGAAGTGTATGACCATGAGCGTGAGCGAGTAGGAGGACAGCGTGCGGTGTCGCGCGTCGTTGATGTCGTGCGCGCGCGCCCACAGCTTGGTGAGCGCCACCAGCGGCCGCACGCGCCAGTCCACTGCACATAGGAATTAAACAATTGGCTTCAACAACGACACTTTCAATATGTTAAAGGATCCATGAATCTCGGTCGATCGCAGCTACGCGCGATTGGTCGCATGCGACTGATGCGCGCGGCTGATGCAACAAGTCAGAGACCGATGGCTGTTAATAGTCACGAGCGTCTGTCGCAGACCTCGGATACGTCTTAATTCATTCTCATACTCTGACTACCGCATCAGCCGTATGCGAAAGCCGCAATTCACGGACGTAAACCTTAAATAAAACTGAAGCATGACCGTAGAGGGAGAATATATAGAGGAGTCGTTGTCCCCCACCGCAAATGATGGAAGCGGTATATACTTATGCCGTTTCCTATAGGAAAGAACAGGATGCAAATAGCGATCGTGCATCTCACTCCGCATATAAATTTTTGGTGTAAGTACCAAAACAACTTCCGCAACATAAAGTTTTAGGTTAAGTCAGAAAATATCACATAAAATGTATTGTAAGTATTTACCTCATTACTATTTGTTCTAAACCGTTATAAAAGCGTAATTTAGTTTGGTTTACACTGTACAGTCCCACCAACTTATCTGTGAAATGCCAAAAGTAGGAACTACGGCTGCCATGTTGAAATGTCATTCGATTGTCAGTACATATCTACTACATTCGGGTTCTCTGTGATTTCTGTTGCTAAATTGCTATATTTACAACGTTAATTATGCCGAAAGCGATTAAAAGTGATGCTCGAAGCATTATTCTAAAGGTTAAATCCTTTTTTGAAGAAGAAGCTCGGGCGGAGGCTCCGATTATACCATTTAATCAAATATACAAACGAATTTCGGCAGCTACAGGTTAGTGTTCCCAACTTTCTTTTTCATATCTAAAATAGTAAAAGAAGGGCATGTAGCAGAAGAGACGGGTACAAAAATTCGGACCCCAGGCAAGGAGAGGCAGCGTAAAACGGGATTTATACATGTTGATGATTTTGACATGGGAGTTATTCGAAGAAAAGTTCATGAGTTTTATTCCAATAAAAAGGAGCTACCAACTATCGAGAAGCTTCTAGAGGTCTTAAAGACAGAAATTAATTACACAGGACAAAGAGAAAGTCTTCGAAAACTGCTTCACAAGATGGGTTTTCGTTTTAAAAAGTCTCAGAGTAACCGTAAGTTACTAATGGAGCGTAATGAAGTATCAGCTTGGAGAGCAAAGTACTTGCATGCAGTGGAAAAAAATAATAAAGGTCCACAACCTCAGCCGCTAATTTATTTAGACGAGACATATATTCACTCATTGCATACATCAGGCAAATGTTGGCAAGGAGAGGGTGTAGACGGAATATTAGAGCCTGTATCAAAAGGACAAAGGTATATTATTGTACACGCAGGTGGGGACACTGGATTTGTTAATAATGCACTTCTCGTTTTCAAGTCTAATACTAAAAGTGGTGATTATCACGATGAAATGAACAGTACTTATTTTAAAAAGTGGGTTATTGAAAAACTGGTGCCTAACTTACAGCATACATCAATAATTGTAATGGATAATGCTCCCTATCACCGTGTTTGCATAAATAAGGCTCCAAATACGAATTCTTTAAAAAGAGATATGCAACTATGACACAAAATAATGTTGACTTTGGAGAAGAGTTCACAAAACCTCAGCTGTTAGAAATAATAAAAAGAAACAAGCATGAACCTGAATATGAAATTGAAAAAATATTAGAACAAAATGGACACAAATGCTTGTACTTACCTCCCTATCACTGTGATCTTAACCCCATTGAATTCATTTGGAGCACAATGAAAAGAAAAGTAGCTGAAGTAAATATTGACCATAAAAATGCTGAGATTCCCCGCCTGGTTCAAGAAGCCTTTGAAACCATTACAGTTAATGAGTGGGCACAGCATTGCAGACATGTTCACAAGTTAGAAGAAGAATATTTGAAACAAGATTCGTATTTGGATAAGCCTTTTATAATAGAAGTAAGAAGTGACACAGAAACAGAAAGTGATAGTGATGATGATGATGGTTGCATGGAAATAGGAGATATATTTCCTCACAGCCTGGATGAAGTTGGGCGTGCAGGTTGTTCAAAAGACCATAATTATTGTAAACCTGGTTTCAATAAATGAATTATTCTAAAACTCACGGTGTGGCAAATATCAAATAAAGTTTGCAACAAACAAGTTTTAGGGTTTAAAAGAAATATATCCCTACTGGTAGCGATAAATGGAAATAAAAATCCAACTATCCCAACCAGTCCAAATCGGTGGAGATATCTGGAGCAAATTATTCCATATATCCCTACCGGTGGCTATAATTGGAAAAAAAAAACCTAGTATCCGTACCAGTGGAGATATATCAGTAGGGATATGTGGAACAGGGGAATATTATGAGTGTCGCTTTTTTTCTTAAAACTATTAATATTCTTATGATCATATAAAAGTGTTTCATAGACATATTGTGACACGACTGTAATAATATTAGTTCCTTTGAATCTCCGATAGGGAAACTTAAAGTTTATATAATATGGACCTTACAGCTCGTTTCTGTAGGCATTGTCAAATAAGAATATAGTTATTACAGTAATCATGCGTATGTATTAAGTCAACTAGTAACCAAAACCGTTTGTTCCCGATAGTTCTACTGCACAGTTCTACGGTAGAACTAATGGGATTTTTTTTCTCACTAGTTCTATTATATTTGATGTAACGAAAGAGTAGAACTAGTGGGAGTCTTTTTTCCCGCTTGTTCTACTTGTTCCATCGGGTAGAACTAATGGGAAATTTTGTTCCCAGTAGTACTACAATATTCGATGTAACAAAAAGTAGAACTAGTGGGAGTCTCCCTTCCCACTTGTTCTATCTAGAATAGTAGAACTAGCGAAACTTGAAGTTTTACACCAATTAATGTGTGTGTGTGTGTGTGTTATTATTTTGTTTTTATGTTTAGTCTATTTGAAGAAATTCTTTATATTATTTCACCCTTAAATAAGTTCAAAATAGAAGTAAATATCAGTTCAGTATTCAAGAAAATAAGTATTAATAATAATAGTGTACTAAAACCACACAATTGCTACCTGCGTGTGACACACCCACCTAGCGCTTTGTGTTATTATTGCGCATATTCGAACCTTGCGCTCGCCGGGTTAAGTAAAGATGTAGAAATACTCCATTAAGTAGAAGTCGATTATTCGAGCGAGCAACAAAGAGATAAGGATGACCATGCATTTTATGTTAAGGTGTTAATTTACTCCATACCTAAGATTATCTTAAATGTATTGAGAAGCCACTGTTAACAATTTTAGTGTGTGATCCACTAAAAGGAATGTCTACAAATATAAAAATTGAAAACAGCATGTTACATTAAAATGTGTGATTTATAAACTAATTATAGCGTATTAATTTATTGTGTCTAGTAATACCAAAGTGTCTTTAATCCTATTGAGACACGACTAGTATTTTGCTAACACATTAATTGGTGTAAAACTTCAAGTTTCGCTAGTTCTACTATTCTAGATAGAACAAGTGGGAAGGGAGACTCCCACTAGTTCTACTTTTTGTTACATCGAATATTGTAGTACTACTGGGAACAAAATTTCCCATTAGTTCTACCCGATGGAACAAGTAGAACAAGCGGGAAAAAAGACTCCCACTAGTTCTACTCTTTCGTTACATCAAATATAATAGAACTAGTGAGAAAAAAAAATCCCATGAGTTCTACCGTAGAACTGTGCAGTAGAACTATCGGGAACAAACGACCAAAACTTCTATATTTATTTTGTCACATTGCCGCTTCTGATACTTGAGTAATCATGTCACGTCAGTCATTTTATCGAATCGAATCGCTACTCACGTATTAACAAATAACTAAAATGTTATGGAGAATAATTTTTTCCTAGTTCTGAATCAATAAAAGCGGTTAACTTATTTTATTTATTTTTTAATTTTAAAACTAGTTGTAAAGCTTTCCAAAACGTGTGAGTAATAAAACATTGTATACCTACATATATTTTATTTTTATCAAATATCTGTAGGATTTTCCGCATTTTAAGGAATCCATTCTTTTTTTTAAACTAGCTGGTATCCTTTGCCGTGAAGGACAGTGATTATATACTACTTCGTTTTTTAGTGCTTTATTTTATATTTAATTTAATAAGTTATAAAATAAAAACCTTAGCTTGAAATTTACATGCCATGTTTATGCTTTCTGCAATAAAAAAAATATGCGTGGTCGAAATTATAAAAGAAATGGGGAAAATATTATACACGCTGGTAACCCACCAGAATATATTCCTATCTCAAAAGGTATACGCTAACACCGCTTCTAGTTATATACTTCTTCTATGAGCATGACAGATGCTTCAGTTTCATTAAGGTTCATTTCCGCAGTTTCCTTTTTTAACACAATACGAGTGTATCCTACACGTCAGGAGCAAGTACCGCATCATCAGCCTTAATAAATGGTTTAAAAACTACTAACTAAGCAACCTGAGCAAGAAGGCGCCCCAGTGGAATTTGGACCTCGGCTCAGGGCGGTCGCTGGCGGGCGATTGAGGAATGACTACATTTTTACGTGAATTTTGGGCAATTGTTTCCACCCACAGTTTTACGCTCAACTACATCAATGTGTGAAAAGTCCAATATTTAATTGAGAAATTACTTAAGATCCCAGTAACTAACATATTGATATATATTGGTACTCACGTCTCGAGAAGCAATGCAGCAGGTTGGTGTTGCGGATGCCCACCACGTTGTTGCAGTTTAGGTCCACCTGCAGACCGTTGCACGAGTCGCGGAACTTCAATATTGGCACCTTGGCCTGTATTAGTTCTGCATCTGTGAGTAATAGATAAGAAAAAACATTGCGAGTTAATATTAAAATATACATAATCATTAACAAAAGATAAATAACTTAGTAACAGGTTTTATTAGCAAACAATGGATAATAACGGATAAATAAATATTTTACAATTACAATGAAAACTAAGCAGAAACTTGGTAAAAAAGAGCATGACTTTTAATTTTCAAATTGAAAAGATTTTCAGTTTGGTACGACGATTTACTCAGTTAATTTTATAAATCATGTGACCTAACGATTCTTTAATATAATATATTAAAATATTCTACTAACTTCTACGAATTTGGAATACCGAACATAAACTCTAAATTCAAAATACACAAAAATTATACATATATTTCGAATAATGTTAATACGTGAATTATTTTTTTCGAATTATTCGGATACTTTCGAATATTTCGATTCGAGTTTCGAATCCAATATTAAAATTCGAATTTGCAAGAAAAAGAAAAAACAATTTGTTACGATAGTTTTTTATGCTTTCGTGTTAGAAAGAGATGAGAGAATACTCACTGGGATCAAAGCTGCGTATATAACTAAGTATATAGTTGAGGTGAAGCAGCGCGTGCGCACGCGGCTCCAGCTCGTCGAGCGGGCGCACGTACAGGCACAGGTCCATGTCGGACGAGTCCAGCCCGAAGCCCGACATCGTCGAGCCCACCACGTACAGGCCGTAGCGGGGGAATATCGTCTGTTGAGGGAGAAAATGGAAACTTCCTTAATACCAAGGAACTGTAAATTATAGTTAAATAATTCTGTATAGTAAGAAACAAGAAAATACACCTAATTCAGCACAACACACAACATAATATAAAATACAAATTAAATGTAAATCACTACATAGTATAAAACAAAGTCGCTTTCTCTGTCCCTATACCCCTATGTCCCTATTTACGCTTAAATCTTTAAAACTACGCAACGGATTTTGATGCGGTTTTTTTAATAGATAGAGGGATTCAAGAGGAAGGTTTATAAATGTATAATACATCAGCATTGTACCCGTGCGGAGCCGGGGCGGGTCGCTAGTACTTATACAAAAACAACATGTAAACTTGCATGTTCTAACCGAAAAGGTTAGGATTGGCTAAGCAAAACACCTAGCGCTGTATCACATATCTATTTGCCACAAGGTAAAAAGGCAAGCAATGTTCCTTATTAAATGATTTAAAACCTACAAATTAAGCAACTAATGGGACTTGGACGACGGTGCGAGACGGCGTTAACTTAAGATTTTTTAGAGAGATTAATCAAACTGTCGGGGTAGTTAACAGTAAAAGTGTCGCAGACATATACAGACATTTTAAAAGCATCATAAGCTGTGTTATAGGTTCGGAGTCCGGACAAGAATTTTTAGAGGAACGGTTGGTGATGTTCCTCCTCAGAAACTGTTTAGGTGGGCGAGATGCCCGGCGGCCGCTCGTCTTCGTGTAATTTGTGCGGCTTATGTAATACTAAAAAAAACTTTTTTTTGGAAAAGTAAGGGTCGGGAGGGGGTATTAAACAACTTCTACTTCATCGAGAGAGAAGAAACACAGGATAGCGTTATGGGTATATACACAACAATTCTGTTTACTATCTATGTTTAATGTTTATGTATTCTTTATCGCACATAGATAAATATGTTTTTACAGCGGAAACAAAAATTTTTTTGACGAAGTTTATATACTTACCAAATTGTTGTGGTCCTAACCATTATGGGGTTAGTACCACAACCCAGAGGTGCCACTGATAAGTAAAGAAACCAATAAAAAATAATACTACTTTTGTCAGTAACGATTGTTACCAAAGCTAATAGCCATTATGCCACATACCTTTATCGTAATAAACAAATATCTCCAAAGATCCATTTTCTTTCTGAACGTTTCCTCTGTTTGTTGTGATTTAATAAATTTATCCCAAATCTCTTGAGACAGTGTGTCAAATTTTGAACCTGAAAAAAAAAAAAAAACAATTTTAGTACGTAAATAATAATTTTCCTGCGCCTTATGCCTTGCCTAATTTAGCCACGAGCCTTTTACTACTCCAACGGGCATAAAGTCGAGCAGATCTCCAGCCTTAATAAATGGTTTAAAAACTGAGCAACCTGTGCAATAAGGTGGTACTGGACTTGGACCTCGGCTAAGGGCGGTCGCTGGGGGATTGAGTAATGACTAAGACTGGAGCACTGCTCGCCTTTATGCCCGTTGAAGTAGCTAAAGCCTCGTGATTATGTACATATAATGTCTGTCTAAAAAATCTGCGTATTACGGAATCTTCTATATATATAAAAGAAAGTCGTGTTTGTTACAACACTTATAACTCGAGAACGGCTGGACCGATTGCCATGGTTTTTGTTTCGTTGGATTTGTCTACGCCCTGAATAGCAGAATACATTTTAAAAACAAAAGAAAGTCGTGTTAGTTACACTATTTATAACTCAAGAACGGCTGAACCGATTTGGCTGAAAATTGGTATGGGAGGTAGCTAAGAACTGGGAGAAGGACATAGGATACTTTTGGGTAAGGGTAGGGTAGGGTAGGGTAGGGTAGGGGTAGGGTAGGGTAGGGGTAGGGTAGGGGTAGGGTAGGGGTATGGTAGGGGTAGGGTAGGGTAGGGGTAGGGGTAGGGTAGGGGTAGGGTTAGGGTAGGGCAGGGGTAGGGTATAAAAGTCCACCCGTGCGAAGCCGGGGCGGGCCGCTAGTAGTTTAATAAATTACACTGCTCATTTCTATACCGTCATAGTTGTTTTATATATAGCATATGTAAATGAAACACTGTACCTACTTTGATTATATATGTAGACCTTGAACTTGACTTGTACTCATAATAACGATTAATAAATAATAAACCAATGCTTGTTACGCTATTTAATATTTATTTTGAATCTCACGTTTTTCTTATCAACACAATTCTACAACACATGTTGGCTATGGCTACAGGCTAATATAATTCGTTATGTTCCGGACTTTGATAATGAAAAGAGTAGGTAATAAATAAATCATTTAGTTTTACGGTACCTATTTAAAGGTATTTTTTTAAACAAAAGTATTATCCATACAATCTTTTAGACAATACTATATATCTACAAGTTTAAATGTTTATTTACTCAATCGCCTAAAATCCACTTAACCGAATTCGATTGAATTTGGGATACAAATGGAATATAACCTGAATTACCTACCTACATAGTATTCTATAATTAAATGTCACGCAAATGGCTGCAGCAGCAATGTAACACGGGTGAAACCACAAGAAGGTTTGAATATCCTATCTATTCTTCATATCCACTCACCATTGAGCAAGTCATCGGGCGTGAACTTGACTTGGAAGGGGTAGGAGCCATTGAGGTACCGCTCCGGAGCGACCCGTCGCACCGGCCGCGTGTCCCGCCCCCTGCGCCCGCGCCACTCTCGCTGCCCGTAGTTGTTGTAATGCCCGTTGTTCGGACGCTCTGTGGTGCGAAGTGGCTCTTCACCTGGGAGTATATATGTACTACATTAGAAGAATTAATACATAATATTTTTATTTATTTTTTTATTTCAAAACTTCAGCACTATAAAAGTACATAGGCGGACTTAATGCCAGAGGCATTCTCTACCAGTCAACCATAGGGTGGTGCAGAAATAATGTAGTAGGTGCACTATAAATGAAACTGTATGTAAGGAGACACATACCACAAAGGTAAGCAAAAGAAATACAATAAAATATATTTAAAATTACATGGATACTATATATACTATACATATTATATATAAGACTAATACTATTTACACTACATATATACAATACCATAATCTAAGATATAATACTATATTACATACAATACAATAATTCACTGCTGTGATGAACCCGTCTGATTCGCCAAAATGTGTTCACGTACTTTTTTCTTAAAAAAATAACGAGTTTTTGCCATCCTGATTCCAAGAGGTAGCGCATTCCAGAGAAGTATAGATTGGATGAAGAAAGAAGAATGTAAAAAGTCGGAGCGATGGGGTGGACAGTTAAGAAGACGGTTGTGTGAGGAACGTAAAGATTTGTTATGAATAGTGAAGCAATACTGAAAATTCTAGAGCTCAACTCAACTACAGCCGGGTAGCAGCAGGGGTCCATATTGGCTCACATAACATTTTTAATCATATTTTTTTTCTTACTACCGCTTAGTGTTCATAATCATCACTCTTCATAATTTTATTTTTCATACATTTTTATTAATATCATCGGAACTCATAACCGTTAGTGATCATTTATTTTTTATTCAGAACTTTTTTCTTCATAACATTCTAATATCATATTGCTTTCTAACAAAGATTAGTTTCTGGCGCTTCACCGGCCGCTGCCGCGGCACGCTCGCTTCGCTCGCTTGGCTTGCGCGTTGTTGTGGTCACAGTTCTAACCTAACCAACTTGTCTGGTAGGATCTCGTTTCTTGTACCAATTAGATTTTCACTGGAGTCGCACGTTTACGATTATCATTGTTATGTATTCGAATGATTATGAATTTCGATTATTAGTATAAACAAAAATATGAAAACAAATAGTAGTAAAAACAAAGTGTATGATTTGTAATCTTTAGTTGTAATATTTTTTTATGAATAACGATCATTATAGCTTGAAATGGTATGAGAAAAATTTTCTGACTTCCGATGATAGGAGTTAAAAAGTTATGTAAGAAAAAGCGCACCCTAGCAGCAGTATGTTCAAAATGAATACAGGTAGTAAGGTAATATATGTATCATATATTATCATTGAAGTTCTGACACAACAATTATTTTTGGTTACGATTTTGATGCCATTTCCTAGAGCATCAGAAGACAAATCATTTTAGCCATTAAAAAACAGACATCGTATAATTTAACAAGTAAACTAATATTGTTCTGGTGATACATACAATTATTGATGCTTGACTCTTGAAAAGTTACTATTTCTGACACGTGGTATTAGAATTTCAATGAAGGTATCAAGTATCTTGATTAAGCCTAAGATTCTTTACAACATTACCGAAATTACTAAAATGGGTACTCATCATCAACAGCCCGTTGGGCCTCCTCTTAACAGACCTTGGCAAGCCAGGATCGTAGAGGGATATTGCCATAATCACCACGCTTGGCAGACGGATTGGTGATCGCAGTAAGATATCAACCTTGAGCTAATAGTTGCAACTGCCCATCCATCAGCCATATGTCCCTTAGTCGCCTTTTACGACACCCATGGGAAGACATGGGGTGGTCTATGCTAAGCCGGAAACCACACGGCAAAAAAATAGGTTCTATTTGACAAAAACATACGTACATAGAAAAATGTCGAGACAGACGATGTCTGACATAAAAATCATTACTTCCAGAAGCCGAGTCCTAATTACTTGTTAACCTTATTCAAATTGTGGGTATATTACTAAGGATGCCAAAAGACAGGAAGCTAAGTTTGCAGTTGCAATTGTGTCAGGGTCTGCCATTGACCTCATTACAGGTGGTTCGAGCCAGATATCCCAGACAACTAGAACGACTTATTTAATTCTGAGAACAAACGAGCCCTGCGAAAAAATGCATCAGAATTCTAACACTTACTGAGTTGTTATCACGTGGCCAAAGTTTGTGATTGGTCCAACAATTAAAGGAGTCTGTTAAAAATTGTTTTACTAATTGTAGAAAAATCATACATATAAGTCATAGTCAAGATAGCATCAGATAGTTGCACTATCTGATGCCTAGCTCTGATGCGTAGCCCCTTTGTACATTGAATTTAGGTTGCTTTTATATCATTTCTATTCTTAATTTGAAAAATGTTACGTTTGTGAAAATAAGCTTTCCTTTTTTTGTATATACATAATAATACGCAATACAAAATAATTATTTAAGACATAACTGAACATAAAATTCATAATAATAATCACCCATTTCATAAAATAATTTATTTTTTCATCATTACATATTATCGCGAAATCAATACGGCTCCACTAACGCGCTATACTTCCGCGTAAAAGTCATGGCAAGACAAATAACTGAGATTTCTTATACAGTTTTTCACTGTTGCTGACTGAACAAAGGAATTCATGACAATTAAAATGTATACGAAAATAACAACTATCTATATAAAGTAATATGGCCTGACCGACTGATTCATAATCGCCGAAGCAAAACTACTGAAGCTGAAGCTGAAGACACGTATTATTTGGACCACGGCTTCCTTTCGTGAAACATTAAGAAATAATTTTGTAAAATTCAACCCGTTAGGGGTTGAAAAAGGGGAGAAATTTAATTATAACGTTCCTACGGGAACGGGAATTACGCGGGAAACCGTTAGGGATTGAAAAAGGGGAGAAATTTAATTATAAAGTTCCTACGGGAACGGGAATTACGCGGGAAACTAGTACTAGATAAAACCCGCGCGGCATATCTTACTAAAGATAAACATAAGAAAGAAATCAATTGCTATCGATGTTTGCTGATGCATCCAGTTGTAAAAGTAGCAATTATGCTATGAGATGTTCAAGCAAATAAAACTAAAGGAAAGGTAACGTTAGAGCTCGCTAAATGGCAAACAACATTGCAATTTTATGATAAATACTTCCATAACTCATCTAAATGGCTTTTATACTTGTTATAATTGTCGTTACAGCAGTAAAGGGCTTTCAACTGGTTTTTATCTGTTGATCGTTGAAAATATAAACATGATTAATTTTATTATTCAATTCAAGCTTTTGAAATATTGATAAACAGTTAATCATGTTTATTCATGCGTAATATAATTTTAACTTTTAAATATAAATGTGCGAAATTTCATACGCCTCCGCGCAATTTTCGTAAAAAAGGGTTGGGTAGCTTTTGTGAATTGTCGATGGACAAGAATCGCAATAAAATGTATGGGATTGACGCGTGGTCACGTGATTAAAAGAAACGATTAAAAAAAAGCTAACCATAACCATCGATCGACGATATAAAATGGCGGATTTATAACAGCCTAACTAACTAGCCTAACTTGTAGGATTTTACTATTACCTAGACTAGATTCCCAACAACCTTAAGACTGCGTATGCTTTCACTGCACTAATACTTTAAAGGTATAGGTACATAACGAATACGAGTGCAGTCAAAACATACACCTACTAAATCTACCGCTGCTGCTTAGCACCGTCCGCGTATCTTATTGACCTACATCTACCACTATGACGAGGTTTACTGTGATACTTTCGCTCTCAAAACAATACAGGAATAGACTTTTATTAGAAAATAGAAAATTCTCGCTGATTATTTTAATTGGCACGTTTGCACGCGGATAGCAACGGTATAAATTAATGTTCAATGGCGATCAATGTGATTTTTATCGGAATCGCGGTGGCTTTGTTGCATATATTGAATGATAATCGAGTTTTTATCACATTTAAGAATCGATATCATTTATAAAGTGCAATATTTATACGTAGATTAATTGTTAGACACACTCAAGTTGATTTATTAGCAACTATGCTAATAAGGTATAATTTCATTTATCAAGAAATATTTTCTTTGTTGGTGTTGTAAAGGGCAAAATATTATTTTGCTGCATTTAATCTTATTAGTTATTTTCACTTACACCTGTGCTAACGCGGTATTGTAGCATAACCGTTGTTGTAATATATCTACGACAATCGTTTACCATAGTGTGGATCACGAACGGGTGCGTGCCCGGCCCCCGCCAACGGCGGATCGAAGAAGTGTCCGAGGGGGTTTTAGTGGTGTAGGGTCCTCTCCCTCGTGCTATGAGTTAGCATACCACGCTATGGAGATGGCGAGTCCCACATATCCCACCGCAATGCGCCAGCGCGCGAATACGCTGCAGCGGCGGTGGGAATGTGTAAATGCATTGCCCCCCGGACAAAAAAATAAAAGATCACAAACGGGTTCATGTTAATTTTGACAGTCAAAATAAAAGTTCTCGTGACAT